>CM066739.1:73688058-74938058 GCA_033961575.1 Aselliscus stoliczkanus | reverse complement strand
GCGAAGGTTAATGAACTTAAACATATTTGACCCATAAAAATGCCAGACCCAACATTAATCATTTACCAATTGTAATTGCCTTTATATGGGTCTCTTCTCCCCAAGAGATATGCTAAAACATCAGACTTGGTAGAAATCTGGAAGGAAAAACACAAATAACGCTTCTCAGCTGCCAGGGTCTATGATTTGCTTTGATAGATTTAGCACTGATTTCATTGGCTTCACAATCCTGTGTGATTTCTTTTTTTTTCTCTCCACATGTCTCCTTTAGGGAAGAAGAAGGTTGTGGGGAGGAGGGAGGAACCCTAAGTCCTAAGGAAGCCGACCAGGTTATGGAAGGGATGCCGGAGCCTTTGTGTGAATTGCCCCTTCCTCAGGTAAACAGGGTCTCCTTCAGGGGCCAGCCTGGCTAAAGAGGCACACTCTGAACAAAGCTGGGCTCTCAGAAAAACCGGTTTTTACCTCCAGAATGTGCCCCAGGCGCCAAAACTCAATAGAGCCCCCTGGCCTGACAAGGGTGTTTTTCTAAGCAGCTCCCTATAAAGGATTCCAGTTTTGCCAAGGGTTACCTGTCACTTGGGTATCCGGGCCCTACCCCCAGCCTGTGACCTCTGAGAAGAAGGGTCTTCACCCTCCCCACCCCCCTCTTCCTGGGACTCTGCCCTGAGGGATAAAGGGCTTCTAGACTGACAGCAGGGGCCTGGAAGGGGAAGCATTTCTCCAAAGTACCTTCCTACTTCAAGTTAATAGGACTCAAAACCTGTCCCTGTGACCCTTGTCCCTTCATTCTAAGGTTCACAGAAAACAACACAGTGAGGAGGCCAAGCCACTGGCATTTTTAAAAAACATGTTTACCCATAAAAAACTTAGGCAGTGAACCAGGCTGGGGAGGGAGGTCAGAGTGCTCAGGCTAATTAACCTGCAAATACCTTCCATTCAAGTTTCCACAAGAACAAAGAGGGCGCAAAGCAGAAATGATGTGGCATTTCCATTTGCAGCTTGGTTTGAGCCCTATGACCTGGAATCTTTTTACAGGAAAAAGTGTGTGTGGGAGCTTGCATGCATGTGTGTGTGTGTGTGTGTATGTGAGAGAGAGAGCGAGAGAGCAAGAGAGCGAGAGAGCGAGAGAGCGAGAGAGCGAGCGAAAGAGAGAGAGAGAGAGAGAGAGAGAGAGAGAGAGAGAGAGAGAGAGAGAGAGAGAGAAAAGAACCTAGCTTAGGTAGGGGCTGGAACCAAAAATGGTGACCAGAGGGTTGACTGTCAAATGCCAGCCAGGCATAATGCTGTGACTACAAAGGGGGTTCTACCTAACGGGCTGTTGGGTCCCTCCAGCACCACCTTTGAGGCAGAGACATGGGGCATGTATTTCTGGCACCAAGGTCTGACCTGTCCAGTTCCTTCCATCCCGTTGCAGAGGGAGACAACCCTGAGCGCGGCTGCAGCAGCTTGCCAGGGAGGCTGGGGTGTGCTGAGAGCTGGAAGAACTGCCCCATCCCTCCTCCCCTTCTAGCCCCCACTATTTTATATCTCAGATCTTCATAGCAAAACATGGCCCGCCAAAACACAACCCCAAGAAAATGATTTAATCAAAATTCCCTTGCAACAAACAGCAAAAAAATAAATAAATAAAAAAATAATATCGTCCTGCTTTCCTTATTCATGATCTTTTATTGAAACGAAAGGCAAATATCATTGAGCCAAACCTGAATAGACAAATATATACAACCACTGGTAATTTAATATTTTGTGCTAATGGTATACACTGTAGACACAACACGAGAGGAGTAAATTACAATCCTATCAATAATACATCACATCTGGGCTCTGGTTTCCTACTTAAGGAGAAAATGTGTATTGGCAAAAGGCTCTCCGAATATTAAAAGCCATGCATATAATGAAGTTGTGGGTACAGAAACTAGACTCTCAGAGGACTGTATTCTGGTCTTTTTGATCAAGGTCCTATCTGGGGGAAATGGAGCACATTGAAGCTCATGAAACTGGTGCTAAATGAAGACGCCCTGTCCACATTCTCAGCAGGTCTCCGGGTGAAGCTATAATCACAGCATAACCTACAATCCTCATTTGCCATATCCCTCAGAGCCAGGCATCCATGGGATGTCTCAGATCTATGGTAAATGTCTAAGGTCTGTTGGGGTGACCTACAACAATGGACAAGGGGCTGCAGAGAGTCCCAATGCAGATGGCAATGTCTGAGAGCAAAACCATGTGGCTTCAGAGCTCCCTCTCATCCTGGTCATGACCCCAGCTTCCCCAACTGCATGTGCTTCTCCAACAGAAAGGAGGGAGGACCGATAACAGGCAAGAAGCCAACCACCTGCAAAGGATAAGAGATTTATCCTGGAATTTAAAATGTCCCCACTTCTTAAAAGTCAGTGGATCCAAATTCCCTTACCCCTCCCACCAGGAGAAGCAAATAACAATCTTCTCTGAGGGGGGAAGGGAGGATTTCTGTCATGGTAATGTTACTGTCGTGGACGACGTAGGTTACTGTTTGCAAGAGCACACACTGATTCCCATCTTTGACCTCCCCTGATTAAGGAAGTGTTGAATCAGAAGGGCCAGCAGGGTCAGTACCCTCGCCTTTTTAATCACACTCTGCAAGAAGGCGAGCCCACAAAGGGTTGGAAGCCTGTCAGGGGTTTCAGGCAAAAGGAAAGGGATGCAGATGGCAGCCCCAACCTCAAGCTCAGTGATGAAGAGGCCCCGCCAGATACCAGTTGATGAGAAAATAAAAGCTTCCTAAATTGTAGTGAACTGACCAGGCTTTCTAGAGAGAGACACATATGCATCAAAGAAAAACATAGTCCCTTTATCTGGAGGCAAGAAGCAGTATCTGGAAGTCTTGTCACACTCTCCCTCTCTCCCCGCTACAACCCCTTCACACCCCTTCCACTCCCTTTTCCCCTTTCCTGGGGTGAGGAAAGCCATTTTCCTGGCTACACGTCAGATAGCAGGGCTGGGTGCGACATCTGGTGGGAAGGAGGGGAATTACACCTGCTTTCCGTATCAAGGGTCACTGTCTAGGTCCAGGAGACCTGTGTATCCGGACGCCATGGGAAATAACAAAGCGGGCAGCTCCCTAGGGTACGTGGGAATGAAGTAAACTTTAAAGGTATGGTAGTAGCAATTGGGTAGACACTGACCTCCATTTCTGCGATGTTCAACTGTATATGGAAAGGATTGCTGGCTAAGAATAAATATAAACAAATACAATCTATAGATCAACAAATATACACTAAAGTTGGCAATACAACTCCTTCGTTATTTAAACTTAAAGTCATATGGAAAGTAGATACTGTTCCAGAGGACTCACCAAGTTAACAGCTGAGCGAGTTCCCCTGAAGATAACCTATAGTTATCTAACCAAAGGTAATGGAAAGTTGACTGCTCAGGGCTACCACTGATTCCTTATTGGTACCCACGTGCATGGTCAACAGCAGGCTGCAGTTTTGGAGTCAAGGTATGAAGTGATTAAGACGGGTCAAATTAGAGCTGGTGCAATTTGATCTGGCTGGGGGACTTGGGGCCAGTCACTTAACCTGTCCAAGACCCAACCAATTTCCTTATCTGTCAATTGGAAATCGTAATAATGGCATGTACTAAGGACCCAAGGCTGTGTGCTTTGTGTAGAGTAAGTCGTTTAATGCTCCCATTCGCTTTATAGGTATGATTGATATTCGAGTTTCATGGGTGATAAAATGGAAACGGAGAGAGGGTGAGAGACTTGCCCAAGGTCACAGAGTTTGTGAGTACCAGAAATGGGACCCAAAGCTGGGCTCTCCTGCTCTGGGGTTCACATGTGGATGGTACTCTTACTCCCTCCGGTCTTTTAACGCTGGCATGAGGATTAGGTAAGATCATGCATGCAAAGGGCTTCTCAGGGGCTTAGTAGGCTCTAAGGAATAAAGATTACTATTTATTATTGTAACCTCAGTATCACAAAAAGTCTCTTTGAGAAGCTTGTCTAGTATCCACCAACCAGAAATTAATGACTGTATGCACATCTTTGGCTGCCAGCAACCCTCTGGTAAATTTACTGTGCCATTTAGTCGAAACTGCGATCCACCTTAGTTTTAAAATAATTATCTCCTCCTCCCATCACCTTCATTTTAGGTGAGTTTTCATTTTTTAGCTTCGTATTCAGTACATGTGTCATACTGTGGGAGCCTTGAGGTTTTGTTTTTTTTAATAGGCATAGCATAAATCAGAAATAACCATTTCTCCAAGATAAGTGCCATTTCAAATTTTGCTCTATTTTTCCAAGGGCAGATGGAAAGTACTCATGATAAAAATTGGTGAGGAGCTAATAAAGAGAAAGAAAAAAGCAAAAAAAACTTTCGAGCTCCCAAGGAAGTAGAACAATCAAGAGAAATAAATCAAGAAATAGCAAACAGATAACCAGTGAAGACACTGCGATGGCACTGCGCCCAGCCCCCTGAAGCCAGCGTTTGAGGTTTGAGGAGCAGCTTTGTGCTGAAGCCTCGCCTTGCTGGTCCCATTAGAGGGATTGCCAATGTTGGAGCAGCTCTGATGCCAGGCATGCCATCCCCAGCCTGGAGTTCAGGCACCATTTCAGAGATGGGGGTGAGGGCAAGGATGTTACTTGGACCCTCAGGCCCCTGGCCCTTAGATCCCCACCCCCTCCTAGAGCATCCAGCTGATTTAAGAGGATGAGGGTTGTGGCTGCAGCTTCTCCCTGACTCTGGATGAAAAGTGTGGCCAAAAGAGACATTAAAACTGTTTACAGAGTAAGAGCCTTTTGTCTCATTACCTTACCCTGTAACCATCTGCCTTTTATGAAGAAAGAGAGGCTAGAACAAAGAGACTGTCCACTTTAATGACATAACCATATCAATTACATTTCATTACTGCACCATTATGGCACAGTGCGTTATAATCCAACTGTTAATGGCCGCACCTCAAAAGCCCGCATCACTCCCTTTTGCCCCCCAGAAGGCCTGGCTGTTAGCCAAGTTACTTCATCTACTGCAGTGAGGTCCAGACTCCTGCCTGTCTCCGCCAAGCCCATACCAGTAATGGCAGCAACGTTCCTACACCCCAATAAGGGAGCTCTATTAAACATCTCTTGCCACCTGGAGGATAATCTTAAACGTTTCTATAGATTAATAAACCAGCAGTGCTTTCTTAATGTCAGTGTGCATACAAGCGACCTGGAAATTTAAAAAAATGATTCAGCGGATGTGGCCTGGGGCCCGAGATTCTGCATTTTCAACAGGCTCCCAAATGATGTGTACAAAGACCACATTTTGAACAGTAAAGAACTAGAGTTCTCACGATTCAAAGTCAGGTCCCCTCAACACCACTCTGCCCAGTTCACAGAGGGCCAGAACCCACGTCTCAGCTTGGCTTTGCTCCTTTTCCTCTGGTTTTTCTTTCCAGTCACTGGTGTCTTAGACAATCTAGGGAGACATGAGAAGCCCTAATGGCAGGAGGGTGGTTCGGGGTTGTCTTGGCAGCCCAGGCTGTGACACATGATAAAGAAGTTGGGGTCTTCCTGGACCCCAGGCGTGAAAATGGCCCAGGTGATCCCTACTCAGAGAATCCACAACAGTTAAGGATAGAAATAGTGCCCCCTAACATATAAGGTAGATTATTTAGAAATGAAATTTTTGTGATTCAGGGACTAAGATGAAGCAACTTCAAGTACCTTGGCCAGTGACCACCCCAACCTCCTGGCACAAGGAGCCATGAGTATACCATGAGGAAACTCAGAGCTAAACTTAGTGAGCAATTTTCAAGATGAAGGAAGAGAGAAGTCAAGAAAGATCAAGATTCTGGGCCAGACCTTGAACTAACCTAGCTCTTCTGTCTCTTAGTCTAGTGTTCTTTTCAGCAAGCCACTCTACAGCTGTGCTCACAGCCTTCTGCTCTCTTGCTGATGTACCGTGTAGACTTGTCAACCCCTGGAAGTCAATGCCTCAATTCATTTGTCTATGAAATAAAATGGGAATTGTAGCACTGATATTTTTAATTATTAATAGTCAATTGAATATATAATTATAAATGTATACTCATAATGTTTAGCTAATTTACTGGAGAAATGACTACCCCAGATAAATCACCATTCCAAGCAGTCACACGTTGGATCATGAAGTCAGTGACTGGGTGGGAAAGAACTCACGCTAAGCTGGATAAGTTTGTGTTCAAATCCAGTCTGTGCACTTCAGTGAAACAGTAGACCTATTTGTGCTTCAGTTTACAAAAAAGTAACAAAGCAAATCATAGTCCCTCTCAAGATCATTGTACGTACTAAAAGTGCCTCAGTGAACAATAAATAGGAACATGAGTGATTTTATGCATCTCAATGATAGTAGGACACACAGAAAATGAAAGACAACGGAACCAGAAACCAGAAGAGCTGAGGCTAGACAGTGAGGTCACAGTCCTAAGAAGATTACAAGACACAAAAGGTCCAAAGACCTCAACAAAGTAGGGGTATAAAACCAAATGAGCAGACCAAACAAAACGTCAGCATAAACAAATCATCCATGGTCCAAATGATTGATGAGGTATACATAGGCAGAGGGAAGACACATTGTGGTCAGTAATCAGAATGAAATCGTGGTTCAGCAAACCAAATACACACGGTGTAGGAATTCAGAAAGATATATTTCCCAGAGTCAGGGTGAGACAAGGAGTCAAAAGGCCAGGCAGGTTGGTGGGCAAAAAAGGCACCCAAGAAAGGTTAGGAGTTGACATTTCTAGAGACAAGTGTCTGACCCAGTCAAGAATTCCTCAGTTCTTCCTATAAGGACATGAACAGTTCAAAGCCTGCAGATATGGGCGGTGAGGCCACAGAGTCTGGCTGGTTTGTAAAGAGAATAATGGAGCAGCAACTGACAGCAGATCCTGACATAGCAACACTAACATATTCCTGATCCACAATTCGTTTTGTCAAAAGATGCTTTTCAGAATTGAGTCATTTTTGAGAAGACATGCACCTAGCTCTGATTTGAACAGGCAACAGAACTGCATGCAAAATAAGTTAGAAGAGTACCTGTTTTATACCATCGCTCTGTGTCTAGAAGCAAAGCACCCTATTCTGCATTCATATACAGTGTTCAGGATAAACTGTCAGGTCCCTCCGCCAGATTTTTATGGATAATTAGAAGGTTGTAAGAAGCAGATGTTATGAAACTATCTGTGACTAGTCCTTAAGGGTAAATGACAAGAAGTCAGCACCACTTCTTAATTATACAGGACATAACGAGAGGTGGAAGAAAAAGAGAGAGAGATGGAGGGAACTTGTCCAAGCCTGACAAGGAATCAAATGGTTAATCACCCACATTGAATCTGAACATTCCTTTACCACGTAATTGAGAACATAGGTCCCACCTCCCTAAGCTGAACAATTTTGTAAGTTGTGTATTCTCTTATGTTGCTTCCTTGCAGGTTTTAATAACTAAAATATGAGCTTCTGCATAAAATAGGTGGTTTTTCTGGTTAAGACTGCCCTAACAAGAAGTTTTGCATTTTATGAAACACAGACACAGTTTTGCTACATCAGATCCTATTCAGTAGAATAAAAGGAAGCTACAGCACTTGAGAAAACTGGGTGCGCTTATCCCATGAATATGGTAACACAACTAACAGTTTTTGAGATCCAGCTCTGCGGTGGACAACAGATAAGCTTTCTGTCATACATCATCTTACAATCCTCACAACGCTAGTTAGGTGGGCAGTTTATTAGGCCCATTTGACAGAAAGGACACTAGTAATACTAACAATCACGAGAACAACAAAAAAACAACAGCTACGGCTAATGGCAGTTACTGTGCACTTCCTATGTCCTCACATTCTACATTGCCTACATCATCGCATTTAATAGGGCTAGGGTCTTAATCATTTTTACTTCCATTTAACAGGGAGGGAAACTAAGTTTCCAAGAGATTAAATAATATGTCCAAATGATTATAAGTGTAAATTCAGAATTCCAATCCTAGTCTCCCTGGCTCTAAATGTAGTAAACTTAATCCCTGGGCTGTAAGACCTCCATGTGGCTGGGTGACTGTTAAGAGCTGAATTGTGTCCCTCAAAATTCATATGTTGAAGTCCTACCACCCAGTGCCTCAGAATGTGACTATATTTGGAAGTAGGACCTTTGAAGTGATAACTGAGGTAAAATGTGGTCATATGGGTAGGCCCTAATCCAATGTGACTATAAGAAGAGGAGATTAGGACAAAAATAGGCACAGTGGAAAAATCATGCGAAGACACAGGTAGGTGGCCATCTTCAAGAAAGGAGAGAGGCCTTGAAGAAACCTACCCTGCCAACACCTTGCTCTTCGATTTACAGCCTCCAATTCTGTGAGACAATACATTTCGATCTCTAGTACTTTGTTATGGCAGCCCTAGCAAACTACTACGGTGTCCTCATCTGAGTTCCTAACTTCAGAATGCCTCAGTTTCTTGAGCTAGATGTCTACGGCCCTTCCTAAGTGTAGTATCCCATGCGTGCTGACTCTTTTTAACATTTTTTACCCTGCTGGACAATGTTAGCAAGTGCTTTCTTCCCATGGCCACACAGGCTGATAGTACTCCTCACTCTTTAGTCTGACTGACTCTTCTCACCCTTTCTTTCATCCTTCTCTGAGCTACTGGCAAAGGCCCAGGTCAGACACAGCGGGGAGCAGCCCTGGAAGGGAATGAGGTGTGAGAGCCAAAGACGGAAGCTCAGTGAAAAACTGAGATCTTCTCTTACCCCTAACATACCTTCTCAACTATCCAACTATTCTTTATAAATGTGTATGTTTGTATATAATTATTTATAAATTTATATTAAACATGATTGGTAAATTACTCACCGTGTGCCAAAAATATAATGCTTAAACAAAAACAGGATTCCTATGCTCATTGAGTACACAGTATAAAGGGAAAATGGATATTAAAGAATCATACTATTTATTGAATATATAATTTGTCAAATGACAAAACTAAAACCATTTAGGAACAAGTCCAATGACCTTTATTCAAGAGAAAACAGGCGTGCTCTGCTCCTCGTTCGGCTGGTGTCTGCAGGGCATGAGGCTCGCAGCGTTCCAAAATGGCAGAGTAGTTGGACAAGACCGTCAAATGCTACACCCTGGAAGAAATCCAGAAGCACAACCATAGCCAGAGCACCTGGCTGATCCTGCACCACCAGCTGTACGATCTGACCAACTATTTGAAGGAACCCCCCTGGTGGGGAAGAAGTCTTAAGGGAACATGCTGGAGGTGATGTTACCGAAAATTTTGAGGATGTCGGGCATGCTACAGATGCTAGAGAATTATACAAAACATACATCAGTGGGGAGCTTCATCCAGATGACAGACCAAAGATAACCAAGCCTGTGGAAACTCTTGTTACTACTGCTGACTCTAATTCCAGCTGGTGGACCAACTGGGTGATCCCCGCCATCTAGGCACTGGTCATAGCCCTGACGTCTCACCTCCACACAGAAGACTAAGTACTTCCTCAGAGGCCAATGAAAGAAAAGGCTGCTTTGGACCAACAGGAAAGAAGTCAATGTTAACTGCTATGACTAACAGAAACCTTCACCTGAAAAGTAATTTTAACATTCCTCTTTTCCTTTCCTCCTATGTTGGAAACATAACAAACCAAAAAAGAACTGTTCTATTCTCTCTACTCTTGAACTTCTGCAGTGTGCCTTTTGGTTCATCAACTTTACTTCAATGTTCCATGACTATGTAATGTACTTATCATAGGCATGAGCTTTTAAAAATATATCTGGCTTTTAAAATGAGAGAGAGAGAGAGAGAGAGAGAGAGAGAGAGAGAGAGAGAGAGAGAGAGAGAGAGAGAGAGAGAGAGAGAGAGAAAAATAGAGAACAATCTATGGGTTGGTGGAGCCCTGTTCCCCAGGGACTTTGGGTGAGAGTGAGTTGTGTAGACCATTAGAAGATGCACCCTGGGAGCAGGGAATGACTGACTAGGAGGTCGGGATTTCCTTACAAGGCCAGTAGGGCCTGTTTTCTATGGGAAGGTGAGTTAAAGCTGAGATGAAGGATTGCAGTTGGTATTAGGATCCCTTGACAGTGAGGCATTTCCCCGAAGTGCAGACTAACGTAGGTTTTGATTTATGATGTGGCCCAGCCACTGGATCAGCCTCTGTTTTGTGGGTCCCAATTACGAAATAATTTCATCAACTTTAAAACAGAAATTGCTTCTCTGAAGGAAAGAAACAGAATTCATTAGACTTTCTATGGAGCCTTTTTTACCCCCACAATAAAACATGAGGCTAAAACTGCAAATACTCCAAGTAAAGACAGCATACTGACTTACAGTCACACCACACTATAGGTGATTAAATCAGTCCTTGGCCTAGAACTCAATTTTATGAAGAGAATAAAACAGCAGAGGTAATGGGGAGTTGGGGTGGGGAAAGAACCCAGGAAAGAGATGCTAGAGAAATGAAGACAAATATCTGCTGCTTTGCAGTTTTGCACTTGGGGCTGAGCCTGGCTATTTCAGGGAGCCCGGTGGCATTTACCAAGTCCCTGTGGAGGAAAGAAGAGAACTTTACACCACCAGGCTCTATAGAAAGAGAAAAAGTAACTTTTAAATGAAAAGGTCCTTCCTCTGAGACGTCAGGAAACTTTGTCTAAATTGAGCAAACAGGTACACACCCAGGAATAATTAGACAATGATGATAACTCTACTCAGACTCCCTGTCTTTGTTTTCACAGCAGCAAAACCAAATGCATTTCATTCTGCATCAAACACAGATTGAGAGCCTACGATGAGCCATGCTTGGTGTTAGGCATTAGGGCTGGAGAGAAGAAAATGACATGGTCCTGTCCTCATCATCCAGGAGTACACCATGGAGGGAGAAATTCAGACTCATAAACAGATCACTGGCTGACAATATGACATAGGCAACAATAGACGGTACAAAATGGCAGAGGGATGGGGCTTGGAGCCCACACGATAAAGATTGATCAGAATAGAGAAAGGTTAATTAGGGAAGCTTCTGGCATTATGAGCAAGGCCTGAAAGCACAGGGTTAGCCAAACCATGAATTATAACATTGAAGAAAATTATTTGCCTATCAATTCCATAGGCACCAAAGAATGTGGAGTGGTGGAGAGGAGAGAGGAGCATTCCAATTAAGGCAACAGTGGTGGAATTTGCAAGAGAGTTGTCACAATAGGGTTTCCCAACAAGCAGACCGTGAAACATAGGTGTCATTTAAGAATTGCTCATGGAATTAATACCCACAGAAGGGAGGACATAAAGAAGATTGGGCAGAAGGAGATGCTAAGATGTGATGCAGACCCAACTCAAACCTCAAGGACCTCACAGAAAGTTCTGGAGCTGGATGGCCCTTCAGAGTTATCCTGACTTGAGGTGAATGGGCTGAGCCTTTATTCTCCCATGATGATAAGTCATTGCATATGGGACCCCTGTAGAAGGAGGCATGACCTTGGAAGAGGCAGGTTCCCCACGCTGAGACAATCCCCCAGAAGAGCTGGCGCTGATGGCTGTCTTCAGCAGCTGGGGGAATAAATTCCCGTTTCCTGAAAGGTGTTCTGGGCAGCATGTCATAGCAGATTCCAGAGTCCACCTCTTCTGCTGCTTGGATCCACTTCTTCACATAAGTTCTAGGAGACACTCCTGCATGATTCTAGGGAGCACCTTTTTGAGGGGAATCTTGGAAGAAGAAGCCTAGTGGAATGAACTACGCGGTCCCAACCATTGCAGCAGGCTTGGGAACTACAACTGACAGATTTCTCTCTCTCCTCTGCTATCACTTTCAGCTACCTCCGCTGCTCTTGGTGGCATGACTCATTGGAGCTCAAGCTTTGGTCACTGTTCCCTCCTCACGTCGGGGTTGCCACACCTGCCCATTTAAAGAGTTTAGCCAAGCTATCTATAGGATTGCTGCCTTGGCATCCTTTTTTTTTTTTTTTTTTTACCAAGAGGCCTGCAGAGACCTTAAACACACACTAGCCCTCCATGTAAGCACACACCATGGATAGCAGCCTGCAGAGTCACAAACAAATGTAGGTTCCTGATATTGTGATATTGATGTGACTTCCGCAACAGCTCTTTTTTTTTTTTTTGAGGGCAGTGTCACTGGCCCTCATATGTGGGACCCGAACCAGGGCCGCTGGCTTCCCAAGCCAGCACTAAACCACCACGCCACTCGGCCGGCTCCCCAACAGCTCTTTTGATAAACAGACTCCCCAGCCTTCCAGCATCTAATGGCTTATGCACCATTTAGATTAGACTCCCATGGGGCTTACAAAAACTCCCACTCTTTTGGTTTGAATTGACTAATCCAGCCTAGCCTGGGAACCCCAAAGCACTCCACCCATGAACCTTAATAAAGGCATGTGCTTAGGTCCTGCCTCTCTCTCTGTACCCTGCCTTGACCTCTTCACGTGGCCCCCTGAGATGTGCTATGTACTTTTCTGGGGACCTGTGACTAATAAACTTCTCTATTTTAATTTCTCTTGTAGTCTGCTGTTGAATTCTGATTCACCATCTGGCATCCTGTGCTCCACTTAACAAATGTTAATTTAATAAATTCATAACACATACTGAAAATGGTTAAGAAAGTACCAAGAGATGCCCAAGAGAATCACTCAAATGCCAAACATGTTTCCCCTTGCCTCCAGGGAGTAAGAGCAGCCCTGCCTCCTCCTGCTGACCAGGGTAAAATAGTGACTCCTCTTTTTGCCTCTGGTCCTCAGGCACAAGGAGCCTGAAGTGCCGAGGAAGTAAGAGTGTACAGTTCAATGGGATTTCAGCAGGATTTCCCCTCTAACAGTATCCCTAAATAGGCAGAGCCGAGAGCTGTGGGGGTGAGAAACACATGTTCCCTAAGTGGTCACGGGAATATGAGTCTATTCCTGCTTAAATGCAGTCAACTTGCCACCAGATGGCCAGGTAGTTTCCTTGTGGGATGGTGTCCAAACTGCACTGGATTGTCGGACACACTGTTGGTTGGAGAATCAGTTGTTGGTATTGGAAAGGACAAGGAGAAAATTCTAAGATGTCATAAATTAAATTACAGCAGGCCAGAGGGTAGAAGGAAGAGAAAAGAAGGGGTCAATCAGTTAACCACTGCAGGGCAAAACCAGCAAAAGGCTGCTTACATTCCAGAATGGACAAGGTCAGGCAATGAAGTTCATGAACTTGTAATGATGTTGCTAATCTTTTTTGATAGCAGAGGGATTTTTCATTATGAATTTTTACCAGTTGGACAAACAGTTAACCAAGTTTACTATTGAAAGTGCTGAAAAGGTTGTGTGAAAAGTTAGACGACCTGAACTTTTTGTCAACAATTCATGGCTCTTGCAATGCACCAGCTCACACGGCACTCTCTGTGAGGGAGTTTTTAGCCAGTACAAATAACTGTATTGGAACACCCTCCCTATGAACCTGATCTGGCCCCCAATGACTTCTTTCTTTACCCGAAGATAAAGGAAATATTGACATTCAAGACATCAAGGGTAATACAATGACAGTTCTGATGGCCATTCCAGAAAAAGAGTTCCAAAATTGCTTTGAAGGGTGGACTAGGCACTGGTGTCAGTACATAGCTTCCCAAGGGGAGTACTTCAAAGGTGACCATAGTGATATTCAGCACTTTTTCTAGGATGAGTTTGCAAACTTAATTCTCTGACCTCGTATGTTGGAACTTTGAATTAACTTCCAGGTGGCTATTTCAGTGATTATCTAAAAGAGAATAGCAAGGCACCACCCCACCCCACGAGCCTCTGCTTCTTGTTTATACCGGAGCTTTCCAGACTGTTGCCCACCACCCATCCAAAGAAGCAAACACTTCTTCCACACGGACTCTGCACCTATCCCAGAATCGCTTCACGTCAGGTTATCCTGCACGACCCCCCCCCACCCCGCCCAATCTGTAGCCAATGTAAATTCTTTCCGAACAACTTACATTTTTCTTAGTCCTACTTGATGTATGAAAAATGACCTGTCAACTTTAGGACTGTGGACATGTTGCCTTTTCCACCTAACCATGCTGCTAGTGGTTTAGGTTTCACGCCCCAGGACCTGGCCTTTTCCTTGCTAGCAATGGTCCAGTAAACCCTTTTTTTCAAAAAGGTTTTCAGCCATGGAAGTTAAGCGCTTTTGTTTTATAGAAAAAGCCACGCAGGCTCTCAACCACTGTCCTCCTATGGCTGTGTCCACATCCGGAAAGACCCAGCCAGTCCGGAAGACGCGACTTCAGCTGCCTTCACTGCCCTCTCAGGGGCCTGGGTCCTCTGCCTCCTCTCACAACCTCTTGCACCCTGCACTGTAAATACAATAAGATTTTCTGAGAGGGAGGGAGGGGGAGAGAGAGAGAGAGACCACATTCATATAACTTTTATTGTTATGTGAGTATATTGTAACAGTATATTGTTATAATTATTTAATTTTATTATTGTTATTAATCTCTTATTGTGCCTAATTTATAAATTAAACTTGATCATAGGTGTATGTGTATGTGTAAGAAAAAACATAGTAAATGTGGGGTTTGGTGCTGTCTGTGGCTTCAGGCATCCAGTGCAGGTCTTGGGCTGTTCCCTCCACAGATGAGGGGGTACTGGACACTGGGCACTCAAGGATAATGGTCAATTTTTCCTTTTTAAGTTACCAGCACACACTCTGCTCACAACCTCACTATCAAGTTTTGAGAGGTGGAGCAGCTAAAAACTACTCACAGCAAATGGCCACTGACGAGTCAGAAACCCTTAAAAGCTATAATCAGGGGCCAATGTGATGTACTGAATTCCATGACTGGGCAAACAGGAGTCACCTCCAAGAAGGATCACAGTTACTGCCATCAGGCTAAAAAGCTGTGCAACTCTTCCCTCCTTCCCAGCACCTGGCTCCTCATTAATTTACCTGTGACATGTTGCTACACTTAATTGCATTTGACAATTAGTAACATTTCAACACCTCTTTTAATGGAACAATTAAGAGAGTGCTTGTCTCCGTTGCAAGGAAATATATGAGCTGATTTTTCAGAGGAAAAGACAAAACATAAAGCCTCAGTGGTAATTCAGCTATAGACAGCTTTGAGGTAAACCCTTTCCCTTTTGCGTTTTGCAAGAATTATGTTGCCAGCACACCTTTTCGTGTTTGTTTGTTTGTTGCTTGCTTTCCCTGAAAGAGCATTTCTCCACCAGACAGCTCCAGGCTGTTCGCACAGCCATGTGGTATTAATTACAAGGAAGAATGGATGCTAAGCAGTTGCTGTTACTCGTTTCTCACTCGTGTTGCTGCATTGATTGCTTGGGAAAGCAGATGCCCCAAAGGCAGTTCTTCCCGCACTCAGGAAGAGCTCCAAGAAACGCAGAGAACAGTCCTAGAGCCTTTGTCCTGGTTTTCTCTTCCCTCCAATAATAGACCAGTGGGGAAATGTGGCCCGTAGGGGTCCCTGACAAAATTTAAGTGACTGCTTTTTCTATTATCCACCTCCTACACACACATTAGTAAAAAAAACAAACAAAAAAAATTTGCTGCTCTGTTATTACAAAACCTACTTTGCAGCAATAGTTTACAAATCTTTGGATTCACAAATGACACAATATTGCCACTGTAGACAAGACTGCAAGGCTGTGTGCTTGAAGGCTCATCTATTTATAAGAGCTGTGAGGGGCACAGAATTAAATATGTCATCTGCAAAGGACTGGTGCATTTCATTTTCCAAAACAATCATTTGGCAGAGCAGATGGCCTAGATTATTGAAGTGGTGCCTGTATTAGAAAAAGTCTGAAGAATATGACCGACACCATTGCTGAGGCTTCTGCCATCTCCCAGTGTCCACCAAACTCGGTGGATTCCATCTTCACAGCCTACTGCCATCCTGGTTCTGGACAACATGGATACCTGCTACCCCTGAACATTATTGCTACTCTCCCACTACTTGGTCGTATGCTCTTCCTGCTGCCTGCAATGCCATCCCTCTCTGCTTGTCCAAAACCTGCCGTTCCTCAAGATACAGCTCACACACATTGTCTTCGTGAAGCTTCCTCTGAGTCCCTCCCCCATTGTCTCCTATCCCTCACCACACTTGAATACATCTCATATCATTATCTGCGGCTTTGTCTTATGGGCACTTGGGCCATCTGATCATGCCTGAGTAGACTGCAAACTCTTCTAAGTCCAGGAATCACATATTATTATTCTCTAAATAATTCATAAACTCTAGTACAGTGTATGCTTATTTATATTATCAATAATAATTACAACTGTTGGGGATCCTTCACTAAGAGTTTGTCAAATCAAATTGTATTGAATTTTCAGTTATTGAGTCTGAATGTTTAAAAATACATTGGTTTGATTGACAGTTGCCTTTTTTACCCCACCCTATTTCCCAAAATAGTGCCTGTATTAATGAAAGGCTGGGAAAGGCAAAGAAAGCATTGCTGCTCTTCCAGTTGTGATTTTAATGCCCCTCAATCAACTTAGGTTGGTGCATCATGCACTCCAGAGAAGCTGGGGATTTGTATCCCAAGCCCTGTCACAATGTCCCCCTAGGGAGAGATGCAATCAGAAGAGCAATAATTACTTTCTGTGAGCTGGGATGAACAATCTCATCTCTTGGGTCACCAGGGCAACGATCTTCCAAGATCCACCATGATTTATCACAGTCCTTTTTCTCCCATTCCACAATGACACTATCCCCTCTTCCCTCGCCCCCCACACAGCAGTGTGTAGCCAAAGGGCCCTGACTGGACTATCTGAGGACCTAAACAGAACCTTCACAGGCCCACTCACTCCCCTGGGTCAGGAGGGAAGGGTTCCAAAAGATGGACTTAGTCTCTTCCTACACCAAATATCCTCAACACTGACACCTCCCCAACACACACACACACACACACACACACACACACACACACACTCATGCATGCACACACACACACACATGCACAGCTAACTGCACACACTATGCCACATCCTGCTAATTGTGTTACCCTTGCTGGTTATTATTAAGGTCTTGCTTTCAGGACACAGAGAGAACCAGCCACATAATGATCAAGGAGACAAATGGAGCATATCGCTGCAGCGACTGCGCAATGATAATGAGTTACATAAATCAAAAGTTCGGTAATTTACCTATCAGATTGAACAGTGAATAGGGATTTTCAGCTACTGTGATTATTTTGTGATAGATTTTTTTAATAACCCTTGTACATAGATGTTCTGAAAACTAGAGATTTGTTCCCTTAAGGGAGGCAGCATAATGCTGTGGCAGCACACGGCACGATGTGTCAAAAGACCCTTGAGCTAATTTCTACTCTGCCATCTTGGGGAAGGAAGACCAGCTCCCTTCTCTGACCTTCGGATCCTTCTGTCAAATAGAAGGGTCTTTGCGCTCCTTAAGGATCCCTTTCTCTCTGAGATTCTGTTATTCATACTCCTCAGACAAACTGCAGCAGGACTCCTCCTGCCTTCTGCTGTGCAGAGAGAACTGAGCAGCCATTTTAGTGAAAGCCAGGCCAGCCCTTCACCAACTAGAGAAACGAGAGTTCTTCCTCACCCTGTGTTCACTGCTTCACTCCCCAGACCAAATTCTAAATCAAGGGATGGTATAATCCTCTTCCTCTTTTTACACTGGGTGAAATGGCTCATCCACGCACATAACTGGATGGCACCATCAACAGTAATTTCCCTCGAGCTAGGCCATGAACTGTTGCAAATGTTAAGCCATTTTGTTTTGTTGGTGATTTGTGGGTTCATATCTAGGAACTTTAGGGAATAGATTATCTTTTGGACCTATGGGATTAATAATTCATTTTATTCTGATTTCCTAATGGAAACTTCAGGAAGTGGGATATCCCATGAGTCAGGCCCAGACTGCAGAGGTAGAAAAATCTCATCAAGATGGTTAGATTCAGAAAGGAACCTGGGCGTAAGGTTCCTTTGAGGGACTGTGACTAGGGGTGTGTGTATCCATATGTGTATATGTGTGTATGTGTGTGTCTGCATATGTGTGTATGTGTATATGTGTATGTATCCATGTCTGTATGTTTCTCTGTGTGGTTACATGTGTGTGCACACATGAGTGTGTGCTTGTATATGTACTTGTGTGCCTGTATATGTGTGTACCTGTGAGTACATGTAAATGTGTGCATGTTTCTATATGTGTATATGTATGTACACATATGTGTGTGTGTGTGTGTGTGTGTGTGTGTGTGTGTGTATTGAGTCCCTGGATGAAGTGATGGTTACATTTATGACAAAAATGTAAAGATACCAAAATCTTACCCCTTCTCCAAACCACTGGCCCCTGACTCCCTATCAAACAAGGATCCCTTTCCCTTCACTTTAATCACAGGGAGAACATACTCTCTGCATGGAAGGAGACTCACCAAGCATGAAGCAAGTTGGCGTTAGCAGCCTTAGAAATGAACAGATCAAACAAACAAATGGAAGTCTGAAAGGAGGGGATGGTTTATGAATAAAACAATGTTTTATTAAGTTGCTATTAAATTTCAATTGAACAGTGCTTGGGATACATAGGCACAGACATATTCCTGAAACTAATTGGTTTTCCACATCTGCCTGGTTTCCTAATTGGACTAATTACTGCACTGTAGGATCATGTTCTTCATACTACAGAAAGCAAGAAACCTTGATTTACAGTGAGAGGAGCAGCAATTAGAGGGAATTAATTCATAAAGCAACATCTAAATAAATCATATTATGAGAAGACAGCAATGTAATTATTGTGACTGGTGGGTCCCTGGTGGGAGAACATCAAACTTAAACCTCAAATCAAGCTGCTGAATTCTCCCCAGATCAGTGTAGCATCTCTGATTTCATTGGGCATGTACTGCCTATTCGTTAAGGCCTAATTGAGGTGCCGTGTCAGAAACAATACGGCCCAACACTTCCCCTCTCCAGAGGCGGAGCAAAAGACACCAAGTTCTCACCATCTCGTATTTGTCCTTTGTCAGAATTAAATATGAGCTCAGCCCGACGTGAGTAATATGTTATGGCTACAGTTTCAAAACGGGAGCCTTTGCAAACTTAAGTGTCATTATGAATCTTCTCTTGACATCCAGTGGTATTTTGGGATTGTAGCTAAAAGAGCTTATTAGTAAGAATAACATGTTAAATGCTGATGTTTCAATAATTCATCTCTCCTCATTACAAAGCTACAGGCTAAGGTCCTGCTTGGCTCTCACGGGTCTGAAAGCCCCGCAGTTCCCTCCCCCTTGACAGGGGAGAGTTCTTCATTTCCTTCTGTTGGTTTTGGGGTGTGTGTGTGTGTGTGTGTGTGTGTGTGTGTGTGTGTGTGTTTTCTTCTCGCTGTCATTGAGAACCTGACAAAACTTGTGAACAGCTTCCAGAGTAAATCCTTTGAGCCTCAGCTTCCCCATTCATTAAATCTAGTTATTTATTTATTTTTCTTTCCTAAGGCGCCACCACCATGCACGATGCTCTAAAAAGTGTTTCCCTACTTCTTCCCATCAAGGCACATGTAGAAAATGATGGTTTTATATGACACTAGGAATCAGAAGGGGCCGTTTGTGGTTCGAAACCATTCGAGTTTCTAGATCCAGGCTCTGGCTATCCCAGTGCCTACCTGTCCTGCTGTCTTGCTAACGGAGGGGATCAATTACTTGGCACCTCTAGAACCCATTGGTGCTATGGACACCCATGGGGGAACTCTCCCATAGAAACTACACTCTCTACTTCAGAGGAGCATCCTGTACCCTCACTGGCCTGGAGCAGCCCAGCCTGGCAGCCTGCCCATTCACCACATAGCAGCGGGCTCACTGGCAACTAGGCCAGGCTTTGCCCATCTCTATCTGCTAGTAGAGAGGTATGGACCACTCCAAGGAAAACAACCTCTGACGTACCACACACAGTGTAAGGGCTCTGAGCTTCCCTCGGAAGGGAGGCTTATTCTATGCATAGTAAATCAAGAGGTAAAGAGTATGCAGGGTTCAGAGTGTGGCTTTAGAAGCATGTCATTGAGTCCCAGGACTAGGAGAGACTAACTGCCAAAAACAAGTGTATTTAGAATCTTTAAAATCTGCATTTAAATCTACTTCTGTGATGTTGAAGCTTGAACACACCATTTAACCTCTGCACCTTAGTGTTCTCATGCTCACAATGGGCATATTAATACCTGCCTCTCATGAAGTTGTTATGAGGATTAAGTAATATGGTGTGTGTAAAGGAGTTAGCACCTTTCTATGCCTAGACTAAGTCTCATAAAATGAAAGTTACTGTTGTTATTATCATTATTATTATTATCATCATCCCCATCTAATTCTTCTGGCCGCTTTAATGCACCCTCACCAATGGTTGTCCATCTCAGTTCCTCTGAGAATGGGAATTGACTTCCTTCTGAAGCAGCCCGTCCAATTTTCAAGCAATCCCGACTCTCTTGGTTTCCACCTTCTGAAGGTACACTATGTCATTTCAAAATGATTCATTTTGCCCAAACTGATACAGCAACATCATTCCCAGGGAGCTGAGGGAGCTTCCTGTTATGACTCGATCTCAGGAGCGCTTCCACTGGGGGTTGTCTACAGAAGCTCACTTTGGGGATAATGAGTCAAACGCTGCTCCAAGCAGATTCTTCAAATTCGAAGCATTATCTATTCTGATCTCACGAACATAATTCTACCTAGGTTTATAAAAACAGTTGCCAATAGGGAACAGTTTTGTTAAAAAAAAAAAAAAAAAGCTGATTTCATTTCTATTTCTCTCCAGGCACTTCCTTAAAAGCAGATGTGAAAGAACAAATTTCCTTGTGATATAGAAAGTATTTTATGCCACATTCCAAGACCCACATTCCTAGGTTGTATAAGTCATTAGCTAATAAATATTAAAGTTGAATAAACGTGAACATGTCTACATGAAATGCGATGGCTTCAAATAATTCAAGAAGCAGAGGATTTTCATAGAAGATTTGGAGGGCTCTAGCAACACCAGCCAGCCTTACCAGGTTAAAGGAACTCTGGGCAGGATGCCAGGATGTGCACACGTCTGGCCTTCTCTCTGCATCTGGTGGACAAGTGGCCACACTGCACCTGGATGGACCATGGGGTGGACCCCAGCAGAGACATCGCCACCTCCCTTTGCTCATTTTTTTTGTGGGGTGAACATGGGAGCAGCTTTATATGAGAGGATACACATTTGGGGCTCCAAACATCCAGTAGTCACAGCTTAGGTGCCGGCTCGTAGAGGGATACTGAGAAACACATGTGCCTAATGCTAGGGGACTTGGGGCCCCCAGGGCCTGCAGGAAGCTAAGTTTTGGCCCAGCCCCTCCCTCTGTGGAAACTGGAGTCTTTGATCTCAGCTACCTTTGATGCTCTATAGTCATATCACATTAAGGTGTGTCAAATCACCCTCATAGGATGGAGAAAAATTAACATCATATGTTGGAGGGCATGTTTGCTGCTTGATGCACCATCAATTCTTCCATATGAAAGCAAAGCTTCACAGCCAATTACCTGCTTTTAACAAAATTTTTATCCAATATGAACCAGAACAATGAGGGATAGTTTCAGGCAAAAAAGGTATCCATCCCAATTTGTGATGCTTATGCCATGGCAAGGAGGCCTTGCTATCTCTTCCCCAGCCAGTGTGGGGAGTATGGACAGATAATGTCACTCCAGAAAGATGCAATCCAAGGGGGCACAGAGTTGTTCAACATTGTTCTCTCTCTCTCCCTCCCTTCCTTCCTCCCTCCCTCCCTCCCCTCACCTGTGGAATTAGGGACCATGATTTGAGGACACCCAGGAACATGCACAGGTTTTAGCCCTCAGCCCCAGTAAAGATCCCAGCTGACAGCCAACATCAAACACTACATGGGAGGGGACTGAGTATTCAGATGATTCCAGCTCCCAGCCTTCAATTTTTCTAGCTGAGACCCCAGGCATTGTGGAGTAGAGAAAGGCCCTGTCGAAGTTCCTGACCAATGGAATCCAGGAGCATAACAAAATGGTTCCTTTATAACACTAAGTTTTAGGGTAACTTATTATGTATCCATAGTAACTGGAATATCATCTTAATAACAGGTTTAATAGCAGGGCTTTCTAGCTTTTTATATTTACTACTCATGTAATCTCCAATGGGGAACATCTCATTTCCCTCCTAATTTTAAAGAAAGGCAAAGTCCTTGATTAAGAGACAGTGCTGACAAGTGGTAGAGCTGGCACTGAAACCAAAATCTTGGTTTAATTTCTATACCACCTACACTGGGTTACAATGCATTCTGGTGAACATGAGATGGGCTCAATTAGATCTGTGATTTAGAGGTGATCTAATGGCAGTGTCACATGTTATGTGCAGCAATTCTGGGATGAAATTGCCAGGGTTCAATCCCTGGCTGTGCCTCCTATGAGCTGTATGACCTGGGCAAATAAAGAGATGTGCCCAACATTTGTCATCAGTAAAGAATTCAGAACAATGTGTAGTACATCAGACATGCTCAGTAAATGTTGATCATGATTATGTACTGTATGAGGTCAGACAATTAAGTTTGCAAACTCGTCCTAGAAAAAGTGCTACATACCTCATTGCTGAATATCATTATGGTCACCTTTGAAGTACTCCCCTTGGGAAGCTATGCACCGATGCCAGTGCCTAGTCCACCTTTCAAAGCAATTTTGGAACTCTTTCTGGAATGACCATCAGAGCTGTCGTTGTATTACTCTTGATGTCCTGAATGTCATCAAAATGTCTTCCTTTCAATATTTCCTTTATCTTTGGGTAAAGAAAGAAGTCATTGGGGGCCAGATCAGGTGAGAAGGGAGGGTTTTCCAATACAGTTATTTGTTTACTGGCTAAAAACTCCCTCACAGACAGTGCTGTGTGAGCTGGTGCATTGTCATGATGCAAGAGCCATGAATTGTTGGCGAAACATTCAGGTCGTTTTCGTCGGTTTCACTCAGACTTTTCAGCACTTCCAAATAGTAAACTTGGTTAACTGCTTGTCCAGTTGGTACAAATTCATAATGACTAATCCCTCTGATATCAAAAAAGGTCAACATCATTTTGACTCTTGATTTGGACTGATGCAACTTTCTTGGTTGTGGAGAATTGGCTGACTTCCATTGTACACTTTGATGCTTTGTTTCAGGGTCATATTGGTACACCCGTGTTTCATCACCAGTGATAACACAGCGCAAAACATCATCTTGCCTCTCCAAAAGGTCTTGGCAAACTTTGACTCTCCTTTGCTTTTGTTCATCGGTGAGCTCCTTCAGGACCATTTTTGCACACACCTTTCTCATGCCAACATTTTCAGTTAAGATTTTCCTAACTGTTTCTCTATCGATGTTTACTTGGTCTGCTATGCTTGTCACAGTGAGCCGACAATTTTGATGCACAATATGATGAATTTTTGCAATGTTTTCGTCAGTTCTGCTCATTACTGGCCGCCCTGATCTCTCTTCATCTGTGACATGTTCTCTCCCCTCAGAAAAACGTTTAATCCATTTGTACACTGCCATTTTCTTCATGGCATTATCCCCATAAACTTGGACTAATATATTCCTGATTTCACTTCCACTCTTGCCAACTTGAATAAGAAATTTAATATTTGTTCTTTGCTCAAATTCAAGTTCAGACATTCTCACAAAGGCACACAAAAACACACAACAATAGTGAACACAACTCAGCAAGACACCTCACATGTTGACATGAACACAGCTGTGCGACACCGATATCCCAAGGTTATGAAGCCTTACTGAGCTGTTTGTACAGTGCTGCCAATGTAAGCGCACGGTGGCAAGTTCACAAATGTAACTGTCAGAACTCATAGTTCCACAGATGTAGAACAGGACAATTGAAGAACAGCAGAATTGGGGGGAGGAATATAGTGAGTTTGGCTCTGTGCATGCTCAATTTGAGGTATGAGCAGACTATCCAAATGGTGAGGACTGTGGTTTAGATATAGAGATATAGCAAATATTAAGGCATAGAGGTGATGCAATCACCAGAGTTGGAGAAAAGGGATAGAAAACATCTCAGAGGAAGAAGAACCAGTAAATATGCTGTATCAGTCATGATAAACCGAAGTAACAAATGACCCCAAAAGCTTAGGAACTTAGAGCACCAAAGGTTTATTTCTCTCACACATGTGTATTATGGGTCATTTATGGCTCTGTGCCATGTTCTCCAACCAGGACCCATGCAGGTGGGAGAGCACGGTTGGTGGGGGTTGCTGAGGGACAAGAGATCATTCACACAGGGGCCCCGCTGCTGTCATTCGATAGGGCAAAGCAAGTCACATGGTCGATCCTGCCCAATGGGCTAGGGAGTACAACGACCCCCATGAAGAAGCAGCGATTATTTTGAACAACAGTGTAGATGATGACATGCCATTCTCGAAAACAAGTTTTTTTTCCCTTCTCACACCTCCTTTCCGTATTCCATAACAGAAGCTGTCTAGCCTGGGAGTAGGGTGCCATGCTACTTTTTAAATAATCAATAGTAGTGAACCAAGTTACTTGGCAGGGAGTGAGAGATTAAGGTGCTGATGTTCCAAATGGGAGCAAAAGCATATACAAAAGTATGGAAATGAAAGAGGATAAATCACTTTGTGATTAATTATCTATCATGTACTAAGCACCAACTACTGGAAAAATATCATTCTACAAACCCAAGAAGTGGCCCAATATACCCAGTACAAATAATGATTTATAGCCTCAAGGGAAGGCAAACTTTGTAATTATTAAGGTATAGCTGACATGCAATATTATATTAGTTTCAGGTGTACAACATAGTGATTCAACACTTATATATTAATACATTGTGATGTGTTACATAAGTCTAGTAACCATCTGTCATGGTACAAAGTTATTACAAAATTATTGACTATATTCCCTATGCTGCACCTTACATCCCATGAATTATTTATTTTACAACTAGTTTTTATCTCTTATTCCCCTTCACTTTTTTCACCTATCCTCCCAGCTCCCTCCCCTCTGGCAACCATCAGTTTGTTCTCTGTATCTATAAGTCTATTTCCATTTTGTTTTGTTTGTTCATTTGGTTGGTTTTTTGTTTTTTTTTAGATTCCACATATAAATGAGATCATATGGTATTTGTCTTTCTCTCTTATTTAATTTAGAATATTACCCTCTAAGTCCATCCATGTTTGCACAACTGGCAAGATTTCATTCTTATTCATTGCTGAGTAATATTCCATTGTGTATATGTACCATCTCTTCTTTATCCAATCATCTATTAATGGGCACTTCTTATTTATCTGTTCATATATTAATGGATACCTAGATGTATTCCACATCTTGACTATTATAAATAACACTGTAATAAACATAGGGATCCATAAATCTTTTTAAACTAGTGTTTTTATTTTCTTCAGATAAATATCCAAAAGCAGAGTTGCTGGGTCATATTATGGTAATTCTATTTTTAATTTTTTGAGGAGCCTCCATACTCTTTTCCATAGTGGCTGCACCAATTTACAAGAGTGCATGAGGGTTCCTTTTTCTCCACACCCTTCCCAAAGGTTGTTGTTTGTTGACTTTTTGAAAATAGACAATTTGACAGGTGTGAGGTGATAGCTCACTGTGGTTTTGAATTGCATTTTCCTGATGGTTAGTGGTGATGAGTATTTCTTCATATGTTTGTTGATCATCTATATGTCTTCTTTGAAAAAAATGTCTATTTGAGGTCCTCTCTCTTTTTCAATCAGATTTTTTTTTTCATGTTGAGTTGTATGAGTTCTTTATATATTTTGGATATTAATTCCTTATTAGATATGTTATTTGCAGGTATCTTCTCCTATTCAATAAGTTATCTTTTCATTTTGTTGAGGTTTTCTTTGCTGTGCAGAACCTTTTATCTTAATGTAGTCCTGTTTGTTTTTTTTTTTTGCTTTTGTTGGCATTGCCTAGGGAGACATAGCCAAAAATATATTGCTAAGATCAATGTCAAAGAGTTTACTGCCTATGTTTTCTTCTGGAAGTTTTGTTTTCAGGTCTTACACTTAAGTATTTAATCCATTTTAAGATTATTTTTGTATGTGGTGTAAGAAAGTGGTCCAGTTTCATTTTTTTGCATGTATCTGTCCAGTTTTGCCAACATTTATAGAAGAGACTGTGTTTACCCCATTGTATATTCTTACCTCTTTTGTCATAGATTAATTGATCATATAAGCATGGGTTTATTTCTGGGCTCTTTGTTCTGTTCCGTTGGTTTATGTGTCTGTTTTTGTGCTAGTACCATACTGCTTTGATTACTATAGCTTTGTACTACAGTTTGAAATCAGGAAGCATGATACCTCCAGCTTTGTTCTTTTTTCTCAAGATAGCTGTGGCTATTTGGGGTCTTTTCTAGGTTTTAGTTCCATATAAATTTTAGGATTATTTATTGTAGTTCTGTGAAAAATGGCATTAGTATTTTTAAAGGGATTTCATTGAATCTGTAGATTCCTATGGACATTTTAATGATATTGATCCTTCCCATCTATAAGCATGGTATATCTTTCCATTTATTTGTGTCATTTTCAATTTTTTTCATCAATGTTTTATAGTTTTCAGAGTACACATTTTTCACTTCCTTGATTGAGTTTATTCCTAGGTATTTTATTCTTCTTGATGGAATTATAAGTGGTATTGTTTTCTTAATTTCTCTTGTTGATAGTTTGTTGTTAGTGTACAGAAATGTAACAGATTTCTGTACAGTCATGTTGTATCCTGCAACTTTACTGAATTCGTTTATTAGTTGTAATAGTTTTTTGGTGGAGTATTTAAGGTTTTCTATGTATAGTATCATGTCATATGCAAATAGTGACAGTTTTACTTCCTCCTTTTCAATTTGGATAGATACCTTTTATTTCTCTTCTTGTCTGATTCAACTTCCAATATAATGTTGAATAAAAGTGGTGAGAGTGCTTTGTTTGCAAACTTAGAAGAAAAGCTTTCAGCTTTCCACTGTTGAATATGATGTTAACTGGAAGGGTTCCGTATATAGCCCTTATTATATGTCCTTTATACCAACTTTGCTGAGAGTTATTATCATAAATGGATGTTGATTTTTATCAAATATTTTTTCTGCATCTATTGAGATCATGATTCAATTTTTAGCCTTGGTTTTATTAATATGGTAAATCACATAGATTGATTTACAGATATTGAGCTATCCTTGTTTCTCTGGAATAAATCCCATTTAATCACAATGTATGATCTTTTGAGTGTATTGTTGAATTTGGTTTGCTAATAAGTGTTGAGAATTTTTGCATCTATATTCATCAACGAAATTATTGGCCTGTAATTTTCTTTTTTGCAATATCTTTGTCTGGTTTTGGTATCAGGGTAATGCTGGCCTCATAGAATGTATGTGGAAGCATTCCTTCCTCTTTGACTTTTTGGAATAGCTTTAAAAGAATAGGTATTAATTCTTCTTTAAATGTTTGGTAGAATTCACCTGTGAAGCCATCTGGTCCTGGAACTTTGTTTCTTGGGAGTTTTTTGATTACTGATTCAACGTCTTCCTTGTTCAGTCTTGAAAGTTTGTATGATTTTAGAAATTTATCCTTTTTTATTAAGGTGCTCAATTTGTTGGCATATAATTGTTCAAAGTATTCTTTTATGATCCTTTGTATTTCTGTGGTGTCAGTTGTAACTTCTCTTTTATTTATGATTTTATTTATTTGAGCACTCTCTCTTTTTTTCTTGATGAGTTTAGCTAAAGTTTTATCAATTTTGTGTGTCCTTTTAAAGAACCAGCTCTTAGTTTCATTGATCTTTTCTGCTTCTTTTTCAGTCTCTATTTCATTTACTTCCACTCTGATCTTTAATATTTCCTTTCTTGTACTCATTTTGGACTTTGTTCAATCTTCTTTTTCTAATTCCTTTAGGTGTAAAGTTTGCTAGTTTGTTTTGGATTTTTCTTATTTCTTGAGGCAGGCCTGTATCACTATGAAGTTCCCTCTTAGAAGTGTTTTAACTGCATTCCATAGACTTTGGAAAGTTGTGTTTCCATTTTCATTTGTCTCCCATATTTTTTATTTCTTCATTGATCTACTGGTTGTTTAGTACCATGTTATTTAGTTTCCATGTGTTTGTGTCTTTCCCAGTTTTCTTCTTGTAATTGATTTCTAGTTTCATACTGTTGTGGTTTAAAAAGATGCCTGATATGATTTCAATCTTCTTGAATTTATTGAGACTTATTCTTAGGTTTAACATTTGATCTACCCTGAAGAATGTTCCATGTGTACTTGAATAGAATGTGAATTCTGCAATTTTTGGATGAAATATTATATATATTCTTCTCTAGTGTGTTATTTAAGGCCAATGTTTCCTTATTGATTTTTTATTTGGATGGTTTATCCATTGATATAAGTGGAGTATTAAAGTGCTCTATTTATTGTTATACTATCAGTCTCTTTCTTCATGTCTGTTAATATTTGCTTTATATATTTAGGTGCTCCTATGTTGGGTGTGTAGATATTTACAAATGTTATATCTTCTTCAATTGACCCCTTTATCATTATGTAATGCGCTTCTTTGTCTCTTTTTACAGTCTTTGTCTTAAAGTCTATTTTGCATTATATGAGTATTGCTACCTCAACTTTCTTTTTGTTTCTATCTGCATGGAATATCTTTTCCCATCCATTTACTTTTAGTCTGTGTGTCCTTCAATCTAAAGTGAGTCTTCTGTTGGCAGCATATAGATGGGTCCTGCTTTTTTTACCCATTCAGCCACCTTACATCTTTCAATTGGAGCATTTAATTCATTTATATTTAAAGTAATTATTGATAGGTATGTACCTATTGTCACTTTGTTCATTGTTTTTTGTTTGTTTTTGTAGTTCTTCTCTGCATCTCTTCTGTTGTGGTTTGCGGATTTTCTTTAGTGTTATTTTTGGGTTCCTTTCCCTTTATTAGTGTGAGTGTGTGTGTGTGTGTGTGTGTGTGTGTGTGTGTGTGTTTGTATATATATCAGCCTATTTTTTAGCTCATAGGTGTTTAAGTTAAAAGGCATTCTAGGGGCAGCTGAGTGGCGCATTGGTTTAGAGCTGGCTTGGGATGCCAGCGGCCCTGGTTTGGACCCCACATATGAGGGCCAGTGACACTGCCCTCTGCAGCTAAGATGGTGAACAACAGCTCCACTTGGAGCTTGGCTGCTGGGAGTCCCTGGGACGGCATAGCTGCAGCTCCTGCTGCAGTGGGCTGCCATAGGCTACAGTGAGTGGCCGGCAGCCAGCGTGAGCTGCTGGCAGCCGGTGTGAGCTGCCAAGAGCTGCTGTGAGCAACCGTCCAGAGGCCGGCGACTGATCTGCCTCACCAGAGAAGAGCTCAATGATGATACCAACATGGGCCAGTGAAGCAATGTCCTCCACAACTAGACTGAAGAACAAAAGGACAGCAACTTGTCTGTTCCCCTTCCTCGGTTCCCTAATGGTGTTCCCCTCTCTCAATTCCCCAATAAAATATTTTTCTTAAAAAAAAAAGCATTCTAAAAGCTCATGTTTATCCTCCCTCTTGTGTTTTATGTTTCTGATATCATATTTTAGATCTTTTGGTTTTGCATATCCCCTAACTACTTATTGTAGTTATGGTTGATTTTGCTATTTTTGCTCACCACTTTTGCTCTTGAATTCATTGAGGCTTGTTCTTAGGCCTTTCATGCTAGCTTTCTAAATGGCTGCACTGCAGCAGCCTTTTCAGGCCAGCTAGAACTCTTGGGCTGAGCTCCCACCCAAGCTAAGTGGAGGGGCGATAGAAACAATGGCACCGGTCAGCACCTTTGATCCCAAAGAGTTCCTGCAGATCCTGAGGGTTTCTGCAGGTCCCCAACGTTTGGCAGTTGCCTTGCAATTAGTAAATGGAATTTTTCATATAATCTAGGTGCCCTTTAAATTATTTTTTATTGCTGTGGCCCAGGAACTGCAAGTCTGCATGTAGGCCCTTCAGGGATACCCCTCTCTACTGTAGGTTGCCCCATCATAGTAGAGTTCCCAGCTTACCACATTTCTGTCTCTCCTGCCCTTCTATATTTGGTCCCTCTCTCATTTGTTGTGTAGAAGCTGTTCAATCTGCCCTCAGTTGTTGTTTTTCAGGAGGAATTGTATGTCTACACTCAATGCGCTCATGGGAGTAGGTGAGTTCAGGGTCTTCTATACCACCACCTTGGACCTGCCCCTAAACAACCCATGTTTTATGGAGCAGTTTCTAATTGCTTTATATCCGTTAATCACTCTACCCAGTAATAAAGTGCTGATTATTAATGTCATTTTACAGATGAGGAGGATGAAGTTCAGGGTTTAATAACCTTCCCAAGGTTAGTTACCTGCTGGCTAGGGTCACAGTTTGGATACTAATCCATTGCTACTTCTAACCTCCTATTGAATCATCTATCTTCAGCATTCAGGAATCTGTCCAAAGTGCGGAAGAATTCAAACACGGAGTAAACAGAACAAAGGCCCCAAAAGAGACAGGGAGATAGTTATTAAGATACACAATTCACTTTAGATGGCAAAGATTCTTCCCAATGAACCCCTAGAGGGAGCAATGAATTAACACTAAGAGGGACTGTCAAATATGGAAAACCAAGGGCTGAGTAAAGCAGCTGGATTGAGATTCTAAAGTAAACATGGGATGTGGAAGACAATGAAGAATTGCCTTGGTGAAGAAATCATACCAGCCTTTAAGGTCCAACTGAATAACCATCTTTACTCCACATCTTTCCTAATCTCACAAGCACATTTAGACTGTGTCATGAAGCACTTTGCAGCTCTCTTAAAACACCATATTCCGCCTTCTGTTACATAGGTTGCAACCTTATCTTCCTTTGGAAATTGTGAACTTCTTAAATACTGCAACAGTCTTATTTGTCTTTGTTTCCCAACTGCTTGGCACTTAGTAAAATGTCAGTGTATCTGCCCAGTTGAGAACTGTTCCTCAAATAAATCTCCTTGTGGGCAAGGATAACCACCCTTGATTGTATACATTTTAATGGCTATATTTATAAAAGGGGTTAATGGGGCTCCTCCTGGAATGGGTTTAACTGGAGAGAAGGAAAGATTATTTCCAGAACATTAGGGGTTGCAGTTATTTGAAGACTCAAAGACAGTCTTCACTGTCAACTCAAGGATGTCCCTTTTGCATTTAAAAGCAAAGCCATTTACTCACAAATTATAGTGGGTTTTATGCAAATGAATGACTTCAGGACAGTTTCCTCTCCCTCAGATTAGCTAAGAAACGTGGGGAAATTGACAAAGGAAGCAAAATCCTAAACTTGACCTGAAGTCTATTAAAATAAAGCTTCTGTTTAATTATTCCTATTTCTGAAATAAAAAGCAATTAGAACCCAGTAAAGTGGCAGAAGGGAGCTGGCCCAGAATTTTGCTTTTATTTATGTGGATTCTGGGTCTGGATGTGGTCATCAGAGCACACTTGACCTGACAGTATAGGGAAATTGCTGAGTGCAGCAGCATGTCCCAGGCTGGACCTGACCCAAACTTGCAGGAGAATTGTGGTAAATTACTGAACCTCTTTGGCCCTCTGTCTGTTAAATAGGGATAACCATTTTTGCCCTCTTTATGGGAGAACTGATGAGATAATATTAATCTAGTGGCTGGTATTCAACAATTTACAATTTATAAAGTGTTTTTGTATCCATTATCTCATTTTATCCACAAAAGGTAGGAATTACCATCATTTGCATTTCCAGCAGGAAAACTAGTGCTGTTAGAGGTTAAATTGTCCAAGTCACATCATGAATTAGTGAAGGAGGCATGCTGCTTCTAACTCCAAATCCCATTAGGCCTTTTTCACTTCCTCATAGAAAAACAATGAGAAGTGTAGGGGAGAGAGAAATTTTTTTCCCTGCACCCATCCTAAGTTTTCCAGCAGGGGCCTTGTCGGTGTGATTGGTTAAAGGCAAGGAACAACAACAACAAAAAGCAGAAGTTTATTAACATGTGTACTGCTTATATACACATTATATACACATCTATCAATGAGTAATCCAAAGGGGTAGTTTGGATTTCGGATTATATACCACCTTGGGCTAAACAAAGGAAAAGCAGTTAGCAGCTTCTGGAATGGGGGAGCCATGTTATGGGAAGGTGACCAGGAAAAGTATGGCAAGCAAGAGTCATTTAGTAAGGTTTGTTATACGGATTTAAGTTGTTGCCTTCTCCATTAATAAGAGTTCTTAACACTCCTCTTTTTCCTCATCTCTACACACAGACAATTCCCCTATGAAATGACAATCTGTGCCCTGTTTTTAGAACCTTTTCTGCATCTACTGGCCATCAATGGCCTTTAGCTCAAAATAATTCATATGCCAAAGGGGTATATTTTTGGGTGGCATATTCTAGTACTTATGAGAAGATAAGACATACCTAATAATATCAAACACATATTATTTTCTAATTGCCAGGCATGGCTCAAACAGCCATATATATGCAAATTCATTTACTCTTCCCTAAAACCCCCAAAGATAGGTGCTATTATGATTCTCACTTTACAGGAAACTGAGCCACAGAGAGGCCAAGTCACATAGCTAATAGGTAGTGGAGCTGAGATTAGAATTTAGTCGACTGGTTCTAGAGTACATGTTGTTAAGCCCTGGGCAATTACTTTACCCATTTCCTGTGGCCAAGTAGGAGGAATATCTATGAATAGTTAGAAGTATGGTACTACTTGAAAGATGAAAGTGCATATTTCCCTCCCATTCACCCCCTCTCCTCACTCAAGAGAAATCTTTCTTACTAACCACCCTGACAGCAATTCTACCATTATAGGTCATTTCTCTGGACAATGTTATTAATTCTCTTTGTTTAAAGACTCTCACCCTAACTGGCTCCTTGCCTACCCACCCCACCCCAGGCACATGCAACAGAATAAAATTTAACCCTCTAGCAGAAAGCTCTCCATGGTTTCGATTCCTTCTTGTCTCAGTTCTTGGCCCTCCCTGATTCATACCCTACCATCCCAACCCACCAAACCCCCAGGTATTACTTATAAAACCCACAGTCTCATGCATATCAGTTCATCTTCATGTTTAGTTCTCTCTTCCTTATTACCTATTGAACACCTATTTTTTTTTTTAGGTTCTTTGATGCTCTCCCAATTTACTTTCAGTACACTTTCTCAGTGCTCCCATGGCAACCTGAGCAGTTTCTTTTCATAGGGCATAATTGTTTGAGAAAATTAACAGGGAGCTACTTGTAGGAAAACGTTCTTTTTGTTCATCTCTGTATTACCTAGTTGAATGCCTGGTACCTAATAGATATTTGATAAAGTTTCTCTAAGTCAATACCATTTATCAACAGTTTTATAAACTAGCTTTTATCAGTACTTTTCTTCCAGAAAGGAAACAGCTGTATAGTTTTATTCTTTTTCCTGATTATTTAAGTAAGGCATTCTTGTTGTGAACATTTTCTATTATTACAAGAAAATGCAAAGAAAAATAATAAACGTCACTGATAATATCACCATCAGAGATAACTTGTCTTTTAGATAGTTTTCTATAATAGCAGCTAGCTGAGAAAGGATGGTGCCTAGGATGTGTTCATTCGACATGAACAGGGCCAGGAGGAAATGATAGGCCTAAGCCATCATAGAGCACTGCTCTAGCAAAGCATCTTCAAGTTGAACATGCAACTGGCTATATTCCAGATCAGTAGGGAGAAACAAGGTCACTAGCTGCTGAAGAAAGCACCAGGAGAATAGAACAGCAAAAGCTACAGTAAGAGAATGAAGGCATAGGCTTCTTTGCTGCCTTCAGAGAGCAGAACCAGGACATGTAGAAAATTTGCAAGGCATCAGTCTTCGACTCAATTTAAACAACTTCCTAATAATCAGAGAGATCTACAAAAACAATATACTACCTTCTGAGATAGTAAGCAGCCTGCCTCTGGGGTGTCTAAGTAGCTGCTGACGTTACCAAACTCTGGTCCAAGTGTTTAATGCTTCAAAAAGCCAAAATTCAAAACATCAGAGAAAACATCAGGGTTAAGAGGGGATTCTGGCTAAATCTACCTAATAGGATTCTTGCTGAAAGCAGACCAAGGTGATCAGACACCACCTGGGGAAAGGTGGCGTATGAGAAACTCAATCAAATATTGAGAGTGATCAGATATTGAGCGTGGAAGATTCTGGCCAAACTGTTTTAGCAGAATTCTTGCTAAAGCTGGACAATAAAAAGATGAACACAGAAACCCAAAAGTCAAGGCCTTGTTGAGAAGAGAGTTTGGGGAAGTTTAACTAGAGTTTTGGTAAAAGTGTTAATTGTTGTCATTGGGATATATGCATTTATTTACTCAATAAGACATTCAATTGTGGGGGTTCAGAATGAGCCACCCTAAGATGTGCTTCAGTGGTATGCAGATTACTTTGAGCTAAAGGCAATTTAGCTGCAGGCTCAAGAGAAACTTGTGCCCCTTCATTTAACTGCCTAGAAGAACTTGAATGAGGGGCCTTTCCCTATGAGATTATCAGAGATACCTTTTTTAACCTATCTACAGGGCAGGGCAAACTTCTATTTACTAAATGTCTGTTCTTCTTGTCATCCTGCTGTGACCCTTAGAACCTCCCCAGGTGCATTACCTCATCCCTAGCTCAGGATGTCTTTATACTTCAGTCCTTTCTATCTCTGAGCCTCTGGTGCATGTGGAGCCTCTGACTCTCTCATGTACGTGGGGTTCTCATACATATGTATGTATTAAATTTCGTTATGTTTCCCTTGCTATCTGTCTCATGTCTATTTCATTATTAGACCAGCCAGAAGAACCTTGAGGGTAGAGGAAAATTTGTTCTTCCCACACACAATCAATACTTAGTGAGCACCTGCTACTTGTCAAATGATGTTTTAGGTGCTGGGGTACCAACAGCAGATGAGAACAAGGGGTGCTCAGGTGGCCATCCATCATGTGCGAGATCCTGCTACTTTGGGGGAGCAAATGTTTAGTAAATAGAAGTTTCTCCTGCCCGATAGACAAGTCAAAAGAGGTGATCTCTGATAAACTCCCACTACGGGCAAGTTCAAGTTCATCCAGGTAGTCAAGGGAGAAGCATACGTTTCTCCTGAACCAGCAGCTAAAGTTGCCCTTAGTTCAAAATAATCTGCATACCATAGCAGCACACCTTGGGGTGACTGGCTCTAAACCCTTATACACAATAGATGGGACGGTAGACCAGATGACTTTTGAGATCATTTTTAACTACAGTATCCAATGAGTCTTGCTTCTGAAAAGTTTGGTCCCAGAAAACTTCATAAATGCATTCCAGCTTGAATGTGGGCAGAGGAGAGAAGATGGGAGGGCTCCTTGTGACACATTTCTATCTTGCTTATCGAAAAGTGCCTATTGCTTCTCCTTTAAGGGAGGAGATAAAGAGTGGCTGTGTTCCAGTTAGGTTTAGGGCAATCCACTTTCCAAGAGGTTTGGATTTTTATAGGGTTTTATTTAAGTTAAATCATGGAGCAAACCTGGCTCATGACCAAAGGATTCTTTATTCCATAAAATAAACTGCAGTTGGGTGCTTCAAAACTGGAAGCTCCCCTCATGTCTTTACAATTGGATTTGATCTCTCAAAAAACTAATCCTATCAACTTTGAGGAGGTTGCTGATTTGAGAAATCTAAAGCTCACATGCTTATTAGCTTCATGGACCTTCACATGCTCAGCTTAACCCTGTCACACAGGTACATCAGCTCCTCCCCCATTTCTTTGCTGCCTGCTCAGGATCCCTTTCTACTATCACAGTTGACCTGGGACCTCTGCAGAGAGATAGACTCATGGGGCATTTACATGGTGGTAGATGAAAGGCTTGCAGACTGAGCAAGTCACTGGATTTTTGCCTGATGAGGACTTTAGAGACAGATGAGGTATCCCCTCATGTAAAGTGAATATCAGGTATTTTGTACCCTGGTAAATACTGTGACCCAGCCTACCTACTAGAAAAATCAAACAGGATCCCCATAAGGTTATCTCTGGCTAATTGCCTGGTACCCTTGGTTTGCTATTCCACTCCAACACATTCATGGTACCAGATCCCCTTCCTTTTACCTTATTCTTAGTCTCTATTGCAGAACATACCTGTGTTTTCCCTCCACACAAAAGTTTTATTTTATTTTTCTCTTTCACAAGAGCCCTGAGTGCAATTTTAATGTCATGCTAAATAATTAGCATGTATACACACACACACAGGGCGGGTGGTGGGGAGCGAGGTGGTATTCAGAAGCATAGTTGCTAGGAGGAAAATGTTTATATTTTATTCAAGAGGAGGTCACCTTCCTGTCCATAAGAGAAATTAACTTCTTCTAATGCAGCAAAGAAAAAGCCAAAAAGTAAGTTGAGCTGCTGACAATTCAAAAAAGAAAAAAAAAAAAGCTGGTTGGACATAAATATTCTGCTACATGTCCATGGAAGATCTAGCCAAAAGAGCTTAATGCTCAGAGGAGGGCTCAGAGAGGATGCTCTAAGTTTCACCAGGAAGACAGCACAAAGATGGTTGAAGACATCAGCCGATGTGATGCCTGGGGTGGACCCTACTTGACTGTCAACCTCAGCACATTTCCCCCAACCTCTGCTACTTGTTTCTGTTTCTGGCCTGCATAGAATGACATGGTGGGATTCTACCAAAAGTCCCAGATAGGCAGCTGAGTAAGCTGTCTGGGTGATTTTAGCTGGTATTTCCTTAAACAGGCTGTTTAAAAGAGTAGAGGGAAGAAGAGAAAGATCAATGGCAAAACTTTGTGATGAAGAGTCTCCCTCTGAAGCCAACATGTGAATGCCTATCAGGATATGCACATTATTCTCTGACACATGCACACACACACAGCCAAAGGGGCAAGTTGAGGCTAAAATCCAGGCTTGGCTCAGGGTTACATTTACCCAGAGCAGGTATGTCTTCTAAATTCCATAAAGGCACTGAGTTGCTCTGGGATTATGCTGCTCTATCATTCCAATCCCAGGGTCCAGTCTGTTTCCCTGTACTGGAGAAAGCTGGAAGCATCAGGACGAAACCCAGCATGATCGCCATGTTCACATTCTCTTCACCACTGTCTCCCTATACACAGGGGATTGAAGGCAGAGCTAAAGGGTGAAAACATGGGGGTAGGAGATATTCAGGGAATTTGTTATAGCTCCTGCTGCCCTACTGTGTATCTGTTATCTCTTTGGACCGTCTTCATTACTAATCACAGTCCTACCTACCTGGAACTTTATTGTGACAATAGAAACATGAATTCCCTGCCTTTTCCTATCTTGGAGGGCAATCAGAACCCCTCCATCCTGTTCTCTGCCCCTCCCCCACCTGACATCAACCAAGTGAGGGCACTTTGCATTGCACCTGTTTACTCCTTAATATGCTGCAGTGTATTTTCCCAAAGAAAATGTCCCATGGGGCTTTCAGGAGTGGCCCTGAGCAGTTTCAGGCCCTGACCCATTTTCTATCCCTCTGCAGCATTCCTCCATGATGAGAGGGAGAGGAAGTACTTAAATAACTCCAGGTAGCTGAACCATGAGGTCACCTGCCTGTCCTCTCTCCATGCCTTTGCCTGTTGTCCTCTGCTCAAGCCATCCCTTGAGGAGACTGGGGAAAGACTGAAGTCCTCTGAGTCAGGGTGCAGAGGCTGAATCAGATGTCATTGTCACCATGCAAATATGACAGGCCCCTTTGCCCTTCAACCCAGCACTCCTTGCAGGGCAAAGCCTCTGGTGAGATCATTATTTGTTCCGACCTTCGGCTGCCAGCTGGGTGCTCCCAGAGTTCTCCATCCAGAAGCCATCGGGACTGGAGATTTAGTAGCACGTCGGGGACCAGGGCTTCCAATTTATAGTTCAGAGAAAAGAAACCGTATTAATCTGGCACCTTTCATTCCACTGTAAATCCCAGCCATATTTAACTCAGCTGTCGCAATAAAAAGCTTGCCAATTCAAGGAGAAATTAAGATCCTGCTTAGTATTCAAAGAGTGGTCCCTTTCACAAGATTCCTTTTGAAGCTCCCCACTATGCTGTCTTAGGCAGGGGAGAAGCATCTCTGCCATAACAGGGCAGCACTTTGGGCCACGCGGCTGGAGGAAAAAGGCCTGATTTCCTTCCACCCAATGAAAAGTAAACTTGGACTGTGCTGATGACCTAGTAATTGTTCCTTCCCCTCATGAAGCCCAGAGAACAAAATAACTCATCAAGGCCATGGGGTTCATAAACAGCAGAACCAGGAACAGAGAAAGGAGAAAAGGGTTATAATTAACTAATTACCTAATCAATCAATCAATCAATCAATCAATCAATTTTATGAGCATCTTTTGTATTCAAGGCACTTTTCCATATTGTTTCCTATTTTACAACTCTTCAATGTCAGCATTACTCTCTCCTTTTAAGGAAGGAAGAAATTGAGGTTCTGAACCCCCAGCTAATAAGGAGTAGGCATAGGATTAGTCTCTGGTTTTAACGGTAATTCCTTCAGAGTCATCCAATATTTGCTGAGGACCTGCTGTGTGTCAGGCACTACACTAGAAGCAGAGAACATAGAAGTAAACATGAAATCTCTGTCTTCCATTCAAGTGGAAAGAGACAAAAATAAAGAAATAAATAAAAACATATCAGAGTAATAAATGCTCTGCAGAGAATAAAACAAGATCACTTAATAGAGAGAGGTGACAGCAGATTGAGTAGTCAGGGAAGGCCTCTCTGAGGAGGTGACATTTAAGGAGGGATCTGAGGGCAACAAAGAGCCAGCTCAGGTGAGGTTAAAAGTAAGGGGCATCATGGTCACTGCAAAGGGCCAAAGATAGGAATGACTGGCTGGTTTATGTCTGAGAAACAGGGAGAAGGCCGGTGTGGCAGAATGAGAGAGTATGAGGTGAGCCCGGGACAATAGGCAGAGGCCAAGAGAAGGAGTTTAGATTCTTTTTCAAGTATAATGAGAAACCAGTGGAAGATTTTAAGTGGGAGACTGAACATCATCTTTATAGTTTAAGAAGAGCCATTGGGGGCCAGCCGAGTGGCGCATTGGTTAAGAGCTGGTTTGGGATGCCAGGGGCCCCGGTTCGGATCCCACATATGAGGGCCAGTGACACTGCTCTCTACAGCTAACAACAGCTCCACCTGGAGCTGGGCTGTGTGAGCCCTGGCGACAGTGTAGGCTGCAGCCCCTGCTGCAGTGGGCTGCCATAGGCTATAGTGAGTGGCCAGCAGCCAGGATGAGTTGCCAATAGCTGCAGTGAGTGACCATCCAGAGGCTGGCAACCAATCTGCCTCATCCGGGAAGAGTGCCATCATGAAACCAACATGGGCCAGTGAAGCAACATCCTCCGCAACTAAACTGAAGAACAAAAAGACAGCAACTTGTCTGTTCTCTTTCCCTGATTCCTCAACGCTGTTCCCCTCCCCCAATTCCCCAATAAAATCTTAAAAAAAAAAGGAAGAGCCATTGGCCCCTACAACTTGAGTGGCAATGATGAGATGTAATTGTTTTCCTGGTTAAGAGTTTTTCAAAAAGTCAAGTGGCCAGATTCTCTATGGTGTCATCTGAGGGGACAGCCTCTGCCCTGGTTCCTGAAATTCTTGCCAGCAAAGAATTGTTTTTAGGCAAAGAAAATAATGAACTGCTCAGAAAAAAAACATGAAGGGGTCAGAAGCTGTGTTAGCTGGTACAGCAGAACCAGTTGACCAGCTAAGTCAATCTGTGCTCATGGACCTGAGGTAACAAGACCCAGGACGCTGATGTGCTGATGGGGGAGGGCACAGATGACAAGACCAAGGCGGTGGCCTGAACAGTCAGCTGCCTAACTCACATACCTTCCTCTAATACCTTTAAAAACTATCGGGAAGTTGACTATGGAAATTCCCATCTCTTAATACAAACTGGCAGCTGTAAAGTCAGTCTGTAGCTCAGTCCCTGGAAGGTGATGGAAGGCAGGGTTCTCCCTACCTCATTAGGTGGCTATCCCTCTTTCTCCCCTCAAAGATTGCTTGGATGAGATACCTGGACAACCAGTCCATGTGCTACAACCAATGGAGTACCACGAATTCACTGGCAGAGCCAGGGAATGTGAATTTGCAAGAATGGCAGCTTTTTGATGCCCACCAATATTTGTACACTGCTGGATGACGAGTGAGTCACCTTCCGTTGGCTGCAGGTGAAACCCCTGGTGATGGTGGTGGTGGTGTTGCTTCAGGATATTGCTCATGTCAGTTCCTGCTCATAATAGTTTGAGCTCTACTCTTTTCAAAACAAAAATCATCTCATTTGTCTTCAAAAGCCCTAACAGAAGGTACGGAGGAATAGATAGGGTTGTTCATTTTTTAGAGCTAAAGTAATAGAGATGGAGGTTTAATGACTTGCCCAAGGTCATGTAGCAGGTAAGGAGTGGAGCTGGAATTGAATCACGTCTTCTGAGCTCAAACCCTGTGTTGTTTCAAATTATAGAAATCACCTGTCCCAGAACTGAGGAGTAATGCTCCTTCTTTGCAGCACTGGGAGGTGACTGCAGAGCCCGGTGGCAAAGAGGCTGTTTGGAAGCACCAAGCAGAAAAAGAAATGCTGTGTTTGGAGGGGACTTAATTGATCTGATTTATCTTAACGCAAATAAGGAACTCCCACAGGTCCTCAGAGTACAGGGAGGCCTGGTTTATTGTCCTTTCCCTGAGGCAGGTTTTAAGAAGTTATAAAAGACTGGATTTTTATCTCTTGATGCCCACCCTGTAGATTAATCATTTTCCTGATCACACTGGCTCTCCCCTCCACCAGCACATGGAAGGGAGGGACTAAAGTTATTTCTTGATGTGGGGAGGAGGCAAGAGAGGAGAAGATGCGGATTTGGGGTGAAATTTCTGTTTGTTCCTGAGCCAAGTAAGCTTGTCCCACTGTAGGCCCTTCAGGGAAGGGAGTGGGATTAGTTCTCAGGGGCTTCAAAGAAAAATCACAACTGATTGGCAAGTCTGAAACTTGTCTAAGTTGGAGTGAGTCATGGGGGTGAGAGTGGGAGTTGACAGAGATTTTTAACCCCTTCTGGGGAAGATGTGTCTGACCAGGATAAATCAAAGATTTTCAAACCCTAAAGTGGATAAACATCATATTGGATTTTATTTAAAATGCAGATTCCTAGGCCCATCTCCAGTGAGTCTGATTCAGGTAGCCTGGGAAAGGGCATTGGAATTCACCCTTTAGCAAGAACCCCCATATTATTCCGTAAGATGGCCCACAAAAGCATACCCTGAGAAAATCTTGACTCCCTGGACCAGAACCAGGTCTAGGATTCTCACAGATTCCCTCCCTAGTAACACCACCTACACAGAGAAAGCTCATTTCTAGTAGGAGCTTGACAACCCCCATAATTCACTGCTCTGTTCCCAGAGCACAACTGCTCCTCACTAACATGATGAGAAGAACTACACTTCCTTGTCTCTGACTTTTTTTTTTTTTTTTCAGATTCTTTTTTACCATGTGACACTCCTTTGGTGCTCTTGTGAAATAGTTGTCCGTGGATTCCAGGATATATAGGAAGTAAAATGAGGCCAGGAGAGAGCAATGTTCTAGAAAGGAAAAGTGCTTGTCAAGGTCAATAATGAGGTTTATGAGAGAGACAGAAGCCAAACAGTCCCCAGTGAGAGTAGGATCCAGATGTTTCCATTGAGAGAGGCTGAAGTGAATTTGTGTGTGGAAAGCAAAGAGACCCTAAGGCTGTGTGTGGAGTTGAACGGATCCACATGGACATCGAAGTTGCCCAGACAATGATAGGAAATGGCTTGTTGAGGGAGATGGTAAGCCAGATGTTGAACACTTCAATGAAGAGATGGCCAGGTCCACCAGCTCAGTAGATAATAGCAAGCCCTGGGTGTCAACGGAGGAGAGGCTGGTGAAGGAATAAACTTGAACAATGATTGAAAGCAGGAGTGAGTGCCTAGAGGATGTCAACCTGGTCTCCATGCTGGAGCTGGTGGAGGGGTAGTGTTAGAAAAAGAAACAAGGTAAACGAGTAACTTCTGAAAGAGAGGGTTGCAAAGGAGGTGGTCCTATCAGGAGGAAGCCACATGTCAGTTAACGCAGTATCATGTGATTTAGGAATTAGATAGGCTTGGTTTCTAGCCTGGTTCTGCCAATTTCCAGTTGTGCAGTCTGAGGCAAGATACTTCATCTCCTTTTGTCTCATTTTCCTTATCTGTGAAATGGAACTATAAATGGTGCCTGCTTTATAAGTTGTTTGTAAGGATTTGATAAATTGATGTATGTTGGGTGATTAGCACAGTGCCTTGGCACATACTAAATGCTCAATAAATGTCAGCTATTATTATGAATATTAATTTTTTAAAAAAGCAATGCATGGATGGAATAATTTAGAAAAAGTTTGAGGCAGAGAGGAAAAATTGCTTAGTGATTTTAAAAGAGATTAGGTAAATGTTTATCCATCCCATTTCTTCTTCCTGGACACAGGAAGACTGTTTCCCAGCCTCCTTTGCAGCGAAGTTCCTAAGTGTGAATCTTACATAAATAAAACATTTCTTTGAAGTATTTTGTAATGTTTTCTGAGGAACACATATCAAGCACAAGAAAGCAACCAAAGGAAGGATAAGGGCTGAACAAACGCAAAGAGAGGATCTGGTTATTTCCTTTGAATTGGTAATAAGCCTGCTTTTGCTCCTTAACCCCGCCTATGGGCAAGGCTCCCTGTGCTACAGACCATCATACAGTTTAGTTTAGAGACAGCTTTTCTTTTCTGCACCAGATAATGGAGAATGGGATTGACCTGAACTATCACTGATAAGGGGTGATACAACAAAATGCCTATGATGTAAATTATCATCTTCATAGAAGATGCCATTGCCATGCCCAGCACATACTTTGAGTTGTTCCTCCTGGCACAGTCATATTCTCATCAAGTTCTGGAATCACTGTTAGGTTCCATTTTTAAGAAGACTGTTGAACGTATTGAGAAACATAGGTGGGGAACAGGGGAACCCAACCCACAGTCTTGACCACACTGGTGCTGTGTTTTAATCAATCCCATAATCATGATGGAATGTGTAAGTCAAACCCTCCAATGGTGAAACTCTATTCATTTATTGAACCAATATTCATGGAGTGCCTTGTAGGTGTGAGAAACCATGCTAAATGCTAAGGGTTTGGTGACAAACAACTCAGACAAGGTCCTAATTTACCTGGAAGATAACTATTAAAACAAGCTACAGCTGTGAAGTACTAAGGATGTTAGGATAGGGAAAGTACAGTAGGAATAGATGTAATAAAAACCTAACTGCAGTATCCTTTTCATCAGTGTCCTGTGGATTGAATTACCCTGGGCAAGCCTTTTCTATGTGTGTGACTCTCAATCTTGTCATCTATACAACGGAATATCACACTTCTTCCTTAAGAATCTTAGCGATAACGTATGTATAACATTTTATAAAATGTATATTCTTGCCCAAATGTGAGAAAGTATGGCTTAGAGATTTACAGTCTATCTTCCCTCCTGAAGGCCCCACCATGCTGAATGGTAAGAGAACTCCCTGATGGTTTGAGTTTTACCGAAATCAATAATGTGAAAGTCCATTTGTGGCTGAGCCCCAGGCATGCAGGAATCACCAGCCAGAGGTACTTCTCCAAGGCTCGTTCTCAGTGTCAGCCGTTTGCACTTCTTCTGAATGTGTGCTGGTCATCCCTGCTCTGCCCATACTTTCCTGCCCCTTTTCCAGTATGGTTAACAGAGCATACTGCAAACTTTTCTCTTTTATTACTCCAAAGTGTGGCCTGAGTAATAGCAGCATCAGTATTCATTGGTGCTCGTTACATGGAGAATCATGGGCCCTAACCTAATCTTGAATCAGAATCTAAATTTCAACATAATTTCCAGAGCATTAAATTGTGGGGAACACTGGCGTAGAACACAAGTTGATTTCTACCCAGCTGCATAATTCTTCCAATCTAAAAATAATGACTGTGCACCTACTATGTGCTGACACTGTGAATGCCCAGGAAAACATCTGTTTGAAATCTTTTTGGAATGAGACATGTTATAAGCTAATAAGAAGTGGCAGGGACTGACCCACAGATATATTGATGTGGTAGACTATGAGAACTGCTCTCTATGGAAGACAAACAGCTGTGGGGGTATGGAAGGAATTAATTTGGCATGGACAACTGAGAAAGACTCCACAAAGGAGGCAATGCTCGGGCTTAACGTTGAAGGATGAGGAAGAGCTAAAAGGGTGGAGCCGTGTGAGGATAAAATTGCCAGCTAAGGGACAGGGATGATGGACGTCAAGGCAAGAGGAGGCCTGTTCTGTTCTTTGGCTAGCAGCCCGAGCTCTGCTGTCACTATGGGAAAGCTCTCCCCTATTTGATGCTCTGCCAACAATCACTGTGGGGCTTTGGGCAAACCACTGTGCCTATCTGGCTCCCATCTTCAGCTAAAACATGTGGGCTGGATTACAACTTGGCAGTTTTCAAAATGTGAAGAGTTCTTTCAACCTTCAGCAATGGCCAAAGGGGATGGGGAAGAGGCAGGACTCTGGGCGGCCACGGGAACATGGGTCAAGTGTATTAGTCTTCCACCATGGGCTCCCACTGAGCTTTAAAAAAGGAGGGGTGGATGGAGTGGGATTCCACATATTTAACAAGTGTGAAAACCACCAAAGGGGTGATCTCTAAGGTCTCAACAGTGTTAACACCGAATTCTTATCCAATTCTTTAACAACTCTCCAGGTAGCCAGCCAGCTTGGACTGTCAATCTTATGGCCAGAGGCCTCTTTTCAATATATGCCCTAGAACTGTAATTTATATATAATATATTTATATATTAGCAGAACTTCATTCTTAAATGAAATCATAGGAAAAACACAATATGAAGAAAAGATCAAGGAATAAACAGATTTCTGGGCAGATTAAATCTCATTATGTGGTGATACTCTTTTATATGGGGTCTACTTGCCCCAATCACCACCCCCACCTCCAGCCCTTCTGTAGACTCCCAGGCTTGAATGTAAATATCACTGATTCCAGGGCCAGCCGAGTGGCAAGTGGCGTGCTGGTTAGGAGTTGGCTTGGGACACCAGCTCTGAGCAGCAGGGCCCCGGTTCGGATTCCACATAAGGGCCAGTGACACTGCGCCCTCTAACAGCTAAATGGTGAACAACAGCTCCACCTGGAGCTGGGCTCCTGTGAGTTGCCGGCAACGGTGTAGGCTGCAGCCCCTGCTGCAGTGGGCTGCCATGAATTACTGTGAGTGGCCGGCAGCCAGCATGAGCTACTGTTAGCCACCGCAAGCAGCCGTCCAATGACTGGCGACAGACTGCCTCATCCGGGAAGAGCGCAATGATTACAATACCAACATGGGCCAGCGAAGTGATGTCCTCCACAACTAGACTGAAGAACAAGAAGGACAGCAACTTGTCTGTTCCCCTTCCCCTATTCCCCAATGCTGTTCCCCTCCCCCAATTCCCCAATAAAATCTTTAAAAAAAAAAATCAATGATTCCAAAGCAGGGGATCAAGCTGAGATGAAAGTTGTGATAAGTCCTGGAGCTAGAAGCAGAGAGCTGTCCTAAAGGAAGTTACAGTGGGGGGAGGGGGGTGGCTGGGAGGAGCAGCTGCAAAGAAGTTGGGAATGGCAAAAGGAAAAAGAAGAGAAACAGATAAAAGAAGCCAAAAAACAAAAACCAAAAGACAAGAACAGAGAGCTCCCCAAAAGGCCAATTAAGTGGTCTGAAGGCAGACTATGAAAGCCTGAGTACCTACTACATACACAAAAACCACCTTTTAAAGATAATAACCCCAGTTCATCTTTTCCCACTTGCTTGCTGCTATGGGTTGAATTGTGTCCCCCTAAATTATATGTTGAAGTCCTAACCCCCAGCACCTCAAAACATGGTCTTAGTGCAAAATTAGGGTTGTTGCAGATGTAATTAGTTAAGATGAGGTCATACTGGAGTAGGGTGGGCCCTTAATCCAATCTGACTGGTGTCCTTATAAAAGAGAAAAGACAGACACACACAGGGAAAGCACTATATGATACAGCAGAGGCAGCGACTGAAGTGGCACAGCTGCCAACCGAGGTTTGCTGGCCACCACCAGAAGCCAGGAAGAGGCAAGGAAGGATTCCCTCGTTTCAGAGGGAGAATGGCCCTGTTGACACACTGATTGTGGACTTCCAGACTTCAGAACTGTGAGACAATAAATTTCTGCTGTTTTAAGCCACACAGTTTGTGGTACTTTATAAAAACAGCCCTAGGAAATCAATATACTTGCTATGGAACTAGCAGCAGTAGGTTTTGCTAAAGAAATCATGCAGCTCTCAGCAGATCAGCTGGGCATGGGCTTGGATATAAGAGAGATGGGTGTGTCCCAGTCACTGTGGTACTCTCTTCCAGTTGGAGTATTCCCATTTATTGGTAGCAAATCACACCCTTTCTTTGAAGCTGCATAAATACATACCGATGGAAGAACAGAGACAGAACAGATCAGAGCCCAGCTCACAAGTCACTGTTTGCTAAACAGAATTAACAGCTAGTCACATCTGTGGCCAGAAGGAGAAGGCATTGAATTCAGAAAAGAGATCTTTAGAGTAACAGAGGAGTACAAGCAAGAATTCCCCCAGAAGGGTACGTGGTGTAGGCAGACTGTGAAACAAACCTGCTGAATGGGTGAGGCATCACATCATCCTTGGAAGGACTAGAATGCCTATAGTTGCAGGCAAGGAGGCAAGAAGAAAAGAAAGGAGAGCAAACGTGTAAAAAAAGTGGATGAAGGAGGGAGGGACTATAGAATGACCAAACCATCCCAGGTTGCCCAGGACTGAGGGGGCTCCTGGGACACAAATTTGAAAACTGCAACAATCCCAGGCAAACCAGGATGTGTTGATCATCCAATAAGAAAGAGTAAAAGATCTGAGTGGAAGAAGAAAGGTTTGGGTGATGGGAGAAGTTGTCAGCCCCAGAACAGGTATGCAGAAGTGATCTAGACAGATTCAGATCAGGCCAGATACAGAGGGCGCTTGGCTCTCCTGTGGCTTCACCAGATGGGCCTCTCAATGGATTCAGGGGGGCTGGGGCTCAGGATTCACTCAGAACCTCTACTCTGACCAAGGACTCTTGGGAAGGGAATGGTGGGTGACAGGATCACCCCTTTCTACAGTCTGGAAGACTTTGTCCTGTCTAACAATGTCTCCAAGGGGAGGAGCCCTTCTCATGGAACTTGCTCACAAATCTCATCAGTAGGAGTGGCCCACTGTATTCCTCACTCCCCTGGGAAACCTTGGAAGGGAGGGAGCCCGAGGCCCTGTCCACAGAGATGCTTTCCCTTCTCTCCTTGTTTTTCACTCAATGTCTGCCATAAGTCTTACCTGGGATGCTCTCAAGGATGTGTGAAAAAAGGCACTTACTAATTTATTCCCTACAAGTGAGAGAAGTCCTTTTGTTTAAGTTTCTATATTCTCCCAGGTAACATGATCATTGATTTTATTTTCAACTTTCTCTGCTTGAAAACTATTTCCTTCATAGCAGAGCCTACACCTTTGAAACCCTAGCGTGCAGGAAAATGCCTGACATGTAGGAATTCCTCATGCAATGCCTCGTAAGTAAGCTAATTAATGAATGAATTAGTTAATGTGGATTAGCATAATCTTTTGCTTTGAGTCAAGTATCTGCGACCTGGCACTTTCTGGATTTGTGATGTATCAGTCATTAAGCCTTCTGCATGCAGTTCAAACAAAAGGGAGAGAGAAGCAACCACATCAGAGCCCTGTAGCCTCAGAAGGCTCACCTGAGTGAGCAGTCACTGTGGTCAGCTCTAAGAACAAGCCCAGGGTCTTATGCCAGGGCAGTGACATGGCTCAGGAAGTGAGGACAGACACATCACACATTACAATGACCTTTTTCCTGATGATCCTGCTTCCTTCATTCTCACCTGATGACTGATTCTAAAAGAAGAAAGAGGAAAACTGAGCTAGGGCAAAAACCAACTGCCGAGCTCTGGACAGAAGCTTGATAAAACACAAACAGAATGGTATAAATTAGTTAAAGGAGCACTTGGATTGAACACTGTATGATATTAATCATATCTTGTAAAAAAGTCCCTTGATTGGGCTGGCCGAGTGGTGCGGTGGTTGAGCGCTGGCTTGGGACGCCAGCAGCCCCGGTTCGGGTCCCACATGTGAGGGTCAGTGACACTGCCCTCAAAAAAAACAAAAAAAAGAAACAAAGAAAGGCCCTTGATGATAAGGTAGGGGACCTGAGGTCTACTACTGTGTGTCTTCAGTCAGGTGGTCTAGCCTCTCTGAGCCTCCATTAGCCCATCTCTAAGCTCAGCTAATAATCTTTCCCACCAGGTACATGTCTATGTGAAACAACAATTGCCAGACATTCTGAATCCTTCTAAAGAGGCACCCATGAGAAATTCAAAGCAGGGAACTTTCTCTGTCTTAAAATGACTCCCAGAACTCCAAGGACAATTATTTTAGAAAACCTGCTGATGGATTAAAGTTTATGAGCCCGAAAGCTAATGTACCTTCTTCTATAAAAAGCAGGACACTGCTGGATTTTTGGCTGCAAAGAAACTCAAACATTCACCCGAGAAGCCTATTAGTAAATAAGGTTTATCTTCTGTAAGGTAAGCATTCTACTTCTAGAACAATACTGTTCAAAATTCTTTTGTACTGAAATTTAAAAAATAAATAGACCTAATATTTCACTGACCTCCTGTGGGCACAAGAAAGAAGTACATTCATTCCACAGATCTACATTTCCTGGTATGGGCTAAGGAAGAACTTCTTAAAACCACCTACCCAGCGGGAAATTCATGCTCATTTACAAAGCTCCTGGGAATGCGATTCCACACACTATTTCTCCTCTTGCCCCAGGATCCTTTAAGGCCTTGTGGAAAGCTCCTCCTGATAACTGAGCTGACACTAAAGTCCATTTTGTAGATGCATGCAATGGCAAAGCAGGCAGTATAGAACAGGCATCAAGGAGGAACTGACTGAAACATAGATTCCTGAGATCCTCTAAGGGATTCTGATTTTGTGGGACTGGGCTGGACCTGGGAATCTGCATTATGCTGCAAATCTCAATTTAGAGAAGGAACCTCCATCACCACACCCTGAAGAAACATGCATCTGAGGTTGCGATCAGAATCCCTTCAACAAGCACCATTCCACTGAAACATAAGAATAGAAAGTCATTCAACTAGGGAATAGCTGGGACAAAAAAATAACGGGTATCCAGAGGAATGGGTCCGAGATCCAAGATTCCTTCAGAGGAGGTCACACATGAGCATTGTTTAAATGGGTCAAAGGAATAAGCAGGATTATTCTAATGTATCTGTTTCTCTCATTAAGCCCTGTATTAGCTATCAATTGCTGTGTAACAATACCCCGAAGCATAGCAGTTTAAAACATGAATGATCTCACACAGTTTCTGAGACCAGAAATTTGGGAGTAGCTTAGCTGAGTGAATGGTTCTGGCTCAGTGTGTCTCATAAGGTCGCAGTCAAGCTGTAGGCCAAGGCTGCTAGCTTCTTAAGACCGGAGGTTCTGTTGCCAAGCTCAGCCATGTGGTTGTTAGGAGGCCTCATTCTCTCATGGACTTCCAATCAGAGGCCTCAGTTCCTTGCCATCTGAGCCTTGCCTCAGTGTCCTCAAGACACAGAGATGGTTTCCCACAGGGCAAGTGATAGAGACGGAGAGAACCCATGATGGAAGTTGTACTCTTTAATAACATAATATCAGAAGTGACAGGGGCCGGCCGAGTGGCACGGCGGTTAAGCGCTGGCTTGGGAAGCCAGCGGCCCCGGTTCGGTCCCACATATGAGGGCCAGTGACACTGCCCTCAAAAAAAAAAAGAAGTGACAGGATATTCTATTGGTTACACAGGACAATCTGGTTCAATGTGGGAGGGGACTATACAAGGGTGTGAATACCAGGAGGCAGACAGAGATTATTGGGGGGCCATATTCGAGGCTGAGGACCACAAAACTCCTCCTAGCTCTGTCTACCCTTCCTTGTCCACACAGCCCCTCCATGTGGCAGGTACTATCCTAAGCACTAGCATATAGCCAAGAACACAACAGCCAGTTTCTTCCGTCCTGGAACTTCCTGTTTAACGTGAAAAATAGAAAATAGAGACATTCATAGTAGATTCTGTGGCAAAGTTAATAAGTAGTAGTGTCATCAGTTTGGGTTTAGATGCCGTTTATAAGTTGGTAATATATTACACAGAAGCTTCTGTTGTGAGTGTGTTTTATAATCAAATTACAAAAACAAATAAGGCCCTGCAGTGGGCAGGTACTATAACAGCAGGACCTCCACTGACATTAGCCATGTCACTATGGCTCAGTCGCGTAACTGCAGGTTCCTTTGTGCCAAATTCACTTGGTTCCAACTTCCCCAGACTTTTTTGAGTGTCTATTGCCCCATGCTTCTCCCTCCTCAGAATCTTTGAGCCTGAGGCGGCCTCCACTTGGAAACTTATCCACCAATCTGCATGGATAACTTGGACTCACTCCAGGTTTCATTTCGAATACCACTTTTCTCAACAAGTTTTTTTCCTGATACCACTCTTCCCACCACCATCACCAACATCTGTGAGTTGCACTTCATTTTCTTCGTTTTGTATTAAAGAGACTGAAAAAGGTGGGCAATTGTTTGTACAAAGCTAAGCAAAGGATAACTGAAATAGATTGGATGTGAATGGAAGATTCTGGCTAACTGACACATAGAGAGAAGAATGCAGACTGGCTAAAAAACTGAAGGCCTAAGAATGGAATGAATGCCTTTCTTGGAGTGAATGCCCTGAGTTTTCTTGTCACCTTATGTGTCTCAGACTAGGTACCAGAAAAATTAGCAACCCAGAACGCCAATGAGACAAAACATAAAAAGGCTACAAAAAAAATCTTGTTCTTTTTTGTCATATGACCTGGTAAGGGACAAACTAGCAAGACAGAAAACATTTTGAGAACAGAAGTCATTAATGAATGTTACCATAAGGTGATAGAAATTATGAAAATGGAAAAAGAAAAAGAAAATAGACTGAAAACACATAAGCAGAGACCCAGATATCTTTGGGTTATGGCAAAAAAATCTAATATTTGTGCCATGGGAATCCCAGCGGGGAAAGGGTTGGGGTTAGAAAGAAAGAAAGAAAGAAAGAAAGAAAGAAAGAAAGAAAGAAAGAAAGAAAGAAAGAAAGAAAGAAAGAAAGAAAGAAAGAAAGAAAGAAAGAAAGAAAGAAAAAGATATTAGAAATTTAATCACACAAATAAACGTACAATTACATATTTGTGGAGAAACTGAGAAGTTAAACTATGAAAAATGACATAGAAGTAGAACACTTTGCAGGGGGTTGTGGGGATGGACCATAAATTGGAATGAAGAAATTGAGGAAAGCTTTTCTAAGGAGGTAAAAATTTAAATTTAGTCCTGAAGTGACCTAAAGGAAGAATAGGACAAAGAGTATTCCAGCAGTGAAACAATATGAGCATATTTCCTATAAGAAGGAAGATACTGGCACATTCAGGGATTGAAAGGCTAGTGTAGCTAGAGCTCTGTAGGCCAAGAAGCGAGCACACTTAGTTTTCCCCTTCTGGAATGGCCTCTCATTCCATTTTTCTCTTCCAAAGTATGCCCTTAGGACTCATTGAAGCTTCACTCCTCTCTAAGTCCTTAGCTACTCCAATCTTTATCTCTCTCGTTAATCAGTCCTATACCATGTAGTCCTAAAGCCTTGTGATTCCAAAGTAGTTATGTATCATGCTGCATTATTTTATATATGTTTCTTTCTCTATGGATAGACTTGTGCACCTATTATGAAAAGTGACATATAATAGACATTCAATAGCTGGAATAAATTATCATGAAACCCATGATAAAAAAGTAGGATTGGAAACCTATCTGCACATTTGTATATACACATGATTGCATTCTCTTTCAAATGTGCACATGTATGCTGCATGCCCACACAGCAGGCTCTGAAAGTGAAAGTGGTAAACAGGACAACTGAACTCTGGTAAAATTAGATTACCCTGGATGATTTTAATCCATTCAAAGAAACAAAGTAAAGACTTTTAAACAATAAAGACAAATTAAACACACACACACACACACACACACACACACACACACACACACACACAGTTACATTTGTTCTCTCCCCAAATCTCACTGAATTACTTCAGAGTTATAAAGCATGAACTCTCAAACATAAAACAAAAAGGCACAAGCAACAAAATTTTACAAGGTGGAAAACAGATTTAAAAAATAGTCAGTTCAGTCCCACATATGAGGGTCAGTGACACTGCCCTCAAAAAAAAAAAAATAGTAACTTAGTGACTTAACAAACATGAAAAATTTAAAGACTAAGCTAGTAGTAGAGAAATCCTACAAGTAAAGCAATTTATACTGAGGTAACACCAAAAACTTAAGGATTGACAGCACAAGGCAATTCTGGAAGTGGGGGTGAAGCTGGAACTGCAAACGGGAGCATTGATCTAAAGTCTGTTTAAAGCAGTTACTCTGAGAAACATACCTTGAATGAAAAAAACAAACTATAGAAGAACTACAAATAGTATGATACCATTCTTATAAGGTTCAAAACAAACGAAACCCAAAACATACAATGTTTATGCATATATATATATATATATATATATATATATATATATAGTTTTTAAAAGCAGAGAAATGATAAATATAAAATTCATGATGGTCAATTACCTCTGAGTTAGCAGGACAAAGGAGGCTGGGAGATGGGAAAAAGAAGGAGCACAGATGTAGGTCCAAAAATATTGAGAATGTTCTAGTTCTTAATTGTTCATTTTATTAATATGCTTCATAATTCTCATATGTGTTATTTGTATTCGTTTTTAAATATGTGCATATTGTATTTTATATAAATGTTACATAATTTTAAAAGTAAATAATCAGCTCTCTTGCCCCATTGCAAGAACCTGGATGGCTACCTCTTCCACACTCAAAGAGAAAGACTGGAGATTTAATCTCTAAAGAGAGTAAAATAGAGTGTCTTTGGAATGGTAGATATCAACCAGAGTTGTAAAAAGGGGTCAAACTGTAAACAAGAATAAAATGAATAGTTATATTTATATGACCTTTAGCCGTTTTCCTCCAATCAGACTCCAGAATGATTATAGGTAGGCCTATAAGGCAGATGTTTGAAAGACATTACTTGGGGCCCAAAGACATTTCTTTTGGAGTCCATAGGAAAATGTTAAAGATTTTCAAATTGGAGATTTCCCAAAGAATGGCCCACACCAATCACCTTATAGTGCAGCTCAACAGTCACCAAATCCCACCTATGTGCTCAGAGATTTCAGTTTTCCTGTTAGTGCTTCTTAAAAATATGAGCAAATGACCAAGGATTCCTAAAAATCTGAAGAAATCCTCTAATTAAAAAGATAGATACAAAAACAAAGAGGGAAAAAATAACTTACAGAAAACAGAGACAATCCAAGGAAAACAAAAAAATGTAAAGTTTTATATCATCGATGTTCTCAGAAAGATAACAAGAGAGATATTGTATCCATGCCATGAAACAGATACAGCAAATTGTGAAGGAAAATTAGAGAACAAAAAAGTGTTCTTGGAAATGAAAAAGATGATTGTAGAAACAAAATATTCAATATAATGATTCAAAGATTAAATTGACAAATTTTATAGAAAGTAAAACAGAGGAGAGAAGGAGAGAGAGGGAGGGAGAGAGAAAGAGAAAATGAAAAACAGAAAAGATAAGAAAAATTAGAAAGCCAGTCCCCAGGAGAACCAATATTCAAATGGAAGGAATTCTAGAAAGAGATAACACAGGACATGAAAACAAGCATGAAGCAATGCAAGAAAATTTCCTAGAACTATGACATGAGTTTCCAGATTGAAAAAATCTACTAAAAACCAACCAGATTAGAAATGGATAAGAACAAACTCTCACTATTATATAAACATGACATTTCAGAGCACTCAAGAAAAGGAAGGCATCCTACAATGACGTGTGCAGTGTCAGGTAGGGATAGGGACAGATTACATACAAAGGGTTAGTAAACAAAATGGTTTGGGGCTTTTGAACAGCAACACTGGGGCTAAAAAATTGTCATCAAAATTCCAAAGGAAACTATTTTCAATCTAGAATTCTATACCCAACAAAATTATCAGTTAAGTATGAGAGTATAATAATGCCATTTAAGACAACCAAGGACTCAAAAAATTTATTTCCTATGCTCTTTTCTCAGAAAGATGTTAGAGAATATGAGATTGACTGCCTTTTTCATAGCAATCTGGTAGAATTTTTGACTCTGAAGTTTTAGGGTCTGTGAGAGAATTAAAGTTATGGCTCTAAGACAGCAGCAGTTCTTAAACTTTTTTATTTCAGGACCTCATTATATTCTTTATAAAAAAAATCATTGAGGATCCCAATGAGCTCTGGTTTAGTTGAGAAAAATGTTAACATTTATTTAAAAAACAGTAATAAACCTGCTACTGTTAATAAGACAACATATTTTTATAAACAGATTTTTTTTTTAAAGATTTTTATTGGGGAATTGGGGGAGGGGAACAGACAAGTTGCTGTCTTTTTGTTCTTCAGTCTAGTTGCAGAGGACATTGCTTCACTGGCTCATGTTGGTATCGTCATTGCACTCTTCCCAGATGAGGCAGCTGGGTCGCCGGCTTCTGGATGGTCGCTCACCACGGCTATTGGCAGCTCATGCTGGTTGCCAGCCGCTCACGCTGGCTGCCGGCCACTCGCTGTAGCCTATGGCAGCCCACTGCAGCAGGGGTTGCAGCCTGCACCATTGCTGGGGCTCGCAGCCCAGCTCCAGGTGGAGCTGTTGTTAGCTGTAGAGGGCAGTGTCACAGGCCCTCATATGTGGGATCTGAACCAGGGCCGCTGGCATCCCAAAACTAGCTCTTAACCAATGAGCCACTCGGCCGGCCCTATAAACAGATTTTTTAAATAGTAAGAACAATACATTGTTTTATTTTTTGAAAATCTTTTTAATATCTGACTTAATGGAAGCATTTGGATTTGCATATTTGCTTCTTCATGCAATCTTTGTGTATTTTCTTGTGGTGAAGTAAATGAAGAAAATTCAGCCACACAAAATGAGAATAATTTCAATAGCCCTTGCTAATAATTGGGGACATTCTTTGATTCTACACCACAATGCAACAGATGATAGTTCCTTAAAGGTTTGTTATAATGTAGAATCTGATATCATATCAATGAACTTTATGTACTCTGTTACATTAAAATTTACTCATCTACCTTGTAGTTTGAATGGTTCTTTTTATCCACGTATGATTTTATAACTCTATGCATTGGTCATTTGGAAAGTATTAGCTCACTGAGTTATGCAGATCTTTCCAAATGTTGCTAATTTATTACATAATATCTAAAAGTCACAATCATTAATATCATGATCAATTTCATCAGAAAATCTTTAAGAATTGGGGAGCTGTGAAGCTCATAGTGATAGATACAGATTTTCCAAAATTCTAATTTTCATTTGAAAGCTCAGTTTTATCATAGGAAAAATATATTTTCTGTTGGTTTTCCTTGAATTGACTGGCCCACTGATGTACCGTATTTTGCCATGAATAATGCATACTTTTTTGCCCAAATTTGTGAGGGTAAAATAAGGATGCACATTATACATAGGTAGTACTAATTCTGTATCTATATAAATGTTTTTAATTCTTTTATTTATGCTTTTGAGTTAAAAGTGTAATAATAAATAAATAATTGCTAAAATTCCTTTATAATACAAAAAACAAGTACCTAAATATAAACAAATAAAAATTTGAATTAAAAAATTAAAACAAAAGATTTTTTTCCTCCTGAAAGTTTGGACCAAAAAGTTAGGTGCACATTATACATGGAAGCGCATTATGCACAGCAAAGTATGGTGTTTATTGGAAAATATGTGCTAAATAGCCAAGTCTGAATAATGATAGTTTGTCTATCAGTCATTCTTTCAAGTAAAAATGATGCTCCATGGAAAAAGCTGCTAGTTCAGCCCCACAACTCAATCATACAACCAACCACTTTTCCTCAAAATGTTCATGGTACTTTATGCAGCAGTTCTTTATGGATACTTGTTATTTTGTCATACAAAATATTTTTAAAAGCCTAATGAAGAAGACGATGGAGCAGATAAACACTGTGCTTACCTCCTCCTATGATCACATTAAAATTACAAATAAATTATAGAACAATCTACCTGGAAAACCACCTGAAGATTAGCTGAATATAAGATTAGAAATCCTTTAACTAAAGATACAAAGAAGAAGCCATGTAGAGACTTGTAGGAGGGCAGGAGACTCGGACCAGGCCAGCCCCACATCTGCGTGTGGTGGTTGAGATTTGGGAGGGGTATCTTGGCCATAGAGGCCCCCCCAAAGAAACAAAGGACCCCAACCCCTCATTAGGCTTCCCAGCCCAGAATACTGATGCCAGGAAGAAGGACCCCCCACAATATCTGGTTGTGAAAAACAGTAGGGATTCCAACTTTCCAAGTGAAACAGAAGGCGGTGGAAAACACAGATGCCCTTTTAAAGGGCCTGTGCAGACTCACTCATAAGAACCCTGGGCTCCAAAGGAGGGATGGTGACTCAGGAGGTATCAGAGAAATACAGGGAGAGGCTGAGTTATGTAACATCAGGGAGAAGACTGGAGGCTACAGTCACCATTTTCCCTGTAGAATCCTCCTGCCCTGCAGCTGACAGGCAGGCACCATCTTTCCTGTATTGAGCCCTCACCCCATGCCCATGGCCTAATCTGAATCTGCATTGGCCTGGTGAACTTCACTCGCTCCACACCTGTGCCTAACTGAAAGCCCACCCCACCCAACTCCTGAAATGCCAAAGACACGTTCAGACACGTTCAGGTGCTATACTCTGTCTTGGATAACTCTGGGGGTTCCATGGGTCCCAGGCAGGTGGTGGTTAGCCTCAATATGTTCTAAACATTTGCTGAATAGTTCTAGGCTCAACACTAGCACCAAACCAGAATCTGCATTAACCTGGTGAAAATCTTTCATCCCACCCTGGTGACTCCCTCACCCAACTCATAGATCACCTGAAGCTCTCTCAGCAAATGAGCCTTATGGAAGCTGGCAGGTGGCAGGAGGCCTTGAGGTGCCCTGGGCTCTTTGTAGAGCTACTTTGTAGAGTCCAGTACTGATAGCTGCCATACTCGATTGGTAGTGTGGCCTCTCACATGAGCCTCCAGGTCCTGCACAGGCAGTGACAACTGCAGATCACTTTGTGTCTCCTACCAATTAGTCCCTTGCTGGTCATAGGCAGTGGCTGACTTGGGCCAGCACTGGAGCCTCTCCCAAGAGGCTCCAGAACAAACACACCTGGAGGCCTTCAGATCACAGCAGAACACCACTCAATTAGCCCCACAAATGACACACCAAATGGGTGGTCTCAGAAGGCACCAGAAGCAACTGGGACGAATCCTGTCCAAAGAGTAAATCCCCCAAATGGCAATCCATAGGCTGTGAACAAGGCCAAGCCTCACAGCTAGTCAGCCTGAGGGTCAATCCCACCCACGGATGTGCCAATAACAATCAAGGCTAAAATATAACAGGAGGACAACACAATGCACTCAGGGGATACACTTGGAGAACCCGGCACAGGTGATCATGGAGACTGACCAGTGGGCCTCACAGGGCACCTACTACATAAGGCCACCTAGTAAGGCTTGGAGATGTAGCAGATCTACCTAATACATAAAAACAAACATGAAGAGGCAGCCAAAATGAGGAAACAAAGAAATGTGCCCCAAATGAAAGAACAGGAGAAAACTCCAGAAAAGTAACTAAATGAAATGGAGCCAAGGAACCTATCAGATACAGAGTTGAAAACAGTGGTTATAAAGATACTCAAGGAACTTAGTGGAACTTCAACAAAGAGATAGCAAGCATAAAAAAGGACATAGAAACCATTAAAAAAAAAAGCAGTCAGAAATGAAGAATACAGTAACTGAAATGAAGAATGCACTAGAAGGAATCACCAGCAGACTAAATGAAGAATAGGATTGAATCAGAGATTTGGAAGATAAGATAGGAAACAACACAGCATAAAGAAAAAAAGAATTCAAGACAATGAGGATAGTTTAAGAGGTCTCTGGGACAATATCAAGCGTAGCAACATTCACATCATATGGGTACCAGAAGAAGAAGAAGAGAGAATCTATTTGAAGATATAATGAATAAAAACTCCCCCAGCCTGGTGAAGGAAATAGACATACAAGTCCCAGAAGGGCAAAAATTCCCAAGAAGATGAACCCAAAGAGGCCCACCCCAAGACATATCATAATTAAAATGCCAAAAGTTACAGACAAATCAAGAATCTTAAAAGCAGCAAGAAAAAGGCAGCTAGTTATTTACAAGGAGCTCCCATAAGGCTTTCAACTGATTTCTCAATAGAAGCTTTGCAGCAAAAAAAGGATTGGCATGAAATATTAAAAGTGATGAAAAGCAAGGACCTACAATCAAGATTACTCTACCTAGCAGGCTCTCATTTAAAACTTGAAAGAAAGATAAAGAGCTTTCCAGACAATAAACAGCAAAAGGAGGTCATCATCACTAAACCAGTATTACAAGTAATGTTAAAGGGACTTCTTTTAAGAAGAAGGGGTGGGAGAAAGAGGAGGAAATAACATAAATATGAAAAACAAAATAGTAATAACTATGTATCTATCAATAATCACTTTAAATGTAAATGGATTAAATACTACAATTGAAAGACATAGGGTAGCTGAATGGAGAAGAAAACAAGACCCATACATACTTGTATGTTGTCTATAAAACACCCACTTCAGATCAAAAGATATACACAGACTAAAAGTAAAGGGATGGAAAAAGATTTTTTATGTGACTAGAAATAAAGAATAAGCTGGAGTATCAAACAAAATAGACTTTAAAACAAAGACTATAACAGGAGACAAAGAGGAATACTACATAATGATAAAGGGATCAAAAAAAGAATATACCCTTGTAAACATGTATGCACCCAACATAAGGGCATCTAAATATATAAAGCAAATATTGACTGGTATAAAGGGAAAGATAGACAGTAATACAGTCATAGTACGGGATTTTAACACCCCATTGATAGCAATGGATTGATCCCAAGGACAGAAAATCAAGGAAACTGTGGCCTTAAATGCCACCCTAGACCAGATGGATTTAATTAATATTTTTAGAGCATTTCATCCAAAAGCAGCAGAAAATACATTCTTTTCAAGTGCACATAGAACATTTTCCAAGTGGATCACATTTTAGGTTACAAAACAAGTCTCAACAAATTTAAGAAGATTGAAGTTATATCCAGTGTCTTCTCTGACCACAATGGTATGAAACAAGAAATCAATTACAAGAAAAAAATGGAAAGATACGCAAGCACATGGCGGCTAAATAACATGTGACCAAATAATGAGTGGGTCAACAATGAGATCCAGGAAGAAATCAAAAGATTCCTTGAGACAAATGAAAATGAAAACACAATGACCCCAAATTTATTAGATACTACGAAGGCAGTCTTAAGAGAGGGAAATTCATAGCAACACCGGCCTACCTCAAGAAAGAGGAAAAATCTCAAATAAACAATCTAACCTTACATTTAAATGAACTAGAAAAATAACAGCAAACAAAGCCCAAAATGAGTAGAAAGAAGGAATGATAAAGATCAGAATGAAAATAAACCAGTCTTAAAAAACAATACCAAAAATCAATGAAACCAAGAGCTTTTTCATTGAAAAGATGAACAAAATTCATAAGGCTTTAGGCTGAAACTAACATAAAACAATATTGAATATCAACTGTAACTGAAATAAATGAATAACCTTTGAAAAGCCTAATGAAATAATTCTTAAGGGAAGCCAACTTTTTCCCCCAGCAAATGTGTGGTGGTGAAAAAGATAACATTTCTAGTGCAATGTATTGCCGCTGTTGATTCATGCTAAGGTGATAGTAGCTTCACTCACCACTACTTTTCTATAACCAATGCAAATGTCAAAATAGTGAAAAAGAAAAATACAGTTGACCCTTGAACAACTTAGGGTTAGGGGTGCTGACATCCTGCACAGTCAAAAATCCAGTCAGCCTTTTCTTATGTGGACTCCCAACCCAGAGTTGACCCCTGAACAACCGGGTTTGAACTTAAAGAGTGTCAATTAAAAAAAAAAAAATCTGCTTGGAAGTGGAGCCATGCAGTTCAAACCCATGTTGTTCAAGGGTCAACTGTAATGTCTTAGAACTAGCATAAAAATGTGTTGACCTCATGGGTCTCCTGAAAGAGTCTTAGAGGTAGCCAGGGACTCATGCACCACACTTTGGCAACCATAGTCATAAAGGTTTCCATTGTATGTAATGAATTAATTTATCTCCCAAGCATCTAGAATGGCACCGGCTCTCTAACATCCTTGGGAGAGCTGAGAAAATTGTCATTCAAATCATATTCTTGGTTCTGTGATTCAACTGAGAAGCTCCTTTTGAAAAAGTCTGCTACTGTGTGCATGTATATCTTTGAAACAAAATAAAATCAAAATTAATTAGGTGAGGTAAATTGGGGCTATCAGACTCCTCCTGTGCACAGACTCAGCCACACCAACCAGCTCTCCGGGCACTCTTTCCTCTACTCTCTCCCCATAATCAGGACTGACCAGGAAATAAATGAGGCTACAAAGTTCAGGAGCGAGAATTTGTGATACAGTCTCATGTTAATGATCATATAGTAGAGGCCTAAACTAGAAGTCAGGAGATATATGTTATGCTGACCCCCCCCAACTAAGTCATAAGCTCCTCGAATTTGGGACCTGAACTTATGCTTTGTGCATATTATATTAATAGGTAATCTCTGTACAAAGTCAGAGCTAGTCGTTATTTTGATAATCATTGTTTTATTTAATAGTTTCAAAATGTTGTAAGGGCTGATATTATGATTGCCATTTTACAGATGATTAGAGAAGTGGGAACTCATTGACCAGGGTCCCACAGCTAGTAAGGGGCAGAGTCGGGATTTGAACTGAGCTTGGCAAAGCCTGGACGTCTTCTACCACATGATACCATACAGCATAAGCATGAAATAAGGGGGCGGGGGGCAACAGCTGACCCCGATAACCAGGTCCTGACTAATAGAATTCTAGAAATGAAGAGCCAGCACTCTTCTCTTTAGCCACATCAGAACAACTTTGGGACACTCACCATTTCCCACTATCCCTGTGATGATTCTCAGAAAAGCCAGAAAAAAAAGGTAACCAGGCAGAAACAGCAGGGACACAGGCAGCTACCTGCCCCGTAAATGCTCAGGAGTTCCAGAAGCCGGTCTGCCCAAACAGGCTGTCCTCCACCATAACAACACTTTTAGGATAAGGCACTGGATCCTGAAAGCTCTTGTTTCAAGGGAAAAACATCAGCTTGAGTGGCTGACCATTCAACCACAGGGTTTCAGTGGTTTTACCAGGAGGATTATCTGAGAATGCAGATTTTCCAGGTCTCCTGAGGGCTGTTGCTGACATCTACCTATTTCAGTCAGGGGAAGTCAGGGAAGGCCTTGATCTCATGAAGGACCCGGCTGGGCTATGAGTCCCTTGGTCTGTATGGAACTCCCCCAAACCTGGAAGCTCCAAGATAACAAATCAGAAGGCTGATACCAGGAGGGAATTAGCTCCTAAGAAGAGAGAAAGGAGAAGCTCTGCTGAGGGCAGAGCCTGGAGTCTCGGCTCTGGATACAAAGTCCTACACTCTGGGATGGGAAGTTTGACAGCCCTTCAAACACCCCCAGGTGCAGCAGACAGAACACACCCCCTGCTACAGAAGGCGGATTTTCTGTAAGCTGAGGGAGTGAACTGGGCTCAGCAGAGATGCCACACAGACAATGTGACTTCCACCCACAAAGGTCACCAAGAAAGATGAAGCAGCCACTCCTGACAGGGAGAGGCGATTTAGAAATCAGCTGCTCCCATCTTCCACCATCTGCTGCTGAGCAAGAGTAATTAAAATGGACGGGAAACCTGTTGACAAGTTAATAACGGTGTTAAAAATCTCAAAGGAGTAAGTGGGAAAAGGTCCATCATTAACTAAAACAGAAAGGCAGCCCTCAGGAAATGCCCAACTTACAAGGGAGATGAAAGAGAAACAGAAAAAAACAGTGAGGGGTCTGAAACTTGACTAACTCAGTTGGCCTGCGCCGGCAGGGGAGCTTTGGCTCATGGCGGCTGTTTTCTTATTTTTCCTGCCCCAGGGCGACTGGTTGGCAGGACACCCACCACCACAACCACATGAAGCTCTAGGCATCAACTACAGAGATGCTGCCCCAGCTGTGAAGTCTCTGGAACTTGAACACTTGAAAAACTGAGCACTGCTAAGTGCAGGTCAAATAGCCTGGCTCAACGGAGATCCCAGCAAGGTGGGGGGCCATGCAGATGGCGTGGTGAACACAGACTCCACCCCAGGCTTGGCACCTCAGCAGCAAGGACAGGAAGGCAGGAGCTTCAGAGCTATTGACTGGGTATTAAGCTGGATGAACAAGATGAGGGTGAAACGAGGGGCCAGAAAAAGCAGACAGCTGCAGGTTATCAAAGCCTGACTTCTCTCCCATCCCAAAATATGCCCCTATAAATCTTGGATGACTCCCTAGTGCTGATTTCTACATGATCAACTCCTTAGTATCTTTAAGGTCTTTCACAGCTTTGCCCCATCTTTCCGGCCTCATTTTGCTGCACCCTCCCCACTTCTCCCTTCCCTCCCAGCTTCACAGCACTTGTCACCTCGCCCTGAATATCCCAGTTTTTGCAAATTCTGTTCCCTTTGTTGTAGTGGCCCTTTGCTTCCTTTCTTCCCAGCGCAATTTCAGTTGTGAAATGTTCCCTTTACAGTCCCTTTGCTTTTTGTTCCCTCTAGTTATGCATATGGCATTGAAAGAATCTGTTTACCTAACAATAGTGATAATTAGTGTCATTAATTGAATGGTAGTTGTGTTCCAGGTATCTAGTATATTCACATTGCATTGAAAGTATCTGTTTAAAAATCCAATGATGATATAATAATGATAATGAGTATCATTAATTGATTGCTAATTGTGTTTGAGGCACGAGGCTAGACAATTACATAAATAATTTTGACACTTCACATAAGCCCGTATGGTTATGCTAGGAGCAGAGGGAGGACCCAAACCCAGGACTGCCTGTGCCAGAAGACAGCGCCCCAGTGACAGGGAGAATCCTTTATTTATTTGCGAACCCTCAGATTATATCAGGTCCTCAAACAAATATTTGTAAAAAGAAGAAATGAGGACATATAGGGGAACTTTACTCATGTTAGTGCCAACACCAGCTGAATGTTTATTGTAGGCCAGGCACTATGCTTCACACTTCACTTGTCCTCATTTCATTTCATTTTTGCCAAAGTATCTGTGAGGTAGGCACTATGATCAGCATGTATCACAGAATTTGACATGTAATAGATGTTGAAGTAATACATGTTGAATGAGATCATCTCTGTTTTATAGCTGTGGTAAGTAAGGCTTAGAAATAGTAAGTATTTGGAGTACACAGGATACGAAGCAGCACAACTGAAAAACTGGTGTAGCCTTCTCTAAGTTCATAGTAGAAAGGCTGGCAGACAGCTGTCTCTTTCTTTAACAATAGTCTAGATGAAGGGCTGTGTTTGAGATTTCCAAACAGGGCATGGGGAGTTTCCTGAGGTGGGCTTTCTCTGTAGTATGCCTCAAAACATATAGTCAGCCCTGGACGATTCAGGAAGCCTGAATTCTGATCCGGTCTTAGCTCTTGTGCCAGACAGCAGAATAGCCTCAGCGAGTCACAGGTGCTATTGTTTATGGGACAATGTAGGTGCAGCTATCTGATGCCGCCAAATTAAGCATAAACAGGTGCCAATGCAGAGAAAAGTAGAAGGTGTGGTGTGAATATAGAGTTAGGGCACCTGTGATTAAGATAAGTCCACTGGTGATCACAATAATTAGTATGACTAAGGCCTGATAAAGGGTTCCTACATGCTCACTAACTCCCAGGCAAGACAGACAACGCAGGGAGTCAGCAGTTACCCTACAATTCATTCCAGTGGGGAACTTCCAGGAAGTCCAACCAGCAACCTCATACCTAGCCTGGTCCCAGGCAGCTCTGGATCCCTGGAGAAGCTGCCATCATCTTTCTTCCTCTGATTTTATTAGGACCATAATTGTACATTTTCCCACTTATCTGTGGTGATAAAAAAGCACCATTGTTTCCATAATGCATGGCCTGGGGAGTGAGGCTAGGGCTCCATGCATCACTTCTCATTGCAGTGATGCGGCACCAAAAAGCCATCCCTCATCATGTAAAAAACACTCTCCATACCACAGCGTCTCTATTTGCAACAGCCTCTGAGATCATGCAATAGATCATCTATTTGCCTGAGTCAATATTTCCCTAACACAGGGAAGCCCGCCACCCATCCATCCCATTCCCTTTGATAAAGCTTTTCGGTGTCATCTTTTCTCAGGCTGATGGGCTCCCAGGCCCTTCTTCCCCACCTGATGGATGAGGTCCAGATGAATGATTGCTTCATAAATTACAATCTTGGGAGCAGAGCCCCCGGAAATCAGTCAAGCCTGCCCAGCAGTTGAGAAGACAGCAAGGAGATATGGCAGGAAGGCCAAAGGCTCCTAGAACTCATACAGAAGTGCTTGTAGTTCACCATTCTAATTTAACAGATGAAGAAACTGAGGCTTACAGTGGTTAAGTAACTTGTCCAATGTCAGTTAGGTATAAGTAGGTTTTGGATTCTTACCACACGTGATTTTTTTTTTTTTTGAACTATCCAGAAAAGATGGAGAGTGGTATTGCAGCTTGGCTCTGAGGAAGAGCACAGAACTCACTTCAAATCCTCGCTATTCAGCACCTAGCTGGCCTCCTGAAGTGAGCACTCAGGCATGGATTAAACAGTCTCTGCCCTGGAAAGCCCCACCCTTTGTCCTGTGGCCCAAGAAATTATGTGAGCAAATGAAGCAACTGTAGACTAAACATGTGTTCCTGGTACCTATCCCCTCTTCTCTCTCCAACTGGAAAACAGACCTGCCTCCTCCTGGTCAGCCTGTCTTTCCCTTGGCTCCACATCCCACATTCCTCATGTGCATCGGGTCACCCAACACTTCCAGGCATGTGTCACAGACCCAAAATCCTCACACCTCGCCCTTGCCTCTCTTTTTGCACAATATTTGTGCAACTGCCTATTCTACATATTCTGCCTCCTCAAAATGTCTTGTCTCCAGTGGAATGTTGATCAATGTTTAATAGCCAGCATTCCCCAAAAGAAGTCCCCTGATTTATGGAATTTGCTGATTTACATGCTATTAGTACCCCATTATGGCATGATGTCATTGAACGTTGGGAAGAGATGTGCAGTGGTACACAATCATATAGCACTCCTACCATACAGATAAAATAGATGAAACTAACCTGAAGAGCATAGATAATAATAGTAAGATACAGTAAAATAATTAGGAAGCGATATTTTTGAATATATAGTACCTTTGTTTTTAATATAAAATTGTAAATTGTATGCTTATGTAATTTAATTTATAATAAAGCAGTGTTTAACAATTGGCTGAAAATTTAATAACTGGCCCCGTAGGCTAGTGTAAGGTGGCTCCCGCACACTACTGTATATCTGTCTTCCTTCTCTGGTTCTCTGTGACCTCCACACTTTGGCATCTTTATCCTTCACCTGAACTATTTTAATAGCTTCCTAGATGGTCCTCCAGCTTCTGGTTTCCCCTACTCCAAGCTATCTAGTTTTATCATTTCAGAATGTAGCCCCTAGTCTCCCTTGCTCATAAATGGCAGCTATCTGACGCCTCCAAATTAAACATAAACTCTTTCTGAATAGGTAAGGCCCTGCACAGTAAGATCCCTAAACTTTCTAGTTTTATCTCCTAAGCAGTACACTGTAGCTCGCTTGGTACTTCAGGGGCTGACCAGCCAGGGTTTGAAATTTACCTTTGACATTTATTAGTTAGGTGATCTGGATCAAGTTACTTAACTTCTCTGACCATTATTTTCCCCATCTGAAACATGGAAAAATTCATAGAGTGGTTGGGAGAATTAAATAATATTCCCAAGTCAGTGACTAGCCCATTTCAGGCAGCCAATTACAGCAGTGGCATCAGCTTTTACTGATGAGATCATCCTATGTGTAGATGCTGGTTCTTTATTGCATTTTGTTTCATTGTTATCCCCACTTGATAAATGAATAGAAATGTATAGCAGCAATTTCTGCTAAATGCAGGAAACTGGAAAGCCTATGCAAATGCTACTCTCCATCCAATCTGTTTTATTCCCCATTCTTCACTAACATTCACCCTTCACCATATCTAAGCTTTTGCTCCTGCACTGTGCCTCCTAAAAACACATCCATATAGGGCCAGCCAAGTGGCGCAGTGGTTAAGAGCTGGCCTGGGACGCCAGCGGCCCCGGTTCGGATCCCACATATGAGGGCCAGTGACACTGCCCTCTAAAAAAAAACCAACAAAAAAAAACAAAAAAAAAACAAACACATACATATAATAAATATTAAAAAGACACAGAACCCACATATTAAAAAGACACAGAACCCAATTAAAAAGTGGGGCCAACATTTGAATACACATTTCTCAAAAAAAAAAAAAGAAAAAAAAATCATACAAATGGCCAAAAAGCACATGAAGAGATGCTCGGGGCGGCCAGGTGGCTCAGTTGATTAGAACACGTGCTCTGAGCAATAGAGTTGCCGGTTCGATTCCCACATGGGGCCAGTGGGGCCAGTGAGCTGTGCCCTCTTGCCCTCTGCAACTAGATTGAAGACAACGACTTGAGCTGCAGCTGAGCTGCTGCTGGTAGGTGGCCAGATGGCTCAATTGGTTAGCTCAATTGGTTAGAGTGTGTGCTCTTAACAATAAGGTTGCCGGTTCGATTCCCCCATGGGATGGTGGGCTGCGCCCCCGCCCCAACTAGATTGAAACTGCAATTGGACTGGAGCTGAGCTACGCCCTCCACAAATAAGATTGAAGGACAACAATTTGACTTGGAGCTGATGGGTCCTGGAAAAAACACATTGTTCCCAAATAAAGTTTTAAAAAAAAAATGTCCTTGCAAAGGATTTAAAAAAAGATGCTCAACATCATTAGTATTTAGGGAAATTTAAAGCAAAACCAAAATTAAATACCACTTCACACCCACCAGGATTTCATCATCAAAAAGACAGACTATAACAAGGATATATGGAGAAATTGGAGCCCTAATTTATTGCTGGTGGGAATATAATAGGGTGGAGCCACTTTGGAAAACAGTTAAACTTCTCAAATAGTTAAACATAGAGATAACATATGACCCAGTAATTCCACTTCCACAAGAGAAGTAAAAAACATATGTCCACACAAAACCTTGTATATGAATGTTCATTGCACCATTACTCATAGTAACCAAAAAGTGAAAACAAACTAAATGGCCATCAACTGATGAATGGATAAACACAATGTTGTATATCCATTCAATGGATTTATTCTGCCATAAAAAGAAATAAAGTACTGATACATGTTACAATGGGAATGAACCTAGAAATCACACTAAGTGAAAGAAGGCAGTCACAAAATACCACATACTGGTTCTGGTCAAGATGGTGGCATAGGTAAATATTGTGCTTGCCTCCTCCTACAACCACATCAAAATTACAGCTAAACTACAGAACAACCAATATTGAGAATCACATGAAGTCTAGCTGAACAGATATCCTATAACTAGATATACAAAAGAAGCCACATCAAGACTGGTAGGAGGGGCAGAGCTGTGAAACAGGCTGGTCTCATACTAGCATGTGGCAGTTAAAAATCAAGAGGGATATTTTGGCTGCATACGTCCCTCCTGGAGAGCGAGGGGTCCCAACCTCACAACAGGCTCCCCAGCCCAGGGTTCCAGCGCCAGAAAGAGAAACCCCCATAACTTTTGGCTGTGAAAACCAGTGGAGATTGTAGCTGAGTGAGAGGGAGGGCTCCTGGAATCCCAGGCATTGCTCTAAAGGGCCCATACACATATTTACTCAGTGACAGACTCACATGTTCTGAGTTCCAGGGCTGGGGATCAGTTTCAAAGGTGCCAGGGACATATGGGGGTGGGGGTGGAGGGGACTGAATTATCTGGCTTTAGGATAAGGGCTGGAGGGGCAGCTTTCTTCCAGGCAGAATCCTGGAATCCAGTGCTAGCGGAATCCAGTATTTCTTTATTGAGCCCTCCCTCCAACCCCAGCCTACACATACAGGCAGGTGCCATAACTAAGTATCCATTAATCTGACTCACACAGTTTCCCCCACCTGATGATTCCCTGAGAACCCGCGCCCACCCAATTTGTGGGCCCACCCAAATCACTTCAAGTGGCTTTCCCATACAAATGGCCTGTCTTGGCTCATGCTGCAGACTTGCCTAAAATCTCTCAAATGTTCACAAACCTCAAACTAGCAGCATCTGGCCTCAGTGTGCCCCATACCTCTTGCTAAGCAGTTGCAAGCCCAGCACTAGTGCAAGTGGCCTCAGTTTGCAGCTTAGCCTCTCTCAGGCACCTCCAAGCACAGGTAGCAACCATCTGCAGATCACTTTGTAGCTCATACCAAGTGGCCCCGGGCAGGGCACAGGCAGCGGCTGAACTTAGCCTGCACCAGAGGCCCTCCAAAGAATCCCCAGAACCAACACACCAGTGGCCATCTTCAAACCACACCAGATCACCACCCAACCACCTCCACAAATAACACACCCAAAGGGCAGTGTTGACACCAGAGACCTGCTAAAGTGAACCCTGCTTTGTAGGGTCAGCCCTGCACAACAGTTCCTTCAATGTAGTCGTGGCCAGTCCTCATAACCAATCAGCCTGGGGGTAAATCCCTTCCAATGACCTGCCAAAAGCAATCAAGGCTCAACTACAATAGGAGGGTATATATAACCCACACAAGGGACATACCTGGAGCAGCTGGCCCAGGTGACCAGGGAGACTGTGCTACTGGGCCCCACAGCACACCAATTACATAAGTCTACTCTATCAATACTACTCAGCCATAAAAATGAAAATAAAAATAATAAAAAAAATAAAAATGAAATCTTGCCATCTGCAATAACATGAACGGGCCTAGAGGATATTATGCTGAGTTGCTGAGTGGGATAAGTCAGACAGAGAAAGACAAATACCATATGATTTAACTTATATGTGGAATCTAAAAAACAAAATAAACAAACAAAACAGAAACAGACTCATAGATACAGAGAACATTTTGATGGTTGCTGGGTGGGAGGGGGGTTGGGGAATGGATGAAAAAGTAGAAGGGATTAAGAAATACAAAATTGTAGCTATAAAATACTCACAGGGATGATGTCAAGTATAGCATAGGGGATACAGTCAATGATACTGTAATGATTATGTATGGTATCAGATGGGTACTAGATGTATTGGAGTGACCACTTTATAAGTTATATAAATGTCTAATCACTATGTTGTACACCTGAAACTAATATAATATTGTATGTCAACTCTAATTGAAAAACAAAAAAATTATTTAAAAAACCCCACATACTGTATAATTCCACTCATATGAAATGTCCAGAATAGGGAACTCTATAGAGATAGAATATAGATTACTGGTTGTGTAGAGCTGGGGAGTGGGGAGAAATGATGGTGACTTCTTATTAGTGCTGGGTTTCTTTTTGAAGTAATAAAAATATTTTAAACTTAGATTGTGGGGATGGTTGCACACCTCCATGAATATACTAAATGGGTGAATTTTATAGCATTTGAACTATATACTTTAAATGGGTGAATTTTATAGTATTTGAACTATATCTCAATAAAGATTTTTTTAAAAGAATATCTTGAAGAAAACAATTTTATTTATTATTACATCACAAAAAGAAATACATAGGAATAAACTTAACCAAGGAGGGAAAAGATCTGTACAGTGAAAACTATAAGACATTGATGAAAGAAATTTAGGAAGACACAAATAAATGGAGATATTCTGTACTTATGGATTGGAAGAATTAATATTGTTAAAACGTCCATACCACCCAAAGAAGTCTACAGATTTAATGCAATCCCTAACAAAATTCCAATGGCATTTTTCACAGCAATAAAACAAACAATCCTGAAGTTTGTATGGAACCATGAAAGACCCCAAACAGTCAAAGCAATCTTGAGAAAGAACAAAGCTATAGGTATCACACTTTCTGATTTCAAACTATATTGTAAAGTTATAGTGATCAAAATAATATATCATAGTAGTCAAAACAGTATTAAAACAGAGACATAGATCCATAGATCAATGTACCAGAATAGAGAGCCCACAAATAAACATATATATATATATATTTACAACAAAGGAACCAAGAGAATACAATGGGGAAAGAACAGTCTTTTTAATAAATGATGTTGGGAAAACTGGAAAGCCATATGCAAGAGAATAAAGCTGGACCCTTCTCTTACATCACACACAAAAATCAACTCAAAATAGATTAAAGACTTGAAAGTAAGACCTGAAACCATAAAACTACTAGAAGAAAAGACAGGCAGTAAGCTCCTTGACACTGGTCTTGGTGGTAATTTTTTGGGTTTGACACAAAAAGCATAGACAACAGAAACAAAAATAAACAAATGGGACCACATCAAATAAAAAGCTTTTGTACAGCAAAGGAAACCATCAACAAAATGAAACGCAGCCTATTGAATGGGAGAAAGTATTTGCTAATCATATATCTGATAATACGTAAGTAACCAAAATGTATAAAGAACTTAATAGCAAAAAACAAACAATGCAATTAAAAAAATGGGCAGAGGAACTGAATAGATATTTTTCCAATGAAGACATACAAATAGCCAACAAGTACATGAAAAAGTGTTCAACATCCCTAATCATCAGGGAAATGCTAATCAAAACCACAATGAGGGCCGGCCGAGTGGCGCATTGGTTAAGCGTTGGTTTTGGGATGCCAGCAGCCCTGGTTCGGATCCCACATGAGGGCCAGTGACACTGCCCTCTATAGCTAACAACAGCTCCACCTGGAGCTGGGCTGTGCGAGCCCTGACGATGGTGTACGCTGCAGCCCCTGCTGCAGTGGGCTGCCATAGGCCCGCAGCCAGCGTGAGCGGCTGGCAGCCAAGGGTGAGCTGCCAATAGCCGCGGTGAGCGACATCCAGAGGCCAGTGACCGATCTGCCTCCTCCGCAAAGAGCGCAATGACGATACCAACAGTGAAGCAACACCCTCCGCAACTAAACTGAAGAACAAAAAGACAGCAACTTGTCTGTTCCCCTTCCCCGATTCCCCAACGCTGTTCCCCTCTGTCAATTCCCCAATAAAATCTTTAAAAAAAAAAAAAACCACAATGAGATATCAGCTCACACCTGTTAGAATGGCGTTCATCAAAAAGACAAGAAATAACAAGTGTTGGTGAGTGTGCGAAGAAAAGGCAATCCTTGTTACCATTGGTGGGAATGTAAATTGGTGTAACCACTATGAATACCAGTATAGAACTTCCTCTAAAACTACTATATGATCCAGCAATCCCATTTCTGTGTATATATCTGAAGGACATGAAATCAGCATCCCAAAAAGACATATGCACCACATGTTTATGGGAACATTATTTACAATAGACAAGACATGGAAACAACCTAAGTGTCCATCAACAGATGAATGGATCAAGAAAATGTCATACACACACACACACACACACACACACACACACACACACACACTGAAATATCATTTAGCCATAAAAAGGATGTCCTGCCATTTGTGACAGTATGGAAGGACCTTGAGGGCATTATGCTAAGTGAAATAAGCCAGGCAGGCAGACAGAGAAAGACAAATACTGTATGGTATCACTTATATGTGGAATCTAAAAAAGAAGGTCAAACTCACAGAAACAGAGAATAGAGAAGTGGTTGCCAGGGGCTGGGGGAGGGGGAGTAAGGAGAGGTGGGTGAAAGGATACAAATTTTCACTATAAGGTCAATAAAAGTCTGAGGATCTAATGTAAAATATGGTGACTATAGTTGATAACACTATATTATACAATTGAAATTTGCTAAGAGATTGAATTTAAATATTCTCACCAAAAAAGAAAATAAATAAAAATTGAAAAGATAAATACGAAAGGTAATAGATATCTTAATTAACTAGATGGTGGGAATTCTTTCACAATGTATATGTATAGCAAATCACATATTACAATTTTACAACTTTATTTGTCAATTATACTTCAATAAAGCTGAAAAAAACAAACCCTTGAAAAAAAATTCATCCATCAAAGATTATTGCAGAGAAAGGCCAATTCCTACTTCCTAACTTCCTACTCCCAGTTGGCTGTAATTCCTTTTTTTCTGAAGCCCAGTATCCACTGGGTGTTGTTTCGTCTCTCATTGCCCATAGTTTGCTTCTAATTATTTGTGTGTCACTTTTACCTATTAGACTAAATAGCCTCAAATTTTGGGAATGTGTAAAACGGAGTAGATTCAACAGTATCCCCCAGAGATCACTCACACTTGTATTTTATGTTTTTTTTTCACACAGGGAAGAATATAATGGTGTTTCAGCCCACGCAGGAAGTAGTTGTGCCTGACCTGAGCCCACTCATGGGAGTGTGTTGCACACACACCGATGTCATCCAGCACAATGTGGCTGTTTGTGGGGGTGGGGCAGCTGGTAACATCTACTGCAGAGCAGTGTCTGAGTTTCACAGACTGGGTTCCCCTGAAGCCCCTGGCCCAGTGCTTACCCTACGCAGGAATTCAAAGATATGTCTGTCGTTCTTCCCTTGCTGACAGGGTGACCACCAAGGACAAAACTGAACTTATTCTTCAGCCGTTTTAAGTGTTCCTTTCACCAGGAGGCATTTGCCTTAGCAATAACACATTGTCTTTGTGTTGACTTATTAATAAAGATTTGTAGCCCCTCCATTCCCCAGAATGAGCCCCTAGAGCATTCTGGAGGAGCAGAGGAAGGCTGGTTTCCTTCCTTTGGCACTTGGGTGCTCCATGGAGTATAGGAAGCTAGTACAAATCCCAAACTTAGGCACAAAACTGATGAACAGTGTGGCTGAATCCAGAGAAAGAAAAGCAGCATGGGGAGAAGGCTTCACTGGCCACAGAATGATAACACAGAGGTGAAGAAGTGGAGGTGGGAAGGAGTCCAACTTGTCCAGGGCAAAGGGACCAGGAGGTCCTTGCAGACCCACAGACTCAGCATCTTCTAGGAAATATGAGCTTTTTCTGAAGAGGGCTGCCATGGAGCTCTCCCTGAAATCTAATTTAATTCTTTTCCCCCAGCGCAGATCAAGCCGAGAAGACAGAGGCAATCCATTTTCACAGAGCGTGACCCCGGGTGTTCACTTGATGCCTTGTGTCCCTACTGCTTCATTTGCTGGTCACTGACATTAAAGTAAAAATACACATCGATGGGTACGTATGCACATGCATGCACACACACAAGCACACACTACCCTCCCTCCCTCCCAAGCAGCTGGTACTCCTGGGTGCTAAAGCTGTTAGATGCAGTGGGCATGGATGAGCTAGTTATCTGTACACCTGAGCTTGGAGACAAACCCACAGCACCATTCTTTTAGGACCAGGAAAAAAACAAACAAAAAAAACGTTCGTGCATCGCCACCTAATGGTACTTACGCCTCATTACAGCCTTGGATCTGTTCAAGATTAACAGGTAGATGGGTCCAAAGGGTAAGTTTCCTAGTGAAAGGTGTAAACTTGGACTTCATCTTCCAAACGTGTATCCCAGCTTTCCATCTGCAGCTCATGGAGTTGTATGCAGTGTTATTTGCCAGCAACACAGCTTGTGGCAATACTGCCTCTACGTCCCTATTCCCATTCCTGTACTTTTTTTTAAAAAAAGATTTTATTGGGGAATTGGGGGAGGGGAACAGAGTTGGGGAATTGGGGAAGGGGAACAGACAAGTTGCTGTCTTTTTGTTCTTCAGTCTAGTTGTGGAGGACGTTGCTTCACTGGCCCATGTTGGTATCGTCATTGCGCTCTTCCCGGATGAGGCAGATGGATTGCCGGCCTCTGGATGGCCACTCACTGCAGCTATTGGCAGCTCATGCTGGCTGCCAGCCACTCACTGTAGCCTATGGCAGCCCACTGCAGCAGGGGCTGCAGCCAACACCGTCGCCAGGGGTCGCACAGCCCAGCTCCAGGTGGAGCTGTTGTTAGCTGTGGAGGGCTGTGTCACTGGCCCTCATATGTGTGATTCGAACCGAGGCTGCTGGCATCCCAAAACCAGCTCTTAACCAATGCACCACTCTGCCGGCCCTCCATTCCTGTACTTTTGTGGCTCCCAGCCATCCCTCCTGTGCTTCCCAGCTATGTCTTTAGTACAAAGTTTTGATCCCTTCTAACATACCCTCCTGAGGACTATCACTTCCAGCTGTTATCACTCACTTTCCCAGATGTTGGATCAGACTCTGAGGATAGGTTTCATGTACTGCACAAGTTTTATGCCTTTATCTATGCTCAAGGTTCCAGCCTGCCTTCAAGGACAAGCCCAGGGTCAAAGGGATTTGGAAAGCAAAATGCATTTTATCCCTGACTGGACTCTCAAGGGCTGAGCTCTGATTTGCTCAGAGTCTGGGGAGATGTTTGTGGCTTCTTGCTACACACTGGTTATATATCATGTCACAACCTCTGAAATTAGCTGAGTGGCTCTTGTTGACTTTTGAAAACCCAGGGAGATTGGAAATCCTGAGTAACCAATAAGGAAGTAAAGGCCTTTGTGGGAGACTAAGCCACAGGCTGTTTGTATTCACACGTCAGCTTGAAATGGGCCTGCCTCTGCCCTCTGCTCCCCGGGCTAAGCAATTCTCTCAGCTTCTCCCAACAAAAACAGAGTGGGTCATGTTCTCCTCTGAAAGGATGCACAAACAACATCCAGAGAAGTTAAGCCTCTTGCCCACGATCACACAATGGAACCTAAAGGAGAAAATCCTAGGACCTGGGTCTCCCAACCTCCAGGCCTTGGCACATCCTTCTGGTATCAGGCTGGCCTGGGCTTCACAGACACCCCTGCTGAACTGCCCTCTTTGTGAAATGACATTCCCCTTGCAAAACGCCCATTGTTGGTTGGAAGGCCAAACTGAAGGAACAGTTTCCTAAATCTACTGTACCTTCTCACAGAGTCCTATATGGGAAGCTGGAACCATCTGTGTTAAAGCAAATGCATGAGTTGTTCACATGCCTTACTGTTTTAGTGCAGTAGTGGAATGTACTAAGTGGGTCGGAAAGACCGCCTATGACAACCATTGTTTCTCCCTCTTTCTTTCTCCCCCTCTCTCTCTTTCCCCCTGGTTCTCTTTTTCTTCTCCACTTGTACATCTCCTCTTCCTTCTCCTTCCTTCTCTTGAATCCTTCCTCAGTAATTCCCTACAGAGTTTGCTCAGGCTTTGCTTTTTTTAAAGAATATGCAGGAATTTTGTAGCTCAAATGCAAATCTTTCCCCCAATTTTGTAAGTATTCCTCCACCTAAACCTTTAAGGATCATTCAGAGTCAGCCTGTCCAAAGTTGACCTCATCACCTTTCCTCTGTATTGAATGGACTGAGGGAAGAATTCAGAGGGCTTTAATTCCATCACATAAATATGATGGTAACTGATGAAAGCGGTCCCATCTGTTTTTTCCCACTTTTACTCAGCATACTATGTTAAGAGGTGGAGCCAAATGTTACCCAGCTGTAGCTGAACAGACCAGAGAATGTCAGACAAGCTGAAGATACCCTTACATGTGCTGGGCATAGGAGAGACCAGCTACCTATTAAGGGGCTGACTGGAATTTGAAGAATCTCAACAAAATTTGTTGGCATCAAACAAATGGTCCTTTGATCATGAAGACAGCTGCCCATCTTAGGACCTGGAAAACTAGTCCTCTAATAGAGTAATCAGCCCTTTTTGCCCAGGATTGTCACAGTTTTGAACTGAAAGTCTTGTGTCCTGAGAACCCCCTTAGTCCTAGACAAATCGAGATAGCTGGTCCCTGTAGACCCTACCACTGTATTGCTGCTGTGGTGACAAGCTCATCTCCTTCACCTTTCTTATACCTTTGCAATAAATGTCCACAGTTGTGAGTAGTCTAGATGCATCTCTTCTATCAAACCCATGACCCACCTGGCCTGCAGGATGGCACTCTCCCTCCCCCACCCCTGCTGCATCTCCCCACACTTGGCTCAACTTCTTTTTTTCAATCAATACTCCCCGGGCTTATTCTATCCATGTTCTAGGTCAAAACATTTGTCATCTTTGCTATGACTGGTTGTTTTTTTGTTGTTGTTTTTTCATTACCTACATGCAATTGATCACCAAATTCCATTGATTTATATTTTGAAATGTCTGTGGATCCACCTTTCTCTATCTTTGCTACCAATATAATAATTATTATAATAAAAACAAACACCAACTGGAAGGACCAATTAGAGTGGATTCAAGAAAGAACGGAAGGAGAGGAATAGGAATTGACAAGTCTATAGCATTCAGAACTTCCCAAAATTATTTGATGATGAAACTTACTTTTCACAGAGCAGATTATGGGATCATTTTATTCCATGAAATACAATTTGGTAATGACTCACCTAACCTGTAGATGCACTGGTTGGCAGAATCAGAAAGAATATTTAAGAACATTAAGTCGAGCTCTATAACTTGATATATGAAAACTCTGAGACTGTAAGGGCTTCAGTGGCCCAACCTTCGCGGCTTACTTGTGGCGACCCGAGCTTTGAACCAGGTCTCCTGACTGTTCAGCCTTCTTCTCACTGTACCATCCCCTACTTCCTACCGGATGTGCTGCATCCTGCCCCCTCTCACTGCAATGGTCTTCCATTTTCCCCACTGAATCCTGCCCCATAATTCAGGTCCAAGCTTGACTTTTAGCTCCTATACCTACTTTGCTAGGCACACAAGCCCACACTGATGCCAGCATTTGCTAAACTGCTGCAACAGTTAGTTTTCATCATTCGGGTTGCTATCTAATATTGGGCACTCTAAATACCTCAGGCCTAATTTGTGACAATGGCATTCATTTCTAATCTGCCACAACATCCTCTCAATCTGAACCTAGAAAGAGCTTCAGACTCCTTTGCAGCATAATACTCCGATGGTCATAGCCGCCCATGGTTAGCACGTAGGTGAAAGTTGTGTGAAGCCCTGACTGTAGCTTTAAACTGCTTCATATCTGCATCTATTGGGCCTTCTGGAACAGCAAAGTCAGTCTTCTAATTTTTTAACATAACCATTAGCTCCAAATACAGTCCTTCACCCTAAGAAGTGCTCCATAATTGTTTATCTGAGTATCGTTAACATGATAATAACTAACATTTACATAATGCTTAGTTACCAAGTGCTTCCACACATGCTGCCACATGTAATTAATTCTCTCAACTACCCTGAGAGGTAGGGGTGACTATGCTCCCGATTTCTTCTAGACAGTGACCAACTGAAGGATTGACACTGTTTCGCATTGGTCCCTGCGGGGCTCAGCTCAAAGTATGAGGTCAATTGGTGGAAGTGAAGTATGAATTCTGATGGTGCAGGCACGAGGGTTGGAGGGTTTGTCATTTACACCAGGTCTGTCATTGGCCACTGCGCCACACAGCACAGCCGAGGCTTTGATGTGCTCTAAGGCGCTCAAGCACTGAATCCTTTGCATTCTCCATGTTCAGATTCCACTGTCACTGGCTTTTCTTTCCTCCTAGTAATGAAGCAAAGCCTGGTGGGTTAATTAATCCTTCTGGATGCTGGGCAGCAGTAATAGGATCAAAAAGAAAGCTTTTCTCCTGCTGTGCTCCCAAGGGTGCCTGGCGGGAGCCCATGAGGAGATGGAACACAGCCTTCTGTCTGTTAATTGTTCAAGAGCAAATCATCTGTCAGTAGGCAACAGAAAAAAAGACACCGCTGAATTCAGAGTCAGAACAATAAATAACATTCAGTGCTATACCCTTGAGAAAAATAAAGCTGCCGACATCCTGCTTCTCAGGGAAAACAAAAATGTTTAGTGTTTCTTCAGACCTGTGGAATGCAGTGTGATGCAGTAGAAAATACTGAAACCTGATCAAACTGGTTGTCGTTTATCAATTCAGGGCTCACTGACCCCCCACTCTCACCCCCCCACTCAGCACCCCACCCCAGGGAGACAGAGGCAAATAGCTAGGAAAAAGCGATCGTGCAAACAGAAAAATTAGTTTCCTAATAGGAAACCTCCTTTGGAGCAGGAGATAGAGGGGCCTATGACAATAGCCTCAGCTCACACTAGTCTCCCTACTTCCACTGCTGTACTCTCACATCTTGTAGCTCCCCACAGACTTAAAGATGAAGCCCAACCCCCATGATCTGGCACCTCTCTGGCTCTGCAGTCACACATCTCTGGCTTCAGCAGCACCAAATTGCTCATGAAGCCACACCCAGGACACTGCTCCACTCTGAGCCTCTAACCCTTCTTCCCCTTCCATCAGGAGTGCCTTTTCCTGGCTGAATCCCTCTGTCCTTAAGGACAATATCATCTACTGTTACTACTTTCCCAACTCCAGCCTGGGCCATCAGAGTCACTGTGAGCCTACAGTCACACCCAGAGTGGTAGTCCAGTGCCATGGTCCAGCCAACATACCTGGGCCAGACAAGCCGGGTTCTAATCTAATCTCTTTTGCATGTTGCTTGTGTGACCTTGCGTGAGTTCTCTCACTGTTCCTGCTTCTGTTCCTCACTTATAAAATGGGGTGGCAATAATAACAGTTTCTACTTGATAGAGTCATGTGAGGTTTGAGTTATTTAATACGTGTAAATGACTTAGAATGGTACTTATGGAGAGCTACGATAGCCATTAATTACATTTCATTATAATCATTGACAGGTCCATCTTTAAGCTGTGAGCTCAATGGATCCATTCCTCCATGCCCAGCATACTGTTTCCAAATACCTGCTTCCCTCTGTCCTGTAAGAGGATTAACCATCCCTCCCCATTGCTGGCGACTCTCAGTGCTTTCCTAAGGGAATAGTACTTTTCCCGCCCATTGACATTGTGCATGATCACATGGCTTATTTTGGCCAATGAGATGTGAGTGGAAGCAGCAGTGAGCCAGTTCCAAAAAGAAGCTTCAAAAGGTATTGCATGATCTCACCATCTCCTTTCCCACTTCTGCCATGAGAGAGCATGTCTCAGACAGAGGGTTTTCCTTTATCCTGGATCCCAGAAGCCAGAAGCACAACCACGGCTGACCTGCAAACAGTACATCATATGAAGAAGAAATACATGTAAGTACTTGGCTGTTACTCACTGAGGTTTGGGGATGTTTCTTACCACATCATAACCCAGTGAAAGCTGCTGAATACGGCACCCAATAAAGGCTTATTGAATAAATGATTGCATTGATAAATGAATGAATAAGTGAGTGAAGTATGCTCTGTGCATTTCCTAGCTAGGATGATGGCTGTGTATGTACATCACCAAATCAACTAATTTACGCATGTGCTTTTAAAATAGTGAATGTATTTTTCTAATATTTATTTTGAATATGATTCTTCGTAAAGAAAAAATGAGATAGTGATTCTGTAATCCTTCAGACATTCAGAATATTTGTCCCCAAGCCCAAGTGACAGTACATGTGTCAGTGGAAAGAGTAGCATTTCTTGGACAGCTACTATTTGTGAGCACTTTACATCAGCCAGCTCAGCAGGACCTTTCAACAATCCTAGGAACAAACTGTATTTCCAGATGTGAAGACTGAGGCTCAGAAACCATGGGAAGGTCACCAGAAAGAGCAAGTCATGATCCAGATGTGAACCCAGATCTGTGTCAGCACCGAGCCCACTCTCTCCCCACTGAAGGACACTGTAGCCGTGGACGTATTTGAAGACAACCTGGGAAAAGCTGGCTATCCCACAACACGCTTCCTATGCTACCTGATGGTTGTCACCTTCCTTTGTCACAGAGCCCAAAATTTTAAAACAGATCCAAGTAAAATAATTTGAAAACACAACATCCCTGGTGAGATTAAGCAGACTATCAGTCATTTATTCTCAGTAAATGGATTTGTGTAATCAGATTGTTTTCTTATCACAAAATTAAAATCTGTCCAACAAAAGAGAAAATGGCTACTTTGGGTACAGTGGGGAAGACAGAAAATGGAAAGAGTAATTTCTTTCAGGGGCTTCATACCTAAATGCCTACAGGGCCAAGCAGGGAAGATAATAAATGGAGATGGCTGGGCGGGGTGTTGGCAAGCCAGAGCCCACATGCCTGGCCTGATGGGGACAGCAGCTGGTCTGTTTCAGTCCATTGCTGCTATGCTGGAATGCCAGGCTTCTAGAAGCTGGAAGTCTGGATCTATGGGAAATCTTCAAATGTTGAAATGTTGGCAACAAAATTCCGGGGTTTTTTTCTCCATACTTTGTATTCCACCCCTCCTCCAAAGTTGTCAGCTATTTGTCACCTATCTGTGATGCATAGGATGCTGGAGAGAATGGCAGGTATGGAGGGACCCATGATTGTTGGGGGAAAAGTGAGAGGGGAGCTACAGTCTGAGCCTTATGCTCAGAAGGGAGATGGCAAAGGGCAGAGGGTGTCAGCCAGGTGGAGAAGGTAAAGGGGATGTCCTGGAGAACAAACTTCTCTTAACAGTATCGACTCAGTTCTTCCCCCATTTCCACACTGCCTCATGTAAAAGCAAACTCTGATAAGAAAAGCCATTTGTTCCTAAATAAACTTCATTACTCTGCTAAATATCTTTACTGGATTTCATTTGATCCCAGTCATTCTCAATTCAATATTGCAGTCAGCCAACTTAACCTTTTAAAAGGAGTTTTATTGATGGTGTGCTATGTAGGCATTAGCATTTCTCAAAAAAATAAATAAATAGAAAGAATTAAATTGCTTTGCTTAGTGATCTTAATTATCTGAAATAATTAGCTTCAATCAATTCTCCAACAAGAGCTCCCCAGAGAAATCAGTGTTTGGGGAAAGGGAAAGAAAAGGGAAGCCAAGCTTGGGACAAAAGCAAGCATTTGGCAAGTTATTTGGAAATATCTAATTAACCCCGAGAGTGAGGCTGACAATCAAATCCACTTCCTTAGTGCTTAATTATTAAAAGCAAATAAAGAAGGTAAATATTCAGGGAGCTAGTCCATTGGGCACTGGAAAATAGGAGCCACTTTACACCAAAGTACTCAATAATCCCCACACAGGGGTGAGAGTGTGAGAGTGTGTGTGTGTGTGTGTGTGTGTGTGTGTGTGTGTACACTCCCTTTGTTCCTGAAGATCTCTGCTTAGGATATTCTTTCACCCCACCTCTGCTTAGAAACTCCTATCCTTTGTGAAGTCTCCCTGACCCATCTTTCTCTCCAACCAGAAGAAATCATTCTCTCCTCTGTGCTTCCATAGTCTTTTGTACATAACAATCATTCCATGTGCATTCAGTAGGTGCCTGTCTGTCCCCCTTGATTATAAGCTTTGCAAAACTTGGTTAAGTGCTTATTTACCTCTTGGGTAAGTGCCCGGTATATTTGGAAAAAGAGTAAGTCCTTAATAAATGGAGGCTGAATGAACCTATGAACAGCTTTTTGTGTCAAATCTGGTACCTAGTAGAAATTCAAAACATCATTCTTTGTTTCCTTCTTTCTTTCCTCCCTTCTTCTCTTTTTCTTTCTTTCCTTTCTTCCTTCCTTCTTTCCTTCCTGTTTTTATTTCACTTGCGTTTCCACAATTAAAGGTATTGATGCCAGAGCTGCTGGGCCCAAACAACAGTGTCTCCTATGTGAGCTTGTCATTTTGACTTGTGATTGACTTTCAATAAGTCAATGCAGATCACCGGAGAGGCTGAGGAGCCCCAGGCGAGGGTGATGTGGAGGCGCCTACATGCAGAACTCCACTGGGAAGGAAGCATCTTGATTTGAAGTCACTACTCTTAGGCTTGTGGTATATGGAACTGCTGGCCCCCAAAGAAGACTTGAAAGAAGCCAGGAAAAGGAGGGAAGGAGGGAAAAGGAGAGGAAAACCCAATAATATACAAGTTGCCTGCTGATGTAACATGGAATGTCAAAATCAACTTGTACATATGCCTTGAAAACTATGAGAATTTGATTTAGATACTTGTCCCTGACCCTGAAACAGTCTTAAAGGCTGAGTAAGGATTAACTGGGTGAAAGAAGTGGAAGGGTCTTCTGAAAGGAAGGAACAGCATAAACACGGGACAAGGGTGAAACATCATGGCAGGAGCAGGAACCCAGGCCAGGCAATTTGGTTCTCTATACAACAGTGTTTCTCTGCTGAAACACGCAAACAGAGAGTAAGACCAGTGAGTTCAAGGAGCAACATTTATAGTCATCGCCAATTTCTGGGCTTGGATGTGGGGAGGAAGAGATGATTCCCAACCCTGACATTCTCCTTAGTTTCAGTCTCAGGAACACTGCCTGCTAGACATTCATCCTCACTTAGGTGTTCCATAAGCACCCCAGATTCAACATGAACAACAATCAATGCTTTATATTTCCCCATAATCCTCTTTCTTCTCTTAATATTCTCTCTGTTAATTGCACCATAATTCTCCTAGTTGTCTAAGGCGAAATCTTGGAAATCATCCTGGACCCTCTCTTTCCTTTCCCCCTCATACCCCATCAAACAGAAAGTCCTGAAGACTTGGCCTTCTAACTCTTCTTGAATCTCTGCCTTCTTCCCCATTCCTACCATTACTACCTTTACCATCTTTTCCCCTGGACAAGAACCACCCAACAGGTCCCCTTACTTCCAGCTTTGCTTACCTCAATTCCAACCCTCCTACCTATCATTCCTCTGCCGAAAGGTCTTCACTGGCTCCCCAACATATACAGGATAAAGTCCAAACTCCCAGACATGCGTACAAGGTCCCCTGAGACCTGACCCTCCCGCTTGATATCTGACACTTCTGAACGAGATATGACAATTAATTTGAGAACTTGTTGCAACAATGTTGCTCGCCTTTTTTGATATCAGAGGGATTGTTCATTATGAATTTGTACCAACTGGACAAATAGTTAACCAAGTGTACTATTTGGAAGTCCTAAAATAGCTGTGTGAAAAAGTTAGACGACCTGAACTTTTCGCCAAGAATTCATGGCTCTTGCAATCACAACAATGCACCAGCTCACATGGCACTGTCTGTGAGGGAATTTTTAGCCAGTAAACAAATCACTGTATTGGAGCAGCCTCCCTTCTCACCTGATCTGGGCCCCAGTGACTTCTTTCTTTACCCAAAGACAGAGGAAATATTGAAAGGAAGACATTTTGATGACATTCAGGGCATCAAGAGTAATACAATGACGGTTCTGATGGCCATTCCAGAAAAAGAGTTCCAAAATTGCTTTGAAGGGTGGACTAGGGGCTGGCGTCAGTGCACAGCTTCCCAACTTCAAAGATGACTGTAGTGATATTCAGCAATGAAGTATGTAGCACTTTTTCTAGGATGAGTTCATGAACTTAATTGTATTGCATTTTCCACTTCGGGAAATCTAGATGGCCTGGAATTCCCCAAACACCCCATGCTGTTCCTCTCCTCTGTGGTTTTGCTCCTGCTCTCTCCTCTTCCTGAATACTAGTCCCACCTTTCTTCATCTGGCTGTTACTCATCTTTCAACACTCAATTCTGGCATCGTCTCTTCCAGAAATCTCCCTTCAAAGGCCAAGCTTCCCTACTCCCTGTCCCCTGTACTCCCACAGCTCCCTAGGCACACCTCTGACCTTCATCTTTCACCATTATGCTGAGATTTTCTGGTTACAAGGAATCTGCCTCTCTAGGCTCTGACTTCCTCAAGGACAGCTGCCACCAGGTCCTATCCATCTTAGTAAGTCCAGATCTTAATGTGGTGCTTGGCACTCGGCAGTCGCACATATGTTTGTTGAGCTGCACTCCAGGCCATACCTCCTGAGATGTCTCTTTTGACAAACAGAAAATTCAGCCTGAGCCAAGGTGTACTTGTTTCCATACACAGCAAAGGAAGGTCAGGAGAACAGCTGAGAACGCCAAAGAGTTCTGAGAAGTTTTGTTTTGTTTTTTAAGTAGGTTCAGAAGGTAGAAAGAGCACAAGCTATGCAGTCCAAACGTATCTGGTTGAAATGATAGCTCTACAACTAATAACTAGTGCAAACTTGGGCCTTAGGTGACTTGTCTATAAAATATGATTAATATTTTTACATAAAAATTATTTACATAAAAAAATGTTTGTAAAGCCCCTAGCACAATAGCTGGAATGAAGTGCTCAGTAAATGTTAGTTCTTTCTTGTAGCCTCCCTATTTCTGGAGAAATGGCAGATCTTAGTAGCCTGGAATAGCCTGACTCTGGTTATTAGAAACACAAGGTCTTTCTGTTTTTTTGCATAATGTAGAAACATATTAGTTATCATTTCTAACTATAGTTATCAGTACTACTTGGCTCTCACCTAATAAGTGATTATTATATGCCAGGTACTATGCAAGATCCTTAAGGTATAGTTTCTCACTTTGTCCACATGGTGATGATAATGATGATGGGAGTTAACACTTACTGAGTCCTTACTATGTGTTCAGCACTGTTCCGATTCCTTCTCAAGTATTAAGACATTCAGTCCTCACAATAACCTTAGGTAATATATCTCCATTTTACAAATGAGGAAACTGAGTCTCAGAGTCGTTAAGTAAATTTGCCCAAGGTACATATTATGAAGTCATGCTGGGACTAGAATCTAAGTCTGCCTGACACCAAAGACTGATTTTTTTTTCACCTTGCTCTACAATCTCTGCATTGTAAATAGTTTTATTAAAAGTGAAAGTGATAGTTTTGTTTTATTTGTAACACCCTTCTTAGTAATGCCCCCTCCCTTTTTGGTCACTTTATATTGCTCATCAAATAGCGCAGTAGGCAAGAGAAATATTGGGTAATTTTCAGCCTCAAGCTCTCCTTTAATGAGATTATAGGAGTCACTGATGGTGAGAAGCAACAGAGAGAATATTTTGTGGACTGTTTCCACAAAGGTCACCTAACCCTATTACTGACAGACCATTGTTTGGAAACTATGGCAACATGTAATATTCAATAAGTGGCATGTAAGATACTTATTGTACTGCATTGTATTTGAATATACATGGATTGAATTTTGAATTATGGATTTGCTTTAATACGGGCTGACTCTGAGAACCTTTAAGAACTGAAGTTAATTTCTCATTCAGCAAGAATTCACTGGGCCCCCGATAAATCCCCAGCCCTGTGGTAGTCTGAGGATTCAGGGATTATTAAGTCACAGCTTCAGCTCCTAAGGTTCTATAGTCTTGTGGGGGAGACTCACAAAGGAATTGATTTCCTGAAGGCTGACAAGTAGAAGTTCCCATCTGTAGATCCAAAGTGGAGTTCTTACGTTTTAGAAGAGTTTTCTGTGCACTGTTCAGAATTCCCTGCTTCTTTCTATCCACAGAAATGAACGGATCTGAAAACCTCCGCCTGGAGTGACCGGGGGTCTTGGGCAGAATGGACTCTCTGTGTTGTCATAGGGCGCTGAAGGACACTGGCTCCCACACGAACTGTCGTATGGCCAGATCTTTTCAGCCCTGGGTGGGAAAAAGGCTGGGCTGGACTTCAGCTTAGGCTGCATCTGATTCTCCTCCCCTGCAGGATGGGAAACTTATCCCACCTCCCAAACAATGACATGTACCACCCTCCTCCCCCAACTCCAGCTCTCTTCTCCTTCCTACCACACAGATTCTCAAGAACAGCACTTGATGTTCCAGATGGGCTGGAAGGCGCTGAGCAACCACTGGCTCATGAAAGGTTAATAATTAACAAATGAATTGCAGCTGATTACAAAAAAAACAAACGAAAAAACGAGGGCCCACGATGCTGGGATACAGCCGTGATATACACGCAGTGCTCTTTCTTCAGCGGGGAATAAAGCATCAGGGCCAGCCAGGTGGCTCCTTTATGAAAGGCTTAAAGAGGCAGGCAAGATTCCTCTCCCACTATAACAATGGGAGTTGTGGGGAGCATGAGTGTCTGCTCAAACCACAAATATTTCCTACATAAACTAAAGTCCAGTGAAATAAATATTGAGCACTTTCTCACAGGTGCCAGCTTGGTAGGGTCCACTCTTAATGCCAGGAAGAACATGCAAGGTGGTTTTTTGTTGTTCCCACTGCACGTCCCTGCTGTCCCATCCCATAGGCCTTTGCACATGACTTCTCTACTAAGCCATAGGCAGCCCCACCCTCCACCCTCACCCTGCTGCTGGAGAGGCAGGTGTCTCTATTTGATCCTCAGTGGAGAGAAGGACACAAGATCCCCTTTCTTAAGCTGTTTTGGAAGATTTGGGGCTTCAGTGAGCACATGGAGGAGTGAGCAAGAAGAAAGTGGAGAAACAGGAAGTGCCTACAATGAAGCAGCCGACACATTTAGGAAGTGGGAAAGGAAATGCACAGGAATGGACAAAACAGAATTATTTTGTCTGGAAAAGAGATGGCTGGGAAGAGAGAAGGAGATGGCTCCATTCAGCCTAGAGATTATCATAAGAAGGAGCACAGATGTGAATGAAAACGGGGCACTGTAATCTAACAAGTTCAGAGACCAAAAGTCACCTGAAAGGGTCATGGTGGGTAGTCACGCCCCAGGCCTGTGAAAGGTTTGTATTTGTCTTAAGTAAACCCTGTCCATTGTCCTTGTGCTTCGAGGGTAACACATTTAAAAAGACAGAAGTAATCCTCTTTTCCAGACCCCTCAGAGGCTTAACCAAGGGAGCACAGAACCCGGTAATCCAATCATAGAGATTTTTCCCACCTTGCTTTCTCCCATCTTTATGTAATCTTTCTTACGTTCCCGCCTTAATTCCAAGTGGATGAAAAGAAGAGTAAAACAGTCATTCTCCAGAGCATTCAAGAACCTGCTTCTTGGCATGTCCTCAGTTAGTCTGGAAAAAAAACCTCAAATAAACTCATAAAAATCCTCTACAGCTTTGGTCATTCTTACGTCAACACATAGAGAAAATTCAAGAGTATGAAATGAATTTACGCTGCAGGGAAGAAAGAACTGGATTTGGAGATGACGAAATTATTGTGTTTCAAAAGAGGTATTATTCTCCCCTGCTCTACTCCACTGTCTGGGCTGGCACATAGAGAAGACAGGTTAACAAAAGAGAGCGTTTGTAATTTAGTAATTCTCCCAGGTGCAGGACAAGAAACTCATCTCACGGAAAAGCTATGCTAAAGAGAAGCCCACTTGGCTGAGAAGGTTCAGACTGGCTGTTGATTGCAATCTCCTCCTCCCACTGCCCTGCCCAAAGCAGAAGCCAGAGGGACACACCCAAAATCACACTCACACAACCCTTGCACTGACAATGGCACACACACACACAGAGGCACATCTGTACAGCTGCTCATGCATGCATACACTTATATAATTACAGTCACACATGTTCACACTAGCTCTCACACACATGTTCACAAGTGCACACACACACTCACACACAAGCCCCTCTGGACAGGAAGCAGAGGCAGTGAATGACCATAGCTGAGGCCGGAGGAACAGATGAGAATCAAGGGGAAGGGTTCTAATAAGGAGACTTTTAGCCCTCTGCTTCCTGACACCTGAAATGCCCTTCAAGGTCATGTCCATATACATCCAAATCTTCCCTATCTGTCGGATCACCTGCCAGAGGAGCTGGCCAGCCCCTGTTTTTTGGGAACTGCTTCCACAGCATAAAGGAGGTCTTAGTAGCCATGTTCCTGGGGACAGTTTCTCTGGTCATAGCTAATAAATTTAGGGGCTGACCTCCTGACCCTCAGCTTGGTTAATCACATTCTATCTCCCAGAATTTGAAGGTTGGACCAGAAAGACACAGAATCACTGCCACTGGGTCATAGTGACATTGAAACTCTCAGGGAAGGGCCACACATCCCACTGTTACGCCCCTGGGGATCTTGGCTTCCCACCCTGCCTGAGGCTTATTGTTGAATACTTCCTTAAAGTCTGTGAGATACCACAGTCTACTCCCCTTGACCATCTCAAGCTAGATTAGGTCTGATTTATTTTACTTGCAAATAAAAAATAAATTCACCATCCTTTCTAATCCTTTTCAAACACCTACTCCTGCCTATGCCACCCACTAGAAGGAATCTGTTCATCCTGTTTTTATGGCTCTATTGCCTTTTTTGGTACCACTGATTTTTCTCTTAACTTCAATGCTAGACCATAAGCTCCCTAAAGGGAGAAGCCATGTTTTTGTTATCGTTTTAGCCCACATAACACCTAATATAGCACCTTGCACATAGTCATTCTTAACGAGCATTTGTTCAACAAATGGTGCAAATGCATGATCGAATAAATGAATGAATAAACAAATGATAGCAAGTGATGCCAAGTATTTCTTCTATTTTCCCTAGGAATTCATGAGGTTATGATCCTAGAATCTAAACATCCTGACATGTGAATCATTGTATTCCATTTTATTGATTGTTGATGATCAACCATGCGTCAGACATGGGAGGATACAAAGATGAGAGTAAGATAGAGACTCGATCCTTAAGAACCCGTGATCTCACTGAACCGAGGAGGGGGTGGGGGTGAAAAAGAGGCAGAGGTATGTGGCTTCCTACTCTGGGACACAGCCCAGCACAGCCCGTTCCTGGGAGCAGCAGAACTGGGAAAGTCACATATTGTACATCCGTTCCAATCTTGCATCAAGGCCGTATTAAAAGCGATTTTTCAAGACTGAGTAAGATGTTTATGACCTGATAGACGATGGCTGGCAAACTCATTTCATCATAAATATCACAGCAGATAATATACTTCAGTATAAATGATGCATCTGCCTCGACTGGGCTCCTCAGAGTGAGTAATGCTCCGCCATATGGGCTTCTTAAAGATAAACAAATTATGGGCCGTAATTACCCAACGTTTGATTTTCTTTTTTATGAGCTTTCCTTCACACTCAGGGTGGGAAGATGGAAGCTACAATTGGGAAATAAAGAAGGGAAGAAAAGAGGTCTGTTCCCTCAGCAGTGAGGCGGATGTCAGATAAATGCCTGAAAAAGAGCTGGCATCTCCACTGCTCTGGAAGGAGAGGAAGAACTCAGTAAGTCAGCTGGGTGGAAAGTGGAGAAGTCAGTGGGGGAGCAGGTGGTGATTTCTCAGGAGTGTGCGTTTTTCAGAAGATGCCTAAGACATAAAAGAAATTATTTCCCTGTCTCTGCACACACACACACACACACACACACACACACACACACACACACACCACGTATGCAGAGAGTGGGCCCAGATTTGCACATTTTTAGCCCCTTCCTGCTTTCTAATTGCAGTCTTTCCTGGGTCCCTTCCAAGCTTTGCTTAAACTTCAATTTTACAAACACCCCAAACCCTTCACCTTCTGATAGACTCTTGTCTGCTCTCATCAATTATCCCACCAAAATGTTTCCCCTGTAGTTTCTGGGTGTGTTGTTACCATTCATACTTGAAAATTAAACCTCACCTTGAACAAGGGACCTGATTCTATTGGGTTAGTATGTTCTTTTGAAGGGGTCAGAAAATAATTCAAAGTGGGTAGGACGTATGTCATAAAAAATCAATGAATCAACACATAAGAAGGTCCCAGTGTAATGTACTAGAAAAATCTCTGGATTGGACATTAGAAAATCTGGATTTAATAAGACTTTCACTATTTCTTAGTCAAGTGATGTTTCTTCACTTCTCTGAAAGTTATTTGCCCCTCACTTAAAAATGGGAATCACCCATCTGGTAGGTTGTTTTGGTGTAAGAATTGTCCAAAAAGTCCCTGTTACTTTCTGGATGTCCAATAAATATTTATTTCATCCCAACTTCCTAAGTCTAGATAATACATGGCTATAAAGTATTCACAGTATTCTATGCTGTACTTTTGAAAGTCTTTCCCATTAATAACATTCTCCGGCAGCAGGCAAGACAGAAGTGGTTTCCTCACTTTGTTGATGCAGACATTGGATCTCAAATAGGTTAAGAGAGTTGACCAAGGCCACATGGAGATTTAAAACCCAGATTCTCAAGTCTTTCTGTGCTTTTGAAGAAGGCACACTTGGGATGATCAGGTCAAGAGGAGTCTCCCTTCATTAAATATTTACAAGACTGACACGTGTGAGCAGAGAAGCAACCCACACAGTTATTGAGCTGTGAATCTGGCAGACATGAGCTTTGCCCTCAAAGAAAAATAGCCTGTTGAAACCTGATGTCAAGAATGTGATGGGTTAGGTCAGCTGAGTGGCTCAGTTGGTTAAGAGCTCGCTCAAGAGTGTGAGCTGAGCTCTGAGCAACAGCAGTTCAATGCCCAACACGAGCTGAGCTGCCGCTGAGCTGCCAACAGGTGGCAGGATGGCTCAGCTAACAACAAAAAAAGAAAAGAATGTGATGGGTGGAGTTAATGGTTTGGCTCTGAGAAAACAAGCTGTGGATAGGAAAGAGACCTATGTAGAAACCTAGTGATAAATATATTTGTTTCCTGAGGCTGATCAACAAAGTAATACAAACTGGGTGGCTTAAAACACGTTCTCTGACAGTTTTGGAGGCTAGAAATTAGAAATCAAGATGTCAGCAGGGCCATGTTCTCTTTGGAGGAGCACTCTCTAGGGAAGAGTGCTTCCTTGCCTCTTTTTAGACTCTGGTTATTGCCAGCAATTTTTATTGTTCCTTGGCTTAAAGGTGCATCACTACTCTCTCTGCCTCCATTGTCCTCCATGGCATTCTCTCCTTGGATGTGTCTGTTTCAGGCTCTTTTCCTCTCCTTATCAGGATACCATCATACAGGATTAAGGGCCCAGCCTACTCCAGTCTGGTTTAACTAATTTCATCTACAATAATCTTATTTCTAAATAGAGCCACATTCTGAGGTTCTAGATAGGATATGAATTTTTTTGGAGGGGTGGGCATCACGATTCAACCCAGTACAAAAAGGAAATGAGAAACAGTCAGAAGAGGAAGATTGAGAAACCCAAGCAGAGAAAAACAGAGGAAGAGAGAGACCATGAGAAAGAGAGAGACAAAGGACAAAGGAAAAGAGGTAAGAAGAGACCTAACTAGAGAGATAAAGAAAGACAGAGAGATAAAATGTGAAAAGAAGAGAAAGAGAAAGGTGCTAGTAAAGGAAAGAAACATACACACTAACTCCTGCCCACAAAGTGTGAGAAACAGAAAAGAACATTTCAGTGTTTAAAGAATTCCACCCAAAACATGCACCTTCTTTCTGATTAGCTGTCCAATGGCAGCCACAATGCTATTCATGGGGCCTGAACTGCACCATGGAAAGTGATTCTGAATATTATCTTTGAAGTTAGTAGATGACCCCAAAGAGAGACCAGCTAGTTGGACTCCTGGAAATTCCTACTGGCTCTCACATTTTTATCTACTCCTATGACCCTGGCTCTAGGGGCTTCCAATTTTAAAGTTGAAAACCTGGGTGATAGTAAAAAATATATATTTTTTCAAAAAGCCAATTCCAGGGTAGTCTCATATTCATTCACCTTGTATTGAGAAGAAAATGGGCCACCCAGGAGATGTGATGGCATTTTCCCCCTAAAGAGTCCATGTTCCTGGTCTCTGAAAAGCTGCTAGATGTCCCTGTGCACCCATTATTCATCCAACCTGGTGTTATTCATGGTGATTTTTCACATCCCACATCCTGATCTTTTCCAACTTCCTGGAGTTTCCCAAAAATCTCCAAAGGTTTCCCAAAGATCTCCAAGACACTTTAGGGTGAGCCAAAACAGACACCAAGTGAGAGGAATCATAAATTAGCAGCAGGAAGGAGGTCTCAGGGATGGCAGGAGAACGTGTATGTGTGTGTATATGTATGTGCGCGTGTCTGTCTGTCTGTGTGTGTGTGTGTCTGTCTGTGTGTGTGTCTGTGTGTGCGTATGTGTGTATGTGTCTCTGTGTATGTGTATGTGTCTGTGTGTGTGTTTGTGTATGTCTGTGTGTGTGTCTGTGTGTGTGTTTGTGTGTGTGTCTGTGAATGTGTGTGTGTGTGTGCATGTATGTGTCTGTGTGTGTGTCTGTGAGTGTGTGTGTCTCTGTGTGTGTATGTGTGCATGTGTCTCTGTGAGTGTGTGTGTGTGTGTGTGTGTGTGTGTGTGTGTGTGTGTGTGTGTAGGCTTTTGTGGAGAAGTGGGTGGAGGCACAGGAAGCTCATCAATATAAAGCCAGCCATTTCTGAGCTTCAGGGCTCCGGAACCCTCTGTCATTGGAACAGTCACTCCTAATGGAATGTAGAATAAGCAGGATTTATGAATGAGGGTCTCCCCTTGTTTTTATTTTCTTTTGTCATGTTGAAAATTAATTGAGTTTGGCTTTCAGGATAATAGTCCCCATTCTCTCTCCATCATAGAAATCCCCACTTAGAAAGAGAGAGCCATAAACTTGCAGACCTCCCCAGGGAAATTTCCCACACCAGCCTTACTTTTCAGGTAGTATGACTGGGGGGAGATAGGTCAAAGTGCAGGAGGACAGGCCAAGCCAAGACTGAGCCATCCTTGGACACTGAGCCATTTCTTTGGAGTTGTGCAAATGAAGAGCCATCTTGCATTTCTGCATATTTGAAGCTCTGGGCTTCTGGGCTCCCCAGTCCTCCTCCTTCCCATAGCAGCAGAGGTAGTGAAGTGCCCATCTCCAGGGACAACCACAGAAAATGAAGTAAGTTATTAGACATTTATCTCACATGGTCACACAATGGAGTTCTCATAGTTCCTCTCATCCATTCATTCACCCCCTTCTTCATGCATTCATTGTTTTTCTTCACCACACTTATAATGGACTATGTTAAGCACTAGAAATACCAAGATGGAAAACAAAACAAAATAAAACAAAACTCAGTCACTACTTTTGATTCAGGGTAAGGGCGAAGCAAGAAAAAGAAACTCCAGAAGCTGAGGTCTCAGGTCCATAAACTAGGGATGGATTCTTCTATCTGAAGGCAGCCCTTTCAAATCTCTCCCAGAGAGCTGGGGGCAGCTCTAGGTGAAATCACAAAGAAGTGCTTGGGGACCTCTCTTCCAACTCTGGACCCTCCTCTGCCATGTGTCTAGCAACCCCTGATGACCAACGGACTTGAGAATCCCTGAGCTCATTCTCAAAGCTATGGCACGCCAACCCTCAAACCAGTGAGTGGTTCAAAAACGTCAGGGTTAATTAGTTAAGAGAAGTTTAGAAAGAACTGGAAGTCTGGAAATTTGAGAAGGGAGATAGTCATTCCTCGTTACCTGTATTGAATGTCCCCAGTATGTCAGGCTAAAAGAGAAAGGGAAGACAGCACATGAGTGTGAAACAGTGAAATAAACAAAAACAGACATGGGTGCTGCTGTACTAAGTCTGTGATGACATTAAGTAACATCTGTGATGATACTATGTACCCAAAAATGTCCTGCAGAAATGTCACTTGACCTAAGAAATATCCACTGTGTAGATTTTTGCCTTCCAATACGTTTTTGTGTTTCATCTTAGGACTCCCACTGGACCATCTGTAGCCAGGTTGGGGAATGGAAGATTGATGTTCCTGTCTTCACAGCCCAACCCATGCTCCACCTCCTGTGTGGAGCCTTTCCTGATTCCAGTGCTCTGTGCTGCTTTCCTTTCTCAGACTTCCTGCCACATGTAACATTACATGTGTTATATTTTGAAATGCTGCTCATCTGTTTTGTTTGCATACTTCTTGCTTTTTTCTAGCAAGACTGCAGGCTCTCCGAGAGCAGGATCGAAGTTCGAGGTGTCTTTTGATGAATCAGGGAGGCAGAAAACGAGACAGATCTAGGACTGGCTCAAGAACCTCATCCTGGGATGAGATGGGCTGGGGGCACTGACTGGAGAAGCAGAGTCTGGAGGTATCTTCCCTCTAGGGTGAAGATGAGGTGCAATTTTAATGGCTGTTGTGACTCCAGGCATGATTCTGGTTACAGTGGCTGGAGGCAGATCCACTGGTTGGGGATGGGGAGGGCAAAGGACACAACACAGGGCAAAGAAACCAAGTGGCAGTTGGTATTGAGGATTTAAGTCACTGGAAGAAGTCACCATCCAAGAAATGTCTGTTGCTAGTCAGACCCAAAGCAGTGGTCCAGAGCATGATCCACCAGCCTTAGGCATCCAGGGAAAAGTAAGACAAGGCCTCCCCGGCACCAGGATGAAACTCAAGTCTGGTTACTAGTGATAGAGAGGCTGGGTTTATGGACAGGAAAGCCATCAAAATTACAAAATGGGCTTATTCAGTCAGAGAAGAAAGACCTCCTCTCGGGGGCTGATGCTGCGCAGAGCCCCAACAGCACCTCTGCCCCCCACTACCACCTCAGGGGACTTCTCCAGGATTCAGAGTTGACTTCCTCTCTCTCCTGACCCTCTCTTTGCAGCTGGTCCCAGCTATCTGCCTAACCCTTTGAATTATTTCTTGATTCCCAAGATTTTATAATTCAAGACTCCAAATTTGTTCCCCTTTGACCCAAGTCTGTAGTGACAGAAGCTGTGGAAATAAGACCCTGGTTGGCACTTTTTAACCCTACAGTACCTGGAATTATGCCAAGTACATACTTGTCCATCATTTCAACACATCAAATAAGCAAACCAGCTTCAGAATCCATCTAAATGTCCCAATTATCCTCTCTGTCACTCCCTCCTTTCCTCTTAAGATCAAGGAGACCTGGGCTCTCATCTGCCACTTACTTGCCTTGGAACCTTGGGTAAATTAATTAACCTCTCAAAAGATGGAGATAATAAATCCTGTGGGTAAGAGGCGCTGGGCCCAATCTCAGGGTACCAACTGGCCAACTTGCCACTCTACCTCACTCATCAGGCAGTAGGGTCTGAGAATTAATGGTCAATGAAGACTTACTAATTGTCTTGACCACTTGATGTGGCTAAGGATATTAAGCTGCAGGCAAAGACCCATTTATAACAAGTAGGAGGACCACCAGCCCTGGGTATGTCATAGCTCAATATTTGTGAAACAGTTGATAGAATACACGCTGGTAGATTGTTTGCAACGATAGGCACAAACTCTTGAAAGACGAATCACCATATAAATATGTAGCACCATAGCAACATTAAGGCATGAGTCATGCTCAAAAGATGGATGAAAGAATGGGGCAGAGGCCCTAAGGAGGCAGAATGATGAAGAAACAAGAATCTTTCTGTCCAGACTACTGCCCTGCATCCTGCTTCAAAGTTTTAGTATGTTTTTAATCACTTTATTATTACTTATACAAACAAATAGCAGATCTCTGGTGGGAAAAGAAAAGAATGATTCAAGCATGAGAGTCGTTTTCCTATTGATTTTCTTTCTCTTCATTTCCTTTTGACCTTAGTAGAGAAGGCGCAAGTCTCACTCCTCAAAGAAACCATAACTCAGTCCTCACTCACAGACTTTAAGAAAGTGCTTAATATTTTTCTTGTTATGTCCCAGGGAACTACATTTCAGGCATTTAATCATCTTTACAGCCCCCAAATATTTGGGATTTATGGAAAACGTTTAAACTCAGTGGGGAAAAAAACCAGAATGTCTTAAATTCAGGGTAAATTTCTACTCTTATTATGGGTATTAATTTATGGTTCGACAGTGATTTCAAGGCCTTTCCTGGGATCCTCTGAGGCTTGTATTTTCTTATTATTCAACTTGGTTTTATTCTCACTGTCAAATGAATCACACACTCAATCATACAGAGTATAATGTCCCCGCCCGGGGTCTTAGTCAATGGAATTATGGGCCCCCTGGGAAGAAGACCAGGTAGTTTTTGTGGTATCTCATCCCCCTTGCTGATGAAAGTGCTTAATTCTTCAAAAGGCTGATTCTTGAAAGCGACAATGCCCCTGAGAGTTAAGCCTCAGAACAGAGTGTCTCAGCTGCTCTGAGCATGCAATCCCATAGAGTTATTCCAAAGTAATGAAGTAGTTTCTGGAAGCATTAATCTATGCTCACTAAATTGGCCTTAATGCCTTGGTCTCTGGGGGTGGATCCTTCAGCCATGCTTCAGAGGAGGAAGAAGGAGCTGGAATCTAAAGCCTCCACTTTAGTAGTCAAGTTTTCCCACCTTAGGTGAGAGACAAGAGAAGTGGTTAGAACCCATCAAAGAGGTGGGGATTCAAGGCAGACTTTGGGTGGCACGGAAAATCCTAATGCGCTCCACCCAGTCATCATTGCGCCTGCCCAAGGCTGCAGGTATCTATGAAACACCCCTGCAGCACCATCCCAAGGCATAGCAGTCTTCACTACCCACCCTCACTTTGTACTTTCACCTCTGGCTTCCCTGGATGCTGCCCCTTGGTCTTCCCACCTGGGCTCTTGCTTTCTGACTAGCCCCTTCAAACTGATGACTTGTGTCAATAGCCTGCCTATATTTGGGCTTCAAATGCTTTCCAAGGTGAACCCCTAAGTCCCATATTCCTCATCTGTAGACAGGTAATGCCCTCATCTTCACATTCTACTCAAAGCCCCCAGTTCCCATTTGCCTAGAAGAGCGATTAGATTTCCAAAGGGAGGCCGATGTGTCACCCATACTGTCCCAGGTCCCCTTCCTGTGTCTCCAGTCTCCAACACTGTGTTGGAGACTGCTGTCCCACTTGCTGAACACTCAAGCCTGCTGTCCCATTGCTGAACTGACCCTAGCTCTCCTCCTCCACCTTTCACCAGCAAGGGTGTCTTAGCTATGTCCCACAGGGCCTGCTACGTCCATGATATATTGATTTAAGATCAGATGAAGACAAAAGTAACTTTTCAAAAGCCCATTTAAAAAGCCCCATGGAATGAGAGGTGGAATTATAGAACTTCAACTGGTTGAATGAAGGGATTGTTTTAGGGAAAATCATTCAGCGGTACTGCTCCAATCAAATTATATAGGATGAAAAAGCACCATGAAGGAAGAAATACATAAACCAATGTTCAATTAGTACCTACAACATGCCAGACCCTGTGATGAGCTTTTCCTCATAAACTATTTTGTTCTATAAATAACTTACCAAAATATTATCTTACTTTTACAAAACAAAAACTGAAACTTAAAGAGATTAAGAGAATTAACTCATTCTACTCAGCTAGTAAATTGTAGAGCTATAATCAAACCCAAGTCCATATTTTCTCCTCAATTCATGACTTTTCTACCGCAGCATTTTCCTATGGTGGCTTTTAGCTTCTGGAAGCCATGGTATTGATGCTTACATGCTTTCCAGAGCAAGAACTGGTGGTAGTGGGTGTGATGTTTTCTTCTCCATCCTCACTCTCTCTTCTGGCCCTGATACCACTTGCAACCCCAGCGAAAGATCAAGGTTGAGCTTGCCACATTGGTTCTTTCCCTAGACCCATTAGGTGGCAGACTGACTGCACACTGCCCCCTCACCACCTTGGAACAAGGCACTTCTCATGCTCAGAGACCCCAGAATTTCTCAGGAGCCCTTTCTGCCTTGTTCTTGACTCTACAGAGCCATTCTCTGGAGGAAAGGTTGCAGAAGGGAAGGATCTGGATTTGGGCCCCAATGGAACTCCCACTAGATTACTGCTCCAATGTAAGTAATCTATAAATTGGAGTCAATTCTTCTCCATGTACCTACCCATCTAAGAAAGAACCTCATAGAGGTTGGGAAGAGCTGAGGATCTTCTCAACTTGTAGTAGTTCTGTTTCTTATGATGAGCATGATCCATTTGGGTGCAAGGAAACTGTAAGTTCAGGGCTAAGCTGCCACTGAAATGCTTGAGTGCTTGGAAGAAAGAAAAAAGTCCCATCATGCTTTTAGGAAACCAGCATTAGCTAAACAGCCTCACAGAAGCCCAGAGAGTCCCAATAAAGTCAGATGACACCTCACCCATCCCCAGTGGTCATTCCTTCAGCTATTTATGATTCAGAGACTGTTGGTGGCTCAGCGTGTTTCCCATTCTGCTCATTGTCCATCTAACCACTGGCTTCAAGACCTGCTGGTGGGTGGAAGGGCTGCCAGTAATCACTTACAGCAGCAGTATCAGGAAGATAACTGCCTTTCTACCTCTTTCTTGGGTTCCGCAGAAAGAAAGGAGAATTATGGATTAACGCAGGCACTCCTGAGACCCACAGTTCTCATGACTCACACAGTGGCATAAGAAGCTCCCTTCCTCAAGTCTAATCAAATCACTGTCCCTCCCTGACTGAGTAGAGAGGCAGGTGTGAGTCAAAGAAGCTAAAAGGTGAAGCATAAAGCAGCTACAAAGTAACAAGAAAAAGATGGGCACACTGTAGAGAGGTAAATCGTGTCTCCCCAGAAAAAGATATGTTCAAGTCTTAACCCCCTCGGGACCTGTGAATATCTTTGGACATAAGTACTTTGCAGATGTAATCAAGTTAAGGTGAGGTCAAAATGGATTGAGATTAAACCTAATCCAATACTGGTGTTCTTAGAAGGAAAGGAAGATTTATAGACATACACACAGACAAGCATGGAGGTAAGACAGTTGTAGAATTTGGAGTAGTACAACTACAAAGCAAGGAATACTAAGGATTCCTGGCAATGCCCAAAAGCTAGGAAGAGGCAAGGAAGAATTCTTCTTTGGAGCCTATAGAGGGAGCATGGCCCTGATGACAATTTAATTTCGGACTTTTAGCCTCCAGAACTATGAGAGAATAAATGTCTGCTGTTTTAAGCCACCTCGATTGTAGTAATTTGTTATGGCAGCTCTAGGAAACCAATATACACACTGTGCAGATAAAAAGGTAAAATGCCACAAAAAAGCAAATCATGAAAGAAGAAATGCAAGTACAATAAAACATGAAAACAATGTCAATATCAATAGTAAAGAAATGTGACTTAAACAATGATATGCCCTTTTCACTCTTCAGATGGCAAAGATTAAAAAGAATTATAATGCCTGGCATTGGCAAGAAGGTAAGAAATGGACATCTATGTGCTGTTATTGGGAATAAATGGAAACAAATCTTCTGGAGTTTCATATGGTAATATACATCAGAAGCTGTACACATCATCATATTCAAGAAAATAATTAGGTAAGGGTACAAAGATCTATGCATAATACTATTTTCATTAAAGCATTGCTTATAACAGCAAAATAAAGAAGGAAAGAAATTTGAAGTTCAAACAATAGAGAATTGTTAAATAATTTATGTTATGTTCACACAATGAAATTATTATGAAGCTATTATACATATATATGTGTATTTATATTTTAACCAGTAATCTTTTATGGAACATTAATTTTCAGTTAGGATATGAAAGGATTCAGGGGTGCCAGGCAAAGAAGCCGTGGTCAGGGATGTCTCTTTGGTGGTATTTGTGTGACCACTCATATTTGAGTTTCTAACAAAATCACATAAGCTGCCAGCATCATAGGAGCCTGAGCGATGCTACCTTTCTTCACATTGACGTACTTGTAATACTGGTAGTAACTTCTTTGAAATGCTCCAACCATGCCTTTAGGGGTGGAAGCCCTCATCAGTATCCAGCCTGGCACCTCCCTGTTGTGACATCATGAGTTTCTTCTCCTTCACTGGTATGACTGAGATGCCATCTTGGAACCCTGGGTGCCTGTTATCAATGTACGTTGATATTTATCAACAAGGAGACATGTTCATATATATTGCCAAGTGAGAAAGGCACAAAATAGAACAATATAATTGTCTATGTGTGTGTTTGTGTACATGTGATAGGGAGAGAGAGAGAGATGGGGGATATATACTATGTGAATTGGATGCTAACCTTAGGAATCATTTGTTTTCTGAATTTTCTAAAATAAAAACAAATACTTTGTAAATGTGTGTTTCAAAGAAATGAAATGGATCTGAGCACTCTTCTCCATATTTAGGAAGGCGAAGGCCTTGGGGTGCAGCCTGCCCACACCCCTTTGTTCAGCACAGGGACTCAATCGTTCAGAGAGGGCCAAGTACAGACAGCAACTCCTTGCCTTGCTTCTTGACTCTGCTTTGAAGCCTTGAGCACACCCGCCTTGTTTTACCTCCAAATAATCAGTTCTTCCTTCTACTACCATTTTTGGGCTTTGCTGCTCCTCTTTCCAGCTTTACCCTAACGTTTAACCACGTCTGGTAACGGAATCAGTGGTCTCATCCTCCTTTCACATTGTGGCCCAACTACCTGTAAAAAAGTCCATTTTCCCCACTACAACGTGAGCCCTTTGAAGGAAGGACCTCTGGTCTGCCAGCATTTCCAGTGCCAGCACTGTGACTGACCCACATATGTTTACTGAATTGAATACACAATTTCTAGAACTGCAAAGGGCTTAACAATCTTATTCTATAGACAAGAAAATAAAAGGTTCAGAAAACTGAAATGACTTGCCAGTGGCAAAATTAGACAGGAAGCCAGAGTTCCTAACTCTTAGTGTCTTCCCACTACACCACACTGGCTTTCTGAAGAAGTCCACTCCTTTAGGCCTGGGCTGCAAGAGCCCCAGTAGTTCCCACAGAACCTTCAGAAAGTTTAGTGCCTTCACTGGAGTCCTTCTACCTTCTCCTTCCCACATGTCTATCCTTCAGCTCCTATCAATGGGAACAAGCTTCTTTAGCAGCTGCCTTTCCTTCAGCCCGGGCTCTGCCCTTTGTTGGTCCTCGTTTCCCTGGCTGCCCCCTCAGCCCTGGCCTATCTCATTTTGTCCCTCCCCAATGTTCTCATGCCTTCTGACCACATTTCTCAGCACCCTTCCACTTACCCCACCTCTGTCTCAACCCCAAGTTGACTACGAGGCTCAGTCTTCCATGTCTGGTGGGCCCAGAGAAGGTGGGCTGTGCCACTGTTGAGCATTCAGGCCTCACATTCTACCTTCCAAACCAGCTTCACACTTAAGGACTTCCCACCCAGATCAGGTGAGTGCTCAGCTTTCTCCATAGGGGATAGCTCATATGGTCTCTGCTTCAGACCAAATGCAAGAGCCTCTGGCCCCCTTTCTTTCTTTTCTTTTCTTTTCTTTTCTTTTTTAGTTTCAGGTGTACAAAACAATGCAATCGTTACCCTTTTTACCCCTTACAAAGTGACAACCCTCCTCCCTCTATCCACTGCCCCCACCCCCAATATCATACATGTCTATTACAATTCCATTGACTTTATTCCCACACTATACTCCATATCCCATGATTATGTATGTATTAAATTCTAGTTGACATATAATAGTATTCAGCGGCAGCTTCAGGTGGACAGTGCAGTGGTCAGGCCTCTACACCGTCCATGAAGTGGACCCCCTTTCTAAGTGCTGCTGTCCTGCACATGTGGGGAATCCCTCTCACCCTGCCCTTCTCTCGTTGTGGCAAGACGGGCCACAGCCAGCCTATGCCTGTCTCCCCCAAAGCGAGGGTGTGCCCCACGTCCTCACTTTCATCTGCTGAGACATGAGCACACCATGTCTCAGAAAGCTCACCAGGGCTTTTGGGGGGCAACAATGCCTCTGTTGCCATTCCCTGAGGGTCAGTTTTAACTTCTGATGTGAGCTATAGGAGAAAAAGTCTTGGGGACAGAGCTTAGGAGCAGGACCAAAGGCAAATGGTATGTAGATAAATAGGACATTGGTTTTCCCACCTGAGCTCCACAGAAACCAAGTTCCAGGGTCCCTGCGAGGTATGGAGGGAAGTCCGGGCCGGCCAGACTAAAAGCCCTCTCCTCACTTCACAGAGCGGCTTCACAGCTTAGTGCCTTTCTATATTGAGAATACCTTCAGACTGTGTTTTTAAAATGGACCCCATTGTTACAATCAAGGTTAAAACATAAAAACACTCAACTTGGGGCTGCAGAGGAAGATTGGGTCTCAGGACTAAGGCAAGGGTTCAGGTTTCATGACTGGAACATGTGGTCACTCGTTCATTCACTGAACAAACACTCTGAGTCACTGTTAAGCGCCGGGTGGTGAGCCAAGGTCAAGCTGACCTGGCTCACTGCAGAGGAAGGGCTGTCTGACACCCAAGGTCGGGCTGGTTCTGAGGACTGGGAGCCTGCCTTGGCCTGGGCTCCACTTACCTAACAAGCCACATCAAGTGTAGGGCTGAAAACAACAACGATCATTTATTTTGCTCACAAATGTGCAATTTGGGCAGGACTTGGTGGGGACAGCTCATCTTTGCTCCATGCAGAGAATCATTTGAAGGCTGGCTCACATGTCTGATGGTAGATGCTGGCTGTCATCTGGGACCTCAGCTGGAGCTGTCAACTGAAACACCTAGATATGGCTGTCCACGTGCCTGCTTGCTTCCTGGCAGTGCGGTGGCTGGGTTCCAAGCGTGAGTACGAGAGAGAGAAAGTGGAAATTGCCAGTTCCTTAACGCCTAGAAGCCAGCACATTATTGCACCCCCTATATTCTACTGGTAAAAGAAGTCACAAAGTCTAGATTCAAAGTGAGGGTATCACAGACCATCCCCGACACACACACTCCTTGACTCTTGATAAGAGAAGTATCAAAGACCTTTGGGTCTTATTTTTAAAGCGCCACAGCCTACAACCTAGGAAGAAATGGTCCCAGCTTTGGGGAGGAAGAGTGGTGAGATTGTAAACCCAGCTAACCCCTACCGGTCCTTCCACAAAGCATAATGGTTAAAAATGTGGGTTATGATGCTATTCACCCCTGGACACTTGCACTGCCCTGTGGAGCAACATGGAATATGCTTGTGTCTCTGCTTATGGAAGATTGTCATAGAATGAATGATGGCTGCTACCCAGGGCCCAGTCCCAAGAATTACCTATGTACCAGACTAAGCATTCTCAATTCCTGCATCCATTCCTTAACTGACTTGATTTCCAGGCCCCATCCCCAAGCTGGTCAGCATCCATGGGAAACATCTACTATTGTCGACGTTCCTTGGAAAATGGCACCCTTCACTCAGTGCTCACATCACCAATCAGCACCAAGTACCACCAGACATCATCTCCCCATTGACTAACACAGTCTGGCGTCTTCGGCAGTCTCATGATTCTGTGCAGGAGCCTGACACCTTCTCTCCTGTGGTGCTGTTAAACTCTGGCCCCTCATTCATAATAACCCAATTCCACAGTTATTAAGAGGAAAGCCTGTGCTTAGGCAGCTGACAGTTGGGACCAAAGGGTGGGATTTCACAATACTGCAGAATGGAAACATCACAGTACAGGTTATTACAGTTTTCTTCTCTCAAGAGCCCTTTAGCTAAAGATTCCTGTTGCCAGAGGTATGGAAGCAGCACAGGTAGCGAGTGAGATGTTACCTGTACTGTGATTTTCAACAAGTTTAAAATATTCAACAGAGCCATGAAATGATCTTGAGAAATGAAGTATCTTATTTCACTTCTCCACCCAAACCAGCCATCCTATTCCCTCTCAAGTGAGAGAGGGCACATCCAAAAACAGATTTGGCTCCTAAACTGACAGGTGGTGGCACAGAGCTAGATTTATTTAGAAATACCTAATTAAGCTCCAGAGTAAACTCGTCATCAAGGTGTTTAATTGGCAGCATGTGACTATTAGGAGCTAATTAAGTTGTTCCATCATACTGTAATTAATGTTTGTCATTTGGTCACTGCATGGCTGGTGCAAGTTTAAGGAAAACAGAAGGACCCTCCTTGATGGCCAGCCCCTAGAATGTGTCCCTAGCTGTTCTCAGCACCGAGGTGGAGCAGAGCAGATGGGGCAGTGGATGGGGTTGTGCAGTTCATTTGACAGCCCAAGCCCCAGAAGTTACTTTTAATTCACTTAATAAATAGTTATTGAGGCTCTATTCTGTGTCAGCCAGGCAGGCAGAGAGGGTAGTAGAGATTCTAGCTAACCCTTGGGTCAAATCCCATTTCTGCATCTTATACATTGCATAACCATGCACTACCTGGTCTTTCTGAATTTCAATTTTCATATCTGTAGGATGACAATAAGTAATACTTACTTCATACAGCTATTGTTTTAAAATAAAACAGATATCCTCAATCCTGTGCTGACAAACCTTCCATGACTCCCCATCTCAGAGGGAAAGCTGAAGCCCTCAGAGTGATATGAAAAGCTTTCATAATTTGTCTCCTTCTCCCTTCTCCTCCCCAGTTATCACTCTACCTTCTCCACCTACTACATTCTTCTCCCTCTCTTTGCTCCAGCCACACTACTCTGTTGGTCCTTGTACACATCGATTCCCCTCCTGCCTCAGGGCCTTTGCACTTGCTATTCCATCCTCTTCCCCATATATCCATATGGTTCACCCCTTCAATCTTTGCTCAAGTCACCTTTTCAGAGGCCTCCTCTGACCTATTTAAATTTCTAACAGTCTCCCCTACCTAAAGTAAAAAGCTGACAATTACTCTCTCCCATTCCTGCTTTAGTTTTCCCCTTAGTATTTAATGCCATCTAACATACAATATATTTTAATATATTGTGCTTATTTATTGCTTTAGAATGCCTACCCCACCTCAATATAGAAAGTAAACCCAATAATAGAAAAAAATGTTTTGTCTGTTTTGCTCTTGGCTGCATTCTCAGTGTCTAGAACAGTGCCTGGTCCATGGTAGGCACTTGATAAATATTTGTTGAGTAAACAAATGAGCATTAAATGAGACAAAGCATACAAAGGACATTGCGTGTTACATATTAGTGCCCATTAATATTCATTTCCTTCTCTTGGCACAGCAAGAACGGGTCTCTCTGGCTTTAAGGACCTCAAATCTATCAGGGAAAGAATTCAGCACGCACTTGCTGTACAAATGAGCTCCCACCCACACCCCAACATTAGGAGCAGTGGAGGGATTGACAAGAGACCCTTGTGGCAAGGCTGAGTTGCTGCAATCAGCAACCCACAGGATTTATCCAGCGCTGTCTGTATAACGATTGTCCTGCCAGGTGCCCTGAGAATTCTTACAAGATGGCTCACACTGCCACCTTCAGAAGCTTATATTTTAGGGCTCAGCAAACTTCCCTGGAAAGAACCAGATAGTCAATATTTTTGGCTTTGCAGGTCGCACAGTCTCTCGCCACTACTCTGTTACTGTAGCCCAAAAGCAGCCATAAAGAATATGCAAACAAATGGATATAGCTGGGTTCCAATAAAACTTTATTTATGGACATTTATTTAATACTTAAATTGCATATAATTTTCATGTATCAAAAACTATTCTTTTTTTTTTAACCATTTAAAAATGTGTAAACTGGGCTGGCCGAGTGGCACGGTGGTTAAGAGCTAGCTTGGGATGCCAGCGACCCCGGTTCAGATCCTACATATGAGGGCCAGTGACAGTGCCCTCTTAAAAAAAAAAAATAGTGTAAACTATTCTTAGCTCACAGGCTGTACAAAAAAAGTGGACCAGGTTTGTCCCATGCACTACAGTTTGCCAACCCCTGGTCTAGACAGAGAAAGAGCAAAGAAAATACTGTTGCTTATAACTAAGGTCTAAAATAGGATGCTGCAAACAAAATCCCATAACTATACACGGAAGACTGGGAAAAGACCTGGACCAGAGCTGTCAGGGAAGGTGTTCCATTTTGGGGGGAAATTCATGCCCATAGACTGAGATTGTCTTTGCCAATAATTTATTTAACACAGGATCCCTGTGGGAATTATGATACTTTCACAAGTCAGTAGCATACAAGATATAGTCTTTTAATAAGCCAATAAAGAAATAAGATACTGTGAATGAATTTATAGTTGTTTTAAGCAAGAGGAGTTTAAAGGGAATAAAGTCCAGATTTAGTTTGATGTGTACCTTTCTATGAGTTGGCTCAGGAGAGTTGGCTTAGCCACCCCAAAGCTGATGTCCAGCTGCCAGCACAGAACAAAATGTTCCTTGTTTCTAGAGCACAGTTGCTAGCGAATGAAGGCGCTGGTGTTGGTGGGCAAGATAGCATCCTTCATGGGGCTGCTGCATGGTTTTCTCCACTGTGGGTAAAGAGTGGCTTTATGAAGGCAGGAGCCCCAGTGTCTTTGGAGAGCTCTTTAGATCAGCCAAGAGTCGCTTTGCCCAGGCTGAGCACTCTCGGATGGTCCTCACAAACTCTGGTTGATTTACAGTCTAAATGATCTCTAGTCATAGTTGCCACAGTTTTTTCTCTACCTGTTCTTATTGATAAGCCCCCAGTAATACCCCTTAGCAGCTGAGCTACTGAGAGTGCTTATCAACAACCACAAATGTCGATGATGACATCCTGACTCTTATATCAAAACAGCTTTACTTCTAAAGCAACTTCGTTTTTGTCATAAACAAGGAGATTCGAAACCCCACCAAACCAATACACAACAGAAGGCTTTGGGGAAAAGGTGAGACTTAGGCCAAGGGCTAAGATATGGTTTGGGTCAGGTAGGCTAAGCGGAAGACAGAAAACTCCCTGGCATGGAAAATAACAGTAACAACTGTAGTAATAATAATGACGATAACAACAACAGCTTATTGAGTGTAGAGGAAGAAACAGGCCCAGCTCTCAGCATTTTATAAGCATTGTTTAATTGAATCCTCATAGGAAGTAAATTTACAGCCCTTTTCAAATGAAAAGACCAAAGCCCAGAGGGTTAATAATTTGCCCAAATAAACAGTCAGTAACAAAGTCAGTATCTCAGCCTAGGTTTCCTGCCTCCAAAGTTCACCCTCACTCCCTCCCACCAATTCCCCACTTTGATCTAGATTCCCTCCCATTGTCTATGATCAGATGCTCCCATGTCCCTGGTGTGTCTGTATTCATGTAAATAACCATTTCCTAAATACACTCAATGAAAAATCAATTACATAGCAAAGAGGTTTAGATAAACAACCTAATTGTTCCCTCTGGGGCTGCAGGGCTGAGCGCTGAGCATCCCTGCTGAAAGAATGAGTTACTGTTTATTCAGAGCTCCACCTCAGGCACCAAATACGGACTCTGTCTACCTCCTTGGGCCCAATGGGTCTGAGCCCCTGTGGCCAAGCCCCCACAGCATGGGGAAGTTGCTGGTCTTCTGTACCCCTCCCAATGGGGCTAAGTGAGACCTCCGATTTGTTCAAAGTAGTCCTCCGATTTGAGAACTTGACTCCCAGGGGTGCCTCCCAGGAGCTATCCTCCAAGATGAACACCTAGCCACGATCTTGATTGATTTGATGGCACCTCTCCAGGAAGGACACCCCACTTCTACCCCTAGCTGCCCCTCATAAATTCTGTGCTCCTCTACTTAAAATTTGACAATTAGACTTTCCTTCTTGTGAGCCAGGATACTGTCTCTGGTTGATAGGCAGAAATCTTAATGAGGTGTATATTCCATCAAACCAAATTATTAACACCTTACTGTGAATTAGTTTTCTGGACTTTTCAACCAGACAGGCAATTAAAATTGAGCATTGGCTAGAGAAGGTGTAGAGTCCAGGTTGGCATAGCAAGGGAAGTGAAATACTCCGAAAACAATTCCTGTGAAAAGAAATACTAACAAATTCACAAAAAGTACAAATGCCTGATATTCTTTCCTGAGAGCCAGAACAGTGGTTCTCCATCCCATTATTTTAACCTATATGTGCCTTTATGTATAAAGTACGTTTTGCAGACAACATAGTTGGGTCTTATGTTTTTTATCCACACTGACATTCTCTATCTTTTAATTGGTGTACGTAGAGTATTCATATTTAAAGTGATTATTGATGTAGCTGGATTAATAGCTCTCAAACAAACTCTCACACAGCCTCACACTCACACTGAAACATGCTCACACTTACACACGTCCACACATTCACACTCATGTACACCTGCACACACTCAAGCTCATACTCTCACATACATACACATCCACACACATACTTATACTTACACACATTACAGAGGTCGGTGGGAGGCCCAGAAAGGTCTTTTATTTCCTTCAAGTCACACAGCACAACTGGGGCAGAACTGGAACTATGTCCTGAGGTGACAGCTCCCGTTCAGGCCACCATGCTACCTACCTCTCATTGCGCAAACGAGACTACAAGGGGCACAGTGTGTCTGGGTGCATTAATAGTGACTCTTGTTTGCCACCAGCCAGCAACTGATGCCAGAACCATTAATAAATTAAGTACACTCTTAGGCTTTTGTGCTATTAGGACAGGACTCCCTGCCTGTACCGCCTCAGAGAGAAACTGCTGATTCTAAAGGCAGGGAGAGCTCCGCTGAAACAGCACTGAGCAGCCAGGGAACAGTATGGACTTGCCAGGGCCTGTCACCTTATCATCCCAGAAAAGCAGGGCGAAACATCTCCACAAAAAAATCAGATCAGGAACCATAGATGATGTCCTGGAACAATGGGTCTTCAAACTAGAGTAGACTAATAGTGGTGCTGTGTGACCTAAAGCAAATGAAAGATGTCTCCTGGCCTTCCACCAACCTCTGCAACATGTTTGAGTATAGATGTGTGTGAGCATGTGAGTGTGTGAGTGAGCATGAGTGTGTGTAGATATGAGCATGTGTTTCAGTGTGGGGAGTTTGGAAGTATATGATATGTGTGATGGTGTGTATGTATGTAGGTGAGTCTGTGAATGTATATGTGTGTGAGCAAGTGTTTGTAAGTGTAAAGGTGTGTAAGAGTGTGTTTGCAAGGGTATGATGAGTGTGAGCCTGTGAGGGTGTGTGGGTGCCTAGATGGTAGAGAAAGATATTTCACACATGAGGACCTTCCAAAGGGAATGCAGACATGGCTAATCTTATCAATTGCAGGTCCTCAAATTCCATATGCTACTTCCTGATGTCATATAGGTTCCCTTTTCTCACTCTCCCTCCTTTTTAATTGTCCTTCTTCCACTTTATAAAAGAAAAGTGCTTCCCTCACCCATTCCCAACCTTACTATGGTGTACTCTCCAAGATGTAAAATCCTTCAGGGTACCTAACAAAAAGAAAATTAAAAATATTATTTGGGGTGAGACTCCTTATTTATGAAGTAAGTCACAATAAGCCCATCCCTTCCTTGTTTTACATGTTCTTTAGCTAAGAGAAAGCCACAAGTTTAATAACATTCATTCATTGAAGTGGTCTTTAATGAGATATTATAGGGTCTAGTCAGTATGTTGTCTTTTCGAGTCAGTATGTATTCTCCACATTCCTCAAGTCTTGTCTAAGAATGCATTGCTTTGACAAGGTCTGGGGAGAATGAAGAGAACACAACATAGTAAGGAATAATGAAGACTAAATATGGCTCCCCACCACCACCACAACACACATGCATATTAAAGACAAGCAATTCTTTTCAACTATGCTCAATACTCAACCTTAGGAGGAGAAAAAAACAAACAACAACCAAACGAAACAACCCAAACATAAAAAAAACCTTTGAACAGCCAAACCAACATAGGTTTACAACACTAATTGTTTTAAAGATGACTGAAATGTTTTCAGGGGCTATTAAGTTGATAAGTTGTACTGGATAAAACCTACAGATAAAAATTTTATGTGATTTCTTTTGAATGCAGTGTGCATTATTCAATAGGTAGTTAAAATGTATTTTATCAAATAATATACTGAGATATATATTCCAATTACAATCAATCCTGAGACTATTCCATCTTATAAAATGTTTAAATTTTTTCCCTGTTATACCTCCTATTAATCAAAAAAGAAAATTAAATACTAGCTGTTCTGTGAATTCATTTTTTAACAATACAGTTGACCCTTGAACAACTTGCAGGTTAGAGGCACCGGAGCCCCTCTTCTCAGTCAAAAGGCAGTGAATATCTTCTGACTCTCCCAAAACTTAGTTGTCCCTTGGTATGTATAGGGGATTAATTCCAGAACCCCCTACAAATACCAAAATCTGTGGATGCTCAAGTCCTCAATATAAAATAGTATAGATCAATGCACACGTCTGTCCTCCACATCTATGGACTCCTAACTGCATGCCAGAAACAGTACAGGTAGGTTCCATCAAGCTGGTGGGGTAGGTAAAGGCTGTGCTTACCTCTTTCCATGACCACATTCAAATTACAATTAAATTATAGAACAATCGACTTGATTTTCAGAACAAAGTTGATTGTTCAGGTTTGACCTTGTGGGGGAAGGCTAGCTGAACAGAAGTCCTATACCTAAGGATATAAAGAAGCCAAGTTGGGACTGGTCGGAGGGGTCGAGACAGGAAATAAGCTGGCCCTATACCTGAGAATTGGGAGGGATATCTCAGCTGCAGAGGTCTTCCCTGAGGAGCAAGGAGTCCTAGCCCCATACTGGTCACCCCAGCCTGGAGCATCAGTGTTGGGGAAAGGAGACCCCACAACATCTGGCTGTATAAATCAGCAGGGATTCTGTCCACCCTACTGAGACTGAAGGCTGTTAGAAACTCAGGTATCTCCTTAAAGGAGTGCACAGACTCTCTCGCTTGTAGGCACCCACCTTGGGCTCCAGCAGAGGGACTGTGGCTCGGAAGGCATCAGAGACATATAGGAAGAGATTGAATTGTGTGGCTTCAAAGCAAAGGCTGAAGGGATAGCTGCCATTGTCCCTGTGTTGAGCCCATGTAGCTTACCAGCAGGCGCCATCTTTTCTGTGTTGAGCTCTCCCCCAACAAGGTCAAATCTGAATCTACAATTGCCTGGTGAATTTCTTTAGTTCACCCTGGTGACTCCCTGGGACTCTACTCCACTCAACTCACATATCATCTGAGGCTCTTTTGGTAGTTGAGCTTTACCTGTAGCTGATAGGCAACAGTAGGCCTCTAGTGCCATGGGCCTCTTGTTGAGTTGCCCCAGGCTCTGTACTGGTGGCAGCTGGCCTCAGTTCACAGCACAACATCTCCCATGCACCTCCAGGTCTAGCACAAGCAGCAGCCAACTGTAGATCACTTTGTAACTTTCCTACTAGGTAGCCCTGACATGGCAGCAGCTGATCTTGGCCTGCACTGGAGCCCCTCCCAAGAGGCCCCAAAACTAAAACACCCAGTGGCCAGCTTCAAACCACAGCTGAGCACTACCCAACTAGTCCCACAAGTGGTATACCCAAAAGATGGTCTCAGCAGGCACCAGAGCTAACTGGGACAAATCCTGTTCCATGGGGTCAGCTCCTGCACAGCAGCTGGCAAACTGTGGTCATGACCAATACTCACAGGCAGTCAGCCTGAGGGTCAATCCCACCCCCTGATATATCAACAGCAACCATGGCTCAACTACAACAGGAGGGGGCACACAACTCACACAGGGGACACTCCTGGAGCACCTGGCTTAGGGGATCAGGTACACTGTGCCACTAGGCCCCACAGGATACCTACTTCATAGGGTCACCCTGCCAAGACTGGAAGATGTAGCAGATCTACCTAATACATTGAAACAAACACAGAAAAGCAGCCAAAATGAGGAGACAAAGAAACAGGTCCCCAATGAAAGAAACCAAATGAAACTAGACCACCTTCTTATACCATTATAAGGATACACTCAAAATGGGTTAAAGACTTAAATGTAAGACTCAAAACCTTAAAACTCCTGGATGGAAACATAGACAGTAAACTCTCTGACATTGTTCTTAGTATTTTTTTTATCAGAATATATTTTCTGATATATCTCATTGGGTAAGGGAAATAAAAGAAAAATAAACTAACGGAATGCATTAATCTAGAACGTTTTTGCACAGCAAAAGAAACCATGAATAAAATGAAAAGACAGATTACTAAATGGGAGAAAATATTAATCAATTATACATCTGATAAGGGGTTAATATCCAAAACTTATAAAGAATTCATACAACTCAAAACTAAAAGCAATCTAATTTAAAACTGGGCAGAGAATCTGAATAGACACATCTCCAAAGAGGACATACACATGGCCAATAGACACATGAAAAGATGCTCAGCATTGCTAATCTCAGAGAAATGCAAATCAAAACCACAGTGAGATATCACCTCACACCTCTCAGAATGGCTATCATCTGAGGATGTGTAAAAAAGGGAACCCTCATGCACTGTTTGTGGGATGGCAAATTGGTGCAGCCACTGTGGAAAACAGTACAGAGGTTCCTCAAAGAACTAAAAACAGAACTAGCTTATGACCCAGCAATTCCATTTCTAGGTATTTATCTGAGGAAATCTAAAACATTAATTCGAAATGATATATGCACCCTTATGTTCACTGAGGCACTATTTACAATAGCCAAGATATGGAAGCAACCCAAGTGTCCAGCAATAGATGACTGAATAAAGAAATTGTGGTACATATATACAATGGAATATTACTCAACCATAAAAATAATGCAGTCTTACCATTTGCAACAACATGGATGGACCTAGAGGGTATTATGCTATGTGAAATAAGTCAGACTGAGAAAGACAAATACCATATGATCTCACTTATTTGTGAAATATAGAGAACAAAATAAACGAACAAAGAAGACAGAAATAGATTCATAGATACAGAAAACAAACTGATTGTTGCCAGAGGGGAGGGGGATTGGGAAGCTGGGTGAAAAAGATGAAGATATTAAGAAATACAAATTGGTAGTTACAAAATAGTCATGGGGATATAAAGTATAGTATACTCATGGAGAATACAGTCAGTAAAGTTGCAACAACTATGTATATAGTGCCAGATGGGTTCTAGATTAATTGGGGGATCACTTCGCAAATTATATAAATGTCTAATCACTATGTTGTACACTTAGTATACTTAATATAAAATATAAACTTATTTGTATATAATAAAATATAAATATTTTTATATAATAAAACATAAATATTTTATATTTTTATATTAAAATATAAAATAAAAACTTAATATAAAATAATACTGAATGTCAACTATAGTTGAAAAATGAAAAAAACTTACAAATAAAACCAGTACAGGCATTTATTGAAAAAAATTCATATATAAGTGGATCCATAGAGTTCAAACACATATTCAAGGGTCAACTGTACTGTATATAAATTTCTCTTTCATTACATGTGTTGGAGAATTTATCTCAATGTCTAATGAACTTAAGGAGCTAATTTTGTGTTTTTATACAAGATTCTTATTTAATTATTCCCAAAAGCTAACTCCAAAGTTCAAAAAAATGTACACACCTGCAAGCACATTCCTTGAAAAAAATGCCACACCTTTCACGATGGTTTTTGTTTCATAAATAACACAATTTTGACTACACACACCATTGAATTATGACAAACTAAGTGATGAAAAACAGCATATAGATTTATTCTTGTTTTTATAACAGTTCATGAAATAGATAAATTATATTATGTTCTTCATGATTTTAATCTTGAATGGTCTTAGGTAATCTTTTGTACAAGTTTAGGAATAATCCTTCTTATGGTGGTTTTCATAATATTCCTCAAAACATATATTGTAATGTTGATTTGAATTAAAAATTTAAGCCAGTTTTTTCTTAGCGAAAGCTAAGTCTGATTTGCAGACTGGTTTGACAAAGAAGAGTAGTTTTGCTAAATGGATTATGCACAAGGCATTTTCCATAAATTGGATGAGCTAAATCTGAGCTTTAAGGTTTTGACAAAAAGATACTTAAGCATGTAATAAAAGTATGTTAGTTTTTAAAATTGCATTGGGAAAGTGGATTGAAATTAACAATATTTTAATTTTACAAGACAAGGTGAAAAGAATAACAGATGTGACTAATAGTCACTGAATAGGTTTTAGAAAAGGCTCTTTGAATATTCCCAGAAATTGAGAAAGTGAATGGTTCTAACAAACCTCTTAAGAGGCCTCTTTCTCTTTCAACAGAGTTAAGGGATAAATATTTTTTATGGTGGGTCACTGTGTAATTTGGGGTATTTAATCCAAAAGAGTTCAAATAATTAATGAAGTTATAATAAAACCTCAACTTTTCAATGTAAACAAGATTGTCAGTGTTCACATCTATAAAAACAAAATAAATTTTCAAAAACGAATAGAATTGATGGTGCTCCCTTGCTCATTTTAGTGGTAAGAAATATTTGTTATCTAGTTGGGGCAATCACATTAATCTCATTAAGAAATGTAGTCCCAATAAATTTTTACTATTTAATTTAGTATTGACAAAATTTGTTATATTTATGGTATTTTATTTGTACACAAATCATAACTTTAATGATCACTCATTCAAGAAGTAATTTTAACACTTAAAGCCTTATGGAAATATTTTAATATTAAAATTTTTGACCGCACAACAGTGTGTATATACTTAACACTACCGAACTGTACACCTAAAATGATTGACATGGCAAATTTTGTTACGTGTTTTTTTAACCACAATTTAAAATTTTAAAGAACTTAAATTTCTGATTACATACATATATTTTCAGAAATTCATACTTGGTTATCAATAGAAGATTGTTAAAAATAAAAACATACCACATTAGAATAAAATTCTGTGGGAGATAGAAAAATGAGTTTAAGAATTTAGAGAATGACATCAAACTTCCCAAACGTTAAAAAAACAGTTTGCACTCATGCAACTCAACACCAAAAATACAAACAACCCAATTAAAAAATGGGCAGAGGAAATGAAGAGACATTTCTCTAAAGAGGACATACAGATGGCCAACAAGCTTATGAAAAAATGTTTAACCTCACTGATCATTAGGGAAATGCAAATAAAAACCACCATGAGATACCACCTCACTCTGGTCAGAATGGCTATCGTCAATAAATCAACAAACAACAAGTGCTGGCGGGGTTTTGGGGAAGAGAGGACCCTGCTGCACTGTTGGTGGGATTGTAGATTGCTGCAGCCACTATGGAAGTCAGTATGGAGGTATCTCAAAAAACTGGAAATAGAACCACCTTTTGACCCAGCAATTCCACTCCTAGGCATTTATCCTGAAAAACCCAAGACCCTAATTTGAAAAAATATATGCACCCCTATGTTCATTGCAGCGCTATTTACAATAGCCAAGACTTGGAAACAATCGAAATGCGCATCGGTAGACGACTGGATTAAGAAACTGTGGTACATTTACACAATGGAATATTATGCAGCTATAAAGAAGAAAGAAATCATACCATTTGCAACGATATGGATGGACCTAGAGAATATTATGTTAAGTGAAATAAGTCAGTCAGAGAAAGACAAATACCATATAATCTCACTTATATGTGGAATCTAAAGAACTGAATAAATGAGCAATGTAAACAGAAATAGTCTTAGAGACACAAAGAAAAAACTGATGAGGGCTAGATGGGATGAGGATGGGAGAAGGGGAAGGGATGAGGCAACATAAACTGATAACTACAATACTACTGCAGAGACAGAAGAGACAGTTTAGGGAATATAATCAATAAGGTTGTAAATTTTTTATTTTAGGGGAACAGATGGATGCATGTCCTTTTAGGGAGATCACTTCATGGACGGTGTAGTGGCCTTACCACTGCACTGTACATCTGAAGCTGCCACTGAACAATATTATATAATTTAACACATATATAGTCATGGGATGTGGAATATAGTGTAGGGATGGAGTCAATGGAATTGTAATAGATATTTATGATATTGGGTGTGGGGGACAGGGAAGGGGAGGGGGGAGTCACTTTGTAAGGGGTGAAAAAGATAACTATTGCATCGTTTTGTACATCTGTAACTAATAATAATAATAATAATAATAATAATTTAATTAAATTACAAAAACAAAACAGTTTGCATTCCCATACTTTTCAAATGGATGATGATAGACATGAAATCACTATGGTATTTAGATCTCATTGAATGCATTTAATAAGTGATAACGATTTCATTTTAAAGAGTCAGTATTTATAATACTCTGAAATTATATCTTTAGAATGATATTGACTTATGGAGAAAATTGTAGATGTTAACTTAAGGATATTTGAGGAGTTACATGGATTTTCAGGATATGGTGGGAAGATGTGAGCAAAACTGAAGGGAACTGCCTTTGAGCCTGGGGATGAGGAGGGGTCCTGGCAGCAGGGGCCAGCTTGGGGCTTCCTGTGGGGTCCTAATTTTCCTCCCATTTAGTTCCCTAAGAGCATTTCTTTGTCTTGGAGAAAGCAGTGACCCTGTGGACCACTGGAGTTTTCAAAGGTATGGGTCCTTTTCCAGGTGTATCCACTCTATGTTGCACAGCCTTCCCATCCAATGGGAAAGTCAGTTGGGCTGGAATTTTTAATGCATGGACTATATCATTACATTTAGAAGGAGAGAATGTTGGGACCTATAGTTATTGAACAACTGCCATGTACCAGATACTTTGCAGCATGCTTTACACACATGATCTCATTTATTGATAAATAATTAAGGTTATTATATATGGTTATTATTATTATACTGAGCATTGAATATGTACCAGACACTGAGTTTTACCAATCTTTGCAATGATCCTATGAGGTAGGAATTACAATCAATCCCATTTTACAGATGAGAAAAATAAGGCTTAAATAAATCTTCCAGAGTTAAGTAGCTAATAGGTAACAAAGCCTGAGGATGATGCCAAAAGCCCACATTTTTTACCAGAAGTGTTGTCATGCTCAGTTAAAATGAAGCTATGAGCGTTTACTACTTTGCAAGACTACAATTGCTAAGTCTAAGGTCAATCACATTTTTTTTTGTTAGTTTCGAGTATACAAACCAATGTAATAGTTAGACATTGACACACCTCACGAAGTGATAACTCCCCTCCCCCAATCTACTACCCCTCTGACATCGTATCTAGCTGATACAATTCCATTGACTCTATTCCCTATGCTGTACTCCACATCCTGTGACTATATTAAATTATAGTTGACACTCATTATTATTCAGCTTCAGGTGTACAGTGCAGTGGTCAGGTATCTACACCGTCCATGAAGTGGTCTCCCTAATAAGACAAGTGTCCATCTGATACCCTACAAAATCTTTACAACATTATTGATTATATTCCCCAAACTGTCTTTTGTATCCTTGTGGATGGAGAAAGACAAATACCATATGAGGTCAATCCAATTTATTCATTTCCTGTTTTGTTCCAGAAAGGAATCAAGGCCCTGCCTGATAACTATAAATACTCATATTTATCTAGATTTCCCCAACTACATTATTTACCTTGCTTCTTTGCCAGTTTTATAAAGTGGGCTGAATTAACTTTATTATAATTATAATTTTATTATAACTGATTTTTATTATAATTATATAAGTACTTTCCCCCCTCTTTTATGCAAATGAGGAAACTAAATCGCCCATAATCTTTTCTGAGACTTACCCTGCCCCATCAGCATTCTACAAACTCCTGATAAGAGCACATCTGACAGCTGTGAAAACTAAACTAAGGCAGCTGACAAAACACCAGAGGCTCCCAAAGCACACAGGGCTCACAGAGCTGAGTGGGGGTGGGAAGCCCTTCACACACTCTTTCCAGCTTTGGGATATTACCGCAGGTGAGGGCTCCGAACTGACTCGTCCCTTCGGAGGGGCCCTATCTTTCCAGCCTCCCTCATGGTGTTGAGCAGCGTGCCTCTGGACCTTGCCCTGGAGCAAGCGGTCATGGGGAGCAAGAGGTATGTGGGGCTCCCTCCTCACTGCCACTCCCTGAATAGGGGCATTTGTTTTGTTGCTTCAGAAAGGAAGCATCTTCACTGGACTCTGCAAAAGGGCCTGTTTTTACTAATTATGCCCCAGGTAGTGGTGGGGGTACTGGACGGGAGTCATTTATGCATATACCTAATATAACATGTGCAAAAGTACCAACAGTGACTTGCTTTTGAAAGAGCCAAGAAGGGCAGGTCGAGTGGCTCAGTTGGTTAAGAGCTCGCTCAAGAGTGCGAGCTGAGCTCTGAGCAACAGCAGTTCGATGCCCAGCCTGAGCTGAGCTGCCCACAGGTGGCAGGATGGCTCAGCTAAAAAATAAAAAAATAAATAAAAATAAAAGTTAAAATAAATAAATAAATAAATAAATAAATAAAAGAAAGAAAGAGCCAAGAGCTGTAGAGGACCATGCTAACACTGAAAGAAAGGGGACAAGAGATAGGCCAGCCAGAGGCCAGGCCTCCACAGGGACCATCCTCTGGGTTTGGCCTGCTAGGACTCCCAGAATCTCCCTGCCTACCCCGCTCCACTGCTCCCAGGAATGATGCATTGCAGGGAGAGTCTCATACTGGTGCTTTTTTTTTTTTAAGGATTAGAGGGGAAGAAATCACTTTTGTTTTCTTTTTTTCCCGGTTGGCTAAACATGACATCTGACCTGCAGGCTTGGAAAACAACTTGACTAGAGGTGTGAGCGATTAGACAGGACATCAGCCTGGGGTATTCTCTTATGGAATGGGGGAAGCTCAGGCTGTCTTTTCTTCTAAAATTTGTGGCAATCATCAAAAAAGAGCAGCTGTCAAACTTGCTCCTGCCCTCATGGGGCTGCCAGGCCACTGCACTCTTTATTTAATTGGTTTATTAATCTTACAAATCAATACCAGCCCCTCTTTCATTGTGTCTTACTAGCTAACCAGGTCTAGATTTTGTAAATATGTTTAATTGAGCTCCACAAGCCACAAACCTTCTCATCTTGTTTACACCCTCCCACCAGGCCAGGCACCAGCCAGAACAGAAGTAAATAAATGGCTCTGCCTCCCTGTCCATCTGATTTGATTGCGGAGTGGTGATTTGAGACCAGGACTTTTTGAGGGAAGAAATGTCCGCCTCATCAGAGGTTTGCTACTGTCTATGACAGGAAAGCTGTTATTCTGTGGAGAAACATGAATGATGAGTTCTAGAGGGAAAGGAAAGAAACAACACTATTCAAACTTTTGCATACAAATCACTCCTTCTCTCAGTGACCCATAGTTGTTGGGAAGGCAATCTACCCACCACAAAGGAGCTACCCTTTGCTAGACAAGGTCTCCAGGAGAGTGGGGGGAATGTGAAGCTAGGAGGAGGATGTGAAAACATCCAGAGATGGGTCTGGGGAAGAAGTGTGTTCGTGTATGTTCTACAACTATTTTAACAGCTGTGTGCACATCCGTCTCACCTAATAAACTGTGAGTCCTAGCAGGCAAGGACTAGTACCTGGGACTGAGCTGGGCACACAGACATATAAATTTTGAAGGAAGAAAATAAGGAAGGAAGGTAGGAAGGAGGGAGAAAGAAAAGCAGGGAGGGAGGGAAGAAGCGAGGGAGGGAGAGAGAAACGGAGGGAAGGAGGGAGGGAGGGAAGGAAGAAGGTGGCTACATGAGGAAGTGGACGGATGGATAAATGGGTGGATGGGTGAGTAGATGGGTGAATGGATGGGTGGGTGGGTGGATGAGTACATAAATGAGGTGATAAGGGTATGGATGAGGGATTCCACTCACTATTACACAGACCTGCAGCTCCAGAAAACCAAGCCATAGTGCTTCTTCTTCAGGCTGTTGTTTTACTGGAAAAGTCTCTGCTAGGAGACTGTGGTCAAACACAGCTTACATGAAGTCTGCCCAGCACATGACCAAAGCAATGCAGTAGAAAGAAAAAATTCCCAATCTCTTTACCAGTTGTTTTGAAGCCAAGATGCTAAACAACTCACTGCTTGGGTTGTAGAGGTTATCTTTATTTATTCATCTATTTGTCTTTACTGAATTGTGTCTGAGGGCACCAAGTACTCAGAATAAGCAAAACGGAGAAAATTTGATCTACCATCTGGACATTTCTAAACATCTGGGTATTTGGCATTGTGTTGACCCCGACTGGTTGTCTTATGGCCATGTAGTTACAGCCCCGAGCAGCAGCAGGGCAAAAGAGGAAGCATAAATAAGGGCAGTTAGAATGCCCATAAATGTCCAGATTTCAAATACTCTGCGGCATTGTCAGGCTCTGTCCCAATTTTTAATTTGACTATGGTCATTCTGGACACAGGAGTAAAGGGGAGAGTATAAGGAATAAGGGGAAGGAAGACGAAGAGAAGACAGGAAGGGAAGACAGCAAGTGAGGAGGGAAGCTGACTGCGGGCACATCTCTGCGCAGTGAGACGGGGGCAACTGGAGACAGCACACCATGCCCTGTGGTATTCTTGAGAGGGGCTTTCCCCCAGAGCTACCACGTAAGGTTAGCTTGGGCTGCTCCCCTCATCCCAAGCCCAAGACCCAGATGGAAATAGCCAGAGCACCAGGTTCTCCTGGAGTTTATCTTACACCAACTTCAGTAACACCCCACTTTTCCTTACTCCAGTGATGTGGGAAGAGAAAGGAGTGTAAATCTCCCCATTCTACAGAGAAGAAAACTGAGGCTTGGGACAGAACAGAAGCTATCCAATGATGTGCTAAAAAGGCAGAGGTTAACGGAAGCTCTGCGCTTCTAGAGCACCTTTTCCAGAGGGAGGAATACAGAGAAGCCTTAACTGAAGTTATCCCTTTCCACTGCCCAAATAAGCAGCAAAAAAGAGGCAGGATGACCCAGTGGAAGCCTGGAAAAGATTGGCACCACTTTGGACATGATCCCAGACACACACACATGCACGCATGCGCGCGCACACACACACGCACACACACACACACACACGTCGTACGTCCTTAAGGTTCATTTTATTTTACACACATTAAGGGGAAAGCATCCTCTCTCCAGGGCGCCCCTCCCTGCCTGCCAGCTTTGCATCTCCTCTCAGGCATTCAAGGCTTGCCGTGGTGTGTTTTCGTTTTCTATGCTGGGTGATTGATAATGGAAGAGCAAATTAGCTCCCACGGCTTTTAAGATGCATTTTCTGTCTTAAAGAGTTGATGTGTGCTAGCATTACTTCTCTCTCCCCGCTGCCTGCCTTGGCTGTTGGCTGTAGTTACTGCAGCTTTAGAAGGGCATTCTCGAAGGGAAGAGAAGCCCAGGCTCACTCTGTGGGACGCTGTCCTCACCCACCCTGCCGCCCCAAGTCTCCCCCTCCTGGCCCCAGGGCATCTCCCCATTCTGTGCCAACATGGGAATCCAGCTGCCTAGCACAGGGTAGACACTGTTGAATAAATGAACACATAAACAATGAATGAAGTATAAACGCTAATGTCTCAATTTAGTGAAATAAATGTTGCCCCCTTCCCTGACCCCTGGCTGCTGAGGGCCTTGCTACTCAAAGTGCAGTCCCCAGTGGAAAGCATCAGCTGTCACCTGGGAACGGGGTTTCCAGGTCCCCAGGTGACCGATATACACGAACATATACACTTGGAGAGGCGCCGCTGTGTGGTGCTAAGTGGAGGCAGGATGGGGCACAAGGCGGTCTCTTAAGGCCCCTACTGTCTCTCAATTGGTGATATCAGATTGACACGGTTATGGAAGGCTTGGCTCAGGGTCATTACAGACGTGAGCATTGGACTCGGAAAGCGAAGGTGGAATTTCAACTCCTCTTTGCTTTTGGCTCCAGACCTTCCTGCTGTCTCTTCCTTTGAGGGTCCCAGCTGACAGAGTCGGAGCACAGCATGGCTTTGCTCTAACTAATTGCTAACAGTTGGCTGTAGCTACATTCGTTATTCAAAAAGGCTCATTAATCGCCTAATGCCAGTGCAGCCACGGCTGCTAATGGTGCCTCTCACCTCCCAGCACCCAGGCCCCAGTGGGGCATCCTGACTCCTTCCGGCAGAACAGCAGTAGGAAACCACCTCCTCCTCAGAAGGCTGAGCTACTGCCTGGAGACATGGAGCCAGGCGGATTCAGAATCCGGCGAAGCCCCGCTTACAGTAATACCAGGAGGAGGGCTATCTGGGACCTCTTGGATGAACTCAGCTGCCTTCTTTCGATCACATTATGGAATCTGTCTCTTTCTCTTGGGTATAGGGATGGGCGCTCCCTCGGAAAACCTTGCAAGATGTTTGGAAACATGGAAGAGGTGCCTTCCAGAAAACTCACGATGACGTCTGAAGAGCTCCAGAGCCTTTGGCCAAGGTTTGAGACAAAGGTTCAAACTTATATTTAACCAATGGCTCCAAGAATGTGATTGCAGTGTTCTCCTGAATTTCTCCTCTATGTTCTGCTTCCGTGTTTTGTTTGTCTTTCCAAAGCTATACATTCTTAAGGGAAGGGAATCTGTTGTATTTGTCACACCCACACCCTGGCTCCCAGCGCCTGGCCCTGCCAACCCATCAGCCATCCACGTAGACTCATGCCTAGAAACAGGGGCAGGGCCGGCCGAGTGGCGCATTGGTTAAGCGCTGGTTTTGGGATGCCAGCGGCCCCGGTTCGGATCCCACATGAGGGCCAGTGACACTGCCCTCTACAGCTAACAACAGCTCCACCTGGAGCTGGGCTGTGCGAGCCCCAGTGATGGTGTGGGCTGCAGCCCCTGCTGCAGTGGGCTGCCATAGGCTACAGTGAGTGGCCCGCAGCCAGCGTGAGCGGCTGGCAGCCAGCATGAGCTGCCAATAGCCGCGGTGAGCGACATCCAGAGGCCAGCGACCGATCTGCCTCATCCGGGAAGAGTGCAATGACGATACCAACAGTGAAGCAACATCCTCCGCAACTAGACTGAAGAACAAAAAGACAGCAACTTCTCTGTTCCCCTTCCCCGATTCCCCAACGCTGTTCCCCTCCGCCAATTCCCCAATAAAATCTTTAAAAAAAAAAAAAGAAACAGGGGCAAAGGAGACAGAAGGAGGGAGAAAGGAGATAAAGAGGAAACAAAGACAAGAAGGAAAGAGAGCAAGTGAAGAAGGGAGCTGGTTGGGGGCATCCCTCTGAGCAGTGACAGTATGATGAATGTTAAGAATAAGATGCTTAACGAAGACTGAGGCCATGGCCTCCAATGGCTATGGGACTGGTCCAGATGGGTGAGCCACCCTCTAGCCATAGGGCTGAGGTGCCACGCTTACAGCTTCATCCTCTTTCTTCTAACATTTTAATGTGACAGTTTTCAGACAGAAAAGTTGAAAGAATGCTACAGAAAATACCAATTGTCTAATATAAGTGGTGGGTGGGTAAGGGTCCATCTATTTTGCTGTTTTGTCCTTCCAATGGACCAGACCCTCTGGCCTCTGTCATGTTCATCAGTATTGCCCAAGTGATGTGCCACAGCGGGAGCAGGTCTTCTCCCCACGAAGTAGTTGTTGGAACAATACTGCCCTCTGCTGGCCAGAGGCCCTCATTTCTCCGGACAGCTCTGCCTGGAGGAGCTGAAAGGGCGGCCTCGTGTCGTTCCTACCTAGCCCTGGGCTTTGTCCCTCCTGTGTCTACCCTTTGCGGAGGCTTCCGCTTAGTGCTGGAAAGACCACCCAAGCACCAGGACGGAGACCTGGCAATTCAGACAATTAAGCAATGTGTTAGGCCAGCCCATGACTTTGTACCTTCACGTTTCTACAGCCATTTACTGAATATCTGTTGGTGTGAGGCACAATGCCAGGGCTCTGTGCAGTGCAAAGCGATGTCCCTATGCCATGGGTAAATGATTTAATCTCTGGAAGCCTCATTTTCCTCCTTGGTGAAATGGGGATCATCAGACTCTTGCTGGGGAAAAGAGGGACTATAAAGAAGAGAGTGAGAAAGTGCAATAAACCCATTAGTTCCGACACATCCAAAAGCATTTGTCTTCTTAAAGCAACAATGAACTTATGTCCAGGGGGTTTGTTGACTTCAGGTGAATACCCTGGGCCTTGATATTCTAGGTAGCTAGCTGGTGCTTAAATATCCCTACCAATGGAGAGGGGTAAAGCAGAATGGATCATGCAAAGAGTGCCCACCTGTGGGGTAAAGTCCCTGTGTAACTAGAAGCTGAGAGAGCAGGGTCTCCCTGTGCCTTTGCCACCTGTTTTATTCAGGATAGGTGGAAACAGTGGTCCTCAAACTTGACCTGTGTCAGAGTCACCCGGAGGAGCTGCTAAAACACAGAGAGCTGGCCCACCCTCAGCCTCTGATTCAGAGTGGGTGGGGCGCGGCTTGAGAATTTACATCTCTAACAAGGTCTTAGGTAAGCAGACCAGACCAAGAACTACTGGGCCAGGCTGTGCTATGGTAGTGGCTTCAAACCACACAAGTTTATTTCTTGTTCATGTAGAATAAGAGTCAGTGCAGCTGTGCTCCACACCTCGCTGGAGGACCCAGCCAACGGATACCCCACCATCTTACTGCTGCAGCTTCTGGAACACCGGACCTCCATAGCTGACAGAGAGAAAGAAATGAGGAACCATGTTTGGGCTTTTAACTATCTCAGCCCAGAAGTGTGACACAGGTCACATCCACTCACATTCCACTGACCAGAACTCGTCACATTCTCTGCCCTTGTTCCAGATAATCATCTTCTCTGTCCCTAGGTGAACATTTGTGTTGTCAACCATACCACCCAAGCACGCCTCTTTTCACTCTTATGTGCAATCAAATAAAAATGGGATGCTGGTTAGTGGGAACACATTGTTGGCGTCTTAAATGTTGGTCATTTAGAGTAAAAATGAAGGAGGAGGAGGAGGAGGAGGAGGAGGAGGAGGAGGAGGAGGAGGAGGAGGAGGAGGAGGAGGAGGAGAAGGAAGTTAGCCGTCAGGAGGGTGGAACAAGACATTTCTCGATTTTTCTCATAGTATTGCTTCCCAGATCATACAGGTCCTCCTTTAAAGAAGATGCAGGAATTTCCTGATTCTCACTTTCCTCGCGTTTCCCCACCCTAACCCCTTCCTTAGGCCCTACTCCATGTGGAAAAATACTTTAAGCTGCAGTGTCCCCACCCTGAGATCTGAGAGCATCAGAGCTCACTCTACCCTGGTGGGCTAGTGGCAGGTTCTTACTTGACAATATCATAGGAATAGGTTTTAAGTCTTAGTGTTACTGAAATACAGTCCCTATGAGTAGTGATTAAACTAATTCCTCGATTTGGCTCACCTATGTGAAAAATAAGCCTTTCTCCCACTTGGTGGGAGATGGTGATAAGCTCTCAAAACTTTGATGAATTAGGGCAATAAAAAAAATGTTACTTTATTCTTTCTTACCAAAGACCTCCATTCCACAGGAAACTGGGAAAGGAGGAGCTAAGAAAAAACATAGTTGGGAGAGGAAAGAGAAAATGTTTGTTTAAAGGGCCTCTGGCTGACCCAAGAATGGGCAGCAGAGGGCGCTGGTCAACCATGAGCTTCAGCTTGACCCTCTCTAGTCTCTCTGATATCTCTGGGGGACTGCTACATCCTCAACAGGGATTTGTTTAACCCAAATGTTCCTTGTTAGTGCATCAAAGGGAGTCAGTCGTTGGCCTCAAAATGTCAGATTTCTTCCCTGGGATTTACAATCCTCCCATTTCCTGTTTTTCTTAATGAAATTTCAAAATCTCCTTGGCAATGATTTTGAAACAGTACTTTTCAAGACAATCTGAAAATACTGGCTATTTTGTTTAGACAGCTATCAAGGACACACGGTCAGTTATCCCACCTCTCTTTCTTTCTGTCTGTCTGTCTCTCTCTCTCTACACACACACACACACACACACACACACACACACACACACACACACACATTCACTCAACATTCACAGTTTCTGCTGACAGCTCAAACCCACATCTGCAGCCTGGGATCCAGCTGAGAAGATAGATAATTGGGAATTAACTGAGTGCTCAAATAAGTAAGTCTGCATTGAAAGTCTGTGTTGTAAAGGGTCTCCAACCTGTTCGGGAGTGTGCTTAGCATTAATTACCCAACACAGACCCATCAAGTAGTGACTAGAGCAATTCTTTCTGGCTGAGTCTCCAGATACTTATAGGCATGGAACCATATCTTTCCTTTATTGTAAGAATATCTGTCAGATGTATCAGCAATGGAAATTGTGCTTTGAAAACAGGCCATAACAGCTCACTTCTCAGTTAATTCTGACATGTAAAGCATATTGCATACACAGCTCCTGGAGGGCACCCCCTAAGCTGTGCCTCCAGGTTGAGAATAAGAAAAAATGGGTATTGCGGATTTCACACTGTTAGTAAATCCGTGTCTTGTGAGGGCAGTGAAGGCAGACTTGGGATCATCCATAGTTCTCCTTCCAGCCAGTGTGCAGAGGAGGCAGACTGACCTGAATACTCCTCATTGCAGCCCTGCCCAGCTGCACAAGTTTCTACCCTCAGATCAGCCCTAACCATACTGTGGAGGTGTATTAGCTTGCTAGAGCTGCTGTAACAAAATACCACAAACTGGGTATCTGAAACAACAGTTTACTGTTTCACAGTAAATTCTGGATGCTGGATGTCCAAAATCAAGGTGTTGGGTAGGGTTGGTTCCTCCTGGAAGCTCTGAGGGAGAATCTACTCCATGGCTCTCTCCTTGTTTCTGCTGGTTTGCCAACAATATTTGGCATTCCTTGTAGAAGCATCATCCCGAACTCCACCTTGATCTTCACATGGCATTCTCCCTGTGTGCATATCTGTATCCCAACTTCCCCTTTTTATAAGGACACCAGTCATATTGGATTAGAGCTCATCCTAATGGCTTCATCATAACTAATTACATCTGCAACAACCCTATTTCCAAATAAGATCACATTCTGAGGTAGTGGGTATTAGCTGAAGTTTGATATGACTTTTAAAGATGGAAAACACAGGATGGGTATCCTCAGCAAAAGGAAAGTACCAATATGATAACATCCATGAAGCATGAAACAGTAAGGTCAGATCTGGGCTGTGCCATACAGCTTGGATTTGATCCTGCAAGCAATGGGGAGCCATGGGCAAGTTAAACATTACAGATCAATCACTCTAGCAGGGCTAGTGAAGAATGGGATGAGAGAGGGACAAAACTAGAGGAAATAAGCCCAATTCAGAGCTCTTACTGTAACCCAGGCAAGAGGAAATGAAGTCAAACAACGAAGAAATGGAGAAGGGGCAAATTCAAGAAATATTTAGGAATTAAATCGGTAAGACTTGGAGATTTGCTGGATGTGGAAGGATAAAGGGAGGTCACAAGTGACTCAGGCTTTCAGATTGGATGACTAAGAAGATAATAGAGTACAGGTGGAGGAACAAGTGTGGGGAGAAGATGTCAGCTTCAGTTTGACAGCTCAGCTTCACTCCTGCCCTTTACACTCCCTACGTCACAGTTCTCACTTCCCACTTAGGTACAGTTTTAGACATGCTGAACTTGAGGGGACTGTAGAACTCCTGGGGAGATGTTCCTCCCTACCCTCAAATAATTCACATTTTAATAGAGAATAAACATGTTTCATACAAATATACATAGATTCAACTACCTACAATTCCACAACCCATTATCTAGAATTCCAAAAATCAGAAAATCTGAAAGAATTATTTTTTTAATAAATTTGAAGTTCTTTTGACAGCAAAACTGAACTTGAATTGACTTGAGCTCACCACTTGGCCCATCAACTATGGCCAGGGGTAGGTGTTACGTAGGCATGGTGGCTCGCATTAGCATCATGTAACAACCCCTGGGAGTATATATCCAGAAAGGGGAAAGAGTGCTGTGTAGACACCCCCAGGAGCTATCCACTATGCTCATAAAAACCCTCATCCTGTCAACATTGCATTATTCTTCCCATTCTATAGATGAAGAAACTGAGGCTCAGATTTGTCTGAAGTCAGCCAACATGGACTCACTTCTAGAATGAAAAACTCTTCTATGAGACAAAAATTTGCAAAGGGGTGCTAGGGCCTGAACTGTCTTCATTCTAAGACAGGATTGACTTTTCAGTTCACTTTCTGGTTGTTTTTATGTTGACTAAATACTACCCACAGACATGGTTTTCACACCTGAGCTCCAACCCACCTTCCTCGGATCCATGGATTAGAAGCAGAATCTCTCCAGGGAGCCTTGCCCTGGAGCAAGAAACTATGTGATGCTCTCCATGTGAAGAGAAAAACCACAGAACACCATTTCTTGAATTTAAAAACAAGAAGAGGATTCTGTAGAATACATAGATGGGTAGTATATGCATGGATGATGCTGATGTGTCTCTGCAAATTTTGTTTCTTTTGTTTTTTATTCTTAGTTTCAGGTGTACAAAATAATGCAATAGTTATCCTTTTCAGCGCTTACAAAGTGTGTCTCTGCAAGTTTTGCTTGCAAATTTTGTGCGCAATATGTCTAATATCTAACAGTGGCACAAGGCCAGTTCTCTTGAGATCCCACTAGTTGTGCTAGTGCTGCCCTGCTCTGGGTTAGAAGGCTGGATATCTACGCCTGTGTTTCCATTTTGCAGAAAAGAAGACAAAGCAATGTTCCAGGAGTCTGGCTTGTTGACTTATTGGCTCATGGCACCTTCAGCCCTCCAAGTGCAACTCATACTCCTTCAAGCCTGTGGCCACAGCTGCAACTCAGCCCCACCCCAGGTTTGGTCACCAGGGTTATCTTCCATTAAAGAGCCCAGAAGGTCCTTTCATTTAATGTTCATGAGACTCACTTGGCAGCTTTCTCAGGGCTAATGCTCAATTCTATGACCGAGTTTCTGCCTTGTTCCTGCAACCAATTCTCCTCCCTGACCCTCCTTTTCAATCTGGATTCTTGTGCTGGGATCCCTGCATTAAAACTCTAACAAATCCCCAATTCCTCTGGGGCAAGAGCACTGCCTTGCTTTTGTTACCAACCCCCAACACTGGGCTTGGATTTTGTCCTGGTATCTCCCACTAAATCTCTCCCCCATGCTACCTGCCTTCCTGAACCCCAATTTATATTGGTTGAATGAATGAATAAATTACTAGCTTTTGCAGGATGGCAAGGTAGATAAACACTGAACCTATGTCCTTGGCTGTGAACACATTAGAATTACAACTAAACTATAAAACAATAAACCTGAAGAACCATCTGAAGTCTAGCTGAACAGAAGTCCTATAACTAAACAATATAAAGAAAAAGCCACATTAAGACTGGTACAAGGGGAAGAGATGAGAACAGGCCCCAAACCTCCATGTGGCAGTTGAGAATCAGGAGGGATATCTGGGCTGCAGAGGCTCCCCTGAGAGGAGTGAGGGACCCTAGCCTCACCAAAGGCTCCCCAGTTCAGAGTACTGTACCAGGAAGAGGAGCCCCCACAGCATCTGGCTGTGAACAACAGTGGGGATTCCGACAATCCAAGTGGGACAGAAGGCTGCAGAAAACTCTGAGGCTCTCTTAAACAGCCTGCACACACTCACTCGCGCACAGGCACTCACCTTGAGCTCCGGTGAAGGGACAGCGACTCAGGAAGTGTTCAAGGTACATGGAGGGCAGAATGAGGTGTGTGGCTGTGGAATGAGGGCTGGAAGACAGTCTCTATTTTTCCTGTAAGGCATCCTCCCTTGCAGGTAGCAGGCAGACGCCATCTTTCCTGTGTTGAGCCCTCCCCCTCATGGCCAAATCTGAATATGATTGGTCTGGTGATTTCTGCAGCTCCACGCTGCTGATTCACTAGGATCCTGCCTCACCCAACTCCCCTAATGCTGGAGGCATTTTCTCAGGGAGCAACCAGCCCTGCTTGCGTTGCACTCTTTCTTGGAAAACTATCAGGGTCTGCAGGCCCCAGACAAGCAGCGACTGGCATTGATGTGCTCTGAGACTTTTGCTGAGTAGATCCAGGCTCAGCACTTGCACCAAACTAGAGTTTACATTAACTCTAGTGACTGCCTGAGACCCTGCCTCACCCAACTTGCATACTGTACAAGGCTTTATCAGTGGCTAAACCTTAAGGGAACCAGCAGGTGGCAGCAGGCCTTGGGATGTCCTGGCACTTTGCAGAACTACCCCAGGCCTGGTACTGATGGCAGACATCCTCAGTTTGCAACTTGGCCTCTCTGACACCTTTCCAGGTTTAGCACAGGAAATAAACAACTGCAGATAACTTTGTATCTCCTACCAGGTAGCCCCCGGCTGGTCACAGGCAGAGGGTAACCTGGGCCTGCAGCAGAACCCCTCCCAAGAGGCCCCAGAATCAATATACTTGTAAGTTAGCTTCAAACCACAGCAGAGCACTGTCTAATTAGCCCCACAAGTGACACACACAAAGGATGGTCTCAACAGGCACCAAAGCATGCTGGGGAGAATCCCACTCAGTGGGTAACCCCCACCCCACAGCAGCACATAAGCTGTGGACATGGCCAAACCCCACAGCCAATCAGCCTGAAGGCCATTCCCACCCACTGAGATGCCAATAGAAATTAAGGCTAAACTATAATAGGAGGGCACACACAACCCACATGTGGAGCACTCCTGGAGCACCCAGAACAGGTGACCAGGGAGATTGTGCTAGGGCCCCACAGGGTACCTTCTACATAAGGTCACCTGGCCAAGACTGGGAGACATAGCAGATCTACCTAATACTTAGAAACAAACAGAGAGGCAGCCAAAATTAAGATACAAAGTAATATGTCCCAAATAGAAGAACAGGAGCAAACTCCAGAAAAAGAACTAAATGAAATGGAGGCAAGCAATCTACCAGACACAGATTTCAAAGCTATGGTTATAAGGATGCTCAAGGAACTTAGTGAAAATTTCAAAAAAGAGATAGCAAGCATAAAAAAAAAAGGACTTAGAAATCATAAAAAAGAATGTCAGAGGTAAAGAATACAATAACTGAAATGAAGAATGCACTAGAAAGAATCACCAGCAGACTAGATGAAGCAGAGAATCGAATCAGCAATTTGGAAGACAAGGTAGCAAAAAAACACCTAATTGGAAGAGCAAAAAGAAAAAAGAATCCAAAAATATGAGAGTTTAAGAGACCTCTGGGACAACATCAAGTATAACAACATTTGCATCATAGGGGTACCAGTAGGAGAAAAGAGAAAGCAAGGGATTAAGAAACTATTTGAAGAAATAATGACTGATAAACTTTCCTTACCTGGTGAAGGAAATAGACATACGAGTCCAGGAAGTGCAGAGAGTCCCAAACAGGATGACCCAACAGGCCAACACCATGACACATTATAATTAAAATAGCAAATGTTAAAGACAAAGAGAGAATCCTAAAAGCAGCAAGAGAAAGGCAACTAGTAACATATAATAGAGCTCCCATAGAATGTCAGTTGATTTCTCAACAGAAACTTTGCAGGCCACAAAGGATTGGCAGGAAATATTCAAACTGATGAAAGGTAACGACCTATAACCAATGGTACTCTACACAGCAAGGCTATCATTTAAAATTGAAGGATAGAAGTCCAATGTGCTATAAAAGATAAAGTGCTTCCCAGACAAGAAAAAGGTAAAGGAGTTCATCACCATCAAAGCAGTATTACAAAGAATGTTAGAGGGACTTCTTTAAGATGAGGGGGAAATAATGATCAAAACTATGAATGATAAAATGACAATAGCTACATATCTATCAAAAATTACTTTTAATGTTAATGGACTAAATGCTCCAATCAAAAGACATAGGGTGGCTGAATGAATAAGAAAACAAAACCCTTACATATGCTGCCTACAAGAGACTCGCTTCAGAAAGAAAGACACACGCAGACAGAAAGTAAAGGGATGGAAAAAGTTATTTCATGGAAATAAACAACAACAACAAACAGCTAGAGTAGCAATACTTATACGAGACAAAATAGACATTTAAAAAGGCTAGGGGCCGGCTGAGTGGCTCAGTTGGTTAAGAGCTCGCTCAAGAGTGTGAGCTGAGCTCTGAGCAACAGCAGTTCAATGCTCAGCCCGAGCTGAGCTGCCATTGAGCTGCCAACAGGTTGCAGGATGGCTCAGCTAAAAAATAAAAAAATAAAAAATAAAAAAAAGCTATAAAAAGAGATAATGAAGATCCCAGTGATCCCACTTCAGGATATTTATCCAAAGAAACCCAAAATTCTACTTTGAAGATACGTATACATCCATATGTTCATTGCAGCATTGTTTACAATACCCACAATGTGGAGGCAGCCTGGGTGTCCATCAATGGATGGATAAGGAGGAGATGGTACATATACACAATGGAATATTGCTCAGCCATGGAAGGGAATGGGTTCTTGCCATCCGCGGCAGCATGAATAGACCTGGAGGGTATTGTGCTGAGTGGAGTGTCAGACATAGAAAGACAGATACAATAGGATTTCACTTATATAATAGAATCTAAAGAACAAAACAAACAAAAGAACAGAAACAAACATAGATACAGAAAACACTTCGATGGTTGCCACATGAGAGGGGTTTGGGGGGTGGGTGAAGAAAAGGGAAGGAATTGAAACATACAAATTGGTAGTTACAAAGTAGTCATGGGTATGTAGGGTATAGCATAAGGAATATAATCAATAATATTGTAATAACTATGTATCTTGTCAGATGGGTACTAGATTTATCGGGATGACAGATGGGAGGGAATTTGGGGGGCAGAATGAAAAAGGTGAAGGGATTAAGACGCACAAATTGGTGGTTACAAAATGATCATAGGGATGTAGAGTAAAGCATAGGGAATATAGTCCATAATATGGTAGTAACTATGTATAGTGGCAGGTGGGTGGGCACTAGAATAGTCAGGGGAATCACTTCTTAAATTATATAAATGTCTAACCACTATTCTGTATGCCTGAAATTAATATAAAATAATATAGAATGTGAACTGTAATAGAAAAATTTTAAATGAGGGGAAAAGGTGAAGTGGAATAAGAGGTCCAAATTTCCAGGTATAAAACAAATAAGTTGTGGGGATGTAATGTACAGCTTGGGGAATATTGTCACTAATATTGTGATAGCGTGATAAGGTGTCAGGTGGTTGCTGGACTTATCATGGTGATCACTTCTTTAGGTATATAAATGCTGAATAACTATGGCATACCCCTGAAAAGAATATAATATAGTATCTTAGCTATATTTTAAATAAAAATGTTTTTTAAAATACACATAATGAACACAATGTATAGAAGTGCAACAATACAGTCTTTCAGGATTACTAGCAGGCCAATGCATTATTATTGAAATTTAGCCCCAAATTGAATGTATTTAATAGGACAATATAAAATGTTTACAAAGTCTCTCCTGCGTCTCCAGGGGTTTCAGTGTTAAGTCAGATGGCACTTTCTTAGGCACTTGAGGACAAGCAGGAAGTGGTGCCTTTGAGGCTAGAAAGGAATCAGGGATTCTGGGCTGATCTTAGTTTACCTTTCATTTCCACTCCTCACATATTTATAAAATAACCCCCTAATTTGGGGAAGAAGCCCAGCCCCCAACCCTAAGGCTTTGCCTTAAATGGAGCATCCTCCAAGTCTGCACCCAAAGCAGAGGCTTCTGACTCCCCAGACCTCTGGCCAGCCTCTTTCCCCAAGCTTCAGCTTCTCAGTTAGGATGACCAAGAGAAGAAAAGAAAAATATTTAAAATTCAATCACAAGTGTGTCTATGCATCATTAAAAACAGACCTTTGCTCTGTTGCTTTCCAAATTTTAAAAAATATATAATAAAAAATATTAATTAATGACTAGCTGCTATACACTAGGTACTTAAAGACAGTATCTGCTCTAAGGTCTCAAAATTTTGTGAAACAATTTAATCATTGAAAATTTTTGAATATAATAAGAGACTGGCTAAGGTATTGCTCAACGCTGTGGAAAAAGTGAGTTCCTTTGTTAGGGAGGGTTTCGCAGAGGAAGTAAGATGTGAGCTTGAGGCACAGTTGCAATCCTCTAAGCAGGAAAGGACAGCCCTGGCAGAGTAGCTGCATACAGAGGCATGGGGCATAAACATCGCAGTGTCCTGCCTTCTCCCAGACTCCCCACGGCTGTTCTCTGCACACTTGTGATGCCCCGCTTATGCCTTGTGGGAACTTTGGGATATGAGGATTTGCGGGACATACCTGCCATTGCCCATCATCAGCCTTTCCAGATACTGAGCTCCACCTGCCCCTAATCCTTCCATTCTTAGCTGGGTGACAGATTATGATAAAGTCAACCTTACCTTACAGAGAAATGTCCAAAATGAGCAAAATGACTGGCCTGGCCTTGTTTCAAAGGCTGACACTTCAAAGCATCCTAAGGTTGTAAAAGGAAAAGGAATTGCCTTTGGAGCTGATGTTTCCTGGGTCCCAAGAATCTGCCCTGCCCTGGTCTAGGAGACGAATAGAGGAAATGTCTCCATCCCTTCCCTCTTGCAGGCCTGGCCCCCAAACATGATCCTGTCAGTTAGCTAATTTAGGTCCTCTAGACCCCAGAGTCAATCAATAATTTTCTATGCTACCACATCCACTAGCCTTGCCACCATTGCAAGAAGGCAACCTGTGTGCTCTTTGTAATCCTTCAGGCTGGTTGCTTTCCTCAAGGTTTTAGAAAGCCTGGGCAGCTGATTTTCTCTCTGCTTCCTCCCACCTGTTGTGGGGTGGCCATGAGGGTGTAGAAATGCTGAAAGTTGAGATCAAAACAACCCACAATAGGAATGTCAATGCCAGCCTGCTCCCCACCCCCTGCTGGGACTTGCCTCCAGTATGAGAGGCAGAAGCTAGCTTTAGATTTGCAATGTTTCCTGCGTGGCGTGGTCCTACGCTGGCAGCACAGAGGAGTCAGGCCATTCATTGTTCTCAGCCCACAGACCTTGCCCTGGAGGCTTCGAGCCTGCATTCTCTCCCTCCACGGGGCTCTTTCAATTCATCTCTGAAGGTCAAATTTGGACTATAGCTCTGGGAACAGTTAGACAAGAGATCTGGTGTTTAAATCAAGCAATTGTTTCCTTCCTCAGGAGTGAATTACTTCTGCTGATCTCTACTTATCGTCAGCTCTATTATTTAAATGTTCCATCTCAGGAACAGCAGCAGATGAGAACATTTAGGGGGTGATGCTGCTGACAGCCTCATGAGAATCATTCTCCTGAAAGCTTAGAAGGGGGCAAAGGAGAAAGGGGGAGGGGAGGGAGAAAGTGTTCACCTGCCCTCAGTAGGTGGGGAGGGAGAGGACCACTGGAAGAAAGGTTTTCTTATTGCTATATTCCGCAGGGACCCCTGGGGTGGATGTATCCCCAGAATGCCATCCCAGATCCTCGGCATTCCAGTTGTTCAAGGGTCCTGGTTGTCACCTCCCCAAACCCATTAAGTTTCGGTCTTCCACTGGCCCCCACTTCTAAGTCCATAACTTTGGACTTTACTGGGTACTAGAGTGCTTAGGAGCTCAGGACGGCTCCTCTTCCTGGAAAAGACAGTTATCCCAAGAGGGGAGAGGACCTGTTATCCCCCCAAGAGGGGACAGGACCTGTTATCTCTGCCCCTTAGGAGTCTAAGCTGAGACCACACTGTGCATGGAAATCCTCTGTCCTAGACACCTGGTTTACAGGTGTACACACATGTATACACACACACACACACACACACACACACACACACACATCCACACAGACACTGTCCCCTCTCTGCCCCGTTGGCTGCCCTCACTCAGCTCCTGAGCTGTCTTACTCTCCTTATTGGGCCCTGCAGTGCCTCAAACTGAGTCATGCCCTCAAAGGGTCCTATTCCTGAGTGCTTGTCATTTCCCAAGCACTTCCCAGCCATTATCTCATTTCATTCTCATGACCCTCTTGTTGAGGAACGTGTTCACTTATGCCCATTTTACGCCTGAGAAATAGACTCAGAAATGTGAAGAGACTTGCTTAGGATCACATGGCCAGGAGCAGTGCTCCCGGTTCAATCCCAAATTGACTCTTGTGTCTGACTCTTAACCTCTTCACTATGACTTTCAAAGAGATGTGTGCATATTACAGAATTTCAGGGTCTAGCTGGGTAGGCACTCCTGACAGTCAACCATTCACTCAGTAGACACATTCTTCAGTAGTTGAATGCTTCCAGAAGGTCTGCTCCATGCCTGCTCTGTGCTGGGCCCCGTGGGGACAGACAAGATTAGCAGGCCGTCTCTGTGATCCCATTGAGCCCTTTCCACAGAGGAGAGCCGGCTCAGTAATCACCCCTGGAAAGTTTCCAGAAAGTTGATATCATGGGGATGACTGGTCTGAGACCTCCCCTTCCTAACGGAGGGGCAGGAGAGGGAGGGCTGGAGGAGAGGGAAGAAGTGTCACCTCAATGCCTGACACACTGCCTCCCCACCCGTCATGGACACCCAACAAATACTTGTTGGTTCTTATTATAGAAAAGGAACAGCAGTCACTGCCCAAGTCAGGAATGTGGAGAATTTTGAGAAAAGGCTTCTCTGAGGAAGGTTTGGTCAGAAAAAGTCCTGCCAAGAAAAGATTTGTCCTCCTTGTCACCAGTGGATGCAGGCACCAGGCCTGGGCAGAACACTGTCACTAGAGGGCAGTGGCGGCTCACTATTAGGAGTGAAGGAGCCCTGAGATCCCATCTTGAATCTGGAGAAGCCAAGAACAATCCTGCTGTATCATAACACTTCCCAATGCTGGGGAAGGGGGATGGACACCTGGAGGTGGACACGTGATTTCAACTGGGAATAAACGTCACATTTCTTTTCACGTCTCGTACAAATACACATCCTTTCTTTTCATTTGATCCCCAAAGTAGACTTGTGGGGCAAGCTGACATCATTAGTTCAATTTGACAAGCGAAGAGGGAAATATCTTTGAGTTTGATTCATCCCAGGTTGCTTGGCTAATAAAAATGGGATGGGGACAATGCTAGGTCCTCTAAGCCCCAAGACCTGTTTGTACCTGATGATGTGGGCTAAATGCTTTAGTGAAATTCTTGCCATAATTTTTCCTTTATAGGCTATTCCCTTTGTTATTTGTTCATTCCCTGGAGAGTTGGGAAGAAACCGAAAAAAGAAGATTAAAATCAAATTGGACAATCAGGTATTTTGTAAGTAACCTTGATAAAAGTTTGGATGAGGCAAGTAATGCTCATGACTGCCTACCCACTGCCCTTGACTCCCCTTCTATTGTCTTTCAAGGTCCCACCCTGGTGACCTTGGAGAGTCATGTCTATTTTCTCCAGGTGTGGGTACAGAAATACATGCAGGTTATGATGGAGAAAGACATTTCAACCTCTGCAAGGACCGGAAGCAGTTCACACATCTGAACTGATTAGGTCATCAGCCAAAACACCAAAGCCCACAGTGATGGGCTGTATCCTGTCCCCTACTTCTTCCTGGAACATGGCACGTACCAAGGCCAGGCTCATTTGGGAATGTGACTCAAGGTAATGAAGTTGGTAGATTCTTTTAGCACACAGATACACAGCAACCATGTGAGGATGAGATCAGGTGAAAATCTAGTCACCCTGTAGACATCTTACCTGCAAGATCTAATGTCACCCTCACCCACCCAGGGTAGAGCCAGATATAGCTGAATGTTTGCTGAACCTTGACAGAGGCTAAGAAGAAGGACAGAAATATCTAAAGAAAGGATACATAGAATGAAGAAATCATGGGAAAGAAAAGAAAGAAGGTCTGGGTGGAATGAGCTGATGATGCCTTCCTCTCTAGGCAGTTGGGGGAGCATGGGGAAAAGCCAGAGATTCTGTCTGAATGGTCCACCTCACACACAAACTCTGCAGACTCTAAAGAAATTGGAAGATGCAACAGAAACCAGGAGAAATGGGCTGTTTTATATATTCTTCTGGATTCTGCGTGTGCACAGGGGGAGCCCATGGTAGGCCCGTTACTAATGTACTAAACAGCTTCTCCTTCCTCTATTCATGGTATCTTACTCAGGACACACCAGAAAACTCTCCTTTCAGGTTTTATTCAGCCCTTTGACTTTGCAGACCTTCGTGGGACATGCTCTCTGCCAGGCGAGATGGTAGTATGGAGGTAACTGAAGCACGGTTTCTACCCTTGGAGAGCTGGTCATTGATGGGCAACCCTGACATGTACCAGATGGATTTCCACCCCAGTGGAGCAGGGTGGATGCCATTGCAGAGATGGGCTTTGGGAGAAAAGAGGGTCATGCGTGTTGCCTGTGGACTCAGGGAAGGGGCTTTAGGGTAGGAGGCTCTTTAAAGGTCCAGCTCAAATAAAAAGATGAGTACATCACAGGCTGCAGGAGCAATGCACACTAGTACAGCAGTGTCTATTCCTGGAAGCAGTAGAAATCTGGTCTCAGTTTTGAAATAAATATATACTAAAGTAGCAAGTCTTATATTGATTCATGCCTGTGTGCCAGCCTGTTTCTACTGTCCCATAATTTAGATTCCCTCCCTCCTGCCCCCACTTCCTGTGCCTATTCTATTCTTTGTTACCCAACTTCAAATTGGAGATGTGTTATGAAATAAGTGGTACTTGTTCTTTGGTGGCCTCTCTCTCCTCTCATTATCCTTCCTGTTATACTCTCAAGGCTTTGCACAAGTTGTTCCCTTTCCTGCTTTACCAGCTGCATTTGGGCCTTCTCTCCCTCTTGCTCTCACTGCCCAGCCACAATGCACTTCTCTATCTTTCCAATAAGTGTGGCTACCTTGCTACCTCAGGGCCTTTCCACATGCTGTTCTTTTACTTCTCTGACTTTTCATGTACCTAATTCTTTTCCTTCTGATTCCAGTTTGAAAGTCACTTCCTCGGGGCTAGGTAAGATCCCTATAACATATACTTTCATAATGCCCTAAACGATTCATAGCACTAATCACAATTGAATCATCTGCATTTGTTTAAAATCAGATGTTACTGCTAGATCATAAGACTTATTAAGGCAGGGGCTGTGCTTACCTTGTTTGTTATTGCATTTCAGAGCCTACTATGGTGCTTAGCACAGAGCAGGTGCTTAATAACTATTTGTTGCATGACTAAACGAATGAAGGTCTTTTTTTCCTTCCCTTTTCTACCCCAGTACCTCATTATATCGTGTTGCAATTTGGTATCCAAAAACCTCTATTGGAGATGCAATTAAAAATAAAAGACAATGTAGACCACAGTGAAGCAAGACTCTGCCCTTTGACAGAGAGAGGACGGCTCTGTCCTCATGAGCACACTTCTCCTTTCTCCTCCGACACCAAACCACAGGAGAACCCCTGGTTCTGATTATCTGAGGGTCAGCATGACCACACGGGGCAGCAGAAGTGAGCATCTAGTGATCCTGCTACCTCCTTAGTTCAGGCCCTCACCCCCTCAGGTCTCAGTGCCTGCAAAGTCTTCCAGCTGACTTTGCACTCAGTAATTTCACTTCAAATACACCGTCATTGGTTTCTCACAGACACCCTCGTTAAGGAACCTACAGCGACACTCTAGTGATTCTGTGGCCAAATCCAAAGCCCTTGGCCAGGCTGCTCAAACACCCTGCCCAACCAGCCTTCCTCCCACCACATTACAGAGCCACCTCATCATTTCCAGCACACCTCTTGTGTGTTCCAACCTCTGTGTTTTTCCTAATCCCAGCCCAGCGACCACACCTCCCCAATCTGATCCCAGTCGTTCTTAAGGCCCAAACTGATGTCCAGGAAGTGTCTCCATGAAAGCTTTCCTGATGTCTCCGGCCCACAGCACTCTCCCCATGGCAACATGAGTTAATAGTACCCTCCTTAGCTATTGATTGATCCCTTATTGTTTTCTGTATTTTAGTCTTATCTCCCCTCCTGGGCACAGAGTTTAAGTAATAAATATTTGGTTGAATTATCGATTGGGAAAAACATAGAGATAAGGCCATTAAGAGAATCTGAGCTGGGCAAAACTGCAAGCATGAGTGTACATGTGTGCATGTGTGTACATGTGAATGGCATACATGTGTAAATGTGTGTATATATGCATTTGTGTATGAGTGTATATATGCATGTGTGTGCATGTGTGCATGTGTGTACATGTGCATGGGTGTGCATGTGTCCCTGAGTGTATATATGCATGGTATACATGTGTGAATAAGTGTTTATGTGCATATGTGTGCATATGTGTATATGTGCATGGATGTACATGTGTGCCTGAATATATATATGCATGGTGTGCATGTGGGTATGAGTGTATATGTGCATGTGTGCTTGTGTGTGTATATTTGCATGTGTGTGATGTACATGGGTGTGCATGTGTGCATAAGTGTATATATGCATGTGTGGACAGGCATGCATGTGTGTATATATGCATGTGTGTGTGTGTGTGTGCGTGTATGAGGCTGACAATTAAGTTCATGAACTAGCCACAGTGCACTTACATTGGCAGCACTGTACAAACAGCTCAGTAAGGTTTTCATAACCTTGGTATATCGGTGTCTCACAGCTGTGTTCATGTTGACTTGTGGGGTGTCTTGCTGAGTGGCGTTCATTATTGTTGTTGCGTGTTTTTGTGTGCCATTGCAAGAATGTCTGAGAGCCAATTAGAGCAATGAACAAACATTAAATTTCTTGTTAAACTTGGCAAGAGTGGAAGTGAAATCAGGGACATGTTAGTCCAAGTTTATGGGGATAATGCCATGAAGAAAACGACAGCGTACAAATGGGTTAAACGTTTTTCTGAGGTAAGAGAATGTGTCACTGGTGGAGAGAGGTCAGGGCGACTAGGAACGAGCAGAACTGATTGCAAAAATTCGTTGAATTGTGCATCAAAATCGTCGGCTGACTGTGAGAAGCATAGCAGACCAGTAAACATCAATAGAAAAACAGTTAGGACAATCTTAACTGAAAATCTTGGCATGAGAAAGGTGTGTGCAAAAATGGTCCCAAAGGAGCTCACCAATGAACAAAAGTAAAGGAGAGTCAAAATTTGCCAAGACCTTTTGGAGAGGCAAGACGATGTTTTGGGCTGTGTTATCACTGGTCATGAAACACGGGTGTACCAATGGGACCCTGAAACAGAGTGTCAAAGTGCACAATGGAAGTCAGCCAATTCTCCACAACCAAAAACGTTTTGTCAGTCGAAATCAAGAGTGAAAACAACGTTGCTAACCTTTTTTGATATCAGAGGGACTATTCATTATGAATTTGTACCAACTGGACAAACAGTTAACCAAGTGTACTAATTGGAAGTGTCGAATAGGCTGTGTGAAAAGATTAAATGAAAACAACCTGAACTTTTCACCAACAGTTCATGGCTCTTGCATCATGACAATGTACCAGCTCACATGGCACTGTCTGGGAGGAAGTTTTAGCCAGCAAACAAATAACTGTATTGAAACAGCCTCCCTACTCACCTGATCTGGCCCCCAATGACTTCTTTCTTTACCCAAAAATAAAGGAAATATTGAGAGGAAGACATTTTGATGACATTCAGGACATCCAAGGGTAGTACGACAATAGCTCTGATGGCCATTCCAGAAAAAGAGTTCCAAAATTGCTTTGAAGGGTGGACTAGGTGCTGGCATTGGTGCACAGCTTCCCAAGGGGAGTCCTTTGAAGGTGACGGTAGTGATATTCAGCAATGAGGTGTGTAGCACTTTTTCTAACATGATTTCATGAACTTAACTGAAGACCTCGTATATATATACAAGTGTTCATGTGTTATCATGCCAAAAGCTCCCTTCCTCCTCGAGAAACATTCCTGAAAGCCCCTTCAGTTCTTTGTCACCTGTGCCAGTATCAACGGATGCTCTGCCCCCACTCCCATCTTCTCATGTCGGGCATGTGGCCTTGTCAGTACCTGTAAAGATACCTTTCTTCTGAACTCAGTATAAAGAGGCAGCACTTTCTCCTATGGCATCCAACATCTGCAGAACCTATGCCTGTTTCCATGGCTGAGAATTCATTCCTGGCCCTGCGGCTCGCCAAGACCAGCAGGGTAAGGAGGGTTAGACGGAAGGGAATGGAGGACAGAGGATTCTGGTGTGCTGATTCTGACAGGCAGTTCTTTGCCCAATTCGAACTTGTCCCAAAGCGTGATACAAAGCACAGAATTGGCTGATTTGTGTGTGTGGACAGTAGAAGTTCTATGCGTGTGATGTCTGGGTCTGGTTTTGTGTCCCCAATACTTAGTATCTAGTCAGTGTTTGATAAACATTTAAGCAGTGTGTTTGTGTGTGTGTGTGTGTGTGTGTGCTGGAGAAGAAGTCACAGAGGTAGAGGTCAACTCCCTGCTGAGATAAACTTTCTAACGTTGGTTGATGTCCATAGGCATTACTTGACTGTCTCAGGCTGCGATAAACTCCCCTATCCAGTGTTCAAACAGAAGGAGGGTGGATACTAGTCAGGGATGCTACACCCAGAGAAGCAGCGGTAGAAACACAAACTAGAATTCAAGGCAGAAAAAAAGACTAAGAACCCAAGAGTTTGTGGACAAGAGTTTGGGGACAGCACAGAGGAAGGAGGGATTATTTCTGAAGGACATGGGGAAATCATACAAGGCTTCATGGGCGAGATGACATTTAGTGAGGGTTTTTAAAATTGATAGTATTTCCATAGGCAGAGAATGAGGAAAGGGTGTTCTACACTGGTAGATCAGCATAAGCAGAGGTCAGAAGCTTTGGAAATAAGCAGCATGCCAGAAATCAGTATCTCATATGCTGTGGCTGGAGTGTCCGCTGGGTGGGTGGAGGGACCCAGGGGAGGGGGGAGAATTTTGCACCATATCTTAGAATACCTTCAGTGATGGGATGAGGTGTTTGGGTTTTATTCTGTAGGTAACAGATCCTTTTGAGGTGGCAGCAATGTGTTGTATGGAGGTAATTCTAGCAAGAATGAAAGTTGGATTGGAGATAAAATAATAATAATTAACATTTATTGACTGCCTACCATATATCAGTCACTGTTCTAAGACATGAGCATTCTGTCTCCATCCTACTAGAGTATGAAATAAGTTCAGTGGTTATCCCATTTTACAGATGGGAAAACCGAGGCACAGAGAGGTTAAGCCACACATCCTGTCAATGGATGACATAGCAGTCCAACCTAGAAGCCATTTCCAGAGACACTTTTAACTCTCCCCATGGATCACCTCACCTGGAGACCAATTAGAGCCTAATCTATCAAAATAGTACAGCAGAGAGAAAATGAGGGCCTGAATTAAGATTGTAGAGATGAAATAGAAAAAAGGCAGCATTTACTTACCACCTTTTGTGTAAGAAAGGTATATATATATATATATATATATATATATATATATATATATATATTCATTTGCTTGTACCCACATAAAGAAATACTGGGGAGATACATAAGAAACTAATAAAAGTGGCCACCTATAAAGGGCAGGGTAGGGGGAAGGGCTAAATGGAGAATGGAGTGGGGTGAGTTACCTCAATGTATGCCTTTTAATATATTGGGTTGTCGGAAAAGTCATGACACATTTTTGCAATGAAAAACATAGAAAAAATACATCATGACTTTTCCGACAACCTAATAGCTCTGAGTCCTGACCCATATGAATGTTATTTATTCAAAAAACACATAAGTGATATAAGCTGAAAAGGCACAATTCCAAAGCTAATTCAAAGGAACAACTGAAAGTGCATAACAGCTGATTAATTTTGGAAGCGTCAACATGGCCAAAGAAAGTGCCTGGGTCTCTAGCTTGAGTGGTCGGGAAGATGGTAGCCCTTTAGCCTAGCTGGGGAGGAGAGTGGGTTTGGAGGAGGCTGTAACACGTGCAGGTTTGTTTATGGATGGAAGTGGACATTTGGATGTGGAGATTACAATGGACACCCCAGATAGGGGTGTGGATTTGGGACATTCACATGAAGCCCCTGTGAGTGGAAGTTTAGGATTAAGGGGAGAGTGGAAACGGAGAAGCAACAGCGTAGAAGGCAGAGGTTCAAAGAACCGACACGGAAGGAGCAGCAACGAGGAGCTGAGATGGAGACTGTGAAGGTCGGGTCAAGGGCAGAATGGAGGGGTGAGTAGGAGGGAGCAGACGGAGGAGTTTCCAGGAGGAGAGGAATGGTCTCCGAGGGTCTAATGAGTTAGGACTGCGAAGAGGATGTTAGGTTTGGGATCAGAATGCTATGCTTCTAGAAACAGGGGAGAGGAGACAAATCAGAGATGTTCAGTGGAACCGTTCAACACAGGGGCCCCTGAGACACATCCAAGGGCTTCTCTGTAAAAGACGACAAGCCCGGTGGATACTAAGCGCTCTTCCATCTCCACACTTCAGCCAGTGTAATGTCCTACTGCTCAGGAAGGTGTTTTTAGACAACACACCCCAGCAACTGCGTGGTAAAGAGGGTACCTGAGCCGGGCAGTCCCAGGAAGCTTCCTGGATTTTCTGTTATCACCCTATTCAAGACAATGGAAACCTCTAATCTGATGTTTTGGTTTTGCTTTTTATATTTCCTCTCTCTCTTTCCATCACACACATCATTGCAAACACAGTTACACACACACACACACACACACACACACTCACGTGTGTGTATGCGCACAAGGCATGAAAAGGCTCCTTTGCAAAAGCATTTTTCTGGATCAGACTAAATGCTGCTCAGAGGGAGGAAGAGCAGAGCAGAGGAAAGGAAGTAGAGATGCAAGCCACCTAGCTACTTTTCCTCCCCTTTAAGGCTGCCTGGTTACGGTCCTGGGAAAGAAAACCCCTGCATTCCTCCCCTTTAATTCGGTTTATTGTTAAAGCGCTGGAGCAGCTAATCCTCGCAGACCTGTAGGAGCTTGAGTGGAAGCACCACCAGTGAATTCTTTCGGAGTCCCTGGGTAAGATGAACCTGCTTCTGTGCTTGGTTTGCGGAGGTTTTTCTTGCTTGGTGGGGGGTATGTGGCTCCTAGAGAGTGGGTTTGAAGAGCCACTTTTGTGAGCAAGTTGGGTGTTTATTTTAGCCCCAGTTCCTGTCTTGACTGATTCTTGTAGGATCAAGGGTAAGTTGTAACTGCCTTGGAAAATAAGTCCGAATGGGGGTCCAGGTGGGAGCTCCGCAGGGGAGCCATCTGGCCATCACTTCAGCGTTGGCTTGAGTGGGAACCTTTTGCACTCATGGGCAGAAAAAGGGAAACGATCTATCTGTCTCTGCCCCTCCTGCAATGCCTTCCTGCAGTCTGCATTCCAGGGACAAACCTCTGTGCTCCGTACCTGGGAGGGGCAGTCCATCGGCAGGGTGTCAGGACCCCCAGTACACTGCACCCCTGCCTCCTGTTCAGCCTTCATCTCTTAACCTCTCTGACCCCACCTGTCAAATGAGGCAATGCCAGTTCTGCCTACCTGTCTGGGTTGTGGTGAGGATTAGGACAGCCAGTGGGCGAAAAAGAGGTTTGTAAACAGCCTGTGGCTCTGCAAACCCAAGGAGGGAGGACGAGCCTTAGTCCCCACAGCAGGGCAGGGCAGGGTCCAGGGACAGGCTCCGGCTCCTGGTCCCTGGCTGTATTTGGATGCAGAACTCGGCCATTGAGCGTGAGGCATTGCTGTCAGTCACAAGACCTCTCCTTCACTTTCCCCAGGGGTGCATCTGTCCCCCTCCTGTTTTTAAACTTCCCTAGCGTAGTTCTAGGGTAAAGATGGTAAAAGGAAGGCTGGATTCACCACCACCCCTATCCACACTGTGGCCCCTTCTCTCCACGTAACTTTGACGCACAAAATTTAACCCTGAGGCTCCCAGAGGCGCAGCCAGGGCTCGGGCTGGCCAGGCTGCATTGCGTGGCTGGCTGGCTGCTTGTTCTGGAGCCAGATAAATTGATCATGAGGAAAATCACTGAGAAGAGTAGAGAGTCAAGCAGGTTCCGTCTTGGGTAAGGACATGATGTTTCCCAGAGCAGAGACTGGAGACAGAGCCCATCCCCTGGCAATCCTACTGATTCAAGCTTAACCAGGGCCAAAGATAAGACCCAACAGGCCATAACACAAAGTGCTTAGTAATACCTGTAATGGGGACCACACTTTCAGTTGATAATATGCTTTTACTTAATCACCTTCAGGACAATCCCGTCATGTTGGTGGAGCAAGTAGTATTTCTCCCTTAGTATAGAAGAAACCACTGAGACACAAAGAAGTTAAATGGTTTGCCTGGGGTGCAAAGCTGGATACTGGCAGTATCCATTTGATGGCAGCAGCATTTGAACCCAGATCTTCTGACATAATCAGTGACCTTTCCATGATATTGCAGATTACTATGGTGTGTGTGTGTGTGTGGGGGGATGTTATTAAGAGCACTCTTTAGAAAGAAGGGGCAAAACTTTGGGAAAGAAGCTGGAGGTTAGAGTGAGAAGAGGTTTGAGCTGGAGCTGGGAGAAGCTCAGGCCCAGGCCTCAATGCTGAGAAACCTGAATGTTCCTGAGATGCAGCCTTTCCCAGATCATCTGAGCCATGTGTTCATCGGGAGCAGTCAGGTGTTGGGATTGCATGAAAGCATCCTAAGGATGAGGGCAGGGCAGAGGTAAATGAAACATGACAACCAACCCCAGGAAAAAGGCAACAGGTGACCTGGAGAGGGGACAAGGAGGCTGTCGTGGGCTCCAGCCCAATTCTGTGATTTGCCATCTGCTTGATTTGGGGCATTTTGCTTCACATTTCTACCCATCAGTACCTCAGCTATAAAATGGGTTCATGATACTTATCACGCAAGGAGATAATGCAGGTGAAGTGCCTAGCCCAGTGCCCCACCCACGTGATGAGCGCAGGCAGGCAGCAAATGCTGTTCAGTCCTGGAGCAGTTCTGGCTAGGACGGAAAAGAATCCCCCTGTGAGCGCAGAGTGCCTCCCTCGCTCCCTTTCCCCCATTCACACACGCACATGGCCAGAAATAAGTTGCCACACGGAGTGCCTGCGAGGGATGGGGCCCAGCCGCAGCCAGAGCCCTCGGAGTGAATGAGCTGCAGGATGAATGAGGCAGGCAGGGAGCCGCTGAGTCTGAGAACCGGCTGCGTGCCGGCGCTACAACTGCAGGCGCGCCGCCAGGGTCAATGGCGAGGAGGCTGGGACTGAGCTGGCCCGCCGCCAGAGCGGAAAGCAAGCGTGTGGCGGTCGCGGGGCTGCAGGAGCTGTAATGACTGTCAAACCTGTGTCCTCGGAGGGAGGGCTGGTAATGCAGGGTTTCTTGCCACAGTCATCCTGAGCTCAGCCTCTCCTGCCTTCGGCCTCCTCCCCTCCCTGAGTGGAGATCTCTCCTCTCACCTTCTGGAAGGTGCAGGATAGTGCCTGGCTGGGATGGTGTATAGTGATGGGCCCACACTTATTCAAAGGAGGCACCTCTTGCATGGGAGTTAAGCTTAAAGGCAGAGTGTGGCAGGCACACAGCCAACACTATTACCCTTGAAAACTCCTTAGAAAGGTGCCTGGTGAAGACCAGCATATGGCCCAGGAAAAAAATCCTACCACCAGCAGTGTTGCCTCGCATTGCAACAGATCTGTTTTCTTGGTTGAGTACCAGATGAAGTAGTTGGTTTGTATTTCAGGACCATGATGTATGAGAATTTATATATTTTTAAACACTTTAAAATCACAGTAAGATCAGATGCTCATGCTGTGAGAGGCATGTGGGAGCTGAGACCAGTTGAGGGAACAGCAGACTCACATCTCCTCTCCAGAACTCGCCCCTATTTAAATAATTATTTGCCTCTCTCTCTCTCTCTCTCTCTCTCTCTCTCTCTCTCTCTCTCTCTCCCCCCCCCCCCAGTGCATGCTTTTTAATTCAAGTGCGTATAGGGTGGGACCAGTGCATAGCACTTGAGAGGTTGCAGAGTGCTTTCATGCCCGCTGATGTACTGGACAGCCACAGGAATGCTGAGAAATAGAGATCACTATTTCCATTCAGCAGATGAGGAAACTGAGGCCCACCGTGGTTGGAAGCAGGTTAAGAATAAATAGCGCACCCTGATCTCTCTCTTGACTGTAAGTGTTGCTCTCTCAGCTGCCAGATACCCTAGAGAATGTGCTTGTTTCTGAGATGAGAGGCACACAGTAACCCTTAGGTAGCTCATGAATCGCCGCTGCAGGAGGAATCTGGTTAAACTTACATGTGGGATTGAGCCTGAAATAAACTGCAGGAGGCAACTGAAAAACATCCGTCCTCAGTGATATTATGAACAGAAACTGGCAAGCAGAGCTGACCTTTGAGGTACAGGACTAGTGGAAGGGCTGGGGATGGAGTCATGTTCCTTGGAAGGTCTGTCCAGCCAGCATCTCCAGGGAGCTTTGGGGTCCCAGGCCTAGGCTCTGGCCAGCTGACCAGACACTTGAGCTGCAGCCCGTGAACTGGAAATGGGTTATGACAGCACACATAGACCCAGTCACGTGCCTATGACTCTGTGAGGGGAACACAACTGTGAGAGGTGGCAGCAGTCTGCTGGAAATCTCATGTACTGCTCCAACAAATGGAGACTCACAGAGTATCAGGGATGGCCTAGTCCCCGTTTTCCAAGGTAAGCTCTGGGCAACCCTAGATACCCTGGAAGTTAGCAGGTATTCTACTACTAGCTTCACAGTCTAGTAAATTTGAGGGGCTGCCAGATTAAACAGCATTAAGCAGGTGTTTTTAATAGTCCTCAAAGCCCTTTATAAGCAAATGTGACTCCTGGCTCCTCAAAAAGGGGCAGCAACTCCACTTTGCTCAGAGAGTCTCCTGGGACTAACAGTCTAAAAAACAAACTTCAGGGAAACTTAATCTAATCCAGTCTCTTTTTTTCACCAAGGAGAGAGGTGGGAGCCCAGAGATGCACAGTAGTCTGCCTGCGGCTGCACAACTCCTAAGTGCCAAGCCAAGGCTGGAGCCAGAACTTGCGTTCTTTCTAGTGTGGCCTGAGTCCAGGAATAGGAGGAGCCTGGGCAAGGACACACCCCAGATTTAGCCTTTCAGCCCCTTTATAGCCAGGTGATTTATGTTCTGCCATGACTCCTGTGCCCTAGCTTGGAGGCAGAGAGCACATTCTTATGACAGATGATCCAACCGATAACCTCCCTTCAAGACCCACAGGCCTTTCTTTCTGAGTCATGCTCCCAAGAAATGGAAAACTGTGGAAGCACAAAGCAGTCTCAGGGTGGCCTGATTCCTCTGAAATGAGTAGCAAAGCCACACATGGTCCCCCGGGAAGGCTCTGAGGCCTGTTCACCATGCCCCAAGTGAGAGCACTGGCGAAGGCAGGCTGGCTCTTCCTGTACGTGGAGTTGGGAGCCATTGTCTATGGGTCAAAGGTTGCCTAGGTGCCACTCTAAGATCCTCTCCTTCCCTGTACCCATCTCCTCTGGTCTGTTAGTCTCCAGTTTAGGAACTGGATGGACTGTGGGTTTGGGAAACACACACTTGATTGAATTGAATTAAATGGAACTGAATTGAATTGAATGCCTCTGGATTAAAACATGGCGCTCCCAAGACTCTGGGACATCTTGTCAGGAGGGGTGACATTTTTAAGCAATTAGCCCATCTGATTCATTTTAATAAGCACCTCAGTGCAGAGTTCTAAGGGCCTGTGACTGAAAATAGAAACTTTTGATAAGTAGGTCATGTGTAGGAGGGCAGGCAAGGGTGAGGGTCCAGAGAGAAGGTCTAGGGCAGTATGGGGTCATACGGTGGCCTGGCACCTTCCGGATATGGTCATGAGGAGGAGGCCACTGAAAATGAACTTCACCTGCCTTAGAGTTCTGTCTGGGGCTAGTGCTGCTCCTCTGCCCACATGGAGCCTGGGAAGGAGAAAGGGACAGTGATGTCCCAAGGAAGAGGCATGTGAAGGGTGCCTGCCTCCTGGGCTCCCAGCCCAAGATCCCTCACCAGTACCTCATAAATAGCCAGGCTGCATGCCACCAGGGATCACACAGCCTGTTCTCAGCTCAGAAAGCGCTGTATTGAGAGACAGCCTCCACCCCACATCTGTACGGCCTGCCCTTCAGGAAATACTTTCCCCTCTGTAGTTTCCTCCCCAGCTGTGAAAATTTCCCAAGGGACCAGGAAGATCATCCAAAAACTACAGCTGAGCACTGGCTGGAGACAAGCACTGAGCTAGGCCCAAGAGAGACAAGGAGATGGACCTGGTCTTTGTCCGTATGGAGTCGCTTTCTAGTAAGGATATGACCTCAAATAAACACACAGGAGGATTTCAGGTGCTCAGAGTAACTTTGCGGGTGCTGACTCTGGAGAGAAAGGTCAGGGGCGGCCTCTTCAAGTATCCCATGGAAGTTCTGCCCACCAAACACTGAACCCAGAGCCCACCCCAGGTCCTACATACTCTGTCCCTGAAGCAACAAGGATGACAAAGAAGTCAGGTGGATTCTGCGCTCTCTGCTGCTGAGCCCAGGCAGAGCCTCTCAGTGAGAGCTCTAGAAAGGAGGCTCTCCTGCCTGCCTTTCCCAGGGCGCAGGGCTTCTATCTGCATTACTCTCTAGAACAATATTAGGAATGCGCACCCCTATCTTAATGCCCATCTTAAGTCCAACTCCTCCGCAAAGCCTTTGCTGATCAACCCTTGCCCCCAACCCAGGGGTCTCCTCCTCATTCACTCATTTAACAAATATGGACTGAACCCTCAGTATGTCCCAGGTTCAATACCTGGCAACTAGAGATTCCAAGATAAGGGACGCATGGCTCCTATCTGTTAAGCGTTCATGTTCTGGTGACATAAGCAGCCAACCAATAACTGACCTCCGAACCACTGTGGCCCTGACACAGCACCCGGCATGTCCATTCATTTGCCAGCTCCCATCTACTGCTCTGTGTTTTTAGGTGTTTATTTATATACCTCTGCTTGATCTTTCCAACCTGATTGTAAGCACTTTCTAGGGTAGCCTCATATCAGAGAAATGTCATTTTTAGTCCAGTGGATATACAGGAGATACTCAATAAATGCTTGTTGGCTCAGTTGGTTAAGAGCATGCTCAAGAATGCGAGCTGAGCTCTGAGCAACAGCAGTTCGATGCCCAGCCTGAGCTGAGCTGCTACTGAGCTGCCAACAAGTGGCAGGATGGCTCAGCTAAAAAAAAAAAGAAAAAAAAAATCAATAAATGCTTGTTGAGTGAAGGAGTGTTACCTCCACAACTCAAAGGTGGTTCCACATAATAAGGTTATTTCCTTTGCCTAAAGTCATTTTTGCAAATATTCTTGAGGGTCTGGCCCTGTTAAGAAGCGAGGGGCCTGAACCAGCCCCGAATGCCAATATCCACTGCACCTCTGAATCACTCAGAGAAGTCTACAGTGGCTGTTGTGGAGCTTTGAAGCCCAATAGAAGTTGTTAAAAAAAAAAAAAGTTATTGCCGGAAGTAGAGAGAGGGAGGGAGTACTTTGGAAACAAATGAGAGCAATATTGGAGCTTTACCCTTCTCAGAATTTGTTTTCTTTTCCTCTGAAAGGACCTAGATTACAGAAGTCAAGAGTAGAGGGAGAGGAGTTTAAGGAAAAGAAGCAGGATGCAGCTTTGGAAGGTGTGCCCACCTCCGAGCTCACTGTTAGACTTCCACCACTCAGGACACAAGGACCCCGAGGCTTCTCTGAGGTCAAGGAGGAGAGGGAAGGAAGCAGGGGTTCAGATCTGGGCCCCCGACATTTCCACAGAGCTCTGAAGATGGAACTAAATTGTTAGGACTGAATGTATGGGAGGAGGGGTGGGCGGAAAAGATGTTTTCTTATAGCCTAGCTTAGGCTAAGAATACTATGTTTTTAAGCTATTTAAGAGATGAGAAAAGGAACAGTGAGTACAGATCTGCTAATGAGATGGTGAAGCCTCCGAGAGAGCAGGCTGTCATTCCATGGGGGCTCCAGAAGGGGGAGTGATAGAGGCCCTGCCGATGGACCCTGGAAAGAAGGCTTTTGATGGGCTCCCTACCTGGAAAAGAAATGTCTACAGTCCCGTTCTATGGAGGAGGAGAAAGAGAAGGAACCACTTAAACTGACCCTATTGATTTGGCTCCTTTTAGTATCCACCCCTTTAACCTCATCCCCTACATTCTTCAAGACTTTTCAGCTACACTATATCTACACAGTAAGAAGCATTTGGTCCAAGCCCAGATGTCAACCATTCTGATAAGTGGAAACTTTGGGGCTAAGACTCTGTAGAATGGTATCTGACTAAAGATAGCTCTCTAGTCTAATATTTCATCTTCTTCACAGCAGTCTCTGCCAGTCAGGGTCCATTTGTCTCCACCATGTAGACTGTGCCCTCAAGGCCCAGGGTCAGCCCATCATTACATTGCTGGCAAGTCCTCTTCCCTGTGTCTGGGTCCTGAACTGCTATGGCCCCTCTGAGTTGCCACCCTGCCAATAGGAGAAAATCAACAAATGGGTCACCAGGTCTATATCTGGCTGTATCAGATGCTAAGGAATTCTTAATGTTTTTTACATGTGTTTTTCATAATAATAGCCACCAATTATTATGCAGCCAGGTTGCAAACTTACGCACTATACTAAAATGTGCAAAGAAAGCATAGCTTCTTTATTTCCTATAAAACCTCACCCTACCAAGCAGCAAAAAGGAAATGGGAAACTTGACATTTGAATTTGTCCATTATGATATCTCAGGTTTAACACAGAGTCTCATTTAGCTAACCAAGGTTTTTCAGGACTTGAGATGGCCTTTCCTCCTCCTGCTGTAGTTCAAGGTGGCATTTTATGTGTCAAGGGGCTCACATGACTAAGTTGTATGGGAGAAGGGGCCCCGGGCTTACCAGGGACTTCAGGTCTCAGTTGTCTGGGATCTCACTGGAGACGGACTAGTGACCGCTGAGCTATGACTGGTCCCATCTGGCCCATGGAGCATCATGCTGACAACCTCCAGTAAAGGCCCTGATCCCAGACATTTGCTTCCACCTGAGACATCCTGATTGTACTCATCTCTTCATCAAACCCCAGTTGACTTCCCCTCTAGCAGCAATATATCCCCTCACCAGGGTCATGGGCAGAGGAGAGCTGGCAAATGTTTAATGTCTGGTTTTTAGAGGGTAGAGGAAGAGTGGCCTGATTCCATAGTTTAAATACTCCACCATGGCTGATTTCATGCTAACAACATGAGGCCACTAAGCATGGAGCTGGGAAGAGACGTCAGCTGTCATGAGCTGGTGCAAACTGGCTCCAGCCCCCCACAGGCCCTGGGGAACTTCTGAGTGAGACACCTTCTCACTCAGCTTCTCCCTCTAGGATTGCCCCATCTTGACTTTCTGCCCTATTAGATGTGGTTGCATCAGAATTCCCCCCTAGGCATATAGTCTCCCACCAACAGAGTCCTGGGAAACCACCCATCCATGTCACCAACCTCCCGCATTTCTAGATGATTGTTAGCAAAGATGTGTGCTGATAACGACTTCGCCATCTGTCTCCTCATCTCCTTCCCAGGATCCACTCAGGCCAAACATATCAGTCTTTCCATGTCTCGTCCTCTCTAACAAGGCCTTACTTGTATCACCTTCTTTGTATTCCCAGGGTCTAAGCCTCACAGTTATGTCTGAATGATAGAAGAGTTTTCTTTCTGTACTACAGAACCTATTTTATGACAAGAGTCCTCTAGATGGGGATTACCAGGAAAAAAAATATCAATTCAATATCCCCCAAATATTATCTGTTATAAATGTTTAATACATGTAAGACAATATGCTAAGTCTCCATGTACACCATTTCACCTACTCTTCATCATTCCATAAAGGGCTTTGTCTCTATTTTACAAATGAGCTGATTAACTCAAAGGGGTTAATAACCTGCTTAAGGCCATTTAACTAGTAATTCACAGAGGTAGAATTTGAACACAGGTTGACCTCCAAACCTATGCTCCTTACCTAATGCTATATTGTGAAGGCACAAACTTTCTCTTTGTTCTGAAGGTATTAGAAGACCCCCAAAGATTCTACCAGCATGTTTTGTTTTGTTTTGTTTTTTAATGGGGAAGTAGGAGTATTACCTAAGAGGGACAGCCATTAGATATACTTTCCTACTTTCTGTCAGGTCCAAGGAGTTTGGGGGAGAGGGTGCTGGCAAAAATGTGTCTCACTCACTATTCTCAGATACTCAGTGGTCCTCCATCTAGCTGTACTGGGGTATCTAGGGCAGTGTGCCTAAAGGAACAGAGAGCCCCTCCAACCCACCCAGCCACACCCAAAAAACATGCTTCTCCCTATTAATCATGAACTCAGAAAGGGTACCATCAACCTGGGATGCTCCTACCAGAAATATGAGAGTCAATCAAGACTCTTTTCACCCCACCATAGGCATATTGCATAGCATCGTAGATAACTGAACCCCCAGAATAGACTCCTGGTCCACCTACTTCTCTCCTTCCTTACCACCATGGTCCAAGCCCCACCCTCATCCCTCTCATAGGTTTCTACCCCTACCTATTGTCCATGTATCAACTCTTGTCCCCTCTACTCCCTTCTGCACAGAGTAGCTAAACGGAGCTCTTTAAAAACCTGAGTGGCGTAATTTAACTCCCTTGCTACAAATCCTTCAATGTCTTCCAATCTCACTAGGGAAGAAAATAGAGTCCATAAGGCCTGCTAAGTTCTGTCATCTGCCTGCCTCTCCTTGCCCACTTACCATGCCATGCCATGCAGAGTTCACCCTGCTCGACCCACACTGTTCCTTCTGTCCGTTCAGGCTCTTTGTCACCTTGTGGACATTTGTGTCTTATTTTTTCTGCCAAAACCCTCCTTCACACACTCTGTGCTGGCTCCTTCACAAACCTCCCATCTCAGCTGAAATATGACCTGCTCAGAGAGGCCTCCCTGACTTACATCTAAAGAAGACCTGCCCTTGCCATAGGCTACAGTGAGTGGCCGGCAGCCAGCGTGAGATGCCAAGAGCCTCGGTGAGCTACCATCCAGAGGCCGGCAATCGATCTGCCTCACCCTGGAAGAGCACAATGACGATACCAACATGGGCCAGTGAAGCAACGTCCTCCACTAGACTGAAGAACAAAAGGAGAGCAACTTGTCTGTTCCCCTTCCTCGATTCCCCAACACTGTTCCCCTCCCCCAATTCCCCAATAAAATCTTTAAAAAAAAAAGAAAAGTAGACCTGCCCTGTTTGTCTCTATTACAAGCTGGGGTTTTGTTCCTCCATGGTTCTCCCACTCTTTCTCACTGTGCATCTGTTAGTTTCCTTGCTTGTTACCCGCCTCAGGAAGCCAGCCATCATGTGTGTTGTCCATCGGCACCTGGCACATCACAGGTGTTGGCGGTTCAATGAATGTGGTAGCTCCAGAACTCTGATATTCAAGTTAGGACATGATTCATTTCCGGTTTTAATGAGTAACTATTTTCCCAGCACTGTGCTAAATGTGGGAGTTACAGAGGAAACCGTTCTCATTCACCTACCATTCACTCATTTAATTTGTAACAGGTAGGAGAGAGGTGGGCGTAGAAAGGATTGGGGGAGGTGGGAGAGCTGGGATCACAGGAAGTCAGGCTGACTCAGTAATGTGAATAAACACCTTGGCCATCACCTGGTAAGGTAGGAATTGCCTCGGCTCAGCTCACATCCCCTCAAGATGGACATCCCCATGTTAATCTATACATGTCTGTGTTATAGCATGCCTGTACAAAGTTGACTTTCCACTGTAAACTAGACTCTAAACTCCTTGAGCATGAGGCAAGCACAATGGGCCTGTAGGTGAACGTTCAATAAATTTGTTGTAGTCATTTAAAAAGCAAGAATAGTCTTATTTTTGCGAGTTATCCAGGTGTTGTTCCTCATCCTTCCTTCTAGCTGTTACATGGAGGACGTGAGTATTTTTTGTTTCGTTTTACAACTTGTTCTCATCTTATTTGAGAAATTAGCTGATGGGGCCCTTTCTTCCCTTCCTCAAACAAAGCATCCCCCGAAGCTTCAACTCTGGAGGCGATGGGTCGAAAGGAAGAAGATGACTGCAGTTCCTGGAAGAAACAGACCACCAACATCCGGAAAACCTTCATCTTCATGGAAGTGCTGGGATCGTGAGTCCGGGGCTGAGAGACGGACGGGGGTGGCTAAGCTGACTTTGGGGTGGGGGTGGGGGTTGGAAAGGAGTTGTTCCGAGCCAGCAGAGACTGAAAAACTGGGACTGAGGCTGCTGTAACAGCATCTCAGTAACTCTAAGGGACCTAGGCAAGTGGAGTAGGAGCCGTGGGGGCGAGAATTGGGGAAGATATCACAGGGAAATAGAGAGGATGACTTGAGCCCTCAGGGCATACCAGCTCTTCCCCCAAGCTCTCCTACCTGACCCGCCCCCAGAGACCCCTGCCTACTTCCACATCTGCCTCAACTACTGAGTTCTGGCCCTGATCATGGGAGAGAGACATTCTGAAGCACTTGCAGAGATTCAGTGACCCTAGAACTTTCCTGGGCCTCCTCCCCCGGCTTCTTCATTTCTCCTGCAGTGACCAAGTCAATCCTGCCATCTACCATAGATAGCAGAGAGGGTTCTTTGGAGGTCCAGAGAGCTGGGGGGGCTACACACACCTGAATCAGCCCCCCACCTCACCATCCTCTCTGCTCCATGTTTATGTGTTGTGTTGGAAAAATAAAGTCACGCTGTAGCCCACATTCCTGCCAGCCGCCGGGGTGTCTGTGCCTGCCCCTTGACAATGATTACATGGCTGGCAGAGCAGAGACGGCTTGTCTGAGGCTGACTCTCCACTTAGTCCTGCCTCTCCTCCAGGAGGGCACAGTCTCTCACACAGGCTGGCAGCAGCCCCGGGCCACAGGCCCCTAGCGCCTCAGAACCCCAGCTGGCCAGCAATTAGTCTGGGCTAGTTGGCCGAGGGCCCAGGGAAGTGAAGGGCAGTTAATGGGCTGCCCTTTAAGCAAGCGTTCCCTTTAACCAACTCGGTTAAGTTTAGCTCCGTCTGCCTTGGCTAGGAGGCAGTGCCCTCCGGCAGTGAGAGCTGTCCACACTCTCACTACAGATGGAAAGGAGCCAGGTTCAGCCCTGAGAGGGGTCCCCTGGGCCCTCCTGGCCCAGGCAAGGGTCAGGCTCCACACACACAGGCAGTGCTGGTCATCAGAACACTGGCCCTCCATCAAGAGCCTTTGCCAAGACGGGGCTGGCTAGAGAGGGGGTTTTGGCAAGAGCGAGGAACAAGGCTCGTGAGTGAATCAGAAAGATTTGCTAAGCAGCCCAAAAATCAAGAGAAGGAGGAAGCAGGAAGCCTGGGTTGACAGGAGCTTATTCACCATCTGCTCAGACTTGTGCTGTGGCCTGTCAGAAGACAGACCTACACTGCCCTCATGGAGCCCAGAGAAATCTGCCACCGCAGCTTCTAAACCCAGGGGGACGTCAGAGTCACCTTGGGAGCTTAGCTCTCTAACTTTTAACTGTGAAAATGTTTAAGCAAAGAAAAAGTGAAATACACCAATGTACCCAACTCCTAAAGTCAACAATTGTTAACACTTCACTGTTTGTTTTACACACACACACACACACACACACACACACACACACTTCAAAAAATTTGTATACAGGTTGCAAACTTCATGACACATCAGCGTTTCTGCCTGCATCTCCTGAGGATAAAGGCATTTTCTTCTATAGCCGCTATATCATTGTCACACTCAAGAAAATTAATAATAATTCCCTATTATTTTATCCTATGTAATTTTTTCAGAAACACAGATTCTTGGTCCCAGACCTGCTAAACTGCCTTTGGGGCACTAGGACCCAGCAGCCAGGAATCTACATTTTAGGTGTTTCTGGAGACTCTAACTTATCCAGCTGAGAGGACCAGACTAGGGGGACAAGTCACTGTTGCAGAAGTTAGGGCTGAGCAAAAGCTAAAGAGAAGGCAGCTCTGTGGTGCCCAGGAGGGGCCAGGCAGCCCCACACTGCAGGACCCACACGGTTACCAAGGGGGCAGAGCAGTGGGACAGAGCAGACTCCCCCATCGGGATGCACCAGAACGCCTGCCAAAGCCTCTTCTCTCTAGTCCTCAGCTCCTCTTCCAACAACCCCTCGCAGAGAACAGGCTTTTGCGAAGAAATCTGCCCACACACCACCCACAACTCCAGGGCAACTGTATGGAAACCGGGCAAAGCTAGTCCATAGCTCGGGGTATGTCACCCAAGTCACCTTCGTCCTTTCACTGCCTGGTCCTTGCTCCCCACTTCCTCCACCACCCAGGCCCCCAGCAAGAGTGGAGAGCTGTTCAGAGCAGGAAACGCACATGGGGCTCTCCAGCACAACCACTCCTAGCTCAGAAGGCTCTGCCTGTCCTACCTTCCAACCCCAACAGCCTTGGTGGCTCATGGCGCTCTCTGCTCCCCAGTCTGACAGATGGCGCAATGAAGTCCAATCCTCTCCCCTGTCCCTGCCCCCTGCTCCTCACCCCACCCCACACACTGCAGGAAGCACCCTGAGGCAGGAGAGCAGTAACACCATTTCAAATTGCCACAACAGGTGCCACTGACACACACTTCTACGTGCATGGCACCCCAGGCAGGCCTTAATTGGATCTCATTTCACAGGAGGGACCCAGAGTGGGTGTCAGCTTTGAAATCAGGACACCCTCCATGTGTCCTTCTAAAGGTACAGGTAACAGGGAGATCTCTGCAGGTGGATCCTAAAACGTAACAGCTGGAAGGAATCTTTAAGGCCAGGTAGTAGTTCAACCCCTTCATTTTATAGATAAGGGAAGTGGAGACCCCATCCCTACTGCTCTTCCACTTTTTCTCATGCTTTTTCACCCCTCCCGCTCCCACCCCACCTGAAGCAACACTTGCAAGTTTTTGGAGTTTTTTTATCCCCACTAATTCTCATTCATTCCTTTAAACTGAGCTCAGTTTGTTCTTAAGTCAGACAGCCATGAGTTATATTCTCATCTATCCCAAGTGGTCACTTTGTACACATTAGGAAAAAGCGCCCTTTTCTCTAGCCTGCTGTCTGCTGGGGGGAAATGTAATAATTATCATAAGAAAATATGCAGTGGCTCCAAGGGGAATGGCACATGCTGGAATTGTGCAGTGCACAACCTGCCCAACCATAGCAGTAGCCATGTCTTTTTTTTTCCAAGTTCATTATTTATTTATTCCTCTTCACCTTTTTTCCCCTTTTAAAATTTTTCAATTGCAGTTGACATTCAATATTATTTATATTAATTTCAGATGTACAGCATAGTGGTTAGACATTTATATAATTTAAGAAGTGATTCCCCTTGACTAGTCTAATACCCACCTGGCACTATGCATAGTTATTACCATATTATTGACTACATTCCCTATGCTTTACATTCCCATGACTATATTTTAACTACCAATTTATACTTAATGCCTTCACCTTTTCCACCCTGCCCCCCAAGCTCCCCTCCCAACTATCACCCTGATAAATCTAGTACTCATCTGATACCATACTTAGGTATTACAATATTATTGACTATATCCCTTATGCTATACCCTACATCCCCTTGGCTACTGTGTAACAACCAATTTGTACTTCTTAATCCCTTCCCCTTTTTCACCCACCCATCTAATCCCACTCCCATCTGGCAACCATTAAAATGTTTTATGTATCTATGACAGAGGCCATGTTTTACGTCTCCATTTTCTGTGGTCTCATAATACCTCCTGCTTATCTGTATGTGTCTATCTCTCATACTAAATTCTAAGCTAGGCCAATATTAATCCCAGTGCCTAACACAGAGAGGTTCTGTCAGCTCAATGAGCATTCATTTCATAGCTGATATCATTTTTCAAATCAAATATTAATTACTTATTTGTCTGTGTTCTTCACTAGCTTACAAGCTCCTTAAGCACAGAAACACTTACTTTTCTGTCTAGTGTCTAAGACTCAGCAGGTGCTCAATAAATTTGACTGAAGGAATGAGTGAATGAATGAAAGACTAGACAAGCTCTGAAGGCTCTGATTAACTGTTCCAAGTACAGCTGGGGGAAACAGGAAACTCACAGGAAACACCACGTATTTTCTATTACACATTCTCAAAGTCCTTTCACAAGCTTGATTGCTATTAGGCCTTCATTCTAGAATACCCACATGGCAGGGGAGAGTATGGCTCAGCTGTTTCCTCGCTTAAACTTTATCTCTTCTTGTTACTACCAGGTGTCCTCCCTAATGGCATCCAAATACTACTAGTAACAATAATAGTATCTAACACGTAGTTTAATAGATACCAGGAACATTTTTAAGCACTTACATATATTAACTCACTTAACGTTGTAAACGACCATATGAATCAGATATTATTGATATTCCCATTTTTCAGATGAAGAAACTGAGTATATAGAAGTTAAGTGACTTGTCACCCAAAAACACTGAGGTTCTACCATGAGCAGTCAGGCTCCAGCACCCACCACCAGCTAACTGCTGTTCTGATGGCCTGGTCTCCAGAGGAATCCCATCAAACCAAGAAGCATATAATTTGGAATCCTACCTGTGTGACTATTGGGTTCCATCCTCTCTGTCTTCAGAAGCCTGCCCAGAGCTTCTGGCCTCTGTCTTTTGTCCTCGCAGACCCTCCTGAATGAGAGGGTATTCAGCCCACTTACCTCTGAACATTGGTTCAGGGTGATTGCCATCATCTAAAATGAATACACAAGTCTTTTCTCTCTTACTGTGTCTGAGCCCTGTCTCCCAGTGCCACCTCCAACTGCCTCTCATATGTGCCACACTGTGCCATGTTGGGAGAAGAGAAGTAACTTGACTCTGCAGTGGCCTCTCTTTAATGGGTTTGCCAAGTGGGAAAACCTCTTCACAGAAAAGCAGAGTCTCCGGGAATCCTTTCTCAAATTACAATTCCAGGAACTAGCACACCTTTCCCCCACCCTAGTCCCTGAGTCTGGGGTAGACTTATTCTTCCCATCTGGTGGATGAAAGGACACAATGCATATCAGACAGGTTCTGCCATCAATACAGCTCATCAATGACAATGGCAACTAATGACCAGCCACTTCTTCCTTCAGTGATCCATTGGCTTTGTTTCCAGCAATGTTCTCTAGCCAGCCAGTACTAATTTTTATCTCCTGGCGTCTTCTACTCAGAGGAGCTTTTTCAGAAGTTTTCCTGGTGAAGCACAGGGTGACTGGGAAACTCTTCGCCCTGAAGTGCATCAAGAAGTCCCCTGCCTTCCGGGACAGCAGCCTGGAGAATGAGATCGCTGTGCTGAAAAAGTGAGTGAGCCTTAGGGTTGGTCGGGCACAGCTGTGGGATCACACATTTCCTGTACAAAGTACCTTTAAGAAGAACTGGGGCTTGATTCCCGCACCAAAAGGCATTGCTGCCTTTGATTGAGCTAATGGGTCAGTTTGATCAATCAGCTAAGTGTAGCCAGGCAGCTGTCCTGGCTGATTTTTTTTTTTTTTAAGCAAAAATTGACTAACGAACCAATTGGTAGCAGAGCTGGTTTGTGCGCATAGACAAGAGGGTAATTAGCAATAAGAAACAAAAATCAATTGAGGACCAACACCAGGAAGAATCAATAATTAAGGAGGCAGCATATGACTGAGGAAATTAACCTCAGTTGTTCTAAAGCAAATGTAGAGTCAGCGCTCCAAGTTTCATGATGGAGGCTACATTCACTGATCATCAATGTACAACAATCCCTTGAGAACCCTTCTGGTGTGCCAAAAGTGGCATAGGCATCAGGACCACAGGGATGAAGCCGACAAAATTCCTTACCCTCCAGGACTCACATTTTCTGGGCAGAGACAGAGGTGCCCATAACAAACTCTACTCCCGTTAGAAATGAGCCACACTAGCAGAAGTCTGAGTTTAGAGGAGACGGGATTCATTGTGCCTACGTGTATGTTTTTATGAGTATGGATTATCAGCAACATTTTCAAAGAAGAGGTGGGTGGGTGGAATTTTGGGGAGGCAGGAGGGACAGAAAGGTAATTCAGACCGAAGTAGTTGAATCCTTTAGGTAACCACTGCAAGAGATCTATATTTTTAAACATATCTTAAAGATGATGGTACTATTAATTATGTGTTTAGTATTTCCCAGACACCATACTAAGCATTCGACATGCATTTCTCTTTTAATACTGATATAACCCTGTGAGAAAGGTGTACTTCAGAGACAGGGAAAATGAGGTTTGGAAGATTTGAGTAAGACAGCCCAAGTTACCCAATTGGGAAATGGCTGACCTGGATCTGAACTCAGACCCTGCTGACTTGGAGTCTAAGTTCTTCACTGCTGTGCTACACAGCCATGAGTAAAACTTCCTAGAAATTTCCCTCTTGGACAGTCATGCACAGAATTGCTGACAGGAGGCCAGGCCGCTCAGCTAATATGATTACCCAGCTTGCCTCAGCCTCTGAGTAATCCCGAACAAAGGTCATCTAGGGCAGGGTTGCTCAGCCTCACCACTATTGACACTTTAGACCAGATAATTCTTTGTTGTGTTGGGATGTAGGATGTTTAGCAGCATTTCTGCTTCTACCTATAAATGCCTGTAGCCTCTCTCTCCTCCCCAGTCATGACAATCAAAAATGTCTCTAAATGTTGTCAAATGTCCCCTGAGGGACAAAATAGCCCCTGATTGAGATTCACTGATCTAAGGCATTCCACAGAACTGACCCCCAAAATGAGCTTCTGCCTTCTCACAATATCCTGGCACAATAATTTTGCTACACTTCCTACATGAGGAGGCCTCGCTAACCACAATCCAAGTGTTGTAATAATTTTGCGACACTTTACCCATGAGGGAAGCTCGCTAAGCTAAATCTCTCCTGTCGTAGCAGTCTTTCTTCCTGAGATGTTTCTAAAGGAGACCTGGATATCCATTTTGTAGAACAACCTGGTGGTAGCTGCTCCCTTAGCCTTCCTCAGTTCTTTTTGCTTTCTCTTTGGGTCAACTTGAAAGAGATTCCCTGGAGTAACAATGAAATATTTGTCCCTGAAGACAGGATGATCGATTATCCACTCAAAAGCAAGAATTGAATACCACTCAGGGCATCTTTTCTCTGGGGTTTTCTTTGTGACTGCCTGCTTATTAGGAAGGCTTCACCGGGACCTTATCTTTTTAAACATTGTCATATCAAAAGTCTCTCATGGAAATAAGAGTATAGTTGAGCTGCATCGATATCCGTTGTCTGAGCAACCTTTCACGATGACTCTTACTTTTCCCCAGGATCAAGCATGAAAACATCGTGACCCTGGAGGACATCTATGAGAGCACTACTCACTATTACCTGGTCATGCAGCTGTAAGTGAACGGTGACCTGTTTCCCCCACAGACATCTCATGGGGCCTGGGACACCTAGAAGAGGCTGGCTGGTGGCGAGGGAAAGATGGTGATTTAAAGACAACATTAAAAATTAGTTCAAGAGGATTTGAAATGCTGAGAGTCCTGTTAGGATCAGAATGCCTCTGGGCAGGACATGTTCTGTGTGGACCAAGGGCTAAAATGGGTTGATTATTGAATTGGTACATACCAGTACAGCCTTAGCAGTTGTTAAAATATTTCCTACCAGTCAGCAAATAGCTGTGACCCCACCCCGTCCATCCTCCCCTGCTGCCCCAGCCCCTCCCCCTCAGATTTTTCTGGACCTCCCCACAATTGAAGGGGGTATTGCCTGGCATAGCAGGGAGCCTCAGGACCCTTCTCTGGCACTATGGTTGAGTCCATTTTGACCAGTCCTGTCCATCACACTGGATATTAAATGTTGTAACAACACTCCAGGGTAAATTACTATGGGAGTAGATGCCACAGGTAGATAGACTTAGATTCAGTATAAAGAAAGACTCTCAAAAGAGAGCTACCCAAAGTTAAAAACAGGATGTGATTGTGTGTATGTGTCCATGTGTAGGACAGAAACAGTGCCTCATCGAAAGCTCTCCGCATCATTGTCATATCCAAGTAAGAGTTCTGTCTGAGAGGGACTGCTGTAGGCTTGGTCAGTGGTCCTGAGGGCTCAGCCTTGGTCTCAGAAGCACTTTTATTTATAAAGTACACACAAACTCTCTCTCTCTCTCTCTCTCTCTCTCTCTCTCTCTCTCTCTCTCTTTCTCTCTCTCACACACACACATACACACACACACACACACACACACACACACACACACACACACACACACACCACTCTGCAATCTCAGCATCGCTGGATGCAGTGTTTTTGACTGACAAGCTGATTCCTCGGAAACTTTACTGAACTATCTCAGGCCTTAGCAGCCTATTAACTCCTGGGCTCACCTGAGGCCCAGTGAATAAGGGGTAGCAAGCAGTCGGCCCAGAGCATCCCTCAAAAGTGAGCAGGCACCATGTGTCACCTGAATGAAGCCAATTCAACAGGATCGGCACACAGTCATTCAGACGGCTGAGGGGAGGCAGGAGGGTGGGCAGATTCAGAAGGCACTGAAGAACCACCGCGCCTCCTGGAGCACCAGCTCGAGGACCAAGGACACTCCCAGTCAGGGATTCACAGTTGTGTACAAAGAGTATCTTTCTCATGGGCCTCCAGCTCTTACAGCAGCGCCTAGAGCTACAGGACAGAAATAAAAGGAATAGGGTAGTATGCACTTTGATTGGAGATATTCTACTCCCTGACTACTGTATGGTCCTGTCATACAGGCATATCTACATCCAAAGTCGTGGAACCAGGAGCAGGAGATTAGAAACTCCGGCTCATGGTTGAAGCAGTTTGGGATGTTTATCCCAAAAAAGGCCTCAGGAGAGCATTTCATTGTCTGCACATACTTGAAAAGATTCATATGAGAGGATGTGATGTTTGTTCTGTGCAGCCTTAATAGGCCCAGTGGTGGAATTGGTGTCCGCTGGTAGAAGCTACAGAGAGTTGCATTTTACCACAATAGATGGAGATATTAAGGTGACAAAAGATAAGACAGCCTGTCTTAGGAGGCAGTGAACTTACTGCCACTGATGTGTTCCAGTAGTAACTAGAAAACTTCTTGGCAAATATAATGTAGATGGTATTCAAGAGATGGGGGTCAGACTTGATCTTAAATCTCCCCTGAATCTTAAGATACCATACCAGGTAAGCCTCAAAACACCTCGACAACTCCACCCCATAATTTTGGCTTTAGGTAGCCCGATTTTCCAAAATGAGGGAAGAGGGCCTGATATAAGCCCAGTGAGTCTCATTGGCACACCTTTTTTCCTACATTGCCTGATTTGACTTTCACTTTTCCCTTTCCTCATGGCTTCCTATGTCCTGAGAAAGGGGTTATTGGCTTCTCTGTGCAACTCTAACCGGGGGCATTTTGCATTTTAAAGGACATTTCCAGGGAGAGGTCAATGGTTGGGTCAAAGAAATGACCCCCTAGTGGGATCACTGCAGGCACCTGAAGGAGGTATTCTGGGATGGAGTGTCTAGCTCTCCTGCACAGTCCAGGGGTCTTGTCTATTCCACCACAGCTGTGTTCCCATGGCTACAGAGCAAACACATTCACATTCCTCTGCCCTGAAATAAGAGCTGAATGCCTGCACTTGCCCTTGTACCCACAGTGTTTCTGGAGGGGAGCTCTTTGACCGGATCCTGGAGCGGGGTGTCTACACAGAGAAGGATGCCAGCCTGGTGATCCAGCAGGTCTTGTCAGCTGTGAAATACCTCCATGAGAATGGCATCGTCCACAGAGACTTAAAGGTGCCAAGGCGGAAGCCCTCGGCAGGGTGGGGGTGGGGTGGGGCTAGTTTGGGATAAGGGGAGGGAGAGCTTAGTACATTAAAGGCTATAAGGCTAAGCAGAGTCAAGGACATAAGCAAAATACAGAATGATGGGGTGCTGGGGTTGAGGGCGCAGGTAGGAGGCAGGAGGGAAGCATGAGGGAAAATTAGTCTGGCCTTGAAGTCAGGAGCCCAGGGCACAGCTTCCTAAGAAATTATATGTCGGGGGAATGACAGGGGTGCGTGTTTCAGATGATTAAATCCTATATTGCATGATATTTCTCTTCTCCCACAGCCTGAAAACCTGCTGTACCTCACCCCTGAAGAGAATTCTAAGATCATGATCACAGACTTTGGTCTGTCCAAGATGGAACAAAGTGGTGTCATGTCCACTGCCTGTGGGACCCCTGGCTACGTGGGTGAGTGTGGGAGAAGAAAGGTTAGCAAGTTGGATACATTCTGCTGCATGGATATTATTCAGAGAGAAGGGTGGTTACAAGGAGACAGGCTTCAATTTCAGGGATGATCTAGGCAGAACATTCACTTATGAGGTTCAGGCCAGCCAATCCATTGATCTCTGGAAGTACCCCTACTGCTCCCAAATCCTACATCTTAAAGACAGCCTACCCCGAGCCCTTCCCATAGCCCCAGCTATACTTTGGTTCTCACTTTTGCAGACAGACTTCCTGTCTTTGTCTTTCCAGCTGGACCAGAGGGAGAGAAAGTATCACAAACCCAGATTGTTGAAGGGTTGACTACTAGCCCCCCTTTCCTTTGAATCTGAGGAACCCAGACATGGGCTCCCAAATATACACCCAAGGAAATACCCTAGGAAACTGGCAGAGGTGGGGCCTCTTGCCTAAACAGGAGGTTTCCAGGGCCGACCAAAAAAGTAAGAGCAGGCACGATACCAGTTGAGAGCAGTCCTGAGATCCATGGAGAAGCTGAAAGTCAGAGCATCTACTCCTGTCCCTTCCCTCTTAGCCAGTCATCACTGGTTTGGGATTGGGAAGTGGGAAGTAGAATGCTGACACAATAGAGGGAATCTGCTCTCTCCCTAAACGAGAGGTCACTTGCCATCAGATGTTGAGCTCCACAGGGAAATAAATGTCGCAGAGCTCCCAATCAGAAGACATGACATGGTCATTCCCCCATGAAGTTCACTATTTGACTGGGCAGACTAAACCCCGCCCTCAGAAAGTACCAGAGACTGATGGGACAGGTACTGCCTACCCTCTGGTAGTTCCTCACTTAACAGGGGAGACTCAGTCGCTATCTTCAGGGAGATCCTAGTCTAGTGGGAGAGAGAGCCCCTAACTCACATATTCCCCCATCTGATGGGAGACACACAACCCCTGCCCTGGGGATCGCCCATCTGAGCTGGGAGACACAGGGCTTGCCTTCAGAGAGTACTCAGCCTGTTGGAGGAGATGTAGCCCTGGAGATCTCCAGTCTGATGGGGGAATCAGAGGCCCTGTCATGATGGGAGAGGCACAGTCCCTGCCCTAGGGGAGTTTTCAGACTGACAGAAACACCATCCTGAGGCTACCCTAGGTCCTCTTCTCTAAGTCTCTTCCTGACCTTCAGCCCTAAACCACAGCCCTTTCCTCTTGCCCCAACCCTGACTCTGCCTTTGGTTTGCTGCAGCTCCGGAAGTGTTGGCCCAGAAACCCTACAGCAAGGCTGTGGATTGCTGGTCCATTGGCGTCATCACTTACATACTGTGAGTGGAAGCTGGCATTGTCTCAGTTCCTGGGAAATCTCAGGGCCTGCTCACCCCTTCTTCCCCCGTCTGGTCTTATCTCCTCAAACAGCATCCACCTCCAAAGCATGTGCATATACACACGTGCACACCACACACACACTTATTCGTGCACACAGATCCAAAGCTTTCTGTCCTGATCTCCACCAGGTTATGAACACAGAGCTCTGTATGAATGCACTGTTAGGCCACATGTGCTCTCTCTTCCAGCACCCATCCCTGTTTACTGTCTATTAGTGTGTTGAGTCCTGCTCTGTGCCATGAGCAATGAAAAAGGGAGACGCCAAGCAAAGCTCGGAAGCCAGGTGGGCACAATGTTCACATCTCAGATTTCTCACCTGGCGCCCTCAGCCTACGGCAAAACGGTGGCCTGGAGGCACCTGGTCACTGCTCCTCTCCACACACTGTCCAGCTCTCCTTTCCAAACCTGTCATCGCTCCTTCACCACCACTCTCCTCAACTATTGCAAACCTTTCTCTGAAGAAAATAACCTGCTCAGTCATTTGCTTAGTGTAGTTTCAGGTTTCTGTTTCCTAAGCATATATTGAATAACTACTTTCATTCATTTACTCAACAAATATTCATTGACTGTCTACCCTGTGCCAGTCACTGGTTTAGGTACTAAAGAATCAAGAACAAAATAGCCTAAAAAAAAATCCCTCATGAAACTTACACTCAAGTGGACATTTTACCACCCTTGTTAAAGATGTTTTAGACACCATCTAAGAGTCAGAAGTGCAGGAAGAGGTGGCAAAGGTTTGGGGGGAATAGCGTCCAAAGGGACCTTCCAGGGCTGTCTGTTCCAAGCTTTGACTCCTTCAGAAACACTCAATGGGACCTGCCCCACTCCTGAATCAGAGGCAGATCCACATCCTGATGACACAGCTGCTGGGAGACCCTTGTTGCCTGCCTGTGTACACAGTGGGAGGCTGGGAAGAGGGGAGGGGCTGGCCCAGGGAGTAAGGGGTTGTTCAGCAGTGTGCCCCCTTCCTGTTCCACTGCAGGTTATGTGGGTATCCTCCTTTCTACGAAGAAACTGAGTCTAAGCTTTTTGAGAAGATCAAGGAGGGTTATTACGAGTTTGAGTCTCCATTCTGGGATGACATTTCTGAGTCAGGTAAGGCCAGTGGGTGTGAAGGACAAGATAACAGGCTCAAGGCAGAGGCTGCCAGGAGAAAATCTCTTAACAAAGGATGACAGTCCTGGCTCGTGGAAGTCCTGGGGGAATCTTACAGAGAACAGGCCGCCACAGAGAGCAGAGAAATCTTCATCTGGTTCAAAGGCCAAATAAATTATTCGCATTCATGTTTTTGTTTTCCGGGAGGCAGAACCACAGTGTGTCCGGTAAAAGCAGGGGAGGTAGTTCAAAGAGAGGGCAAGAAGGCAGAGCCAGGCAGAGGGGGGTGTTCCAGCAGGAGTGGCAAAACCAAGGCCAAGTTTTGCCTTTTATACACCAAGATCGAGAGCATGCCTTGTCTGTGTATGTGACAGGGCAATCATTGCATGCTGTTGGGTCCATTCCGCAGAGATGGGTGCTGGAGGAAGCCAGCACTCACATGTGTGCCCATGTGCGGATGCTGGCCCTGAATGGTGCAAACGCACACCCACGTGGCGTGCAGGCACATTGGTGCCTTGTGACGAGAGCTGCATCTGCAGCGCTATGTGGGTGAGGCTATGGAGCGCCTCTCTTTGGGGCTTTATGGTGGGTTGTTGTTAGGTGGTTTGGATTTTTTTTCCCTCTTTTTAAGACTCTTAAAATTGCCTCTTTGGGAGATTAGCTAAAAGATGCATTCACTGCCACCCACCATCCTGGAAATGAATTTCCATCAGTCATGAAATCTGGTCCTTAGCTACTATGTCTCTGATTGCTCCTCTTAGCCAAGGATTTTATTTGCCATTTGCTGGAGAAGGACCCGAATGAGCGGTACACCTGTGAGAAGGCCTTGAGGCACCCCTGGTGAGTGAAGGGTGGGGTGGGTTCTAGCTCCAGCCTATGACTCCCCAAATTCCACGCTGACCTGTTCATGTGGTGTGTTTTCCTGGAGTCTCCGAGCCCCAGGCTGTTGACTGCTGTGGACCCGAGAAGCACAGAGGTGTTCATCAGGTCCAGCTAGAGATGCAAATAGCACTTACTCACATGGGTTCTGACCCAAGGGTGGCAGCGGGTCATCCAGTCAAGAGCAGGTGGCAGAGGTGGCCAGGCACTGTCATCATCACTAGCATGCAACACTCAACACTAGTTACTCAAAAGGCACCCAGCGGTGGCAACTCTGCCCTGTCCTTAGAGCATCGTTTTACTCTACTCTGGGGTCAAAACCTGCTTCATGTGAGGTGATTTGAGAACAGTCACAATTTGTAAGGTAGGTAAATAAAATCTTGAAACACTTCCCTTTCCCATGCTACACCCCTGCTCAAGAATTTATAATAGCCCCCTATTTCCTACACAGCAAGCCCAGAATCCTTTGTCTTTCCAGATTTTCCCTAATATGGCCTGACCCTTCACCTTCAACTTGATTTCCCAGGATTCTGAACATACCTTCTCTATTCCAGGAAAGCCTAAGAGCTATACTTCTCTCCCTGCCCTCCCCCATGTCATATACCAATCTCTTTCCAAACCACACCTTGGGTCATAGCATTTTCACCACCTGGAATGCACTGCATCTTGCCTTATGTGTAGCATCCTTCAGGACCCAGAATGGGCTCTGTCCCCTCTGAAACCCTGGCTCCTGTAGTCCAGGCAGACCTCCCCACCTTTCTTTATCAATTACATGGCTTACATGAATTACTCTAGTTCATGTCATGAAGCAAGGCTCCACGCCTACACTGTAGGTCCCTAGGAATCAGGGCCATGTCTGTGGCTTCTCTGGGTCCCTTAGTACATAGAAAGTGCTGTGCACATGTCTGAGGAAACTTTGAGACAGGTGAATAAGGGGCTAAGGGGTCAGGAAAAGGGCAACTGTATTGTGGGGGCCTCACTGAGGAAGGCTTCCAGCAGGAGGTGGGTTCCAAGCAAAGTTTTGAGCTACAGGGTGGTGACAACCCAAGTGCCTCCTGAAAGGATCAGTGAACTCTTTCTGTAAAAAGCCAGATAGTAAATATTTTGGGCTTTGCTGGCCATACCATCTCTATGGCAACTAGTCAATCTGCCTTTGTAGCACAAAAGCAGCCATAGTCCATATCTGAATGAACGGGGGTGTCTGTGTCCCAATAAGACTTTATTTACAAAAACAGGCAATGGATAGATTTGGCCCAAAGGCCACATCTAAATGATCTGCTCTAAAGCAAGTGTTTGGTTTTGCCAAAGCACAGACCTCCTGTGACCCTCTCCGGGGACAGAGAGGCCCTGGCCCTGGTGTCTCCTCCTGTGGGCTGCCCTACGGGGGCACTCTGCTCGGCTTAACCTGGGCCTGAATACGCAGCCCTCTGCCCAAGCCCGGGCTGGGTTCCCGGCCTCCCACTAGCCCGATGTCCCCTCTGCATGCACAGGATTGCTGGAAACACAGCCCTCCACCGGGACATCTACCCATCAGTCAGTCTTCAGATCCAGAAGAACTTTGCAAAGAGCAAGTGGAGGGTAAGTTGTCCTCTCCAGGAGGTGGCAGGCCGTTCTGGGCCCCTGGAGGCTGGGCTGGGCTGCCACAGGGGCTGGTGGAGGGGCTCCTTGGGGCTTCCCAACAGACGCCGATGCTCCCTAGACCCTCTCTGAAATGAGAGGCGGGCACTTCAGTTTCTGGAGGCCACACGGCAGAGGGAAAGCTTGAGCCTTGTGATCTCTGAGCATGGAGATGGCCAGAGGCTGGTTTGGTATCTCCTTAGCAAGCCTTCAACGCAGCCGCTGTGGTACATCACATGAGGAAGCTGCACATGAACCTGCACAGTCCAGGAGGCCGCCCGGAGGTGGAGAACAGGCCGCCTGTCACTCAAGCCTCAGAAGCTTCAAGACCCACCTCCCCGGAGATCAGCATCACCGAGGCACCCGCCCTGGACCAGAGCGTGGCACTCCCTGTGCTGACCCGGCTGCCCTGCCAGCACGGCCCCAGGCCCACTGCCCACAGTGGCAAGTCCCTCAACTGCCTGGTCAACGGCTCCCTCCGCATCAGCAGCAGCCTGGTGCCCATGCAGCAGGGGCCCTTGGCCATGGGGCCCTGTGGCTGCTGCTCCAGCTGCCTGAGCATTGGGAACAAAGGGAAGTCCTCCTACTGCTCCGAGCCCACGCTCCTCAAAAAGGGCAACAAAAAACAGTACGTATTTGCCCCCGAAGGCAGAGGCCTAGCCCTGCTCGGCCTGGGTGTGAACAAACTCAGGCAACACTGGAAGAAATGGGCCAACGAACGGGCCTCTCCCACTTGAGGCAGCTCCATAGGGAGGGAAGAGCTCTGGATCGGGGTCAAAGGAAATGTGTCCAATCCTGTCCTTACCATCCGCTAGCTGTGTGGCCATTGACAAACCAATGTCTCTGTTTCTAGTTTGCTCATCTGTAAAATGGGTTGGTTGAATTACTTGACCTGCTCAGCCTGCCTCAGAGATACTGTAAAGGTTTGGCAAAGCAATAGGGGTTATAAATGTCTGCAGGAAACTGGGTCTTCATGGATGGTGAGCATTAGATTCCTTGAGTTTCCTGGGCCTCTGGGTTTTGGCAGGGGACAGAGTTGGTTCTTGTTTGTTTTTCCTGCAAACACTTGCACTTTGTGAACCTAGTGAAGGGACGGGTGAGTGGATGCCACAGGCACAGAGAACTATCTCGGTTCCTCTTTCTTCCTCAAATACGTCATAGCTGCTGCTTCATTTCCTTTCTAGGAACTTCAAATCTGAGGTCATGGTGCCCGTCAAAGCCAGCGGCAGTTCCCACTGCCGGGCGGGGCAGACTGGAGTCTGTCTCATTATGTGATCTTTGGGGTCCATGCCTGTGTCACTGCAATTTTCAGGTGAGGGGACTAGAGGCAGGAGGGCCAGGGGGAGGCTGGGGTGGGGTGGGAAGCCCCATCCCAGAGTCTGAATGATGGGCTCTGAGGGGTGCCAAAGGCAGCCGCCCCACCCCTACCCTGAACCACTTTCCTCTGCAGGAGAGGTGGTCAACTCTTCTCTGCCTTTCCAAACCTGGGGTCTACCCTGCAGCAGGAGGAAGGGGAGAAGGCAGAAGCAGCTGGCTGCTGCCTCGTAGGGCAGACCCTCCCTGAAGGCCCAGGCGGGAGCCCCCAGGCGGAGGCCTTGCTGAAGCCTTGGGCAGGAGGCGCGGCGCCCTGACCTGCCTGTTCTGTGCCCCACACCCTACGTGCCGTGGCTCTGTGCAGTATACATAGATAGCTCTTGCCTGGAGCTGTGTCATTTGTTGTGAAAAGCTTAACAGGCTGGTCAGGCCGTGTCACCTTCAGAGCAAAGCCATAAGGAGTGTCTCCCCAGACTCCCCGCTCAGCACACACTTGCTCCTGCCTCTCAGGCCTTGAATCGGCCCATTAATGTAGTCGCCTGTCCATCTGCATGAATGACAGGGAGCTCTCTGTGGTCTGCCTGTGAGTTCTCCAAGTCCGAGTCCTTAGCTCCCAACAGAGCTCAGACCCCAGCAGCACACCTGGCCCACTTCTGAGCCACCTCCCTCCCTGCCCCAGTCCAAAAGCAGTGCCTCACCCTCCAAGAGGAAAAAGGAAGAACTCCTGGATGGGGTCCTGGGAGGAGTTAGTATCCTGGCCAGACGCCCTCCACACACACACACGTCCCAGGAAGTGAAAACTGGAAGCTAACTTTCGGATTTCAGCCTGTGTTTCTAATCCTGCCTCTGCTCCCCGATGTCTCCCTGAAAGTCAGACGCATCATTCTGGCCCCTCCCATTTTCTTATGCCAGCTTCATGCTCAGTGTTGTGCTCAATAAAATGGACATATTTTTCTCTATGAGGCTCCCTTTGGTTCTTCTCAAAGTAAGAAGCAGCTCAGGGACTTGGGAGCCTGTGACAGTGGCAAGTGGAACCCAGCCATGGTCGTGGCTGACGTGGGCTGGAAGCATGCAGTGTGCCAGTCGCCTCGCGTCACGCATTACCCATTTACTCAGCACAGCAACCACTTGGGGTAGGTTCCGTTGGGGCCCCGCTGCTCCGACTCCAGCGCCCATTCTCCTAATACTGTATGAGATAAGCATGACATTGAGGCCTAGCCCTGCCCTGCCACATTGGTGATGTTAGGAAGTTATGTAGCCCTTTGTGTGCCTTGGTTGCCTCACTTGTCAGCGCCACCTACATCATGAGGTAGGGCAGACTATGTGTCCAGCACAGTGCTCAATAAATAATTAATATGATCACTAACGATCAAGACGTTCACGTAGATAAATGCCTAACCCAGTGCTTGGGCTATGGCAGAACACAAATGCTCCTGTCATTTCCATACCACCCCCACACACACACACAAATACACACACATGCACACACACACACACACACACACACACACACACACAGAGATACACATCCGTTACAACTTTGCGATCCCGACACATAGCATCCGGTTTTAGGTCTGCCTCCAGGAGCTGTGTGAATTTGAACATCTTATTTCCATCCTCTGGGTTTCTATTTATCTGTAAATGTGAAACTGGATCATTGTTCTAAGATGAAAAGGGCTCCTCTGATTCTCTCGAGAATGGGATCCATCAGGTTCCGGGCCAAGGGGCCCAGTCCCCCTCAGTTTGGGTGATAAGCCAGCTGGACTGGGCAGGGTGGGACAGCCTGTGCTTGGTACACCATCAGGCCTTCGGCCTGAGCACCCAGGAACCCCAAATGGGAGACAGAAACAAGTGACAAATGTTTACTTAATGGGAGACAGACTATTTTCCCTCTTTGAGCCTCCAGGCTCCTTTCCAAAGATCTATATTGGGCCTTTCATTTGCACATCATTTTGGGTTAAGTTTTTCTCCGTGGAGGATTCAGCAAGGACGCTGTCCAGCCAAGCTCTCTCCGCTTGAGAGATTCTGGTCACAGTGGCATGGCCCGCTGCCACCATCTCTGTCCCTCAAACATGGCTGTCCCATCCGCTCAGGCTTGGCTGCAGCACAGACTAATCTTAACAGCTACACAGCAGATGTGGCCAAGGCGGTGCTTTGGGCTGCAGAAAAGGAGCTAGAAAGCATTCCAACCTAGTCTGCTCCCGAAAGCACAGAGGGCAGACACAGGGCCCAGGGGCTGGCCGCTGGAACATCACTTGCAGGTGGCGTAGTAGAGCACACGCTCGTTGATGTGGTCACGGATCTGCTCCACGTGCTTCTCCAGCCCCGTCAGGTCTGCCGAGCGAAGCAGGATGGCCTGGCTGCCCTGAAGCAGCTCGGACTCCATGTCTGAGGGCACATGGAACAGCAGAGGTTAGAGGAGGTGGGGCTGGGGAGACCTTCCCAAGACTCCCAACCCGCCACTGGAGGCAGCACCTGCAGGAAGAATCACCGGAAGGGGAGCCCTCTCCAGCCCCATATGCCGCCCAGCCCTATCCTACTATTAGAGAAACAAACGGGGCAGGGGCCAGACCCAGAAAGCCTTCACCCCAATTATCCTGTGGCCCCTACCCTTCTCCTCTGCTCTAGGCTCCCTCTGTTGTCCCAGATGGATGAGGTGGGGCCACTGGCACCAAGGTTAGCAACCCGTTGCTATTGGACCCAGACAGCTGCCATCCCACCAACGATCCTCAAATGGGCACCATGGTGACGAGCTATCAGAGTGACCAGAATTCCTCTCCCTCTGGCTCCTCAAAATGCCACTCCAGAGCTAGTCCCCGCCCCCAGTCCATTCGGCATCCCACCACTGTGCGTGGGGAACAGGAAGGACTCCGAAGTGGCCTGGTCCACCTGCCCCTCCTGTCACTCTAGGCAGGACACCCCTCTACCACATTCATCATAGCTGGGACCCCGCCTCAGCCGGGAGTTTTCCAGGAACAGGGAGGGAGCACACTTCCTCACAAAGTTCCAGCTTTAGGCAGCTCTAGTTGTTAAAAAAAAAAAAAAGTCTTCTCATTAAGCCAGAATCTGAGCATGTCTTGCTTGCACCCAGTTGTCTTAGGTCTATTTCCTGGGGGTACAGGAACAGATTTGCTCTGTCTCCCACATCGCAACCCTTCAAATGTCTGAGGCCTCATCTTCTCCAGATTAAACCTCCTTAATTCCTTCATCCATTCCTTATCTGATACAATCACCACGCCTTCCCTACCTCCCAACCCTGGTCACTCTCCCATGACGTGTTTTGTCAGTATCCCTTCTGAAGATGTAACAGCCACCACTGAACACCACCCCCAAGGTGAGATCCTATATGCAGAGTGTAACAGGGCTGTTACTGGGCTGACATTCAGCCAGTGGACACCCATATGGGCCTATGGGTTGATAACATTGAAATTTTAGCAGCTGCTGTTCTGTTCCCTGGTCCCCACCCACAGGGGCCACCTATGCATAATTGTCCCCATAATCCTGCAATTAAAGGTAAATAAATTCCTACAAGAAGGTAAGTGGCTGTTTCAATGCTACCATCTGCATCTCTTCTGTTTGGTAGGTGCATGGCACACCAGTTGCGAAATATTTTTTTTTTTTTTTTTTGAGAGCAGTGTCACTGGCCCTCATATGTGGGACCCGAACCGAGGCCGCTGGCTTCCCAAGCCAGCGCTTAACCACCGCGCCACTCGGTTGGCCCGCGAAATATTTTTAATGTCACCCCTGAGCCAGTAATCCCCTTATTTTGGCTGCTTTGTATTTGTTCACTGTTTTGGCAGTAACAAGACTGTGCTAACGTATATCATGCTCACAGTTACTCCAAATTCTTGGGTCTTTTTCAGGTGAGTAACAACTCATTTGCTTATCTCTCACCAGTTGTAAAGTATTTTCAGCTACATTAGCCGCTGAGAAGCCAGGCCTCACGTGAGCTATACTTCTGGGTTTAGGCCCAAATGAGGCCAGACTGGAAGATAATTTTTCTCCTTATTTAATTTCATCCTGTTAGTTAGCCCAGCCTTTTAGACGTCTGAGATTGCCTTAGAATATTGGTTCTGTTATCTAGTGTATTAACTGTCTATCATCCACAGATTTGATAAACAAACTCTTTAGGCTCCTCCATCTAGGTTAGCTCCTCTCACCTTACCCTCAGGTCTGGCTGGCCACAGCCTCATAACTGCCCACTGTCAACCTGCCAGCCCAATCTTCTCCATGGTGCCCACCCGATTAGAGAAATAGATTTTTGTCTGTTTTCTCTGAAGTTCAGAGAAACTCTGAGGCATTCACTGGCACACCAGGGCCGTGACCCCATCATCACATCTTCAAGATTGAGCCCGTTTCCTGGAAATCCCTGTCTTCCTTTCTGAGGAACCTCAGAACTCTTTTGAAAACTCCTTTCATTACGTCACTGCCATAGGCAAAAGCCTTCCATGGTTCCTGCTTCCTCCAGGGCTGAGCCTCCCCTCTCATCCTAGCATGGAGGCCAGGAGCACGGACCCAGACACACGGATTCCTACTGCTTCTTTCCGCTCAGAACATGCCTCAGCCTTCCCACCCACCCTGACTTGTGGTCTCTCCTCTTCCTCACAGCCTCTCCCAGGCCTACATGTCCTTCCAGACCCTCGTCTAATCTTTTCAGTGCATTCCCTTCGCTGAACATTACTCCCTGACATTATGTATCCTCTGTATCCCCAGACCTCTTATTACCTAGGCTCCTATCACAGACCTCCTTGTGCTGTTAAATACAGTTTCATGTATCTTGCAGGCAATAGGGAAAATGGTTCAGTCTGGATCTCAAGCTTTTTGAGACGAGGCAAGTCTGGTGGACATCTCTGCGTTCCCCACAGCCCCATCACTGGGCCTCATACCAGGTGCCCAGGTACTCCCGACTGACTGCACTCCTCAGCCCTGCTAGCTCCATAAAGACTGGGCCTCAGAAACCCTGGACTGGACCTGCCATCAGGACGCCCCTCAGTTCAAGCCCCCACACTATCCCCTCACCTTTCATCCTGTCCATCATCTCCATGGTCTCCCCAAACAGTTCCTCTGCCTCCGTCTTGACACTCAGGATCCGGCTTCCCTGTTCCCCCAGCATGGGGCTCTGACCCAACCGGTCCTTCAGCTCAGCATATTTTTGTTTTATTCTCTCAAATCCCTGAAAAGTGGTAGAACAGTCTCTGTCACCATCATCATCGTCCAAAGTCCTAAAGAGCTTTGGCTAGAGCACTTGCTATCACCCAAATCACAAGGAGGGATAAGGTGCTACTAAGCCCCAGGGGGTTGGTTTTGCCTATAGACACCCCTAGGCTACAAACTGTATCTGAAACTTCTTCTGTGTTTCCTTCCCTTTGTCTGTAGCTCCTGTCACTTCCCACTCACCTCCAGCACAGTGCCAGGCACACTGTTGTCATTTAATTATATACTCGGCAGCTTGGCCATTGTACCGGGACTGTAAGTGCTAACAGTCCAGGTACACTGGAGACACTGAGGTTGGCCCTTTGATCTCTCTGGTCTAATTCTGACAGTGATGGGGCTCTCAGGTTAGGCTAGGTCAAGAAGGTAAGTCTGTCTGGGCAGCCACAACAGGGGACAAGCCTGGATTGGGAGTCAGGAGACCTGCTTTGTAGATGAGCTTTGGGTCTGGGCAGTTACCTTCACCTGTAAAAGGGCAGGAATTGGACTAGATGGTTTCCAATATCCCTGAGCCAGCTACACCAAAGGCAACCAGAGGTAGAATTTAGATGTCTGGCCAGGTTTGGATTAGCCCTAGAGCACCTTCTGGTTATTCTAGAATAACTGTTATTCTAACTGCTTTGGACCCAAAGTCCTATAAAGTATCCTCTTCTACTTAGGAGCTCCCCCGCCCCCATGGGCTAACTCTGCCTTCTCTGTACCTCCTGGGCACTCAGCGCCCGCTCGCTGGCTCCCTCCGCGAGCTGCTGCGCCTGGACGGCCTGTGCCCGCTGCTGCTCAGCCTGGCGGTGCAGTTCCTCCATCCGAGCTCGGAAGTCACCCAGCTGCTCCATCATGCCAGCCACTAGAGTTTCTGCTGGCCCCAGCACCTGCTGAACCTTTGTGGAAAGAGGGAGACCAGGGGTTTGCGATGGGCCGCACGGGCAGTGGTCTTCATCCTTCTTTTCTCCAATGCATCAGGCAGCCACAACTTTCTCCAACCAAGACACCTAATCCCCCATCTGTCCACTCGCATCCAGGCCTCCCCCTTCTCCAGCTCAGCGGACCCCCACTCCTTTCTGCACCCGGTCATGTGAACAGAAAACCAAAGGCTCAAAGCCAAGTTCAAGGCCATGACTCTCCTACTTTAGGTCCCCAGCTCAGTTTCCATCCAGGTTACTTTCTGGCATCTTCTATCCTTGTGCCTGAATCTGTCTGTTCATTCCCAAAAATGGGGGAAGGAAGCCAAAACACCTCACCTCAGCAACCCTGTCCTGCATAAGCCGAAGGGAGCGGCTGGTGCCATGCATGGTGTCCTGAGCTTCCTGCAGCGCCACCGTGCCCTGTCGCAGGTTCCCCAGCACGTCCTCTACCTGGCCCTCCACTGTGTGGGCTCGGCTCCTGGGGCCAGGAGAGCACACGGGAGAAGGGAGAGGGTGAGTGAGCAGGGAAGGAAGAGATATGTGGTTCCACTCACTCTCCAATCCAAAGGAATATCCTTCCCGACTCAGAGCTTTTTCATCCCAGGACCCCACCAAGCAGACAGGATGAATGGAGTGTTATGTCCGAGACACCCTTTTGGGCGGGTTGCAGTATGGAAGACAGAGCCATGCCGAGTAAAGTGTAACCTGAATGCTAGGTATCACTTCACCACCCCCCACTGTTAGCGCCCCTCCTGTCTCCCAGCGCCCTGCACCCCTCTGAGAGCTTCTTCTCTCACTTCCAGGAACAGGCTTGGGGAGCAATACACCAGCCCCATCCTGGGCGGGGCGGAGCGCAGGGCCTAGGGCCATACCTGGCCTGCTCGGCCTCTGCCTGGAGCCTGCGGGCTCGAGCAATGTCCTGCTTGGTCTGGGACAGCACCAGGTCCACGTTAGGAAGCCTGGCTGCGATGGCCTGGATCTCATTCATCTTCCGCAGGACTGTGGCAGAGTCCGTGGGCAGCCACAGGGCCAGCACGGCCTCACTGACCTCCTGGATGGTGGCTGCATCGGTGTCAGGGCCTGGAAGACAGCAGTCCATCAGCCTGGGGGAGCCCAGCCACCTCCCCACAGACCAGAGGCCTCTGCAGGCTGAGCAGCACCCATGGAAGCACCACGGTGACGTCTCTGCCTGGTGCCCCAAGGCCCTGCCACCCCCCTCAGGCACTCAGGTGCCCAATTCTCTGAGAGTTTCCGGCAATGCTGTGGGAGGATGCTTGTCAGCACAGCTGTGGCATCTAAGAGACTGGTGGCACAGGAAACTGCAGGCTGGGGAGAAGGAGGTGGTGCCAGGCAGCTGGCCCTAAACAATGCCTGGAGCGCAAACATAATCAGCCCTCAATTGGGAAGAGCAGCCAGGAACTGGAATTGCTTCCTTGGCAGTAAGACCCCTTGTGCATGGCTCTCGTCAGACCAGAGGGCTCCTCTTCACAAAGGCAGAGAGTCATGGCCAGGTCTTTGCTCCAATGCCACCTTCTCAGAGAGGCCAACCCTGGCCGTCCTATCCAGAATCGCAACCCCCACCCTACATGGACACCCCTTATCCTCCTTCTCCACTTATCTTTCTGCTGGCATCTCTCATGCCGAACACTGAACTCGCATCTGCTTTGCTGTCAGTTTCCCCACTAGAACATGAACGCCATGAGGGCAGGACTGGGTTTCATCCACAGCTCTAGCCGCAGCCCCCAGCTCCGTGCTTAGCACTTGGAAGCGCTCGTGTCTGTAGAGGGCACCAAGGATTGAAAGGGCTCCAGACCCAGGCCTCCCCTTTACTAGTCAAGCAACCTGGAGCAAGTCAAATGGCATCTCTGAGCTCAGCTTCCTGACCTGTGAAATGGGAATAACCATCCTCAACCTGAAGGGATGGGATGAAACAATCATGTAGCAAGAACTCTATAAACCAACTGTGGGTCAGAGAACAAGCTCAGAAGTAGAGATGGCATCTCCTCCCCAACTCTCCCTGTTCACTTTTGCAGATTCCACTGGTATTGATGGTTTGGGGAAGAGAGCACACACCCACCCACATGGTTTTCCCTGGCACTTGAGCTCCTCTGGGGCCCTGGGCCCAGCCTGACTCTGCAATCAGAGCGTTTCCTCACCAGCTACCTAAGGTCCAGTCTCAGTCTCATCCCCTGCCAGGTGGAAGGGCATCCCTGGAAGGTGGAAGCCACGCCTCCTCCACTGCTGTGTCTCCTCAGAGCCAGGGCAGGGGCAGCACACTGCAGGAGCCCAAGGCATAGCCGGGGTTGAACTTCACAAGGTGGGCTTTTCCCTAACTACCAGCTTTTACAAGGACCTCCCCGTGGAGACCAGCAACCTCTCATCTAACCCAGAGTCCCACTTACAAACCAGGCTTCATAAGCACCTTCCCAGGAAGGCCCCACTGACCCACGCCTGCCTGGCTCGGCCCTCCCTTCACCCCGCCTCACCGCGGCTGTGCCTGAGTCTGAGGCTGGGTCTGAGCTACACTCAGTTTCATGGGCTTCTGAGCCTCGGGGTAGGCTCGGTAAACACTCACTGCTCGGAACAGCAGCATGTGGGCAGCTGAGACTAAAAATCAAGTTAGACTCGGTCCCTGCCCTGGTGGAGCTCGAAATCTGATGGGACAGACAGGCTCATCACCAAGGAGGCACAACCCTGAGGGACGGGGGTGACACAGGGTGCTAGGACAGCCACTGGAGGGGCATCTAACCCAGAGGGTTCTTCGAGGATGAGTAGGAATTAGCCAGGTCAGGAGAGGTGGGGCAGGGCAGACAATCCAGGGAGAGGAAAAACACTAGCAAAAGCAAGTGTGTGTGTGTGTCCATCTCATGGTACACCAATCTAGAGTGTGGACTAGGGTGAGATGAATCCTACCTGTACTCCCTCCATGCTGGGTACCCTTAGGCAGGTAACTTAACCTCCCTGGGCCTAGCGTCCTCTCTGCAAAGTGGTAGGCAGCAAGGATTAAATCATGTAATACATGCGAAGAAGCACTTAGAACAGTGCCTGGCACTTACAGAACTCAGTAAACCTGAACTAGTATTTTGTCAATTCCATTTGACGACCTGGGAAAGACAATGTCTCCTCTTCCTCCCCAAGTTCCCCCCACGCTGTGGCCCTAACGTGCCAACAGCAGCTCGTACCCACACCTCCTGCACTGGGGCTCTGGAGACTGTCCTGGTCACTCTTTCTCTCTGCCCTTGGCTTCATGATAGGACTTGACCTGAGACACAAGTATAACTGAGAGGACAAAAGTGGGGGGACCCAGAGCTGGGCGACTCCCTGCCTGTTCTTGTGAGCCTTGCACCCCAAGGAGAGACTTCCTACTCACATCCCACCCCCAGCCAGGGTTGATGCAGGTAGGTGACCATTCAGCCTCACTTGGCTTGACTCCGGGGAGGGCTTCCTTATGTCTGAGTCCAAGCCCCAAACTTTGGCTGCCCCTCCATCCATGTTTGTCGGGCACCATCTGCCTGCATCCCCAGGTAACGCTTTCCCTTCTGGGGCTGTCTGGGAGGCTGGTTCTAACATGGCCTCAGACAAGCCAGCGGACCTCAGCGGATCCTTCCTGCCCACCTCTGACCTGCTCTCCACACTGAGGAGGTGGCTTTGTTCTGTTTGGAGCAAAGGCAATGTAATAGTAGCAGGAAGAACCACTGTCGTCATAGCAAGCCCTCAACAACTAGTAACTGGGCTCCGGGCCAAGCAAATCTCTGGCAGGGAGCAGAAATCTAACAATATCAACTCATATTCCTGAGGCACCTTTAATTTTTCAAAACACATTTTACATCAGTTACTCGATCCCCAGAATAAACTTGTGAAATACTATTATACCATCCCGGGTTGCAGAAGTGAAAGACAAGGCAAAGAGAAAAGCAAACTTGCCCAAAGTCACCCAGGTTCCCAAGTTTTGTCCATGGATCTTTCCACTCCCCAGGTCGGCAAATGAGGGTATCTGGTTCATTTATTCACTCAACCAACGCTGGGTGTCTGGCCTTATGCTAGGTGCCGGGAACACAGAGAACAAGACAGACAGCCACCCCTGCCCTCTTGGAGTTTACAGTCTAGTGGGAAGACTAACAATACACTCCAAGGCAAATGAATTCAACACCATGGGCTCAGAGCAGTGCAATGAAGGCCAGCGGGGAATGGGAGGGGAGGGGACAGCCCAGTAGGATGGTCAGGAAAGGGCCCTCTAGGGAGATGAAATTTCAACTGAGACCTGGGGGGCAAGAATCAGCAGCCTTGGAGAAAGCATTCCAGGCAGAGAAAGAACAAGTAAACATTTCGAGATGGGTAAGCACCTGTCCTGTTCAAGAACTGTCAGTGAACAAAGCAGAGGACACAAGGCCACACCCAGGAGGCGAGCAGAGGCCATGGTAAGAGTTGGGGGTTCATCCCAAGAGCAAGAGGAAGCCAGTGAGGGTTTTAGGCACGAGTGAGATGTGATCTCACACACGTTTTTCAAAGATGTTTCAGGCTTGTTCTGTTGAGAATAAACCTGAGGGAGCAGGAAGGAAGGTGGGAAACAACCAGATGAGGGAGGGGGGCCGGGTGAGGCTTGGGGGCGGCTGGCTGTCCCGCCAGGGCAGCAGGAGCGGAGAGACAAGCCCAGGGTAGGGTGGAGTCCGGGCTCACCTGAGAGGAAGTCCCGGACCTGCTGGATGAGAAGCCGAGTGCGCCTGACGTCTTCCTCCATCTGGGAGCGGCTGGCGCTCACCTGGGTCTCCAGGTGCTGAGCATCCGATCGCACCTGCCAGGCGGCTTCCTCGGCGGCCCTGATCTGCCGACACACACTGGAGGTCAGCAGTGGTCAAAGCCCCAAGAGAACTGCTCCGCAGCCCCTCAGGATTCTGTGGACGCCCGCTACTCAAGGCCTACCTGGGAAACATTTGAAACTAACCCAGTTTGTCCCAGAGAAACGTGATGTGGTGTCAGGTTTCAAAAACCCCAAAACACTGGCCCCCAACTCTACCTCTCACATGCTGTGGGGCCTGGGGTATGTTACTTGACATCTCTGGGCCTTTGTCTCCTGAGTGTAAAATGGAAACTGACTTGCCCAGGGGCCTCTGTCCCCTCTGCCTCCTCCTATGGGTGCCCACTCTACCTTGGCCACACCTACCATCTGCCTGGTCTGCTGGAGTTGGGCGTTGAAGCCCCGTAGCTGCTCGGACACCTGCCCCGCCGTCCGGAAGGCCCCGCCGGCCCTGGGGAGGACACCTCTGCAATGGGAGCCACAGGCCGTGCCATTGTCTCGGGGACAGAGCTCACCAGGGCACGCTCCTGGGGTGCAGGCTATCTGCCTGGAGCCCCCACAGAGCTGTGGAGAGAGGGGGCATCAAAGAGGGTACCCAAGGCTCCTCAACAACCACTCCCATCCCACACCAGGGAAAGTAACAGCCAGACATCTCCATGGCAACTGGGTACCAGAAACTTGTTTCCTTGGCAACCTCTGAGCACACCCATGAGGGGCCAAGGGTTGGGACGGGTGGGGCAGCCAATGGGTTCACATTGCCCTAATGAGAGCCATAGAGTTGGTGTGGGACAAGCTGAGGCAGGGGGCTCTGGGAAGTGGGGCTCCATGCCACCCATGACTCACCTTGTTGATGGTGGGCGTCAGGTCGGGCAAGGAAGCCATTTCCTGCCTCAGGGCTGCCAGCTGGAGGCCACCGGCTCCTCCTACTCCTCCCAACTGCTGCTCCAGCCTCTCCGCCTCTCTCCTGCTGTCCCTGAGCCGGAGAAGCCGGCGGGAGCTGTCAGAGACCTGCTGGGCGGCCTGGGATGACCGCTGGTAGGCTGCCGTCAGCATCCGGAGGGCTCCTGTGCGAAGAAAATGGAGTCACCCCTGCACCCGGAGGCCTGGAGATGGAGGAGCACGAGGGAGACAAGGTGTGGCGTAGTGAGGCGTGCGGCTGTCTGTCCTCACCTGAAGGATCGGCACTGCTGATTTTCTCAAACTGCTCTCTCTTATTCTGATACATAATAAGGAGGTGATTGAAGCTTCTGTCCAGATTCTCCAGGTCTCCTGGGAGGGACAAGCTTTCCTCCTCTAGGACCAGATTGGGCTGCAGGTCTTGGAGAGTCCGCCTGAGATGGGAGAGGAGCTTTCACTAACATATAGGAGGGGGGTTGCCGCTCCACAACCAGCCTTCCCCTTGGAGAAAGTGCTGCTGAGTCAGGAAGAACAGAGGCTTTCAGCAAAGGCTACAGAACGGGCGACTTCACAGGCTGAAGGGGACTCTGCTGGGCAAAGCCCGGGAGGGCGGCGGTCCTCCCTCCATCCCTCTGCAGGCAGATCCAGAAAGCTCTCTCCTTTGACCTGGGTGACCCTGACACTCCCGATTCTCTTCCACCTCCCCACACCTGGCTTCTTCCGCGAGGGGCACCACCCTGACCCCCCTCAGCTCGCTACAGGCTGACTTCTGCCACCACCCATAGAGCCGGGGCACCCGAGGCTCTCTTCTGCAACTGCTGCCACTGGTTTCCACCTGAAGAGGGTTCCCTGCCCAGACCCACAACCATTGACCTTTCAGTGGCTCCCCTCCCCCCATGCCCTTGGCAGCTCCACCAACCACCAGCTCCCTCCCATAAGCCTCACGTTCTCCATCCCCCTGCTGAGGCATGGAAAGCCCTTCCAAGCCTGCATTGCCAGCCTCCCAAATGCCTATGGACTCATGACACAATTGTGAGACTTAGGTCAGTCACACACCTGGACGGCCCTGGGCACCGACAGTCAGAGAGTGCCCAGGGAGGGCACACTCATTATAGAAGCTTCCAGAACCAAATCGCACTAAGAAGGCGCCTCTGCTGGTAGCAGGGGGGTGTGGGAGGGACCACTCTCATTCCAAAGGCAAATACCAGTTATTTTTAGAGCCCCTGCCTCCTGGTTGCCCTCCACCAGGGTGACTAATCCAGAGCTGACTCTCTCTCACAGGCAGCGCGGGGTACTTGAAAGAATGCTGGGCTTGGGCTGCAGCCTGGTCTCCGAGTCCCTGCTGTGCCCTTCAGTGGCCTCATGGCTCTGTCACATCATCTATCATCTATATCTGTTTCCTCATCTGAAAACGGAAGTAATAACGCCCACCACACCAACCACACAGGACTGTGGTGATAGTTGAAAGACAGAAGGTCCATGAAAATGCTTTGTAAACTGTAAAGGGCTGTACCAATGTAAGGAAGGACCAGGGTGCTCCTTGTGTGAGCCCACGTGGCATAATTCTTCTCAGTGCTTGGCAGGGAAATGGAATTACCTGATGGAGAAGATGGCATTGGCCACCCGGGCCACCTCCTGCTCCGTGACTGGGGCACCACCGAGAATTGCTTGGATCTGCTCGATCTTGTTCTTTGCATCCAAGATCCGGGAGACCAGGCGGGGGTCCTCCAGGCCGTGCCCAGGCCACAGGGTGGCAGTGCCGTTCCGGAGGCTACTGAGGCGTAGGGCCTGCTCCTGGAGATCCGCGTCATAGTTCTGGAAGCAAGGGTGGCAGGCGATGCACACCGGGTAGCGGTCGCAGTAGCCTCGCTGGCACTGGTCGCAGCGGGGCCCCGTCAAGCCCGAGCGGCAGAGGCAGCGGCCGGAGGCCTTGTCACAGCCTGGGCCCTCGGTTCCCCTGAAGTCACAGTCACAGGCTAGGGTGGGGAGAAATGAGGCCAGGGTCAGGGAGACCAAGGTGTCTGGTGGGGAGAGCCTGAGGAGGAGGCCTGACCTAAGGGTTTTTATGTTTAGAATAATAGAATAAAATCATGGTGATGGCAGCAACAAAAGTGAGCTCTTTGTTAGCACCTACCATGTGCCAGATACTGTTCTAAGTGTCACACTCACCACACACACAGTAACTCGTTTGACCTTCACAACCACTCCGTGACACAGTTAGCCACCCTCAGACAACTGAGGCACAGAGAGGTTCAGTGCAATGTGCCCCTTCCCCAGGGGAGGCAACTGAGGCCTGCAAAGAGAAAGTGACTCGACCTGCCCCCCTCGGCAAGGCAGAGGCCGAGCTGAGACCAGACCCGGGTCTCCATGCTCCCATGGCCACTTGTCTAACTGACTTTCTGGGGAAACACACCTCCCTGCTCAGGACTCACTTTCTCTGTCTGCGAAGAGGGGAGAAACTGTGGCTCTGGGAAATGCTTTCTCAGGGTAGTGGGGAGCAAAGCAACCCGCCTGTCATGGGGATGTTGGGCCTGATGTCACTCACTGGCTCAGGGCTGGGAGGCCACGCCAACTGGCCGGAGCAGTGGGAGAACGTGCTCTCATGGGGTCACCAGGGCCCAGGCCACATGCATGACTACGGATGCCCCCATACCACACATCCCCACTGCCAGCCCACCCAACAGTTCAGCCTACAGCCCCAGCATGCCCCCACCCAGTGGATATGTACCTCGGCATCCCCTGGCTGTGTCTCCGTAGGTCCGGTGGGGACACTGGCGGATGGCTGCAGCGCTGCACGTCAGGCCACCAAACCCTTCCCGACAGGGGCACTGACCTGTGAACTGGAGGGAGAACAGAGTCAGGGAGTACCCCTCACAGGCCCAGCTTTGCAGAACCTCCCCAGTGCTGCACCCCAAACAACGGCTTCCACTCAGAGACAAGCTCTTAAGTCAGAGTCCAGGATGGCCCTGCAGGAGTCATCGCGAATGACACTGCCAAAGCTCCAAGCCACAGGAGGGACATTGAGTGGCCTCCCCAAAAGGGATGGGGACCAAAGCAACCCAGCTTGACTTTGGAAAGGCTCAGAAGGGCAGCATTGGAGGGGAGACAGACATGCTGTTGGGCAGGCCTCCCCTCTCCTGGTTGGAGCCCCATGGGACCACCCCCACCGCTTTTTACCTGGTTGCATTGGGGGCTGAGGGAGTTGTTTGGGTCGCAGGCACATGGCTCGCAGCCCCGGCCGCTGGCCAGCTTCCAGTGGTATGGAGCACACTGGTCACATTTGGGGCCCACCACGTGGGGCAGACACAGGCAGCGCCCACTCTCCTCATCACACGGCATGTCCTGTCGGGACCCCAGGACGCTACAGTCGCAGCCTGCAGGAAGGAGGGCAGCTCACCAAAAACTCACCCCCAGAGAACATGCCAGGAGGGGGCCCATCCTGGGAGAAGAATCAGGCAGGGCCCATCCGTCCAGATAATCTGGCTGACTCATAAGGCCACTGCGTTTCCCACCAGCTCCAGCACCTGGGCGGCTTGGCTGACTGCCCTCCCTCTCCATGAAGGGCTCATGCCACCTTCCGACCTGGGGCTACGCTGCCACCTGCTGGAGGCCAGTGGCACAGCATCTGGCACATAGCACAGTGAGGAGGGCAAGTCATGAGTCTGGTGGCCCCATGGAGCCTGCCCCAGGCCATGCCAGGCTGGGCCCCCTACTCACGGTGGCAGCCTTGGGGGTTGGCGGAGGTAAGTCCTGTAAATCCCGGCTTGCACAGGTCACAGCGCTCCCCCTGCACGTGCTCCTTGCACACACACTGCCCAGTCACTTGGTCACAGGGAACCCCTGGCACTGCCCCATCCGGGTCACACTCGCAGGCTGAGAGATAAAAGCAGCCACCGCAGTAGGAAAAAAAACAAAAGCACAAAGTTAAGAGCAAATTGTAGGAACCATACTGCCTGGTTCAAGTCCTTGTTCCACCACTTACTGGCTTACAACCTTACACCTTAGTCAAGTTATTTAATCCCTCTGTGCCTCAGTTTCCTCATCTGTAAAATGGGGATAATTATACAACTTTCTTAGGAGGAATAAATGAGTAAATGTGAAACAGGTAGGACAGGGCTGGGCACATGTTAAGTACTATACAAGTTTTGTTGTCATGATTTGCTATGTGCCAAGCTCTGAGCTGGGTGCTCTTGCATGATGACTTAGGTGAGCCTTATGCTAAGCCCCAGGGTGGAGATGGTTATCCATAGTGTACACATGAGGAAACTGAGGCTCAGAGATGGCAAAGCACGTACTCAGGTCACACAGTTAGAAAGTGCTAACAGAAAAACTGACATCTTTCTCACTCTTTCCATAAACAAATAATATTAACAGGAAGTAACCCAGCTTTCTCCTACCTCCACACTCAGACCTCTTTCATGCCCTTCGAAACACAGGCTCTTGCTTCATCGAGAAAGTCTTTCCTGAGGAACCCGCCTGAGTCATATTGCTTCTGTATGAACTCACTGGCCCTTGTGGGCATGTTAAGTCACGCTTGGGTGTTCCATCACATTATATTCATTTCTTAATTCAATAAACAATCTCTGAGCATTAACTTTTTTGCTTGCCATTGTACTAGGGCCTGAGGATACAAGATACAATCCCAGCCACAGAGGGATTCTCAATGTTGGGGGAAATAGGAAAATATAGAGCGAACCACATTATAACATTTAAAGGCAATAACATACATACAGACAAGGTGCCTTGCCCCGTTTCTCATGTGTGTATGGTTGATATCACCGAACAGTGTGTGTGTTTCTTGACAGCAGGAACTACATCTTATATTTACTTTTTCCTCTCCTATGCGCCAGTTAAGGGCTACATAATGGTTGATTGACTGGTTCACGGATGGCGCAGAGAGGTGAGGCGATTTGCTTAGCAGTGCACAGCTAAGTTAAAACAATTGCTCACAAGTCCTGACACAAGACCAAGTCTTCATGCTTCCTGAGGGCTTGTGAGTCTCCAGGTACACATGCTGTGTTGTGTCCAGAATAGATGGGGAGTAATGGGGGGATGGTACCCTGGGGAGCCCCTACTTACGGATACAGGTCTCCTGAATGGGGGCACCAGGGCGCCGGTTCCGGAAATAGTGCAGCTGACACTGCTCACAGTTCTTGCCCTCGGTGTGGTCCCGGCAGTTGTCACACACCCCTCCATGTGCCCCCTGGCTGGTGGCAAACACAGCGGGGTCGAAGTGACATGTCTCTGAGTGCCCGTTGCAGTCACACCCTGAAAAAGGAGAGCCCCGGGATGACATGGGACCAGCACCTTTGTCTGCCACCTACAAAGCATGTCCCTGTTAGCTTGTTGGCATCTCCAGCAACCCGGCAATATGCTCAGATTTGGGAAATGGGGAAATAAGGACCAGGGAGGCTTGTGTAATTTATTGAAGGTTATGTGGCCATAAGAAAGCAGAATAGAGTGGTAACTCAGGCCTCCTGACTCCCCGCATGGGGGCTAACCCATGAATAATGCCCATGTTGGACCAAAGAGACTTCTTTGAATGGTCCAGTCCAACCCTCCCCCATTGCCATCATGCCTCTCCCACTGGGTCACTGCCTCTCTCTGGGCTGGGATGCCCGCTTCCCTCATCTATGCAGAGAAAAGCCCTGGCTCCAGGGAACCAGTTGAAGTAGGAAACAAGATTCGTCCTACACAGGATAAGGCAAATGGAGGGGCCAGGAAGTAAAAAAAAGGATCTGGAAGAAAAAGCCTTGTAGCATCAAAGCATGGACCAGGTCTTGGTCCCGCCAGGCCTGGATGAGGAAAAGGATGGAAGGGCCAGAGGGCAGTTGCAACCCAAATACTCTCTCCATCCCTGCAGAGCCAGGAGAGCTTAAATTGCAAGGGTGCAACTAAGATTCAATTTAAATAATAGAGAATAGATTCTCCCTGTGTCCGAGGAGAGGTCACTGAGGCCCAGAGGGGCCAACAGCCCACACAGTCATACTTTGGCATTCATGGGGGTTCTGGTCATCTGCAGGTCTCCAGGGCCGATTGTTGTAGAAGGGCGCACAGCGTTCACAGTTGGGGCCTGCGGTGTTGTGCTGACAGACGCAGGCGTCATGGACCTAGGAGGGGGGCCATCAGTCATCAGGAATGATAATAGTGTCCCAGGAGGGACCCACCCTCTCTCTTTTGACCCTCCCACCCATCATTCAGGGGCCAGCTCAGACCCCAGCTCCTCCAGCCTTCACTCAACGCTTGCAACACTCAGCTGCCTGCTTGTGTGCCTGTGTGTGCCTGTGTGTGCGCACGCGTGCGCTGTTCTTCTAGCTAGGTTTTTACAAGCTCATTCCTTGCACTTGGACACCCCTGTGATGCTCAGTCCATAGCTGCACCTGGAAGGTGCTCAGGTACCCTTGTTGGTAAACTGTGATTCTAGAAGCTTCTGGGCCCTCTAGGGATTCATATTCCAACAATCTATGACTGAGGTTGTTTGGCTAATTGGGCTGCATGATGAATTGTTACGAGAATCATTAAGGTATAAAAATAGAATAGCTATTGCGCTCTAATTGTCTTCCAAATTAAGCCAACCACCCTCAGCCTGGCATTCAAAGACCTGTATGTTTGTTCCATTCTCATCTCCCACTCCCTCCTGACAGCGCAGCCTAGCTGAGCTCTAGCTACTCCCTGTACAAGCCTCCTTTCCCCCATCTTTTGGCATTTATGAATGTTTTTCTTTTCACCTGGAAGACACTTCTGTCTCTCTCTCTCTCTCTCCTCACGAAAAAAAATCCTGCTAGCAGGCATGGCACCTCCTTCACCAGGCCTCCCTCATCACTCTAATTCCATGGACTTCAACCCTGGATGTACTTCAGGCTCATCTAGGGGGCTTTTAAAAAAATCCCACCAAAAGGCCCCAATTCAATCTGAATCTCAAGGACCAGCGCCAGGCAGCAGTGCTGTGTAGAGTGATTCCCTTGTGCAGCCAGATTGAGAGCCACTGGGAGTGGGCGTGCCCTGTCCCTGCGCTCCATCCCGCAGGCGTTGTATTCTCGTGGGCAGTCCAAGCTCAGCCTGTGCTCTGGCCCTTTGTCTACGGGCCCTAACTCTCACAGGAATCTGGATTCTCTGGCCTCCACTGCAGTCTGGGGCAGGAGCTGGCCCAGAAGTGGAAAGAATAGAGTGACGGAGGTTCATGTCACCTTCGTTTCCTTCGCAGGTCCATTTTACATGATCTCCTTGTGCACACCTATCGATAGGGCAAATATCTAGTTCCCATAAGTTCACAGAACTAAAGCCCCAGAACAATGAAATGACAGCTCCCTCTTCTTGGTCCAGGGTTCTCCTCTACGGGTGGTTCTCAAATTGGCTTTCACAGCAAAATCCCCTGGGTAGCCTGATGGAGCTTCTCGCCCCCATCCCTGATGCATCTGACTCAGCTGGTCTGGGGCACACCTGGCACCTGTGTTAGACTCTGTTCTCTCACACTGTCCCATCTCCCTCCCCTAGCTGGGACTTTAGCGTCCCCAAACCAGGGGCTCTGAATCCTGGCAGTATATTAAAATCGTGTGGAAGCTTTAAAAAACAACAAAATCAGACTATCTGGGAGTGCAGGTCTGGGCCATGTTTTTAGCTCCCCAGGAAATTGTCATGTGTAGCCAAGGTTGAGAAGCATTGCCTTACGTTGCCCCCAACCCTCACGCATATGCTTACATGTAACCAGAAAAAAAAAAATCCCAAACCATACTGCAGGTCTAAAGAAGTGCTACAAAATTCTGATCTTTGAAATGAAACTCACTTTTCACTGCTGCTAAAATGTTAAATACCCATGTCTTAAATTTAGCGCCACCCTGCTTCACAGGCGCATCAAGGATGTGCTTGCTCTGCTGTGGTCTTGACCTCCCACCCTGAACTGTCACCTGCACGGTGGTGGAGGGGCTGGCAGGGGCTCCGTGCCGGGGGGCACAGCGGTCAGCGTGGCCGTGACAGAAGCAGCTCCCCGGCAGACGCAGCTGGGATACTGCATAGTATGAGCTGGGGGGACGGTAGCTCCTCTGGGGCACAGGGGCCAGCCTGGTGAAGTTGATCCTCAAGTTTGTGATCTCCCCCAGCTCTGAGAGGGGGCAAAAAACAAGGAGGGGAGGGGTTGGGAAAGGAAAATGAAGAAAAGTTAGAGGCACATGGAGTCTCCTAGGGCAGGTGCGGAAGGAAAGGAATTCTGGTCTCACTATGCCTTCAACCCTGCTTTCATAAGAGTATTCCAGGGGTCATCCTCCACAGCCCTCCACCCTCCCATGGCAGAAAAGGCACCCCCACTCTAACTCAGGCCGTTTGAGTGTCTGGGGCTACCACAGCACCTCTATGGGGTAAGCAGGGCTAGTATTCTATCTAACCATGTTGACAGAAATATGAATGACCAGGAAAGTTCCAAGACCTGGGTTCCAAGCCTGTTTGGTTCCCTACCCATAGGCTAGAGGGGCAGCCACACGGACCTTGAATCTTTTGACTGTGAGTTGCTGGAATCCCAGAAGCTAAATTCATGAGGTTAAGTTGGACCTATAGAGAGAGGAAAAGGGAGACACTGAGGAAGCGGTAAACCACGTGCCCCAAGCTCAGAAGGGCCCTTTCCATTCAAGGCCCCGCGCTCTTCACGCTACACTGAGGTCCTTCTGACCTGGAACCTGGGACAACCAGGGATGTGAGGCCTGCCAACCACCCTCGGGGAGTGAGATGATCACTAGGCCCTAAACGAGTGTGTGAGGGTGTGTATGTGTGTGTGTGAGGTGTGTGTACAATCTCTCCTCTCCATTGAAAATAAAGCAATCCCAAAAATTTTCTGATTTCCTTGGGCCAGAAATTACAATAAGGGTTCAGGGGATACTAATTTTCCAAAGCCCAGGACAAATGAAAGGACGCAGAGCCCAGGGACATATGGATGTGGTGACCACCCTGCTCTTGACCCCAATTTCAACCATGCTTTTTCTTTTTAATGAAAGCCATTCATTCGATGAGACTTCCTCTCATATTCCAAGAAGAGTTTTTGTATCAACCCTCCACAAGTGTCCTGATCCGGGGTCTGAGGAATGTGGTCATCGTGGATCTGGGTGTGATTATAATCAACGAACCGTTGTTACAGTGCAGCAAAGGGATGCACTGCCCCCAGGGAAGGGGCCCTCTGAGCACATGGTGCAGATCCGAGCAGCTCCGAGGGCTGCCCTGAGCCTGGGCCAGAGAAAGGAGGAGGCCATACGGCCTCCCATAGCAGTGGGAAAAGCAGTCATGGAAGCAAGGAAAGGATCTGACCAGATAGGGGGAGGACTCAGGGAGGGGTGTTCTGAGCTGTTTTGAGGGGCAGGTTCTCATTTCTAGCTCTGGGTTTAAGTTCCAGTGATGCGGAGCTGTGGCTTATACCAGAATTTCTTCAAGGGCTAGACAGATGGATTCAATGGGAAAAGCTCATTCTCATGTTAAACGCTACTGATGAAATCAGAGATTCAATTGAATTCGTGTAATTTGCTCATTTGGCTCTAGTGAGCCATCTCAAAGTCCTCACACTGGACCAAAGTCGGCAGTCCCTTCTCCATTGAAAGGACATGTAATGCGCCAGGGGAGAAGGAGGCCATGGCAGACAGCAGGGCTGGGGCCCGTCACGCACTCCACGGGTTACCGAACTATCCCTCCCGGGCAGCAAAGAGGACAAGCGGCACATGGTTTCAGGGTGGACAGCTGGGGAGAGTCAGCAAGGAGCACTGCCCGAGTCTGGTGAAGGAGTGAGCCATGGGCTGGCGGAGACCCCTCTCCATGGCTACTTTTTCAGGGTCCGTTTTCCTACCTTCCCTCCATCTAGGTGTGCGTTAGGCCTCCGGGGCAGAGACTGGCACCGGGCATCCTGCCAACTCTGAGGCTGGCCCTGGCGGATGAGGGGGAAGGCCGAGGAGCAGTCAGCAGCCAGGTACTGGTACACATGCCAGGTCTTGCCGAAGTCTGAGGAGCGCTCGATCAGCATTCCAGCGGGCATGGGCGCCTGCGGAGACACAGACAGGGCGGGGCCTAAGTGACTGAAGGGAGGGGAGGCCTTGGGGACACAATCACAGGGACAGGCTCCTACAGGCCTGGTGTCTGTAGGATGGTTAGCAGCAGCCTGACCTCTCCTCACTAGATAGCAATAGCATACTCACAGGTGTGACAACCAAAAATGTCTCCAGAAATTGCCAAATATACCCTGGTTGAAACCACTACAGTAGGTCATAGGCCCCCACCTGTCTTAGTTGTAACCCGGCATCCAGCCCTTGGGAGGTGCTTAGTTCACATCTGTCGAATGAATAGGTGAGTCTTTAGTTTGCTCTCCCCCTCCCCCACTTATACCTGTAAACTCATCTCTCACTAGTTTGCAGCCCCCACATCCTTACCTCTCACCACAAATGCATATCCCGCCCAGAACCTATGTCTATTCCCCCTCCCTCATTATATACCCTCTCATCTCTTGCCTCTTCACATTTACACTTTACTGTTCTATTTGCCTGGCATGAGCTTTGCCCTTCACCGGGCTATTACTGGTCTAGAAAGACTCATCTTCTCCTGGGTATGTTCTCTGACTGCCCCCCACCCACCCAGACAAGGCCAAGCTAGATGCCCCCTCTCCCACGCTCCCCAACACTTCTTCTTACCAATATCAGAGCACATATCACATTCTCTCACTACTGGTTCTTTGTCTTCCTTACATAAACTAAAGGAACTCGAGGATTGTGATTTAGCTTTATCCATCTTTTTATCCCTGACATCTGGCATCTATCATATAATCAGTGTTCTATATGTCTGTAGCAAGAATGGACATATACATGAATGGGTGAGTGATAATAAAACAATAAAACTAACAGTATCCATCCAACTGAACGCTGTCCTTCAAAGTTGTCACCTTAGAGATTGGGCATTTATTTATATGACACTGGTATTTCACAAAATACTTTTGATTTTTCTGGCAGGGAGGCTCTTAGAGCTAACTTCCTTGGTCACAGAAGAAATTAGGTCCTATTACTTTTTATTCACAGCTCATTTTAACTCCTAAAAATGGTATCACCCTTCCTGATCATCTAATCTTATTAACTAAACTTGATCCTTAAATGTTTGACTATTTCTGTAGAAAGAGTAAAATCAAATCTCTTCCAAAACCAAAAAAAACAAAATGACCTGTCACAAATACATAAAAATGTTCCCTTCAAAAGGAGTATCTCAGAAGGCCAGTCTAAAGGCAGAATCCGAGAGTGCTCTGAGAAGAAATAGCACCAAATAAGTAGATGGCTCCAAAACACACCTTTGATGGGGATGGGCCAGTTCTTGGCTTTTTTAAACCTAGCCTCATCAGCAAAGTTATTAAAACAGAGTATACCAAGAATACACAGCTGTCCAATAAGTGAGCAACCCAGTAGAATTCGTACTTGCTGAGTTCATTAGATGGGCAGGGCAAGCAGAGAAAAAGAAGATATATAACCACTGTGTGGCCTGAACAGGGACCCTGGAGATGCCACTGTTCTCTCTGGAGTGGGGGCCTCTGCTGTCCCTGTGATATAGGTTCAGGGTAAATGTCGCCCAGCCTGGGGAAGGGAGGCCTTCCAAGTACATGGTGCCATCACCCCAGCCTGGGCAGACAAGAACTCTGCTGCCCAGGAGTCTAAGCCCACGTGGCCCAGGGTCGCTCTCCATCCCACTGCCACCCCCAAGGAAGCACCTTAAAATCCATCATGATGCCTTGAAGCTGGAATTTCCTGTCCAGGTCCAGCTGCAGAGAGACCGGGTTCACATCTGGAAAGACGCAAAGGAGGAACTTTAGACCCGAGAACATACACCTCCCTAAAGGGAATAAGGCTCTAGGAAGTCGGAAACCCTCTCACAGTGATTCTCCAGGTTCCCTCTCAGAGAGGAATGGCACCAGCGTTTTCCCACTTATGTGATCTGTTCAAGACCCTGTCTATTCTTGGTCAAGCTTCCTTCCCACCATCACGTGATGCTCCTAATACGTTAAAGAGTTTCAACTTGTCTGTTCAGCGCAGATCTGTTCCCAAAGCTCAGTTCCTTCAACAAGCCCACTGTGAGGACGTGGAGTGAAATAAGGACATTCCTCCCTCTTCTTACCCTTTCCTTAACTTCCAACAAACTCTGCTACCTGCAACATCTAAAAGACCTCAAATATGGAGGCAGGAGTTTTTGCTTGTCAACCACCCGCGTCCTAGTGCCATAACAAATGGCTGGGGTGCCCAGAGGGATCCCGGGCACCCTCCAGACACCCCCACCTATGGGAGCTTCCATAAGTTTGGGCCCTTAAAGGTGGCAGGTCCTTACCGTTCTGTGACTGCCACCAGCGTGTGGGGCCTGAGGACGAAGCCACGTTCTCCACTCGGTGACTATTGTAATTGTGAGGCAGCCTGGAGTCACACTTGCAGCATTTCATCTGCCACTGTGGGGCAGGGAGATAACAGAGGCTCAGGGGCGGGGTCCAGGCAGAATTCTCCCTGTGGGGCCTGAAAGCCCGGGATATTCCCTCTATGGAAATGCTCCCCCTGGAGATCCATTGATTTCATTCAGACACTTGGAAGGATTAACCTCTCAAAACGAGGCTATTAGTCAGCTTTAATTTAATTCCTCTGTGTCTGTCCTAACACATAGCTAAGTGAATGGTACACAAATGTTTTGGTTGGGAACGTGGTATGGAGAGGTAGAAAATCTTTGGTAGATGACAGTGCTTCAAAGAGAAACTTGAAAAGCATGCCAAGAAAAAAAAATAGAAAGAAAAGAGGAGAAATTCCCATTAATTTAGCATCTACTATGTGCTAAATGCAGGCTACAGAGGTTTGCATCTCATCTCACTTAATCCTGGCAGCCTGGGGAAAACTGAGTTTCTGAGGATCAAGGAGAGGGGACAGACAGGACAAAGGAATTGGGGGTTCCAGTTCTAGCTCTGTTACCCCCACTTCCTGAGCTCAGTTTTCTCCTCTGTAAACTGAGTGGAGGTTAGAATTTAATCATTCAACAAACATTTATTGAGCATGTACTATGGGCTCAAACCTGCTCAAGGCTCTGAAGTTATAACAGTGAACAAAACAAAGACCCTGCCCTCAAAGAGCCAACATTCTAGGACCATTTAGCTCATCTCCAAGGCTTTTCAACACTGACTTCTGGGGATTGATCTTTCCCAGGCTTGGCGTTTCCTACCCACGGGAGAGAATCCTGTGGTCCCCAGGCCAGGAAGTCACGCAGTCCTGGGGCGAGGGCAGAGGCCCTTCCCCAAGAATATCTGGGCCAAAGTGGGCAGCCAAGAAGGAAACAGCCTCATAGGGAGGTCCCCAAAAGCCACACCTTCCCTGGCCTGCCCATGCTGTAGAGTGAGATGAGAAGCAGGACTGAACTCCATGGGCTCCACAGCTGGGCAGAGATCACCAAGGGGAAAAAAAAACACATGGCCAGAGAAGATGGCCCTTGTCCTTTCCTTGTTCTTTTAGTCTGTGTATATGTACGTACACATGTGCACACCCGTACACCCCACAGAGACAGCATAATCTTGTCCCAGCTGCACCATGAGGCACACACAAAACTGTTTCCTCTGAGTCATCACGGTCCCAAACCTTGTGCCCAGGGGAAAGAACACTGTCAGAGGGGTTCACCCACGAGGAGAAGCAAGGCTTGGACGAGAACCTCCCGACCTGCTGGTGCTTCCGGGCAGGGACAGCGGGGCTTCCCCGACCGCGTGCCTCTGCTTTGCCCTCAGCCTCCACTCACCAAGACCAGGGGAAGGCTCCGGCCACCTTCTCGGAGGCCTTCGAGCTCCTGACCCTCTGCCCTGTCTGGGGAAGGTGATAAGCTAACGAGATCGTGTCTGCTGAGCTGACGAGCTTGACAGCTTAGTCCCAAAGGGACGGGGTAATATGCCAAGCCTGGTGACTTAGTTATAACAGCTCCTTGCCCAACACTATCTTTCCTCTCCACCTCTGACAGCGCTTGAAACCATGAACGTGGAAGGGGCGCCAGGAGTCCTGGCTCTCTGAGTCTCTGCTTCCCACCCCACTTTCCAGCTGCCACCTCCAATCTGCAGAGTAAGAGAACTGTCACCTGTCCTGGTGCTTGGGGCTGTCTTCATCATGTCCAAAGTGATTTCTTAAACAATGATTTTTTGGAATGGTTACTGCTCCAAAGATGGCTGGCACGTGTGCCCTGTATGAAATAGCACTCACTGCCCCTTGGTCCTCTCTGTCCCTGTCCATTCCCTGCCCTGCCACATGCTTCTTCACAGTACATATCTTCACTTGACATACTGTGCATTTATTGTTTATTTGGCTCGAGTGTTTGTTTACTGTTGGCCTCCCCCTGCTAGAATGGATACCCCATGAGAGAAGGAAAGAGCTACTTTCCTTTACTGCTGTATTCCCAGTGCTCAGAAAAGTGCCTAGCGCATAGTAGGTGCTCAATAAATACTTATTGAATGAATGCTCAGTGGTGCTAATATTTTCATTAATGTTATTACTCTTCACTTCCTTCCTGCACTCAGGGAGTTTAAAAGGAGGGGTGGGGGAATGAGGAGGTAATAAAACACTGATAGTGAGTGATGAAGCACCTGTCATGTGCCAGGTACTGTATTAGAGGTCTCCATACCATAACCTGTTTAAGCTTCACAACAACCCTACGTGGTAAGTAGCATTATTCCCATTTTACATATGGGAATGCTGAGGTTCAAAGAGGCTATGTGACTTTCCTACTGACTGACAGCCAGTGTTAGCAGCAGCACCAGAGAGGGTCCTTTCCCTCCTCTCCTCATCTCCCCTCTCCACCTCTCCCCTCCCCTCCCCTCCTCTCTTCTCCCCTTCCCTCCCTGTCATCCTGTCATTCTCTCATTTCCACTAGGTAACCAGCTGGGTGCACAGATCATGGGAAGCATGGTAAAGGGGGAGAATTCCTGGCTCACCCACGGGGCTTGTTTGATCCTGACGCCATGGGGGAGGCCACAGCACAGAAATCACCTTGGGAAGAAAGCCAACTTCTCAGGTTGACCCAGCTCAGTTAACACAGAGACTGCAGCAGTGTCAGTGGCTGAAATAAATACCTGAGCACTTAGAATAATTCCTTTCTGGGCAAAAGAAGCCTCTTGCTGGAATCTGACTCGCCTCCAGAGTCCTATTTTGGTCCCTGGCAGTGAGCACACCCCTCTCCTCACTCTGCCCAGCCTCTCAGGAGCAAACTTTTCCACTCCCCATCCTCTTCACTCAGCACATGGCCCACAGAGAGACAAGAACCAGCTGCCTTCCGGCGTCCTGTCAGCAGAGCGCTCTCCCCAACCCTGCTGGGAGCTGACCCTAGCCTGCCCCCTGGCCAAGGCAGCGCTCTCCCCAACCCTGCTGGGAGCTGACCCTAGCCTGCCCCCTGGCCAAGGCAGTGCCAGAAACAAGGCCCTTTCTTGGGGCCATGGGACATAGAAGCTAGAACAGTTCAAGCCAGGATTGTGGAAGTGCCCTTGATATCCCAAGTTGATGGAATATCATGTAGCTATTAAAAGTAATGTTTAGAGAAACATGGGGAAAATGTTCACATGATCATGTTTTATGCAAAAAGAAAGTTGGAAATAAACTTGTGCATATATCATATGCTCAAAAATATATTTTTAAAGGAAAAGGAAATGTTTTGAAGGAAATACATCAATATATTAAACTGATATTGTACCTTTTTTCCATATGAAATGACTGATATTCAGCCATTTTGACCTACAAAAATGGCAACTGCATGCAATGTAACCTAATATCTCTGGGTAACAGCACTGCAGGTAAACCTTTTCCTTCATTATTTTTTAATAATTTAAAACTTTTATACTTCGGATATATATTAACTCTCATGCTCAGGAAAATAGACATTATTGTAAAATAAACAAATTAAAAATGTGCCAGGCATTAAGTATGGGCTCGTTACCCTGCCTCCTCCATCAGTCCTCACAGTCTGGGGGTACCCATGCCTTCGTCACTGTCCTTCCCCATGTGTAGGCACCGATGAGGGGATCTGATGGCCTCATACACTTAAACCTACGCGTGCTGCTTATCATAGTAACATGGCTAAGGGAGGGATTTATCTCAATCCTTACAGACAGGCTGAGCTGGCAGCCTCGGGACAGGGATTTTAAGCAGCTTTGCTTGTCAGCTAGCTAGGAGGATGGAGGTCCACAATAAAAACGGCTGATGGCAGAAGCCCAGGTGAAGACAAGCTGCTAGCGTCTTCTTTCCCTTTGGGCCTCAGTTTCCCTTTCTATCTTAGTCTTGTATGCCTCTATGTAGTGTGTGTGTGTTTCTCAACATGTGGCTCTTGCCCTGGTGTGTGCTCCGTGCCTCTGTCTCTCCCGGAGACAGAAGCTCTCAGCTGCAGCTGCCTCCATCTCAGGGTCACTTGGCCAGCATTCCTCTGGCTGTGCTGTCTCAGAGACACGGTATTATTATCAATCCAGCCTGTCAGGCCTCCAGCCAGTTTGGCTCCTGCTTGCTGTCCATCTGGAAAGGCTAAGCCCTATCCTGGAGCCTTCTAGAAGCTCAGCTCAGTCTGGCCAGAAGACAAACCCTCCCAGAGAGCTCAGGGAGGGCAAAGGAGAGCCTGAATCACAGTGGAGAGGGGGGTGAAAAGAGGAAGGTGAGGCTGATCAAAGCCCTGTGTTTTTGCAGAACACAGAGCTAATTCTAGGGAGGAAATAGGAAAACAGGGTGTGGTTATACATAGCCCAGCTCACTCCCACAAGCAAGCCAGAGGCCACCTGTGTCCATGTAAGGCGCTACAGTCAGGGTCATGGCTGCAAGCCAGAGCTAAAAGAAAGAAAGCCAGGACCAAAAAAAAAAAAAAAAAATTAAATAAAAAAAAATCCAGCTCCCTGAAAAAAAAAAGACATTCCCTCCACCTCAGCTTCCTCATTGGTAAAACGCAGGGGTGGGAAGAGGTAATGAAGTTCCTTCTTGCTCTAACACGCTACTAGAACTCTCCCCTACTCCAGCTTATCAGCTCAGAAGTTAGGCACTCCAAACAAGAATGCAAAGGAAGCAAGAGAAATAGAAGACATTGGCCAGATGCTGTACTCGAGAAACACTCTACCCAATCAAGTGGACAGGGGAAGAGGGGGCCCTCAAGGCCGATGGTCAGCAAGGCCTCCATTTGACCCCACAGGGATCCACAAGCCAGGTCAATGGGTACAGTCAGCAAAGGTCAAAAGTTAGGGCCTGTTGGGGTGCTGGGTGGGAGGAGAGCCCTGATGCTATGAGGTACTTGCTTTTTTTTAAATCCATTTTTAAATATTTTTAAACTCCAGCCTCAATGTGGCCTCTTTTTTATATTCTTTTTTTTTTTTTTTTGAGGGCAGTGTCACTGGCCCTCCTACATGGGACCCGAACCGGGGCCGCTGGCCTCCCAAGCCAGCATCCAACCACCGCGCCACTCGGCCAGCCCTATATTCTTAGTTATAGGGTTTCTCTGTTCTTCAGATGATTCTTGAGGTTGACTGTTCTATAATTTATTTGTAATTTTGGAGTGATCCTGAGATGCAGTAGGCATAGCGTTTACCTAATCCGCCATCTTGGACCCTCTCGCTATGAGATACTTTCAACTCTATCTCTCTTGTCATGAGGTAACATCTTGACCAAAGCCTAACTCTGCACCTCCCTTATCTCCATCCACCTTAAGTTCAGAAAGATTACTTTCTGCAGCTGATTATAGCAACAGTGTAACTAAACACCTGGAACTTACACTGTACCAGGCACTCTCCTGAGCACAGTCCGTATGTCACCTCATTTCATGCTTCCCAAATCTCTGAGGTATGTATATTCCATTAAGTGGTAATATCACATTTCACAGATTAGGAAAGCAAGTCTTGGAGAAGTTAAGAAACGTGTCCAAGTCATAGAGTTAGGAAGAGAAGAAGCACGGATTTCTGTTCCAGGCTATCTGCCTCCAAAATTTCTTGTCCCATTATGATTCAAGGGGCACAGTAGTCACTTGGCAACCATGGGAAATAACAGGGACTAGAATTGGTTGTCAAGACGCTCTCTCTCTTCTCCCCTGGGAAGGGCAGACTCAACCCTAGCCCAGACGCCTACAAAAAGGTATCCCCTTAAACCTTGGTGCAGAGAGTTGGTCTGTATGCCTGGATCTCTACAGGCCCTACCAGTCACAAAGGTTCCTACAGGCCCTAATGACAAATAAGCAAGGTAGGTCTGTAAGACATTGCCCAGAGGCTTCTAGGGACCTGAGCCCCAGAAGCAATGGGGTGAGAGGTCAGGCCAGAAAAGCCGTGAGGCCACCCAGATTTGTATCCAGGCCTTCCCATGACAGCTTTCCCCACTCTTCTCTTTCAGTTCCACAAGCCACCCCCCAGCCCATAACAACCAGGACCCAAGAATCTCACGTTCCACCAACCCAAGTTTTGCTTTCCTCAGATAGCAACTCTTTTTGCCAATGTCCCTTTCCATTTTCTTCTATCTCCTCAAAACTTACTCATCCTGGGTCTTAGTCACTTGGGACACTTTGCAAAAGCCACAGCTAATTTTGTCATAAGTAAACCCTTTCTGAGATATAAACAGTTGATAATAGATTGATATGGTGCCTTTCCCAAGGGTGTTTGCATTTTAAACAAGCAACTCAACAATGCTTCATTCAAAAGAGTGAACCGCCCCCCGTCGTAGGAGCTTTGGGAGTTTCAGACTTGCTGAGACCTTCTGGGGATCAGGAGGGAATATATTTTGGTCAGAGACAGGCTCAAAGTCCTCTGAGAGCAAGGAGGATGAGGATCTTAAAACATATATAAATGTGCTCTGACTACACATTAGCCATGACAAAGGTCAAGAAAACAATCATCAAAAACAGGCAATGGTTGTTGGGGTGTATGCATGTGGGTGCGGGTGTACTCATGTGCATGTATGAGTGTGTGTGTGTGTTCTGTGTGTGTGTGTGTCTGTTGGGGAGGAGGGGATATCAACTGGCTACTACTCCTCCGCTTGTTTCCAAGAGATAAAAATGACAGCTGTTTGGTTTACACAGCTAATTAACCTGAGGAATGCACTATGCAAGACTGTTATGAAGGCAGCTGGGTAATTAAGTTTTCTCCTGTGAAAAAAAAAGAGTGGGGGATAAATAAAGCATTTGGGGGAGCAGACACAACATTGGAGGAGGCACTGTCAGGAGCAGAAATAGGGCTGGAAAGCTTCCAGGCAAAACCCACTGGTTCCTGAAGAGCATGTACCAGCCCAGAGAGGACCAAAGGGCCTGCCTGGCTCAGCCCCTGCCAGGGCTCACCTGAGAGAGACCATGGAGGACACTCAAGGTCACACACAGCCTAGCCACCTCCAAGAAGCTGGCGGAGATGCTAGAGATGAAGGAATGTAAAGGTTGACTAACCCTACTCTTTCATTTCATAAATTGGGGAGATGGGGGAGAAGTCTTGACCTTTGTAAGGTCACATTTCTATTCTAAGTGTCAAAGCCAGAGCCAGAACTAGAGTCTGCCACCCAGTGGGGGTGGCTTCGCTCACCATGACTACCTCCAAAGCAGATGAGGTCACCTTGGAGGCAGAGGGTGGGCTGGCCCAAGGATGGGGTTGATTTCAGCAAGTAGGTGGTTGTGTCCTGATCAGGGAAGAAATGCTCAGGAGTGTCATTCGAGGATGGGGTGGCCTCTGCATGCAGACACAGGTCACTGGAGGTAGGTGTGGGAGGGGCACAAAACATTTGGCATCTTCCAGACACCATCTCGGTGGTCACATGGCTTACCCTTTATACAGTCCTCACAACAAGCCATTGAAATAGGGGCTATCATTGCTTGCATTTTTCAAATGAGGAACTGAGGCTCAGGGAAAACAGAGAAGAGGACAAAGGGAGGGACAGGTCCCAGACATTTTCATTCATGCTTGAGCTTTAGGGGTTAACGGTGCAGTGAGTTTACCCAGAAGTCCTCTGGGAGCTGAAAGAAATAGGGCAAGGGGACAGGGTGGGACTGCAGCCATTTTGATAAAGAATGAGGCCATTTAGGAAAAGAGCTGCCTGGGCTCAGTCCCAGACAATTAATGGGTAGTCATGGCTGGCAAGCCCAGAAGGGCAAAGGTGGGCAGGTGGAAGGGGGAAGGTACACAAGGCACAGCTGGCCAGGGCCTATGTCCATGTAAGGGTTGCAGTATGGACCCAAAACCCCAAAAGCAAGCCCTCAAGGCCAATAGCATTTAGCCACTGAGACAAAATTAGATGGAGGAGGTAACATGCCAACAGGCAGACTGGCACACAAAGAAGGAGCCACACTCTAAGATTGGGAGCTGGGAGAGACAATTTTGGAACTGGAAAGAGTCCCTACTGCTCCTGCAGTTCCCATGGCACTGAGTGTCCCGGTTGGGGCAGGGCAGGGGGCGGGGAGTGAGCATTGCAGAAATGTCCAAGGTCATAAATCCCCATTGCAATTGCATTTGTGCCGCCTCAGTAGGCAGGCAGCAGGTGCTGGCTGATTTGTACTCAGCTCAAGGCTCCCAATGTCTTCCCTGTATGGAAATAGAACAGAGGCACTAAACCAGGAGGTGGAGGTGATAGAGATGGGGGAAGGGGAGAGGGGGAAGTGGGGAGTCAGTAAGAATGCAGCTTTTCACCAAGCCACCCTCATTTCCACCTGGGGCTGGCCAGTAAACCCACCCCCACCTCTAACTACTCAGAAAACTCAACACCTATGTGTTTCCATCAGAAGTTTGGGGTCCCAGCACACACTTAAACCCTCCCAACAGCTCATGGGGATACCAGGAGCCATCTCATGGAGTATTTTGAAAATTAATTGAGATAATTTATATAAAACTCTTAGTATGATGCCTGAGACACCTAATATGTGCTTAGTAAATTATAGTTGCTACAATGTTTAATAATAAAATAAAAATAATAAACTTGAAAACTGAAATGGGAACTCAGCAGAGCTAAATCTGGGTTCCTAATTTTCATCACCCAGCCACTGCCACACTCAGTGGGGGTTCAGGGTACATCTCTACAGGGGGCTATCTGTACCTTTAGAGTGTGCTGTTCATTATTGGCAACCAGTAGCCTCTAGGCTCCGCAGGTAAGAGAGAAGGAAAGCGAAATCAGACATGACAGGGAGCTGGAAGGTAGGGGGGTCAGAAGCTGGTTCTGAGAAGTGAGCTCATCTCCAAAGAAAGCTGAAGCAAGGAGCGACCCCAAAGTTCATTTCATCTAACACTCACAAATAGGAAAGCGAGGCTTAGACAGGGGTAATATCTGGCCCAAGATCTCACCCCAAGTGAGTGGCAGACCTGGGGCTACACCCTGTACCCAAGATGCCCTATCCTCTACTCTTTTCCAGAGGTTCCATGGATTTACAGAAAGAAAGAAAAAAGAGTCAATACTTCTCAACTTTCACAGCAGCAAAATAGCTGAGATTTATCCATCCCTTGGGTTGCAAAAGTCTAGACTTCTTTTGCAAGCACCCTGTGTTTTGCTCTGGTGGGTGGGCTTAAAAGCAGGGGAGGTAGTTGGTTCTTTGGGGACTCTGAGAGAGGCGGAGGGCAGGCCAGAAAGAAGCCCAAAGCTCCATGCCTCGAGGGAGAGAGACTGTCAAGGCAGGGCTGGGGCCCAGGGGCGTCCCAGCACTGGGGCCCCTGATCTTTCCCTGCTTCCCTTCCCAGAAGGCACGTCAGCCTGAAGAAGGGAATCACAGGTCGCCCTGAACTTTCTGGACATGGCTCAGTGGCACAAGATTTTGAGGGCATATAAGAAGGGGGCAGCTAAAATCATTCTATTGCCCAGAAAGCTCAATACTGCCAGGTCCCCGGTGTTTGTGGAGTAATCTGGGCCCACAGGGAGAACTCGCCTGATGCTAGCCATCTTACCCAACACTGTCAAATGGGCTCTCATTCCCATATCCAAGTGGGTGAGATGCAGAAACCACAGCCATCTCTGCTTAGCACCTTCACAGCCACGGCCGAGTACTATCTGTGATTAAAAGTTGCCAAGAGAACATTGGGGACTATAAGGACAGTGAGCCCAGTGACAGTATCAGATATATCACCATGGTCCTGAGGACAAGGACAGTCTGGAAAGAGGAAACCACAGATAACCCAAGTCTCCGTCGTGGCAATCAATCTCTCTCACTCCCTTGCTCTATCTTCCCCGCCCCCCGCAACGTCTGCAAAAACTCAGGGCAAACCACTCCCTCACCCATTTCTTTGTCCAAACCTGTGTTTTGAGGGTAGAAAAATGGTCCAGTGAGATAGGCAGCTGGGAAACAAGAAAACACTGAGTGATTTTTAACCTTGGTGAACACAAGGAGCAAACACCCCAACTTTGTTGAAGGGAAAAAGAAAGAAAACCCAAGTTCCTACAAAAATGGTCCAGAGGCAATGGAGAAGAAAAACCACAATGGTTCTGAACAAATCAGTTGCCTATATAGGCAATGTCGTTGGACATAGTTCAAAGTGTTCCAGTTCCTGGATTCCCTTAGCTCATTGTCTTAATTAGCAACTGAGTCTCCAACCTTCTTGCACTTCCTCATTTATTTCACTGATCTGTGTCCTTTAACAATAGCTTGAATCTTCCCCACTTTACCTGGGGTGATAAAACATATGGACCAAGGAAGTTGAGGGGTAAGTTAGCTCTTCAGACATGACAGCTGCAAAGCATAGAAGGTAAACCCCAGCTTACTATCAGGTATTCTCCTCCTGGCTTTGTCCACACCCACACCCCAATGCTGGCAGTAGAGTGACCATGGTGCAACTCAGTTCACCCCACAGCAAGACCCAACCCAGTGCACACATCAAAGCACCTGTGCTCCATCAGCCTTGACTTCACCCACTGAAGATGGCACATTGGGCTCTACATATGAAGGATCAATACTGATCTGACTACTTATCCCCAAGACTTGAAAAACTATCCTGCCCACACCTAGGGGCTGAGAAATCGCTCCGGCTTTATGGAGCGGAACATAGGAACGAGCTATTCAGCTAACTGAGTGCATTTCCTCTTGCCCAGCCTTATACTTTTCTTGCACCCCCACCCCCACAGTGCATGGGGCTGGGCCTACATAAGCACACTCTAAGTATTCAGTGAGCAATGGCAGGCTCACCCACCCTACCTACTTCGCCTTCCTCCAGCCCTGGAGGCTGTGGAGCTGGGGCCTACCTCGCCATACTGGGTGCAGTAAGTCTCAGGCCTGGTCAGTCCACAGGTGGATGAAGCTCGGAGAAACCGGGTCCTCCCAATGAGCAGGTCCCCAGCAGGTGGATAGCAAGCCCCGCGGGAGCAGGATTGCTGGGCGTACAGCAGGCTGGGCAAGGCTGAAATCACAGGGGTGCCGGGGTTCAGCCTGGAGAGAAGAGGGTCTAGCCAGCTGCCCCAGCATTCCTCAGGGAGGCAGCCAACGACAAGACAAGACCCTCTCTTTCACTCCTGCTCCCACTCGCTGGTGGTGGTAATGACTACAATCCCGAGGCTGTTGGGTAAAAAAGCTGATTCCATATTCTGTAATTTCCAACTGAAAAAAAAAATGGAAATGAAACACTGGCAGCCAAAAAACCATGGATGCTCCTGAAACGTGGCATCCCTATGTGCCTTGAGAACCAAGCTTCCGACACATGCTTGGCCACCAGGATGGGGTCCACAATCATCCACAGTGACAGCGCGGCCTCTGCCAACAGCTCAGAGGAGGGCTGGCTGCTGGCCATTTATGAAACATGGGGAGAGACCTGCTTCTCACTGCTCCTTAGTCTGCAAAGTTGACCCAACCACCCATGTGAGTGCCCTGCTGCAATTCATTGGAAAATCGAGAACTCAAGCCACGATGGCTCTGCAGCCAGCTTGTGTGGGAGAGGATGGGAAATAAACTGTGCAGGGCACCTGGGGAACCACAATCCACTCTCAGGCAGGAATAAGAAGATACTTGGGGGCCTCGCAAGAGAGACAGAAAAGTGTCTTCCCCAAAGGCCTAAGGGAGCAGAAAAAACTCATGGGTGTCCCCACTAGCCAAGTGTTCCAAACCCAAGGGCTAGGTGACAAGCTAATGCTCACACTTTGGTTAACTGTCCTCCTTGCCATCGCTCTCAGCTTCCTGCTATATGACAGGGCCTGGAAGGATAGGAGGGGACACCTACCGAAACACAGGAGAAGAAGTGGTGGCCTCATCTTCAGCCAATGGGGTAATCCCTGGACAGGACCTCACCTGCAACAGATCAAAGCAGCCCGCGTGAAACAGTGCAAACCCCTAAGGCACACTAGCCTCTTTTCTATTCCTGCACTCACGTTTTTTCAGAAGACTCCACCTAGGACACCTCTGACCAGCAGGTGCATTTGTAGCCAAAACCTTGGAAAATGCCAGAACCCTGGACCCCTGTCCCAACGGGCATGTGATTCACAGGATGCCCTGGGAAAATGCCATCCCCTCCCAGACTTCAGCTTCCTCATCTGAAATGAGTCATAAGGACAACAGAGAGAGCCAGAAATGGCTGGCCCTTTGCAGGAGAGGAGCCACAGAGAGGTCTGAGGCCTTGGTGCTGCCCAAGAAAGAGGCCTGGCCATTCTCAGGGCCTGGCGCAGCATCCAGGCCCAAAGGTGAGTGGGTCAAAGTCGCTGAGGGTCTGGAGGTGAGCCCTCGCCTGCCCTTGGCATGGTCTCCAATTCCACCAAGGGTAAGGCTGTGGGGGCCACAGCTCTGGGCTAAGCAGCTAGCTGGAATGTGATGGGGAGAGAGGCAGGCCTGGCTGTCTTTAAAAAGTGGCTGAGGATTTTACCTGAACTGGAAGCAACCCAAATGTCTCTAACTGTGGGCTGAGGCTGTGCAGGAGCAGTGGGGCTGGGAGGCCACAGAGCAAGGATCTGAAAGGAGACCGGGGATGGACGCTTGAAGGGTCCGAGAGGTGGGCAGGCCTGCCCTGCTCATGCCGTGACCACCTCTCTGCCTTGAACTGGATGCTCGCTCCGCTCCAGTGAGAGCCGCCAAGTCCTTTGGCTGGGTTGCGGGGGACATGGGATTGGCAATGCAGGGGCAGAGAGAGAACCGGCGCTCTGGCATCTTTACATTATACATCCTTATGCTTTGAAACCATTCCTTCCAGTCAGCTCCCAGAAGAGTCAGGGGCCCAGAGGAGACAGGTGACCTGAGTTCATACAGCTAAGCATGGCCTGAGAAGGAAACCCATCTCCTGGCTCTCCCCCAGTGCTATCTCTGTCCTCCCCCCGCACCCCCACTCCCGTTCCCCCCACCCCCACCCCCCAAGAACTAGGCATTCTGAGCAGCCTTAGAAGAGCTTTGGCGGGGCGGGTCCACCCTTTCCACTTCTCTTTGTGCTCAGCCCTGATCTGAACCTGCTTTCTTCCAAGTCACTGAGACGCTTATCAGATGTGAAAAAGCAATCCAAACCTGGGCACACATGTAACCTAGCCTTTGCAGGTGTCTCGCTCAGGTGAGCTCACAGGAAGAGGAAGAACTGGGCCTGCAACCAGGCCCCAGACACCCAGAGTACTGCCCTCCTCTCTGCCCAGCCCCCACCAGGGAGGGGAAGGCAGGTAACATACCTGGTTCCGTGTTGTCGCTGTTCTTTTCTCCAGATCGCCTCTCTGAGAGCACCCCTTGAATGTGGGGGTCCCGACTCCTGGCTCCCAGGTTTTAAACAACGGCTTCACCTCTGGAGACTCCCACTGCAGGGCGGGTCTCAGGAATCTGGCGGCTGGCACGCCCATCTTCCGTCACTGCACCCCCACCCCACCCCACCCCCAGGACAGGACTGGGCAAGTGGGTCGGTCCCAGAGACCTCACACCAAGCCCTGCAGTGCCCGCCTGCCTGTGGGTGCCATGGGGGGTGGAGGGGGGTACTGCAAACTGAAAGCTCCAGGCAAATGTCTGTGATCATTCCACAGCAGGGTTCAGAGTGTGGGAAGGGTGCTGGCATTTGTGACAGGCACTGTACTTGGTGTTTCCCCAAGGCCCAGAGGGTCAGACTCCTCATATGTCCTGGACCACCCTGGACAGAAGACCAATCAGAGGACACAAGTATCAGGGCATGTATACAGGGTGTTACAGCCCCAGACCTGCAACCAGGCTGGAAGGTGACAAGACCCAAACATCCAAGACCTGGAAGGCAGCAGACCCTCCCCTCCCCCGGGGAAACCAAAAACAGTGGAAAATCCCTGCTTCTGGGGAATTTGGAGGAGCCTGAAAAGGCTACAGTTTCATCAGGAAGGGGTCAGAGCCCAACTCACCCCAGGAAAGCTTAACAGGAATAAGCAGGAATCAGCTCTAAATGCATCCCCTCCGGCTCCCTCCCTGGATTGGCAGGGAGCCCCAGGACAGGTAACTACCTGTGAGTCATTGCCCCCAGCTCAGGAGGGTTGGGCTGTTGTCCTCTCCCTCCCTGGGCAGGAATGCCCTCCTGGAGGGCCAGAAAACAGACCGGACCACAAGTGGTACACGGCAAGGCCGAAGCCGAACTGGACAGGCCTGCCCTGACCCCCCACCAGGCCTGGGGACACGGCTTCCTTTGTGGGACCCTGGGCAGGCTCCTAGCTCAAGGCCACTGGGCTGAGAGCCACTGTAAATGGCAGTAACAAGCCAGATAGAGAGGCTGGCCTCAGAGGACACTTTTCTCCCAGGTTAGGGCCAGAGGATTTCACAGCGAGCTGGAAGGTCACCCAGCTCATACTTTGGCCCTGGAAAGCCTGCCCTGGCACTGTTTGGGAACAGCATTGCCTCAAAGTTTCTATTTAAAGGAAACTCTTAACTGGCCATTCCTGCCTGTCAGTCTCTCCTAAACAGTAAAATTCTCTACAATAAAAAGGTTAAGTCCAAGCAATCGATTTGAGAACCCTTAAGGGGAAAATGTAGAATTTTGCAGATTAAGCTGAGCATTTCAAACCCACAGTTTCTAGGTTAGCTAAGAAATTTCGATGGGCAGGAGAAACACTGTAATTAGCGAATGGGCAATCAGTTGTTTAGATGCATAATGAAAACTCCAATAAACATTAGTGTCATGACCCCTGTAAGCATTCCAGTGAAATCCGGCTGAACTCAACAAGCTGGAGTCAGTACACACAGCTTCTCTTCATGGGCCCTGCCTCTGCAACAAGGACACAGACAGACCCCCACTGAGTCCTCCAGAGATCACTGCTGACACCCTCGGGCTCTGAGGCCACCTGCCTGGTCTCATTCTCTGCACTTCTCCAACTCCCTAAACTCAAGGCTTCCAAGGAAGCTTTCAGCTTCCTGGAACTGCCCATGCTCTGCCCACCACCAGGAAAGAGGATGTGACAAAGAACTCATTAATAGTTAATTCAACAGAAGGGCAGGTGTTGCAATCCCAGGTCTTCAGCCAAGGTGGGGCGGGCGTGCAGTGTGCCTCACTTTTAAATCCCCATCCTGGTTCCTCTCTTATGAGGCAGAAGCCCAGGTAATAAGCCTTTGCTGTTTCAGACATCACAGGCTGGGGCAGGTCCAGGGAGTGGTTTCGCCTCACAGGAGGGAAATGGCGATTGTTCTCTTTGGGGCCCCCACGTACTCCTGGCCAAGTCCAAGACGTTGTTTCTGCAGAACCCGAGAATAGCCCAGTCAGCCTCACTCCTTAGGGACACTGAGCACACCCCAGTGCAGATCTAGCCCCCAACCCCACCTCACCCCAGACCGCAGGGCCCCAGGCACAGGCTTTGAACTTCAGAACCCAATTTGTTCAGATACAAGAAGCCTAAAATAGAGCCAGAAGCTGGGTTAGGACCTAGCCAGGGTTAAAGAGGGGGCTGGTGCATCAGCCCAATGCTGAAGCCCCCGTCTGCGTGCCCCTCCCGCACTGCTCTGGAGCCCTCAGCTCTCTGTGCACCCCTCCTCATTCGAACTCACCCTCAGGAAAGGGGGTGCCAAGGCAACCTTGACCCCTGTTTCTCTTGCACCCACATCAACTTACCAGGCAATTCTGTTACCTCTCCTTCCCAAAGCAGCCAGGACCACTTCTACCCTTCTAGCTTGAGCCCCTCTTTCCCAGGCTTCTGCAATGGCCTCCCAAGTGGTCTGCAGTCCAGTTCCAACACAGCGGGTCACAGCCTTCCCTGCTCAGAACCCTGCACCAGCTCCCCTTTGCAGTCCAGGGCAAAGCCAAGGCCCTTACAAAGGCTCCAAATGATATGCCTCCCCGTTGCTTTTCCACAAGACCAACGCATCCCCCTCACTTTCAGCTCCAGACACACGGCCTCCGTGCTGCACCTCCGAATTACCAGGTGCTTCTGTCTGAGGGCATTGCCCTAGCTGCTCTCTCTGCCTGGCCTGCTCTTCCCCTAATGTCTGCAAGGCTAACTCTCTTACCATGTTTTTTTTTTTTTTTTTTTTTTTTTTTTTTTTTTTTAGGGCAGTGTCACTGGCCCTCATATGTGGGACCCGAACCGCGGCCGCTGGCTTCCCAAGCCAGCGCTTAACCCCACCCCAGCACTCACTCCCAATCCCACCTACCCTACATTATTGGTTGGTTGGGTTTTGGGGTTTTTTGGAAACACTTACCTCCTTGTAACTAACTATATAGCTTACCTATTCATCCTGTTTATTTTCTGTCTCCGCACCAGAATATAATATCCAAAAAGGTAGAGATTTGTGTTCAGTTTGTTCACTACTGTTTCCCAAGCGCCTAGAAATAGTGCCTGGCACACAGCAGGTACTCATTGTTTGTGGAATGAATGGATTCACACTGATGTGTAAAAAACTGATACCGTTTAATGAGTCTCCATGCTTTTGTAGGTGTAGTTACACTCTCAGACGGTACAGCCTAGGCTTTGGGCCACCAGAATGGGTGGTTAATAGTAGTAATTCATGCATCAGTCAGCTGCAAGGGCTGGGGTCTCTTTTGAAGCACCTACCCTCAGATTACAAAATGTCATCGTGTTGATGGAGGCAGGTTTCTTCTCTGCTTGCTTCTCCATCATTCCTGGCAGTGTCTCTGAGAGGGTATGGGAGCGGCATTGGAAGCTACTGTCTCTGTTATCCATCTGTCAGGCTTAAATCATCCAAGTTGCCAGGGAGATCAACCAAGATCTGATCAATGAGAGATCAAAGAGTAGTGAACAAGGAAAGGGCGGGGGGGAAGGAAGAAAAGGAGAGGCTGGAGGTTAAGAAGGATAAGAAAGCCTGGTCCAGGCTGTGAATGCTGATACTCAGGTGTTGGAGGAAGGGGCGCCCGGTGACTAAGGCTCAGGCATCACCTGAATATAGTGAGTCATGGCTGAGTCCTTGTCTGTGGGACAGGGTGGGCTCCAGGAGTGGCCTTGGGGTTTGCCATGTGACTCAAGCTGGTGTGGCTCTCCACTCCAGCACAACTGCTCAGCTGGCCAGATAATCAGTCACTCTACTGTGTGCCTCCCCAAAAACCAAAGAGAGAGTGCGGGTCTGTTACTTACTGAGCAGACAGGAAGCCAGCCTCACGCAGAGGCCATCAGCAAGCAGAACAAAAGCCTGTGCTGCCTGTCATGGGATGACTCTATTCCATCCCCTTTTCTCTAGCCCCATTCACACCTTCCCAAGCTGAATGTCTGCCCAATGGACAACGGTGCTCCTTGGCCTGGCATGTAGTCTGGGAGAAATCAGGCAGTCAGCCTAAATTAATCACAGCTAACATTTCACCAAGTGCTTGCAGTCTGCCAAGCACTGTGCTAAGCTCTTTATGTGTATTAACTCATTTAACACCCATCCTATCTCTGTTGGGCTAAAGGGGGTAGACACTTAATTATCCTTCCTTTGCAGATGAAGAAAAGGGGGCACATTTTCAAGGACTGGATCCCAGCTCATGAGTGGTCCTTTGAAGCCAGACCAGTGTGTTACAGCACTCATACTTCTAACTGTTACATAATATGATCACCTAAACTCCCTGTCTCCACCCTTGGAAATCCTTGACCAGAGTCCACTAGACTCTGAACCTCATGTTTCCCAAACCTAATCAAGACTCAACACCTAAATAAAATGCCTCTGTGAACCATTGTTCCAACTCTCAGAGCGCTGATGTTGCCTGGAGGCTCTTGGGGAGACACTGATGCTGTGGAAACACCCAGAAAAGACACCATGAGGTGCTTGTTTGTCTGTTTTCCATATTGAGGGCTTCTGCTGCATGGGCACACAGATGGTGCTGGGTTCTAGAAGCCCCTCTCAGAGACTCGGGTACACACCAGCAGGGTTTGCCCTCTGGAAGCTGCTCTGAGTGAGGACGTGAGCCTCCTAGGAGTGGAAACACAGAGAAGGTGACCACACAAACATCACAGTGACATGACGAGATCACACCCAGGGCATGATGACAGCATGACACAACTTCTCCCTCACCACAGGAAGGGGACTCCTCTCCGCTGAGGTCAGGTCTCCTGGATCACCTCAGTGGCCTCAGCAACTTCTATTCTATCTCCCAGGATACACCTCTAAGTGCCCCAACTCCTCCCTCCCGAGGGCTACAGCCCAGGGCAGCCTTCAGTTGGTGGAGTCGAATGCTGGCTCATGGCTGTCCCATGGCTGGCTGGCTTCCCGAGAAGAGAGAGGAAAATCTTGGCATTTATGCCATTGTCGTTGCCCTCCCAAATTTTCAGCTTCCTTCTGGCACAGGCCAGCTCACGATCACTCCCCTTCCTCCACCCTCAACCACCTCTACCTCCACTGTCCAGCCAGTGCCCTCCGGGAATTAGGTTCTCAGGACCTAAGTCCAACCTCTGTGACCTTCCTGCTTGTGACCTTTGGCCACTGATTTGCCATGTGGAACTGGCGATGTGGCCATGGTCAAGCCTCACATGAGAGGAGAGAGACTTGTACCCGAAAAGGACAACATGCAGCCACGTGGAGGTCAGGGGAAGGGAGGCACAAAGGAACGGCTGAGAGGGTTGTGGGGAATTAGGGGCACGAGATCTGCTCCCCAGGCCAGCAGAGGACTGCCCCACAGGACTTCCAAATTCTATGATCCCAGAAAGGGCCACAAGAGAAACAAACTATATTTCTTAATGTTCAAATTGGTGATTGAGGACTGAATATGGAGATATGAGCCTCTGTGGTTTGGGGGGGCAAGGGAATATGGGTAGGTCTAGCTTCATGTCTGGAATCAATACCACCTAAAGGCTTTTAATCAGGCCTCCCTCCAGCGCCTGGGGCCACATGGGGCCCATGTGTGGACTTCAACATGTCCTAAATCCCAGACCTATCTCCAGCTCTTCTATTCAACAGAAGCATAAACTTAGGCAAGCCCCTCGCTGGGCCTCAGTCTCATCATTCGTAAATAAACGTGTTGGATTTTATTAGTTCTCAACCCAGGCAGCCCCTCAGAACTACTTACAGATCTTATAAAATCATGTCCTATGCCAGCCCCACTGGGATTTAACTGGCTTTCAGAGGGGTAGGCACATTCAGTGTGTCTTCCAAGTCCCCCAAAGCACCCTCCAGCTCTAGGCTGCTCCGCTCTCAGGGGCTGGTGGTTTAGGACAGCAGATAAAAGCCTAGGCTTAGGGTGAAGGAGGTGAAGGGACATGTCTGTCTCTGGTGACCAGCTGTGGCTTTGGACAACCTAGAGCAAATTGCCTCTGATGGGAATAGTAACAATCTACCTCATGGGTCCTTGTAAAGATCAAAGGAAACAATGCACGTATAACCCTCAGCAAAGGGCCAGGCAAGATGCGTGCACTGTAAGGGGTGTTTGTCCCCAGGTGTGCGTCATACACAGGTGTTAGGGGCTGTTGTCAGCTGTCTCTAGTCGTGCTGAACACAAAGCGCATATCACTCCCATGCAGATGTTTCATAACTCACCTACCGGGCAGTCAGTGGCTGGGCTGCTCCCCACCGCCTCCTCCCAGGGGCTGCCCCGGGTCCCAACCTGAGAATCTGTGCTTTGTGCATTCCACTCTGTTCTGTAGGGGCTGCAAACTCCCTAGGAGCCATGACCTGGACCAGAGGGGACACTCAGAGGGCAAACCGAGCTCCCCAAGCAGGGTGATGCATCTGGCCTTCCTGAACAGGGAAGGTCAGAGGGTAGGGGTGGGGGATGTTTATAGAGGACAGAGGGCAGAGGAGCAAGCGTAAGCATGACATTGTTTTACAGCCTTCAAGCGTTAGTAAAACCAGAGTCCAACACCTGATAAAGATAGGAGTCAAAGCTAGTCTGGACAGCAAGTTTATTACTTAGCTCAGGGCAGTTGCCCAGCAAGTCTGAGGGCTACAGAGAAAACACACTTTCTTCTTCTAGGCCCTCTGCTTATACAGATCAAAGTCTGGTCACTATCCCATCAGACAAAGGTGAGGAGACCTTATCTAACCTAAGGTGAGGAGATCTTATCTTCTCCTTAAAACATCACTCAAAAGGGATCATCTTCTGATCCAAAATACTGATAATGAGGTTTTAATAACCTGGGGAAATGTTTATGAGATATAGTTAACTGGGGGGAAAATAAGAAAACAAATGTGCATGAAGTTTACTCAAAAGAAGACAGAATATCTAAAGTGTTACTATTTCCCATCTATTTATATTTCTCTGAACGTGCCCATCTTCCATAATGAGCATATTTTACTAGAATGATCGACACCAGCAAAAACTTTCAGAGGAGGAGAGTGGCTTTTGTCCACCTACAAATTATTACCCCTTCCTCTTTGCCCTGAACCCCTTCCACTGCACCCACAGACTACCCAAGAATTTGCTGCAGGTTTCCAAATCATTGTAGATTTTGTAAGATATGGTTTCCCCTTTTTAAGAAGTACCGTATTGCTTCTTTCAGGGCTGTCAGATTTCTTTTCTCAAGAAAGCACTTAGCACAGTTTCTCAATAAACATACGTACTAATAAATGTGTGCGGAAGGAAGGAAAGACAAGGACGAAGGGAGGGCAGAACACATCTCATATAGAACTACCAGAACCTTAGCTTCCTGCTTCCTGCTTATATGTCTTAGGGCAAACCAAAAAGAAAGAAAGAGTCAGTTCTCATTTACCTGTATTTTGAGGGGAAAGAGGAAGTGAGGATAACTAAACTTTTTATCCTCATCCAAATTTGCCACTTCCATGCAATTGTCCCGGGATAATGACACCTAATTCTAAACTTTCCCATTGCTCATTCAGAAATTTGTATACCCAGCAACTCCTAGTGTTCAAGTACAAATAAGCATCTGTGGTCATAACTGTGGGATTATATCTCCATTTCGTGTGTGCGCTGCCTCCAACAAGAGACCATAGCTCCTTGTAGCAAGGATTGCCAGATAAAATACGGGGATCCCAGTTAAATTTGAATCTCAGATAAACAAGGGATATCTTGTTAGTCTAAGCAGATGTCACATATTGCATGGGGCATATTTATACTAAGATAGTATTCATTATTTATCTGATATTCTCATTTTACTGGGCTCCTTGTATTTTTATTTGCTAAATCTCCCAGCCTTACTTGTGTGTTGTTCAGCCATTCCCATGACTTTCAGACATTCTCTAACCTAGTCATCTTCCTCTAGAAATTGCCCCATCTGTCAATAATCTTCCTAAAATATGCTGCTTAGAAGTGAATATGGGCATCCTGGCATCCAGATGCCTGACATCTGGGTATGGGTCCCTTTAGCAAAGACCATTCGCAGTGAAGAACTGAGACCTGAACGAACAGTGAAGAGCTGGGCCTAATCCCTGCCTCATCTGGAGACAACCTGTGTGCTCCCCTGGGCATTATAAGCTGTATTTACTCCTTTGTTTAAACACTACTCCAGAAAGAAATAGCTATGTGTTACCCTGAAAGGACAGAAGGGAATAAAATACTTTTCCAGCTCTTGCTATGTGTGAGGCACCATTCTATCTCATTTAAGCATCACAACAGCCCTTTACAATGCTTCTTTGAGGGAGATATTATTTCCTTTTTTTACACTGTACAAGGTTACAGTGTTATGGATTGAATGTGCCCCCACACCCCCGATTCATTTGTTGCAGCCCTAACCCCAATGTGATGGTATTAGGAGGTGGGGGGCCTTGGACAATAATCAATAATTAGGTTTAAATGAGGTCATGTGGGTGGAGCACCCATAATGGGATTAGTGCCCATACAAGAAAAGGAAGAGACACCAGAGGACACGGCAAGAAGGAAGTTGTCTGAACGCCAGGAAACAAGCTCTCACCAGTACTTAGTCTACTGGCATCTTGAGTTTAGATTTCTAGCCTCCAGAACTATGAGAAATAAAGTCTGTTGCTTAAGCCATCCAGTCTGTGGTATTTTGTTACAGCAGCCTGAAGTGATAAAGACACAGACTAGTGTTTTAGTCAAGTTAGGCTAGCCTATGCTACAGCAATAAATTAACCCCCACATCTCAGCAGCTTAACAAAACAAATGTTTATTTGTTGCTTGCGTAAACTAAAATGCAAGCCAGTGGTGAGGGGAGAGATTCTCTGTTCCACACGGTCATTCAGGGGCCTCTGCCATCTTGTAGCTGCACCCCCAGGACACAAGGCCTTCATAGTCACAGCAGCAAGGTTGGAAGCGCATGAGGGAACTCTCTCCGGTTTCTCCATGCTTCAGCTCTGAAGTGGCACAGTCACTCTGCTTACAACCTATTAGCCAGAGCTACTCACACGACTCCTAAGAGCTCTTCCGATGCTCCCAGAAGAGCAAAATAAAGTACGATGCAGTGAACACACCGCACTGTCTACCACAATGAGAATGTGGTGAATCCAGAATACAGGAGCAGACCTTTAAGCTTCCAACATCTATGCTCTTTCTACTACAATATGTGGCCTCCCAAGACTGAGGGAATTGGTTTTTCACTAAAAGGAAGTCTTGCAAGAGGATAATTTGTAGAATATAATAATGCATACATGCATACATACATATGTACTGGTAGGAAAAATGGCCATGGTGAATGTTTCAGATTTATAAAACCTAAAGCATCACAAGATTGCCCCTGGAAAACCTTAGAAACACACACATTGAAATCTCTCTGCGAGTTACACCCAGAGGAGAAACATTTATGAGACAGGTATGCCATTCCAGCCTCTAAGAGAAAAACCATGGGGATGGGGGCAAATCTTCCAGGAGAAGATTCCAGTATGTTGTAGGGTGGCCAACCATTCAAGTTTGTCAGGACAAACTTCATTTTAGCTCTGAAAGTACTATGTTCCAGGACACCCTTCAGTCCCAGACAAACGCTTTGTCACCTGGTTGTACACTGATACTTTTTCTCCCTCGGGTGGCCCAAGAAACTCTGCAGGAAGATGCACAATGACCTGAGAAAGTGAAGTTGGCTCTGAGTCCAAGAAAAACCTGGACAGAAATAGCACATGAAAAGGAAAGAGCTCGGGAAGCTCCTGTGTGAACGCTTGGCCCATCTTAGCAAAGCGGTCCTCTTTGTGGGCGTGGGGGAAGAGAATAGTACGGCAAAACGACTTTTGTTCTGGACACTACTCCTACCACTGCATCCAGCCAAATCACACCATGGGCCCATTAATACCTCCATCTTTTACATTAATACCTCTGTCTTTTTCAAGTCAAATACTGTTAAAAGAGGTTACCCTCATCTTGAAGTGGCACTTTTCTTAACACAGGCATGCACACGCGCACACACACACATAAGAAGTATGCATGACTTTGCTCTTTTACCTATTACATTTTGTCTCGTTAGCATTGGCCTAGTGCCCCATTTGCTAAGTTGGGCTCTGCATGCACTTTGCCCTGGACACTCTCCATCATCTCCAGATGAAAGTCCAGAGTCCACAGCCAGCCACTGAGGGTCCTGTTGAAAAAAAGCTGCATTTTTGGCCCTACCTCACACGGCCTCCTTCATTCAAGTGCTCTGATCCAGCTTTGCTGTTTCCTTGGCCACATTTGCGTTTGAGTCATCATCTGGCTCTGACTGTCAACGCTGCCTTCTCCACCTCTTGTATCCTTGACAAATCCTAAATCCAAGATGCATTTCAGATTCTTGGATCCGTGATGACTTCTCTGCTAGTCTCTGTAAATTCTTCCTGAACTCCAGCAGCTGACCTTACCGATACAATTCAATTAGCAATCAGTTCTGTTCTGTTTGGTAAACCATTTCTATCTCAAATTGACACACTTATGGTTATTTAACTTTTAGTTATTTTGTGATTTGTCCGCAAATGTGGATTGCAAACTCCTTGAGGATAGGGACAATTCTTGGCCACTCTTTCCATCCCCTAATGGAATGCATGACCCACGGTTTGCACATAGTAAGTGCTCAATAAACAGATATTGAATTATTACTTGGGGTAAGGAAAAACCCAACGAAAAATGCTTGAAGATTATGATGCTATTAATATTACCCCATAACTCCCTCTCAAGGCAACCTAGAGAGAAAATCATCCAGAAAAAGAAACATTTTTCCCCCTAAGAATTGGAACTTGAGAAAATTCCTGATGAGCTAATCCACTGATTAGCTGACTTTCATATTTCTTATTCCATCCACCATGGCTGGTACTTGGGAATAGAAAGGCCAGGAATCAAGCTGGCAGTAGTTTTGGTATTTGGAACTGAAATACTGATAATAAGCAGTTTTAGTTATGAAGAGAAGCAAAGAAGTCACATAGCAGCTGGATAGTGATTTGGATCATGAACTAGTGTTTTTAAGATACTGATATTAGAGTATGTTTGCATGCTGATAGAATACTAAAGAAGAAGAAACTGATTATTCAGGAAAGAGGAGGGATCTAGCAGGAAATTCCCTTATCCAAAATCCATACCCTCCTTCCTCCTTGCTAAAGATACTCAGAGTTACTCAAGACCACAGAGCAGTTATCCTTTCTCCAGCTCAGAGATTCACCTAAACCCGTGGTTCTCAAACTTTTGCACCAGAATTGCCTGAAGGACTTTTTATAATGCAGACAGCTAGTCTTATATGGAGAATTTCTGATTCAATAGGTTTGGGGCAAGCCTCAAGAATCTGCATTTCTCTCAAGTTCTCAGGTGATGTCGCTGCTGCTATTCCCAGGGACAACCTTTGAGAGCCACTGTTCTAAGCTCTTGATGGTAATCTTTCCCTTCATAAGTAGTCTTAGGGATGGGGCATTCACCCCAGCTCTGGCCAATGAAAAGGAGTCTCTGAGGGGATCCTAGGCAAGGTTTCTTTAGCAATGAAAGAGAAAGAACAGCCTCTCTCCTTTCACTGGATGTTGTCACATTGAATGCAATGCCTGGAACTGTCGAAACCATCTTGGAACAGTAATGTGAGCTAGGCTGTAACAAGTCTCCATGCTGAAGAAATAAGAGGAAAAAGATGGAAAGAACCTGGGTTCTTGACAGTGTTACGCCACTGAATGGGTCAGTCCTGAAATCACTGTCATGTGAAATCATATATCTTTTCTTATTGTTAAACTATTTTGAATTATATTTCCTTACTTGTGGACTAAAGCAACCTGAGTCATTTATGGACTCCCAAGACCTTCAGTAGATGAGACAGGATGAGATGAAGGGACAGTTCTATGTATAAAGAAATGGAGATGCTTCCTCCCTGGTAATGTGACAGGAGGTACAGCATGTGGATACTGAAGCAAATCCATTTGATGGTTGGAAAATGAAGCAGTGCCTGTCTGATTCTATTTCACCAGGGTATAAGGTGTCAGGAAAGAGGAGGATATAGCCTCTTTGGGAAGTGGGGAGAAAGTATAGAAAAGTCTTTTAAGAGAGTAATGAAGATACTTGACTTGGAAAACATAGTAAATTATAGCTGACTGCCCATTTGAGATTTGTGGTGTTATATTTATAGAAAATAAAGAGTCAGCCTGGTTGGATAATTTTTTCCAACAATGATAAACTGCCTGGGTGTAGATTGATACAGTGCAGAAAGCTGATTCCAACCATGGTTAAGCCTTTCTCAGTAAACGTGAGAGAAACAGAGAAGGGAGTACAAGGTGTCTGCATGGAAGAGCTTATGATGACGGCACACAGATCTCAGACAGATTCTCCCCATCCTGGTTCATCTTCCTGGTTTTCTCCTGTCATCCCAACAGGAGTTCCTACATGCTGCTTGTCTTAGTTTTTAATGGCTGCATAGCAAATTAACACAGACTTAATAGTTTTAAACAAAATCCATTTACTAACTCACACTTGTGTAGTCAGGTGCCTGGGCACAGCAGCTCAGAGCCTCACAAGGCTAATAGCAAGCTGTCTGGTGGGCTGAGTCCTTATCTGGATCTCGGGGTCTTCTTTCAAGCTGATGTAGTTGCAGAATAATTCAGCTGCTTATGTTCTAGGAAGGACAGAAAATCAAGAGATAGTTAAGAGGTAGAATGACAAGTCTTCGTGATTGTTGCATAGGAGAGGTGACACAGAGAGAGGGGTAGAGCGGTGGCTCCCAGGCTTAGGACCTGAGCAATGTAGACGGTGGAGCCTAGACTAAGAAAGATGGAGGTGCGAGTTTGTGGAGTAGAAATATTGAATTTGGCTTTAGACATGGTAAGTTTGATGCTTGCAAGATATGCAAGTGGAGATGTAGCATCAGCAGGGGAGACATGGTCTAGAGCTCAGATTCGTATCTCATTTGCACAGAGGCAGTAATGGACATCTTGAGAGTAAACTAAATCACCTAAAGAGAGTATGCGGAATAAGAAAAGAGGCCCCAGGACTGAGGTTTGAGAAAGGCTGACATTTAGAGGTTGGACAAAAGGCAAAAGTGAGAAAAAGAACTAAGGAGTGTTCAGAATAAGGCAGGAGGGAAACTAGGAGACTGTGGTATCATGGAAGCCACACCAAGGAGAATGTGTTTGTAGAAGAAGGGAGTAGTCAGCAGTCCTCAGGCATAGCATATGCTGTTGATCATTTACATAATGGGTCACTATCTGGCTCCTGCCTACTACAGCCTCCTCATTTCCTGCCATTTCCCAAAACTCTTCATATATATATATATATAATATATATATATATTATATATATATATATATATAATATATATATTATATAATATATATTATATATATAATATAATATATATATATATATGATTTTATTGGGGAATTGGGGGAGGGGAACAACGTTGGGGAATCAGGGAAGGGGAACAGACAAGTTGCTGTCTTTTTGTTCTTCAGTCTAGTTGTGGAGGACGTTGCTTCACTGGCCCATGTTGGTATCGTCATTGCACTCTTCCTGGGTGAGGCAGATTAGTCGCCCACCTCTGGATGGTTGCTCACCGCAGCTATTGGCAGCTCATGCTGGCTGCCGGCCACTCACTGCAGCCTATGGCAGCCCACAGCAGCAGGGGCTGCAGCCTACACCGTTGCCAGGGCTCGCACAGCCCAGCTCCAGGTGGAGCTGTTGTTAGCTGTAGAGGGCAGTGTCACTGGCCCTCATATGTGGGATCCAAACCGGGGCCGCTGGCATCCCAAAACCAGCTCTTAACCAATGCGCCACTCGGCCGGCCCTCTTCCTTTATATTTTAACACCAATCTTACCTAACTTCTCCAGGGCCATGCAATGCTTTCTCAGGCATCCTCCCATTTTATATGCAGTCCTTTTTCATTCCAGGCTACCAGGTAACTAGAGTTACCTAACACTATCCATCCCTTAATTCCCTAAACTGCTCAGTTATCATCTACTCTTAGGCCTTCTTTGACCAACTCCTCCCTAAATTGAATCAATATGTTTCTCATTCTATTTTGTTTACCTGATATATATTTCCATTATTGTGCTTATCCTAGTATATTGTAATAACTTATTTAATGTCTGTGTCCTATACTTGACAATGAGCTTCTTGAGGGCAAGAACGATTTTGTATTCCACTGTCTACAACACAGTACCGGATACATGGCTAGCTTCAACAGATTTGGACCTTATTGCTTACATATGCCAACTAGGGAATGCAAATGTCTTTGGTTGGGATAAAGGACCATGGAAACTGCTAACATGGAGTAAGAGGCAAAGACAACTGAATAATAAAAGAATAACTGAATCAACAGCATTTATTGATTGTTTCATTTGTACCAAATCACTAAGCCCTTTATAGTGCTCTAGCTCATTCAGTTCTCACCAAGCCCCATTTAATAGGTGCTATCATCACCCGCACTTTACAGAGGAGGAAATGGAGGCTAGAGAAGTTAAGTCACTCGTCCAAGGTCTGACCCTGGTAACGGGAACCAGGACTTAAATAACACAAGTCTGTTCGACTCCAGAGCCCTGTCCTGTCATGTCCAGCTAGTAGTTGAACTTGGGCAAAATTCTCTGTAGTAATTCAAACTTATAATGTACAGTCCTGCAATTCCGAAGTGGTACATGGGCAGCAGGGTGCCTGTGGCAACCCAGGGATCCCAGCATAGCCAGCATGTTCCAACAGTTAGTGGCTCTCCTTGGCCAGAAGCCATGGGGGCAAACACAAAATGTCTGTAAAGGGTCTGTTCCTCAGAATTGATTTGCCAAGGCTGTGGGGTCCCAGGAGCAGGTTGGAGGGGTGCCTGAGAGTAAGCCAACCTCTGCAATGTCAGGCACTAAGCTGGAAGTACAAGTGAAAGGTGAGCAAGCCAGAGTGGAGGGAAATCAGCCAAGTTGCCAGGTCTTGGGCAATTTCAACCCCAAGGACAAACCATCGTGCTTAAAATAACCTCCCAAGAGAGTTTGAGCTGATCATTGTGCAATTTCTATCCCAGTACTGATCCAGATCAATGTAACCGGTATTGAGTGGGCCCCCTACTATACATGAGCATCATAAAAGGTGCAAGGATCTGGTCTTCCCCACAGAATGGCAAGCCCCCAGGAAACAATAGAGAACTGTGTAAAACCATACACAGTGCAGCGCCAACCTGTGCAGTACAAGCCAGAAAGGCAGCTGAAATTCACAGAAAGGAGTGGCACAGGCGCTTGGGGCTTCTTGGAGCACATGCACTGAAGGAAGAAGACAGAATAGAAAGGGAACAGCATTTCAGGTAGGCATAAGGGTAGGAGCAAAAGTGAGGCAGCAACAACGCAAACAAATTATTTCTTGGGCTGAGAGAAACCTATCTGTGGAGCAGAGGATGCATGTCAGAGAAGGATGAGAAACAACATTAGGTGAGTAGGGAAGATTCATTCATAGACGTCCAAAAATATTGATCAAGCAAACCTAACATGCAGAATCCAAGAGTTCATCATCATATGGGTGAGAAATCATCCCAGGCTTTAAACAGGCACTTAAGAATTTTAAAAAATGTAATTTTAGGAAGATTTATTTGGTGGTAGTGTTTGAGATGAATTAGAGAGGAGAGGACAAAAGGGAAAAAAAGGGGGGGAATCTTCAATGCTTCTTTGAACATCCACTAAAAAAAAGCCTGACTGCATGCAAACTTAACAAATATAATTCCTCCCCCAACAGGCTTTGCAACCCAATGGGAAACACTATCATTAATGCCACAGCTACCTACTATGTGCCAAGGACTATACTGGGCCCTGGGGACACAGGGAAGAGCAAAACAAAGTCCCGGCCTTCATGAGGCTCATCCTCCAAAGGACAAGGAAGACAACACAAAAAGCAAACCAATAATTCTATCAATATAAAGTCAGGGACTGAGTGCTATGGAGAAAAATAAAGCAAGGCATCAGGTAGAGAGCAGTTGGATGAAGTGATCAGGGAAGGCCTCTCCAAGAAAATGCCACAATATTTTAGGCCCAGAGAACAGGTAAAGTGGAGATGCCACTGCTAAAAATGAGGATATTGAGAAGGTGACTTAGTTTGTAAGAGTACAGAGAATGTGGGGAGTCTCGTTTAAGTGTGACAAGCTTGTGATAAAAGCAGGATATCCATACAAAAATGCCTAGACTGTAGAACTCTAATCTACAAAACCAGGTGATGATCAAGTTTACATGTGTAGATTTACAAACCATCTATTGATATTTAAGTGATTAGAAACCTTCTCTCCAAAACTAATTTACATGAAATGAAAGTAACTCAAGGACTAAAAAAAAACCTGAGATGTAAGATCTACAACTAGTTTTCTCCTATCTCCTGTGATAATCCCCTCCATCCAGCCTCGTGGAATCCCAGGGCAGGTAGTGACTTCAATAGGCAGCAAGCAGCTGGTAACAAAATAATAATACTAATAACTTAAGGTTCACACACAACCAACCACCCAAAAGACCTCTGTCCCCTACTCCTTCAATCTCCAAGGCACAGTTGCTGGGACAGCTCTGTCCCCTTGGAGCACAGGTTGCCCCTTTGTGATTGTTTCCTTTGCAGACCGGCTCTGGGTGCTTTAATGTTTGTAAGAAAGGGGTTTGGAAAGCAAAATAAATAAATTTTAAACTGGCCTTCTTTGCCTTCTTAGAAATGGCGAGAATTAAATATTGGGGTGGTCTCAAGAGTAGGGTGAACAGCTGTTCCGTTCTGTTTGGAACTGTCCCAGTTTAAACACTGCAAGTCCTGCATTTTTCAGGCTTGGGTGAAATGGGACAGTTGGTCACCCTACTGCGGGTCTGACCTTCACAGCTATAACCTGTGTGTGACCTGTGTGACACAACACAGGCTTTATGTCTCTATAGTGACATCAACCGAGTTAAAGCATGTGCTAAGTTCCCCAGCCCCACCTAAACCCCTGTCTTAGAAGCTGGGTTGTCTTTCCCCATCCAGACTGGGGAAGCTGTGTCAGAAATTCTAAAGTGTGAAGTGGCCCTGGATTCTTCAGCCTTCTATTCCCTCTATGTCCCACTCAGCCCAACCTGCTACCTAAACCAGGAATACCAACTCCACCGGTGACCTCAGCCCATGCCATTTGTGCCCTCTGCCCAGCCCTGGACACAAGCTGGTGGCCTGAGGATCAATTGGAGTCAGATTATCAAAGAGGGAAAGAGGGGAACTCTACTGCAGCAAATCATAAGAAAGGGAACCCCTGATAAATTAGGCTGCTGACCACGACAGACATATGAGTTGCATCTTTGAGTTACAGAAACACCAGAAATGCTTATTGGCATGTTAATTTTGGAGTTTTGTGTTCAAAGCTGGGCTGACTGATCTGCAGAGCAGAAACCAAGTAAAAGCCCTGACATTAAAGTACACATATGTTCTTCCAGAAATCACATGTTTGCAGCACTCACAGGTCTTGGGAAAGCTCACAAATCATTTCTGTCTACTATCAGAGAGTGCTCCAAAATTATAAGGAAGATTCAAAGAAAATGTCAAGAGCGATATTAATCTCAGCTTGGTCCCTTGTTATGGAATTTTCCTGCTTGACAAGTTTAAAAGAATAATAAGCAGGGGAAACAATCCTCCAGGAATAATTCCCAAGGTGGTCCCTTGTCACCTTCACTGCTTGTGTATAGACAACAATGTAGAATGTTAAAGAAGCCCTTTAGGTAACCTTTCCCAATCTGCACAGAGCAATCCTATTCACTAACAGCCAAGGCAAGGAGAAGTTGTTATTGTTGCCTTTTTAAACTGAATTATCTGGAAAATTGCCTCAGACCCCCAAAGAAAAGTTACTGTTAAAACTTCCAGCGACTCAAATACTGAAATATTTGACCCCTGAAATAGCCGTTCCCCAGTCCCTCCCAGCAGGGCTCAGCCTGATTGGCTGTGACAGACTGTTACATTGCATCATCGACTTCTGCAATTTTCTGACCAGTCTGATTTCTCCCTCCTCCCTCCTCCCCCTCCGCGCCCCCTCTCCCTTTCCCGGCTTAAAGCCCTTTGGCCTGCCAGTCTCACCTTCTCCCCTGCTTGATAACTCTGGTACATGGAGAGGCAAAGCTAAATCAGAACCCACCCTCTCCCCCAAGGCAATGATGTTGAATCCTAGTCACCATCAATCCTCACTCTTCCCAGAGCACTATCTACTCTTTAACTGCTTACCCAAACTGTCTACTTTCACTCCTCCACCCCTAAAATGTTTCTATAAGCTGAGCTGGCGCAGCGGAGTTGCAGCCTCAGATTCAGGTAGAGGGCAAATAATTCCTGAGGACAGCATGAAACCTGTACATTCTGGACCCACAGACCAACTTTTCCCAACAGCCCCCTTCCATCTTCATCACCCCCAGCCCCCAGCTTCACTTCTCAAGCGGGAACGGGGGTGATTTGGACTTAATGGCAGTTCCCTGAAACACAGAAATGCATATACAAATACCTTCAGGCGCGCACACACACACACATACACACACAGTGCAGAAAAGGGCACTCTCAATGAATAACAATGCAAGCCCCTGTGAATAAAACCAGTCAGGCCAGGAAGAAACCGTATTATATAAGCACACACTCCCCTTATGCAAAGCCTGGACACAAGTTCCGCTCTTTACCCGGATCCCTCCCCCTTGCCTTCTCCCCACTCCGATCCCCACACCTGTAGGAAGATGACAACCCTTCCGAATAAAAATAAGTGATTTTTCAGTTAGGTAGAACCCCATGAGAGGTTCTTCTTGGGCTGTCCCAGACGAGGGAAGCTGTGCACCCATCCACACCGCTAAAAAGGGTCATGTTGAAAACGCACACGGATAAGGGCTCCGGGTCCTCACCATGGCGCGCCCACGGGGGGACCTCCAGCGACCAGGCCTGCGCTCCCCTGCACCCAGGCGGGTACCCCCTTCCCACCTCGCCCCGCCCCCCCCCACACACACACCGCCCGGGCGTGCACAGCTCGTGGCCACCAGCGCCGGGTGCGTGCCCGCTCCTCCCCCTCTACCTCGTCCTTCTCCCCCGCCCCCTCCTCCTCTCTTTGGCTCACGCTCTGCTGGCCCCAGTCCAGAAAGCCCAGGAGGCGGTTCTTGGAGAAAAGATATAAGCGGCTGCAGACCGCTGACCAGGTGTCAGCTGCGGAGTCTTCAACTGGAAGAGCCGCGGCTGCCCAGGAGGAAGAGCCGGCCTCACCGACGGACACGCTCACCCTCCGCCCCGTGCGCGCCGCCTCCTGCAGGAGCTCTCTGCCCGCTCAGGTGAGCCCGCGCCGGCGGGGTCTGGGAGCCCCCTTGCTGCGGTTCTCCACCCAGGGAGCTGCGGGAGGGGTGCTGGAACCATCCTGCCAGGACTAACGGTCCCCTTTCCTGCGCCCGCGCTCCACCCGCAGGTCCCTCCGACCCCCCGAGAGCCCCGATCTGGAATGGAAACGGTGCAGGAGCTGATTCCTCTGGCCAAGGAGATAATGGCCCAGAAGCCCAGCGGGAAGCTGGTGAAGCTGTACGTGCTCGGCAGCATGCTCGCCCTCTTCGGCGTGGTGCTCAGCCTGGTGGAGACTGTGTGCAGCCCCTTCACGGCCTCCAGCCGCTGGCGGGAAGAGGAGGCCGCGGTGGCCGAGCTGCGGGCCGCCCGGGAGCTCCAGACACAGGCCCTGCGGGAGAAAGGCAAGCAGCACGAGGCCGTCCTCTGCAGCCGGGCCCTCTCCAAGCGACAGCAAGGCTCCTAAGAACTGCGGGAGGCCGGGAGGGGGGTGGAGGAGGAGGAGAGAGAGAGAGACAGAGAGAGAAAGAAAGAATGAAAAAGAGAGAGAGACAGAGACTGACTCAAGGAGGAGAGAGCAGGAGTCCTGTGCTGTTTGGACTTACCTCGGAGAAGCCACTGACTTCTAGGACCGAACGCACACAGATCCACCAACAGGAGTTTGGGATTGAGTTTTGCTGCTGTGCAGCACCGCGGAAGGATGGATGACAAGTTCACAACTATGCATCTCAGTGCATCTACCATTTTGCACTAGGGCAGAAGGAGGAGAAATGCTTTTTATATTATAATAACTATAATTATAATTATTATTATTATTATTTCAATGACCACCATTTTTGCATTTTGAAATATAAATGTTTTATACTACATCTCGTCTCTGATTCCTGAAAGGCATGGTTCCCCGAGTGGGTGGGCATGCTGGTGAAGGGGATCTGACCTGAGCCCCGAGAGAGCAGCTTCCTGAAAGTCTGGCAGTATTTGCTTCACTGCTAGGGACTCTGGTATTCATATTACATGCTTCTACGTATTTTGAGGATTCGTTTTTGCTTTGTGTTAGCGGTGGGAAGAAGGAAACTTGTATAAGTCCCACGAGACTTAGCATTTTAAGGTCATAACATAAATCAACTTCTGAGCTAGAATGTGTGAATGGGAGATACTGATCAATGCTAAGGCAGCAAATCCACTTGCCATTTCACACCTGTGCAACCAGAGACTCCTATGACTGACATCTCATTCTTCCTAACTATATTTTAGCAAGAGAAAGGGGGAAGGCAAGGGAGAACACCAACTAGCTGGTAGGAAGAGAGGGAGGCAAGCTCCCAGGAACACCTATTTAGATGTCTAGTTCTACCAAGCCTTCCTCTTCATGAACTCAAATCTCAGTAAGAGAAGCGCTAGGTTAGGAGAAAAGACTGGTTGTCACAGACCTGAGTTCCCTTCCTCCAGGGACAGCCCTTGCTCTGCTGTAATAACTATTTCAGAGGCTCTATGGTGCTCAGCAAAGGACATTTTAAACAATAACATGGGCCTGTTGCCACTCTCCTCTTGATTTTAATGTCTTGTGCCCTAACCAGGTACAGGTATTGCACCCTTGTCATCAATGGCTATACATTTTTGTAAAAACTACCAATGACTCCTGTCACTGCCTCTGATCAGACTCTCCTCACCACCACCTGCTCCCCACACACACCCCTCCATTTTTTCTGCCAGCTCAAATCCTACCCAGTGTTCCTGGCCCTGATCAAATGTCATTTCTCCCTGAATTCTATCATTATCAGTCCAAGCTAAAGAACAATCGGAATGCAGAGAGATTAACCAGGGGAAGAGACATATTTAAAGGAAGAGAAGAGGGCCGGCCGAGTGGTGCATTGGTTAAGAGCTGGTTTTGGGATGCCAGCGGCCCCAGTTTGGATCCCACATATGAGGGCCAGTGACACTGCCCTCTACAGCTAACAACAGCTCCACCTGGAGCTGGGCTGTGCGAGCCCTGGCGACGGTGTAGGCTGCAGCCCCTGCTGTAGTGGGCTGCCATAGGCTACAGTGAATGGCCGGCAGCCAGCATGAGCTGCCAATAGCTGCGGTGAGCAACCATCCAGAGGTGGGCGACTAATCTGCCTCACCCAGGAAGAGCGCAATGACAATACCAACATGGGCCAGTGAAGCAATGGCCTCCGCAACTAGACTGAAGAACAAAAAGACAGCAACTTGTCTGTTCCCCTTCCCTGATTCCCCAACGTTGTTCCCCTCCCCCAATTCCCCAATAAAATCTTTTAAAAAAAAATTAGAGAAAACACTCTTATAGTCATGAGGCATATTAAAAAAAAATAAAAAATGAAAAAAATAAAGGAAAAGAAGAATATCGGTGGCACCACTGTTCTCCGCTTCCAAAATGGTAAACTCAGCCCTATAGTAAGATATAGCCTGGCCTTAAATGTCAAAAAGCTTCTTAGGGATTCACCCAATCTTATGCTTCTAGTAGGTCTTCCTAATGCCTCTTCTATTATGTTAATTATTCCTCCGCCCATTTGGCCACTACTTTGTCCAGATCTCAACAGCTCAAGCCGCCCTCTAGCACTTTCACTCCAAACCAACCCACTGCCAGGCTTTTCTTCCTTCAATACCTTTTGTCCTGCTGCTCCCCACTCAAGAAACATCACAGACCAAACTCCCAGGCCTCGGCGTGTCCATGATCTGCTTCCATCCCAGTCCTCTCACCTGACTTCTCAGGCTGCCCAGTGTGAACCCTGGGATATTCCTTTTGGTCTTCTGTATCTTTGTTCACATTGATCTTCCCACCTGAATTTCCTACCACCCACAATCTCCACATCTTCTGAAACCATATATGTTAAATTCTCCAAAGGCAGGTATAGTTTCAAATATCCTGCCCATTGCCAAGCTCCATATTAAATCATGTACTCCAATTTTTGGTTTAGAAGGTAATACTTACATTTTTTTGGTTTGCCTATACATAAGAAAATATATTTTTTACATATTTGCCTAAATATATAAGTAATGCCATATATCTTTAGTTTAAAAGGTTATACCTTGTGCCTACATATTCAAACTACCCAAGCCAATCAAGTCTGAGCTATGGAAACCTTCTCTGTCCTCACTGATCTCCTCATTTCTCTGGATCTTACAGGTTGTACAGTCTGGGTCTTAGACTGGATCACTCAGTAATGGACCTTTTCTTCCAGTTGTTTTGTGGATCTGGATCAGGTCATATCTCTCATAGTATAATTGTCCCGAAGTCAAAGATCAGATCTTCATCTTTAGTGTTCATAGAAATGATCAAATGCTTGGCAAATAGTAGGTTCTTAATAAATACTTGATTGCTCGATCTATTTATAAAGTTAGAGTAGTGGTTCTCAGTGGGAGTGGAAATAATTTTGTCACCCCAGGAGACATTTGAAAATGTCTGGAGACCTTTCTGGTTGCCTGGGAGGGAAGGAAAGGTACTACTGCTAACAGCTGGTAGGTAGAAGCCAGGGCTGCTGTTAAACATCTTATAATGCACAGGATAGCCACACACAGCAAAGGATTCTCCAGTCCAAAATGTCAATAGAGCCAAGGATTAAATGGAAGTAAGGAGAAAGGATTCACTTAATAGTTTCAGGATCATAGTTTTGAGGTGGTCTCACAAGACTACGCCTGGTTGTGATCAAATATGTTAAGTCCCTCTCCCAACATAGGGACAAAAATGGTCCTTGTCTCTATTCTGGTTGGCAATTTTATCAGCAACCTAGAAGTGACAAGGGTATACTTATCAATTCTGTTGAGATCAGTAGAGGACTGAGATTAGTAGGATCAGGATTCAAAATGACTCAAGGGGTTGGAACCATGCACTGAAGCTAACTCATTGAAACTAAATAGGGAAGAAGATATAGTACAGAATTTAGGTCCAAAAAATCAGTTGTCTGACTACAGAATTATAAAAGCTTATTTTAGCAACAGAGCGTATGAAAAAGACTTAGGTGTTTTCACTGATTACAAACTCAACATAAGCCAACAAGGGCTTGTGACAGGCCTGCAAACACAAAATAGCACCTTATTGCTGTAAGTAGAATCTCCAGTAAAAGGGAAGAGGAGGAGGTTTTGTTTTACTTTGCAATCTGGCAGGTGGGAAACAAAAGATGCTAAATCCAACTGCTTGGATTGCTTAGGTTTGCATTCTTTTTTTTTTTTTTTCTTTTGACTTTTAATAGCTGAAGCCAATAAGATCTAAAACCACAGCTTCTGTAAGAACCAGAAACTTGTCAGTCTTGTACCTCTCTTCGAATTTGACCTTGGACTCCTGTCAGGCCTTGCGTCTGGGAGCAGGGTCTCTTGGTTGTCTCTTTGTTGACAACAGTTTTGTCCAAAAAGATTTTGTCCACAGAGTACCTTGTGGCATGAGGTGATTGTAGTTATAAAATATTTGCTCTCTGACTTCTTAGCAATTTTCTTTTTTGCCCATGGCAACTGACACGTTTCAGGGACAGCAGTCAATTCCAGCCACCAGAGCATGGCTGTAGAAGCAGTCTAAGGTGCCATCATTAATGTTCTTTCCTCCACTTTGCATCCAGATTAGCATCCGGCCAGGACCCGCACCACCTTCCCAGGTTTCATAAACTTGCCCATTTCAATAGCAGCCACTGGAGCCTACAGCAGAAAAGAAAGAATCGCTGTTCTCTCTGGGTTTGCATTCTGACTCCCCTATTTGTGAGCTCTAAGACCTTGGACCAGTTACTTATAACCTGTCTGCCTCAAGTTACTTCAATTATTTCCTCAGTTATAAAATAGTACTTTCCTCATGAGATAATTTTGCAAATTAAATGAGACAAGTGCTTAGAGAGTACCTGGCATATACAATTGAGCCATGAACAATGTTAGGGACACTGAGTTCCATACAGTTGAAAATCTGTGTATAACTTTTGACTCCCCCAAAACTTAACTGCCCTCAGTATTCATGGGGGGTTGGTTCCAGGACTTACCCCACTGGGCATATACCCAAATCTGTGGATGTTCTCATCTCCTATATATAAAATAAGGTAGATCAGTGCATACAGTATGCCCTCCAAATGCACAGACTCCCCATCACAGATCAAAAACAGTATAAGTTACTTACTGAAAAAATTCTCACATAACTAGACTTGTGCAGTTCATACCTGTGTTGATCAAGGGTCAACTGTCAACTGTAGTAAGCTTTCAGCCAATGATAATTGTTGTTGGTGTTATAACGTAAGACAAACCTGTTTAGAGTAGACTGACTTGAGCAGATAAAAGTACCGCAACCCCGTCATATATGGAACAATAAAATGGTTCACAAGAGAAGATAAGATACAGTAGTGTCACATACAATTGCCTCCAAAGATTTGAAGGGCTGCCATACTGGTCCAATAAAGTACTATAAAATAGACTTATTTTATGTGGCCTGAAAGTGCAGAACTAAGACTAGCAAGTAGAAATACCAGGAAGCAGGTCTTAGGTCATTAAGAAATCAGAGTATTTCAAAACATAACGAGTTCCCCTGTGATGTATAGTAAGCACCCCATTACTAAGAGCACCCTGGCAAACATTGGAAATCATCTGCCAGGGACGGTATAAACTGGAGAGAATATTTCTGAACTTGGAAGGATATTATGACCCCTGAGGTCCCATCCAATTATAAGATGCTAGGATTCTGTTTAGTACACCCACCAAATAGGGAATATATTCTCCACTCCAGCCTATTTCTCTAGAACCCACTCTCTGTTCTCTATATTTCTAATGCTTCTTTGTTCTTTTTCTCAGCATGTTGACAAATATTTTCCTTCTTGACGGATGACTATTGAAAGCAATAAATTTAATTTCAAAAATAAACTATTTCCTGCTTAAGTTTATCTAACTAATACTCTTGCCTCTTAGAAAATAACCTAACCTAGTGGTTGAACCTAATAGTTCTCAAATTTGGTCATAATGAAATACTTATTAGTCTACCTTGCTCTGTACAAAACACCACAAAAGCCTGATCTATGAATACACATCAATATATTATTTTGTGTTATATCAGTTACCAATTTTCATTATGTTCTAGTGAAAACAAATAGTACATACCAACTGTGGGAATATTAAAAGTTAACAGATACTTGGGAAAAGTTTGATTGTTCTATAATTATGGTGCCCAAAGCCAGTTATAAACCAATTGGCTCAATCAATGACAACTCGCCTCAGTTCACATATTTTTACATTCCAAACCAATCAGCAATAGCCCCTCACTTCTGAGGGTGAGCCAACCAGAAACTGACTCACCCCATAAATACATTTCAGAGTGCCAGCCAATCAAGGAATAAATATGCTTCTATAGATGACGTCAGCCCACTTGTGTCTGGGAAAGTACATCAACTCCTGAACTTCATGCTTCCGCAAAACCAACAAGTGTACATATTGGACTCCTTGGGCCCAAACTCTATTTGTCCTTCAATCTGTTGCCAGATAAATCTGGGTCAACAATAGTCTGAATTCAACTAGTTTCACTGAGTTCTCACCATTTCTATGATTTGTATCCAAGCAGGTCTTTGTATAAAATCACTAGGCCTCAATCGTTGTATAAAATAATTAGAAATTTTAGTTTACAGATGTACATTCTGGTAAATAACTATACCTAGACCTTTATACAAGGTTATTAGACACTTTGTTTGCAAGGTATACCACTGCATAATTAGACACAAGTCCATATAAATTCATCAGAGCTTTTTGTTTTAGAGGTGTACCATTTGATAACTATTTTTGTCATTAAACTGCTTGGTCCTCTGATGCTCACTTTGCTTTTGCTGTTGTTTGTCTATATTATCAAGTCTCATTTTATGTGTTCTTGTTTTGTTCTGGAATGTCTTATTTCTGAGATATAAATAATGGAGCGTTTCATATGGAATGGCACAATATGTCACCAACCTAATCCAAGCTGGTCCTAAGGGATAACAGTTGAAGGTCCATTCGACTGATAACCAATTCAAGAAAAGCAATTGGTCAAACTTAGCTTTAGGTCCCCTACAAAATGTTCATGAGGGCACTCTCTGTCTTGTCAATGTGTGAAAAGTCACTTTTAGTCTGTATTCTGGGATCAAACATTTTCAGATCATTGACTGCATGGCCCTTTCCTAACCTTTGCTTAGAAAGGGAACCCAAGATACCATATGCAGGCACACCCTCTTATAAGTAGCCTCTTTTGTCTCTCTTGGGTTCTTCTATGACGTCAAAAACCACAACTTCCTCTTGGTAAACTCATTTCCAAAGAAATCTGCACTGTAATCCTAACTGTAGCTCTTACTTTGATAAAGAGCAAAACCTTTGAGTTAGAATAACAATACCATCATGGAGAAATGTTGACATGTCAAAATCAATAAACAAATTCATTTAACAGGAGCCCCAGAAATCTAGAGTGAATAGTTGGCTTCTTTAATTAGTACACTGAGGTTTAAAAAACAAAATTCTAACTCCAGCCTGGTCTCTCTCAAAGACTCTGATACCTTATGAAACCCATCCTCATTTCATTTCTCTCTCTGTCCATTCATCTTTACCTGACCTCCTGTATAAGCCACCATTTTTTCAGAATTTCTTCTGGGGTAAAAAGCAGTTACATTGCAAAACTGCTAAATGAGAAGGCAGCCCTAAAGAAGTTGGGTATACCAAACTGTTTTGTTTTGTTTTGTTTTGTTTTGTTTTAGTTTAAATAACTTGAATTTTTTTTTAAAAAAAGAAGTTAAATTTAAACCCTAGTCTTCAGCCATATTAAGAGTCATAATAAAGGATTTTCCTAAATCTCAGGAAGCCAGGTAGAAATCTGTTACATAATTCAAGACTTTATTAGGTACTTACTGTTCTGAACTATGGATCTGTACCAACCAGTTCAGTTGTTAGTGTTTCAGCTGGAGAAAAATATTTAAAAGCAGCAGGGTAAGAAAGGAAAATTTTTTAATAACTCATCTGTGTAAAATGAAGAAAAAGATGCCTTGAGGAGAAAGAAATAAAATATACAGTATAAAAGACAGCTCCAGAGGGCTTTCTTTTAAAGTACATTGAACAAAGATTCAAAATTATAAATGAAGTAAAAATGAAAACAGATTTCAGGACACTTTCAAAGAGTATTCTAGACCCAACAGTTGAAGTAAAGGAGACTTGTCCTTTTCTTTCTTCTTTTTCTTTTTCTCCTAATGGGCTCAAATATGAATGAGGAGATTTAATGAGAAAAAAATTAATTGAAATCCAAACTTAGCAATTTAGAAAATATTTAATATGTGGGTAGACATTTTCAGAGAGCCTAAGAAAGTAAGTGAGCTAGAAATCAATACAACTTATGATTCTCGAGATTAAAAACAAACAAACAAAAACCTGGCTCCTGAAAGAAAAACAAGACTAAAAGGTCTTCTATCCTCTAAGAACTGGGAGCCTATACATAAGGATACTTGTAGATATTACAAGCAGAAGAGTCATTGTAAGAACCAATGTCCCTTTATAGCTAACAAACAGAAAGATGAATTTGTCTAATGATGCTGCTCCAAAGAAAACATTAGCACCCAACAATTCCAGTCCTTCCTCTAAATTTATGTCCCCAAATCTTGGAGAGACCAGCATGCAACCATATCAAATCTACTCTCCATCAGGGCAGAGCTATGTCTCGTTTGACACGCCACTCTCAGCAAACATTTGTTGACTAGTGAATACATAAATGGATGAAGACAGTGACCTCCATCATTAATTGGTGTGAATCAGGCTGGAGTTATTGTCCTTACTTATGGAGCCCCTCCCCCACCTGGATCCCATCGCAGGCCCCTGCCTCCCCTCTGCCTCTCCACACTCCTGCTGATATGATCCCCATAATGGTCTATAAGTAACATAGGTGATTCCCCAAAGAGCTTATAATTGATAAATGTGTAGACACACAGGCCTCACAGGGGATCTTGGAGCACTACAGTCTCTCCTCCTGGGGAACAAAAATCTGCCCAAACCCAGTTCTTGTTTCAGTGCTTTCCTTTGAGGCAAAGCCAGGAATCAGAGAGGAACTGCTTGCTAAGGGTGGGACAGGGGTTCTGCCTGGTGAGCTGATGGCATATTTAGCGCTAACAATAGTATTAGATCAGTCTCCAGGGCAACCAGAGCCACTTCCAATCATTTAGGCCTTGGAGAGCCTCAGGAGGCTCTCTGTCCTTTGGGGAACCCTGATGGCTACCGCCCAGGATTAGGCCACTCTGGCTTCCTTTTGGGGATCCTCTCCCGGTGCCTCCTGGCTCCAAGCTTGGTCCTAGCATAGGGCCTTCTTCCTTGGCGTGGGTTTCACCTCCTTGTATCAGGTGGCCGACCAGCTGGTCCCAGTCCCAATCAGGTCTTCTGACTCCTCCCAGAAACCAACCAACTTCTGAGCAGGAAATCTCGCCCCTCCCCAAAGAGTGGGAAACCGCAGAGGAAGAGAGAAATGAAACAGAAGGGAAAGCAGAGGAGGAAGGAGAGGGAGACAAGAAGCAAAAGGAAAAAGGAGATCAATAAAGAGAAGTCAAATTTGATTGAAATCTCAAGGTAAGACTTTAAAATCACATTATATATAATAGCATCGCCATTTGCGTCAGGTCCTAGTGCACAGTAGGTCCTCAAAGAAAACACTATTGAAATAATGCATCTATTAAAATAAACTAGAGAGCTGGTCTGAAGGGAGATTTCAATGTCAAATGCTGGTCAAAAAAAATAAAAAAATGCCCAATGAGTTATGAAATATGTAGGAGGGAAGATATGATAAGAGGCAGATGGAGCCAAATGTCTGTTACTGGCACTGAGAGCATTCTGATCATTTTGGGACAGAAAGTTAAGCTGGAACAAAAAGTTGCAAAAACAGTTTTTAAAATGTCTGCATGTTCTTTTGATATCATTCAAAGATTGCAGTTAGTAAGCATTTTTGAAAATTGGCTTTAAACTGATGACAGAGCACAAACACCAGGCTGTATCTTGGGAATTGCTAAGAGCGCTGATACCTGTATTTTGCATCCAATCATCAGCTAGTTTAATATTATTAATATTGAGTTCTGGAACTTTAAGAAAGGCTCGTTTTATTTAAAGAAATCTTGTTCAATGGATGCAGGGAGGCCTAAAGTTGTCAATCAAAATTCTTCATGTGCTGTTCACCTATTCCTTAATCCCAGTCCAGCCTTGCTGCTCAGTATCCTGACCTTCTGAGCTTTAAAAAGGCCTGTTCAGAGAGAATTCAAAGGCACTTCTTTCAGGTCAGTTAGAGAAACCCTGACAGGCACAGGAAATGCCATTCCCCACCCCCACCATTTACCCAAACCCTCCTTTGCCATCAATAGACAGTATCATCCAGAAGTTTGTGGTTTACTGATCCAGTCACTTGGAGGGATGAAAACAGCTAGACTCATGCTTTGGAAAGCGTTTATAGATGATGGTGATGTTTTCACAACAGTTGGCTTTTAAGAGTCCTGCTCCCCCAACTTTTCCAACAGAGCTTAACAATTCAAAGGGACACATTTGAAGTCAGTTTTGTTTTTTTGGTGTTTTGTTTTTTTTTTTTTGGTGCCAGTATTTCTCTTTGGAGTTTGTGTGAGTAAATGGAAGTCGGAAGCTGAAAGGAGGGTGGGAGAGGTACTCAGAGATGGAAGAATCTCACTCTGCTTGTTTGCCAAGATTTGAAAGGAATTGCCTTTCCCCTGTTAGCATGATATGAAAATACAATCCAAAAATCCAAGCTTGCTCTTTATACTCATTTCAGTACAGCTAAAAGCTCCTTGCATCCAGTTTCTGAGCTGGAACAAATCTAAAAGTTAATCTAATTTAATTCCTCTTGTTTGCCAGGTGAGGGAATTAAAGCCAAGAGAGGGGAAGGGCCTTACCCAAGGTCAAATGTATGTCAGTGGTGGAGGGAGAATGGAACTTAATTCTCTTGGTCCCACCCAGGGGGCTTTCAAGAAACCACCCAAACTTTACAGGAAGGTGCCCCAGATGCCCAAGAACTCACAAACACTGCATCTGCTGATTAAATAAAATATTCCGTTAAAAGATGCTCAAGTAATCCTTGCCTGGCAGACATGGAAAGGAGGAAATAGTTAACCTAATAGTTAAGTTTTTCCAGAATCTTTTTTTATAACTGTCAGGGGACTAGAGATTATAGAAGGAGGATTTAAGGTAGGCTTGTCATGAGAGAACTAGGCTATTTTACATTCCTACCATTAATCCAGCATTTTATATCTCTTTATATAATCTCATAGCATCTCCATTTCACAAATACATTTTTTTTTCTAATTTGCTCAAGTTCACAGAGGGAATAGCATAGTAGTATTTCTACATCTCTCATTAGTAGGCCCAGGATCATGCTGTGGACTAACGTGGATATTTATAGTTTAATGACCATTAAAGCCTTACTCAGGCCACTCCCCAGCATGGACCCTTATCCCAGCCATTTCAACCTACTTGAGATTCTTCTGACATGTCATGCTATTTCTAGACACCTTGACTGAACATGTGTAGTTCCCACTACTTGGAATGCTTTCCCCACAACTTCATCTCCAAAACTGAACTCCAAGACCACCTGCTCTAAGAAGTGTTCCCCCACTGCCACCCTGGGCTGATTTGGATGGTCTATTCTGTACTCCTGTAGCATCTTATGCACATCCTATTTAGAGTATACTATTATGCTATTGTGACTTTTAATTTACTTGCCTACCTATCTTCCTTATACTTCACTATAATCTGCTTGAAGGAAGATGCCAAATATTTCTCAGTTTTTATATTCCTGGCACCTATCACAGTTTGAGTCATTTGTTAGTTAGTGTTCAATACATGTTTTGAATAAATGGATGAATGACAAATGAAATATTTCCCTTCCTTTTCTTCCATTAAAATGACTTAATAAAAAGTTTCATTTCCACACTCTTGACTCTTAGATAACTTGGGAAATAGAAGATGTCACTATTATAAGCTTTCCCTTGTTTTAAGCCTGACAGTCTATTCAAAAGAGCTATCAAAGGGTTACATGTGGCATTCAAACAAATGTACTAATTTCTGCTTCCTTAAAAAATGCACTGATCACAATAGAAGAAGTTACATGCTATAAGCCACAAAGACAAAGAGCACTGGAATTGAGACAACAGCAGATGAGAAATGTCAATACCCTTCTGGAAGATGGAAAAGTAAATGGACAAGTGGTAAGTGACTTAGCAAATTGGACACTGCCGAAGCCCAAGTGTCTATGACAGAAAGCCAACAAAAAGCCACAGAGCCCAGAAGACTCTCAGGGATTAGGACATCAGGAATCTCAAAACGTACAGGGAGAGAGGGGGGCAAAAATAGGAGACATTCTAGATCCCTTCTCTTGCCCTCCAACTGAAGAAAGTAAGTTTATTTTCTGGAGAAACTGGCCAAAGAGGTAGCAGACTCTGGGACGTCAGGCAGAGCAGAGTGTGTGGTTAGGCATGGAGCTAGAAACAGAAGGATTAGAGAAGGACTCTATCCTGAAAGATGAGATTCCCCAGCCCTTTATCCTGGCTCAGCTCCCAGAATACCGACAGCCTGGCTTTATCTCTCTCCATTCACCCTACTCCAGCCCACACTAGGCAGAAAAATGAAGGATTCCTCTGTGCAGAAAGTATCCAACCAGAGGAAAAACAAAAAACAAAAAACCTAAAGGCATGTATATTTGGGGTCCCCCAAGGAAACTGTCCAGAATCCTCTGGATTGTCCTACAGTAGAGTCCAACAATTAACAACAAACCCTGCCTTCACACACAAAGCTTCCAACAGCCAAGGAATGGACTCCAAGGATCACCAATCATGAAATGAAAGTGTCTGACATGGAAGATGGAGACCCCAAAATAAGTAATTGAGACAACAGAAGAAATCATTAATAACAGCCACGACCACATCAGCGTTCCCCAGAGATAAGGGAAAACACTGCATCCATGAATGAAGACAAGGAAGCCAATGTGTTAAAACAGTAGTAAAGAACAAGAAAGAGCTTTTTAAAAGAAGACTACAACTAGAAATTTAGAAGTTAAAATGAAGCATTGAAAGGTATAATTGACAAAATGTTCCAGAAAGCAGGACAAAAAGGGAAAGAAATAAAAAATAGGATAAAAACAGTAAGAAACTTACAGGATCCATCCAGGAGCTCTGAATCTAAGAATTCCAAAAAGAAAGCACAGTGAAAATGGAAGGGAATACATTAACCGAAAACATAATTTCTCCAAAATTTCCCATAATGAAAGATTAGCATTTCTATATCGAAAGGATCCAGTGGGTACTCCACACAATAAAAGAAAAGAAAAGAAGAAAAAAAAACACCTCTCCCCAAAGTACATAAGGGTCACAAAAGTTCTAGAAAGCAAACCAGTTCACAAATCAAAGATCAGGAATCCAGGCAGAAATTGGACTTCTCAGGATCAACACTGGAAGCTGGAAACTGAAAGGCAATATAGCAATGTCTTCCAATTCCATGAGAAAATAATCTCCAATCTAGAAAACCATACCCAGCCAAACCATGAATTAAAGAGAGGATACAATAAGGACCAGCAGCCAGAGCTGCCACCCTGGGGTTTGTGTGGCCATGGTCTGATGGGTTAATGCCCACATAAAGATGTTAAACATAAACTAGCACTTCTGCATCCAAGGTCTCAAAAAATGTCCTTACCGTTCATGAGAAGTCAACGAAGGATCAGAGAAGTTGGAGTTCCCATGTGGATGGCAAAGGGAAGACCTAGCTACCAGCCTATCAAGCTCCTAATCCAGATTGCAACAGGCCTGGGAGTTTCAAGAGGGATACCTCCATGGAGGAAGCAGGTAGACTATCCAATTAATTTGACCAACTAATTTGAGTTTTCTAGCTCTTATCAGAGGATTTGTAGAGCACGGACAACTAAGTAATCAAAAAAAGCAAAAACGTGATTGTAAACCTGGAAACTGGGAGGGAGAGTGGGAATAGAAGAAATGCAATCATAATACATGACATTGATGAGCTGTAAACCATTAATCATTGTAATATGAATACTGACTACTGATTTAATTAAAAATTGTGAAATAATAGTATTAAGAATCTAGAAGAAAGGAAATGAGCGTCGATGCGTATTGTAAAAAAACCAAAATCCTAATATTTCTTAGTAGGAAATCAATAAATAATTTCTAAAATTGCAAAATCAAGAAATAGCAATTAAAGGCATATGATTTAAAAATATGGGGGTGATTCACAGAGGAAAAAAATAAGATTTAAAGAAGGGGGCATCTCTGAATGTAGCTCGAGTACAGGGAAGGGAGGAGCAAGCATTGCTGTTATTCATGATAAGCCTTTGGAACCATGTGACTTTCAAAACCCTTCTCATGTATTATATTGATAAATACAAAAATGACTTTTTTTAAAAAGAGAGCAAATGATTCAATCATAACAGCATCTCCTATGGATTACATTCTATCTACCAGGCAACATGTTGATGCCTGGATCCATTAAATTAAATCTCAAACAAGCTATAGTTAAAGTACTTACCTAATTACCCAGAGCAGTTCTCCAGTCTGTCTGTTCACAGTTTACTTCAGAATCGCCTGGGGAGCTTTGTAAAAATTCAGATTCCTGGGTCCCACCCTTGAGGGTTCTGATTCAACAGGGCTTGGTGAGGCTTGGGATCTGCCTCTAGTTCCCACCTCCCACCCCACCGCCCCCATGATTCAGTGGCTCAGCAAAGTTTAGGAACCACTGGATTCGGAGCAGAAATTGCGCTGGTAAGAAGGGGTGCGGGAAGCGGGTTAGAAGTGATTTGTGTGAGTGAACTGTTTCTGTGTGTATGTGAGTGAATTGTGAGTCTGTCTTCCTCCCTTCCTCCCTCTTTCATCCTCTTTTATCTGAACTTGACCCATAAATCCCTCTGGACTGCTGAAAACTTGCCAGAAATGAAGTTCCCATCCTGGTGATTTATAATCTCTGCAGCCTGAACTTTCTCTCCCAACCCTGGGGCGCCCTCTGCTGGCAGAAGCCTGTTAAAACTCTTAGTATCCTAAACCTAGAAATTCTCTTCCGTTCCTATTAGGTCGTTTTCCTCAGCTGTTTCCAAGCCCTCAAACTTCATGACCCCTACCATCAGACAGAAAATGGAAAATTCAGCCAATCTGGGAAAGACTTCCTTGCCTTACAGGTGTGAATATATAAGGATCCAGAGGGAACAGGACGAGGCAGAAATGAGAATGAAAGGTATTATATTAATACATATTGCAGTCCAGCCTGAAGAAAAGTAGACCTTAAGGAGTTTTATTCTCCATCTTCTTCTTCGTCCCCCTCCCCCAAGAAAGATGAATGGATTGGGGCAGCCACATCCGCTTCCCAAAAATTAAACAACGAAGCACGTTAGGCTAAAAAGTTCACTAAATTTGGAAGCAGAAAACATAGGTTCAATATCCACTCTAACTTTACTTTTTCGATCCTCCTTTCTTGGGGCCACGAGCTGCATCACCAGACCCTATAAATCATGCCCACAGACACAGATTCTGTCTGTGGATTCTACTGCATTTTCCCCACAAGCTGAAAACATGCTCAGCCTGGTTCCATGTCTGGCACAAAGAAAATGCTCAAAAATATTTCAATGAAAACTTAACTCACTGCTATCCTAAAACCAAAACCCTCCTTCAGATTTGCATGCCTCTCAACCTCCTCAGAAACAACCTCCCATGCCCACACTCAACATGATTCCTCATGTCCCCTCACTCTTCAAGCCACCGCATCCAGTGCTAGCTTCTTCAGAACTCTCTGGCATAGGTCTCCCCAGTGATTCTTGTCACTTCTCATCCCCCTTGGCCTCTCAGAAGCTTCAAAGCTGTGACCTCCCCCATCTTATTGAGACACAGGCCCTCCACCCTCACCCCCAAGGCTCCCTGTTCTCTCAGGGCCTCCTGGCTCTCTGCTCTCCTTCACCAGCTCTCCTCTTCTGCCTGACCCATAAACGTTAGTGTAGTATTGCTCATCATACCCCTCACCCTCTCCTAGCAGTCTCATCTACTCCTATGGTTTCAACTTTAACTTAAATGATTGAATTCCCCCAAAATCTGTAGCTCTAGTCTAGACCTTTGCCCTGAGCTCCAGATCCATACCAGACATCTTTATCTCAATGTATAAGAATCACTTTCCATTAAATACTTGACAAATGCTTTCTGAGCACCTACTATGTGCCAAGCACCATGCTAAGCTCTGGAGATCCACTGGCAAGATAGACCACCAGGCCTCTGCTCCCTCGGAGCTGTATGTAATGGGAAAAATAGACAAGAGAGCAACTATGAATACCAAGTGATGGGAGCTATGGTAAGAGTTCCCAGTGTTTGGGGGCACCCGGACAGACCAGGTGAGATGACTCTGAAGTGGGGGTAGGGGTGGTGAGAGGTTCCTAGGAAAGGATTGAAAAACTTAATGAAGAACTTGTAAAGTTAAAATAGTGAGTTTGGGCTTTACCCTAAGAAACATAAGGATCCCTTGAAGAATTGCATGGAGTTGAGCACACAGGGCACTTCCATAGCGTTGGCAACGGTCAGGTCTCAAGGTGAACGGTAAGCCCATGAGATTTCACCTTTTTAGTATGCCTCATAAATTACTTATGGTTTCATAGATTCTTTTGTGCATGTTAAATGTTTCACAACCTTTTTTAAAATAAATGGACTGGAGAAGGTGACATAGGCAGAGAGAAGAGTGAGCAGGTTACCAAAGCAGAAAATAACAGTAGCCTGAGGTAGGAAAGTCATAGTGAAGGTGAAGATTGGGAGATGGTTCTAGACAGACTTCGGAAGTGGAATTGACTAGACTTGGTGAGTAATGGATTGTGGGGATATGGAAAGGGAGGAGAGTAAAGGACTGCCAAGATTCTGGATATTAACTGGATGGATGGTGAAGCCATTGATTGAAATAGAGATCACTAGGAGATGGTGAATAAAAATAAGAAAGTCGCTGGAAAACAGTTTAGCAGTTTCTTAAAAAGTTAAACATAAATTTACCACACAACCCAGCCATGCACTCCTGGGTATATACCCAAGAGAAATGAAACAATGTCTAGACCAAGAATTTCACACCAATGTTTATAGCTGTACTATCCATAATAGCCAAAAAGTGAGAAATTCCAAACATCTGTTAATTGGTGAATGGATACACAAAAAGTGGTGGAGCCATACAGTGGAATATACTTGGGCAATAAAAAGGAACAAAATGCTGGTACATGCTACAATATAGATGAACCTCAAAAACATTATGCTAAAGTCAAAGAAGTCAAACACAAAGAATCACATTATGTCATTCCACCAGTACAAAAGACAGAAAGTAGATTATTGGTTGCCTAGAGCTTGGAATTGGAACCGAGGGTAATTGCAAATGTGTAAGAGGGGTGATAGAAATGTTCTAAAATTGGATTGTGGTGATGGTGTCCCAACTCTGCAAATTTATTAACAACCATTGAATGATACGCTTACCATGAGATAATTTTCTGGTGTGTAACTAGACTGGAAAAAATCTGTTATAAATAACCCGGTCAGTTTGGGCATGTTGAGTTTGAGGCGTTTAGGAGGCATTAAATGGGAGAGGTTGAGTAAAGAGGCAGTGAAGCTTCCTGAAGCTTAAGAGACACATGCTACACAGAAGGTAGATGTTTTGAAGACTCGGCAATATAAAGGCAGTGACTGGAGCCATAAACGTGAGGGAAATCACCCAGAAAAGACAGAGGGAAGGTGTAGTGTTGACGGAGAGAGCAGGGCTGGATTGATGAGCCTGAGGTGTGCAGGGGACCCAGAATTTTCAGCAGAAGGCAATGAGGGAATGAATGCCAAAGGTCCGTGAACAGGCAGAGTTCTGGGAGGGGGATGAAGAACCCACAGGGTACAGAGGCCTCACGACTGAAAATAGATGGCCAGAACGACAGATTCCAGTGGTAGCTATTCAAGGCCCTCAAGGATGGGGTTCCTGTTTACGTCTCCAGGTTCACTTCTCAGTGGAACCCCACCCTTTAAAATTCAATGATCCCTCGCTATGAAATTGTTCCGTTTCCCAAACACACCATTCTCTTTGACACCTCCCTCTGTTTGCTCACATGGCTTCCTCTGCATAGAATGTTCTAGAAACCAACCCTCCCCTCTCCCCCACACACTCCTGGAATCTAGCTCAGTGCTCATCCTACCCTTTCTCATTTGCCTGGCGCATTCCTGCTCTTGTTCAATATGGAACAAGGTTAACCTCGCCTCTGAAGCCCTTCCTACTTGTCCATCTCCCGTGTGGGATGAGCTATTTCCTTCTTTACGCCCCTGCCAGAGATTTCCATCACAGCACTGATAACACTTTATAGATTTCATTTATTTCCACATCTGTCTTCTTCTAAGGCTTGGAATGCATTTTGTTTGTTTTTTTATTCATAGTACCTGACCTTTAGTGCTTTAGTAAGCACTAAAAAAAAATTTAGTAGATGAAATCTCCCCTCAGCCACCATCTGGCCTCTGGCACTCTTTTCTTCCTCTCCTACTTAGGGCCCTTTTGAGGTGCTGGCTGCGGCCAGGCTGCTGGGCTCCCTTGTGTGGAAGGCAGACGAGGTGGTCTCACCTGTGCTATCAGCAGCCATGGTCAAGGATGTTTTGTTCATGCCTAAGGCAGTTTCCCAGTGTCCCCAAAGCTCTCTGCCACTTCTAGGATTGCCAGATACAACATAAGATGCCCATTTAAATCTGAATTTCAGATAATGTTTTAGTATAAGTATCTCCCATGCAAGTGTGGAGATTATATATATCCTACAAATGTATTTATTATTTACCTGCAATTCAAATTTAACTGGGTGTCCTGTATTTCTATCCGCTACACTTGCTAAATCTGGCAGCCCTACTTCTCTCTAATGTTGAAGTCACTGGCAGGCACCCCAAGAAACCCACCTAGCTGAGGCCACTGTGCCACCGTGATGTGCTTCCTGACCGCTGGGCTGAACAACCAGGAAACAACACTGGGTGGCCAAAGCTGTGTGCTGGAGTCAGATCTTTAGCTGCGTGGGACTCTCCCTCTGTTCCCTTGTGCCATCTGTGTTTCACCTAAGTTTCCAGGCAGTAAACCTTCAGTTACTGTGTGTGGGCTCTGTCTCTCCTCCATGCTCAGATGCAAATCCATGGGAGCGAGGCCAGGCCAAAAAACCTGAAAAACCGCAATGACAACATGTTCCGAGTTGCCTGCACTCCACCCCCCCTGAGGGGCAGGGATCAGGCCACGCTCTGGGCCTCATTAGGGTACGTATTCTTTCCCAAGAGGCCCTTATCTCTCCCAGGCCGAGAGAGTCCAGGGGGTCTGCCCGGCCAGTGCCCTGCCACAGACTGCATATGACAGGTGCGGGGGCGTGACAGCACATACAGGGCAGTTAATCCCATCTCTAGTTCTTTTTCCCACATCTGAGGTTCCATTAGTTGGAAAAGATGAGTAAGTCTGTCCATTAGGAGCAGGGTCTTGCAGAAAGGTTGACAGATGAGAAATTCTTCCCCAGGGGAGAGAACAAAAGGAGGAGGGGCAGAGGGGCGGGAGTCCATGGTATTAGAGGAACCGAGGGTTGTTTCCATGCCTGGAACGGATTTTGATGGCCATGACACAGATGTATAAATTCAAAAGAATCAGACCTGAGGAACTGGATTGGGGTGGGAGGGGTGACAGGAAGGGGAGAATTTCATGCACTCTGATAACTATGCTAAGGTCCCTTCCTGTCTGAACATGTTGGTGTTATTTTCCCAGCAAAGGCAGCGCCTCCCAAGAGAAACGGTTCACTCGCTTTTACTCTGAGGTCTGCCCACTATTCCCCTGGCAGGATTCATTTTCAAAAATAAGAGGCCACTTTCTTAGCAAAGCTACTAAACAGTCCTGGAACGTGTTCCATCTGCTGAGGCCTCAGAAATAACAGGCGCTCCTCTCAGGACCCACGTTTTATGCCAAATATATGCAAATTCCCCTTTGGTTGCTGCTCCTCACATGTGCCGTCTCCGATTTGTCCTCCCAGATCTGGCCCGTCCCTCAGAGTCCCTTTCCCATTCAACTCTGGTGCTCATCTCCCCGTGTTGCTTTTCCCCCACCTCATTTATTCGGCTGAGAATGAATGCCCGGCTGGCCTCTGACATGCACCCCCAGCTGAGGGGAACCTATTCTCTGTGGGTTTTGAAAACTGCCAAGTTGTATTCATGGCATTTTACTGAAGGCCTGCTCTTAAAAGGAGATGGTCCATGCATTACAAAGGAGGGGTGGCACCCAGAAGAGGGATTGCTGGGTATCAGGTAGCTCTATTCCATTTTTTTTTTTTGGAGGAATCTCCATACTGTTTCTCCAGAGTGGCTGCACTAATTTACATTCCCACCAACAGTTCATGAGATTCCCTTATTTATACATCCTCACCAACACTTGTTATTTCTTGTCCTTTTAAGAATGGCCATTCTAGGGCCGGCCGAGTGGCGCATTGGTTAAGCGCTGGTTTTGGGATGCCAGCGACCCCGGTTCGGATCCCACATGAGGGCCAGTGACACTGCCCTCTACAGCTAACAACAGCTCCGCCTGGAGCTGGGCTGTGCGAGCCCCGGTGATGGTGTGGGCTGCAGCCCCTGCTGCAGTGGGCTGCCATAGGCTGCAGTGAGTGGCCCGCAGCCAGCGTGAGCGGCTGGCAGCCAGTGTGAGCTGCCAATAGCTGCGGTGAGCGACCATCCAGAGGCCAGCGACCGATCTGCCTCATCTGGGAAGAGCGCAATGACGATACCAACAGTGAAGCAACATCCTCCGCAACTAAACTGAAGAATAAGAAGACGGCAACTTGTCTGTTCCCCTTCCCTGATTCCCCAACGCTGTTCCCCTCCACCAATTCCCCAATAAAATCTTTTAAAAAAAAGAATGGCCATTCTAACAGGTGGTTACTAGATGAGAAAGGGGGTGGGGACAGAAAAAAGTCAGTAATAGAGGTGAAATATTTGGTAACAGAATGAGATTAGACTTCAGGTGTTAAACAGTTGAGTAGACACAGGTCAAATTTGTATGTTGTACACCTGAAAATTATACAGTATTATTAACCAATGTTACCCCAATAAATTTAATTTCCAAAAAAGGAGTGGCAGCAATAGCTTCATTGCTGTGGCAGTGAAAAGAACTTTACTTGATTGGGGAATATTCGACTCAAAACAAATGCTAAGTGAAAGAGTCTTATGTCCCTTTGTTTAAACATTTAAAACAAAGCATGATACACATCTGCCTACATATTCTTGAGTTTTTAAAAAAATTTGTCTTAATTTCTAATATATCAGTATCAATAGATAGAACCCACCTACTCAAAATTCTTTTTGAGATCCTCAATAACTTTTAAGATTGTAAAGGCACCCTGAGACCAAAAATTTTAAGAACTGCAAAGACAATATATCATCTTCCATTACTGTGTCCTCATTTCTCATTAATGCATTTTATTGACTAAAAATTATTTCATCTAATTCCATGAAAGTTATATTGGGTGCTTTCCCGTGTCCCTATTTTCTGAGCATAATTGCTATTAGGACATGTAATTATTAATCTGTATGTGCATTTTTTTTTAGTGTGTCAGTGTTTAAATGTCTTCTGAGGCAGCACAATGTTGGATTTTATATGTTAATTCAGCCAATAATTAACAATACTGGACGCATTGGTTTTACATTCTATCACCCTGCTCTTTATCTTACACATTTTTATTTTTGCTTTCTTTGAATTATGTTTCCTGTAGTGCACTTTTAAATTCTTTCTTTTTCGTCAGACAATAAATTTCTCTAGTCAGTCCATCTTTCTATCATTTCAGCATCATCATATTTTAATGCACTTTTTATCGTTTCCTATAATTTTGCTATAAATAGTATGGTATTTAGAAAATAAACTTAAATTTTCTTCTCTCTAGAAATGAAAATGGAGTCTGGCCTGTAACATACCTTGGCAGCATAACGTTCTTTACAAAATTATGCATATATTATCTTGCAGTTCTGAAAATTTGTAATTTTCCACTTGAATTTTCTTTATATATTTTTTTTCTATTTTGTCCTCCATGAATCTTAATTTCCTTTTTTTTTTTTTTTTCTTTGAGGGCAGTGTCACTGGACCTCACATGTGAGACCTGAACCGGGGCCGCTGGCTTCACCAAGCCAGCGCTTAACCACCACGCCACTCGGCCGGCCCTTTGAATCTTAATTTCTATCTAGCCCTCAACTGTTCCCAAATCTCCATTGTTTTTTGGAAATGAACTTCACACCTATGGGCCTTTGTTGACAAATTATTTCATCTCTTCTGGGTCTTAAATTATTTTCCCTTACTCTGAAGTGAAAATTCAGTCAGTGTTTCCAGATACTGTACTTGGGGTCATAATTCAATTTGTCTTAATCTTGTGTGAATCCCCCAACCCGTGCCCTCAACCCATATTCCTCCTCCAAAGTTCTGGTACCCATCCTTATCATCACATTTAAGTGGTTTTCTTGGTTCTATTGGAAACTTGCAGAATTCTGCATGTGCTCTGTGACAGGGTGATTTTTTTTTACAGTTTGGTTTGTTGGTTTTAAGTTGAAAAACTTACTATCTTAAATTCTTTCTCTGAAGATTGTTCCTTATGAATTCTTGCTACAGACATACCAAGGTGGTTATTTTTATATTTCTGTGATAAATTTTATAATAAATCACTAGGGTTTTTCTCTTCTATGGTCCTTTTCTTGTGACCAGATTAATTTTGTGCTGGATGTGGGCTTTTCAGGCCAGTTTTGTTTCCAAGGCGCTAGTTCTTTTCACTTCTGCAAGCGGTCTCCTCTTCCTACCATCTTCTCCATGTTTCTTGTTCCTCTATAGCATTTACAAGACACAGCTGAATAGCTTCCTGCCTTTTTTTTGGCACTCATTATTTCTTCTTTATATGCTGTTAAAGTAATAAGTGTATGTTCTCTGCACTTGCCTGAGAATCATGACCTGGTCTTGGATTTCCCGCCATCTGCGGCTGGCTTGTTTGCATTCCCCTTTGATATTCTAATACATGTTCATTGAACTTGAGTTTGGGGCTTATCGGGCTTGTTTGCTTTTTTACTTTCTAAGACGTGCACATTTTTTCTTAAGCTCCTTTTTCTGTTTTGTGCTATTATTTTTAATTGTCTCTGACGAGGAGATGGGGCTGAGAGTGACATTTGGCCTGAATTTGGCTCTTCTCGGTATTACTCACATTTCCCCAGAAGCCCTACACATACTTTCTGTGTTTTACATACCACTTTTGAAAGGTCGTTGATTCCTGGCTTAAGGGGTGTTAAGAGGAAGATGGGCTCAGGGTAGGGATGCTCAGGAATCCAGTCCTGTACAGTCATGAACTTGGCCATCTGGAAGTCTCTTCTTGCTCAATGAAATGGAGTAAACATTGTCCATTATGAAATCCACTACGCAGGCTGCCAGGACAAATGGGATCCCACCCAAAGCCAATCGTTGCTCGTACAGGGAAATTGGCTAGCACTGCCCGAGACTACTCCAGCCTCCCCCGTCCCTGATGTCACAACTCAGAGGCTGCTGCCTGCCTAGGAGGTTGTAGAAAGTTCTGTAGGTCCTCTCTCTGTGTTCTACAGGGCTCCTTGGGCCAGGTCCCTGACTGATGGCTTTTATGAAAAACTCTCTGCTCCCCATTCTGGTGATCTTAGCCTACTACTACTATTCTGCAAAAGAGGAATTCAGACCAGGTAAGTACCAATGTGTCTAATTTGGGAGGAACAGATTTTTAAAAAACAACGAAAGAAACAGAGATAGCTGGAGTGTTTCTGATAATCATGATGAATTCCAAAGTTGCTGAACAACAGGGGACCCTGGGGTGGGACTGTATTTCTGTGTCCTCCAGCCACAGACTATGTGTAATAGGGGTGTAGGGAAGGGTAACCATGTAGCCAAAAGATTGCCAAATAGTTCATGCTGTATTTGGCACCCTTAATGGAAAGCAATTTCAGATTCCCTACAAAAATGTGGGTAATTCTAGAATTCACAACTCAGCCAGATAATTGGCCTCTGTGGAAACCCTGATAAGTGGGAGATAAGAAAGTTACCTTGAGTTGCTGAGTAACTAGAAATGAGGGAATCTCTAAAAGCACATGTGTTTTGATGACTTTTTAAAATTTTATTTCAATTGAGCAATATTGGATGAGTCCATAAGTGTTTAGAACTCCATCCAGTGTTTTAGCTGAACCCTCTGTCCATGGAGTTTTGTAGGAAGACAGTAAGAAGGCTTGGTTTTGGGCAACCAAGCCAAACCCCCATTTCAGGGCATGTTTATGAAAGACAGTTGTTCCTTCATTGATTACTGAAGTTTGAGATAAGTTGATCTGGGCTCATAACCTTTAGACATTGAGATAAGGCTGCCCACATCCAAAGCAGGACAAGGAATGCTGCTGTCAGTTGGGTATGCTCCTGACTTCCTTTTGGGGTTTCCCAGAGATGCTCCAAGGAAAGAAAGTGATTGTCACAGGGGCCAGCATGGGGATCGGAAAAGAGATGGCCTATCATCTGGCGAAGATGGGAGCCCACGTGATGGTAACAGCGAGGTCAGAAGAAACTCTAAAGAAGGTGAGGGTTTTGGGCCCACAGACACATATAGCCTCACATGCCCAGATGTATTCTTACATATACTCACATATACATGCCAACACACAGAGCCTGGCACATCCTTACACACATATAAACACACATGCACACATACTTACAACTCAAACACCCACACAAATATAAAAATATGCAAGTCAGTATTCATTCCCATGCACATATATATAGACACAAAGTTCTCATAGACAGGCCTGTTCGCACACATTTACACATAAAGTCACAGATATATAGATATGTGCTCAGATACCCAAATTCCAGAACTTACTCATGAATTCTTATTCTCACACCCATGCAGACTCCCAGACACATGCCCTCTCAAATACTCAGACTCATAAACCCAAGGATATACAAACATTCACAAACCTAGGGCTACCCACATACAAACGAGCATCGCTCAGAAATATCTGTTCACATAAACTCATAAAACCCAAATCATGGACTTGAACCCCAGCACAGGGATGATTTATCCATTTGTACCCTACCTGAAATACTTCCAGAAAGTATTTCATACAGAGGACAAAGATTGTGTCTGGTTACATTTAGCAACACACACATATATACACTCTGAACCCACACTCACTCGCACAAACCCACTACCATTTCTTCTCCAAACAGTGCTGTGAGCAAGCTCTCATTTAACGCCCCCATTACTTCATAGGCTGCCACCAAAGGTCTGCTGCCAAAGCTGACACCATTATCACTGTGTCACTGTAGGTGGTGTCCCGCTGCCAGGAGCTTGGAGCAGCCTCAGCACACTACATTGCTGGCACCATGGAGGACCTGACTTTCGCAGAGCAATTTGTTGCCAAGGCTGGAAAGCTCATGGGTGAGGCTGCTTCTCCTCTCTCCTCTTTTGGACTTTGCTCTGGGCAACACCAAGGAGCTTTGGGGAGGGGGACGGGGAGAGGGAGTTGGGGAGGAAAAGTGCCAACCCCACATGGCTTCTCTCAACACAGCCATTTCTTGCAGGAGGACTAGACATGCTCATCCTCAACCACATCACCAGCGCTTCTCTGGAGCCGTTTATTGATGATGTGCCCTTAGTGCGCAGAAGCATGGAGGTCAACTTCCTCAGTTACGTGGTCCTGAGCGTGGCCGCCTTGCCCATGCTGAAGCAGAGTAATGGCAGTATCGTGGTTGTCTCCTCAGTGGCCGGTGAGTGGGGCGGGGACCGATGTGGAAGGCAGGAGCAGGAGAAGTGCCAGGGATAGTGCTGGGGGCTCTGTGGTCACACAGGAATTGTTGTTGTTTTTTGAAATCAGTTTTCATGCAGAGAAGGAACACAGTACAAATTGGAAGTTGAAATGCTCACAGTGATATTAAGCAAAACTGATTAGCGACTTGCCTATATGTGTGGACACGCAGATATATGAGTAGAAGACGTGGGGATGTAAACTCAATGAGGAGCATGCAAGCTGAGTAAAAGAGATGCTGTTGAGAACAAGTGGGGCCATACAAAAGGAGAGATGGTTCAAAAGAGATGGGCTACACGATCCCTGGGAGGGGCAGAGAAAAAGCAGCAGGTCAGAGCGCCCACCAGAAGCCTGGTGGTTTCTGATCTACAAATGGAAGCCCAAAGGGACACTGAGAAACTGAGGGGGGTGCAGCCTGTCCTGATACTTAAGGGAGAGGCCTGATCGTGATGGGTAAAAAAGATCTTGCTTTCCTCATGACCAAGAGGGGTAGGTTGGTGAAGTTAGTTGATGCAAAGGTAGAACTGAGAGGCAAAATATTTTAACAACATACAGTTGTCTGATCAGTGAATTAGGCTAAGGCCAAATGAAATGAACAACAAAAACACATACACCATATTATTAACAGAACTGCCTATCCTGGGGTATTCTCCAAAATCTGAATTTGCTAGATTAAAAGTCCAATTTAAACAATCAAGGGGGTAGGAGAGAGTGTGTACAGAGAAATATGCATGAAGAGAATTCTGTATGATCACAAGAATCCCTGATGCTTTGGATGGTGGCAGTGTCAGAAGGTATCAATAGTAAGAACTTGGGGTTTTCCTAGGTCCATTTCATCATGGGTCCAGGAGAGAAGTTCCACACACATTTGTTGATTAGTCAGTTAGAGGAAGTGTCTGGAAAGTGCAAACAGCAGGATCAAAGTCAGCCATCCAAATCTTCCTGGCAATGTAAAAACAAATAACCCAGAGAAATTTGTGAATCCTTACGTACATCTCAAATGTTAGTTATTACCCATAACTAAAAACACCATCTATGTTGTAGAGTTCTACTTCCTAGGCAGAAAAGGCCTGCATAGTGGTGGAATAAAAGGGCATTGTGTCTGTGCTACCCACCAAAAAGAGTGATTGATATGCATCCCTATGCTTCCCAGACAACACAGAGTCCCTGCCCCTCCCCAGACACAGCCTCTCTCTGGGCTGAAAGGAAGGGAGAGCTTCCAGATGCATACTGAGTGGGAAGGTGCTGGGCACATCCCCAACTCACCCTAGGGCACGGGCTGAAATCCTCACGTCAGTCATGATATAGGTGGCTTTAAGGATCCCAGCTGACTAAATAATGTGTGCACCCGAGGCAAAGTTGTGCTTCATCTTGGGCTGGAGAACTGAACTTTGATAATGTACACACACTGTCAGTGTTCTCGAAAGGAACAAGAATTGGCTGTAGAAGTCCAGGGGCAGGTTGAAATGCTGATAACCTCTATTTCCATGCATCTTCTACACCCAAATGTGACTTTGTCATTTCCATGGACTCTGGAAGGTGCAAACCTAGCTGCACTACTATCCTTTATGTCTATTGTTTGTATAGCTAAGAGAATTCAGCCTGTTTGCTTTCAGGCGTGTCTGTGAACTTCCAAAGTACACACCACTTTGCTTTCTCTTCCTGAGTGAAGAATTTCTCTGTGCTATGCTATCTTCTTTTAAACAGTCAGCAAACATGTTCATTAATCCCTCCTCCTTAAAATCTAAATTCCTCAAACATGGAATGCTAAACCTCCAACTGAGGTCAGCCACAGAGAATTGGGGTGGATTTTTCATCATTCCTTCCAGACAATGCAGTGGGTTCTTTAATGAATTACAGCGATAAGCAATTGTTTTTGTCCACAGCGCTTTCCCTGTGGAATATATTCTTTAAAACCACTGCTACTTCCTTAGCATCAACAGAGACAGTACTGCTGTCTCTGGGAATGCCGTTACTGTCCACATCCAACCACCATTCAACACTGTTTTTCCACCTACTGATCAATGTACATGTAACATTGCTTAGTCTCCCCTCCTTTCCCCATGCAAATTTAGATATACGTTGAGCTACTATAACAAATACCTTCATTTACAATGGCTTAAACAAATAGAAATTTATTTTTCTCCCATGAAACAGCTTGAGCTAAGCAGTCCAGGACTGAGATGATAGTTCTACCCCATGATTTGTCTAGGTACCTTAGTATCTCAAAAACCCATCTCTGGGTGTTACCCTCCCCTGCATGTCAAGATGGCTCATTATCAAGTCAGAATTGTAGCTGGAAAAAATGTAGAAAAAAGGATACAAAAAACCTGAAAGTTATACACTTCTCTGCCACAGCTGGCTGCAATTGTAGTCTTTCTTTAAAGAGGACTGTGTCCATCTTAAAATCAGGGGTTCTATTTCTAGAAAAGATACCAGTGTTGAAAAACAACGAATAGTCTCCAACATCACCCATGGGAAGATGCATTAAGACGAGAAGGCAGTATTCCTTCCAGGCCACCCCACATGTGTAGCCCACACCATACATACTCACCCCAGACCAAATCTCTCTCACATTCAAGGTCCACCATGAAAACAAAGCCCCTTCCATCAGGCACTGGTGCAGGGGACAGTAGGGAAGGTGAAATAATGCAAAGAGAATGCCTACATGGTATTTGTAAAACAAACTGAGACAGAGATATTAATACTCCATTTTAACTAGAAAAAAAAACAAACCACCCTTGATTGGGCAAAGAACATTTGGAAACATCAAGAGAAAGTCTATCTGCCATTAATCAGAAAGGGTCTTCATGACATAGGTTCCACTTTAGAAAAGTAAAGGTCATTCCATTTTCTCACCCTTGGCTCTGTGAACCCCATAACTATGGCACATCACATCAGCTATACACATGACATCTGGAGCCCAACATCTAGCACTGCTTTTCTGCCTCTTCTTGACTCCCTCTCAGGAGAATCATGGACCAGCCTTGTCATCCCCGGCCCATTTCTCTGCTCAGGATCCATTTAAACTCACCCTCGCAAATACTTCATGAGACAATGCTTGTGTGGAAAACTCAAGCCAATGTATGATATCACTTGTTGGACATTAACCGATTTGTGGGTTGAAAGCTGCCTGTGTGGTCTAAACCTATTTTAAAAAGTCAACATTACAAAGAGGCAAAAGAAAACAGGTTTCTCAACTATACATATCAACTAACAGGAATAAGAATGTCTATAATGATGTTTTGCATAAAGACAAGAACATAAAGATGTTAATTTCATCCCTGCCTTCAGCTCTCATATACCCACTTTTTCCTGTAAGATAGACCAGTGCTTCAATGTATGGATATGCCTTGGAGTACAGTGGGGTGGGGGTGGGGGGCAAGGTCTAGGATACAAAGGGGCCTAGAAACTAGAGTAGAAAGGGGCGATTTACCCCTCCCTCAACTGTTCTAATTTTTCTAAGAAAGGATGAATCTTTACCCTTAAATCCAATTACCTCTAAAAATTATTTTCAGACCAAAATTTCCAAAATGAGTAGAAGCGTCTATGCATATGCGTATAGATATTTATTTATACAGGAGTAGAGGGGGTGCTGCTGCAGGTTTGGACTATTTAGAGGAGAATGGAGAGAAATATGGGGAAATGAGGTATGTGTGTGTATATCGCTATATCATCTGTAGGGCCTGGAAGGGCAAAAAGGAAATCAAAGTAAGAACCAACAACCTGGACATAAAAATGCCATGGTTGCCTAAATTCAAGAGATTATGTTTAGGCAGAACCTGAATGATGGAGAGAACCTGCTGGACTCAATTTCAAGTTCAGTGTTATATCTGGCCCCTCAAAGAGGAGCAAGATGAGAAAACTCCCTGCTAAAGACAGTTAACAATTTAGTTAAGGCTGGGCCGGCCGAGTGGCTCAGTTGGTTAAGAGCTCGCTCAAGAGTGTGAGCTGAGCTCTGAGCAACAGCAGTTCGATGCCCAGCCAGAGCTGAGCTGCCACCAAGCTGCCAACAGGTGGCAGGATGGCTCAGCTAAAAAACAAAACAAAAACAACAACAACAAAAATTTAGTTAAGGCTGAGAACACTGCAGTGCTATCCATGACAATCATTGCTCCAGATTTCCCCCTTGAAAGGCTGGTTAGAGCGTAAGGAGTCAGGGCTACTTTACCCTGCTAGGCTATTGGTTTATTTCAGTGTCCTTCCAGATGAAATAGCAAGGTTCCACGCCATCATTCATTTCTTCACTCACCAACGAGTTTGAAAAGACTTACAACAAATATACTCTAATTAAAATATACAAATAGAAAACTAGATTTTAAGAAACGAAGGACATAAAAATGCCAAAATTCTACTCAACACAGATGCTATGCTTGTTTCAAATTTGGTGCTTGAATTTCTTAACAAAAAGGAAAAGGGTAGGGGCAGTATATACGTAAAATTATATTCAAAGAAGGAAGCACTGCAGAAAGCAAATAATTTCTGAAATTAATTTCTCAGAAAAGATTATAAGTTCAAGGCAAAAAGTAATTAAAAGGGCAATACCCCAACTTTTTGAAAATGTTTCTATGACTATAAAAGTCACATAGACACATATCATGCAAATTTGAAAAATGATAAAAAGTGTAAAATGAAATTAAAATCCTCCATAATTACTGCCAATATTTGAAGTATTTTCTTCCAGGTAGATATAGATACAGATGTACATATACCTATAAGAGGTCTGACAAGGGCCAGCTGAGTGGCGCGGTGGTTAAGTGCTGGCTTGGAAAGCCAGCGGCCCCGGTTCGGTTCCACATATGAGGGCCAGTGACACTGCCCTCAAAAAAAAAAAAAAAAAGTCTGACAATTAAGTTTGTGAACTTGTTGCAACAATGTTGCTAACCTTTTTTGATGTCAGAGAGATTATTCATTATGAATTTGTACCAACTGGATAAACAGTTAACCAAGTTTACTATTTGGAAGTGCAGAAAAGGCTGCATGAAAAAGTTAGACAAAAAGGACCTGAATTTTTCATCAACAATTCATGGCTCTTGCATCACGACAATGCACCAGCTCACACTGCACTGTCTGTGAGGGAGTTTTTTAGTCAGTAAACAAATGACTATATTGGAACACTCTCCCTACTTACCTGATCTGGCCCCCAATGACTTCTTTCTTTACCCGAAGATAAAGGAAATATTGAAAGGAAGAGATTTTAATGACATTCAGGACATCGAGGGTAATACGATGATAGCTCTGATGGCCATTCCAGAAAAAGTTCCAAAATTGCTTTGAAGGGTAGACTAAGCGCTGGCATTGGTGCACAGCTTCCAAGGGGAGTATTTCAAAGGTGATCATAGTGATATTCAGCAATGAGGTATGTAGCGCTTTGCCTAGGATGAGTTCGTGAACTTAATTGTCTGGCCTCATATAGTACATTTTTTTACCGCCAGATATTTAGGTTACTTTCAATGTTTTGCTATTTTAAAAACTATAATAAACATTCTTTTTTATAAATCTGTGGCTAAGTTGATGATCATTTTCTTGATAAATTTTTAGTACTAGGTTTACTGAGTGAAATGTTAGGAACATTTTTAAGGCTGTTGGTACATGTTTCCAAATCGCTTTAGACAAAATGAAAAATAAAGGACAAGACTTTTTAAACATACAAAAAATAAATCCAATTTTTAAATGAATGCTATGAGCATCGTGTCCCATTCCCATCCTGGGTATACATGTGAGCATTCATGTTACACCTATTTTGCAGAGTTAACCAAAGTTTTCAGCAACTGACAATTTTATAGATAAAAGTCAAAGGTGTTTAGTGTAGTTCCCTGGGTATCCACAGGGCATTGGTCCCAGGACACTACTACCGTCCCCCCACCAGGATACCAAAATCCATGGATGCTCAGGTCCCTTGTGTAAAATGGCATAGTATTTGCATATAAGCTACACACATCCTTCTGTAATACTTCTGTGAAGTGATGACCATAGTGACTTCATCTTGTACTCTGGACTCCACCTTGTTGGACAAACAAATTGCACTAACCTTGCTGACTTGCCAAACATAAAAAAGTTTGTGCTGAGAAGAAAACTTTCAAGGACTGCACAAAATAGCTGTGCTTTTTAAGGACTATGCAAAAACTGTTTCTTTCCCAGTAATGGAAAGAGATGTTCATAAGAAAACAATGACATGTAAAAAAGATAAATTGCCCTCCAATCGTAACAACTAATGTAATCTGAATGCTGATCCCCAGACAGGACACTTTTCTGGTTGCTGCCAGAATCTATGTTCCTGAATTGCAAATCAAGACCCCAAATAAATGCTTTGCTTGCCTTGTAGACTTGCCTTTTTCTCTCAGTCAATACTTTAAATCATCACTAGATTACTGATAATAGTTAATACAATATAAGTACTATAAATAGTTGTTAAACTGTATTGTTTAGGGAATAATGACAAGACAAAAAGTCTGTACATGTTCAGTACAGATGCACCATCATAGGTCTAACTACATAGATGTCTCCAACAATATAACATTTTTTTTAGAATATTTTCAATCCAATGTCAGTTGAATCTATCCATGCAGAATCTGCAGACATGGAGGGCAGGCTGTAGTTATAATTTGAATGTTTTTGTTTACTGGCGAGATGGGACGTGAAGTCTCTTCCCCTTGAGAGCAGTAGTATTCTGGTTTTGGTTACCATTGTAGCCTTATTTCCTAAAACAGCACCTAGCATGTGGTGGATATTGAATGAAAGTCAGGCAGTTAATGAATGAATTTCATTTTCATGTGTTTATAGGCTATTTATATTTTTCTGTTCTACAGATTGTTTTCCCATGTCTTTATCCATTGAGATGTTAACAAAACTTTTCTAACAATAAACAAATCAATTTCACATGCAGCTTCTTGTGGCGAACATATCATTGAAAAACAACTAAATCTAAATTTAAGGAAGTGCAAAGTGAATTCGACATGGTGTGAATATTTACCTTTAGATGGTTGAGCTGGACCCAAGGAGGATTCCTGTTGAAATTATTGATTTCAGTGAGAAATCCACTTGAGGTACCACAAGATAAGGGATGGCTGGCAAGAAAGCATAACTTTACAACTGAGAGATTTATTCCAGAGAGAAACTTGCAGAAGTGCTCCCCAAATATATTCACTCATTTATTCAAAAAATATGACTTTAGGATCGATCCATTGTGAACCAGGCACTGTGCCAGTTGCTGGGGCTATGGCACTTAGCAAGAAAGGCAAGGTAAGATGCCTGTTATCAGGGAGCCCACATTCCAATGTCAGACGATTGTCGGGGCATTGTTTATAGATGATAGTTGGGGCATTGTTTATAGATGTTAAAAAAACAATGAGGGCCGGCCAAGTGGCACATTGGTTAAGAGCTGGCTTGGGAAGCCAGAGGCCCTGGTTCAGATCCCACATATGAGGGCCTGTGACACTGCCCTCTACAGCTAACAACAGCTCCACCTGGAGCTGGGCTGTGAGCCCCAGCGACGGTGTAGGCTGCAGCCCCTGCTGCAGTGGCCTGCCATAGGCTACAGTGAGTGGCCGGCAACCAATGTGAGTGGCCGGCAGCCAGCGTGAGCTGCCAATAGCTGTGGTCAGAAACCATCCAGAGGCCGGAGACCGATCTGCCTCATCAGGGAAGAGAGCAATGACGATACCAACATGGGCCAGTGAAGTAACATCCTCCGCAACTAGACTGAAGAACAAAAAGACAGCAACTTGTCTGTTCCCCTTCCCCTGTTCCCCAGTAAAATCTTGAGAAAAAAAAAAAACAATTAAAGCAACTGAATATCCACTACAGGGGACAAATTCCTAGATTGTAGTAACCTACTATGTAAATTTTTATACATACTGACTATAAAAATCACATGTTCAAAAGTAAAATAATTTAGAGAACAGTGTATATAGTATGAGCTCAACCATGTTTAAGGAAAGGAGCTTTTACCTTTGGAACTGCTTATTGTACAAGTTTGGTGTAAATTTTATTAGAATTTTTTTTTTTTTAAGTAAGAGTTAGGGCTGTATATAGTAACCAAAACAAAACATTTCTCCTCTCAGACTGGCTGACTTCAGAAGGCAGAGCTTGTGCTCAATCTCACAAGTAAACAAACAAATTCAGATTACTAAAACAACTAACCTACCAAATTCGAACAACTAAATACCATGGTGGGGATGTTGCTTTTTGTTGTTTTGTTTTCTTGGTTTAGCTACAAAATTATCAATTGTTGAAAACTTGGTTAACTCCACAAAGGTATATGAGATAGGCTCTCTCATGTGTGCTTGATGGAAAAGGACATAGTTCCTTTATTCATTTCAACTGTTTTTCACTATCACCTTCTAAAAGTCTTGTCCTTCATTTTCATTTTGTCTAAAGCAATTAGACAATAGTATCAAGTACCTTGAAAGTATTCCCATGATGTCACCCAGCAAATACAATGCTAAGAATCTATCAAGGAATAATTATCAATCCAGTCACAGACATATGTACAAAAACATTTATGGTAGGAATTTTTTCAGTGTGTCTATGAACCTTCAAGCAAAGCTACCAATGTTGAAAATAGTCAACTGACATGTACCTGAAGTCAGCTGTCACAGTCAACTGAAAGTCAGAATCCAGTTAATGTCTGGTGTGGTCCATTTTACTCTATGGGTTTTAAATGATTTACTGGCTTTCCATAAAGTTTTCTGGTTCAGGAACTCCTATGTAATATGTGCAGACAATAAATCATTTATTTCTAGCATTAGAAAATTAGTCTTTTCCTGTACTCTCTAAGTCAGTAAATGTTGAAAAATATTTAAAGAATATTATTTTGAAGAAGTGCTGAATCACTGGCCTATAGTAGGCACACATCTGTCTCAGTCCATGCCTGGGGAGACAGCGGGCCTTATGGGAAGTGCAGCAGAGAAGCCACCAGGGAATACGGCCACTCCAGGGTCTCCCAGGGCTGGCTGCATGGTTATGCCATACCTGCTTCTCTCAGCATATGTGCTCCTCTTTCTTCTCTCTCTATTATCCTCTGCTTCATTTAGTACATAAATAGTTAAACCTGGCTGCCACAGTTCCTTTCTCAACATAACAACTCTCAATATGCTTTTGACTTCTGTTCCATGGCCAACTTTCGTGGTCTCTCAATCTCCCAATTTCAAATTTTCCCCCAAAGAAAAGCTATCTGATTGGCTCAGCTGAATTTTGTAAGTCAGTTCCCCAAGTCATTTAGCCTAAAGGGGTACAACTATTGACTTAGGTCTAACTGGCGAGGCCACAGGGAGGGCAGAATTAGGCTATAAGCAGGGCAGGAAGTGGTAGACATGTCTGAGTCCCTTGCATATCTTTTGGATGCTCTTCCTTAAATATTGCTCTGTCAGCACAGGTTGTCAAGCTTGAGCAGGATGGGACAGCTTTGTGTCAGGGAGCAGCCATGGTAGCCTGACTTGGGATATCAGGACAGAGATGAAATAAGGTAGGAATCCACACGAGAGGGTCACACCACACTAAGAAGGTGTCCATGTGGCTCCTGGCATGGGGGTCAGAACTAAGAGAGGCAACGAGGACATGGGGGCTGCAATGGGGTAGCTCAATATGGAATGAAGAGGGTATCATGTGGCCTGGCATGGGGTGTCAGCACCCAAGGGGATGAGGATGGTACCCACACAGAGGGCACAGAGCAGCTGAAAAATAATCACATGCAGGGGCATTAATCAAATAAGTAATATATGTTGAGGATAATGGAAGCTAGGTTCTCACTGTCAGTATTACAAATATGAAAAGGAAGAAAATTAGAATGAAGCCTGTGATCTGACCACAAAATGCATAGCCTGAATCAAATCATGAGGCAACAACAGAAAAATAAAACCTGAGGGACATTCATCAGCAGTGTGCTGGCAAATGTTTAACAACTAGCTCTCTAGAAGGGGAAAAAAAAAACATCTGTAGCATTTCCATCATCTAAAGAATCTCATGATGGCCATTTCAACATGACTTCAACCTACCTGCAAAATTCATGGAAATTGAATCATCATTTCTCATGATCCAGTGTAAGCCAGCTCCAGCATATGATCTTGAACAAAATTATTGACAGTACTCAACAGTGTCAAGGTCATGACAGTCAAGGAAATACTGGGGAATATTCCAGCTTAAAAGAAGCTGAAGAGTGATGACAACTAAATGCAACATGTGACCCTCAATTGGACCCTTTGCTATAAAGGATATTTTTAGGACAGGTGGCAAAACTTGAATGGGGTTTATGGACTAGATGACAGGATACATCAGTGTTAATGTAGCAGGTTGAATGGTGGCCCTCAAAAAGATGTCTGTGTGCTAACTCCCTGAACCGTGTATGGGACCTAATTTGTAAAAGGATCTTTGCACATGAGAGTTAAAGATCTTGTGATGAGATCCAGGATTACAGGATAGGCCTTAAATCCAATGACCAATGTCCGTATAAGAGACAGAAGAGAAGACAAGAACAGAAGGAGACAAGGAGAAGGCCATGTAACAATACAGATACATGCAAAAAAATAAAACTGGACTACTTTCTTACATTATACACAAAAACAAACTCAAGGGCCGGCCGAGTGGCGCATTGGTTAAGCGCTGGTTTTGGGATGCCAGCGGCCCCGGTTCGGATCCCACATGAGGGCCAGTGACACTGCCCTCTACAGCTAACAACAGCTCCATCTGGAGCTGGGCTGTGCGAGCCCCGGTGATGGTGTGGGCTGCAGCCCCTGCTGCAGTGGGCTACCATAGGCTACAGTGAGTGGCCCGCAGCCAGCGTGAGCGGCTGGCAGCCAAGCGTGAGCTGCCAATAGCCGCGGTGAGCGATATCCAGAGGCCAGCGACCGATCTGCCTCATCCGGGAAGAGCGCAATGACGATACCAACAGTGAAGCAACACCCTCCGCAACTAAACTGAAGAACAAAAAGACAGCAACTTGTCTGTTCCCCTTCCCCGATTCCCCAACGCTGTTCCCCTCCGCCAATTCCCCAATAAAATCTTTAAAAAAAAAACAAACTCAAAATGGATTACAGACTTAAATGTTAGACTTGAAACTATAAAATTCCTAGAAGAAAACATAGGCAGTAAACTCTTTGACACTGCTCTTAGCAATATAGTTTTGGATATATCTCCTTGAGCAAAGGAAACAAAAGGAAAATTAAACCACATCACACTAAAGTTTTTACACAGCAAAGGAAATTATCAACAAAATGAAACGACCTACTGAATGGGGGAAGATATTCACAAATGTCACATCTGATAAGGGGTTAATATCCAAAATATATAAAGAACTCATACAATTAACACCCCCTCAAAAAAAAAGCAATCCAATTAAGAAATGGGCAGAGGCCCTCCAAAGAGGACATATAGATGGCCATCAGACATATAAAAATATACTTGGTATCATTAATCATCAGGGAAATGCAAATTAAAACCAGAATGAGATATCACCTTACACCTGTCAGGATGGCTGTCATCCATAAATCAACAGACAAGTTTTGGAGAGGATGTCAACCCTCGTGCACTGTTGGTAGGATTGCAAATTGACTTAGCCACTATGGAGAACAGTATGGAGGGTCCTCAAAAAAATTTAGATAGAGCTGCTATTCAATCCAGCAATTCCACATCTGGGTATTTAGCCAAAGCAAAAAAAAACACTAATCCAAAAAGATATATTCGCCCTTATATTCATTGCATCATTACTAATGATAGGCAGGATATGGAAGCAACCCAGATGTCCATCAATCGATGAATGCATAAAGAATATGTGGTATATATAATGGAATGTTACTCAGCAATAAAAAAAGAATGAAATCTTAACATTTGCGACAACATGGATGGATCCAGAGAGTATTATGCTAAGTGAAATAAGTCAGACAGAGAAAGAAATGTACTGCATGATCTCACTTACGTGTGGAATCTTAAACAAATCAAAGGAATAAACAAAACAGGGCCAGCCGAGTGGCGCGGTGGTTAAAAGCTGGCTTGGGAAGCCAGCGGCCCCGGTTCGGTCCCACATATGAAGGCCAGTGACACTGCCCTTAAAAAAACAAAAAAACAAACAAAACAGAAACAGAGATATATACAGAATAAGCTGATGGTTGCCAAACGGGAGGCGACCATAGGGTAGGAACAAATAAATAGGTAAATACCAAGGCAAATTTGCAATGATGGAGACATACAGAATGCTGACAGCCCCTACCTACACGCTTGGAGAGGCAAGGGGGGATCCTCTCTGCTTGAGAGCCTTTGGAGGGCATGCAGTCCTATCAATAGCTTGGTTTCAGACTTCTGGTCCTCAGAACTGTGAGACAATAAATTTCTATTGTCTTAAGTCACCCAGCTTGTAGAATTGATTCTGGCAGGTCCCGGAAACTAGTAAACTACTTTTCTCATTTTGATGATTAGGAGAATGTCCCTATGTGTGGGAAATACACGTCAACACATTCAGAGTGATGAAACATAGGTTCAGCTATTACCTCAATTATAACAATTACTCTCAAATAGCTCAGGAAGGAGAGGAAGTCATTTATACTATTCTCCCAAATCTACTGTAAGTTTGACATTATTTCAAAAGAAAAACAAATCTCCATTCTAGGGGTCTAGTGACTTGGAGAAGGTGAGGGTGGATTTTGTGAGGCTTTTTCATGGATTTCTCAGAGATTCCTTGCAGGAGGCCCCCTTAGCCTCAACAATGCTTCCTCTAGCTCATTCTTTTCAGCTTCAGGGTGTTTATCAGCCCAGCCCTCTCAGCCCAGTCTATTCACCATCCCTTGGCAGATGACCCCAAGCCAGCCCCACTCTATGGAATCCCCATTTGGTGTCTGGGAAGCCTGCCATTTGTAGACAGATAAGATCTCATAATGCACTCAGCTTTGCTCTCAAACTAGGGCAGTTCCGGCCCTGCCTCTTGCCTTTAGACTTTCAGGTGTGAGTCAAATACCCATCCCCAAACTCCAGAGGACACTTGTAAAGGTCTGCAGATAATGGTCTTGAAGCCCCTCTCACATGACTTTAGGTGAGGGGTGTGCCTCCCCTAACCCTTGGTTGGATGAACACACTGGACACTAATGAGTCTCCCTTATCCAAGCTCAACTATTTAGGTTGCATGTGGGTGATTAGGCAATGCTGGTGGAACTTGTTTGCGCCCACCCTTCAATTGTGGGGGTTCTTAAAATGTGTGCCTTTATTCTTGCCTTGGGAATTGTGCTGATGCTCTGAGACGATATGTGGAGCCACATTTTACAGGCCCCATACCCGCACAGAAATGCTCTTGCCAACGTCACCTTGTAAAATTGAGTAATACGTTTTATCTTTCTTCTCGCTGTGACATTTTGTGCTGTTTCAACACCATACATTCCTCCCTTGTCTTCAGCCAAAACACTTCCCTGGATTTCTTCCAACTGCTCGGACTGCCCCTACTCAGTTCTCTTCATCTCCCTAGTCTTATGATTGGTTCCTGGGGGTTCTTTCCACTCTAAACCCTCTTCTGTTTTTACTCAACATACTCTCCCAGGGCAATTTCATCCATTCCCATTGCTTCAATTATTATTGGATCATGAGTTGTCTCAATACTTAGGATGACACCTCAGGCTCTCCAAAGATGGATTTATTTTTAAATCTGACTCAACTCAAACAACTAAAGAGTTTACCGGGTCCCAGCTGGGGGAAAAATTTTAGGAAGAGGTAGAATAAAGGGGCGGGACCAGGATGCGTTCAGAGCCTCAAAGCCTTTGAAGCCTGGTAAATCCCAAAGCAGCTTACTCAGAAAACTGTTGTGCACATGCCTGGGGGCACTCTGAAAGTGAAGGCAGGTAGGAATGATGCTTTTCAATCCTGTACTGTTTTGTTCTGAGCTCTCGATTAAAGCAGTTTAAAATTTGCCTTTGAAATGGAAATAATTTCGAAATCTCAGCAAGGCAGCTGGGGATGGAGGGTGTGGGATGGACAAATGAAAGCACTGAGGTCTGCTTGTGACCTCTTCTGCTCAGCTAAGAAGCTCCAGCACACTGGCTTAATCTGCCAGCCCTCTGGCTCCTGCTGTTTCTACAGTGGCTAAGTCCCAGCATTTCTGGGACAGAGCTAATTGCAAACAGTTTGTCCCAGTTATCACCAAGTCTGCACTCTTACTTGTAAGACTCTATGTCCCATATTTAGCTTCAGAGAACATGGCCACTGTTTCTTTGTATCTAAAAGCTCCCGGAAGAGAAATCTAACTGCCATGTATCTATCCTGCTGTAATGGCTTCATTCTCCCCACATAAACCAAAATTTAACCTTGGGCAAAGCACTCAGGCTTCTAATCCCCACAGTTTCATGACTGCTTCATGTATATTAGAACGGTGCATTTATTTACATATTCATTCCATTTCATTAAGCTCATACTTTGGCCTGTTTTTTAAGTGGTAGTTGAGCAAGTGGATCTTGTGGGGCGTAAGCAGGAAAGAACCTGGTTCTTTCCTTCAGACCTATTCTATGGGTGAGCTCTTCCCCGAACCAGGATGTGATTAGGGCAGATGGCAATGCTCTATGATAATAAGAGACCTTCTGGCTGCTTCCAGACGCAAGAAAGGTCTCACTTCAGTAATTCAAATGTCCTGTCATATATAATTTAACTAAAGTTTCTGCCTTCATCAAGCTCGAACCTGCTGTTGTAGAAAACCTAGAGTAAGAAAAAGAGATGGGTTTGGCCTTTCTTCCTGTTCCCCATCTCCTCCTCACCCACCAGGCTTCCTCCAGTCTCTCTTGTATAAAAGAAAGGGGAGAATGCAGGGATGAGGGGAGGATTGGGGTAGGAAAGGTCTTATTTGGATGGTACCAGCTGTTACAGCATCAGTCTCCTCTGGCCACAGCGAGTGTTCAAAGGTCATGCTCTCTGGACTGGGAAGGCAACCACATCTGACTCTTGCATTGGGTGCTTTCATGGGTTCTTTGGAGGGCCCTGCTGAATATTAGTTGTACTTCCTGTGATTTGGGCAGTTGCTTACATTATTGCCCTCATATCCTGGAAATCCAATGGAAATACAGGCGAATATACTCATCACTTTGGAAAGTTCTTTGGGGAAGGAATTGGAAATGACTCCAGAAGAGAAGGGATGAGCCCTGGGACAAGGCCCATTGGGTGGTGCGCAAAGTGTGGGCTGGATTTCAAGCCCCCCACAGGGAGAGTTCAACACATTTTGCACTAGCTTTGCAGTGGTCTTGCCTATAACCAGTCATTTTAACTGGGATCAGACCCCAGTCCTTGGTGTACCTCAAACTCCTGGGGACAAGTTCTCTACAAGTGCCCCTGAAACTCCTCTCACAATGACTGATGTAAACAGAAGCCCCCACCCCTTCTTTTTGGAAGACCCCAGAGATATTGCTCATTTCTTCTCCCTAACTCCTGTCCACTCTGGTCTCTTCACCTCAGCCCTTTTATTCCCTTGAGATGATTGAGGGTCTACATGTTGCAAACTCATTTTTGCTTTGTGTGTGTGTGTGTGTGTGTGTGTGTGTGTGTGTGTGAGAGAGAGAGAGAGAGAGAGAGAGAGAGAGAGAGAGAGAGAGAGAGAGAGAGATCATGTCCTATATAAGGTCCCTAGTCTGGAACCTCCCTTCGGAATATGAACAATGACTATGCTCTCAACCTTTGAACCTCAGCTGAAACTAGAACAGGAAAAGTATTTGTGCCACAAAAATCACTGCTATAGAGATTCAGACCATGGGTTCACATGGTCTCTTGCTTCTGCATCTCTGTTGCTACCTGGACAAATACATTATAAAGTGCCACAGTCAATGTGGTTTTCATCATGTAGAAGGGTGTAGTGGGCTGAATGGTGGCCCTCCAAAAGATACATCCACCTAGAACCTTTGAATGTGACCTTACATAGACAAGGGTCTTTGCACATGTAATTAAATTAAGGATCTCAAGATGAGATCGTCCCAGATTGTCTGGATGGACCTAAATCCAATGCAAGTGTCCTAATAAGAAGAGTAAGACACACACAAAATTGGAGGAGAAAGAGAAACGGGAAGATGAAGGCAGATATTGGAGTGATGTATCTATAAACCAAGGAATGCCAAAGATTAACAGATACATTAGAAGCTTGAGGGACAAGGAAGGATTCTCCACTAGAGCCTTTAGAGGGAAGGTGGCCCTACCGATACCTTGGTTTTGGATTTCTAGCCTCCAGAACTATGAGAAAATAAATTTCTATTGTCTCAAGCGACTAAGTTTATGGTAATTTGTCATGGACGTATACTGGGAAACTAATATGAAAGGACTAGGAGTGACTAACACTAACTATTTATGAGTACCTCCCTCTGTCTGATTAAAAGCAAAAACAATACTGCTATTCATAAATTTTGCCCATTTTAGGCTTACTTATCAAGCAGAGAGAATTTTTACCAAGTCAGAAATGGCTGGCTTTGACACATAGCTCCTGAAAAACATATAAATAACAGTGGCTTGCATTCCCAAATATCTGAAAACATTTATCCATAAAGATATATGTACCCCTATGTTCACTGCAGCATTATTCATGGTGGCCAAGACATGGAAACAACTGAAATGCCCTTCAATAGATGATTGGATAAAGAAAATGTGGTACATACACACAATGGAATATTGCTCAGCCATAAGAAAACATGAAATACTGCCAATTTGCAACAACATGGATGGATCTTGAGATTATCATATTAAGAGAAATAAGTCAGACAGAAAAAGTCGAGAACCATATGATTTCACTCACAGGTAGGATATAAAACTGAAAACAACAAATGAACAAAACAAACAGTAACTCATAGACACAGACAACAGTTTAGTGGTTCCCAGAGGGTAACAGGGGAGGTGGCAGAAGAGGGTAAAGGGGGTCAAATATATGGTGAAGGAAGGAGAACTGACTCTGGGTGGTGAACATACAATGCAATATATAAGATGATGTATTATAGAATTATACACTTGAAATCTATATAGTTATTAACCAATGTCACCCCAATAAATTTAATTTAAAAAATTAAATTAAAAAAATAAAAAAATAAAAAAAAAGAACAGTGACTTCTGTAGAGGATATTCCACCTAATGCTTGAAAATGTGGGCCATTGAAGTCAAATTTGAATCGTGGTTCTCCTACTCATTAACCATGCAATTTTAAGCAATTATTTAGCCTTTAGACTTTAGACTAGCACATAAGAGCAAATGTGCTAGCTAATGTTAGCTCCGATTGAGCTCCAATTTTTATGATCATTTTGTTTGTCTGCTCCACAAGGCTGCTGCTTCTGTGTAGGTATCCTTTTCCATGCTAGAAACGGCTACCCCAGTCTCAACTTGATATGACCTTTTAGTTCAAAATCCAACAACAGCTAATTAGAATCCTTATGTCCCTTATTTCAATTTTGGGGAGAAAGAACATGATCTGTGTTCAGGCCCTGGTGCATGTTAGCTGTCACTGGCCTATTCTGTGGCTGCGAAGGCAAAATCTTTTTGAAGGGGGTGTGTGTAGGAAGTCAAAGGTGAGTGTTTCTAGTACACAGAAGTTTGCAAATTTTATATAGTCAAACTTATATCTTCTTTCACAGTATATGCCCTTGATTTCATGCTTTAAAAAGTATCTCCTACCTGGACACTATATATTCATCCATATTTTATTATTTTACTTTTCACGTACACTCTCTAATATAATTAGAATTTGTTTATTAAAGTGACATTTTTCTTTTCTTCAAGAAGCTAGCTATTTGTCCCAACATGGGTTTTTCAATAGCTCATACTTTTCTTACTAATCTGAAACACTAATACTATTAATAATAGCATTTACTAAATGCTTTCTCTGTACCAGAGATTGTGCTAAGTATATTCCATGAATCACTTCAGCTTAGTAGTATTATTATCCACATATTACAGCTAAGAATGGCATACTTGGGATTCAACCCCAGATTATCTGAGTCTAGATCTCAAACTTTTAACCACTATGGTATTCTTATGAATAATTTGGATCTATTTTTGACTTTAATAGTAAGTAAAATTATTGACATAACTGGAAGTCCAGATGTAGGGTGGGCTTCACAGTTGACTTTGCTCAAGCTCAGTGTCCCCGTGATTCTCTTGGCTCTGCTCTCTGCCACGTGTGGCTTCATCCTCAGGCTGACAATGAGATAGCTGCAGCAATTCCAGCCTCATATCCATGCACAAAAATGCCCGGCAGAAGAGAAACAGGATTGCTACCTCAAGAAACTCTCCCAGAAGCACAAAGAACTTTCCCAGACACTCCAACAAAATTCTCCTTGGTCACATTGGTCCAAAATGGGCCACATGCCTATTCCTGTATCAATTATGGGCAAGGAAGATAGGATTAAATAAATTATACAGGCCCGCCCCTAGAGTTAGAGAGGGTATCAGCTTACCTTTGGCACATGGGCTGCATAAAAGTAAGAAGGACTACCACTATGGATTAGGTTCAGCTCTCCGATGCAGAAAACCTAAAATAAAAGTAGATTAAATAAGTTATTGCAAATCAAGTCTAGAGGTAGGCAGTTTAGGGCTAGAATAGCAGCTCCATGGTCAGCCAGGTTTCCGCCTTCTCTCTCGATGCTCTGCCATTCTCAAAAAGTGGCTTCTACGTCATGATCCAAGATAGTTCTGGAGCCACAGCCATCATATCCACCTTCAGGCACCAAGAAGGAGGAAGGAGTGGGAAGAGAGACACTGATTTCTTCCTTTAAGGGCATATCCCAGAAATCACATGATACACTTCTGTTTATAACCCATAGACAGCACTTAGTCACTTGGCAGCATCCGGCTCAAAGAAGCTGAGGAGTGTGGACCATATTCCAGATAACTGTAAGCCCAGCCGCACATCAGGGATTCTATTATTAAGGAAGAAAGACAGAAGATATATTGAGAGAATACTAGCAGTCTTTGGGACAGGTGGAAATATGAATTCAATTGGGGTTCTGGTACAGAGGAAGAAAAGAAAACTAAAGTCTGCTAGGCAACCAACAATGTGTCCTGCAGCCTTGTTTGGGTAGGTTTTTTAAAAGATTTTTTATTAAAATATAGCTAACATACAATATTATATTCATCTCAGGGGTACACCACAATTATTCAACAATTATATATCTAAAGAAGTGATCATGATAAGTCCAGCAATAATCTGACACCATACCACTCTATCACAATATTATTGACTATATTCCCTATGCTGTATATTATATTCCCAAAGTCTTATTTGTTTTATACCTGGAAATGTGAAACTCCTATTCCATTAACCATTTTCCCCGCTTTTTTAATTTGTCAATTACAATTGACATTCAATACTATTTTATATTAATTTCAGGTATACAGAATAGAATAATGGTTAGACATTTATATAATTTAAGAAGTGATCCCCCTCACTAGTCTGGTACCCACCTAGCACTATAATAGGTATTACCATATCACTGACTATATTCCCTATGCTTTACTTTACATCCCTATGACTATTTTGTAACTACAAATTAGTACATCCTAATCCCTTTGCATTTTTCACCCTGTCCCTCAACCCCCCCATTTATCACCCCAATAAATCTAGTACCCATACGACACCACACATAGTTCTTACAATACTATTGATCATATTCCTTATGCTGTATCCTACATCCCCATGACTACTATGTAACAACAAATTTGTACTTCTTAATCCCTTCCCCTTTTTCACCCACTCTCTCTAAGCCCCCACCCACCCATTTGGCAATCATCAAAATGTTCTCTGTATCTATGAGTTTGTTTCTGTTTTGTTCATTTATATTGTTCTTTAGATTCCACATATAAGTGAAATCACATTGCATCTGTCTTTCTCTGTCTGACACCCCACTCAGCACAACACCCTCCAGGTCCATACATGCTGCCACAGATGGCAAGAACCCATTCCCTTCCATAGCTGAGCAATATTCCATTGTGTATATGTACCACCTCCTCTTTATCCATTTACCCATCAAGAGTCACCCAGATTGCCTCCACATTTTGGCCATTGTAAATAATGCTGCAAGGAACATATGAACGCATATAACCCCTCGATGTAGCATTTTAGGTTTCTTCAGATAAATACCCAGAAGTGGGATTACTGGGTCCTTCTTTGTCTCTTGTTATTGCCTTTGTTTTAAAGTCTATTTTGTCTAGTATAAGTGTTGCTGCCCCAGCTTTTTATTGTTCATTTGTTTCCATTTTCATGAAATATCTTTTCTATCCCTTTACTTTCAGTTTGTGTGTGTCTTTTGATCTGAAGTGAGTTTCTTATAGGCAGCATATGTAAGGGTCTTGTTTTCTTATCCATTCAGCCACTCCATTTTTTGATTGGAGAATTTAATCCATTTACATTGAAAGCAATTGTTGATAGGTATGTAGTTATTGCCATTTTATTATTCATATTTTTTATCTTTTTGTCTTAAAGAAGTCCCTCTAAGATTCCTTCTAATGCTGCTTTGACAGTAATGAACTCCTTTAGCTTTTCTTGTCTTGGAAGCTCTTTACCTGTCCTTCAATTCTAAATGATAGCTTTGCTAGGTAGAGTAATCTTGGTTGTAGGTCCTTGCTTTTCCTCACTTTGTATACTTTATGCCAATCCCTTCTATTCAGCAAAGTTTCTGTTCAGAAATTAGCTGATAGTCTTATGGGAGCTCCCTTGTAGGTAATTAGCTGCTTTTCTCTTGCCAATTTTAAGATTCTTTCCTTATCTTTAACCTTTTGCAGTTTAATTATGATGTGTCTTGGTGTTGGCCTCTTTGGGTTCATTTTGTTTGGAATCCTCTGCGCTTGCTGAGCTTGTATTTCTATTTCCTTCACCAGGTTAGGAAAGTTTTCTGTCATTATTTCTTCAAATAGGTTTTCAATTCCTTGCTCTCTCTCTCTCTTCTCCTTCTGGTGCCCCTATGATATGAATGTTGGCACATTTGATGTTATCCCAAACGCCCTTTAAACGATCTTCTTTTTTGGGGGATTCTTTTGTTTGTTTGCTGTTCTGATTCAGTGTTTTCTGCTATCTTATCTTCTAAATCACTGAGTCGATCCTCTGCTTCATCTAATCTACTGTTGATTCTCTCTAATGTATTCTTCATATTCTTTGTTGCAGTTGAACCCTGAAATTATTGAGCATCCTTATTACCAGTGTTTTGAACTCTGTGTCTGGTATATTGCTTGCCTCTATTTCATTTTATTTCTTTTTCTGGAGCTTTCTCCTGTTCTTTCATTTGGGACATGTTTCTTTGTCTCCCCATTTTGGTTGCCTCCCTGTGTTGTTTCCATATATTAAGTAGGGCTGCTGTGCCTCCTGATCTTAGTAGAGTGACCTTATATAGTAGGTATCCTGTGGGGACCAGTGGCTCAGTCTCCCTTGTCACCTGGGCCAGGTGCTCCATGTTTGTCCCTTGTGTGGGTTGTGTGTGCCCTCCTGTTGTAGTTGAGCCTTGGTTGCTGTTTGCATGTCAATGGGAGACATTTATCTTTAGGCTGATTGGTTGTGAGGACTGGTTGTGACTACAGTGGAGGAGCTGTTGTGCAGGGGCTAACTCTACAGAGCAGAATTCACTTTAGCAGGGCTCTGATGCCTGCACAGTCTGCCTTTTGGGTGTGTAGTCCTTGGTGGAAGCCAGGTGATGTTCTGGCTTGGTCCAAAGCTGGACACTGGGCATGCCAGCTCCAGGCCTCCTGAGAGGGACCCCACCACAGGCCAAGTTCAGCTTCAGCCTATGCCTTGCCTGGCATGAGACACAAAGCAATCTGCAGATGGCTGTCATCTGTGTTGTGCTTGGAGCTGCCTTGAGAGGCCAGGCCATGAACTAAGGCCAGCTGTGACTAGTGCCAAGCTTAGGGCTACTCAGCAAGAGGTATGGGACATGCTGAAGCCAGATGCTGCTTGTTTGGGTTTTGTGAAACTTTAAGAGATTTTAGGAAAGTCTGCATCATGAACCAAGTCAGGCAATTTATAGGGAAAAGCCACTGGAAGCAGTTTGGGTGTACCCAAAAGTCAGATGGGGGAGGGGCCTCAGGGAATCACCAGGGTGGAACGAACAAACAGTACTAGCCAGGTTAATAGAGACTTAGATATAGCAGCCACCTGCTTCTGCGCACCAGAAATGGGGATGGTTCAACAAAGAAACAATGGCTTTCACCAGCTCCTCCATCAGGGAGAAAACTGCCCCTCCAGCCCTCACCCTAAGCCAGACAATTCAGTTTCTACCAGTATGTCCCTGGTGCCTTTTGAGTTGCTGCCATAGTGCTGGAGCTCAGAACAATGAGTCTGTCTGCAAGTAAGTCTGTGCATAGGCCCTTCCAAAGGAACAACTGGGACTCTGGCCACCCTCGTCTCACTCATCCATAATCTCCACTTGTTTTCACAACCAGAAGTTATGGGGGCTTCTCTCCCTGGCACTGGAACCCTGGGCTGGAGGGCCTGGTATAGGGCTGGGACTCCTTGCAGGGGACCTCTGCAGATGAGATATCCCTCCCAATTTTTAATGGTCACACGTAAGTGTGGGACCACACCATTCCCTATCTCTGCTTCTCCTATCAGTCTTGAGATGGCTTCTTCTGTATGCCTTTAGTTGTAGGGTTTCAGTTCCACTAGACTTCAGGTGGTTCTCAATGATGGTTTTTCTGTAGTTCAGTTATAATTCTAATGTGATTATGAGAAGAGGCAATTACAGCATTTACCTACTCCACCATCTTGACCAGAAATTCCCTGCTTGGGTATTTGGTCGAGCCCTAGGCTAGTCAGTAGCCCAGTAGTATCAGATACTCTGGTTGGACATTCTGTGTCCAACCATTCCTGGAACTTGACTGTAGAGTTATCCCAAGCCAAAACTCATGATTGAGGATGGAGGTGGAGTGGTTCCCTAAAGAAATTTGTTTGTATTTTTTAAGAGTTTTTTATACATTAAGAATTGAGGATATTAAGCTTTTGTCTTTCTAATATGTTGCAAATGGTTTTCTAGTTTATCATTTACACTTTCTAATGGTGTGATTATAGTTATTGTTTTGACATATACATTTTATATAATTATGTATTCTTTGTCTTTACATATTTTTTTTCACTTTTCTGTTAGAATTATCTTTCATAATAAGGACCTGATAAATATTTGCCTATACTATCCTCTTTCTCTAATTGAATTGTTTTTTATCAGTCAGAAGGTGCATTCTGTTGCACATGTAACAAAAACTTCACTTAAAATCTCTTAACACTAAATGGGTTGCTTTTTCTCAATAAGAAGCTCTGGGCTGGTTTGGTGGACTTATTATGAGTATATGTTAAAGAATCTAAGCTTATTCCATATATCTGTTCTATAATACTTAATCTGTGCTATTTCTCAAGTTCACAAATGACTGATGCAATTTTAGGCATTGCATCTGAAGCCCATTTAGGAAGAAAGGGGAAGGACAAAATGTAAAAGTTGCATGCTACCTGAATCCATCTATGTTATCAGAAGGAAATCAATATCTTTCCTGAAGGCCCCTTCTGTTGGATATTTCATTAGCAGAACTAGGTCACATGACTACACAAAAGAGCAAGGGAATCTTGAGGAAGTAAATATTTTTACCAGAATACATTGCTGTCCTGAACAAAAACATATTCTATTATTAAAGAAGAGGAAATGAACATTGGGTAAACAACACCTGCCATTTTTCATCTAGAATTTATATATATATGATATAAAACAAGATAGTAACAATTTTTTCCCATTACTTAACTAACTTTTCCAGCATCTTTACTGAATAAGCAAACCATCCTTTCTTCACTGATTTGGCATGCAATTTCATTATGTTTAAAAACTTAAAGAGATTCCAATTCCAATAATGGCCGAGTACAGAGTACCTAATGGATCAACCTTCCCCAGATAACAAGCTTTGGAAAAAATATAGAAAACAACCATTGAAAGCACTGGAGAGAAAAAAGCAAAAGCAGACAGAAGCGTTGTTGAGACTTGAAAGAGGAAAATGACACTCGGTGAGTTTCCCAATTTTATGGCTTATGCTTTAAAGGCAAGCCCTAATCTGCCTTGAAGAAACAAAAAAAGGAAGAGTTTGGGGTTTCTGTAGCAGCCAGAAACTGAAAGGAGACATTCTGCAAATGAAAGAGCCACAGTGACGGAGCATCAAATTCTCCATATATAAGTTCTTTCCAAATCTCTCTGTCCCCTGGGCTTCTCATGGGCAGTACATATACCAGAAGCCTCGTTAAGATTAAATAATTAAACAGAGATTTTAGCTGGTACCTACCAGAAAAGAGAGTTTCAGCCAAGTTAACTGCCCATCTAAAAAAATAAAAATCAATACTCTTTAGAGCAATATGACAGAATCCAGAAACTCTACAATATATCATTCACAATATCAAGAATACAATGCAAAATTACTACACATACATGAACAGGATATGTGACTGATACTCAGGAAGAAAGGCAACCAAGGGAGATGGATCCTAACATGGCCCATATTTTAGAATTAGCAGACAAGGATTTTAAAGAAGCTGTTATAACAATGCTCAGCAAAGAGTCTTAGGTCTCAGGCTACTTCTACTCCCTCCTCTTGAAAAGGGTATAAAGAACAGGTTATCCTATTAGGCATATGTCCACATGTCCTCCCAAAAACTGGAGTGAGAATTAACCAGGCTGATGGCTGTAAGAAAAGTGGTTTGGGGTAGAAAAGCAAAGACAGGGGTTTTTATTCCTCTTGTGCAGAAAGTAAATAAGTGGTAGTTCACTGTGTTGGAAGAGAGCTCTTGCCAAACCCTTGGATCCCCAACTCTCTTGGATCAGAGGTGGAAGAATTATCAGCTGTGGGATTACATGGCTCTTTTTTAGTTCCCCTTTACTTACCACCCTTACTAAAATGTAACCAGTCCCTCTTCAATGACGGCTTTCCTGCAGCCTGCACCATACCCCACCCCAGTCTCTTCAAAGGGAACTTCTTTGATACCTTAATAATTTTTTTTTTTTTCAGAAATTCAACACAGCATGATAATCTCTGTAGGGAGCAGAGAGAAACTATGACTCCAAGGGTAAAAGGACTCCACAGGGATTACAAAGCCTGCAACAGATAAAGCAAAGATCAGCTCTGTTAGAGCTAAAATGGGTCACCTTGTTAACCCATTTCTTTATCATTTAGGAAAAATAGCTAATCCACTTCTTGCTCCCTATTCTGCAAGCAAGTTTGCTCTGGATGGGTTTTTCTCCTCCATCAGGCAGGAATATTCAGTGACCAAAGTCAATGTGTCGATTACTCTCTGTATCCTCGGCCTCATAAATACAGGTAAGGAAAAGACGTTGGAATAAATGGCCTGCAGATGTATTGTCTGCCTTGCCATGCTGGGTAACGAATGTGCTGAGCTCCCTGATTCATGTGTAACATACTAAAAACCAGTGAGAGCACTCATTCTTATTTAATGAAGCATTTCTGTCACTAGTGGAGCCTCTAACTAATCTTTGACCCTTCTTTCCATTCTGACCACCAAATATTATGAGTGACACCACACTCATCACCTGAACCAATTCTGAATATCGTATGTTCTCATCAACACTCAATGGCCATTACTTTACTATATGATACTTCTCAAGTATAAGTTTGTTTTTCTTTTATTTTTTTTTTATTTTTTTTTTTTAGCTGAGCCATCCTGCCACCTGTTGGCAGCTTAAGGGCAACTCAGCTCGGGCTGGCATCGAACCGCCATTGCTCAGAGCTCAGCTCGCACTCTTGAGCGAGCTCTTAACCAACTGAGCCATTCGGCTGGCCCTTAAGTTTGTTTTTCTTAATAACAGCACCAGTAATAACACATATCAACACATGAACCTTTTTGCAACACATGATGCACTGAGAAGGACACAGCATTATTTTTGTAATATTCTGGCCAAAAATGTGTTACCTTACTCCAATTATAAGGGGAAAATGGGTAAACTCAAATTGAGGGGCATTGTATAAAACATTTGATCAGTACTCTTCAAAAGTGTCAAGTTCATGACAGAGAAGGAAAGACGGAAGAACTATCATAGATTGGAGAGAAAATAGGAAGAAATTAGTTATATTAAGTGTAATCCTGGATGAGATCATGAAACATAAAAAGAATATCAGTGAAAAATAAGGTCTGTAGTTTAGTTAGTAGTATTGTTCCAATTATATCATGCCTGTTCATGATAACTGTACAATGATTATGTATGATGTTACAATTAGGCAAAGCAGGGTGAAGGACATAAGGGAATACTTTGCATAATTTTTATAATTCTTCTGTAAGTCCAAATGCAAGTTCATCTAAATCATGTGGCAGGTATGATAAGAAAACTTTATTTAAAGAGTAATTGAGTAAATTGTATAATAGTTACAGAACGAGAGAGAGAGAAAGACAGAGACACAGTGAAACAAGAAAGGGGTGGGGAGAGATATAAAAGCTGTGTAAGAAGAACATGAAACTTTGGAAGGAGAGAGAAGGTAATAATAGAATTTCCTTCTAAGTGAAAGTGGTTAGGGTTGACAAGGGGACAAAGGCATGGATTCTTGTCCATCCTTCCCTTTTGTAAGTCAATAAATAATTACCATACGGCACTCTGTTTTGCCCTCTGACACTTCTCATTAGCTACTGGCTTATCATATGACTTCTGTCTATGTTATTCCCTCACCCCCAACCAAAACACTCAAGAGAGGAACATGGTTCAAATCTTTCAACTAATCACCTCTAACTGCCCCCACAAATCTTTGTCCAGGAAGACAGGGTCTGTATGAGCACTAAGCCCCTCTTTGCCCAAGAGGCCCTAAACAACCCCAGTCTTCTCCCTGTATTCCCAACAGGGCCCAATGGTCCTGCAGAGCAAACACTGGCAAACAACCCCTAATAGCTGTTGCTGATATCAGCAGGCCTCCCATCATGGAGCCTCTTTTGGATAACCCCACTCTTCTCTTGTTCATTTAACAGACACAGCCATGAAGGCAGTTTCTGGGATACTCAACACAGATGCATCTCCAAAGGAAGAATGTGCCCTGGAGATTATCAAAGGGGGAGCTCTGCGTCAAGAGGAAGTGTATTATGTCAATTCAGCCTGGGCTGCTCTCCTGATGAAAAATCCAGCGAGGAAGTTCCTAGAAGTTCTCTCCCTAAAAAATTATAATATGGACAAATTTATAAGAAATTAGGAACTTCCGTAGGGCTGGGCATGATAAGGGAGTTTGGGACTGTTCTGCTTGATATTTATCCAAGCTCCATCCATGAAGGCATCTCCCCAGAGAAACACATGAGTCTCCCCGGACAGCTACAAGTCACGCCTCACATCTCAACAATTTGAAGGAGTTCCTCTAACACTTGCACAGTGGACATGTCATTATAATAAATGTCAGGAACCTACAGTTGTGAAATTGATAATAATTATAGGTATAATTACAATGTAGTTATATCAAATTTACCTCATATATAATAATGTTATGATGCTTGATACAATATTAATTATAATAAAGGTCATATAAACTATAAATTCATAACTGGTAAAGATAACTTCAGTACATTTAGTATGGTTCCTTTAAAGCCATAACCTATACAAGTAAAAATTTTCAATGTTCATTTCTTATTTTGTGGTCTGAAACTTTTAATTGTCCCTGAGTTGAAGGAATCAGCCTACTCTTTGTTTAATGGACAGAATGTCCCCACCATTTTGTGTATTTCAGATACTTGTTTTATTATTTTATGTTGTTCCTCCAGGAAGGAGCACACCTGAGTATGAATCACTAGGACAAACCCACCTATGTGGAAGTCCCTGGAAACCTGAGCCACAGAACCTATGCTCCTTTGTCACACTCAGAGTGCATCAAGCCTCAACACTTTACATGTGAACGTTCAACTGTTTATTAGAAGTTTGGAGAGAACGGATTGGAATTCACATCTATCTTTCTATCTTTCTTTCTTTCTTTCTTTCTTTCTTTCTTTCTTTCTTTCTTTCTTTCAGTAAACATTTATCAAACACTTGCTAGGCATCATCTGACTACAACGAAATAGAAAACAAGACATCATCCACATTAACATTCAACAAAGCCCTATATGGGTCAGGTCCCCAACAGGTAAGAGATGGCAAATGGGATAATTTTAGTAGAGTTTAATAAAAAGGGGATTATTTACAAAAATATGGGAAAGATGATGGGGCAACTGAAAGAGGTAATGTACTATTTCAGGGCTAGTTGCAGCTATTTCCAACCCTAGGCCCAGAGAGACAAGAAGAGAGAACTATTATGAAAACCCAGAGATAGAAAGAGGTGTTTGGAGAGTGTCATGTGACAGGAGCTATGCCATTCAGTTAAGGGACGCAGCCAGCCCACCAAGGACCTTGAAGTCCATATGTTAAAGCCTTCATCCCCAATACTTAATAAAAAACATTTACTTCACTCAGAAATTTGCAGTCTGGGCAGGGCCCAGAGAGGATAGCACACTTCTGCTCCACTCAGCACAGCAAAGAGTGGCTCAAAGGCCAGGGTCTGGAATCATCTGAGGGCTCGATCATGCATGTGTGATCTGAACTGAAAAAACTAGAATAACGGGATCCTGGAGTAACTCAGGTCTCCTTGGGCATTTCTATCTTTCTATGGCTTCTCCACATGGTCTCTCAGAATAGCAGCTTCAGGGGTGCTGGACATCTTACAGGCAGCTCGAGGCACAAAGGCACATGTCCTGAGTGAAATGGCCAGGGAGAAGCTGCATTGCTTCTCATGACCAGCCATATGCTGCTGGTTGAAGCAGTTATGAAGATCCACCCCATTTCAGAGGAGAGGGAAAGCAGACTCCATCTCTTGCTGGGCGAGTGACAAGTCACAGTAAAAGAAAAGCATGTGGGATGGAATACATATAGTGTAGCTACCCTTGGAAAATTGCATCTGCCACAAGCTCCTGCTAGAAGATCAGCTCCACGAGGAGGGCTTTCGTTTACTGAGCCCAGTATATCTCCAGCACCTAAAGGATTGCCTGGCACATAGGTGATGAATCAGAGATCATGAGGTGTCTGGATGCAAGTGATAAACTGTTGTGCCAGTCCTGGAATCAGGGGAATCTGTGGGTGACATAAATGGGGCAAGAAGCCAAGTTTGCAAGAACTGAAGATATTAGCAGGATGGGGGCGGGAAGAAAGGAGATGAGTGCTGAGACAGGAGCATAATCAGATGACAAATTTACAGCCAAAGTCAGATTGAAATTAATTTTGCCTTCAGCCTGAACTTCTAGGGGTTTCCTTAAGCTCAAAGACACATTAAGACTTTAGCCTGTGTTCAGGATAAATCAGCTACTCCCTGATTCTGCTCATCTATCACTTATTGGACGGTATGGGGAAAGTGAAAGAAGCTATGAAACAATACTCACATAGTTAGCTAAACCTTTGATCTTTCAAAGGGTATGTTGCTAAATGTTTAACAAGTGACTCCCCAGAAAAAGAAAAAAGCACTGATTTGTAATATTTGCTCATTCTATGACGTAAATACGCTCACCATGGCCAATTTCCAGCCACCAATTGCCATCACTGAATGTTTATTAAAAGAGATACGCACCATCAGCTCTCTCAGACCTGTACAGTGGGCTTTAGCACACCACCCTGACTCCTACTTTCCACATGCCTGACAGAGTTAGTTATTCTTAAAGGCCCAGCTCAATGCCTCTCTCCTCCTCCAAGGACTTGAAAGTAACAGGACAGTTTATTTCTACCATTGCCAAGGGCCGGACTCAGGGGGGAACAAGGTCTCCCAAAGAGCAGGGATATTCACATCCCTCAACTCTCAAGGTGTCAGCATCTTGCATGAGGTCAACAGCCTTAATCAAAGTGTCAACAAGTCCTACAGTTCAACTTCATGTTTGCTAGCACTACATTCCCCTGGGAGTAACAGGATGACCCACTGACAGTGGCTGACTCAAGTAGAGATTTCTTTTCCTCCCATCACAAAATGTCAGGAAGAGGCAGGGCCTCAGGGAGCCAGGCTCCTTCCATCTTTCCACTCAACTATCCATCCTTCTTGTTGCTGTGTGGCCACAAGACAGCTGTTCCACCTTCAGTACCACGCCGTGTTTCAAGCAAGAAAAACAGAAACGTAAAGGTCAAAAGATGCACGTCAGAAGAATCTGACCCCTGACAGAGAGCAAACTGGGAAGCCCCACCCAGGATTTCAGCTCACGTCCCATGGCTAGTGTCACGTCATGTGACCACCACTCTCTTCAAGAGAGGTTGACCAATGGAGCACATTCGGACCCGCCAAAAAGCTGGGGTTCAGTTAGACAACCAGAAGTATTTGTCACAAGCCTAAATCATGACAGGAGGACACACACAGTCAGAACAAAAGGATACATTTTCTAAGATGTCAAGCCTCCTAACCATGGTGACAGGATCCACTTCCACTGACCATCTGCAAGGTCCTAATTGGTCACAACTGTCCTCCACCCCCACCATGATGCTGAAGAACATCCCAGGCCGCCCACGTCTTCAAATTTCCCTTAAAGAAACTATGATTCCCTCTCCTTAGTAAAGAATGCACGAATGGCAATAGATATCAGGTGACCTCAGAGGCAGTGACTCAAACTGACACAGGGGACAGTCATCCCGACTGCTGTTCCTGGACAGCTCCCTCTCAAGGACAGTTAAGTCCGAGCTCACCACTAAGTCTGCCTGCATAGCCAGGACTTTCTCTTCGGCTGGACGCTCTGGGCCAGCCTCTCAGACACTAAGCATCAAAGACTCTCCAAAGCGTGGTCTCTGAAACTTTTGATCATGTATTGCATCACTAAAAAATCATTATGTATTTCTAATAGCTATAGTTACTATTTATATATGCATGGAATATTCACTAACATAAAACATATGCAAAAATACAAATCTTAAAAATATTTTTTAAAAAACACCAGAATTTCTAATACTTTCTCCCCACATCCCAGCAGTTCCTCTGACAGGTCCCCTTTGGAGACCATGGTTCTCAAGTTGTGTTAGAGAAAGAAGTCAGCATGTTATGCTACTCACTAGTTCTCTGGGATCTGAGTTATGGGCCAGCTCAGGGTGAGCTCCTGTTTCCCACTCGGGGTGCTCCATGTGGGGTAGAACCCATTACTCCTTCTGTCCAGGGTATTTGCCAAGAACGCACATTCTTCATCATTAGTGCCTGGCCCAGAGCACTGGGACACATACGCTAATCAAGTCCCAGAAGTGTCTCTTAATTTCTCAAGGGAGGTATGCAATCCAAACTAATTTGCAGTATTAAGGAAAAATAAAAACACATCTGGCTACCCTGACACAGTATTCATGGTGTGTCACAATGTCTCCAGGAATTCTGCCTCCGTGTCAACATCTCAGCACCACTCGAGGGGCACCAGTTCATGTCCCCAAGGAGAGACAGGATATCCTCTCCCCTCTGAGCAATTCTTAACCTAAGTTCTTAAACGAGCAAGTTTTCTAGTTAGAGTTAGAAGGGGGTTGGCGGTGCCCTGGGAACAGGGCAAACGTGAAAGGATAAGGCCGATGAGGAAAGAGAGAGTTCTCAAAAAGGTAAAACAGGACTTAGAACCCCAAAGCCCATAAGGGGAAAAAAAGGCAGGAGGAGCAGAATTAAGTCTGCACAGATCCAGAACACACCAGGTCAGGGCATGGACCATGAGCAAAAGGGAATGCCACAGGAGAAAGGAGAGGGAGGAAATAGGTTCTTCAAAAATAGAAAAGCGCCAGATGAAAACCCACTGAGTTGGGGAGCTTTAAAGAGGGAGTTTCCTGCGAAGGAGGGTAAGGAAACAAAAGCCAAAGGAGGGCACACTGGCACGTCGCATGACCTGGAACCGGAGGGTGGAAACTGAGGGACAGGTCAAAAGACCCACACCGGTGGGGCCTGAGGCCTGAAGGACTCAGGGAACCTGAGTGCTGGCGTGTCCCTGTGCCTTGCTTGGCTGGCCTAGGACTGTTGGGTTGGTGGACCTGCCTCGCGCTGTCCTTGAGCAGTCCTGTGGAACCCTGAACTCCGGGTTACGGATGGGAGGAAAAGCTACGCAACCCCAAACCAAAGGGCATAGCCATCCTAGCCAGACTGTTTTCCTTTTCACAGGCCTCTTTTTTTTTTTTGCCTCAGGGGTGGCAGCGCCACCCAGTGGCTGGCTGTGGTGGTGTACCGCACTTTTTATTTTATTTTTATTTTATTTTAGTTATTTATTTATTTATTTTTAATTAGCTTCAGGTGTACAACACGGTGCACTAGTTATACTTTTTACCCCTCAAAGTGACAACCCCTCTCCCCCAATTCTCCACCCCACTCCTCCCCCGCCCCATATCATACTATCTATTACAATTCCTTTGACTCCCTTCCACCATATAATCCACATCCCGTGACTATCTATATATTCAATTACAGTTGGTGTACAATATTATACAACAGCAGTTTCAGCTGTCTACAAGAGACTCATCTCAGATCAAAAGACACACACAGACTGAAAGTAAAGGGATGGAATAAGATATTTCATGCAAATGGAAATGAGAAAAAAGCTGGAGTAGCAATACTTATTTCAGCCAAAATAGACTTTAAAATGAAGATCACAATTTCTTGCCCCAATTCGTGCCCACGTTCTACTCAAGGACTGCCACCACCTGCTGCCCGTGTGCTAGCACGTGAGTCACCGCTTGGGGCGGATGAACAGACCTAGTGGAGGCAGGGCCGGACTCAGGCATCTGGTAAGGCTGCCTGGCCTTGGCAGCCACCGGCACCACTGACTTTGAACTGTGGGGAGCGAGATCTGTTCAATAGCGACAGCTAGTGGCCACCCTCCAAAGCAAGGTGCTCTGAGCCTCGTGGGGAAAGAAAGGTCAAGGTATGGAGAATCAAGACAGATTCTTGGCTGCGAGTGGAGACTGGTATACATGCAAAAACATTCTTGAGTGTAAAAAAAAGTGATGTGCATTCACCCTGGTTACCACCCCAACCACATCTCCAGCCACCTGCCCTGCTTTGACACCAAGGACACGGACCTGTAGATCCCCTGGGCCCTGGCGTTCCCACCAAACTGACCCATGCCATCTCTTTTGCCCAAAACGCTCTTCGCTCTCCCCATTGTCTGTTTAACTCCTGCTCGTCTTTTAAGTCTCAGCTCTACCATTACTTCCTCTAACAAAAGTTTCTGCCCTTCCATCAGGGCCCATCCTCCAGGCTGGGATGGGTGCTCTCCCACCCAATGCTGTGCCTCTTTAATTTTCTGTTTATCTGTCACTTAAGTTTACTACTCTAAATTTACAGAATACAGATCTTGATTAATGTTTGAGAAGTAAAGGATTCATAGGCCTAATTACTGGGAAAAGCTTTAGAAAAAAAGAGACCCAGGGGGACAAAACAACTTTATAGTTCAAGGGAGAGGAGTAGATAGATCTAAAAGTCATTTCACGGGCTGGCCGAGTGGTACGGTGGTTAAGTGCTGGCTTGGGACGCCAGCGGCCCCGGTTCGATCCCACATATGAGGGCCAGTGACACTGCCCTCAAAAAAAACTAAAATAAAAATAAAAGTCATTTCACTGGATTCCAGCCGATTGCCCTTTTCACCATACTGCCCCGTTTTTGCCTCTCTACTAACACCTAGCAACACTGGGCCCTCAAGCTGTTGGGAGAGCCCCCCACTTCTCAGCAGCTCTCCTGACCTTGCCATCTTCAACAATACCCTAAACCCTAACTCTATTCCTTTCTGCCCACTTCCTGCAAAACTCTCATATCAGAACTAAACTGCTTCTTCATATAACTGCTCCGGCATATCTACTTCTGGAATTTTATCCTAAAGGCAATATCTTTAAAAGAAGAAAGACATAACTACATGCACAAAAATACTCATTTGCAGCATTGCCAGTTAAAAATTATAAATGACCACATCTCTATGTAATTAAAATTAATTCCTCCATATAATCTCCATATGAATAAAACCATCAATCACATCGTGCAAAAACTAAAAAGAACATCACCACATTGGGTTGATTTGGTTTCTCACTTAATTTTATTAGCAAATATTCCCATAATACTATGTTCAAGCACTAGTCTACTGTATTAATATGAACTCGTTTAATCCTCAAAGTAGCCTTATGAGGTAGGTGCTATTATGATTCCCACTATTTATTTCTGGATACATCTGGTTTTGGTCTGGAATAAAATAGAAGTCAAGTGGTCTATAAGACACTTATTTGGGGGGACACTGTGAGGTACCTCAAATATTTTTCTTCCTCATAGAGTAGTTATTCTTAATAGAACTTGGTCAGTGGACTTGAGCTGGGTGAGCTTCAAAACTTACATATTTTAACTTTTGTCATCATTCCATGACTGGAGAAGTTCCATATGTTCATTACTTTTTTGAAGTGATCATTTTAAATGCTTTTTATCTGATGGATAAACTTATGAAATTATATCAGATAAATGCACAGATTCACTGAAACTGCTCATTGTTTTTCAAACTGCATGACCATTAATAAGTCACAAGGGCAGATGCCCCAAATTACAGGTGTTGCTAAAACAACAGTGACAGCTAACATTTATTTAGTGCTTTATAAATGTTATATGATGAATCCTAAAATAATCCTATAATGCTAATAGCTATTAGCATTATAACCATCTTACAGAGGGGGAATCTGAGATGCAAAGAGGTTAAATAATTTACTAAACTAGAATGGGCAATAAATGGTAAAGCCAGGCTTCCAACCTAGTCCTACTGCTGAGTGTGTCCGTGGACTTTTTGCCCCAGGCTTCTACCCGGGCCAGTCGGCAACAGCCCTGGGGAGTAGGTGACAGGTGTGAAAGCAATCTGGCTACAAAGCTGAAAGTTTCACAGCTCTGAATTACTGCAATTACAGAAAATTACTATAGCTGATAATCTTTTTCTCATGGCTATTAAATAATATTTACCAGTGGTTAATAATTATCCTGTGCAATGCTAGGTAGACATGTCTACTGTTCAATAATAAGGAAATGATTAAACATTATGCAAGATCATGACAACACTAAAAGGCAAAAATATTAAAAAATGCAAAAACATGAAAAATAAAGTATACTATCAAGAGTATCAAGTGGAAAAACAAACACATAATTGTAGGGTCACTACAATATTTTTTAAAAAGTTGTGCATGTGGACAAAAACTAGAAGGGAATGTGAAAAATGTGAAACTAATTTGAGTGGTAGGATTACGGTGTTTATTTTTCTATTTATTAAAAACTTCTCTTAATGGTATCACATAACAATTTTTATAAAAATGAAAACAGAAAATCTGAATGCTTTCTGACTCAGTTCTCCATCAAACTGTTTTCATTATTAGTCTGCAAAGCAGGCCCTTAAAGTGCTCTCTGCAGAGCAAATGCACAGTAATATCCAATATGGCAGCCCTTTGGTGAGGTCAGTTTTGGTTGAATTTTACTGTATTGATTTAAATAGCCTCTGTTATAGATAATAGATTGTGCTGAGTATACAATAGATTGAAATTAGTGTAGAAAATGTGTAAAATGTACAGAAAAGGCTCTGGAGGATATTTCAGTTTAGAATGTGAGGCCACCTGTGAAAAAATTGGGATACTGAACCAATTGTGGAATGAAATGACAGTTTATCCAGGAAGGAAAATTGCCAGTTTCAGAAAGGATAACACTATTAAATAACCTAATTTTACTAGAGAGCAAACATCTCCAGAATCAAAGTGTTAACGTGAGTACAGTTATTATTATTGAAGCCCTCATCATTCATGGCTTAAGACAAAGGTAATGGTCCTGGCTGCCTGGGCCATCATGAGAAAACAATATGTAAAATGAAGTAAAATAAGTGAAAGCATATTTTAATGACTAGAAGCTTCACATTTTAATTTTTTTGTTAAATAATGGGTTTTGGTAGCTCAGTAATTTACATAAAATATATTTTTTAAATATATAATGTAGCTTTTTAGTAATAAGCTATTAATAGTTCTCAGAATCCTATTAGACAAGTCACACACACACACACACACACACACACACACACACACACACACACACACACACACACACACTGGGGAAAAGCGGGCAGTGCTTTAACTGTCCTGAAAAGCAGAAATTTTTAAAGTTTAGAAAGGGGTGTTACACCTAGAGGCCAAGTCATTATGCTATTTGACTTAGAGCTACGCCTTATTTTATATCCCGGCAGGCCCAAGGGGACGTAATCTGAACCGAAGGCTAAAGGAGAGGAACTAAGTTGCTCTAAAGATTAACACATGGTTTTTCCTTTTGGTCCAGAGGTGGGTACCTGGGAGGCCCTCCTTTTTCTCGTCTACCTTTTTCTTTCCTTAAAGACACACACACACACACACATACACACACACACACACACACACACACACACACCCCACACACACACACGGCTCTGAGTCCCCACACCAGACTTCAGGTTGCATCCTAACAGAGCCTTCAAGATCAAAGCCAGAGAGCTTTTCAGAGTCTTTGCATCTATAAAACAGACAAATCTCTTGCTAATATTGATCATAACTTTGAAGTTTTATTATACTAAAAGGTCCTCTGTCAACAATGATGACACAAAACAACCAGGAAAGAAGAGGACTGAGAACTCTGTCCTGCCACAAGCGTAAAGCCATAATTCCGCTGTACAGAAGCAAACTTGCAAATGTAGGAGTGAAGGAAATACTTATCTTCCTACTTCCTCATAGATAGATAAGAGTGACAACATTATTAATTAGAATGTAGCACCTCTGAGAATGAATATTTGTGCTTGGGATGTCTGTGTGGACATGACTAAATAGTTACCACCTAGAGACTTGGAAGACTAACAGGGAGAGTTTGCAAGTCACTTGTTGGGGGAGACCTTGAAAAGGATCTGAGATTTAAGTGTGTCCACCCTGAGCCGCTCTGCAAGACTTAGAATTCCACGCTCCATTCACCACCCACCCCATCCACCTTCTTCAAAGCTTAGGGTGCCAACGGGCCACCATGGACATCCTGTTAAGAGTGTCTGTGGGAACAAATAATTAGACTTCAGGAATGCATTGATGAGAAAACAGTACAGGGAGTGTAGGGGAGGATTCTAAGGCAAGAAAATTCTTGTGGGCAAGGTTTCCATCTCCCATAAGATAGTTATGGTGTCATCCCGTAGGGAGGGGGCGGAACAAGGTTAGTACTGGTAGCACGCAGAAAGCATTTAAATTCTTAGTGCTGTCTCTTGGAGTACAGGAGAAGACATATTAGCATACAGCTTAAAATTTGTTTTTCATATTTAGGATTCCCTCTACTTACCCTAGCCCTACAATAAAATCTGATGATCCCATCCATGCTTGTGTGATACCGTGAAGAGTAAAGCAACAGGGCTATAAAGCAAAGTATCGCTTACCCTGTACTTACCCCTTCTAGGGAGCTCATTGAGGGCCCAGCATCTATCATGGAGACCATGTCATGAAGTTCCAGGATATGACCATCAACAAAGGGACTGGAAATGATGAGAAGAAGCACAGAGCATTGGCCAGGAAAATGCCAGGTGACCAGCTCAAGATTGATCTAAATCTTCTTCCGTACTGACTCATACTAGACGAAGGGGACCCTCAGGTAGAAGCAGGTTGATGATTAAATTGCACATCTCCACATGAACTTAATTTGGTAAATGAGAGTTTTCTTAAATCCTTTGTATCCAGATTTTCAAAACATTAGCATAGTTACAAAAATGTCTCCAATTATTTACATTTCTACTGTATTATGTATGAGGCATACATTTTCCATGTCTCATTTATAAATTTTTACAGATGTGCTGTTTTTTCATTGCTTTAGCTATCTGGTAGTTTATTAATTTTGTGTTCTATTGATATTTCTACCTCTCCCCACATGCACACACAAGAAACAGCTCCTGAATTTATTCACTAATTTTGCTCTGACTTGTAACGTATATTGTTTTCTCCTTTGCCTTCTTTTTATTCTTACTTCCTTTCCTTGATTTTTCTGACCATTTCTTAGAAATTTGTTTGAAAATAAATAGCTAATTTATTTTTAATCCTTATTTAAGTAATGAAAATATTTAAGACTATGAATTTTCCTTGGGTCATGCTTTGGCCACACCTCATAGATTTTGTCCTTAATGTTCTTGTTAGCATTGTTTTCAAGGCACTTTAAATTGCATATTTAGTTTCAGGGGTAAACCAGGAGAGTTTTCCAAGAAATTTAAGGGTTTATTTATTCCCACTTTTATTATTTATTTCTAATTGTATTGTGCTATGGTCAGAGAACTATGCCATAAAAGGGCAACTGTTTTTTAATATACTGAGGTTTGCTTTGTGGTCAATTTTCTTGACACTTCATAGGCATTTGAAAATAAGGTATATTCTCTATTTCCAGGTCTCTCTCTCTCTCTCTCTCTCTCTCTCTCTCTCTCTCTCTCTCTCTCTCTCTCTCCTTCCCTCCCTCCCTCTCTCTCTCCCCACCCCTCTGTTAGCCTCTCCAAACCAGTAAAAGAGGGTGTAGTATCCCTAAATGGGACACTTTGCCCTAAAATGGATTTTGGTCTTCATACATGTCTTTCTGATTTCTTTCCCCCCGCCTCCAAACCATTGTTCTCAGCCTAGTCGTGGAGGACACAGCTCACTGGCCCATGTTGGTATTATGATCATTGCACCTATCTGGCTGAGGCAGTTGGTCGCTGGCCATTGGCCTGCTGCTCATGGCAGCTCACAGTGGCTCACAGTGGCCCAGCTCCAGGTCGAGCCATTGTTCACAATCTTAGCTGTAGAGGATGCATCTTACTGGCACAGCTTACTGGCCCATGTGGGAATCGAACCAGCAGCCCTGTTGTTCAGAGCTTGCACTCTTACCAACTGAACTATCCAGCCTCCCCTCTTTCTGATTTTTAATGGAGCCCAAATAGTTGGTCCACAGGAACTTCTGTTACAATTTCCTGCCTTCTCCTAAGCTCCATAATCCGAAATTCCCAGAACCTCTCACTCTTCTATCAAAATAAAATTTAATTATTCCACCAGCTTGGGCTCCCCAACCCCTCTGTCCTCTACTCATGCCCATCTACATATATTAAGGCCCAGACACAGGACCTTGGGCTACTTACTGTCTCTCATCCTGAGGGAATGTCGTTCGCCTTTGGCTCTAGTGCTTAAAAATCCATCCTCTGCACTTTTCCCTGCCTAGTCCTTGTCCTTTTCCTCCTCAGAGAATGGGAGTAGTAGGCAATGGAGAAGACTGTGACATACTCCCCATGTTAACAAGTGTTATTACAGCTATTTAAAAGTCTCATTATATGCCTCACATGTGTCAAGCTGTAGAACTTATAGGCACGATATAAATCATCCAACCACCATACTGGGTGGACCACTCAGACAAGGTGAATTGTACAAGGTCACTGAGTGACACGGTTCACATGTCCCAATCCAGTTCCCTTTCCATCATCTTATCCTTGAATTTCTTGGGAATTTCCTGACTAGGTCATTTGTAATGGTTTCTTTCTAATGCACAGATCAGTTCCTTTTAGTTTTTCCCCAAATTTCCCAGTCCAGTTGACTAGGAAATTTTTATGATTCTACCTACTACTGCTCCCTTCATTCTCCAGCCACCCACCTCCCACCTTTACACACACACACACACACACACACACACACACCGCTGCTTCAGAAAAGAGCAAATTCAGAGCTGGGCTCATTCTGGAATTCTGAAAAAGACACCAGGTACTTCGGAAGGGCAGAAACTCTTTACAACACCAGGACTGGGAAGAGGTAACAAGGAAAGAGAAAATCCTTACACAGATTGCTACCTGATAGCACATGAAAGAGCTACACTGGGAACATCAATTTTTAGGTCAAAAAGCCATTTTTCTACCTCATAGAAACTGCAAAGTTTGAATCTGACCCAGAGACCCATTCTTGTCTACTCCTGGAAAGGGACCTTGACTTGAAATTGTCTAAGAGCTCAAAAAAAAGAAAAGAAACTGTCCGAAAGCCAATCCAATAGTAAGAGAAAGGGTGCCAGGGTGCCCGTTGGTGGGAGGAGCTCCTGAGTCCAGCCCTGGAGGCCTCAAGGGTTCAGGGGCCCACTCAGATTGTGCCAGAGAGCAAGAGAGAGGAACTAGGGTGAGCAAGCACTGTGGCTTTGTCTGTTTCCTGTTTCAGCAAGGCTTCTGTGTAAAAAGAAACACAGTACCAAGAAGGGAAATGCGAAAGGGCCCAGAGCCATGGATTGAGAGCTTGCACTCTACTCAGCTGCTGTCTTGCCCCATCTGAGACCAGAACCAAGATCTGCCCAGGAGCTGGAAGGCTTTCCTGAGCTGCTTGGGTTGGAGCCTGGGACCTGAGGTAACGGAGAAGGAAGATGTTTTCTGTCCCGGCTGGGGATCTCTGACTCTGGGGTGGGACAGAAGACACTCTGTCATCCAAGCTTCCCTGGGCTGAAGGGGGACACTCAAGAGTAGATGGTGTAGCTTAAGCATGTTGGGTGTTGGGTAACCAGAGCCACTGGCCACGGCACAGCAGTAGAGCTTCCATTGCTTCATCCATTCGATTAAATTAGGAGTGAATCAAATGACAGGGTTCAGGCCACCCAGGGACAGGGGCTTCATTTAATGACCTTTTCCATTTCCCTTCAAAGCAGGGATCCCCAAAACGAGAAGCTGCCTTTCCAGCAGCTTAGGGGGTAGGCCTTTCTCAGCTTACACCGAGAGCTCTGGACTAGGAAGGCCAGATCCACACGGGAAGCCATTCACTGCACACACAGCCGGGAAGCAGCAGAGACTTGGAGAGACAGCAATAACCACTGTCAGGTGAGGGGCAACACCCTGAGATCACCCTCTGTGAGGAGAGTTTCCCCCAGCCGGTGCCTCTTCTCCCCCAAGCTCCAACTGGGCCCTGACACACTGCCAACGGGCACCCCACAGATGCCAGCAAGCCCGGCCAGTGGCCCAGTGACCTTTCTTTGAACCACAGAGGGACCAGTTCCTTTTTCTCCTACGGCCCATCCCTGTCAGTCAGCCATCCCCCATGGCTTCTTGTTTTCAAACAAATCAGAACAGAAGAGCCCAGAAAGCTGGGTGTGATTCCACTCAGCTGTCCCCACCAAATCAACCGGTGTCAGGCCCTGGGGGGTGGAGGAATGCTTCTTCTCTAAGGAGCCATTTCACTGCAACTCCCTGCGTGGGTAACAAGCCCTAGCATCGGCCCCTCAGGAAGAAAAGCAGGGCGTGTTTCAGCAGACCAGTAGAGACGGCCTGTAGAGTGCAGGGCCCTCTCCATCTCCTCCCCACGACCCTTTCCTCTGCACAGGAGGACGGTAGGATTCCCCAGAACCAGGGATCCATCTCCTCTACAAAGCCTGCAGATTAGCTGAAGCCAAGCAGGGTAGGCACCTAGCACCCCACATTTAATGGTGGATGCAGGCAGGCTGGGCACCCCTTCTTTGCCCCCATCTCTTCTCTGCCTTTCTGCCTGGTCTAATTGAGAAGGTAGCTGCATCCAGACACAGAGCAGTCCTTTCTCTTGTGGCCCAAACCCAGAGGTGAGATGAATCAGAGTAGTAAATCCTATTACAACCTGGAGCCAGCATCTTCTCCTTGTGATAAACAGTACCCCTTCAAAGAGAAAAGGGGTGGGGGCACTAGAGGAAGGGGCATTCTGGGTCCGAGGAGTGCTAGGTTAGCTTGGAGCCTCTGTCTTACAGCAACCGCGTCTTCAGAATCTGAGGTCAGCAGCACGAGGCTAATCCCAATGATAGTTTATCTTTATTATTGTGTATTATAGGGGGCTAACATCTACGGTGTGTTGTGCCAGATACTCAGTGTGCATTTTCTCTTTCATTTCGTTTTTTTTGAGGGCAGTGTCACTGGCCCTCATATGTGGGATCCGAACCGGGGCCACTGGCGTCCCAAGCCAGCCCCCAACCACCATGCCACTTGGCCGGCCCTGCATTTACTCTTTAATCCTCATAACCTCATGAGCTAGTTTCTCATTTTACAAATGAGGAGACTGATGTTTAGAGATGTTTAATAGCTTGTTCAAAAGCACATAGGTAGTAGGTGACACAGCCAGGACATGAAGTCACATGGTTTGAGCCCAGGGCTAGGGATCCCCCACCGCCCCATCCATGGCAGAATTGCCAGGGGCTATGGCACAGGATCCATGGTGTAGATTCTGGACTGGAGTTCACCTGCATGTAATCCCAGTCTTCCCCAGCCAGTCATTTATAACTTAGTATGAATGGGCCCCTCAGGTCCTTATCTAGGTTTTTAAAGAAAGTGGCAGGGGGAAGTCAGGGGACCCCGACAGAGTGAGGAGAAAAGCCTAGAAAGAGGGGCGAGCCATCCACGGATGGGACCAGAGGACAAGCACTGACAACCTCACAGCTCTGCTTGGGGTCAGCATTGCCCAAGATACGCCCCTCCAAGCCTCGAGTCAGGCAGCTGAGAGTATGCAGGGCTTGACCACTCTCCAGGAGTGAGACCGCCCTGCCCAGGAGCCTGGGGAATGAGTGGTATGATCAGAGAGCAAGCAAGAGTCCTTCAGAGGATTCCAGACGGAGCCAGCTGGCAGCTAGTTTCCAGCAAAGGGGCAGAGGCTGCCTGTTGAGTCTGCTTACCTATAAATAAACCCAAGCGGCCAGAGCTGGCACAGGCCTGCTCCCAGGGACACCGAGGTACCCTTCTCTGATGCACCCATAAACTAAAGCTCCCAGGGTGGTGGGTAGTCAGGTTGTGGGACCCAGAGGAGAAGCGGAAGCTGTAAGGGGGAGTCCCCTTTCCTGCCCCAGTCACTCCAGTGATGAGTGGAGGCGGGGCACAGAATTTCCAGTGCTCAGGACCCAGCTCAGCCCAGCTACCAGAGGGTGTAAGAGAACAAACACATTTGCAGAAGGTGGGTGAGGGAGAGAGAGAGAAGGGCCCCGAGAAGGAAGAAGGGTTTGGGGGCGGGGGTTGTGAGTAGCAGGTAAGGCCATGTAAAGGGGCCACAAAGTATGGCCTCTACACAAAGGCCTGCGGACTTTTGGTTACTATTTCTGTTTGGTTTTGTTTCATTTTTGTTTGCAATGGTCTTATCCAGGTATAATTGTGCAATTGCTGGTTTGGATGGCACAGTCTGTGTGTGGGCTGAGGAAAGCAGAATGAGCACCATGCTTAGCTTTGACATGGAGGTGATTCCAAACACGTGGAACACTCAGCTTGGAGAGTTATTAAGCTGGAAGCTCTGGGATGGGTTTGGCCAGCAATGGGCATGTGGCAGGTGCTCGAGTAATACTGATTTGAGCTGATCTTCACCCAAGAGTCGCAGCCTGGTCCTGGGCTGGGAGTGGGATGCCAATCGACCAATGTCAGGAATTCCTGAGTAGAGTGACTAGGGTGGGATTTCCCTCCCGACCAGGCCCAAGACCAGGCTCCCAAGTTAGCTGCTGCTGGCTAACAAGAAAGCAGAGGGTGCCAGTCTTCAGACCTGACACACCTGGCAGGATCTGGCTGTCCTTCCAGGCCTGGGGAAGAACCACTCACCTATTCTACTAACCACTTGGGCCACGAGAGCTGTGAAGATGCTGCCTTTCCCTTTAGATTTGGGAACAGGGAGTCCATCGAACTGGTTCTCCAGAAGTCCCTGGAAAAGGAACACATCCTTGCTACCCCAAAGGTTACAAGCTCATGCTGGTTTTTATCAATGATTTCTCATGGCCCCCTGCCTTAGAGGTAGGGTGAGATGTTTGGTCAAGGAAGAAGTGGCAGCCAGAAAGACCTTTCCACTTTGCAGACGGGGAGACATAGGCCAGGGAAAAGCAGAAATTAGTATAGAGACTGGACCCAGGAGTCCTGACTCCTAGTTTGATATCATTGCCTCCTCAGTTCTCAACCCACACATATGCGCTATTTCTGCCCCTTGTCCAGGGAGATGGCCATTTTTCTGCCCATCTCCTGACCCCTCCCTTCCCCTCCCTCTTGGCATTTGGCAGCCCCAGGCAGCTGTTCCAGGCACTGGAAGCCAAGCACAACAGGTGCTCAGGAGGTCACAATGATCAGCCCAGACCCCAGGCCTTCCCTCGGCGTGGCCCAGTGGGCTGAGAGCTACGAGCTCAAGTGTGAACGCCGGCAGGAGGCCCGTGAAAGCCGCCGCTGCCGCCCCAACGTGACCACTTGCCGCCAGGTGGGCAAGGCTGTGAGGACCCAGCAGAGAGAGCAGCTCCAGAGAGCCCGACAGCAGCAGTTCTTTAGAAGAAGGAACCTGGAGGTCGAGGAGAAAGGCCAGGCCCCGAGCTCCTGGGCCCGCGAACAAGGTCTCTCCAGGCGGCCAGACCAGGCGACTGGCCTCCAGCAGGCCTTGTCTTGGGCCAACAGGATCCCTTCCCCCAGACAGCAGGTGGGCCATGTCGAGGGACACGCTGCTTTGGGAGAGGGATGCCAAGGGGGTGGGTGGGTGGGCTCAGGGTCACAAAAAAGTGATTTCAATGGTGTCCCTTCTTCCTCAGTCTATATAGTAAAGTCTCCCTTAGCCACCTACTCATTCAGAGATTTAAGTTGCTGTGTTTTTTGTTTGTTTGTTTAACTAGTTTTTGTTTTTCACCTGCCTTATAGGAGAGAAAAAAATCATTTAAAAAGCAATTCCATAGCTAATTCCTAATATCAGTTCAAATTTAGGCAATCTATACATATCTTCCACAGCATTCCTTCATCCATCATTCCACAAGAACTTACTGCGTTTTATTTATGCCAGGTACACAGGCCAATCTTCTTGATGCCCGTCTCAAAACACACACACACACACACACACACACACACATTCTCTCCTCTATTCTCCTGTGAGAAGCTGTTGCACCCACCCACCTTCACTCTTTCTCTCGGACCATTCCAGTTCTACTAAATTCACTCCGTTAAGGCCTCATCTGGTCCAGGAAGCCTTCCCTGGCCACTTCTGCTCTTTGCAGTCCTCATGGGGTTATAAATCCTCTAAGATTAAGGAACTCTTAGAATGCCCATTAGTCTGGCCTGGGAAGAAGCTGTGTTGGCAAAAAGCAGGATATGTCAAAATGACCTCAGCCAGCACACTAGCTGTGGCTTCCTATCCATGTTGTGAGCATGTTGACAGCACGGATGGGTCTGCTGTATTCTCTGGAAACACCTGGCATTGTGCCCTGCCCAGGCTAGGTGCTCAGTCACGGCTTCTTAACTGGCGGACCTGTTGTCCACAATAGGTGGTGTTGTTCAGAAAAATGAACCTTGGGCTCAACTGTAAAATAAAACCAACTGTGTACTTTCTAAGGCAAGAAGGTTTCTGAATGCTTTTTGGTTGAAAAACAAAGTTAAGGAGAAAAGATCAGAAATGACAATTAGCTAGAGAACCCCGCCTGTGCCTATCTGTTAACGACGGTTCTGGGATTGAGTCAGTCTGCATGATTAGATACCAAAGCATTTCTTAGTCTGTTAATGTTGTGTTATATGACAAGCATAGAATTCTTGAGTGTGCAAGAAGAGACTATAAAAGCAGCAGACTAGATTGTGACAACTACTACTACAGCCTTCCCTGCAAGTCCCTATGTCACACACAGCGATATTCCAACTGTTACTAAGAGGAAGGAAGCTGGCTCTAGAATATGGAAGGGACCTTAGAAATCATCTGCTCCAAACTCATTACACAGACAGGAGACCCAGACCTGGGAAAGGCGGGCTCTGATCCCAGGTCCCCTCGCTCTCCATTCAGGCTAATTCTCTTTCCATATCACCATGCTGACTGTGTGAGTGGCTGAGACCAAACAAGGTAGATCAGGGATTCTAGAGAATGTAATTGGAGACAAGCCCAGTTCCTGATTTGCCTGTTCTGAGGAGAACCATTCCTGCCAGCCAGGATAAGGTAGGGCAAGAGCAAATAACCTTGTAGCTTTGAAGGTTTGAAGGGGTTACTTGGGTTTTTTGGACCTAAAACTCGGTCATTGGTTCATCTTTCTGCAATCAGCTGGAGAATCCTAGTCTAAATGGCTATAAGATTCCAGCACCCCTCACTTGCTTTCCAGGTGGCAGGGACCAGCTCTGAGATCTGTCCAACCCAGCATCACCCTCTTGCAGATGTCTGGAGGGATGCAGCTGATCACCTCCCCTCCGAAGCAGGGAGCCTTCCATCACAAGACATTCCCATCAAGAAGCCACCCAAACACCACCGTGGTAAGAGCAGAGTCTCTCTCCCTCACTGGGGCATGCAGAGAATCCTGCCACGTCAGTCCCAGCTCGCTGGGAGTGGGAGTCCCAGACCCTCCCCACCTGCCCCACATCCTCCCCTGTGGGCTCTGAATCACCTTATCCTCCATCTCTTAGGCACTCAGACAAAGGCAAAAGAAGCACAGCCAACAATTAAGAATGATGCCAGTCAGCAAACCAAGTGAGTTTGCTCCTGACCTCAATTCCCTCACATCCCATCTATTCCTCTCTTCTAAGCTTTTACTTGAATATCCTCATGAAGTATTTAGAGAGGGAATACAATGAATTTCCATGTCCATCTTCATTAAGATAGAGGACGACCTTCCCTACCTTACTGGCTTTTCGGAAGAGATTAGAAAAGGAACCAACCCACTGCCTCCTGATGTGCTAGTTTCTTTGATTTATTGTCATTTTTGTTTTTACTTCTTCTCTTCCCAGTTATGGAGTCGCCGTTCTAGATAAGGTAAGAAATTCCTCACCTTGCAGGGGTTGAATCAAATGGTATTTAAGCTCCTCCAAGCTCTCCGGAACTTCATCAGCTGGGATGGAGGGGCATCTCCTCCGTGGGTGGACATAGACATGGAGGGCTGGAGGGAGTCCGCCTGAACCGAGGAAGAAAGTTTACTCTACACAAGCCAACCCTGGCTCTGCTTCCATGTTCTGGGAGTTCAGGACAGTCTTGAACACCTGCTTTCTTTCTCTCCAGGAAATCATCCAGCTTTCTGAGTACCTCAATGTAAGTCACAGGAACTCTCCACTCAGCTCCTCCATCCAACTGCTCCCTCCGCCTCCAGGTTGATCTTACTCTCTTGCATTTTTGCCCCCTAGGAGGCCCTACAAAGGGAGCTGGTTCTGAAACAGAAAATGGTGATTCTCCAAGACCTACTGTCCACCCTGATTCGAGCCTCTGACAGCTCTTGGAAGGTAATGGAAATGAAATCTTTGTTTGAACAAAGCTCAAGGGCTTCTAAATATGTCTATTTCATTCTTTCCATACCATCCCAGCAGAAGAAGGGGTTTTCTCACTATGGAGGAGGCATGTAGGAGGTGGGGGAATGGCGCCAAGGCCTAGAGGTCAAACAGCTCATAGTAAAATACGGAAGGGCCTGGATAAATCCAGGATTGTCAACTGAGGGCCATGCTGCTACACACCCAGGCAAGACCCAGAACCAAAAGGGTTTCTTTTTTTTTAGTTTATTGGCAGGACAAAAGGAAGATCCTAGTACATACAATATTACCGAATACGGTAAATGTCAACTCTTTCTGTATAGGATCCACACCAGTATTAACTCCAAGCCAGCAGGCACCCACTATTCAGCCCAGACATGACTGTCAGTGGAAAGGGACCTTAGAAATCATCTAGTCTAATTTCTTCATTTTGCCCATGAGGAAACTGAGTGTCAAAGAGGGCAAGTAACCCACCCAAAGTCACACTGCTGGTCAAAGGCAAAACTGGAACTAAACTTCAGACCTCCTGATGTTAGTCCATTCATTCAACAAATATTCATAGACCATGTTCTCTGTTACCAAGCACTGGAAACCATGAGATGAATTAGACAGGGTTCCTGCTTTTAGAGAGCTTGTGGTTTTGTCGGAGAGACAAACCCCTAAACAATGCAGAGATATGAGAAATAAATGTTTTCAGGATATAGTAGTATAGAAGAAGTAATGAATAATGCCAGAGAAGATGAAAACCAGGGAAATATTTATAGTTATGTAAGTATTTTCCACACAAATGTAGAAGAAGGAACTCTATCCTAGGCAGGGGATACAGCACAGGCGAAGACCAAGAGACACGATATGATTTAGTGCAATGAGTCACCAACTTCTTAATCTCAGGACCCCTTTGTACTCTTTAAAAAATGTATTGAAAACCCCCCAAATGTTTTATATTGACCATATTAGAATTTGCCATATTAGAAATGAAAACAGGAATCTTAATATATTTCATCTTAATATATAATCCTAAGATTAATACAAATATATATTAAGTTTGAAATAACAATAGTAAATCCATTACATGTTCACTAAATTCTATAATTTTATGAAGAATAAGTATATTTTTCAAAAAACAGTGAGGAGTAATACTGCTTTAAGCTTTTGCAAATCCTTTCAGTGTCTGGCTAAACAGAATACAGCTACATCCTCATATTTGCTTCTGCATTCAAGCTGTTGCAATATATTGTTTTGGTTGAAGCATATGAGAAAACTCTGGCCTCATACGGATCTGTAGTTAGAAAAGGGACGATCTCTCTTGAAAAGGTCTCAGGGATTCCCAGGGGGTCCTTGGACCCCACATTGAAACCCCTAGCCTAGGGTGTTCAGGGAGCTACAAGTGGTTTGGCACCACCAGAGCACAAAGTGCCAGGTACAACCTCACGGGCCTCTATATATGTCTAACCTACCACACGGATGGCTTCCTGTGTTTAGACAGCGAGATGAAATGGGAAGGAGAGGAACAAAACTGAGATGTTTGCAGTGATGTAAAAGAGACTTCCTAGGGCCGGCCGAGTGGCGCAGTGGTTAAGCGCTGGCTTGGGAAGCCAGCGGCCCCGGTTCGGTCCCATATATGAGGGCCAGTGACACTGCCCTCAAAAAACAAAAAGAGACTTCCTAAGCTCAGCCCTCCCTCCTCACACCTGTCATTGTACCTGGGTTTAGGAGTCTATTTTCAGGGCTCCTGGTTTAAGGAGGTCGTTTTCATCAGCAGACTCAGAGCCTGGGGCAGACAGCTGTGGATGCCAGGTGGTTTCCAGTGCTGACCTGAATTGAGATTGTCTCACTCGTTTATTCAACAGATATTTGATGAGTTTCAACTATATACTGGTCCCTGTGCTACAAGGCAAAAAAAGGATCTTTGCTCTTGAGCAGCTCACATTTCAGCCAGGAAGAGAGATGTGTAATAAACAACTCTGATACAGTGTGATAAAGCTATAATAGCTATGTCTACAAAGTGACACAAGTAAAAGGGAGCAATTATTCTGCCTGAGGTGGAATAGGGTAGTCCCTAAAGGACAGGGGCCATTTTAGCTGGGTCCTGAAGGATGAGTAGGAGTTTGCCAGTACACACGTGGGAAGGACGATGGGGAAGAAAAAGCAGAAAGGAAAAGAAATCATAATGATTACAGACATAGATATGACAAATCATTAGGTATAGAGGAGGGCAGCTGAAATGAAGGGAGAGTAGTTCTACAGATCGGACCAAAAATGGCCTCAGACAGATCGCTAGCAGTATGAGATTTAAACTTTTTCTGATGAACAGGATATCTCAAACTTATGGACTCCACGTTAGAGGATAAACACAGCTACCTCAGATCCATGAGATTTTGTGCTACTCCCAGTTTGCAAAACACTGCTATAGACAATAAGCAGGGTAACAATGGAACTATGCTTTATTTGGGTTTAAAGTCCTACAATGTCTGGCCCATCCTTAGAAGGAGCTCAATTCATAGATCTGGAATGGAACTGAAAGTGAACCATGAGACCTGTGTTTGAAAAGGTTCTCTGACAACAATGAGGACCCCGGCTCTAGGGGGGGGTGGTGGTGGTGGTGAAAATTCTTATCATATCCCAGGTAAGACACAACCAGAGCTTGAATTACAGCAGGCTTGGTGGGAATGGAGATGAGATGTTGAGACATTTCCGATATAGACGATGAAGGGCAGTTTCACTCTATATTCCAGCGTAAGTTCCTCTGGCTGTGGTTTTTCTCCCTCCTTTGTTCCCATCCCTCTCACTATTCACCCTTCTCTTCCTCCTCCTCCCCATCAAACCCCCAGCTTCCTGTTTTTAAGAAAAATAGTCTCAGACTTTTCAGTTAATAGCTCTTGCTTCCCCCAAGACATTTCAACCTTCTTGCCTTCCCATGAAGCCTCAACTTTAATAAAAGGACAGCCCCAATCTGTGACATTTGGGGAAAATAACTGGGAGAACGTGGCAGAATGGGGGCTCTGAGGTTCAGCCCAGGTCAGGTATTTTTCCCATCTGGCATCCCTGATTTGAATCTCCAACCTCACATGCAGAGAAGCTCACTGCAAACTCTGTTAGAGCCCAAGGAGGGAGCTCACTCTGGTCCTTTTGGATGTAATAGGCCCTATGGCACTACTGAGACTCTAAGCTGGGTCCAACCTTAGAGCAGAAACAGTTCAGGCAGGACAGAAAGCGAGCGCTAGTACAAAAACATGAGAGCTGGGCTCAAGCGGGTCTTTAAGTTCCGCAAAGTGGAAATGAGATCTTGAGATGACAACGCAATAGGGGATTGGTTGCAAGTCCTAAGCCACTCTGCTACAGCAGAAACGAGCTGTGGGCTGGTGCTTCTGCAGTGAGGTGCTCGTGTTTCTGGAGAACAGATCAGAGGCAGGGGAAAGCTACGCAGAAGCAGGAGCCGAAGCCCTCAGACCGGCACCAGGTGTGTATGGCCTCCATCTTGCTCCCTTTTCCAAGCGGGGGTACTGTGGACCCTGAGCCCTGGGCTCCAGGAATGCGATGGCATAAAAAAGGCCACAGTAGACATGTAAAGAGTGCTTCTGCCCACATACTGTACCACTGGGCTTCATGTGGGGCGAGCTGGGGCTTAGACCTGGAAACTATATGCCTCATTTGCAGTAACTTGGCTGCAACTGAATTGCCTGCCTTGAGGAGGAGTCTGGGAAGGCGGAGCTGTGGACAAGATATGTTTTTAAACCCCAGGCTCGGGTTGCCCTTCACCCCACTGAAAGGACTATCCTCAATCGTCTTCTATTGCAGCATGAATGGAAAAGTAATCTAGGGTGAGGCTAAAATACAAAAACAGTTGGAAGAGGCAAAATACTGAATTAAAACCATAGTAAGAAAGGAGAGAGGAGCTTACCCAAAAGGGATAGGAGACTGGGGAAAACATAAGAATACTGCCTTGGGCTGGTTTGTTTTCTTCCCAAACTATAGCAAGATAAACCTTCAACTCAGTGGGTTCTGATTGCAATCTGCATAGTAACAGTTTAAGCAAAGGAAAACACTCGGCATCTGAAGGAGAAAAGAAGCAGGAGACAGGGGTGCGGAGGGGTGGATTTCAGGACCGGAGCATTGACAACGAACAGGCCACTCAGGGGAATGCAGCCCTGTAACCGTTACTCCGAAGCCCAGAACAGTGGAAGTCTTTGTCCATCTTTTATCTGTCCCAAAGCCCTGTGGTTACTGTACGTGCCAAATCCCTAACTCTCAGCTCTCACACGAGACATTAGGAAAAACATTAATAGCAGGAGACACTTTGAAAAATTATTTTTGGCAAAGGCATTTGCTTTTGCAAGGCCCAGCTGAGTAATACAGGAAGCAGAAAGGGTGGGGGTGCCCCCTGGCTCCCTTGGTGAGAAGAATCAGCCAAACAAGAGCAAAACAGGAGCTGTGAGATACCACTTCCTGCCTACCCCAGGTGCCCTGAAACTCACCGAGGCTGCAGGCCTCAAAACAGAGTCCCCTGCTCTGCCCCCAGGCCATTAAGAAGCAGAACCGTTATGAGGGCTGGAAACGTCCTAGCCGCCTGAACCAGCAGAACCACAGCGTCTCAGGCCTGAGGAAAAACGTAATTTCTAGACCTCACAAGTGTCCCACAGGGCCTGGTTGGAAAAAGCCAGAAACAGGATATGAAACTTGGTTATTTCTAAGGAGATCATGGCCTTTTCTCTCGGAAACTAGCTCTTGATGGCACCCTACCCCCTCAAACTAGCTCCTCTCCCATACCTTAAAACAAACTTGGGCTGGAAGAACAAAACCCCTACCTGGGAAAAAGAGATCAGTCTATATACACTAAAGTGGAAGGAAGAACAAAGAAACCAGGAAGTTTCTGGCCACGCAGTCAAAATGCTGAAAAATTGAGAAACAGATAATGGTCCCTTCTGCCTGCTTTTCCCCACCCTCACCCTTGAGATTAGCATCCCCCTTGGAAAGTCCAAAATGCCATTAGACAGACCCAGCTTATGAATAAAGAGAATGTGGCTTTCTGGCAAGCTCTCTTCCCACCACCCCCTCCCCACATACACACACATACCCTACATTAACATCTCCTCCATTTCTTGCTTTCTTACAGAATTTCTCATCTTGAGTACAATGGCGTGGGGGTGCAGAGAGGAGTGTATTCATTTGCTAGGGCTGCTATAACAAAGTACCAAAGGTTGGGTGGCTTAACCAACAGAAGTTTTCTCAGAGTTCTGGAGGATAAAAATCTGAGATCAAGGTGTTGACAGGATTGGTTTTTTCCTAAGGCCACTCTCCTTGACTTACAGATGGCTGTCTTCTCCCTGCGTCTTCCTATGATCTTCCCTGTGTATCCTGATGTCCTAATCTCCTCTTCCTATGAGGACACCAGTCATAGGGCCCATCCTAATTACCTCATTTTTAACTTAATTATCTCTTTAAAAACCCTATTTCCATTCTGAAGTACTGGGGGCTAGGATGTCAACATATGAATTTGGGGGAGCCACAATTCAGCCCCTACTGGGGTAAGGGAGAGAATGTATATTCCCCCTAAAAGGGGAGACCCCCTTTAGTCTTATTGGCCTATGCTTTGGAAGTAAAGGTCCATGTACAAGACTGAAAACAGGTGAGGAGTACAGAAGTGCCTAGCAGACAGGGGAGAGATGTAATGAGGTTAGAAAATAACAGCTTAGAAGCATTCCTTCAAGTGGATCCCCGCTATGATACCCCGAGCCAGTTCATACAGAACCTCAGGGTACAGAGAGGACTTTGGGGGCCAGTCTGATTCTTCCTTCTCCTGTTCCAGAAAAAGAGGAAAAGATCCTCTTCTGCACAAACATCCTCTGTCATCTTTCCTCCTCTCTACCTCTTGAAAGAGTTTGGTTCCCCATTGAGCACAGACCATGTTCTAGAAAGTAGGCTGGAAACACAGAACAAAATATTTTGTACACTATATTTTGGCTCAAACTCATTAACTCATCCATTTGTTCCAGGGACAGCTTAATGAAGACAAACTAAAGGGCAAACTGAAATCCTTAGAAAACCAGCTGTACACCTGTACCCAGGTAAGCATTCTGGAGAACACTTCTAGGCCAGGAATCTAGAATTAGAGGAGAATGTTTCAACCTCAATCTTACTCTCTAGAAATGCCACCTGATAAAGATTAATGCACCCATTCCTAATCACCCAGTTCTGGCTTTGCCATTTTCATTTTGATCTCCAATTTACCACATGTCCATACTCTGTCTCCATCCTCCTCTCCTTTTCTCCCAGTGTACTTCCCTTTGCACCCTGGGAAGGAGTTCCAGCACCAAGCCCTTTGCCAGTCTCAGGGGAACCTTAAAAATAGCTGGAACTGGGCCAGCTGAGTGGCTCAATTGGTTAAGAGTGTGAGCTCTGAGCAACAGGGTCACCAGTTCGATTCCCACATGGGCCAGTGAGCTAGGCCCGAGCTGAGCTGCCGCTGAGCTGCCAACAAGTGGCAGGATGGCTCAGCTGGTGAGAGCACGTGCTTCTAACAACAAGGTTCCTGGTTTGACTTCTGCATGGGATGGTGGGCTACACCCACCCACAACTAAGATTGAACACGGCACCTTGAGCTGAGCTGCCACGAACTGCAGATGGGCGGCTGGATGGTGACTGGACTTGGAGCTGAGCTAGCTGTTCCCTTCACAACTAAGATTGCACAACAACTTGGCTGTTCCCCTTCCCCAATTCCCCAATAAAATCTTTAAAAGGGGCAACCCAGTCGGGACTCCCTCTCATTTTGAGAGCTGTTACTTTCTACTCTAATAAACTATCCTCTGCTGTAAACTTTAAAAAAAAAAAATCTTTAAAACAAAAGAAGACCTGGAACTGTAGGCAGGGTGCCTTGGTAAATACATCCCACCCTGATAGACATGCACAGGTCCCAATCTTTGAACAGATGGGTTGGATGTTCTAATGAAATTTTGCAAAATGGTGTTTATTCCATAGGCAACTTTTATCTTGTAGCAACCCCTGGGAGAAAGTAGAACACTGTGACTCTTGGCTTTCCTGTAACATTGTTATCCGGCTTTAACCATTTCTTAATTGGTCTGATCTTGGCTTATGAGTGTTAGAAGGAAATCAGCTTTCACACTTGAAAAACACATAACTATGTATTTCTAAAAGGTGGGGAGATGTCAAATAAGAGAATAAAGCAGAGCAGGCAGACTGTTTCTCTCTGGAGTTAGGGGCACACAAGGTAGACCTGGCACTACAGCTGGAGTCTTGCAGGAGAATGGAGTTTTCAGTCGATAGATTTGTTGATCCACAACTTTTGTTTTTTCAGTGTGACCGACCTCCTTTTGTCAGACTTTTCTGAGCTAAGTGATGCCAACCAAGCTCATATGAGACTGATGTATCCAGAATGCCAATGCAGTCATTTTCAATGGGCGATAAAGCTGGCCAGTGATCAGCGCAGTTAAGTCCAATAACTGGGACACACCCATTTAAGACCTCAACCAATAATTCCTGGATACGCTTTCTAGTGAGAATCCCAGGAACATACATTCATTCACATTTAAATTCAAATTTTCAGATGATTCCAAAGCTAAATGAAAATGATTTCATATTGATCCCTATATCGGCATTATTTAGGCTACTGCTTACCTAGTGGACAATCCAGCATTGACAGTAAAACTGCCTGCCTTCCCCAAATCACAGGGCATAAAGATGAAAGGCATGGGAAAGGCAAGACTCCCAGTGAATTTATAAAATTGCTTTTCTGGTTTCCTTAACCCTGAAGCTAGGAGGAATTTTTTAAATGCAAGTGTAGTAATTTTAAAACATTGAGTTTATTGAGGATTGCTCAGATTCCTGAAGCTACAAAGATTAAAAAAAAAAAAAAAAGCATGTCCCCTGCCCCTGCCCTGAAAGTGTTTGGGCCCATAAGTGAGACAGATGGGTCAACAGAGTGGAAAGAAACTTGCAGTGGATACTATGCGAACACCAAGAAAAGCTACCTAATCCACAATGAGTTAGGGGACGGGGGAGGTTAATCGAGATTTATCGGAATTTACGATTCTTGGTTTGAATCTGGAGCATGAGTAGAAGTTACCCAGGGGAAAACCATGGGTCAGGAGGTCTAGGCAGAAGCAGCTGTGTGGAGAAAGTCAAAGCCAAAAAGCATGGAGCTTAGGGAATCTGCAGACAGCTCGGCATGGGTGGAGGCAGCATGGGATGAAAGTTGGGACTTTCATGGCAGGAGCCATGCCAAGGAATTTGGACCTTAGGACACTGAAAACCCACTGAGAGATTTAAGCAGGTTGTGATATGATCAGATTTGCATTTAGAAAGAACCCTGTAGCTGCAAGAGCTACAGGATTCAAAGAGATTGAAGGGAGGCAAATCTTAAAGATAGGGAGACTGTAACATTAATCCATATAATAGTATTATGAGCCTGAACTAAGGCAGTGGCAGTAGGAGTAAAAGCAGGTGTGAGCCGTAAGGGAGGTTGACTTGACAAGGGTAGATAACCAACTGATCACTGGCAGAAAGTGAGGGAGAAATCACAATGACTCTGGTTTGGGGCCAGGGAGACTGGCTGGGGAATGATGCCTGTCTGAGAGAGGGGAAGCCCAGGAGAAAGGTGCAAGATTACAAAGATGTTTTCCCTTTGAAATTGTTGGATTTCGAGTGCCTGTGGAAGGCAAGCGGGCAATGCCCAGCATGCCAAAGACGCTGTTTATTATCTCCACTCCTCTCACGTCACCTGAGGGACTCTCCCTGCCCACCTGTAGCCTAGAAGCAAAGTTCCACCAGATGCCTGGTTATCTCTGCCTTGTGGGCAAGGACCAAATTCTTTTCAGTTCTGTATCCCAGCTCAAGGTCTGGCACACAGAAGCTCAATGTGTATTTGTTGAATTGCATCAAATTTACAGAAATATTCCCCTCGGGGAATGAAAAAGGTGCTAATGGAGATGGAAGACCAGAAAAGCAGCTATGAACAGAAGGCCAAGGAGTCACTGCAGAAAGTTCTGGAGGAGAAAATGAGTGCAGAGCAGCAACTGCAGAGCACGCAGGTTCGGGGATGCTGCACGGCGCTGGGGAATGGAGCCCCGGGGCAGCTCTGGGAGCCAGCTGCACAACTCCAGGGAACCCCCCCAGGTCCCACCCTCTCCCTTGATATCCCTCAGCGGTCCCTGGCTCTGGCTGAGCAGAAGTGTGAAGAGTGGAGGAGCCAGTATGAGGCTCTGAAGGACGACTGGAGGACCCTGGGGGACCAGCACCGAGAGCTGGAGAGCCAACTCCATGTGCTTCAGTTCAAACTGCAGGTACCAGGCCCTGGGGGTGGGGACGTGGGGAGAGGAGGCAGGGCTTAGGGGCCGGGAGGTTGGTGACAGCAGTGATGAGAGAAGTTGCTGCTGGCTCCGGGGCCCCCAAAGGCAGCTGAGAGCATCTGGCTTTCAGTTCCTCACTCACTGCCCACTTTGTACCAGACTTGCTGTTTTGACTCTGTAATCTAATTTTGAGTTTAGCAAGCTGCTCATGCAAACGAACTAAGTGTTCATTGGAATGATACGGTCCCAATGCAAAGGGCTGGAATAGTCATCAGCCCACTGCCATATCCCAGCCCACGCTCTGCACCCATCCCAGGGGAGCACCCAATTCAGAAATGCCCACTACTGGCACAGAATAAATGTCACTAATTTACATGTAGGTTGAATATTAACTAACACATCCTGCCACATCCTCGGCATTCTCAAGGGTTCCATCATTTCCGATCTGTGTTACCTTGGAGAAGCTAACTAACTTCCTGTGCCTCAGTTTCCTCATCTCTAAATGAGGATAACAGTAATAGCTATATCGTAGGATTGCTGTGAGGGTTAAGTGATCCATGCAAAGCACTTAGCACAATGCCTGGTGCATATAAGCCCTCAATAAAAATTAGCCATTCTTTTTCATAGACTTTACTTACTTGGTTTGGAATTCTGAGGCCCCGCCTCAAAGTTTGTCTTTATTAATTCTACTGCAGCAGGGACTGAATACACAGTTCATCTAAGAGACAGCGTGTCTTATCAAAGGAGTCAACCTAACTGGCCACTGCATCACACCCACATCTTAATAATCATCCTCTTCCTCCCATCACCTACAAGGCAACTCTTATAAAGGTCTTTTTCTTTTAAACCACAGTTCCTTGTGAAAAAATTGTGCTAGTAAAGTGAAAACATCTAAAAAATATTGATTTGCTGTTCTTTAATTCAGTTCATTTACCCAAATGAGTCTTCTATGAGTATCAAAAACAAAAACAAAAAACCCTAATGCATTATTGTAAGTGTAAGGAATAAAGGACAGGGAAGTATTTAAAAACCAAAAACCTTCCCTATATTTCCCTAACATTTCCCTCCAGTCTCTAAAATCCTACACGTTCCTCTTCCATGAGGTCAAGCGCCGACCTACCTGCCCGTGTCGGCCTCTCCTCCTTGCAGGGAGCAGACAGGAGAGACGTGCAGATGAACCAGGCTCTGCGGCTTCTGGAGAGCGAGCACCAGGAACTGCAGGCCCAGATCGCACACCTGCAGGGGGACGGAGGCCTGTGCGGCTCAGACACCCAGCACCTACAAGGTACCTTCTCCGGGAGGCGTCTGGCAGAGCGAGCCCAGGGAAAGCGAGCCGGGTGGAGAGAACGGCGTCAGCCATTCATTTGGCTGGTTGGCTTGGAGATTTCATTTTCCCTTGAGGGAAAGGCTGGGCTGTTTTAATTAGCCAAGACAAAAAATTATAATAATTTCTCAGCACTAGGGAATCTAATAGGATCAGCTCTTTTCCAGCCCATCCCTGGAGCCAGGTCACAGCTGTCCCAACCTCAGTCATATGTCAAGGCCGCAATCCCAATTGGAAAGGGAAAGATCCGTTGAAACACAAGGCACACTGAAGGTTTCCATCCAGCTTTTGCATCAGCTGAAAGGACCACACTGTGTGCAAATACAATACTTAATTCAACCTCATGTTGTTGATGCAGATGAAATCCGAGGTACCTGGGTTACCTCTTCACCTGGGACAAGCAGGAGAAAAAGCAACTGCCACTTGCCACAGCCGAGGCCATGACAGGGCAGTCCCTGCTATAAATTCCCACCCTCGGGTGTTGAGTTCATGAAGTCCGGCTCTGCTATTACGGTTTGCATTATTTTGTTTTCAGATAAGCTCAGGCGGTCAGAGGAGGAGAAACTCACCCTGACGACCAAAGTACAGCAGTTGCAGAGTAAGTTTCCTTTCCAGGTTCTGAAGGTAGCACAGGTGGCTTTTTGCTGTTCCTGGGGATCCTGCCCCACTAAAGGCATCCAGAGGTATCGGGGGCCCAGCCTGTGGCATCTCTGCTACCTCTGGGCATTTTCAGACCCTCTTCATGTGAAGTCATTTACGTAGCTCTTCTCAAGTTATATAGCACAGCCTGTCCTTTTTTTTTGCCCCTTTCTCCTTCCATGCCAATGACAACAGCCAGTATTTCCCCCAGAATTGCAGATTTTACGAAGTGTTAGATTTTCTAAGGCAATTCTTATTTTATATTTTCTAACTTATTATGTACATGAATATGCCACATAAATCTCTGTCGCTAGAAATAATCTGGAAAATAAGCTCACAGTACATATGCCTCGGTCCACTTCAAAACTACATATTGAGGCCAAAGAGAAGAAGGGACTGTTCAGAAATAGGCCATTTCTGAAACACGGTGCAGAAGTTTCAAGCACACAGCAGTGACACTAAAAGAGCAAGGCAACCAAAGTGGGGAAACGAGAAATAACCCCAGCAGATACTGAGCTTCTACAGAGCAGGCGCTAAATGAGCAAAAATTCATTTCAAAATCAAGCCTTTATTTATTCAATACATATTTACTGAGCCCACCACCAAGTGCCAGACACACTAGATATATGCACTGAGGGTACAGCAATGAACAAACTTACACGGCTCATTTCCTTGGGACGCTTCCATTCTAAGCAAGCTCTGCAAGCAAGTATGGCATTTCAATGAACAAATAAATATGTGTCAGGTAGTAATACCTGCTGTGGAGGAAAATCAAGCAGGCTTAAGGGAAAATAGTTGCTATTTTATACAGGGTTATCAGAGGAAGTTTTCCTTCTAAAATAACACTTAAGCAGAGACTGAAGCTAAAGAGTAGGAAGAGATATAAGGACGGTGTAATCAGAACAAAGTACCACAGACTGGGTGACACAAAGAACAAATTTATTTTCTCACAGATCTAGAGACTAAAGTCCAAAATCAAGGTGTCGGCAGGTTGGTTCCTTCTGAGGGTTTTGAAGGAAGGATCGGTCCCAGGCCACTTTCCTTGGCTTGTAGATGGCTGTCTTCTCCCTGTGTCTCTTCACATGTCTTCCATCTATGCCTGTCTGTGTCCCAATGGTCCCTTCTTATAAGGACGCTAATCAGACTATGTCCTATTTTAACTTGATTACAGCTGTAAAGAACCCATCTCCAAAAAGGTACATTCTTAGGTACTGGAAGTTAGGACTTCAACATATGACTTTAGGGGGACACAATTCAACAGCTGGGAACATCCGTAACGATCAAGGCTCTAAGCAAAGTTCTGAAAAGACCCTCTGCAGTAAATACGCTAGCACAGACAAGTTCCTTGTGTTTTCCAACAGGTCTGCTGCAGGATCAATCCTTACAGCTTCAAGAACAGGAGAAACTCTTAACAAAGAAAGGTCAGCAAATTTACTTCCACAAATTCTAAGATATTGCTCTTCCCTTGCCTGCCTAGAGGCAGGGGCATGAACTACACGGCCTCTTTGGGAGCCTGCTAGGTCAGGGACCGGGGGAAGCGTTTCAAAGACTAATCATTGGCTCTGAGAACACTTCACCTATAGTTAGCCTCCTATCCTGAGAGCTATATACACTGTGACAAAGGATTTCTACCCCCTCCGAAAACATATGTCTGTGTTGAATATTTCAATAAATTGATTTTGAACTCAGAATTTCATGTCAATTTTTACACTTGACTTTCCAAAGCACATCCTACTTCCCAAGTCTAAACCCTGTTGCATGCAACAGTCACCTCACTCTTAGCCCTTAAATCTGATGCCTTAGCTTCCTGAGAAGAATTCAGCAGGTATCTGGAGGGAGCAAAAGTCCTCGCTTATCCACTACACATGGCCTCTTCTCATCAGAATCCCTGGGTAAGGTATGAGGCAGAAATTACTACGCCCACGTGGTATGGATAAAATGAAGGTCAATGGTCACACAAACGAAGGACAGCTAAGACAACAATCCAGAATTGCTGACTCCTAGTCCAGTGCTCTCTTCACAAGACTAAGTAAGATTGTCAGGTGGCTGAAAAACCATCCTGAACCACATGAAGATGAATTCTAGGCTATGACTGCCATTCTCATGATGGAAATGAGGACACAAAGGAAAGGGACTTATATTGAGGCACACAGCAAACCTCCCAGACTAACTAGACAGTATGTGACCTATAGCCAGAGAAACTGGATTAACAAAGATTCTCTAGGAGGATCTGGCATTAGACAGGACTAGGAGTACCAAGAAAAGTAAGGCTGCCTTGTCCTCAAGGGGCTCAAATTCCAGCTCTGTCCAGGCTGCGCAGGTTCCTAATGGGGGCTCTTTAAGTCTGAAAATTCCATGCCATGACGTCTAGCCAGGGACAGGCCCTCCCCTTTTCTCTCCCCTCCCTTCCCCTCACTCCTGGGGGATCTCTCAGCAACAGGGCCCTTCCTCAGAGGTGTGGGCCTATCACTGAGCATCTGGCTGCTTTTTTAGATCAGGCTTTGCCTGTGTGGAGTCCAAAGCCTTCCCATAACGAAGTGGAGCCTGAGGGTACAGGGAAGGAGAAAGACTGGGATATCAGAGACCAGCTGCAAAAGAAGACTTTGCAGCTCCAGGCCAAGGAAAAGGAGGTGAGACGACGGTGACCTCAGATAGTGAGGGGCTCAGCCCACAGTAGTAGGAAAAGCTGCTGGGAGGAAACTAGAGAGCAGGGATTTCAACAGCCACATTGTGGCTGAACACCTATAGGTCTTCTTTTGCCTGTAAAAAATGTCTTTGCTTTTTGGGTTAATTTGTCAATCTTTTCCCTTCCTTATTTATACCTATCCTAATTCAAGGTTTTGTTAAATAGGTATCTTTTAGAAAGTCAACCTAAACTCAAAACACATTTAATAACTATATGAACTCCTCAAACTCTGTCCTACATTGAGCATCTTAAAACTTTATATAGTCTAAGTAACCAAACTTTTCCTATCTACATACTCACAAACATATCTATCCCATTTTCAGGTCTTCTGTGCTATAAAAACCTCTTTTGGGGGAGGGTCCCCATTTACAAAGCATTTGCACTGTCACAGGCAAGCACTTACATGTACAATATACGACATAACATGCATTATAAACAATCATGTAAATGAACACATTCCGGACAAACTAGGTGAGATAGCGAAAGATCAAATGAAATCGGAGAAAGGCTGGGAAGGGAGGATGGTGGTAAACATTCCAACGGATGAAGGGGTAACGTCCGAAGGGCCTTCTCCCTTACCTGGGCTCTGCCCCAGACAGAACTGGTGATGACCTTGGCGGTGTTCTTCCCCTCAGTGCAGAGAACTGCATTCAGAGTTAGACAACCTCAGTGACGAGTATCTCTCCTGTCTGCGTAAGCTACAGAACTGTCGAGACGAGCTGAACCAGAGCCAGCGGCCACCTGCCAGAGTAAGAGGGTCTATCCTCCAATATAGCCCTAGGTGATGGGGGCACGATTCCTCCTTTAGCCAAATCTTATGGATAAAATTTATCAGCCCACAACATCTAGCCAGCCTGTCCCATCCAGCTTGGTTTATACAATTCTGACAGCATGGAAAGAAACACTGGCTTATGCATCCAAGCTTCAATTTCATGGAACTCTTAAGCCGGAAAGGGAAGATTGGCTATTGCGTAAAGTATGAAATGGTGTTCTGTTGGCCTATTAAGCATAGTGGCAAGGACTGGATGAGGAGAGCAACAGTATTGAGGAATATGAACAGAGAATAATGTAATTCTGCTATCTTCCACTCTTTGATTGGTTATATTGGTGTTTCAGTCTCTGGCCCCTGCTGGCTGTCGTTCTTTTGGCTAGTGATCCTGGCTTATGGACCAGTGACCACCAGTAAAGGGGTTTTATCCCAAGGGAGAGAGAAAGTGACATAAAAAGCTTTATCTCCTCCACCAACCCAAGGTTTTCCATTGGGCTAGAATGGAACAAGAAAGGTTATTTTTGCCTGTATCTTCTCCAACCAATCCTCTTCCTTTCTCTTTTCTCCCCTTCCCTCCACAGAGGCAATGGGGCCGATGGCTTTCGATGCTGATGGTGATGATTGCTATAGGACTGGCCGTGTTCCTGAGCAACAAGGACAGCCTGATCTGAATCACCTGTGACAGTTGCCTTGGGTGACTATCAGAAGAAACTCAATTAAAAACTCAGCAGGTTTGAGTACTTACAAGTGGGTTTTCCCAACTCAACTGACATTTTTTACTTTATTTTTTTAACCTACTGCAAAATAAACCAATAAAACTTCACTTGACAGTCTCTCTTCCTTGGAACTCCATGTATTTCTGAATGACATGTCACATCACACATATATGACACTTGAACATCCCGGTCTGTTCTCCTTAGTCCAGTTCAGTTGGAGGTATATAAACACGCAGTAATGCCCAGTCCTTCTACTTTTGGGCACACATTACCCACAGAGGGTAGGTACCATACCTACCATACCATACCACACACAGTATACAAAGATGTACTACTTGTCCTCTGCCACCCTTCTTCTCCAGTCTCTTTCTTCTCCCTCCTATCCAGTGAAAAAGGAACAGATATCTCAGCCAAGTCAGGAGGACTCCCCAGTAGAAATGGCAAGTATATACTACCAATACCGCCACCACCACCACCTGTTCCCATGCCCATCACAGATGTGGCCAATTGGTTACACCATTCTTCTCTAGTATTCTCAAGATAACTCGGAATCAGCACTGCAGATGATTCCTATTTGCCATCCCTGATCTACAGCTAATCATTTACTGAGTACCTTCTACAATACATAGGAGTTAGTCAGAGGGCTACAGCTGGCAGTGTAACTGTCTCAGAGGAGATGTTGAGGTCAGTAAAATCATTCTGAGTCCTACATCGAGTTCTAAGGTCCTTCTCCCAAGTGTTTAGAATGTCCATCAGGGCTGGGAATAAGCATTCTGGGACACTAAAAGAATAGAGCAAGACTGGAGGTTGAACAAGTGGCCATGCGATCCGGGCAGTGAACACCCGTAGAGGGGTCAGGGCTAAACAGTTGTCATCTCCCTGGTTCAGGTGAAAGGTATAGGGGACAGGATAGCCCAGGAGGATCCCAAACACAGTGCAGAGATTCCAGTTTGAGGAACAGAGGCTGCTGCAGGACACTGCCAAGGATAGGTCCCTCTGCAACCCCTGCAAATGCAGGATGATCTCAGCTATGAGGGACTTCAAGTCCTGAAGCTGGTCCAGGGAGCGGACGGACGGGTGAGGCAGGGAGCTGGAAACATCCACAAAGGCTACAGTACCAAGCAGCACCTGCTCCAGGTGCTGACATACACACTCAGGACTGACAATCAAGCTGTTTTCTCCAATCTCAAGGATGTGAAGTCCCTGGGTCAGGAAGCCCAGGCCCTGCAGCGCCTCCAGATAGCGCCGGAGCTCTGATGCCCCGGCACAGTTGCAATCATAGAGCAGAGCCGGTTTCAATCCCCGAGCCACAGCCAGTACCTCTCCAGCTAGGTGAAGGCAGACAACGCGGGGTAGGCCCCGTCTCTTCCCCATGCCCAGGGTCTGCTGAGCAGCTGCCACCAGCAGCTGAGGACTCGGTGTGGACATGGGATCTGGAAGCAACCTCAAGCATGGCCTCCTTAACGAGCTACCTCTCTGAGCTCCAGACACTTGAAGGGCCTGAAAACAAAGCAGGAGCAGGGCATTACTAACACCAGCCAGTGACATACCAGAAAACCTGCCAACAGCCTTCCCCGAAGTCATACAGCATCTTCCAAAGGTCATTTTGGGGATGCTAACCTGGCCCACACAAGATGGGGCCACCTGATCTCTCTCATTGACTGGAGTCTCCCTTGGTCACAAATGCATGTGTCTTTCTGGCCTTGGGCTAGATTTCTATTCTCTCTGGCTTCTATGCTACATGTCATCGTTTGTACACTGCTTTCTCTGATGCAGACCTTAAGGAGGCAGGGCCGTCTTTGGCAAACTTCAGTGCATCTCACCTAAACCTGTCCTGAGACAGGTCCAGGCTGCAGACGCGCTTCCCACCGCCAACTTTTCCTTCTCCTCCCGCCAGAACAGATGCAATAGAAATCCAATTAGCTGCACACTAGAATGTGGGCTAACAGCGATCTCGCCCTGAGACGTAACAGGAATGAAATGCGTTAGACTTGCAGGAGGGTTGTGTTTTCGCTTCTGCGGGCCCTGGGAAGACGGGCTCTCGCCAGTCCCCTTACCCTTTCCTGGGCCTATTATCGGGATTCGTTAAACCAGGCCGAGGCCCCGCTCACACACATACGCGCTTCTTCCACTTCCGATGCAGGTTCACGGGCTCAGGGACTCCTTCCCCCCCCGTTTCCTGCACGCAGCCTGGAAGGCGGCGAGGCCCTGGGCGCCGCCACCACCGAGGAAACCCCACCTTCTCGCCACGCCGACTCGGCCAAGTTGGTGCAGGGCGCATGCCCACCGCAGCCCCGCCCATGGCCACCGCCTCCCGTGACGTCACCCAGACGGCTCGCGCGAAAACCATGGGCGAGGACAGCCCGCGAGCCACCGGAAGTGGGGCGCCCGCGGCCCCGCCTTTTCCGGCCCGACAGACGCCAACCCCGCCCGTCTGCGTAAGAACGGGGTGGGGCGGAAGTACACCAAGAAGGCGGGCCCTGGAGGAAGTGATCGCCTGCCGCTGCCTTCCCTTAGCTTCGGGTGTCAGGCCCCGCCTCTCCCTTAAATCGGGTGCCCTACTTACCCGGGAGACCAGAAGGGCACCCGGCGCAAAAACATCCTTTCCTTTGTGGATAGAGGAATGCGATTTCCCCTCCAAACGACCTTGACCCAAAGCGACGTGTTTTACATACTGTCCTCACCTATGGGTTGTGCTGTAAAGGTTTGGGTTTTGGGGTGTTTTTTTCCCCCAAACTTTGACCTGCCTATTTCCTATAGTCAAGAGGCAGAATTCTGAGAAGTGGGTGGACAAGTGCTGGCCTGGCCAAGGCTTGTCCTTTCTAAGCCAGGTGCAAGGGCAGGAATAGTCACTTGGAACAAATGTACCTGCATGCGAGGCGCGCTGCAAGGCGCTGGAGGCGTAACAGCGCGCAAAGCAAACACTCCATCTGCACGAAGCTCAAGTGCTAGAAATTCAGTTTGCTGCCTTCGCATGAGAAATACGAAATGGAGACGCAGGGGCTTTTTAATGAGATCATGAAGAAGAAAAAAACATTTCATGGAAGGGTTAACACTTCTATAGCTACCAGCAATAGGACCCCATCCCACGACAGTAAAGAATTGCTTGAGGGCCCGCCGAGTGGCGCATTGGTTAAGAACTGGTTTGGGGATGCCAGCGGCCCCGGTTCAGGTCCCACGTACGAGGGCCAGTGACACTGCCCTTTACAGCTAAGATGGTGAACAACAGCTCCACCTGGAGCTGGGCTGTGCGAGCCCCAGCAACGGTGTGGGCTGCAGCCTCTGCTGCAGTGGGCTGCCATAGGCTACAGTGAGTGGCCAGCAGCCAGTGTGAGTTGCCAATAGCCGCAGTGAGAGACCATCCAGAGGCCGGCAAACGATCTGCCTCATCCGGGAAGAGCGCAATGACGATACCAACATGGGCCCGTGAAGCAACGTCCTATACAACTAGACTGAAGAACAGGAGGACAGCAACTTGTCTGTTCCCCTCCCCCAATTCCCCAATAAAATCTTTTAAAAAAAAGAATTTCTTGAGGAAACTTTTATTTCAGACTATGGCCCGAATTGATTGATACATGGGCAAGGCCCAGGCAAAGGGGACGATGGGCACCTATACTGGAGGTTTCACTTCTGGCTCCTCCTTGGTGGGGCCTTTAGGTGAAAAGAGACAACTGTGGAGTCAAGATGGGCCCAGCCTGGAAGGAAAACCAGCTTGTAGGGGCTTCCAGTCTCACGGTGGTTCTTAGCACAAAGGGAATTATAGAAGCAGAGCTAGAAACTTAATTTTAGAATTTCTTCTTTCCCCATATTTATTTTATGTTATCATGGTAATTAGCAATAAATCCCTAAAATAAAAGACTTATTTAGTGCCTTCATTTATTCTAACAACAAATCTTTGAGAACATACTATGTACCAGACACTGCAAAAGGCTGGCAGCAAAGTCCAAGACAAACAGTCCCTACCTTCAGCAAGTTTGTAGTCCAAGCAGGGCTCAGATCTGGGCAATTACAGAGAATTGATGATTCTGAAAGGAAGAATAAAGTGCCATGGGAACATACAACCAAAGGCCTAATGGTATGGGGAAGGGACCAGACCAGATCCAACACTTGCCTTCCCAATTTAACACAGTGGGTTCTTTTTGAGCTAACTTTGGTGGCGGAAAGGACAGTGAAGAAAAAGAAGAGCTGGTGACACCATCTAACTCCCTGTAAGGTGAAGACACCAAGGGAGTGAGTGATATAGCCAGCAAAGGAGATAGGCTAAGTCTCCAAAAAAGAAAGTACACCTGGTATCTATCCATCAGGACCAGAGAAAGGGCACCTGAAGGAGATCAGTGAAGACCTCTGCATGTACTCTCCGAGCATTCTAAAAACGTTGTTTTTTTTTTAAATAAAAAAGGAAGGAACTGAGCTACCTAGTTAAGACCACATAAAATCACTCATTCATCCCTTTGACATGTTCAGAAAATTTCATTACAGTCACATACTAAAAGTCTGATGCTTCTTGGCACTTCAGAACACTATTTTCAACACCCTTTGCCAGCTCCCATTAGCGGGGCTCCCATCCAGATGAACATAGTATGGCTGTTATTATAGCATCTCACAGAATAAGGGAAAGGGAACTGCCCAGATCCAACAGCTGCCGTCCCAATTTACCCTCAGTGGTTCTTCACAATTTGCAGTTATGCAGACACAGACAGAGGAAACCAGACATCAAGACCAAATCCCTCACTTAACCCACTCAACAAAATAACCAAAAAATATAAAGTTTGTATGCTTTACGCATTTCCTGGTCTCTAGAAGCCCAACTTCTGCTCACAGCCGAGCACCTCATCTTTACCCATATTTCTCATGGTCATACTTTAGCAACAGCAGATCGCACTAGGTCCCATAGACCCTAAAACCATGGCTTAAGCATTCTAAGTAAGTCCCACTGCCAACTGTGATTGAGTTGAGGTTATGTTTTTTTGAAATAAAGCTAGCCTAACTTTTCAGCTAGCTCAACTTTAGTAGCAAGTAGGCAGTGGCTTCGTTTAAGTGTAGGAAACTAGTCATGCTACCCTGAATATGGCCTGGCACAAATAGGCATCAGTATTCAAGAGGATTGGGGCTGCAACCAGAGATTAGCATCTTGTTTACTATGAGGTCTTGGAGTTTAAATCATGTACATGATTTCATCTTTAAAAAAAGGGGGGGCGGGGGGGCAAAAGGATCAGGGACCAAGCAAAAGTTAATAGATGAGACCAGCTTGTGGCAAAGTTCTACACCTTAATTATTCACACCCAGCTACCTCCACTTAGAAGGGAGACAAGCAAGTTTGTGCTAGGGGAGCCTTTTCCAGAAAAGCACTGCCCAGCCCTTCTTCACTCTCGCCTTAACACACTCAACACCCCATTCTTTCCAAATGCAAATAATCCAAATGACAGAAAGACTGTAAGTTTCTCCAACCAAGGAGGAACTGTCCCTTCTATAGTCAGAGGAGCTTTCCTAGATGCCTAGCTCACTGCCAGGTCTTCCTCAAAGAAGAAAAAAAAGAAAAAGAGAGCTCTATCCTCTCTGAAGGCTGCCACTGAGTCATACACTCCCATCTACCTCACACACACACAGTGAAATCTGAGTGGTGGCAAGGTAAACACCAGACAACCAATTCTTCCACAGGATCCCTGGGCCTACTATATCAACAGATTCCCTTTAGATGCTAATATATCAGCTTTTACTCCACAGGCCCAGGTGACTTTCAGACTTTGGCACCTATTTCTATTTAGATATCAAGCTTGGTTCCTAAGCAACCAGCCTGCTCCCCTCCCTCTCACTTCCTCCATCAGGGAGCCAGCTTACGATACTAGCAGAACAGGTCAAACGAAGACCAATCCTGGACAAATCAGTGCTTGAGGGAACTTTAATGAAAGCAACAAAAATATGTGGGACAAGAAAATTGCAGAAGGGTTCTGTTCCAAGCAGTTTTGCCTTGTACAAGTACAATGAAGTCATCGAATCAGTTTTAAAGCTGGCATTATTTCAGGCATCATTCCAACCCCTTCACTTTACAGTAACGAATCTGAAGCCCAGATGTTAAATGTCATGGTTCAAGGTCACACCATTGGAAGCAAAGCTGTAGCTAGAACTCTGGTGTCCAAGCTCTCAGGCCAAATTTCCTTCTACTACATTATACTACCATTGGGAGGTTTAAAAAAGAAATGGAAAGTATAAAGGGTGATTTTTTCCATAAATTAAATCAACTTTAAAGAGCTAAACATATTTGAACAGTCAAAGACTACTAACATTGTTAGAAAGAAATGAGGTTTAACAAGCTGGTTAAATCTGAACAATAAAAAATATCCATATGTACAAATTGTAAAAAAGAGAAGATGGATGGCATTTATGATTACTGAGCCGGCAGGTCAGGGGGCAGTTGCATGTTGGGGGTGGGCTGCATGGGCTGCCAGCTTTCCTGGGTTTGGAGGATGCGATACAGCTGCTTCAGCTGAGCAACAATATTATCTTTGATATCTGGAGTTGAGATCTGCAGGCGGACACTGCCACTGTCAAAGGATCGTGTAAAATCACCAGAAAACATCTCGTAGATCATTCGAGCCACGACCGGAATGACCTGTTCAGGACACAGAGCACACAGGTATCCACTGAGGAAAAGGTTATTTTTAAATAGCAGGAGAGACCCAAGGTTGAAGGAAGGACCAGTGAGGCCCTAGGGAACCCCCCCACCCCGATCCCCGACTCTAAGGTCTAGATACAGGATATGCTTTTATCTCTCTGAAACACCCTACTGAAGTTCACTCCAAAAATTGGTTCAAATGAAGGTAAAGAACCTAGATGTAGCATCACATCACATGCCTAAATAAACAACTGCTTATTTAGCAAGAATTTTAGCCAAATTTAATCGAATGCCTGTCTTGTTGCACAAATCCAGGGGCCGAACCCAAGTGGTCTTGCTGCCGCTGCCTAGAATAAGGTTATGTTCTTAAAAGTAACTCAAAAGGTTTTTGTAAAAGCTGGAAAGGGTCATATCCTGTTAGGTTTCAGCAAGACTCTAATGTCAATAGGAAACTGAAAGGTAAGATCTCCACTAAGTCAGTCAGCCACATTGAGGACCCTGTTTTCCCTAGCTTGGTCCTACAGTACAATGTACAGAGCTTGAGTCTGCTACTCTGTCTGATGTACGGGCTGATGAATCCTTGCTCAGTGCTCTACCCTGGAGATAGGGGCTAAAGCATTGATAAAAAGGCAAAGAGTTATTGCTACATCCTTATTCTGCTCACCTGAACCAAGATGAGTTTCCTTTCCAGGGGTTTCCCATCTGGCCATTCTTCCCCAAAGCATAAGTAGATCTCAAATGGCGGCTGCTTCTCTATCTGTCCTTTCTGGTGGGCAATGAGATCTGCAGAAGGTGAAGAGCAAGTTTGGTGTACTGGATCATTCCATATCCCCTCAGTAAATACCATCTTTTAATGCTGCCAATATGGTAGCCACTAGCCACAACATGTGGCTAGTAAATTTAAGTCAATTAAAATTAAATAGTTCCTTAGTCACATCTATATATTCAATAGCCACATGTGGCTAGTGACTACCATGGTGAACAACACAAGTACAGAACATTTTCATCATTTCAGAGGATATCACTGAACTAGACTTGGAGTTCAAACCACATCGTAAAATTCACAATCCAATGCTCTCCGTAAATTTATCTAATTGACTTCACCACTCAGATATTTCCAAAAGGAGAAGAGTGTATGCTTTGCTGATTATAATGAACAGGGTAACCTTCTGAAGTTAAGGGTAAACTGGCAGCATTTGGGAGGTAATGACAAGGCTGTTTCCCTCTTTTGCCACTAAAGGTGCCAAAACTAACCTCAAAATAGCTTCCAAGTACATGGCATTGGAGTGGAAGGCCTTTCTTTGTTGCCCAGGTCACTTTCATTTTTCAGAACCAAGGTTCTCTTCTACCTTGACTTTTTCCAGAGTAAATTTTTTGGCTAAGATCTTTCTTTGCAGAGTCAGGAACGGGGGGAAGGAAGGAGGAAGACATACATCCAGGGAGCAGATCCCACCATTAACCTTCTAAAAAAGACTCACCACTAAGGAATGTTTCCAGACAAAACAGTTTGACCTTCTTTTGTCTCTCAATCAGGTTGGGGGCAACAAGCGATGGGGCACATGGCCCAGACCAGTACACCTTGCACTGGCACAGCCTGATGGCATAAATGGCATGACCGCTGACCTCCAGGATCAGTCCTCTGTCCATGACGTCTAACAGTTTGCTGGTAAATAGCTTCTGCTTCTCATTGGTGATATGCTCTGGACCTGGGAACTTGACCTGCTCCAGGCTGACAGGACCAAAGAGCTCCTCCTGGTCAGGCATGGGACCCAGGTCCCCATAGAAGAGCCGGCACCCCTGGGGGTTGCTCACGGTCATGGTCTGCCCATACTCCTTCCCACGGTACTGAAACTTGATGTCCAGGTCAGTCACTGCAAGGTGAGAGAGGATAGTTAAGAGTCCCGCTCTGCTGCCTGTTCATCCCTAAGAATCACACAAGTCCAACAAGATCAAGGCACCTTTCAACCAGCATTGAAAGTCATTGCCATAGTTATCCTTCCTGCAACAAAGGGAGACGTCAACATATCCCTGGAATAGTCATTCAAAAGACTGCCTGAGAGCCAACAGTTCAAAGTCCATCTATACTATCTGTTCAATCACCACACCATAAAGGCTAGAATTCCTCCAAGCCAAGTTCTGGGTCCTGGTCTCCCCATTTCATACTGACTGAGTCTTCACATCAATAGGCATTGAAAAATGCTAAAAACTAATGTATCTGGTTATGTCTCATTTTTGGCTTATTGTTTAGCCTCTTTTGTTTTTAGTTTTTAGCTGAGCTATGCTGCCACCTGTTGGCAGCTCAGCGGCAGCTCAGCTCGGGCTGGGCATCGAACTGCTATTGCTCAGAGCTCAGGGCGCACTCTTGAGCAAGCTCTTAACCAACTGAGACACTCAGCCGGCCCTAGCTTATTGTTTAGAGACACAAGAGGAACAACAAGAAATATGAAGCCTTCTTTCTGAAAATGACACACATCAGCATACACTGTGGATCTGTTCTAACAATATGTCATAAAAGGACATAGTTCACAGCAAAGTAAATTTTCACTCAGCATTGAAACCTGTGGTCTTATCAAAGCTATTAGCCTCTTGGACAAAGTTCTAGCACCCAACCCCCGCCACCACCACCACCACGACTATGAGTAATGTGAAAGGGAGATAGGACAATGACATTGATTCTTCATTGAGATAAATTTGTGCCCCATTTGGGAGCATTTTCTCATTCCGTTGAGATTTTGCTTCCTGACAATTGTCAGTTTGGCTCAAATAAAGTCTTAGAAGCTTTAAAAGAGATTTTCTCCCTAAAGCCCCTCAAAATCCAAGAACCTCCCTGATCAAATCAATGGCCATTAACCTCCTTACCCCACAACTGGCCTTGTCCCCAAATCCCCTAGCCAAACTGATAAACCCACACCTCCCATCCACCCAAGAGGTGAATAACCTATGGAGTTGTGACCAATCAGAGCATCCCTATGGGCAATTAGGTATGAGCTAATGTTTCTTTACTTCTTCCCTGGTGACTCATCATCAGCTGGCCAGGAACCAGATACAGAGGGTGCCTGTGGGAAAGGCAGCTATTCTGTACAAGGCAAAGAAGTAGAAACAGAAGGCAGAAGGAAGGTGGCAGGAAAGCACTAAAAAAGGAGCTAAAGATCCATCAAGAAAGGTCCGGGCTCACTTACTTGGAAGAGAACTGATCCACAGCTCTGGAGAGCTATAGAAGGGCTGTATAGGTGTCTGGGGTACTTCCATCTCCAGAGGTTCAGTTTTGGGCCACACTGTTTCAGGGCTGCAGTTGCCCACACTGCAGCTGCCTACACTGCAGTTGCCCACACTGGCTGGTGCCATGGGAGAACCTAGAACAGAAGGACATGGGTGAGTAGGCAGGGGCACCACACATGCACATCATCTGGTCTGAGGCTCTACAACCTAAGAAAGTCAACAACAAGAGTCAAACACTGGAGCATGACGCAATGTGGAGCCCATCCCTGATTCCCACAACTAACACAGGTTCCCCTGCTTCTGCTTCCTCATCAGATCAGTCCTACCATAAACTCGTAGTTCTGAAAAACCTGCATTTGCTGAAGATTAACAGATACACAAGTGAGTTTTCTCTGAGAGTAAATTAGCATGGGCATCAATGAGAGGTTCCTGGTAGTAAAATCTGAACCCAGCCATTAAATAGAACCTGGTTTTCTTCCATAAAATGAACTCAACTGAATGAGCTGAATAGCTTTGAGTAAGTGTTAATTTATGAAAATTCCACTAAAAATAAATAAACACTTTTGCATGCCTAAAACATCTGGAAGGATACCCAAGAACCTGGAAATATCTACCTCCTCCAGGGAAGGAACTGGGAGATTCAGAAATAGGATCTCAACTGACTACCTTGTTGTAGCATTGTGAATTTTAAACCATGTAAGAGTGTTATTTACTCAAAAGTATCCAATGAAAACTTTTTTAAAGAGAATGAAAAGCCCATCCTATTTCCCTGCTATTATCAAAGCTGGCTCACTCCAAAATCTACAGGTTTCTCCTCCTCGCCTCACCTCTTAGGCATCTATTCAACAATTCTTCTTCCTCTGTCCCAACAGCTCTGAAAAGAAGTTAATATTTCTTTGACGCTTTGTGTATAAGTCTGGTTAAATCCATGTACCCATTCTACTTTTGTGTTTTTCATGAATGTCCCACATCTTTCCAAAAAAGATCCAAGGCAGCCCATCAAGTAAGACCTCACAACATTAGCTTTAATAAAATATGAACAGAAATATGAAATTAGGATCCTGGAAATAGGCTGCATCCTTTTAAGGGGTGAGGGTAACAGAAGGAGTCAGCCAAGGACTTGGGGGAAGGGAATCCCACATTTTCAAGTGCCCAAGCCTTAAAATGTCATTAAATGGGAATATAGCCTGTGATAAAAATTGACCTGAAAAAGCTCTGTGGTATTTTTAACTCCTCACTTGGTTGCAAAGATATAAATGGCAGGGTAAGTAAAGGAATGCAAGGGGACAGAGTGTAAGAGTCATTTCGTAATTCTCAAAGGTAGGGGCATCACCTGGAGTAGGACACTCAAAAATCCTAAAGGAATCTTCTTGATATACAGAATTTTCTAGGTGGCACAAGTATCTCATTTGACCCATAGCTGCCAGCTGGAACTAGAAAGACAGTGAAAAGCTGCTCAATTGAATGCCTGTCATTTGCCTAGGAGCATTTCAGTGGACCATTCATGTGAAGATGCCGCAGAAGAGCAATTCACCTTGTGTTCGAACATCCTCAGAATGTGCAATGGGACAGTCAGTACCTGCTCTGTCACACTGTGACCTTTCAACCTCTCAACTCATTTTTCCTGGGAAGCTGAATTCAAAAAGTCCACAAAAGAAGAGAAAAGTCTCTATCAGAGCCTAGTACTGAGAGCTGTAGAAACCACAAGTTCCCATCAAACAGCCTTAGCAGAGCAGACCCTATTAAGGAAGTGACACAAAATTTATACTGAGGGAAATAGCAAAAGAGTTTGCCTACAATTCATGAAAATGATGTCTGCGCTTAGTCTGAAGGAAATCAGAAAAATGTATAAAAGCTGATGTATTTGTATGTGGGACTGAGAATGAATTAAAAATGTTAACTTCTCTGAATTATCATCTAAGAATAAGAGGATGATCTCTACGCCTAGAAGCTACCCCACTGGGGTAACTGGTCCAGCAGAGTTCCCTTGCCTATGACCCTTATTTGCTAATAGACCAGCATCGTGGCCACAGGGTGCTGTCACTGCTCCCAGTACAGTGGTAACAAGTTCAAAGCCCCTCACATCCTCCTCATCCCTCTGTACCATCCATCACCCCCACTCACCATTGATGTTCAGGAAGGGGAAGGTGTCCTGGATGGGAACATGGTGCTGTGACTGATCGAGCTCATCTTCCTCGTCTTCTTCATCCACGTCATTATCCTTCTCATCCCACGGAGCAGATCCAGTGGATCCTGCCAAGAAACAGACACGCAAGCCCACAGTGAGTCCCCCAGGTTGCACTTTTAACCCTTCAGCTGACCCACTGCACAAGCCAAGGACGGCAAGCACAGAGGGTCCCCAGGTCCAATGCCCCAGCCAAAAAGAGTGGGAGCTGAGGCTGTATTAATCCCTGGTTCCAATTCCTACAGAGTCCTAATGGAAGCTCTCTTCCACTCCCCTATTCAGGAGCTGCAGACACACCCACCCCCACCCCGCCCAGCCTCCTTCTCCAGAAATCTCTTAATTGCTACTCTAACCCTCTTGCTACACATTAGCATCCCCTTTAGGGACTCAAAGACACTAACTTCTCTCCTTTGTAAGCTTAATGTGAGGACAGACCCTGCCAGGAGGGAAGGATCTCTTGCTGGAGGACAAGTCTAAGTTATCTGCCTCTTAGTCAGTTCTCATTAAGCATTGGATAAATAGGAGAATCAGGTGGTATTCTGTAAGCAAAAGTATCCTACAATTAAGTGATCACATACCACAACATTTATAAAGAGAACTGAATAGCTTTTACATGTCATGTCAATTGATTCTTACAATGGCCTTTGAAGCAGGCAGAAAAGATGAGCGCCCACATTTCCCATTTGAAGAAACTGAGGCTCAGTAGGTCAAATGCCTTGACTCCATGACCCACAAGTAGTGAAGTGATATAAGAACTCAAACCTTCTAAGTTTTCATTCCTCCTTCTAAACTACTTGGCTTCTCCTCTCAGTGTCAAATCCTGAGAGAAGTTACTTTTACAGTTAGAAAACTATACTCCCTCTACTTGCTAATGCTCTGCTATTCCTGTAAGTGAGCAAGATTTTGCTGAGTTTGTATCTTCTGTTCTCTGGGTTCTTCCTAGGAACAGGCTTTCCTGCTTTGCCAGTTTTCAATGTAATAACCCAGGCAATTTTCAAGTTGACTATCTCTTTAAGAGTCCAGCCCCAAACCTGACACACTGTCCACCTTCTCCCCAGCAGCTGGGGCCTCACCTGGGTTAATGATCGAGCCCTGGGGCTGGGGGATGTCACACACTTGATATATCTTCACTGGGTTCATGGGCACCTCCTTGGTGCCATCATACATCAGATTGAATTCCCTGCTCTTGTTGAGAGCACAGCGGAGCTGAGCCTTCCATTTCGCCGGGTCAGGGTCATCCACCCCTTCCTGGTACTTCCCTGTCTCCACAGCCCAGGCCTGAGGAATAGGAAACTGCAGTGAGTGCCTCTTGTCGCCCAGAAACACTGGTGAGTGTTCACAACCTCTCTCATACAGAGACACACGCAACCCCTGCCTGACTGCCCCATCATCCCAACCCCAATTTCCAGAGACTGCCGCAGGAAACACCACCCTCGGGACAAGATAAGGCCAGGCCTGAGGAAAATTAAGCCACATGCAAACACAGTCTCTTTAAAGGAGGAGCCTTATCTGAAGGTTAATGCCAGGACCACCTGCCCACCATAATAGCTATAATGAAGGGTTGAAAAATAAAGTCTGGAAAAAATATACACCAAAATGCTAATGGTAACTTCAGATGGCAGGATTTCTGGTCATTTTTTTCTTTATTTTAATTTTGGCTTACTTGTTTTTGACATGCATAACTTATCTAATAATAAGGCAAAGGGAGATAGCACATGATATGAAGAGTTTGGCCTTGCTGTTCCCTCCCCCTTCAATCTTCAATCAGATGCATACATAATTGTAGAAATCAAGTGCTTTAAGAGTAACAGTAAGCGGGCAGGAAGCACATGCTTGGGAGTTCAGCTTGCTCAGCTTAAGGTCTGAGAGCCTCAGGTCCTAATCAACCCACACCCCCCTGCTTTCTGTATTTCCACAAACTCCAACTTCACTGGAAACATTTTTCTAGAAACACCAGTGGATGGGACATGGGCTAAAACCACTTTGGCTCCTCCTCTCTGGTTCCTCCTTCCAGGTCTAACAGGCATTTTACATTTCTGTTCGCAGGGTATCTACTCTTGCCCACTGCTAACATATTCAGATCTCTACGCTTTCTCCAGGAGTGACGTATGTTCTGATGCAGAAAACGGGGCTATCCTTAGCAGAGATCTCCAGATCAGGAAGCACACACCAACTTGTGCAAGCCGACAGGACATATCACTTGTCCAGTCCCAACTCCAGGCTCTACTCCTGGCCGAAGACTTCTTCCTCAAGCTGACATGGAGTGTTTCTGCCCCATCCATTGATATCTCTGCCCAACACAGTAACTCCCTGCAGAGCCTCACAATCATGAGGAAGTTTCTTCCAATAGCTCATCTAAACCCTTTGCCTCCAATTCAGATTCACTTCTTACCATCTTTTCAGACTTGGGGGATCCTCCATTTGTTGTGAAGTATGGAATGAAGGGGTGTGACAAATTTGAGTTGCCCCAGATGGCTTAGCAAGCCATCCAGGCCCCTATAGGGATTTTCAACCTCATTGGTCCCCAGTGGATGAGAAGTGCATCTCCAGTTGTACCTCATGCTACCTGGCCTCACTACGTTTTCCATGTATTTGATCCTCTGTGCCCATTCGCACTCTGGCCCCAACTGGCTGGGGCTCTGCTGACTTTGGCTCGGTTCTACAAATCTCTGCCCCTTCACAGAGAGCAAACACACTACCCCAGAACCATAGCCTCATCCTCCTGCTCACAACAGAGCCATTTCCCAGGGCCCACGAGGTTGACATAGAGAACCCAAGGCTGACGCAGCAGGAGGTAGCACCCACCACATGGCCATATCATAAGTTATAAATATCACTTGTTCAACCCATTCTGAGTCATGCTTCTGAGATTCTGGTCACTGTATAGGTCCCTATATCTCTTCCTAAAAAGGAAATAATCTCTGCATTTTTATGGTATTTTATCAATCCCTTCCTACCCATACTTTCACTCAATTTTCACAATAATCCTGTAAGGCAAACAAGACACTGGATTCATCCCCATTTTCCTGAAGGGACAACTGAATTCCAAAAAGATTATGTGACGTGCTCAAGATCACACATGCAATTGATGTCAGTAGGATCTCAAGCTGGGTCTTCCAACTCCCAGACATAAGGGGCAGTATGGGAACGGGAAGCAGATGGGCCTGGATTCAAATCCTGGTCCCACCACTTCCTGGCTGTGTGATTTGGGCAAGCTACTCAGCCCCTCTGAGACTCAGCTTCTGCACCTACAACATGAGGGTAATAACTCCCTATAGAGTTGTCAAAAATGAAATGAGATAATGGACATAAGCGTATGGACCAGGCACCCACTTAATACTAGTGCCCCACCCCTTTTACCCCACATATCCTGCCAAAGGCCTGTCAGAGCTTGGGTTCTGCGAAAGAGACCTCACGCTTCTCCTGACTTCCAAGGATCTCCCTTAGCATTCTGCAAACAGATATACAGCTATAAATAAGACAAAGCAACTTTCTACAGCTGCCTTTTCCTCAAGCCCTGAGCACGCAGATCACTCTCCTGCGTGGGGCTTTCAAGAACCAGCCTCTTCCTCCATGGCCAGCCACCACCAGACAATTCAACAGCAAACACAATTTCAGACCAAGGCCACAATAGGAGGCCAGGGCAGGCCATCCCCCACTCCACGCCAACTCAAAGAGTTGGTGCTGGTTCACAGATGCTCATCTATCACTTTTATAACATTATTTAGTATTTAAATTAAAAGGGCTCATTTGCTTTCCAAGTACTAACAGGCAAATTTTCTCTTTGCCTCTTGTTTCTACACCTGACATAACTGAGTCGGGTGGAACTTTACAGGATGGCATTCCTTTGAGATGTGACCCCACCTTTCTGGATCCAACCTCAACAAGAAGCTGGGGCATCAATCTTGAGAGGTGATGGTAGGGACTGGCTTTCACTGGTGACTTCCCAGCTTATAGTCAGGGAAGAAAAGGGTGAACTCACTTCTCCGTGTGTTGGGGGTGCAGGAACAAGAGCTCAGGAGATGGAAGGCTGCCCAGCAGAGAAGTTGGTCTGGAGCTGAGGCATAGCCTCCAGAGTTATCAACCACATCACACCCCTCCCCACAATCAGCTTCCCACCTACTTCTGTCTTCAGGCAAGCTTTGGTTTCACTTACATTTTGTAAAATGCCATATGATTGAATCTTGTTTTCCCTTAAAATTATTTTCATATCAGAGCTATTTTTGTTTGTTTGTTTCAATGTAGGTTTATTTTAATTAAAAAATTTTTTTTTCTTCAATTACAGTTGACATACAATATTATATTAGTTTCAGGTGTGCAACACAGTGATTCGACATTTGTATAGCTTACGATGCAATCACCCCGATAAGTCTATTACCCATCTGACACCACACAATATCACTGACAATACTCCCCATGTTGTTTTTTTATTTCAGAAAACACATTTGTAGAATTAAAAGCTTGTAATGAAACAACCTTTAATTTTTAAGCAGAGGCAAAATATTTTAATAGCAAAAGAAAAACTTGCAGAGGGCCTTCTATGCCCATCCTACAGGCTGCGTTAGGAGCCTGCTGACACTCAATAGTTCTGCCCGGGTCTGGAGGGTCATTCCCAGCCTGAGTACCTCCCCTCACAGCAAAAACCCTGCGTGAATGAAGAGGAAGAGTCTATTGCTGCCATTTAGGAGCTTTTACAACAACTCACAGGAGGTTAGCCAACTGCACCTGGGACACTTTGGGATATGACCTGGGTACTTTTGACCAGTAGGAAAGGAATAAAAGACCTCAACCAATATTGATGTGCCCCAACAAGAGAAATTACTATGCCTGCTAAATTTGGGCACCCCATCATAAACATTTGGTTGCATCAGCATTTGGGATCTGGTATATTCCTTACACCAAAATAGAAAACAGAAGAAGAAAGCAAGAAGGTCTGCGAGAACTGGAAAACCTTTCAAGTCAGATGGTGGAAGTTCTTTACCTTGAAAATGGTGTTTTCCTCCTCTTGTTGGGGGCTGTGCCGGGTGGCGTGTTTCCATGGAATCTGGAAGCGTTTGGAGTCCCTGTGGAGCCAGATGAGCCCAGGGTACAAGCCACTATCCACCTGGGCCACCAGCCAGGGCTTCAGCCGAACTCTGCGGGGATGGAGGGCCATGATCTGGGGGGCGGGGGGGGGGGATGGGGAGAGCAGAATTAGGCCAGTCGCTGGGAACTTTCCCAGCCACTGTTCCCGTAAGATAGAGCTACAGTTTCATTAGATTACAGCAAAGAAACTAAATATGGGAATAAACTGTGCCAGGTAGGGAAGGAAAGAAAAAGAGGTTAAAAGGTTCTTTTGATTCTTATTCCAAAGCCATTTATACTTCATGCTGTAGCCAAATCAGACTTATCATGTAAGTAGATCACATTTCTTCTATTTAATTCCTGAAGCAGAAAAATAAAAAGATGATGTCATCCCTGCTGGAACACAGTCCTTCCTGAAGAACCAAGGGCTTTGGAAGAGAAGGGAAATTGTTCTTTTCAATCTCATCTCAGGAGAGGGAAGAAAAAAGTTATGGAAACAGCAAGGAAATGGGCAGGAACCAGAAGCATGTTCCTTTTTAGACAAGACGACTTCAGGCGAACAGGAATATTTTAGTAAGAAACGACACCATCCTGGTGAGAGAGAAGTAGGCAAGGGGCAAAGCTCCAAGGTCCTCACTTACACAAATGAGCAGGCAGTGTGTCCACGGGCTTCTCAAGAGCTGGGCCTCAACTCAGCTCTCTCCTCTCTGGGCCGCCCAAAGATTCTGTACCAAGAAAAAGGGTTCTGAGCTCGTTATCCGCAGAACAATCCAGTGTGTGGGGTAGAAGACTTGGGATACTAGAGACAAATGCTCTGAGAATGCTGCCCTCAACCTGAGCCTGGGAAAGCTCAGAAGCCCTAGAATAATCGAATACCACTGTTCCTAACCCTAGGGTACTAAAGACAGCTGTGAGACAAGCCCTGTCCTGCTAAGCCAGCCTCCTCAGTCCGTGTATTTGCCCACAGAGGTTCAAGTGAATTGATTGCTTGCCGGAGCCAGCCTGGGTAAAGTTTGCAATTGATTCTCATAAATATACCCTGGGCAGAGCAGATAACAGATAGCACTCACAGCAGGAAACAGAGGCCTGCCCGGTCGCTGGAGAAATGTTTGCCTGGCATGTTGTATTTAGATTTTGTTGGTGTTCTTATTTTACTTTGTTTTTACTTAAGGTAAGAAAGGGATGCCTGTAAAAACAGCATTCATTCAACAGATATTTTTGGTCATCATCAACTGTGCATCAAGCACTATGCTAGCTGGTTACTGAACACTAAACCCAATGTTTTCATCAGACTCTTTCCTGAAGAAATCCACATTGGAACTGTTCAAGCCCCACAAAGCCTGGAGGAGGAAAGGAAGATAGATATGTTACCTTCACACCCAAAGATCCCCACCTGGATCGTGGTTCAGAAACCAAACCAGTTGAGTCAGCGGAAGGCTCCCACTCAGAGGAGCTTAGCTGACAGGGTGGCCCCTAAATGCCACTTCTCTCCCAGCCAGACTTCCAACCAACGGGGAAAACCCAAACCCAACTCGCCTCTGGCACTTTAAGAGCAAGGCAGGACCTGCTCTCACCTGAGCCTTCTGACCCAGTTACCAAGTCCTGCAAGTGAAACCTTCCCCCTGGGAGCACAGCTTACAGTGGGCAGGTAAGGTTGGCATGCAGTGTTCAAATGCCCCTCACCCCCACAGTCTTGGCGCTGGTTTATGTTGTTTTGTAGGGCAGCAAGACAAGCCATCAAACCATGGAGAACATTTACCTTATAAGGAGGAGGGAACACATATTCTCCCTGAACACATATTCAGCCCTAGCCTACTGGAAGGGGGTTGGGGAAAGTGAAGGAGGAAGAGAATAGAAAAATGGGCAGCAAACCAGTCAACCTAGCAAGGGGCTTGTGAGAATTTCTACTGCAGTGCAGCTCAGTCCTGTGTCTGGGCCTGTTGGACCCCTGAAAACCACCTCTGATGGATCATGGACTTTGATGAAAAGTGCTTATCCTAGTTGATCCACAGCCCATCAAGAAAAAAATTAAGGCAACCAGGCTGACACAAGGAACTGCACATAGTGATGGGGAAGGAGAAGCAGCCACCCATAGAGATGGATGATTAAGATCTAGAGCCCTAGCTTCTCAACCTTCTCCCAAGATGGCAACACATGTGCAACCGCCCCAGCCTGCCTTCCGTGCCTCACCTCCATCACTGCTAACCTCTCCACCTTCTGAAGGTCAGCCAGGATCTCCCCCACTTGCCACCCAGTCACTAACACTCTAAAAACAGGCAGAGAGGGAAAAACTGGAAGCAACCAAATAACAGAGGAGAATGGCTAATTACACATTCACAGGCTTGCAATACTAAGCAGCCATTAACAACAGGGTGTCTGAAAAAATGTTTATTGGATTTGGGGAAACGTTTACAGTATGAGGTTAAGGGGGAAAATCCAGCTTACAATATCCACCGTATAGCACTGTCTCCATCTTGTAACAATAATATGCACATACACACAGAATTTTTAAAAGAGAAAATAAGAATACACCAATGCAATAAGACATTCGTAATGGTTACCTGCGTAATGGTTACCTGGTGATAGGATTATGGGTGAATTTTACACTGGTCTATATGCATTTTTATATGATTCACATTTTCCTGCAACAACATGTTACTCTTTATAATTAAAAAAAAAATAAAACAAAAAACAACTACAAGTAGTATTTTTTTAACCACAGAAAGGTAAGACATTTCTTGGTCACTGAGAGGTATAAAAGATGATGGCCTCCAGCTGATGAGACCAAAGTAACAACAACCCTTTATATCTAGAGAGGCTTTACAGTTTTTACATGCGTTTTCACCTAATGTGTCTGATTTCATCCTCATGATCTGGAAGTGGTATTATTCTCATCCCCATTTTATAGCTGAGTTAACTGAGGCACAGAAAAGTTAAGTGCCTTATCTGAGGACTGGATCCAACACTCCTGAGTCACAGTGTGTTGTACGAAATCTTGCCAGTCTTCCAATTCTCTCCCTTCTTCTACACACTAAAAGGGTAAACCAGAAACATCAACAAAGATCCCAGCAGTATGGAGGGCCAACAAAGCGGTTAGGGAGAAGGCTGCATGGCACCCACCCTCAGACACACCTAAATCAGAGGTCTCTTTCAAGACACTCACCACCCAAATCCCAAAGCCCACATAACAACCAACCTTAGCCTAGTTGAATTCAGCCCTTGGTATCTCCAGCTTCCATCACAGCGAAATTCAAGGCCTGTGTCTCCAACAGGTATTTAACCAACCAAAGAACAAAGATGCTAATCCATCCACTCCCCTCACACTAGGCGTTGGGCAGGCATACTTTCAACCTCCCCAAGGCACTAACCGTCCTCCCTCACAGCCCCATTCCAGAGAGAAGGTCCTCTATAAACACCCCACTGCCACTTCTGTAGCCCCTGCCCCGACAAGTTTCCAGGGGCACTGCAACCCCAAAGCTGAGATTTGGCTGTCAATGGTTTTCCTCAGAGTGAGACAGGTCTCAGTGGTGGTCCTGTTTTCTCTCTCCCTCCAGGTCAGAACTGAAATGCCAACCTCCAGGTTCCCCAGTATTTCCTCCACTTATTGAAGTTCAGCTCTACTAGGGGGTAAATTCTGGGTCTGTAGCCATAATTCCCACGCCTTTTCTCCCTGCTGGATTGAAGCTAGGGGTTGGTGCAAGGGAGGTGCAGGTTATAGGGTGCTGCTGTCATTCATGCATTCCTTATACATACACCTACCCCTAAACTACTCTCCTAGGTCTGCACCAGCCTTCACCAACCGTACTCAAATACCTCCTCCCTCTCCCTTCCCTGGCCTCCACTTTTGATATCCACCAAGAGCAGAGTTGGGGCAGGGATGACCCTTTTACCACCAAGCAGGCCCCTGTAAAGTGTGGCACCCTGGGCCTCCTTTCCAGTCAGGCCTGGGAGACTTTCCACATTTCTCCACACCCGCCCGCCAGCCCCTATAGGCGAACAGGGCCTCACCCCCCAGCAACCACGCCCTGCGCCACCCTCCCGAGCACCTCGCTTGGCCACTTGGAAATCCACGGATGTCTCCAGGGGCGGGGGCCTGACTGTGCTAAGCAAATTCAAAGAGAGAGAAAAACTGACTGAAGCTCTTGGCCTCCCCCACCCCCAATCGCAAACACCCACCAGGACCAAAGGCCTGCGGGCCTGGGAATTCCCCTCTTGGGGACACAGGGGCCGGAGGCCCAGCAAGCAGGTAAGACCGGAGGGCGGGAGGCGCCTTAGCTCCATCGGACGGTGGGTGGATAGGGGCCGAGAACGGCACACTGGGGTTGGGCGGGGAGGGAATGGGAATCGACAGTGTGGGGTCTGGAGGGGCCCAGAGCTCCAGGGCTAGGACCGCCCGCCTAGAGCAGGGCGACAGGCACCCAGCCCCAGAAGGTATCCCCAAACGAATAGGTGTTCCGAAGCAAGTTCTCCTAACTCCATAAACTCTGGAGCGGACCCTTGTCCACCAGCGGGCGTGTCCCCCCCTCCCTCAAACCAGTCTCCAAAAGTTGCGTCCCACCTTTCCTCAATCGGGCAACCAGAAGAGGACGTCCCTCCGAACCTAGTCCCCCGTTAAGATCACCGGTCGCCACCGCACTCTTCGACAAGTTGGGCAAGCAACACCTGGCTCCGCGCAGGTAGGGACTGCGGGCTCCACTCGCTGTCCCGCACCTACCCTTACCTGCTACGCCCAGGTGCGCCCAGCTCACGTCAGCGCTTAGCTTTGGATGCCGCAGCCCCCTCCTCCGTCTAGCCACGCCTCCCAGGTGTGACCACGCCCTCCTACGTGCAGGATTGGCGGGTTGCAAGAAATATGATACTCTGCGTTCCTGGGCGGTCCAGCTCCGCCCAGCCCCTGCCCCTCCTCCCTCCTCTGCTTCTTAACCTCAGCTGAGAAAATTTCCAGACTCAGGTTTACACCTTGTCTGCGGGGGGTGGGGGGGGGATAGGGGGTTTGGAAAAGGCAGGGCGGGGGATGCTGGTCGTCTAGGGAACAGGAAGCGACTGGGAGGTCAGATCGAAGTCTAGAGGATGCCTCCCCTCCTTCATGCCCCATAATTACCCTGCGGTATGGAGACAGTTAACCACAGATAAGGGTTTAGAGGTTCTGGGTTGGCCCAACTACCCGTGGGCCTATGTAAGTGCATCAGGATATGCCGAAGGGACTCAGGACACTTGGTCCCTTTTAGGGGAAGCCTTGTAGCTGCCAGAGCAGAAAGTCTGCCTTTACTCTGCCTCGTACCAGTGTAACCCTGGCTAAGTTACTTAGTTTCTTGGTTTCAGTTTCCTTATCTGTTCAATGAGACTAAGTTCCTGCCTTTTCCAATCACTCTCTGGTAAAGGTCACAAGGGTGGCCTCTGGAGATAGATTCAAACCCCAACTGTTCATCGCAGTTCAAACTATTGGAATTCAAACACCAGCTCCATTGGTTACTTGGGAAAATTTCTTATTTGTAGAATGAGGTAAATAACAGCCCCCACCTCAAAGGGGTGTTATGGGGATTCAATAAGTTACTACATATAAAGTGCTTGAAACAGTATTTGGAACTTACCAAGCGCTACATAAATACCTGCAATTTGTATTCGTGTATAAGGATAAAAAGTACCCTGTTATTACCTGAAATTCAAGGCCTTTATGTCCTCTAATAGGTGCTTGATGAGAATTCCTTCACCTTTCCCACTGCAGCGAACCTCAGTCCATATAGAATACATACTTACAGTGAGCTGTGTAACAGTACATGAGACCCTGTGAAGCACTGAGCTGTCACAGGTAAAAGGGGCATAAGCAGGGTTCATAGGTTGTGGAGTTGAAAGCAATGAGTAAGACCGAAGGAATAGTGTTATGGGTTGAATTATGTCCCTCTAAAGTCAGAGGTTGAAATCCTATAACCCATAATATCTCAGAATATGACCTTACTTGGAAATAGCATTTATAGAGGCAATCAAGTTAAAATGAGGTCATTAGGCTGTGCCCTAATCAAATATGACTGGTGTCCTTATAAAAAAGGGAAATTTGGACACAGACACAGACAGACACAGGGGAAAGAGGATGCAAAGGGACACAGGGAGAGGAGTTCATCTATAAGCCAAGGAAATGCCTGGAACAGATCCTGCCCTCAAAACCCTCAGGAGGAACCAACCTTACACACACCTTGATTTTGAACTTCTAGCCTCCAAAATTGTGAGACAATAAATTTTGGTTATTTAAGCCAGTCTATGGCAGTTTGTTCCAGTAGCCCTAGTAAACTAATACAGGTAGGTTGGAGAGCCCTAGATTCGTAATAATGTGGACTTGATTCCTAGTCCCAATTAAGATTAGGGACATAGCCAACCAAGGCCTAGGAATGCCGCAAGCCCCACGCCTGACCCAGCTGTGGCTGTAGCCACTCTTCCCTTCATGCAGGGGAAGGGCTATCTCTCCAGCGTAGCCAGCTCTTTACTACTGATAAGCTCGCTGGACAAGCAGTATATTCCATCTGGCCCAGAGCTGGGTTCCAGAGACCAAGCAAACAGTCCACTGCAGGTGTATGTGAGGGATGGAAACCACCAAAAGGGTGTCATTTGAGGGGAGCTAAAAACCCAATGGCAAACAAGTATGAGCCCACACACAGGCATTCACTTTTGCATTAGATGAAATCCCCATAACTGAGGTGATTTCTTAAGGATCTTCTTTAGAAGACACATATATTAGAATTAGAAAATTCAAGCTGGGAGGGTTCTTAAAATCCTATAGTCTGGGGATGAAACTGGCTTAGAGATATTTATTTTACCCACACAGTATTTTAAACACCAGGAGACTTCACATAAACATCCAAATTCTCAGCATCTCTTTAAGAGTCAACTGCTCTGGACACCCTGGGCCAGCAATCCATCTGGCCACAGATGCCACGTAGAGCCAGTCTACATGTTACAGTTAGGACAATCCCACCTGCATTGGATTCACTCGTTTACTTTAACTGCTTGACCCTATAAGCATATCAGTTTGCAAACTCTAGTCCTAATTCTAATTCTCTCTTTTTATAGATGAGAAAACTGAGGTCCAGGGAGGTCAAATGATTTGCTCGGGTCACACAGAAAATTAGCCATAAATGCGAGACTAGAATCCAAGTCCAAGGGTTCTACTTGGACCTTGCTCAGCACTCCAGCCAGAGTCTATTCTGACTGGCACTGTACTGGTTGTTAAATGTGTATTTATTTGTTTAACCACCCACATATCTAGGTACTTTTGATACTATGGTAAACAAAACAAAATCCCAACTCTCCTGTCACTTTACTGAAGAACCAATGAAAGGGGATAAAGCAGGAGGAATTAGGGTAGAGATCAGGAGGAACTTCCTGGCTCTTCAAATGGTGAGACCCAGCTTGAGACAGCCCTCATCTGCTTGATCTGGGGTATAAGAACATCTTGTGAGCCCCTCCAAGGCTCTGGAGGAAGCAGTTCTATGTTTCAGATAGCTCTCTCAGGATTCAGACATCCCCAGTGTAGCCTGGGCCTGGGATGTTCCCATTGTTTGCCCTCCATCCCTGCTCAGGTTGGGCAATGCTGACTCACTTGTGAGTCTTGAGTTTCAGGCAGTGGGATATATATATCAGCACAGGGGCTCTGATTCACAGTGACAGGGAATCAAGGAATTCCCCTCTCCTGCCCCCTCGCAACTCTGACTTGGTGAGGAGGGGTCTCTTTCATCTCCTGGAGGCATTAGCCTCAATATCAAACACGTGACAAGAAAGTCATGTGACTCAAATCCTACTCTCTTCTTAGCAGAGCAGAGGACTGGCAACCGGGACAGCTTCCAATGGTTCATTCAGTGCAGAGGAGAGCTGAGTCCCTGGGGCCAGTGATGGCAAATACTCTCTGAGGCTGTGCTGCAGGTTTGTGGGACTGCTGAAGAGGGAGAGAGGACCTCAAACCAAACAATCCAAGTCTGTGCTCTCAGAGGCACTCAGACCCCACCGCAGCCTTCTGGAGCCCAACAGGTCTACCCCAAATCCTTTCTCTATCCTGCTTTCTCTCTGGCTCCATCCAAGTGTTTTAAGGTACCAGGGTCACAGTTGAGCCTAACACATTGCCTAAGCTACAGCTTAAATGTTAATGCACATTGGTTGTTGCCCCTTCCTCTCTGTCCCCTTACCCTCCACAGGTTGTATCCCAGAATGTGACCCAAATCCTAGAATCATCGCTATTTCTGTAGTAAAAGCTGCCGCAGAAATACATTCATGAATGAATCTCAATTTCCAAACCCGGCAATGGAACAGACTTCGGATTGGGACTTACAGGGAATTCCCCACTAAGTGTTCAGGCTCTCTTTTTTCCTGGAGCCAAGCTAAGCACTGGTAAGTGTTCTCAAAGAAACAGCTTTCTTTGTTTCAAACTTGGATCTATGTGGGAGGGGGAGGAAGAAAGACGAGGCCCAATTAATCACTCAGAAGTAAGCTGCCCCCCGGGGAGTTCCCTCCATGCTTTCTCCTCTTCAGTGCCAATTTGAGAGTCCACCTCTATCTCCCCTGACAAAGGAAGCTCCATTGGTCCTGCAGACAAAAGAGCTGAATAAGAAACTACAACTATCATGAATGTGAGGGGTCACAGTTCTATTTCAAATATGCTGCCCTGTTGAGACAGAGCAGCGTCCAGATTTTTTGCTTCACTGTCAGCACCAATCATCTCTGGGGTGACAGTATGCTGCTGTGAAACGGGATCGTGGATATAAAAGCTCTCTGAAATTGGTCAAGTGCAGCGCTGGCTGGAGAGGTCAGCGCTGCTGTTTTCTGCTCTTTGTTTCCTCATGTAAATTATTCTCTCCACGCCTCAGTCAAGTCCTTGAGGGAAGCAAGGCACATGCCAGACAGGAATAAGCCAAGAGCTCCTAGCACTGGGCTAAGCTCAGAGTGAGCTCTGTGAGCACTGGACAATGAGCTGACTTCAGATAAATGAGCGATCTGGGAATACAGAATCTTTGGGGGCAGTGTGGTAAGAAATTAGACTTCTGTTCAAAAGACTAATTGGCTAAATGTGTTTTTTCTCTCCTCCCTTCCTAGACCATTCTATTATAGTACAATAATGAAGGAATACAAAAAAGATACTGACCCAGAAGATGAAAACAGAACAAAATGCACAGGAGGGTAGTTACAAAAAGATGAGAGGGGGTGACCGGTTAGCTCAATTGGTTAGAGCATGGTGCTGATAACACCAAAGTTGTCGGTTCGATCCCTGCATGGGCCACTGTGAGCTGCGCCCTCCTTAAAAGAGTCAATTATGCCATTGTAGCATGAAAGCAATGTGTGACCAATGACCATGGCTGTTCCCCAATAAAATTTAAAAAAAAAAAGAGATGAGAGACTTCAACAAAAACATTAGGAGATGAAATATTATTTCAACAAACATAGTGGAGAGTGCTGATGTTTTGGTTATAAAACTTTCAGTACTATTTGATTTTTAAACTGATATGCATAATATTTAAGAAAAATATTATCAGTTACATTTTTGTTTTTTAAGAAAGAAGACAGAGTGCACTTGGGAGTTGGGAGACCTGGATGGCAGACCTTTCTGTGGCACTTGGGGACAGCAGAGCCTGTCGCTGCTGCTACCTGAGGCTGAGCCCCTTCATCTGAAGGAGTTGAACAAATTCCACAATCACCTTCTGGTTGTAACAATTCCTAGTTCTATGATTAAAGTCAGGAGGCAGCATTTATGCCCTCAGGAAAACGATCTGCTCTTTAAAAGCAGTCAAAACGTGTCTCAAATTTTCCTTCTTTCAATTCCTAGTAGTATGAGCTAGCTGGACCTCAGTTTAGTCATCTCATACCTGAGGATACTGCCTATTTCACAGGATTGAAAAGAGGATTAAATGAAATAGGAAAGCAATCATAGGTTGTAGCAAAAGTTATTTTCCTTCACTGCTGTACCCTCCATCTTTAGGGGAGAATCGGGCACTGTTTTGGGCACCCAGCATTTGCTTAACAAAAACCTGGAGAATTTAGAATTTACTATATATTTATTCTTGGGGCAGGGATGATATGAAGCCCCTCATTTCTGTGACTGGATTAGGGGCAAAGTCCAAGTGTAGATCTCAGAGCTCAGTAATAATTCCTTTGGGGAGATGTGACTAACCAAAGGGCAGGCAACAGAGGATATAAATGAGAGGATCTTTGACCAAGTAGCAGCCCTACCCTCTACTCCTGCACCCCTCCACTGTGAGAAGTTTTCTAAACATAGTCCACATACCTAGCCTCAATCTATATTAGCCTCCTATCCAATAACCTGTGGTTCTGCAGAAAAGATAAGGATGCTGTTCACAGGGATTTCCACTCTCTTGAGTGGCTCTAGACTGGCACACTAATTTCCACACTACAGGCTCCCTTCCACATTAATTGTTCCAGATCACCTCAAACTTGAGTAGTATAGCATTCAAAAAGGTCATTCCATCTGGTCCCTGCCCCTAGATACCTATAGCCCACACTTTACCTCAGTTCCTGCAGCTGAACCCCAATTTGTGTGTGCTAAGCTGAAGCCTAAAAGGTGACTACCTGTCATGGAGGTTAGCCCAATCAAGGAAGGAAAGGAAGATATAAATACAGATGTAGGAATTCAGTGTTGACCTCATGTAACCCCTAGCAGGGAAAACCCCAGAGTCAAGAGCAAAAAGAGTTCAAGTCTTTTCTAAGACAGGATCAGAGCCCTGAGTCCATCCCACATGACACACAAGCATCAGTCCTTCATTCATCATTCAGTAAATATTTATCGAAGGCTTAGTATATGCCAAACAAAAATCCCTGCCCTCATACAACTTACTGCCTCCTACCGTCTTGTGTTCCTACCGACGTCCTCTGTTTAAACTCACTGTGCGTCATCCTGCTATTGTGATCACCTTCTATCTCCCAGCTTCGAGCCCCACTCAAATTTGTTCTGCAGGCCTCCATGAGCTCTGATCCATTCACTCTCCAGCTCAAAACATTCTGTGATTTCCTGATGTTTATTGAATCAAGAAACTTTATTCACACATCCAAAAAATGTTTCTTGTGTATCTACTGTGTGCCAGGCTCTGTTCTAGGTGCTGGGGATACAGCAGAGAGTCAGACAGACAGATAAAAATGTCTGTTCTCGTGGCACTGATGTCTGGTGGACAAGACAGACAATAAGCAAGGTAAACAAGTAAAATAAGTCAAGCGTGTTAGTTGATGGTAAGTCCTAAGAAGAATGATAGGCAACAGAAGGAAGTTAGAAAGGGAAGGGGCCAAGGAGGAGTAAAATTTTAGATAGGCTAACCAGGGAGAAGATGATGTTTGAGTGGAGATCTAAGAAAGTGATGGAGGGAGCCCTATGGGTAGCAGAGGGAAGATAGTTCTAGAAGGAAGGGCTAACACGTGAACAGACCCTGAGGCAAGAGCAGGTTTGCCAGTTAAAGGATGAGTAGGGGGTCAGGAGCAGAGTGAGAGTGAGGGGAGAGTGTTGGGGTGCGAGGTCTGAGAGATAATGTCCAGCTTTTGCTGTGCGAGTAATAAGGAGCCACTAAAGGCTTTTGAGCAGAGGAGTGACACGGGTTGACCTATTTTGCAGGGTTGCTCTGGCTGCCGTGTTTAAGATAGAGAGAAATAAAGAGCCAAGCAAGGAGAGCAAGTGGAAGACCGCTTCTTGGCCCTTGCCTGCTTGTCCAGCCGTATGTCTTACCATTCCACTACCCACCAGCCTTAAGAGATTCTTCCCTTTGAACAAACGTGGCAGCTCCTGACCTACCACCCTTGATGAACTTACCTTTCCTTGGAATATTCATAGTAATAACAACTGGTATCGTAGCTACAACTCATTAGCATCAACAGCCCCATTCAAATGGTTTTTATGCATTATCTAATTTTGTTTACACACCTAATTTCATTTCGTGTTTATATTTTGCCCTAATTTATTGGGAAAGCTGAGACTTTTTACAAATTCACCAGTTGGAAGGTTCCTGGGCCCAATCATAAGATGAAGAACAATTTATGAACCTTTGGTCTCAAGTGGACCATTTGAATCTTGGAAGAGCAAGTGACCCCTCTGTGTGTTTCCTCACACAGTCTTCACAAAGATGAAGGAGGATGTTTCAGATGACCCTTGAAAGTAAATATCAATTTTCTGGATAGAAAAATAGAAACAAAAGATATTTCAGGTGAAGAGAATAGCATTGTGAAGGTTCAGAGGTACCACATGGGATGGTCAGAAAACTGCAGTTTGCTAGAGCGTAGTATTTGTAGGGATGAATTAGGCAGGAAACCTGGAAGGCCTTGGATGTCACATCAAAGAGCGGGACTTTCTCCTATTAACAGTAAAGGAGCATGGAAAGGTTTTAGGTTAAAAAGAAAAACAAAACAAAACATTGCTTAAGCCTGAGCAAGGTAAGAGTTATTGGAGGCAGGGCTCAGGGATGCTGAGGGCTGGCTACCTGGAGAACAACACACTTTCCCTTTAAACCAAGCAGCCTCTAAGCTTTGGCTGGTGATTGTCATACAGTTTTGTCGCTGGGAAATCTAGATTTTTATGTAAACTCTTCCAATTTTGTATATGTTTTAAATAAAGTTTTAAAATATCTGGATTACAATTGCTGTATAAAACACCCTGTTGGCACTGCCATTTGCGGCTTCTGTCCCAGAGCATAAATAAGCTGCAGGAAGACTGGAGCTCTGTCTTGTTCCCGCTGTGTTCTCAGGGCCTGCTGCAGGGCCTGGCACACTGCGGGTGTTCAGTACACATTTGCTAAATGCATATATTTGGATTAGTTATTAGGATGCCTGTTTCACAGTTGAGGCAACTGAGGCTCATGGAATAGATCCTGGGAAGTGGCCATGCTCAGGCTCAAGTTCAAATCTCTGAATTTCAAAATAGACAAAATGATTTGCAAGAAAAATGGACTAAGAGTAGAAACAGCTCTGCCTCAGACCCTTGCACCACCCTCTATCCCAGGGCTGTCCCCATCTTACCAAGGTCCTGTGTGCAGCACCACCAGGTTTTAACCCCCCTGGGAAACTTCTGATCTCACTCTCTGGGACTGTTTTTCCCCTTTTATTTTGTTCAGACCTACGAATCAGAGAGGAGGTGGCCCACACACCACCTGTCCCTCCCCAGCACCACGACATCTGCATAACGTTGAGCTGCTAGCCGTAGCCTTTGAAATCCAAAGAAGGACCCACCAGGCTTTTGCCAGCCAGGCGCCTAGCAAACTAAATCCCCTGGGGGCAGCCAGGTAGATGCAAAGCTCTTTCAGCTCCTTCGGTTCTGGTTCACTATTTACAAAACATTATTAGCAGAACTGGGCACGGCTGCTGCAGAAACAGAAATGGAAGGAGATGGGAAAAGAGCAGAGCCAGAGAAGGGGGACTTGGGGAAACCGGATACCGGTGGCTTCTAAAACAAGAGCCAGGATTTCTACTAAGATCCCCCCAATGACATCAAATCAACCCTTCCTTCCTTCTTCCCTTCCTCTAATCAGACGGAAGGTTAGTTAGTCAATAAACGTTTATTAGTCAGTGTGCAAAATACTTCCATAATGGGCAGATAAGTGAGTTGAGTGTGTCACATTTTATTCATATTTCCATACACCTAATTTATTAAGAAAGGGTAAGAAGGGAAAGAAAAACTAGCATGTTTTACCAACTATTACAATCCACAGGAAAAGTTGTTGCTCACCATTACAATTCTAAGAGTAATTTACCATTATTAGCTTTTCTGGAATCTTTCCAGAATCTCCTATTTGAAGAAACAGTCATTGCTCAGTGCCCTCCCGCACAGGAATCCCCAGCTCAGCATTGCCCGCCAGTCCACCAGGTTCATCTTACACACTTCCATTTTCCTTAAAAGGCTTTATTTTCAAGTGCATCGGAGGATTTTTTTTTTTTAATTTAATGTTTAAAAGAGTCCTATCCAAGATCACTCAGCTGGTAAATGGTGAGTAGGAAGCTGGCCCAGCCGATCTGTCTGATTCCATGCCCTTTCTATTAAGTCATGAAGGGGAACCCAAGCTTGGGAATGTTAATTTTGCCCACAGGCCTGCAGTAATATCCCAGGATGTGTGTGACCCTCTGTCTGGCCTGGGGGTGTGAAGAAGGCAACATGCTCTGTCTTTGACCCTGACTGACTGAGCCCAGGGGTTGGATCTGAAGCTTTGGGGGCCTGGGAAACTCGCTAAGTGCGTCAATGTCTGGAGGCCCTGCGAGTTTCGCCCTGGTTCAGAGCAGGCATCACCACCTCCCAGTTACTGTTCTGTGCTGTGGCAAGTGCCAGCTTGTCTTCCTTTCCCGCCCAGCCCGGGAAACCAGCAGCACTTCTAGTTCAGGCCCAGACCCGTCTTGGCAGCCTGGATTCCTCTGCCGAGGCAGAAAGCTCATCTCAGCCCAGTGACCATTTCTCTCTGGGTTTTGTCACAGAGGAATTTCTAGTGCAGCAGTTCAGAGATACGGGAGTGGGTGGCCCCAGGTTTGTTAAGCTACAGCATGGTGGGTTAGCTGTCAGGGTGTCAAGAAGGAAAAAGGGGAGTCAAAGGAAGCTTTAATCATTCCATTCCTGAGGCTGTTTCATCCCCAAATTTAAGGCAAATGAAGGAGGAGGCTGGACATGTTGCCCAGCAGCCCAACCCTGAGTTTCCACCCCTCGAGAGCTGAAAGGACTCGCAGATTCCCACGTGGGAAAGAGGCTGAGTCTGGGCAGGTCTGGAAATCGCTTGTTCCCTGTGGCCCTGGGGGAACACGCCCCAACATGCTGACCTCTCAGGTAGGAATCTCTCAGGTAGGAAGTTCAGCCTCTGATTGTACATGGGCTGTGTGTGTGTGTGTGTGTGTGTGTGTGTGTGTGTGCGCTTGCGTGTGCGTGCGTGTATGTGTTAATTGTTTATCTGAAATTTGAATTTAACTGGGTGCCCTGTATTTATCTGGCAACCCCATATAGGGGGTCAGGGCTCAGGAGAATTGGACTGAGGCTGACCCCCCATCCCCTAATGTCAGTGAGGTGAAAGTCAATTTCTGGACACACATCTTGTGTAAATCTTCTGGAAGCCAGAGAATGCCAGGCTACTACCAGATGTCCCAGCCCACATAGCTAGGGCCCCTCCAACTTCAGTTCTGGAACTGCAGACTTTCATGTCCACAGTTAATGCTCCCTCCTGGAGACCCTTTGAAGATGAAAAGCTCTCTTGAGAAGTTAAGTGCTCTGTTGTTGTAATTAACATAATTCAAAGCAACTTTTCTCATAGCCCTGCAGAAAACTGGGAGGATGTCACTTTTTGTAGGAAATACTTATCTCGCCCTCTCAGGAGATGGCCAACCTCTTCTAATCCAATACTGGGGTTGGATTAGAAGCAGCCCCTGTTCCCACCCACTTAGACTTGTTTTTTTACCTTTTCATATGATTCTTCCTCACAAGGCACCCAGCTCTCCAGGCACAGTAGCCACTCTGTCCTGGGACACATCTTGTTTCCCTTCCTGGGTCAGAAACACCTGGGAACTGGAGAAGCCTGGAGATACTATTTCCACCCTAGCTCTGGACCAGGCAGAAGGGAATGCCAGCTGCTGTGGTCTCACCTCTCAACCCAAACGCCCTTGATTCTGAGAATCAGCTGGTTGCTGTGCAGTGACCATCCAGGAAAACATGTATTTCCCTCCACAGGTAGCAGGTCATACGCCAGTAACCAGGGCAGCTAAAAGGCATGCCCAGAGGTCCTGTGCAGAGTCTGCTAGTTGTCTTCATTATTTCTAGGTGTGCATCCTTCTGCATTTCCCACGAAGGTGATCAACTCCCCCATAGGAAGAGCCACAACATTTTATTCCCTGAAGGTCTAGCATAGAGGAAATACTCAGCATTACAATTGGGTTGTGCCAAATGAACCTGTCTGTGATAGGCCAAAGAAGCATCTCTGTCTCTCTCTGGATTCCCAGGGTTCTTAGCAGACAGCTCTGGGGTTTCTTGGAACACCTACAAATAGAATTTTTATCTGGCCTGTGAGGTGGTTATCAAAGCTTATAGAAATGTTCTCTGCAGTTACTGTTTGTAGTGCAAGCAGGGCTTCTGCCCAAACTGGGCAAAAGTTCAAGAATTTTAGACTGTGGACTCTGAGGATGGCAAACTAGCAATAGGTTATAAAATTTCCCTGTCACCCAGAATCTGTCTTTAATACATTTATATTGGTCCTATCCTAGATTCTCTTAGAAAACCACAAGAAAGAAGTATCCTGGATCTCAGAAGAAGATGCTGGGAGGAGCTGATCTTTATAGCCTGCTCCTCCCCCACAACACACACACACACACACACACACACACACACACACACACACACACACATCTGAGAGCAGAGAGCTAACTCCTCCCCATCCTTCTTGTTTCATTCAGTTTTATTTAATAGGAACTTGTGCTAAGACAGCAAATAATGCTCAACAACAATAACAGCTCATATTGGACGTTATTGGTCTAGTGCCCTGATTGAGGTGACACAGTTGTGACAAGGCCATTGAAATGACCTTCACCCTGTCCACATAAAACATCCAGCCTAAGAGAAAACTTATAAGCATTTATTTGAGCCAAACTGTTGACAATAACCGGGAAGCAAAATTTTAATGGATTGAGAAAATGCTCCACTAAATGGCGGTTTGTAACTTATTTTATACAGAAAATCAAAGGAGGAAGGCTACATGAAACCCTTTGGTGATAGATTAAGGGGGTGGGAGAAAGAAAACCGAGGAAATCTCTGGGATTGGATAAAAGTAAATTGGGGAGACGGGTACTTCTTTTACATAGGTGGGTGCAGGATAATTAACAGTTCGCTTTTTACAGCACATAGAAATGGTAATCAGGAGACAAGCATAATAATGCGGGAATTTGCAATTTCCAGCTCTGGTCTGGAAAAGGGATTACTGACATTCCAAAGATGTTTATCTTAGGTGCAAAAAGACAAGAGACCAGCCCACTGAAAAGGCACAGATTCACTTTATGAAGGAAGCTAAAGATATGACTTCCCATCATGGCTCTCTTGGTTATGAAATTTTTTTATGCTCATGTCATCTTATGTGATTATTTTCAATCCCCTGAGCTTCTCAGGTTAATATGTGGCCCCTTTTCCATCCACAACCCTAAGACAGGGGAGAATCTGGACCAGTGACCTAGGGCCTAGAGCCCATCAGAGCGGAAAACTGGTCATGGAGACACACAGGAGGCTGATATCAAAGCCTCCTTCCAACCCATCCAGCCTGACAGTATGGGAGTGCAAGGGGGAATGGCTATGCACTCACCAACTGCAGGGTCAATTCCTATTGGGAGCTACCTCTGGCACAGCACTCCTGAGGCTGAGTATAACAAGCTGGGGAGCGGGGAGCAGAGGGGATGGAAGGGGAGGGCAGAGGAGAAAATGCCCCTAGAGCACAACCAGGCTTCAGCAGTGACTGCTCCAGATGGATGCACCCAGGACTGACCCTGTGGGTTGGGTCAGCATCATTGAAAGACCTGGCCAAATCATGGGGGAGACTGGACTTCTTGCTAATCTACTAATGTAGAAACTCAATGTCTTAGTCCATTGGGGCTGCTAGAACAGAATGCCACAGAGTGGCTTATAAACAGCAGACATTTATGTTTCACACTTATGGAGGCTGGAAGTCCAAGAGCAGCAGGTGTCTGGCAGGAGCCCGCTTCCTGGTTCTCACAAGGCTGTCTTCTCTCTGTGTCCTCACTTGAGGAAGGGGCAAGGTTGCTCTCTGGAACCCCTTTTATAAGGACACTAAATGAGGCCTCCACCTTCAGGATCTAATCACCTCCCAGAGGCCTCACCTCCTAATACCATCGCATCGGTGGTTAGGATTTCAATGCATTAACTTTTCATACCTTCAGTCCTTTCTACTCAGTGCCACTGGGATTCCTACGTTAGAAGAAACTAGTCCTTTTATTTTTTTATTTTTATTATTTTTTTAAGATTTTATTGGGGAATCGGGGAAGGGCAACAGTGTTGGGGAATTGGGGAAGAGGAACAGCCAAGGTGTTGTCCTTCAGTCTTAGTTGTGGAGGGTGTAGCTAGCTCAGCTCCACGTCTAGTAGCCATCCGGCTGCCTATCGGCAGCTTGTGGCCACTCAGCTCAAGGTGCCATGTTCAATCTTAGTTGTGGGTGGGCATAGCCCACCATCCCATATGGGAGTCGAACCAGAAACCTTGTTGTTAAGAGGTTGTTAAGAGCACGTGCTCTTACCAACTGAGGCATCATGCCACCTATTGGCAGCTCAGCAGCAGCTCAGCTTGGGCGCAGCTCACAGGCCCATGTGGGAATCGAACCGGTGACCCTGTTGCTCAGAACTTGCACTCTTAACCAACTAAGCCACTCGGCAGGCCCAGAAACTAGTCCTTTTAGTTAAAGGCTGCACAGGGACAACTTTGAAGAATGATAATTCTTCAAATACTATATACCCTTCTTAGAAAATAAACCTTAACTACCTTTTCCAAGAGAAAAGCCTAGTGTTTTCTTCATTTTTAAATCAGGAATACACAATTTTCTGAATTTCTTTTCTTTTAATGATTTTTCAAGGTTATTTTGTTTTCTGATGAGAAAATGCTAATTCCGAGGTATAGTCCTGTGTGGTTGAAAAAATTTCTTTGTTGAATCCCAGATGATGCTCAACACAACCCTTACCCACGCTGCAACCATTTCCGTTTCCACTACAAGCTGCCTCGCGCCCCAAACACATTCACCATCACCTATGCCAGTCATCAGAAGGACTGTGGTCACACAATGATCCCAACATTCATCTGGCTCCAAAATACCTAGTCAAGCCCAGATGCAGGAGTTAGAAGTTCACAGAGGAAGGCTAGCTCACCACTGTCCTCAACACCAGGTTCCAAACAGCTCTGCAATCTGCCTTTGCAGAATTTTCAGTGCAAGAATTTATAATACACTCATGAAGGACACTTTGAATTACAAGTTTTTCTTTTTAAAGATTTTATTGGGGAATTCGGGGAGGGGAACAGCGTTGGGGAATCAGGGAAGGGGAACAGACAAGTTGCTGTCCTTTTGTTCTTCAGTCTAGTTGTGGAGGACGTTGCGTCACTGACCCATGTTGATATTGTCAGTGCGTACTTCCCGGGTGAGACAGATTGGTTGCTGGCCTCTGGATGGCCGCTCACCACGGCTATTGGCATCTCATGTCGGCTGCCGGCCACTCACTGTAGCCTATGGCAGCCCACTGCAGCAGGGGTTGCAGCCTACACTGTCGCCGGGGCTCGCACAGCCCAGCTCCAGGTGGAGGTGTTGTTAGCTGTAGAGGGCAGTGTCACTGGCCCTCATATGTGAGATCCGAACCCGGGCCGCTCGAGCCCCAAGACAGCTCTTAACCAATGTGCCACTTGGCCGGCCCTTGAATTATAAGTTTTATTTCTAAAATGTTTAGTTCTAACTAGAGCGAATACATAGAAAAGAAAGCAAGGAGAAATAAAAAGCACAAGAAGATGCTAGGAAATCTTGTTCATGAGAAATATACAATTGTGACATATGAGAAAGGCTGATGTTCTTGGGGCTTCACTATCTGAAAGAAAAGCTGCCTCCCCCCACCCCCGGCCCACTCAGTGGAAGGTAAATCATCATCCTAGGAAAAAGATTAAGATCACTGCTGCCTACCACCCTAGATGTGATGGGCTCAGTAGTTAAGCCTGCGATGTGGGTGCTGCACTGGGGAGTGATTTGGTAACAGTCAAAAGTGGGGGAACATTTCAGCAGCTGCTGTTGATTTGGGCTAATGGGAAATTATAGATTCAATTTTGTTCAAGATGGAAATTCTTCATTTTTTTTTTATTTTTTATTTTTTTTAAGCTGAGCCATCCTGTTACCTGTTGGCAGCTCAGCGGCAGCTCAGCTCGGGCTGGGCATCGAACTGCTGTTGCTCAGAGCTCAGCTCGCACTCTTGAGGGAGCTCTTAACCAACTGAGCCACTAGGCCGGCCCTGGAAATTCTTCATTTTTAAAAACAATCTGTACCTTGAAGAATTTTCCACTTCTTTTCTCCAAAAGAAAAAACAAATTCTCATATATTGTCCATAGATTGATTACTGGTGCTCAGAAGAGTCATGATTTTCTTGGGCCAGATGGCATGAAAAAGATGAATGAAAAGAAAATGCATCACATTTAAGTCAGGCCAGGCAGGCTGGTTAACCACTCCTCTCTGTTCCCTCAGCACATGGCTCACATTTTTGTTAAAGAATTTGTCACGTTGTGATGTCATGGAGAATCATCTAGGACTGCCCCCTCCTTTTTTTTATTTTAGGGCAGTGTCACTCGCCCTCATATGTGGGACCCGAACTGGGGCTGCTGGCGTCCCAAGCCAGCTCTTAACCACCGTGCCTGGACCCACCCTCCCTCCTCCTTGACTGTAAGCAGCCTAAGGCCAGAAGCTTTGTTTGATTCTTTCCCATAAAGTCTCTTGGCAGCTCCTGTACTGGACCTAGTGGCATATAAGCAGTGTAAAATCATGTAAGACTTAATAAGTGACTGAGACTTGAATCCGGATCCATCTGACTCCAGTCTTCAGTTTTATCCCCTTCGTAAACCTGCCTTTCCTGAGAAGGATCAGTCAATAAATGAGAGACAACACCAGCTTTCCTGCGCCCCCAATGGCTGCTCCTTCTCAGTCACCTTGCTGGTTCTTCCTCATCACCCCAGGCTCTTAAATATGTAGGGCCCCAGGGCTCAGTTCCCAGGTCTCTTCTCTGTATTTATCATAGGTGATCTCATCTGATCCCTGGCATATGCTGACAATTCCCAAATGTGCACAGGCATCTTGGCATCCTGGCATCCTGGGCCTCTCTCCTGATCTCCAGGTGGGCATGCGAATCTGACTACCTTCTGGACTTCTCCACTGGGTGTTTAATAAAAATTGCAAGCTTACTATACGAAGCAAATTATCTCCTTATTTGTTGGGCAGAGAGATGCAGCATCTCTGAGACCACAAGGACAAAGGGAGGACAGAAGTTACAGCTGTGGGGAGCAGGACCCTTAGGTTGGCCCATGTGACTCCCCCATGTTATAACCATGCCCAACACAGGGATGGCATGGATTTCATACATTGAATTCACTACAGTCTCAATTAGAAGGATTGATTAGGAGGAACTTGAGATACCAATTTCAAGAGATATTGAGAAGCGGGAAGGAACATTTAGTAAAACTATGAAAGTCTCCAAAGTGTTGGTGGGCAGCATCACTAGCAAACTAACTGCTCACTGGAGGCACTGGAGAGGAAGATTTAATAATCTTGTCACCCATCTCAGACGTCACTGATTTCTCTAAAGTCCAAATCTGATCACATCATCTACTTGCTTGAAATCCTTTTATAGGTCCTTACCTTCTAGGGGATTGGGCCTATACCCCCAGCAAGGCATGAAAAGCCTTCAACGGGCTGACTCCTCAGGTGCCTGCCTCCCTACCCTCTCCTCTCCCACCCAGCCTCCTCGGCAACATGGGCCCTATGCAGGTCTCCGAACATGTCTTTACACCTTTGCTCATGCTTTTCCCTCTCCCTGGAACATTCCTTCCCTTTGTGTTCACCCAGGAAACCCTGGCTGGGCACATCCTCTATACGGCTGCCCACAACCCCCTCCTATCCCTCCACAGCAGAATGAGTTTCTTTATTCTCTGGGTTCCTAACTGCCATCCTTCTAATACAGCATTTAGCCCATGAAAGTGTAATTATTTGCATTGCTTTGTTCCCCTAACTAGATGATGAGATCTTCAAGGGAGAAGTATGAGGTCTGAGCTTTTAAAATCCTCAATGCTTAGCATCATGCCTGGAACACAGTAACTGCCTAGTAAATGTTTGAGAAATGAATGAACGTATGCATGCTGCGCCTTTGCCAGAAAATATGAAAAACAGGGCTTAGACATACCAATACTCCACTAGAGGAAGGGATGTAAACCTTCATCCCCTTTAGCACAGGCTTATTCTAGGTTTGTTCTTAATTAGATTAATATAGTCCGGTAAAATATTTCAGTTTTGCTAGACCTAATGTAAATCAACCTCTGATAAGCCTGAGGAAATATATTTATTAAAGGTCATTATATGCCAGGCTCTGGGTTTCACAACGGGTACCTCTTGTGGGTACAGATGAATAGAAAGGGCAGGAGCTATACTTGTATATAATAATATTTTATATTTCTATGTTATGTAGAGCACATTTAAGTACATTAGAAAGATTTTCTGTTTGCAGACACAATCTCGTTTTCTAAAATATGCTCCACCTAGACAGCTCACTGCTCCATACACCACGCTGTGGAATCAAATGACTACATAGACTTCTAATTTCCGGTTGTTCTATATCCCTCATATCCTGTCTTGAACACATGCACATACGCGCTGTTCATGAAGTCAGCTGAAACAACTCATACTGCCTAAGATCTAGAATCAGATCAATTCTGATCTTAATACTAATGTTCAGTGAATGTGACTGACTCAACCTCAGTATATTCTCCTTCCCCAACTAGGCCCTCAGCCCCAAACACTGTCCTTAGCTTCCTTAGCATCTGGCATTGATCAGTTCAGCATTTATCACAGTGTATTGTGATGATCTGTGTACTTAGTTATACCTGGGCTGCAAACTCCTTGAAGAGGCTGGCCTGGATCTTAGCTGCCTCAGCCACTAGCACAACACCTGACACACGGTGGTTAGTAAATGTTTTTTTGAATGAATAAATAAGCTCATTTCATTGTAAGGATAGCAAAAGACTGATTTCTGCCAGCACTCTCAGGGAGAGGCTGGATTGCTTTGGGTGTACACACCCATGCACATATGCATGAGGTGGAAGGGCTGGTCTTGTAGGAAGGAAAATTTGATTTAAGTTCTTTAGGAGGAGGGAGATGCAGGGCACGTGCACACGTGTGCACGTATGCGCACACACACACACATGCAGGCACGCATGCACACACACGCATGCAGGCACACATGCACACACACACAGATGCCTTCCCCAGAATTTTCCCACATCTGTGGCTGAGATGTCTGAACTTTCATCATTAGAGAATCGTACCTTTGGATTACATATGGCTCCTGTAAACATGTTTTGAACACATGTGCCACATAAGTTTCAAAACTCAAACATCCCCAGTATCTAATCTGTATCCTCAAGTTGGGTGCCCCCATACCGCTGAGAATCTCAGATAGACCTCTGCTTACTTTCTGTAGTTTGCATTAGAAAGTAGGTTGTTTATTTGTCTTTTCAAATAGAGAGCTTTATATCAAATAATCTCTCTCAAACCATATATACCATAATGTTTGCAAGAGAGTAAGACATCAATTTGTGTAACTCTGTGAGTTAATAATGACACTAAAAGTAAAAGCAAAGACTTGATTAGTCACCATTAGATCTAATGAATTGACTCCTTGTGTTGAAAATTAGTAAATGAAGGGAGAGAACCAAGCATTTATTCTGCCTTTCCTATATAAACTATACCACTGGGTAACCCAAATTTAGATAAGGGAGAAGTCTGTCTTAATGGAAATAGTCCAGCAAGTAAGCGAAGAAGAAATGATAGAATTAAAATATCAGCCTCTGTGATAGTAATGGAAATAGTCCAGCAAGTAAGTGAAGAAGAAATGATAGAATTAGAATATCAGCCTCTGTGATAGAATTAGAATGCAACCTCTAAAAAATTAACAAATTTAGACATTAGGTACCAATGGCTGGTAACATCACAAAATGAAAGGTGACCAGAAATTAAACATCTCCTGATGGAAATATAAAATACCAACTATAATGAAGTCTGATCAAAGTTCTGGATCTAACAACCTATTCATGAGAAATACATAGGACAGCAGAACACATAAAACCAGCAAAGTGTAAAAAAACAAAACAAAAAACAACAAAACAAAAACAAAAACAAAAAAACCAGACCACATTTATGAGACAATCAGAATTTGAACACTGACTGGATATATGATGGTATTAAATCATTATCACTTTTGGTAGGTGAAATAATGCCATTGTGACTATGTTGAAGAAAGAACCCTTATCTTTTAGAAATGCATACTAAAGTATTTACAGGTAAAATAGTATAATGCCTGGGATTTGCTTCAAAAATAACGCAGAGGGGAACCAGGGGCACTGGGTGGGCATACATATGAAATAAGATGGCCTCGTGTTGAAAATTGTTGAAACTGATTAATGGGTTTATAATGCTCATGGAGCGCATTATATCATTTTGTCTACTTTTGTATATACTTTAAAGTTTCTAAAGATATTTAAAAAAATTATTAACACATTTCTGAATATTCTGATATTCTTGTCTTCAGGGACAGCCTTCTTTCTCCCACCCCTTGAGATCATTATCCTGGGGAATCTCCTGGGAATTGCAAATACTCTGGGAAAAATAACAATTCATAAATACCTCTCTACGAACTAGCATAAAAGATGATTTACTGGACTTCCTTTATCCCTGAAAATACTGAGTGCCTGGGGGTAAAGGTAAAAGAAAACCTTGGAGGAGGGATAAAGAAGGCTGTGTGTGGGAAGGAGAAAGAGAAGAACAAATTTTGCCTTCATTACAATTTTCCCAGGGCCTTCACTAGTTGGCACATACATCTTTGTGTGAGTTTTACTAAGGGAACTTTCACTGGAGGCGTGAAAAAAAAAAGTTTCAATTCTGGACTCTCAGGTTAAAATTTCACAAAGGGTCCCCTTTTATATTGTCCAAGGCTAATATAAATGTTTTCAGGAGAAGAGGGGCCCCTTCTCCATTGCTCAGTGAGCCAGCTTGGGCAGGGCTGGGGCACATTCTTGCCTAAACCTGGGAACAGTCTAGACCTGTCCAGAAGACTACAAGGACGTGGAAACCAGGAGAGAGTAAGGAGTTACTTCAAGTGCTCAGGAGGATAGCTTTTTATAGGTCTCTGGAAGAATACCAAGAAACTGGTTGCCTCTGGGGAGAGAAGCTGGGGCATTTGGCATAGGGTGGGAGGAGAAATAACACTGACTCTTTATTGTTATAGCCAGGCTATACTATAGTTAGTACCTTAAAATATATGATGACATTTTGCAAACAGCCTTTTGTTGACATAAGTGACTGTACCTTTTATCTTGACATTAGACAGAAGACAGAAGTCTGTTTGTTTATGGGTTCCTTGGCTGGGCCAGCTGCTGCACCACCTGCTGTTTGCATATTTCCTTGGTACTCCCTCTACCTGCCCTCCCTACCCCACCCTGATCTCCCAAAATCTGATTAAGAGTAGTAGATGGCCACCAGAATGACAAGAATAGGATCCTAGCAGCGCTAGTACGGCTTCTACAGGTGTGACATGGTATTGGGCAAAGCTCAGACTTCCCCACAGAAACACTGCTAGTACCGTGGCAGGGCCCAGCAAACACTCTCTTTGATGGCTCCTGTTTCACCTTAAAAATTCAGGTGAATTTTGTGGTCCACGAATTGACACTTTGCTTTTATAGAACATGATATTATAAATTATTATTAGGAGAAAAGTGTGGCTGTGTTTATCCCGTGGTCTCAAGTGGCCCCGCACACTCAGCCTGTATGTGAAGTACTGAATCCAGTTTTATTTTTTCCTTTTTCCCTCTTTGTTTGCTGAGGCTGTTAGTAACACGCATTAAAATTCACCAATTTTAAATGCATGGTTGGATTAATTTTGGTAACTGTACACAAGGTGTTAACAACCACCACATTCAAGACACAGAATGTTTGCTCCACCTTAGAGTTGTCCATCCCCCTTTGCCAGAGCTTAGTTGTGGGACATGGGATTGAATTCTACCGCTTCCTCCAACATCTGGCTTTCTGGGTGATTTTAGGAAAGTCACTTTACCCCTCTCTCTGTGTTTCTGCTCTTGTAACATGAAGAATGTTGGGATAGATTTGTTTCTAGCTGTTCCAACACTTTCAGAAAATGAGGGGTGGGGTGAGGGTGGGAATGTCACTCTGTCTTGTGTCTCCATTCTTGATATAGCACACGCATGTGGCAGACCCTAGTGGGTAAAAGCCCGTGGTAGCATCAGACACACTTAGGTTTCCATCTCCTCTCTTGTTAGCATGTAACCTTTCCTAAGCATCAGTTTCATCTGCAATATCAGGCTTATTAATAAGACCTATCTGTGCAACGTTGTGAGAATGAAGCGAGATGGACCGGCGCCCTGAAATATTGGTTGGTATTTTTATTATGGTATAATATGAAAATCATTGCCTTCAACCATCTCCGCTATTGCATGTTTACGCAGGCTGACTCCTACAGCTAAAACAAAACCACAAAGCACGGCCACCGAACTACCCACCCCCAGCAGTCCCAAGCCTATCTGCCCATGTTCTAGGACTCTCAGAACAAATAGGCACGCCTGCATGTGTTTCCCAAACGCCTCCCTAGGGGGCGGAATCGGGACCAAGAAGTCCTAACACTTGTCGTACCAGCGCGACGTAAAACGGGTCTGCTTTATGGCAGCTGGCCTCGACCCGACCGTAAAGCGCGTCCGGCGAGCCCAGGCCAGGTGGGTTTGCAAGACAACTTCCTGCTGGGAAACGCGGCTTTTGAAGTCAGACACACTTGATGGTGTGCAATGGGCAAACGCGGGCGCCGGAGCCAGAGCCAGCTGCTCAGCACCCTGACCAAAAAGCAGAAGAAGCATCTTCGGGATTTCGGCGAGGAGCATCCCTTCTATGACAAGTATGGAGGGGCAGGACTGGGGCCAGAGGTGCAGCGTCTTTCCCCAGCGGGAGCCCACGCTTCCCCGGGTTTGGTCCCCCGGTTTTCCATGGGAGGGTCACGGGTCGCCTCGTCCCTCGTTTCGCCGGCGTCCGCTGTGCTCAGGGTCGGACCCCTCGGGTGCTGGGGACCATTCCCGGCCGAGTGGCGCGGTGGGTAAGCGCTGGCTTCGGAAGCCGGCGGCCCCGGTTCGGGTCCCACATAGGAGGGCCAGGGACACTGCCCTCAAAAAAAAAAAAAAAAAGGATTAGACAGGATAGCAATTCAGCAGCTTCCGCCTTAGTGAGCCAGGCGCAGATTTGTTTTCGTGTGTGTGTGTTTAAAGCATTGTTTTGCAGGGGGGTGGGGGGACCTCCGACCTCACGGGTCTATGAGTTTTCTCATTGTAATTGGTAGTTGGGGGTTCCTCAGTTCCCAGACTCTCAGTTATGATCTCAGTGCTCACCCCATCACGTTGGGCCGCTTTCTCAGTACATTAGAGGGATTGATTGCCTAATTGAGAAATTTACTAGAAAAGGTGAACCCGAGGACTATGATTTGCCAAATTTAGCCATGCTTTGGATGAGAGCCCGTTGTTGTGTGCTTTTTGTATTTGTCATGTGACCTCGTGACACTTTTTATTGGTCCATTATTATCAGTTTGTCAGTCTTCCAATCCCTGTCCCAGTGCATGTGTAGTTTTTACATGACTATAGTTATAATGTGTGTTTTTTTTTTTTTTTTGAGGGCGGTGTCACTGGCCCTCATATGTGGGACCGAACCGGGACTGCTGGCTTCCCAAGCCAGCGCTTAACCACCGCGCCACTCGGCCGGCCAGTTATAATGTGTTTATAATGGTATAGTCTGCCTTTTCCATTTAAAGTTGTATCATTAGGCTTTTTCCTAATGGCGACATACTTGTAGTTAGAGTTTAACGTTGCCTGTTTCTTTTCAGGGTTTCCAGAAAGGAAACAAAACCACAGATTTGTCAACCGGTAATGCTTTATTCCTTCTTTATTATAGTTGGTTTGGGATTGTTACTTTTAAGATTCTATATAATAATAAAGTTTGACTGTATTTCCACTCTTTTCTTTTTTTTACTCTTTTTGATTTTAGATGTAAGCTGTTACTTTAGTAATGTTGCTTCATGTTGAATGCAGATGTTTTAAAATGCAGGTGTGATCATTACAGCAGTAACTGGATTTTGAAACTGCCCGAAGAGATCATTCTATTAGAACTTGTTCAAGAAGCTTACAAGCTTATAGTCTTTTGTTGTATTGTAATTTTCCTGTTGCTCCATTAAGTGGGCCAAATGCCTGGCACATAGGTTAGGTCTCCTTATAGCCTACAACTCTGTCAGCTTTCTTCCCATGTGGAACATTAGCAGTTCAAAATGAAGAGCCTCTAGGGTCTTAACTAGATTAGCTATTTTATTGTATTGTATTTTATTTTATTATTATTTTTTAAAGATTTTATTGGGGAATTGGGGGAAGAGAACAGTGTTGGGGAATTGGAGAAGGGGAACAGACAACTTGCTGTCCTTGTGTTCTTCAGTCTAGTTGTGGAGGACGTTGCTTCACTGGCCCATGTTGGTATTATCATTGCACTCTTCCCAGGTGAGGCAGTCCCTCAGCGGCCACTGGACAGCCGCTCAGGGCGACCCACAGCAGCTCATGAAAGCTCATGCCAGCTGCCGACCAGCCCCACTGCAGCCTATGCCATCACTGGCGACTCAAGGCAGCCCAGCTCCAGGTTGAGCTGTTGTTCACCATCTTAGCTGTAAAGGGCGCAGCGTCACTGGCCCTCATGTGGGATACCAACCAGGGCCCTGCTGCTCAGAGCTGGCTTTTTAAGCCAACTCTTAACCTACATGCCACTTGGCCGGCCCTAGATTAGCTATTTTAAATAAATTCGGTGCTGGGGTTGGCTGAATAGATAGGATTGCATATTTGCAGAAGGGCTAATTTTTTTTTTTTTAAAGATTTTTATTGGGAAAGGGAACAGTGTTGGGGAATTGGGGAAGAGGAACAGCCAAGTTGTTGTCTTTCAGTCTTAGTTGTGGAGGGCGCAGCTAGGTCAGCTTCAAGTCCAGTCGCCATCCAGCCTCCTGTCGGCAGCTCGCAGCCACTCAGCTCAAGGTGCCATGTTCAGTCTTAGTTGCGGGTGGGCATAGCCACCATCCCATGCGGGAGTCAAACAGGCAGTCTTGTTGTTAAGAGCACATGCTTTCACCAGCTGAGCCATCCTGTCATCTGTTGGCAGCTCAGCCGCAGCTCAGCTGGAGCGCAGCTCACTGGCCCATGTGGGAATTGAACCAGCGACCCTGTTGCTCAGAGCTCTGCTCTTAATCAACTGAGCCATTTGGCTGGCCCAGAAGAGCTAATTTTTATTTAGGGAAGTCTGAACCTGTTACACTGTTGGCCTGATGATATTCATAGGGTAGCAATGAGAGCAGTATCATTTTGTTTTTAAAATTCCTGTTATCCTTTTAGCCAGAGAGTTCAGATACTTCAAGTTCTGAAAGTGAAGCAGAGAGTGAACCAGAACAAGTTTCTGGGTACCACAAGCTACTGGCCACCTTAAAGAATGTTTCCGAGGAAGATGAGGAGGAAGAAGAAGACAGTGTTGTAGATGAGGCAGAAATGAACGATGAAGATGGTGACACTGATGTCAGTGTGGAGGAAGAGACGGCGGCCAAGTCTACTGCACTGCAGGGGAGTAAGTGTCTTTGGTGTGCGTGCCAGGACCATTGACAGATTGCCCCATGGGCACACTGCCCTGTACTGTGAGCTGGGTGACAGCACATGGATCCAAAGAGAGATTCTTAGCCTTTTTGTCTTCAGTGATATCTTTGAGAATCTGATGAAAATATAGAACTTTCTCACCAGAAAATGCCATAATGACATTTTTGCTTAGAATTTCCAGAACTTCATCAATCTTAGTTAAAGTTTCCCTGATTCAGAGGAACGAGAACATAATTCTGTTTTTTTGTGATGGTCTCAGTTTATTAGAGAGACTACTGTTCCTTCCTTAGAGAAACCAAGGTTAGTGGAAGGTGGGCACAGATATACAAAAATGGTCAGGTAGCAGATTTATTGGGCTGTCGGAAAAGTCATGACTCATTTTTGCAACGAAAAACATAGAAAAAATATGTCATGACTTTTCCCACAACCCAATATATGGAACAGCTAGATATAAGGTGTTGAAGAGATGTCGAGTGTTCGCACGCTGCCGAGGGAAGGCTTCAGAGAAAAGCTGGGATTGAAAACTTAAAGGAACTCTTTCTCATCAGACCTCTAGGTGACTTGACTTTAACTTTATAATTACCTTTATTGAGTTATGATTTACATACACTAAAGTGCACCCATGTATATAACTCAATGAGTTTTGACAATTGCATACGTCTCTATTATTACCGTCACAATGAAGATACAGAACATCTCTAATACCCCCAAAAGTTCCTTCTTGTCCTTTTACAGTCAAGTTCCCACCCCTGACATTGGGCAACCACTGACCTGCTTTCTTCCACTATAGATGAGTTTTGCCTGTTCTGGAAATTCATATAAATGGAAGCATACAGTACGTACCCTTGTGCGTCTGGCTTCTTTGACTCCTCATGATTCAGCCATGTTGTTTATGTATTATTAATTCATTACTTTTTATTGCTGGAGCGGTATTCCATTGTCTGAATATATCTGGATGACCTTTTATCTCACTATCTTAATGCCTGTATTCTTTACTGCGTATTTTTTTCTATACTTTAAGGTGTCACACGCCATTCCTAGTATTTTTTTTTTTTTAAAGATTTTTTATTGGGAAATTGGGGGAGGGGAACAGACAAGTTGCTCTCTTTTTGTTCTTCAGTCTAGTTGCGGAGGACATTGCTTCACTGGCCCATGTTGGTATTGTCATTGCGATCTTCCCAGATGAGTCAGATCGGTTGCTGGCTTCTGGATGGTCGCTCACTGCTGCTATTGGCAGCTCACGCTGGCTGCCAGCTGCTTACACTGGCTGCCATCCACTCATTGTAGCCTATGGCAGCCCACTGCAGCAGGGGCTGCAGCCCACACCGTCACCGGGGCTCGCACAGCCCAGCTCCAGGTGGAGCTGTTGTTAGCTGTAGAGGGTAGTGTCACTGGCCCTCGTATGTGGGATCCGAACTGGGGCTGCTGGCTTCCCAAACCAGATCTTAACCAATGCGCCACTCAGCCAGACCCATTCCTAGTATTTTAATTTATTAGTTTTTACTAGGATAAAAATTCATTGCCTCAGATTTAAGGGGTTTTTTTGTTTTGATTTTGGTTTTCCTTTTTTCTTTCTTTTTTTTGATTTTTCAAAATGAAGTTTGCTGTTTTAATTATAAAAGTAATACATATTTACTATAGCAATTTAAGAAGGTAGTATAGTTAACCTATTTCCCCATCACTGAGAGATAAACAGTTTAACATTTTATATAACCTTCCAGACTACTTTTTAATAGATAAATGTACAAGTATGAGTGAGTGTGTGTGTGTGTGTGTGTGTGTGTATTTGTGTGTATGTAAATAATGATCTCATACATTTCTGTTACTTTTTTTCTTTAATAGTAAACCATGGACATTTTTTCATGTGTTTAACTATGGATTCACATTTGTTAATTATTGGGTTATCGGAAAAGTCATGATGCATTTTTGCACCGAAAAACATAGAAAAAAATACATCATGACTTTTCCAACAACCCAATACATAGCATTTCATTGTCAATGATACATGCTCATTTAATTACCCCATTGATAGAAAATGACAAAATCATTTTCCCCGTTATTCTTATAATCAGTGCTGCTCTGAGCATCCTACATGCATGTCTTAGTGTACTTTGTATAGTTATCATCTTAGAATAAATTCCTAAAAGTGGAACTGGGTCAACAAACAAGCTTGATTTTGAAGTTTGCTTAAAAGTAAATAATGGCAGTGAACATCAGTGTTGATATAGGCTAAAGAATTAGATTTTATTTGTTAACAGAAGTATGATTATATTCCTGAGTAAATAATTTTACAAACTGTTTCTCAAAATTGGAGATAGGATCTTACCTGCCAACCCTGAGGGAAAAGATGGGGATGAGCCACCTGGCACATCACGACAAGAATATCCCGAAGAGTTTACAGATGGCAAACATGAGTCACTCTTCAGCCTGGAAACCAATTTTCTGGAAGAGGAAAGTGGAGGCAACTGTCCTCTGAAAGCATCTCAAGGTCAGAGCACAGTGTGTTGTTTGTATTCACCAGATGCTTAGTGTGGGGGTTGTAGGCTAATAACATGTTAAATCTCCCATCATTGGAATGAGCAGCAATGAAAACAGATCTGTTAGCAGCTAGATCAAGTGCTGGGAAAAAATACTTCTCAAAGGTATTTTGTGCTTTTCAGTGGTTAGGCAGTATTGGGAGGGGTGGGGGATGGCGGTGATGTTTAGGAGAACAAACAGCTTAAGAATGGGAGCAGGGGAGGCCATACCCCAGGCCTCCCATTTTCACAGTTAGGGTCAGAGAAAGACTTCTGATTTTCTTCCCAAGTAGGGAAGAAAGAAAGGAGAAATACTTTGAACTTTTTTCTTTACCCTTCGCTTGCTCTTTTTTGTTAGAATGGTGATTTTTAAGATTTGTGAGACCCAGGAGTGGCTAATCTGATTGGTCCTTATTACCCTGGAGTTCCTTAGAAGCCCAAAAAGCTCCACTCTGCCTCCCCGGTCTCTCACAGCCTCTTGTCCAAATGACAGTCGCTTGGACAAGGCCTTTCTATTGTTGGCTTGGGCAGATCCTTACTCTCTTTCTCTCAAGACCAGTTTCTTAGCCTGCATCTGGGTGGGCTAGTCAGGTGTCTCATTCTGTTTCCTGACTCCCTTTGTTGGTCCCAGTGCTCTTCAACCCAGCTATATCATTAATGAAGCTGAAATTTTAATTGGATCATTTGGTTCTGATGGTTATTATGCCAGAGAGGGAGAAGTAGAGGTAGAATTCCCATTCTGAATCATCAAAATTTAAAAGCCTGGAGGAAACATTAGGAAGCTTGACTGTCCTAAAATATCTCTGGTTGTTGTGCCTGAGCAAATATATTAGTACCTAGAATTCTTATGTCCTGTTGTTCACTCTTATCTTAGGTATTGAGTACAGAATGCATTGCAGTTGAAGTTTTACCATTTGGAGCCTTGAGTGGGCTATTTAACTTTGGTCTGCTTCTAAATAGGGGAATGGAAGAGAAGGTTGGGTGGCCAGCTCAGGGCACTGAAGATAACCCCGAGTGAAGGTGCTGCCATTTAGATCATTTGCTCAACTCAGCTGAGTATTGAGCATTTCTTTGTGTGCTGCAATGCAAAATAAATCAGACATGGAACCTGCCCTCAGGGCTCTTACAGTCTAGTAGATGAGATAAGGCATGCACATATATGTGTTGGGGCTGGTGGGTAGGGTGGGGTGGGGGGCTGTGTGTAGAGGACCAGGGATGGCCTCGTAGTTGAGCCAACACTATGCCTGACAACAGTAGGCTCCTGGAAAGTAGCTACTAATTGTGAGTCAGGGAGTAATATTAAACATACTATGTATATACAAAAATGAGGTGAAGGACAGGATAGAATTTTTGTTTGTTTGCTCTTTTAAGGAGGGCACAGCTCACAGTGGCCCATGTGGGGATTGAACCAGCAGCCTTGGTGTTATCAGCACCATGCTCTAACCAACTGAGCTAACTGGCCACCCCAGGATAGAGTTTTTAATGAAGGAAAGCCACAGAGACAGAAGAACTGGAGGGCCATATAATCCAAAAATTTCATGGGAGAGGTAACTTGGAGGTATACTTTCTGTAGTGCCCCAAATTTCAGACTGAGAAATTTCTTCAAATGTTTTTGAGCTGCAGGGTAAAATGCTTTAGAAAAGTGAACCTGTCAGAAACTTTCAAGCTCTGGACTGGGAGAGAGGATGGGGAAAGGAGATGGGGAAAAGGATGAGTTAGCATAATGAAAAACAGCATGTCATTCACAGAGGAAGACCAAAAAATGCCTGCCATTTCCTCCAAGTGTTGTGACATTCTTTATTTCTGAATTAGATCCATTTCTACAACACGTGAACAAAGAACTGAAAGAAAAAGAAATTCAGGCTATTGCCACAAATCCCAAAGTTACCCACCAGCTAAAAGTAAGTGTTTCTTGGTCATCCCAATCACAGGGAGCAAAGCTCTAAGCAAAGCAGTGGTTTTGGGTCTTAGCAGTCTCCCCAAATGCAGGGTATATACCAGTGGTAGATGGCTTGATGCGGGAGTAAGACACAGGAAGGTTGGAAGAGGCCCATGGGGCACAAGTGTGATTAGGAAAGGCCCTGGGAAGCTGGAGTGTGGGAGCCAGGTAAGGTAAGAGTGTTTTGGAGACACAACCCCAGGGTTTAGACCAGTATCTGCAAGGCACTGTTAACATGACCGCAGGCAAGTTAATCTACCTTTTTGATCTTCACTGTTCTTATCTGTTAGAGGGGGAGAGTAATGCCTACCTCAAAATAATTTATTGACTGATACATAGAAAGCATTCAGTAAAACATAGATACTGCTGCTGTTCATTTGTTTGAAATATCAGATGTATGTAAAACAAGTAAATCACTCAGATATGGAGCAGTTTTTGCTTTGATTTTTTGTTTTTCACCAACTGATGCTGTTCATGGTAGTTGGCCATACTTTTGTAATTGTAATTTTTATTGCAATAATTCCTTTTTTTAGAGGGCAGTGTCACTGGCCCTCATATGTGGGACCTGAACTGGGCCGCTGGCTTCCCAAGCCAGCTCTTAACTACTGCACCACTTGGCCAGCCCCTTGCAGTAATAATTATAGATACAGTTGTAGGAAATAATACAAAGATGTCCGTTTTGCCCTTTGCCCAGTTTTCCCAAATGGTAACATCTTGCAAAACTGTAGTACAATATCACAGCCAGGAAATCGACATTGACAAACCTACATGTCTTATTCACATTTCCCATTTTGTGCCTGCTCAGTTGTGTGTGTTTATACTGTTTCATCACTTGTGTAGTTTCTCCATCCACCTCTGTGGTCATGAGGCGGAACGTTTTCCAGCTCCATAAAGACCCCGCCCCTCTTTTCCCCTCGCCCTTTCATAAGCACACCCACCTCCTTGCCCCATTCCTAATCCTTGATAACCACTAATCTGTTTTCCATGTCTATACTTTTGTCATTTCAAAAGTATGTGAAGAATTTGGAATCCTGTAGCTTCTTTGAACCTCAGCATTTCCTAAACTATAAGAAGAGCATTATAGTACTGACCTTGTAGGGTTATTATGAGGATTCAATGAGATGACCTATAAGTCACTAGTCTTGGTAAATTGTGAAGTACTATGTGAATATATGGTATTATAATTCATCTCTGACTGAGCCCTTGATCTCTTTCTCCCCTAGTGGCCCTCCCTGGGCCAGCTTGTCTTTTCATCCAAGTTTCAGAAGTTGGAAACATTTAAATCCCCAAAGGATGTTGACTTAAAGTCACTTCATCTCCAGAAGCCCCTGGAAACCACCTGGCCCAAGACCAACAGCCAGTTTCTCTCTGGTCTCCACAAATCAAGCAGCCCCTTCACGCCCCTTCAGAAAGAGCTCTTCCTGATTATGAATTCGTACCGGGACTTGTTCTACCCAGAGAGGACCGCCCTGAAGAATGGGGAGGAGGTCCGCCATGTGTACTGCCTGCACGCCATAAATCACGTCCTCAAAGCCAACGCCCAGGTGCTTGGCAACAACAGCAGACGCCGAAGCCAGAAACTTGGCGCGGGTGATGACGATGACTTCAGGGACCAAGGGCTAACGAGGCCCAAGGTGAGTGGCCACGGGAGAGCTTTGCCTTCAAGAAGCTATGCTGCGGGCCGGCCCAGTGGCACGGTGGTCGGGCGCTGGCTTGGGAGGCCAGCGGCCCCTGTTCGGGTCCCACATGTGAGGGCCAGTGACACTGCCCTCAAAAAAAAAAAAAAAAGAAGAAGCTAGGCTGCGAGTCACTGCCACGTAGGTGCTTGGCACCCGCAGGCGCTCAGGTGTTTAATGATTAGAGTGACGAATGAGTCCAAGAGAACATGCTGGATGGGCCAGGCGCTGCCAGAGCAGTGCTGCACGCGGCTCAGTGGACTATTTCCAACAGCGGAGCTCACTGGGAACTTGCAAGTAGGAGGTACTCTCCTTAAAGATAAGCCCTGAACATACAGAACACTGCGTTGTAAATCCCTTCTTTGTGATTGTCAGAGCTGGGCGGGACCTTATTGAGCCTTTTACCCAATCCCTTTATGTTGCAGCTCTAGCCTGAGACCTAGATTTGTAGGGGGCCTTGCTTTAGAGAACCAGGAGAAGAGCAGCAGAGCTGGGACTAGAACCAAGGATTCTCTTCCCTAAGCCACACACATATGTGGACCTTGGAAAAGAAAAATCCCAATTTTTCCATTGTATAGTTATTGCTGCTTAAAGCCCATTTATTTGGGTTCATAAGCCTAAGCTCCAGGGCCCACCGAGTGGCGCAGTGGTTAAGCGCTGGCTTGGGAAGCCAGCAGCCCCGGTTCGGGTCCCACATATGAGGGCCAGTGACACTGCCCTCAAAAAAAAAAAAAAAGAAAAAAAAGAAGCCTAAGCTCCAGTGGCTTTAGGGCTTTGATAGATAACATCTTTCAATTCTGTCTACACTTTTCATGATGTTACAGAGCTAGGCCCCTCCTTCCGCTTAGCCCATGTCTCTCCATATGGAAGAGGCCTCATCTCTTTAGATTGTTCTCAGTGAACTTAATAAGATTCTCCAGTTTTAATACTGATGTGGCTTTTAGAGATTTCTTAGTCCAACCCCCTTGTTTGATGGCTGGGGAAACCAAAGCCTGGACACTTACTTAGGGTCACAGCTGGGACAGTAATTCGGCCCTCTTCTCTTTTGGTCCATCTACCCTGCACTGCACTAAGCTGCATTCCCGCCTCCCTCTGGCTGTGCTCGTTGTCTCCTGGGAAACTGCCTCAGAGCCTTGAACTCAGGATTGTAAGATGATCTATTTCCATTTAGAATTGCAGAAATGAGTAAGAGACAGATTACCCAGGAAGCACCCTTAGAATTTGGTGAATGCGTGATCTGACTGGGGTTATTTCCACTGATTATATTGTTTACAAAAGGGTAGTTAGAAATTAATCATTTATTAAGCGTCTTCTGTTTTTTTCCCGCTTCAAAAGTTGTATCTTTAAGCATGTTAGGAAATGTTGGGAAAACGAAGTCCTATGTTTCCCATTAGAATACGATCTTATTTCAGAAATACTTTATCATCATTTCTCAAAAAATGCTCTACAGAATGTACTATAATAGAAAATTAGTGATGCATTAGTCCTTTCCCTTACCAGCTTTACTTGTTCTCCGCTTCGTACATCTAATGCACTCTTTTTGTTTTTTTTGAGGGCAGTGTCACTGGCCCTCATAAGTGGGACCCGAACCGGGGCCGCTGGCCTCCCAAGCCAGCGCTCAACCGCCGCGCCACTTGGCCGGCCCCTAATGCACTCTTTATTCAGCGTATATTTGTTCCTTGGGTCTCCTGTGGAAGATAGAAATGAGCCACATTCCTTGCCCGCACAGAACTTGTGTGTTTATGTCCTGGGGTGTTTGCTCGTGGACACCCCTGTTAAAGGTACTGACTTAGCCTAGAAGGTATTTTCAGATTCTGCGTGAGACTCGCCTCCCATGGGCCTGTGAGATGAAAGCCCACAGGACATGGTGTTGTGGGTATGCTCAGCTCTGAGCACTGAGCCAGGGTGTGCGCAGAGGGGGTGGCATGGTCCCTGGCCGGGGGCTGCTGCCATATGAGCGCTCCTTAGCAGGATCCCCTCGATCCGCCCTCCCTCCCCTCGCCCCACGGAGGCTGCCCATTGTTTCTTCTAGGTGCTGATAGTGGTGCCATTCCGGGAAGCTGCTTTGCGGGTGGTACAGCTCTTCATCAGCCTCCTTGAGGGCGACAGCAAGAAGAAAATAATTGTGAGCAACAAAAAGAGGTTTAACGGAGAGTATGGCTCAGATCCTGAGGAGAGACCACCCAACCTGAAGAGGCCTGAGGATTACGAAGCAGTATTTGTCGGCAACATCGATGACCACTTCAGGATCGGTAATTCCTCCGCGTCGGAGCTGAGACCCCGAGGGACCCTGAGGCGTGAGGTTCACATAGCGGGAGGCGAGAAGCCGGGAATTGGGCGTCTCGGTCTCCTAACAGCTGAGATGCATTTGAGACATCTTGTCTGCCAGGGGAGAGAGCCCTGCCGTGGCTAATAGGATGCACCCTTGGCTACTGGGGTGGAGTGTCTCTGCAGGGGTGTGTAAAGGCGCATCCCCATTAATAACAGAAATGCCTCCGCACACCCATGGCTGGTGGCACATAGTTGATGCTACAGGAATTCTCAGGGGAGCTGGAAGTGATGGACTGAAGGGGTCAGTCTGGGACGGCTGAATAATCTGAGCGTCTGTCCACAATGGTGGAGTTCCGTCCTGCTTGCCAGGTACGGTGCTTACCCCTGACGTATCGTCACTCAGGACTTACTGATTCTCATCTCACTTTTCACGTTTTTGCTAGTCTCATTCAGCTCCCATGTGCTTGATTGGTTGTACATTGATAAAGTTCTTGGAAAAGTCCATTAGTCAAATATGCTCATTCACCAAGCATTTATTAAGCATCTCCTCTGTGCCAGGCACTAAGAACCTGGGGATATAGAAATAAAAGTTAGGGTTCCTACTCTTTAGGAAGTCCAGCCGAACGGGGACATAGACAGTATAGTATGAGAAGTGTTGTGATGAGAGGCTTCAGTGGGTGTTCTGGGATCATTTGAAGCAATTTCCTTACCCACATGGGCAAAGGGCGGTTAGGGAGGCCTCTGGTGGACGGGCCGTCTGTACTGAGTTCAACCTGAGTGGGATTTACCCAGTTACCAAGGGGAGTGGTTAGAGTGGAGGGAAACGTTTCAGACAAGGAAGTGCACGTACAGAGGCCTCAGTGAATAAGCTGGTCTTGACCCAATCATCACACGGGCTGCAGCATGGCAGGAGTGGGAGGTGCGAGGGGACGAGAGTTGGTGTCCAGTTTAAACGTGCAGGTCTCTAGCAAGTTGCTGGTATGTTAGTCTTGAGTTCAAGAAAGAGATGTGGGTGGGAAATACAAATTTGAGCAAAGGCAATATTAAAACCATGCTTACTGAATAAATTTACCCAAAGCTCTATGTAGAGTGTAAGTAGAACTTGGGGGTGAATCCCAGAACTTGAGGGTTTGTGGAAGAGTTATTTGGATCTGGAAAGACTGATAAGGGCCAGACAGGTGATAGAAGAGGAAGTAAGGATAGAAGTCATGGGAACCACCAGTGGGGAACAGAACATTTCCAGGAGGGCATGTTCAGAATGCTGCTTGTGCGTTTATGACAGGGACCACTAAGTGCCTTTACGTTGGCCGTGGAGAGCTATTGGTCACCTTATCAAGTGGAGTTTCAGTGACATCCTGAGCATCAGAGGCCAGATGGTGATGCATTGAGGAGCAAGTGGGAGATTTCAAAGCAGAGACAAATTTCTGGAAAAGTTTGACAGTGAAGGAAAGGAAAGGGGGGAGCTAGAAAGGACCCAGATGGAAGGGAGGGATGATGATGATGATTTTAATAATTAAAGCAGTTTGAGCATGGCTATGTGCTAAGGGGAAAGACGTGGAAGGTACGAGGATGGGGATGCTGTGAGTGGCTGGCAGCTAATGGCTGGGCGGTGATGACTGCACTGATGTGTACACGGCTGTCTTGTGTAGGAGTGGCAATACTTCAGAGAAGCATCCGACTCTACGCCCCCTTTTACTCCTCGGACATCCTCATTGCCTCCCCTCTGGGCTTGAGGACCATCATTGGAGCAGAAGGAGAGAAGAAGAGAGATTTCGACTTTTTGTCTTCTATTGAGCTCCTCATCATTGATCAAGCTGACATTTACCTGATGCAGAACTGGGAGCATGTCCTGGTAATGCTGGCCATCCACGTCTCGGGGAACGAGACGCTCTGGGTTAAGTCCTGCAGGGCTCCTTACGTCCGTTAGTTTGAAACAGGAGAATAGTCCACATTTTCCAATTTGAAAATGGAAAACTTTGTCCCTCTTCCACCCACAGATTGGTCCATAAACAATCCAAAGAGATAAAGATTCTTGTCAATATTTTCAAATGTCCAGAAAAGATTTCTTCCCCTGGAAGGTCACTTCTGCTAATCTACCTCTTTAGTGTGGCTGGTTGAAAATCCTCCCCAAGAGGAATGTTTTTACCTGATGTAATTCCTCCTGCAGTTTATGCTCATTCTTTTTTGTTTGGTCTTCAGTGGAGATGGAAAAACATTGCTCATAATTCCTCAATGAGTGATCTTGTTTCGCAGAGACATGGAGGATGTCTTATCCACGTACTGTAATTTAGGCTGTAATTTTTTTCTCCGTCTCCACATACTCTGCAGTGTTGTCAGTTTTAGGATTAAAAACCGGTGCTTTGGAACAGTCCCATCACAGCTATAGGTTTGTTTTTTTAAGGCGTATGAGAACTTACATGTCTTACAACCTAAGGGCTTGCAGGAAGCTTTGGACAAATAAAGGGGAGTACTATTATAAGGTGGGAATAGATTTGTAGTACTCGTTACCCGTCAGTATTCATTACTAGGTGAAAAGACAGTTAAAGAGTGTAACTGTTTGGCAGGTGTAGTGGCTCTGGGAGCCTCCTCATGTTTCGAGAACCAGGCCATTGAAGGACAGCAGCTCTGTTTTCCATGTCGTTTCCCTTCTTGTGCAAGTGTGGGCCTGAGTAACCCACAGGGTGACCAGGGTGGCATTTCAGAAGTGCCTTGTAAAGGAATATTCCTGTAGATACCATTTTGATCCTCTTTGAAGGGTCTAAGAGGCGGTCTGTTTTAGCTGATCTTGTTGGGGGTATTCGGCTGACTAGGGGCAGGTCACTCGCTCATCTGGGCATCAGTTTTCCTGTTGTAACTTGGGAAACGCCAGCACATACTGTATCCATTAGATGACAGACTACTTGTAAAGTGCTCAGCAGTGCCCAACAGGTAAATGCTCAGTCAATGCTAATGGTAGTGTCGTTTCCGCTGCAAGCACCTGATGAACCATATAAACCTGCTGCCCTTGGACTCACATGGGGTGGACTTTTCTCGAGTGCGGATGTGGAGCCTGAATAACTGGTCCAAGTTCTACCGCCAGACCCTGCTGTTCGGGGCCCTGCAGGACGCTCAGATCAACTCTGTGTTCAGCAAGCACTGCGTCAATGCGCAGGGCCAGGTGCGTTCCCCTTCTTTCTCGGGTCTCGGGAAGCGTGTGGAGAGGAGGCCATTAGGTCGGTGATGGGGATGGCTCGCCGCCTGATGCTCTCACTGACTCCTGGCAGGTGGCCGTGAGGAGCGTCCCAATGACGGGTTCCATCAGTCATGTGCTGGTGCAGCTCCCACATGTCTTCCAGAGGATGGAAGCTGAGAGCCTCGCTTCGGTGATTGATGCCAGGTATCCACCCCTCCCCAGTCCCGTCAGCCACTTGGGGCCACAGAGAAGGATTTGACCTTCCTACACACTGAGAACTGGATTCCGTGCTGGTTTTCTTTGATTACCATTTACCAAATAAGATGACATTGACGGAGGGCAGAGGAAACTGAACCCCAGAGAGAAATGGTCCTGGGCTTAGTTCTCAGCCCAGAGGTCGGCAAACTGCAGCTGGCGAGCCACATGTGGCTCTCTGGGGACGTACATGTGGCTCTGAAGTAACATTGAAAATGAAAATAAAACGATCATAGTTTCATTTATAAAAGTTTTAAAGGATATTATTCACAAAATGGTGATTTTATTTGTTCTTTGGCTCTTGAATCATTTTTAAATTGTTGTGAGGGACAGGATTGTCTCTTCCATCTCAAAAGTTTGCTGACCCCTGTCATAGCTAGTTAGTGGCAGGGTTAGTACTGTAAATCAGGGCCCTTCTCTCTAGACGTGGCATTTTTAAATTATATTACGCCGCTTAATGCTACAAAGCGTCCCATGTCAACAGCTTATTTGTAAGCCCTTTAGGGCAAGAACTATTTTTCTAATTTTCTCTATAATTTCCTCCTGTCTCCTCGTTGTGGTAGCAGAATGGTGTTTAGCATATGGGAGGTGCTCAGCAATTATTTGTTGACGGACTGACCGGCTGATGACAGACTGAATGAATGAATGAGTAAATGATGTGGTTAGATACGTCCTAGAATAATTTTCTGGGATAACTGGCATTACATCTATTCTTTATGATGAATGATGTCAGAACTTATTTTTTAATGTGCTTGTCAAGTTTTGTTCTTAGTTAATCTCTGCAATGGGGTAAGCCATATTGGTCTCTTTGGGGACATAGAGGGAGATTATGAGCTGCCCAGGGTCACAGCAGTGACACTGCGTGCTCAGCTCTAGACCACTGACTTTACCCTTTTCCTTTCCAAATTAGGTTTAACTTTTTCGTGAACAAGATTTTGCCTCAGTATCGTGATGCAGTCATGTCTCACACGCTCATCTATGTCCCCTCCTACTTTGACTTTGTGCGTCTCCGAAATTACTTCAAGAAAGAGGATCTGAACTTCACACACATCTGCGAGTACACGCCGAAGTCTGGTATTTCCAGGGCCAGACACTTTTTCCTTCAAGGAGAGAAGCAGTTTCTGCTCCTCACCGAGCGCTTCCATTTCTACAAAAGGTAAAGTAGTGCCAGGCTTCGAGTGATGTCTCCGAGGGGGAAAAGCAGAGCAAATCACTTCTGAGTGCGTGGGAGGTTTTGCAGTGTTACGAGGGCGTGCCCCTCACTGCCTCTTGTAGAGAAGCCAGTTTGGGGCTGCACAGACTCTTCTTAGTTGGTTGGTTTCCTTTCAGAATCGGCATTGTTGGAAAAGGCTGTGGAAACAAATGAGGGACTACAGCATAACCTGTGTATAGACCTGGAGAGGGTCCATACTTGGGGACTTCCTGTAGCTGTAACCTCAAGAAAGACATTACAGAATCGAACAACTCTTGACAGGGACAACACAAGTGAATACGGAAAGGATAGGGACCTATAGCAGAAGCACAGACAATATTGGGGGCTCTGTCGTCTGTGGAGATGGACACTGAGCAGTGTCAGTGTTCAGAAAGTTCCAGTGTGTCCTGAAGGAGGCATAAACTTACTTCCTCACCAAGAAGAACCAGGACTAAAGGGCCCCTGATATTTGCAGGAGGCAAAAAGTGAGGTACCAAGAGTTGAATATTTAAGGGTTTCATCATTTGTATAGCTTCCTTACCATGTGACTTATAAAATAAGTCTGATTGGCTTTTTTAAAAAAATTCTAATTCAAGTGTTGGGAACATTGAGCCTGCTGTTACTATAAGGGGGTACTTGCAGCCCTGTGTGCCCCCAGAGCTCAGGTGTTTCATTGTTTTGCTAGTTGTCTGCTGCCAAATGAAAAAGCCCTTTTGAACACTCACCTGGAGAGATGGAAATGGTGTCCTATTGCCTCTTCCTTATTTTAGTTTTTTAAAAAATTTTATTGGGGAACATCCGTGGCCATTGGTTACACATTGCTTTCGTGCTACAATGGCATAGTTGACTCTTTTAATGAGCTCACAGTGCCCATGCTGGATCGAACCGGCAACCTTGGTGTTATCAGCACCACACTCTAACCAACAGAGCTAACCGGACCTCCGCCTCTTCCTTATTGATTCACGATAATGTCCAGTGAATTTAAGTTCTGACTTTGCTGGTTATTAACTCAACCATATGTCCTAACACGGGGCATGTTTTCACAGAGAATCGCTAACATATAAGCCTGAAGTCACCAGGAGTGTGTTAGATGATGCGTTCTGATATTGCATCTCCTTTTAGTTTATGCTGATTAGGACGATGCTTCCTGGATGTGTTCTTATTACCAAGAAGGGGAGGGCGGGCTGTCATGAACATGACATGCTCTTTGGGTATTCTGCTGACCAGGTGATCTCTGAGTGGAGCGTTGAGAAATGACGACATTTGTGTTTCCTGGGCTCCATTCTCAGCTACCCAGACAAGGCTGTTTGGCCAAAGAGTGTTCGTTAATGAATGTCTGCTTGTTGGCATCACCATTTGCTTTGTTCCAGTGAGTTGTTTTCATTCCTGTTGGAGAGGGGCATTTTGGGGGACTTTGTACTCAGCAGGTCTTAAGAACCCTAAGTTTTCTATCAGCTTGACAAATGAAAGCAAGCTCTTTCAGTGAAGTGAATAGATTGGAAATCTTCCCAGTGTGATTGTCTTAGCAAGTGTGAAGTAAGCTGGGATGAGGAAAGTTCTCCAAAAGCAGCTTTTCAAGGACTGGGCATGACGTCCTGCATAAGAGAAAGAAGTCCTTGCTCCTAAGTAGGCAGGACAGTCCCCGTCTTAGTGTTCGTTTCTTTACCAAACCATTTTTGCCTGCACAATCATTACAGAGACAAACCTAGTATGCGCCATTCGCTTTATAACCTGGACCAGGTTAATAGGTATAGCCCAGTTGAAGATGAATAGGAAAAATTGCTTTAGAGTTCTCCAATTGCTAATTATTTCAGGGTTTCCAACTCCAGAATTTTTTGCTTCAGAGATCACCAAGGTGATGATGGGTATTTTGATCTGCAATACCTTTGTGATTTGATTTTTTTTTTTTTAAAGGAAGATGCAATGGATCTTAACTTTTTTTTAAAAACATTTTATTGGGGAATTGGGGGAGGGGAACAGACAAGTTGCTGTCTTTTTGTTCTTCAGTCTAGTTGCGGAGGACATTGCTTCACTGGCCCATGTTGGTATTGTCATTGTGCTCTTCCCAGATGAGGCAGATCGGTCGCCTGCCTCTGGCTGGTCGCTCATCACGGCTATTGGCTGCTCATGCTGGTTGCCAACCACTCACTGTAGCCTATGGCAGCCCACTGCTGCAGGGGCTGCAGCCGACACCATCGCCGGGGCTCGCACAGCCCAGCTTCAGGTGGAGCTGTTGTTAGCTGTAGAGGGCAGTGTCACTGGCCCTCATATGTGGGATCCAAACCGGGGCCTCTGGCATCCCAAGCCAGCTCTTAACCAATGCGCCACTCGGCCGGCCCTGATTTGATTTTTTATTTGACCTTGGGAAAAGTACGTTTGTTCTAAACTTTAGTATCCAGCTCAAATTCTGTATTTATGTTCTCTATGGAAGCAGGCAGTGTAAGAAATATTACAATTTATTTGTGAACTAGCGAAAAAAATTACAACCTGAAGATCCATTTTCTTTGGGGGAGATGAAACCAGCAGAACCTTAAAATTGGACGGGCAGCTGGCCATGCAGTCCCTCCTGAGGACTGAAGGTTCGCAGAGCTTTCCCTGAGCAGCATCAGTGGGCACCACAGCAGGAAGGATTGTCAACTAGGAGGCTGGGAAAGGCTGCTGGAGTTTCTGTACCCCCTGATCCTATATGAGAACCCCAGTTCTAGAAATAGTAGACCTGTTCTCTCTAGACCATACGGAGGAGCCAGCATTTCAAGCCACTTACGGGTGCCTCATTTATCTTTAACAGTTGGCAAGTAACGCAGACATCTGAAATGTTCTTCGTTTTAGGTCCCATTAGGGGGTTAGGCCATATTTGTAGGCATCACTCAAGTCCCAAAGGATATACAAAGGAGGAGGAGGACAGTAGGCACTCAGCACCCCTCTGAAGAGGCCCTGGCCATGATCTCTGTTTCCAGGAGCTACTAGATTCTGCAATGCTGAATTGGGACTGAGAGAGATCTTGTTTTTCAAATACAACATTTATTGGGTTTGTTGTTTTATAAATACTCTGATTTAAGAGTATTACCCAATTATTGTAGCAAACTTGGAAAATCTAGGTTCAAAAAAGAAAATGGAATCACATATAATCTCACTGCCTTGATATAAATAGTCATTTTATTGTATCTCTTTCCTATATTTTTTAGGAAAAGGTAGGAAAAATATGTGCACATACACAAGGCGTTTTTTTACACTTAGCAAAATTGGTATCACACTATACACGTTGGGATTTCTTTTTCTTTTATCTTAAATGTTTTATGTGCTCATTGAAAAAGCATTTAAATATGTTAACATTTATATATATATATATATTTATAAATCATGGATATTAATATATATAGTTCTATCCTGTCCTCACACACCCCAGCTTTTTATTTGGTAAGATTTAATTTCAGAAGAAATTGGAAGACTATAACAGTGAACATCTGTAAGTCCTTTCACTTGGATTTCACCAGCTGTTAGCATTTTGCCACATTTTGCACACACCCATGTTCTTTGTCTCTCTTTCTCTCTCTTTCTCTTTTCTCATATCTCTTATTTTTTCTTCCTGAAACACTTGAAAGTAAATTGCAGGAGGCGTCATGACAGTTAACCCCTAAATCTTTCAGCATCAAAACCCTGGCTGGCACCTCTCCAGGTGTAATCTGAGACTGGTCCCCCGGCCTGGGAGGAGAAAGACTGAAGAAAAAGGCAGATTGGTGGTGGCAGGTTTAATAAGCAAGAGAACTTAACTTACAAGACTTGTTTGGGCAGCCACAATCTTAAAAGTTTATAAAAGTTTTTATAACTGGGGTCAGTCATGTACCCAGGGGGCCTTAAATGGGGTCAGGCATGTACCCAGTCCAGATGGTCTTAACAACACGTTTCTATCTCAGGGCCCCATCCTTGGAGCAGCTTCTTGGAGCAGGAAAGGCAAGTGGAGCACACATTGCAAAGCACAGGGAAAAGGGAGGAGCCTGACTGCCCAGCTTCAGCCTGAGGGTCAAACTGGTGGTCAGGTCTTCTCAATGATCTTCCCCAATAAGTGTGAAGTTTCGAAAAACAACATTCTCTGATCTAACCACAATACTGTTATACCACTTGACATTACTACAATAATACCTAATATAGAGACAGTATTCAATTTTTCCTAGTTGTCCCCAAAATGAGCATTATAGCTATTTCCCCTATCCCCAACCCATGATTCAGTTAACGACCTGACATTGCATTTGATTAACATGTTTCTTTAGTCTATCTTAGTTCTCAAGCCGAGGCAGTTTTGGTTTTCAAGGGACGTGTGTCAATATCTGGAGACATTTTTGCTTGTCACAACTGGAGGGTTATTCTTGGGGTGTAGTGGTTCTGTTGGGTGGAGGCCTGGATGCTGCTAAACACCCCGCAGTGCACAGGACGAGCGCCCCAACAATTACCTGGTCTGATGTCCGTAGTGCTGAGATGACATAATCCAAAATAACTCTCTTTCTTTCTGTTTCAAGACATTGACATTTTTCAAAGAGTTTAATCCAGCTTCCTGTAGAATGTCCCCCTTTTCCTTATTTAAATGAGTGGTTCCCAAACTTTGCTGTACATTAGAATTCCCTTGGAGCCTTAAAAAATCCGAATGCCCAGGTCGTACCCCAATACCAATTGAATCACAGCACCTGGAGATGGGGACCAAGCATAGTATGTATTTAACAAAAAGGTGAATCACCATACAGGCCTAATTTGGGACCACTGATTTAGATGGAACATTTTTTGATAAGAATTCTACATAGAGTACTTCCCACCACCTGTCATCGAGAGGCACATAGTGTCAGTTCATCCCATTTTGGGTGATGCTAAATGTAATCCCCTGGGCCAGGTGGGTCTGCTCTGCATCAGACTCTCCATAGATACCTTTGCTATGTAAGTAAGAAGTAATCTAGGGGGTGTATAATGGACCCTTTAATGGCTTCACAGCATTACATTGTATGGATCTATAATTAACCCACTTTCCTTTTAATAGGCACATAGGTTTTGTTCCTCTTTTCTGCTATGATATATAGTAATGCCAAGAACGTCCATATGTGTAGTTAATGGCATAGTTGCCTAGTTATTTACTTAGGATCAACTTAGAAAGGACAACTTATTAGTTCAAAGGCTGTACACAATTAAAAATTCGCTATACATTGTCACTTATTTGCCCTCTCCCTCCCATCTTCCCCTTCTCCCCCACCCCTAACACACACACACACACACACACACGTACGTTTATACTTCAGTGGCTTATTTCTGCAAAACCCCACTTGTTGCCAGTGACTGATAGTCAAAATGATACTACATTGTTTTAATGTCTTTTTCGTGTTTTGTTTGTTTGTTTGTTTTGTAATTGTCAATTGAATGTAGAGGCTGAGGTGAGCAGTGCTGATTTCTGGGCACACCTCTTCTGTCAGGCCATGAGTGTGGGAGTTGGGAATCCAGTCAGGATTGGTTGTGACTGTAGATCCTCCCCTACACCACAGACTTCAAATTCCTCCGGCAGACAGTAGCTCAGCGTGGGGCCCAGGCGCTGGAGGGTCTTCTCTCATGTCCAGATCTCCTCTCAGCTTTCAGCAAGTCCTGTCCCCCAGTGCCAGGGGAGGGTCTCACACACTCTGGGCCTCCCCCAGCAGCAGGCTGCTCCTGCGAGTGCCAGGGGAGGGTCTCACACACTCCGGGCCTCCCCCAGCAGCAGGCTGCTCCTGCGAGTGCCAGGGGAGGGTCTCACACACTCCGGGCCTGCCCCAGCAGCAGGCTGCTCCTGCGAGTGCCAGGGGAGGGTTTCACACACTCCGGGCCTGCCCCAGCAGCAGGCTGCTCCTGCGAGTGCCAGGGGAGGGTCTCACACACTCCGGGCCTGCCCCAGCAGCAGGCTGCTCCTGCTTGTTCCTTCCTCCAAGACTTCAGGTGGGGATTCTCCTGACTGGTTCAGCTCTGTTTTAGGCAGGCCCTGTTCACCCTGGGCTTTCAAAGCGGGACTTTCAGGGTTCCTGCACCCCCCCCCCCCATGGCAGCCAAACTGTCTTGTGTCTGAGAGGGGTCTTGGTGGGAAGTTCCTACTTCCACCCCTGCGCTGGCAGACCTCTGCTTACATCAGTGCAGGATCTTGGGCTGACCGGGTTTTCTGTTCTTTCCCCAGGGTCAGGCTGCTTTTTACCGGGTGTCAGTTGTGGTGGGGAGTGATGGGGATGAGGGGGTTCGCTGCCCTTCCCTTAGGGGGATGACTTTTGCTTCACCTTCTCTCCCCATTCCCCAGCAGTTGACCTTTGCCCCTCTCCATTTGGCATCAGGCTTTTGCTTCCTATAAGATACCATCTGGGAAGCGAGCGAGGGTTCACATCTGCATCACCAAGTGGGGTCTCTCAGGTCCTCTATCCCCCCTCCAGTCTTTCTCCAGGACTCCCAGTGGAGACCTGGGGAAAAGAACTCATGAGGGCAGGGGATCTGAAGGAGTAGCCAGGAATCTCAGGGATTCTGAACTGTCACACAGTCCACACTTGCCCTTTAGAATTTTAAAAAGCGTAGCTGTTTGGTTCCCACCCACTTTCTTGGCGACTGCCCTTCTTCCTGCGCTCTACCAAAGGTGAAGGGGTTCACGAGTCCTGTCTTCAGAGGGCCTTGTCGCCCTGGGATCCGCTCAGTGTGGGGCTGAAGTTGCTCTCCCTGCCTCTTGAGACCTGGTTGCATGTCTCTTCCTTACTCCAGGTTCAGCAACGTGACAGTGGTAGCTTGAAATTGGCCATGGGGAGTATTTACATCACAGAAATTGGCAAATGCTTCAAATCAGCACCCTCCCTTGTCCATTGAGCACCAGTTACGAAACATACACCAGCATCCCTTTGAATCAGTTCACCTGTTGCCTTATGACATCAGCTGTCTTGGCTGAAGAAAAGAAATACTTTTGGAGATGATCTGGCTTTTTCTTGTTAGTGGGAGCTTTCTACATACTAAGCAGAAGTGGAACTCAATGTTTGTTTTTGTTTTGGTAAGTAGTGAGGTAGAACAGCTTATTGCAGTTCATTAGCCATTAGAATTCCTTTATGGAAAGGTGATGTTGAAAGGTGAGCCCACGAGTGGATTACAGTTACAGTTGGAAGAAGAGAGTCTCCAGAGAGATCAGGATGAGCCATGGGATAAAAAGGCAAGGAAAGCTTATCCTCTGTGAGTAAAATAAAATTCCCGAGGGACCCTCACATCAACAGTGTGAGAGAGTCTAAAAGAAAAAATCAAAACCTCGTTAACATATAAAATCTTTTGTTATGGGACCCCAGAGGAAATGACTGACCTCAACCAGAAGCATAATGAGTCCCTAGGATCTACACACACACACCGTGCAGCACTGTGCAGCAGGGAGAGAAGTGCAGAAGCTGTTGAAACTAATTGCTTTCCCATAATGCCTAATGTGTCTTCAGGCACGATTTTGTAAATGGATGAACTTGGGACATCTGCCATGGAGTTAACATGTCTATAGAGTGACAAAAAAAGACGAATGGCAATGCATTTACAGTTTGTGCAGTTTATTTTACGCACTGGCTCTGACCTCATCTCCATTGCAGATCATTCTGTTCTGCCTGATTATAATAAGGATAACATTAAATTGTAAGTGCCTGTTTTTTAAGTTTTCTGCAACAGACTTCTACTGCTACCTGAGTCTACCCAGAGTAGGCTTAAATAATACCAACTTATTTCATCATTGTCTTAAGCCAAACACTAGGAATGCAAATACGTTGTCACAAAAACAAGCCCTTCCAGCTCAAAGGAGAATAACCTTTGGTCTGTTACATGTGCCATTATCACCTTCTCTGAGTGTGAAGCAGCGAGAGCAAGCTCTGCCCCTGTGCATCTCTTAGTAGCTTTTCCAGACATTTTTCTCAAGTAAACAGCGCCTCTCTTTGCCCTTTAACAGGTATACAATAAAAGGCATCAGGAACCTGATTTTCTATGAACTGCCGACGTATCCCCACTTCTACAGTGAAGTGTGTAACATGCTGAGAGCCACGACCCGAGGAGAGGAAGCCGCTTGGACCTGCACTGTCCTCTACGCCAAGTATGATGCCCAGAGGCTGGCTGCTGTGGTCGGCGTGGAGCGGGCTGCGCAGATGCTGCAGTCCAGGAAGAACGTCCACCTCTTCATCACCGGAGAAAGATGAGAATTTGTGAGACCTAATGACTGATTCTGTGCTGCGTGGACCCAGTTCTGATCACTGCTGCAGTAAAGGACGGCGACAAGGAAGGGGCACCAGGCGGCGTCATTGCTGATACTTCTCAGGTCAAAATGTCAACCACATTTTGGTAACTCCCATCTTTCCGAGGTCAGGAGGGAGCCGGTGGGATTCTGTGAAATTGATGGACGGAAACTTCTACTTGTGATTCTTTTTGTAAGCCATAAATTCTTTTACTGAGACTTGATCTCTGCTTTATCACACTTGGTCAGTTCTTTCAGATGTGTCTATTTCTGTTTGACACTTTCTTAAAGTAAGGCTGACATATCATTGCTTGTGAACTGCTTGTGAGAAATTGGAATACTTCTTGCTGCTGAATATCACCGTAATTTCGGATCACACAGCTCTTATAGAACTGTTATTTTTTCCCGGCCAAACTTTATAAAACTGTACATATTCTGTTTTAATTCAGCCTAGAAGAGTGTATTTATTCACTGATCTTTTTTTTAACTCATAGTAAATGTTCTAGTTCAAAGACACACTTAAAATTTTTACATAAAATAACAACTTCTCTGTTTCAAGAAATAATTTTGTGAAACTATGTGTTGAAATATTCATCTTTAGCATCACCGTCTTCATCATTATGATAGTCATTTTTTAAGTCACATAACAAAAATGAAAAGGAAGTTGCACTTTTTAAAACATTTTTATTTTGAAATATTCTTAGAAAGAAAAATTAAGTCACAGATCCTGAACTATCTGAGAGTAAGTTGCCAACTGTCTGCCTATCACCCCTGATTTTAGCATGCATTTCCTACAAAAGACATTTTCTATGTAACCAAAAAAACAACCATGAAATCAAGAAATTGCCATTAATACCTTGTTCCCGTCTTATTACCTGATTCTTGGACCCCATTTATTGGATTGTCGGAAAAGTCATGACACATTTTTGCAACAAAAAACAGAAAAAAATACATCATGAGTTTTCCGATAATCCAATAGTTTTTGCCAGATGTCTCAGTCATAACCTTTATAGCTAAAGGATGCAGTTCAGAATCACACACTGCTTTTAGCTCTCATGTCTCTGTAGTGTCCTTTATTCTTGAATTTTCCATCAGCTTTTTTTTTTTTTAAAGATTTTTATTGGGGGAGGGGAACAGACAAGTTGCTGTCCTTTTGTTCTTCAGTCTAGTTGTGGAGGATGTTGCTTCACTGGCCCATGTTGGTATTATCATTGCGCTCTTCCCGGGTGAGGCAGATGGGTCGCTGGCCACTGGACCGCCACTAACTGCGGTTCTTGGCAGCTTGCGCCGGCTGCAGGGTGCTTAAGCCAGCTTCCAGCTGCCCATGGTAGCTTACGCAGCCCTACGCCATTGCCGGCAACTCACAACATCCCAGTTCCAGGTTGAGCTTTTGTTCACCATCTTAGCTGTAGAAGGCGCAGCGTCACTGGCCCTCGTGGGATCCGAACCGGGGCCCTGCTGTTCAGAGCTGGCATCCCAAGCCAACTCCTAACCAACGCGCCACTCGGCCAACCTGTCCATCGGCTTTCTTGACCATGACCCTTTTGAAGATTCCAGGCCAGCTATTTTGGATGTGTTCTTGTGATTAGGTTTAGTTTATGCATCTTTGGCAGGAGCAGCACAGAAGGGATGCTATGTCCTCATTGCCTTTCCTCGGGTAGTACAGGATTTCCACTTGTCCATCACTGATGATGCTGGCTGGCTACTCATTCAAGGTGCTGTTTGCCAGGTGTTTCCACTGTAGAATCACTCTTTTCCCCTTTTATTGATTAATTTATGTCAGTGTGGACTCGTAGTTTCATCTTCTGTTCAGTGGGTTATAATTCATTACTATTATTATTTATTTCTTTAGATGTTTAAATGGTCTCAGATATGGCCAAGGGGGAGCACCTTCAGGCTGGTTCCTGTGGCATTTTGAAATATGCCCCCTTATACTTGGGCATTTCTTTATTTTCTGACACAGTAAGACATTCCAAGTTTGTCTTGTACTTCCCCTACGCCAGCCCTGCTTGCTTTAGTGGAAAGTTATTTTAAAGCTAAGATTTGAGTGCTAGGCACGCCTAATACTATTGCGGAGCCACTGGTCCCAGGCTACCTCAGCAGTCAGAGCTGGGAATATTAGCATGTGTGTGCATGTATACTATCTTTACTTTTCATATTTAACTTTAGTTTTGTATCCAAACATTGAAAACCATGAATTCACACCAAACCTTCAATTCCAGTCTGACACCACAGGGTTGCTTCTGTTTTTCTCCCTTCTCACGTGTGTAACTCCTTTCTCCTGGTGAGACACGTGGCTGCCGTTATTCTCAATGGAACAACCCTTAATTGGTACGGGTTTTCTTCTACTCGGTCACACTTAAAATGGCTTTTCAAAAAAGAAAAAAAAGTGAAATCATTTTTGTGGTAGCCTTCCTGCTAACCATTTACATATGCATCTTTATTTCTCTCCTTTATCAACATGGAGAGTAGAATTATTCATTCCATACATAGATGGGTTCCTAAAGTTAGAAAAATTTAGGTGACAGCCATAAGCCTACCGAATCCCTGCTACCAAGAACTTTATATCCATAGAGTGCCCGGTGCTTATTGGCATACTGGGCTGCTGTGTACCACCGAGCCTGTGTATTATGAGAAAAGAAATGAGTTGATTTGCCTTGTTCAGAGCTAGGAAGAGGGACTCTGATTAGTTCCATCTTCTATTTCCATATTTTTCCCCCAGTGAATCGTAGCTAATCTAATGGCTTTCATTATCACTGTGGACAAGACTCCCAAATCTCCAGCTCCTCGGGACCTCCATTCGCATCTGAGCATGGATTTCAGGGCCACGATGTAGCCCCGGGAATACGCATTTTAGTAAACACCCCAGTGATTTTAATGCTGGCTCGTAGCCAGGCGACTGCTTCTTGCCTGCAGAGACTGTGGAGGGTTTCGAGTGTGAACAATGGATTGCTTTTGTTCCTGGTCCGGCACCTGGGAAAGAAGGTAAGCCCCGGCATTCAGCCCTGGCTCCGGAGCTGCTTGCAAAGAATTGCTTTCCGGAGTGGTTTCATTAAAAGAATGCCTTAACATCAGGTCTCTCACACACATAAAATAAGGGAGAGACGAGGGTCTCCGGGACCATGGATAATAATGCCTGAGCTGGAATTACACGCTGTCTTGATATTTCTTAGCAAGGCTCATTTGCTGCCTATAGAAAATAGGCCAAGCAATGGCCCCAATCCTGGGAGGAGGTAGAGTTATAAGGTAGGAAGAGGAACTCATCCAGAAAGTAAGACTTTTACACTTCTTTTCCTTCCCCATAGTAACAACAACTAGCTTAGCACTTTTCTCTTTGAGAGGAAAACAGCTTTGAATCGTGAATGCTTCCTACAGCTGGCTGCACCATGTGCAGTATTCAAAAAACAAGAACTGGGTAATCATTGAGGACCAGCAGCAGCTAAACAGCCCTCTGCTGGCTTCCAAAGGGCTTATAAATGAGTGCAGATGGCTCCGATGGGATGCGGTGTGCGTCCCTGCTGACTCCTCACACCTCAGAGGGCCCAGGGGCTCCTGAAGGCTCTCAGCCCTGATTGTACCCTCGTGGGGGCAAGGAGCCGGGCCACTGAGGGAGGAGGGGAAGGCAGGCGGGCTGAGAGCCTGCTGGCCGCCTTCTGCCCAGCCTTCGTGAGGCCGCAGGAGCAGATGTTCCTTCAGGCAGCAGTTTAGATTCGGTGATTCTAGGGCCTCGGGAACAAGCTGCAAGTTCTCAGAATCATCTGAAGAGCCTCATTGTGCAACCTGCAGGTGGCTGTGAGGCGCCAGAACATGGCAGCTGAGGAATGGAGTGGAAATGCATAGACTGCCCCTGGGGGGGATCCTCCAAGCGGGTGCAGCCTTCACAGCTAGCCCGCCCTCTCCTTCCCTGTCCCCTTCCAATCTCCCAGTTTCTCTCCCTAAAGGAGTTGTGGTAGTGATTTCATGACTGTGCTGCTTCTCCAGACTTCTGGAAGCCTAGCTAAGTAGAATTCTGGACAGATTTCAGTCAGCTTTTAGTTACAGTCGGAATTGGGAGCAGATACACAGATAATCCAAAATGGATGTAGTCTTCGGAAGACAGAGGAGAGCTCACTCCCTTCCTCTGGGCCTAGCCATTCCCTCCCCGGTGAACCCCACGTCCAGCTGATACCAGAAAGTGCATTTTTAAAAACTTGTATTTCTTCTTCCTATACCATGTGCTCTAACCAGAGCTGCAATAAAATGCTACACGTTGTATGTCCTGTCTCTGAAGATGAACACACATTCCTGCCCCCTCTTCAAGTGTGTCTTGTTTGTTTTCTCCTATGAGGACTTTCTCCAGAGGTCAGAAGGCTTTGCCTCTGCTTGCGTTGCTTGTGTTTCTGTGTAATTCCAGGGCTGCCCTCACATCTCTGACCACATTGTCATTATTCCCTGGGAGCTGAGAAAGAACAGCTCCAGGCCTCGATGAAACAAATGGCTGGCGAGCTCCATTGTCAGTGCTCCAAAGGAGTCTGAGATCTGACTGCCACGGGGTCAGTTTGCCCTGCCCCTGGTGGGCAGCTCTGCCCAGGCATCGCCCTCACTGCTGGAGAAACACCAGCACTTGTTCTGATTGCACCCACAATCGGGCAGAAGGACACGTCCCTAGGCTGCTGTCATGTTCTTCAGTCTCGGGCCCCTGCAGCTGGCTGTGGCCGGGCGGGAACTGGAGACGCGCTGAAGGCATGGGAAGGAAGGCATTTTGCCGCCTGGATGACTTGGAAGCTGCGCTGAATTCCTGCCCATCTGCTCTCCCCACGGAGCCAAGGCCAAAGCTGGCCACCTCTTGCCAACCCAGGAATGACACAGAGCCCTGTGTCCTGCAGCCCTTGTCCTCACTGCCCTCTGCAGCCCCCTCATCTGCCGGTTTGACTGCCTCCGGACAGATGGCCCTGGGCTCTCACAGCTGGTGCGCGCCCACAGATGTTCATGGGTTCCTGCCTTTGTGTCTCCACCATGTTTCCAAGCTGGCACTGAGCTGGGCGATGTGACCTACTTCACCACCAACCTGCAGCTCTGGGCAGGTCCTCCCGGCCACTTCGCAGCTTTCTCATCTTTGTGAAGTGGGGAGTAACTTACACTATCTTGACAGGGGCTTGAAAGAAAGTGGAAGAGACTGCTATAATTTGCCTTGTTTCACCGCCTACTTCCCTGGTAACAGGACCCTGGATTTTATTGGGGTGACACAGTGCCCAGCTAAAGCACTACGTTTTCCAGTCCCCCTTGCAGTGAGGTGTGGCCGGGGAAGGACACACTAACCATGGGGCAGACGCTTAGGAGAGTGTCTTAGGAGAGCGCTTAAGTGAGAGGAGCGCCCCTTTGCCTCTTCTTCCCCTTTTCCTGCCTGAACGCAGACGGGATGGCTGAGGCTCCTGAGAACAGAAGCTCTGTGCACAGAGATGGTGCAGCAGTCAGAGGATCACTGGAACTGCCATGCCCGTTCTACACACTCTCGCTTTGCACTCTAATGTGCAAACCTAGATCCCTGACTTGTGTAAGCTGTGGAGGCCAGGCCTCTGAAGACAAAAAAGGAGGCACAGAGCCCTGAAGCCCAAAGACTGCCTGTTCGTTCTATTTCCTGCAGAAACCAACCGAAGAACTGAACTTCAGGGTTGATGCCTGGCCGTTTGGTGACAGCAGGGACTTCGCACTATCACCTCTGTCATCTCCCGTCCACACTGGATGCATGAAAAGGAGGGAGGACAAGTGTCTCTCACAGAATTTATGGAAACTGATAGTGGCAGAAAAAGAATTGGCCAGAGAAGACTTCAACTCTCTGAAAGCTGCTGGCCACCTGTTTTCATCTCTTCTGGTGTATTTCAAAGCAATGTCAGGTAATGAATTAGGATCCCTCGCTTGGTAGAAACTTAGTGGTCTTCTGACCCAATCTGCCACTTGACCCGCGTATAACCCCATGTGTCATCTTTTCTTTAAAATTTATTTCAAATTTTTTAAAATCTAATTGTTAAGAACAGCATATACAAGAAATATCTTGAAAACGATTTACATTTGTATAGCACTGAATCTGGCTCAACGTCTCAGATGAGAAATAAGAACCCATGGTTCTTTCATCAGCACCGAGCATATCAGGATGTTCCAGCACCTTCGTTTTCCTGTTTAAAACAGTATTCTCTTCCATGGTAATTGATGAAGCCTTCTCTAAGAGTCAATTTCAGCTTACAGCACATTGTAAGAATGACCGTGTGTCACCTGCCAGGGGCATCCTCCCGCCACTGCTTGAATGCTTTCCAAACTGAGCTACTCTGTGACTTTCACCATCAGCACTGATTGTTAGAGACCTTATGAGCCTTCTGCCCATCAGCCCTTGCTTGGCACTAACTACTATTAACATCTTGGTATGTTTTTTCCCCAGCTCCTTTTCTACTTGAATAATAATTATAATAGCCAACAATTTATAGAGAGAGACCCTTGCATTAAAAGGTGGTTTGTGGGCCGACCGAGTGGCGCATTGGTTAAGAGCTGGTTTGGGGACGCCAGCGGCCCCAGTTCGGATCCCACATGTGAGGGCCAGTGACACTGCCCTCTACAGCCAACAACACCTCCACCTGGATCTGGGCTGTGCGAGCCCCGGTGACGGTGTGGGCTGCAGCCCCTGCTGCAGTGGGCTGCCATAGGCTACAGTGAGCGGCCGGCAGCCAGAGTGAGCTGCCAAAAGCCATGGTGAGTGACCAGCCAGAGGCCGGCGATGGATCTGCCTCACCCGGGAAGAGAGCAATGATGATACCAACATGGGCCAGTGAAGCAACGTCCTCCACAACTAGACTGAAGAACAGAAAGACAGCAACTTGTCTGTTCCCCTTCCCTGATGCCCCAACGCTGTTCCCCTCCCCAATTCCCCAATAAAATCTTTTTTTTTTTTTTTAAAAAGGTGTTTGTTAGTAACCTGCTTAGCACAGTGCCTGGCACATTATAAGGAAACTTTTTTTGGAGCTCTTATTACATGCCAGAAACTCTTCTAAGCTCTGTATGTGTGTTGTCAGCCTCATATGCCCATCTGAGGTAGTTGCCATTACTTTCCCTATTCTGTAGAGAAGAACCAGAAGCTTAGAGATGTGAAGTAACTTGCTTAGTCAATAGCACAGCTAGGATTTGAGCGAAGGTAGTATGACCCCCCCCCAAACCTACATTGTTTTTCACTAGATAATTGCTTATTAAAAACAAAAAATCAAAAAGCACTCAATAAATAGTAACTGTTATTATCCTTTTTAAAGGGGAGATCTGAATTTTTGAACTCTTAAAAGGACTGAGGGGAATATAATCTTTTCTTTGGGGGTGGTGTTGTAAACAAACACTATTAACTTGTTTTGTATGCCCTCCTTCTGGATCGTGTGACATTCTAAAGGGGAATCTATGCTTCCGAAAGCTTAATGTCTCTTCCTGAAGAGGGTTATTGAAGGCATATCTTTAACTTCTTTGCTGCTCTGTTTATATTTGTCCATCGAGCTTTACCCAGAGAAATGAAATTCTTAATATCAGGCCAAATAAAAACGAAGAAGATAGCTTTTCCTGAAACACACCTACATGGAAAAGCAACATAACAGTTGTTAAAATCATGGGTGCTAAAGAGAGCTGCCTGGGTTTAAATCTTTGCTTTGCTACTTTCTAGCTGTGTGCTTTTTGTCAAATTCCTTAAACGCTCTGTGCCTCAGTCGCCACATCTGTAAAACAGGCATGGTGATAGTAATACCTGTGTCTAGAGCTGTTATAATAATTAAATTACTTAATCCCTGAAGGGCACTTAGGACACTGCCTGACACATACTCAGTGCTGAGCTAGTATGTACAGACCTTCACATTACAAATCTGAAAAATAAATAAAGTCTGGGGGCATCAAATATTATTTTGGATTATTCTTTGTTACAAGACTCATTCTTTCAAATGAATAAAAACAAGATTTTGAGAGTGAGTACTTCAGTAAATAGCTGTGGGAATACTCAGTAAATCCAGCTCTTAAGGATAAGGAAGCTTGAAAATTTTATGAGTTATAAACACCAGGTGGCACTATAAACAAGACCAGTAGCAGGCTCTTCACATCCACTCTGGTGGCCTCTGGGCTGCTCCTATCCTGTGCTCCTCTGACCTGCAGAGACCCAGAGATCTGGGCTCTCGTGTTCTGTCTCTTGTTCTCTTTCTCTCTGTCTCTCTCTCTCTTTCTCTCTCTCTTTTGTTTTTTCAACTCCAGCACATAGAAGATGTAGAAATTCAAAGACAGTTACAAAAACTTGTGATATAATGGTTTACAAGTTAACACCTTATAAAAATGATTCCAGGCCAGCTGGGTGGCTCAGTTGGTTAGAAGCACAAGCTCTGAGCAACAGGGCTGCAGGTTTGATTCCAACATGGGCCAGTGATGCTGACCCGAGCTGAGCTGCTAAGGTGGCAGAGTGGCTCAGCTAGTGAGAGCTCCTAACAACAAAACTGCCTGTTCGATGATGGGCTATGCTCACCCACAGCTAAGACTGAACTTGAGCTGAGTTGAGCTGCCGCCCTGATGGCTCAGTGGATAGAGCATGAGCTCTTAACAACAAGGCTGCTAATTCAACTCCCGAATGGGTTGGTGGCTACGCTCACCTGCAACTAAGATTGTAACACAGCACCTTAAGCTTAGAGGCCACGAGCTGCTGACAAGCAGCCAGATGGCGACTGGGGCCCTCCACATCAAAGATTGAAGAACAACAACAAATTGGCTGGTCTCCCTCCCCAATTCCCCAACACTGTTCCCCTCCCCCAATTCCCCAACTTAAAAAAAAAGAATTATTCCAAGTTTGTACATATGAGGCCCAAGCCAAAAGGGTCCCCTGGCTTCCCTTCACTAAGCCCTGCAACACCTTTTCTGTGGAGAAGGGATTGGCCACAGGGACTTAGAATTCTGGCTGCTTGACGGAAACTTCATTCTACAGAGACCAGAATTTATCTTGCAGAGAGGGAAGTTTTCTCTGCTGGGTATTTTCCTAGCCTTGTATCCATGCACCTCTCACAGGCCTAGCTTGTCACACACTTCCTTCTTGAGTCTGTCTGCTTCACCTACGCCAGGTGCCAGGTGTCCTCCTAACACTCCCTGGCTCTTTGGTCTGCCTCTCGGGAACAATATTTGTCAGGCCTAAAGACAGCAGGGGGCCATGGGAAAGATTTATTGAACACCTACGATGGGCCAGGAACTGTCGTGGGTGCTTTCTCTACGACGGCTCACAACAACCTTAAATATAATACCTATCATCATTTTTCAGGGGAAACATGCTTGCAGAAGTTAGGTAAGTCTCCAAGTAGCTAGTTAGTGGCCAAGGACACATGTCAGGACCAGTGGTTCCGATGGAGATGAATCTGTGTGGGGATTTCTCCCTTTCAGTCTGTGGCCATGTCTGGTCAGTTTTATCAGTGCATCTCCCCTTAAGTGTGAGGTCTCCTTTTTAACTCTCTTTCCATAGCTTTACTTAGTTCAGGCCTTTATTAGCATCTTCCTGGTATAGTCCTGACTTTGGAACCTGATGGCCGAGGCTTTGATCCCAGCTTTACTTTTTATTAAGTGTTTAATAAACACTTAATTAAGTAAGCAGTTTGCTTACCTTTGTCTTACCTCAGTTTCCTTATTTGTAAGGTGGAGATGATGATGTCTTTCTTGGGTAGGGTCTTGTATGGATGAAATGAAACCACATCCATCCTTGTGGGACTCACAACAGTCCCCTTCTCTTCTTTTCCCATGGATGCCCATTGATTCATTCATTCTACAGATACGTGTTGAGCACCCACGATGTGCCAGGAATTCTTTGGGCACTTAGGACACAGCAGGGAATGAGACAGACATGCTTCTACACTCAGAGAGTTAAGGTGCATGGGAAGACAGAAAATAATCAGAAGCTAGATAGGGATATAATTTCAAATGATGCTAAATGCTGGAAGAAAGTAAAGCAGGGTCAGTGGGTAGAGATCTTTGGCCATCTTGTTTCCTTTGCAGGGAATGCCCAGCCACCACTTTTACCCCTGTGGACTCACTCATTCTTCAAGGCTCTCTTCCAATGATCATCTCTGTGAAATGATCATGGTCCCCTATCAGATTTAATCATGCCCTCCTCTAGACTTTCCCATTGTTTGTCTAAATCTATGAAGGAGGCTGAGGTTCACCACCCTATCTTATTTATTGTTACGGCCTCCAGACCACTGTCCACCCTCAAGGAAAGCTCCTTGGCTGGGGCGGCAGGTTGGCTCAGGTGATTAGAGCACAGGCTCATAACACCAAGGTTGCTGGTCCAATTCCCACATGGGCCAAGGAGCTGCGCCCTCCACGACTAGGTTGAAGCCAACAACTTGACTTGGAGCTGATGGGTCTTAGAAAAAACACACTGTTCCCTAATAAATTAAAAAAAAAAAACAACAAAAAAAAACTCCTTGGATACACCAAAGAGGAAAACTGATGCTATCACCACAAGCAACTATCAGATGTGCCCGTTTGTAAGATGGAAACACTCAGGGTGGGCATGGGGCGTGGAGAAGAGATAGGGCAGCTATCCTGGAACTTCTACAGGGGGCCAAAGGGACAAACTTCCAAATAAATGACAAATTGAAACTCCACGTACGTGTGTGTGTGTGTGTGTGTGTGTGTGTTAGAGGCAAGGATGAAGGCTGACAGGAAAACCTACATTTTCTAGCATGTAGAATACTGGTTCTCTGTTTTTCTGAAAAGCCCAAGAAGGCCTCCTGCAGGAGGCTGGGTTTCTAGGAGCCACTGGAACGAAGCCCTTGCACACACACAAACATCCAGTGGCTGAGTGAGTCCTCCTGACCCTCTCCCAGAAGTGAGCCCTCAGCCATGGGTGTCGCCCCTCACTCCTGCCCCACCTTTTAATTAGACCCTCAGAGTGTGAGCGCAGCCTCTCCCCGGGGTCCTAATCATTTCCCAGAAGGTTGCCAGCCACCTTGGCCCTGGAATGGGAATTTTTAATTTTTTTTTCCTTTCTACCTCCAGCCACATGGGGTGAGGAGGTGTTGACAGGAAGAGGAATGGATGTGTAACACCTGTCACCGAGTTCTCCAGCCACCGTGGGTGGGCAGGGAGAGCTCCCAGCTTTGTTCTATTTGTTATAAAACCTGAGGCTAAGACGGAAGATCTAGCTGCTCTGACAGCCTCCTGGACAGAAAAGCAGCTTGAGACTGTGGACCCAGCAGCCATCATTCCTAGGGTTGCTCCTTCCTCCAATAGGAAACCGAACTTAGAGGAAACGCCAGCTGAGTCCTGGGTTTGCTCCTTCCATGACAGGAGTCCAGCTGCACCATGACAGAAAGCTGGCTCTGCCCGTGAGGGAAGTGTGATCATTCCCTTCTACTCCATCAAAACAAAGCAGGGCGTCTTACCGAGATACTCATTTTTGCTCTGTTTTTATTGCTGTAGCTGTTCCTGCAAAAATACCCACCAAGAAGTTAACCAGTCCTCTGTGTTTCTCTTCCTGGGGGACTATCTAGGGGGAGGTGAAGCAGCATTTTCCAGGCCAAGAGAACTTTGTTGGCTTGTCCCGGATGTGGAAGCCATTGAGGCCAGCATGGGAGGAGAAGAGGCAGAAGCAGCCAAAGAAGAGTTCTGAGAGCCTGTTCCAGACTGGGAAGGGTATGGCAAACCCTCCCCTCCGACACACACACCTGCGCTGTGCCCAAGCAGTGCAGCAAAAGCAATGCAAGGGCTCCCTTTAAGAGTTCACACAAGTCTGGAAAATGAGCAGGTCACAGAGACCAGAGTGACTGCAGACCAGACCAGCAGGCCTTCCTAACATGGCATTGACTCTCTAACACCCCAGGACTTTTGCACAGATCTGGAAAGGGGAGCCCCTACTGCGACTTAGATTGAGTTTTGGTTTTTTTTTTAGATGGCAGTGTCACTGGCCCTCATATGTGGGATCCGAACCGGGGCTGCTGGCTTCCTAAGCCAGCGCTTAACCACCACTCCACTCGGCCGGCCCTAGATTGAGTTTTTAGCCAACTAGTAAGGACAAAGTTCAGAACAGATCAAATCTGTTTTAAAGAAATAAAATGAAATGTGATATTGCTTATACTCCTAAATCTGTGAAGCAGAATGTATACTTGAATGGAAGTATTAGAGCAACCCATAGACCCTTCCTGTGAGTAAAACATAGGACAGAACTGGGAAACAAATCCCTAAGTGGGACTCAGGTAGTCTTCTTCTCAACCTTCTAGAGGGAAGGGGGAGTGGGAGAGAATTAGGTAAGAATTGGAGGAGAAAGGTGGGACAGCAGACATTCTAGAATGTGCAGTGCATTAGTTTGCCTAGGGCTGCCATTACAAAGTATCACAGACTAGGTCTCTTAAACAACAGAAATTTATTTTCAATTCTGGGAGCTAAAAGTCCAATCTCAAGGTGTTCCCTGGGCTCGTTTCCTCTGAAGCCCTCTCTTTGGCTTGCAGATGGCCATCTTCTGTCTGTGTCTTCACACGGTCTTCCCTCCGTGTCTGTCTATGTCCTAATCTTCTCTTCATATAAGAACCTAAGTCATAATGGGTTAGTGCCCACCCTAATGATCTCATTTTCCTTCAATTACTTTTTTAAAGACTCTCTCCAAATTAAATGCATTCTGAAGTACTAGGGGTTAGGACTTCGACATATGGATTTGGGGAAAGGGGGCACAATTCAGCTCATAACAGGTAACACTATGCCCTTTCTGCACAGACCTTAATCCAAATACAGATTGCCAAGTCTATCAGGAGGAGGCCATACTTCCAGGAAGAAATAGCATCTGGGAGAACTAGATACAGGCCGCTGTTGGGGTGGTTACTAGAAGGGGAAGCTGAGAATCTCTTTTCAACATGTGCTTTTGTTACTTCCTACACCTGGGCTGCCAGGCAAGGGTGCCACTGCCCAGTTCAGCCCCATTTGGCCTCATCACCCATTCCCACGCCTTCTGAATAACCTGGGAGAAGCATACCGATGCTTTAGTTTTCTTTCTCCAACTCCTCTCAGAGAAAGTGGGGCATCTTTGCCAAAAGCTACAACTATCATGCTGCACAAAAGTACCCAAACTTCTTAGTAAGCAAACAGTCTTAAAGAAAATACCTTATTAGACCATTTAGTGGGAAATTCCAGGCCCTAGAAGGTTGGCCATAGGCTGGGGTTGTTAGGAAGGGACAAAACAAAGGCAAGGCCAAGTTCGTCTACATGATAATAAGTGTTCTGCCCTAGGAGTCTAAGTTGTATGGATGGACCCCATCTACAGGCTCCTCATGAGCGTCTTAGGCTTTCCTGTGGGTTCTGATGATGGGGAGTCCCAGCAGAGACTGAGATCACGAGGAGACCTTCATTTTCCTGGCTCCTTCCTGCCCGGCTACAGGTATGGGCAGTGGCTGCTTTCCTACATGCTAGGCACTGTTAGAAATAGAAATATACATCTGGTTTTTTAAACCGCTATATTAAGAGATATTTATATACCAGACAATTCACTCATGTAGAGGACACCATTCGGTTGTTTTTAGACTATTCACAGATATGTGCCAATATTACCATAGTGAGTTTTAGAACATTTTCATTACTTCAAAAAAGAAACCCCATATCCTGTAGCTGCCAACCCCTTTAGCTACCCCCACCCTGCCTATCAGTTCTCAGCAACCACTAATCTACTTTCTGTAGGTGTCCCTGTTCTGGATATTTCATATGAAAAAAATCATGTATTAATAGTATGTGGTCTTTTGTGACTGGCTTCTTTCATGTAGCATAATGTTTCCAAGAATCTTCCACATTGTAGCATGGATCAGTATTCCATTCCTTTCTGTGTCCAAATATCCATGCACCAGTTGATGGACATGGGGATGGTTCCTACCTTTTGGCTGTTGTGAATAGTGCTGCTATGGACATTCAGGTATACATTTTTGCATGGATATATGTTTTTTTATGTTTTCAATTCTCTTGGGTGTATACCGAGGAATAGAATTACTGAGTCATATGGTAACTCTATGTTTAACCATTGGAGGAACTGCCAAAATTTTCCAAAGCAGCTGCAGCGTTTCACATTTCTGATGTAATGTAATCCTAGGGTTCTGATTTCTCCACCCCCTAACACTTGTTATTATCTGAATTTTTCATTCTAGCCATCCTTGAGGGTATGAAGTGGTATCTCAATGCAGTTTTGATTTGAACTTCCCAGATGACTAGTGATGTCAAACATCTTTCAATGTGTTCATTGGCATATATATCTTCTTTTATGCTCACAACTGCTTTATGAGGTAGGTGGGCTAATCTCTCCATTTATGGATGGGAAGAATGAGGCACAGAGAGGTGACATGATTTACCTAAGGTGTACGGCTGGTGAGGGTGAGACCAGGACATGAACTCCAGCGGCCGGCTTCTGTGCCCCTAACTATTACACCACACTGCCTTTGCATAAAAGAGCAGGAGGATTGGGGGGATAGCAGAGCAGTAAGGCGGATTGGCCAAAGGACGCTTAAGGAGAGGCATATCTACTACTCAATTTTAAATAGTTTATGTTGCTGAATATAAATTTCCTTCATCTCCATGTGTGAATGGTTATTCTGTGGAAAGGGGGCCAAGTTCTTTCATCTTTGGGTGAAAGCCAGGGTGAAAATAAAGAAAAGCCATGAGCGAGAGGGCGGAGAACAAGAACTCAGCAGGGGCAGAAAGTTGGAGCCAGAGCTGAGCAAGATCATATAGCTCCCCTAATAATTCACAGAAATCTGCAAGAGGGCTCTAGCTTTTCAATAACCCAGACGGTTCAAACCAACCTTATCTGGATCTGAAGGGAGTGGGAGAGCCCAGCTGGGTTTCATTTATAAAACAGTTGAACAAAAGTATGGGCCGATTTGTCTCCACCTCCTCCCCGCCCTCCCCACAGCCAGTTATCAGCGTCTTGTCCAAATGAGCACGTGGCACCAAAGCCCACTTTCCCTCCATCTCCCTTTGTGTTAACACTGAACACCCAGGCCTTTGCTGCTGACCTTGAAAGGACTGGAAAACCAGCACCAGTCTCCAAACTATTTCTCGAAGATGGACCTATCAGAATTCAGAGAGGTTAGAGGACACCCTGCTTTGAAGCTTTCTCCCCTCAGATGCATCCTAGGAACCTTTTCCCTTTTACTTCAGCTGTTCCCACCCCGCACCTTTCTCTCTTTCTCCCCCTCCCCGCTATCCTCCAGTTCACTGCCAGACTGCCTGATGATTTGCTCTGATGTGAGAAGCCAAGGTAACAAGGAAAAAGGAATGGGTCTGTGAATCAGGTATAGTTTCAAAATTTCCATCCTGTGTCCCCAGCATCTGTCTGCTGATGTATCAAGAGGATGGGTGATGCTTTAGGAATGATGAACAGTCCTCTGAGGAAGCAACGCCAGAAGCATGATGGGCAGAAATGCTGAACAAGATGCTGGCTGGAGGGGAAATCAATCTCCCAGGCTGGTTAGTTTGGGTGAGAGCCAAGAGAGACAGAAACTTGTTATAGCTCCAGTCATCATTCTCGCCTTTTTTTCTAGATCCTAGAATGACAGTAGCTTCAGAACACAAGGTAGTTCACTGGTCTGAACATACCATAACCGTGTCTCAATGCAGATGACTATTATTAAAAAATGCATATGATTCATCTCCCCATTAAGTCTACAGGACACGTAAGGATGGGACTATGACCTTTCTTCTGTAATTCATGGAGTAACCAGTACAACTCTGGGCCCCAAAAGTCACCAGGCAACTTGCCAAAGTGAATTTGCTTCGAAGTAGAATGAAAGGAAATTTTTTTTTTTTTTTTCCAGCTGAGCCATCCTGCTACCTGTTGGCAGCTCAGTGGCAGCTCAGCTCGGGCCGGAAATGCAATTGGCAGCCCTGTTGCTCAGAGCTTGCACTCTTGGGTGAGCTCTTACCCAACTGAGCCATTCAGCCAGCCCTGGAACTTTCTTTTTTAAAACAAAGAGATGTTGTCTAATTTTCCAGGTGAGAAATGGAAGCTAGATGAGAGCAATTTGTTATTATGCATAGAGAACAAGGCGATATTATAAACAGGGAAGCCACGGTGAATTTTGGAGGAGGGGGGCGTTCTATAAAATGTTGAGAACATGATTCTTATACATATAGACAAAGACTATTTAACTCATCAGTAAGGGAACCAGCAGGACAACAAAGCCAAATCAAAGGTAACACAAGACACTATTTTACATGACCATTAAAAGAAAGGATGTGGAGGGCCGAGTGGCGTGGTGGTTGGGTGCTGGTTTGGGAACCCAGCGGCCCCGGTTCGGGTCCCACATATGAGGGCCAGTAACACTGCCCTCAAAAAAAAAAAAAAAAAAAAAAAAAAAAAAAAGAAAGGATGTGGATGTATTGTTCGCAAAGTTAGATGAACTGGTTAACGTCTTATGTGGTGATCAGATCATACCCTTTGGGGTCACATGTCCTATTTGTCAAAACTCATGTGCATTTCTACTGAATAAAAGTCATTTGCAACTTAGCAGCCTTCACAGGTTAACCGAACTTGACAGTGTCTGGCCCTGACCTTTAGTAACTAGTAAGTTTAACTAAATCACTCCCTAGAGCATCCGATGGTCCTTAGGTGGCTTATTAGACAATATGATGACATGACATTAAACGGCACACATAATATTTTTTGTCTTATTTCCAAGTTATGGATATTTTTTTTCCCTAACACCCAGCTTCACTCTTTATAAGATGTATAGGCCATTTGCCTATAAATAAAGTCGCAGTACATGATCACATGTAAGCCCAGAAAATGGTTTTCAGAAGTTATGTGATCCAAACTGCAAACCCCGCCTACTTTTACTCCCCTCACTCTTTTTGCCATTTTCACACCTCCCTCCGCATTCTTCAGTTCCTTGGAAATAACCACCCACATAGAATTATTCATAACTCTCTCTGGCTTATTTTAAGCCATAGTTGCGTAAGGCAGCATTTCCTAGTATGAATGGGAACTGTAGTTTTAAACAACTATTTGTTCTCTTTGCCTTTTCTCTCACAGGCCAGAAACCGTTTCTCTGGATCCCACTCAAGTTCAGGCTGCCCGTGCCAATACCATCAACTACAGTGATTGTATTTGTCAGCGAGCGGTATCTGACAGTGAGGGAGGTGCTTGCTGAATGAGTTGGAGTGTGTCCCTGCCCTGTTGAACCAGGGTTAAGAAACTGAGTGATAGAGCTTTGGAGGCTTAACTGTCCACCTTCAAGAGTGTAGCTTGGGAGGGCCGGCCGAGTGTGCGGTGGTTAAGCGCTGGCTTGGGAAGCCAGCGGCCCCGGTTTGGTCCCACATATGAGGGCCAGTGACACTGCCCTCAAAAAAAAAAAAAAAAAAGAGTGTAGCTTGGGGACTCGCCTCTGTGGCCCTCTAAAACTGGTGAAGGTGGGTGAGAAGATTAGCACTTGTAACTGTTATTGAGACCTCTTGTACCAGCCGGAGATGAAAAGATAGCATGTCTCTTGTTCAGCCCCATTTGCTGCTATGAACCCTCCTCACAGTCCTCCCTGCTGGTTCTAGGGGACCCCGAGGAGCATTTCACATGTGCACTTAAAAGAGTCCCGTAGACTATCACTAGCATCCATCATTTTTCTGCAGTCCTGCCCCAGCTTGCTGGGCTGACTTCTATTGTAGAGCTCATATATGCCAGTGAAGCCCCCTGGAGACAGCCACACAGCACCACTCATGTGTCAAAGCCACCAGCACCAAGGCCACAAATCCCCTGTACTGTCACACTTTCCACGGCCTGCCAGATTCTGAGGAACAAGCCACTTGGTTTTAATTCTTTCCTTATCGCATCTCTTTCTCCCTAGAACTCGGGCACCTATCCTTAGTGCCGAGAGGGAGGACCGTTTCTCTCCACCTCTCGCATGGACCCAGCCCTTCGTTCCTTAAACTCTTTCCTGGGAGGCCCATTCTCCAAACATGCCCAAGGATGTCCGAATCCAAGGTAAATGAAGTTGAGATTCAAGTTGAGACCCGGTCACTCCTTCAAATGGACACGCCTGGGAAAATAGGACATCGCCTGCCAGCTCTGAGAGGCTCACGGATATTTCCTTGGCAAAGCAGAGGAGCACATGGGGCAGTTTCCGGCCTGTGCTGAATCAAATTCAGACTGAACTTTTGTTATTCAGGTGAAGAAAGATTGGAATATGAACCAAGAGAAACAGGACAGTGGAGACCTTAGTATCATTTCAGCTATACCGTTAATGAGTGTGGCCAACTCATTTCTTCTCCCTGGCCTCGCTTTCCTTACGTTTAAAATCAGAGTGGTAGGTACTCTGTCTAGATCAGGGCTCAGCAAACTTTTTGCATAAAGGGCCAGATATAGTAAATATTTAGGCTTTGTGGGTCATATGGTCTCCTCAGTTCTGCATGAAAGCCACCACAGACAATATGTGGCTGTGTTTCCACAAAACTTGACTTACAGAAACAGGTGGTGGACTGGACCTGACCCTCAGGCCATAGTTTGTCAACCCCAGGTTTGGGTGACCTCTAAAGTCCCTTTAGATTTCAACAATTCCTTTAGGTGAGGAGTGAATTACTTTGAAACCACACACATAATACATTTAAATGTAAGATTTCAACACCAACAGTTTACTTGTTTGTTTGTTGTTGGTTTTAGATAAAACCTTTTCTTTTCTCTTCTCCAGTGATAAATTTAATTTCAGCAGCATTTAGCAAGAGCCTGAATGTGCCAGGTGATGCTCTTGCTGTAGGGGAATCTAACAATATGCATGGTTAGATCGTATACCCTCAAGTTATTCACAATGTAATGAAAGAGGTGTATAAGTAATTATATAATTACAAAACATCACAATTATTGCTGTAATTGTGCTATAATTGATTATCAAAATTTAAATCGTTTCATCACATCCCGATTTCAGATACTAGCAGGGAACAGGTTCAAGGACATGGCAACATCATATGTGTAGGATAAATCGGAAATTGGGCGGGCCATCTGAAGGGCAGTCCTATAAGAATCGATGGTTACGACTTCTCAGAGAAGTCCTGACTCAGACGAGGACTGGTCTGTAGGACAGTGCCCTCCTTCAGACCTGAAGGGGGCCAGCTTGGTAAAAATCAGACCTTTGTTCAACTCCAAAGAAGTATAGAGTAGGTTATGACTCAGCTCGCTTGAAGAGAGCTTCTCGTTCTGCAGTGTAGCAACGTGCCATTCTATGCGAATGGGAAATAGCCGGGCGAGCTGTGTTTTAACTTTCACAAGGGATGATCCCCAGCTCCACAGAACTTTGTATTTCTTATTATATTTCTTTTTTCAAGAGAATTGAAGTGTTGATAGAGGAGATGCTTTGACCACTAGCAGGTCATTGTGTCAAGAATTTTGTCTTTGATGTAAAATGTTATCATGACTTGATGTATCATTTCCCCAAAACCTGCAATAAACTTAAACTTCCTCTGACAATATGGCTAGTTGGATCAAAAGGCTTCTTAGTCAAGTCTTAGGTAACCACATGCATGCCCCTTCAAAAAACCCTCGATCCCTTTCTAGTTGACTTTGGGATGTAATAAATTTTGTAGGAATAAATTTATAGTTGTCACATTTTATGGGATCACAGCAGCTTAGAATTTTACCAGAGCCCTTCATTTTACAGATGCTGAAAGGAAAGTTTAGAGAAGGGACATTAAGTACTTGCATAAGGTCACATAGTTAATAGAAGAACAAAAATTAAAACCTCCATCTTCAATGCCAAATTTGGAGCTCCATGAAGCGCAGTTAAGAACCACATTCTACATTGTAACCCAGGGTGCTTGCAAGAGCACACCTACCATCCCAAGCTGGTGTTTTCTGTTCTTTTCTGTTCCATGATTGCCTTTTAAAATGTGCTGGTCATGACTTGCTCAATTGATTTCACAACCCACTAAAATGCCTCAGCTCAGCTCAGGTTTGGATAAACACTGCTGTAGGTGACAGTATTACTCACATGCCATCATGACCCCACACCAAACAAAGAGGAATGCTTTCTCATTGCAGTGTGAACAAATACTTCCCTTTGAAAGGTTGTATTTCTATGCCACATTTCATAGGTGATTAGAAGGAATTTGTGGCTATTTGGTTTTCTTGGAGAAAAAAATTTCAAATATGTATAAAGGAAGCCACAGATCTGTCAAATATTTTAAAACCATGTTCAAAACTCACTTTCTCCATGAATTTTTTTTTTAGCTGAGCCATCCTGCCACCTGTTGGCAGCTCAAAGGCAGCTCAGCTCCGGCTGGGCATCGAACTGCTGTTTCTCAGAGTTCAGCTCGCACTCTTCAATGAGCTCTTAACCAACTGAGCCACTCGGCCAGCCCTTTTATTTTTTTTAAAGATTTTTACTGGGGAATTGGGAAGGAGAACAGTGTTGGGAATTGGGGAAGGGGAAGAACAGCCAAGTTGTTGTCCTTCAATCTTAGTTGTGGAGGGCACAGCTAGCTCAGCTCCAAGTCCAGCCACCGTCCATCCACCCGTTGGCAGCTCGCAGCTGCTCAGCTCAAGGTGCCGTGTTCAATCTTAGTTGCAGGGGGCACAGCCCATCATTCCATGCCGGAGTCCAACCACCAACCTTGTTGCTCGGAGCTCTCACTCTTAACCAACTGAGCCACTTGGCTGGTTCATCTCCATGAATTCTTTCCAGACTAGATAGACTAAGCAAGCTCTGATCCTCTCAACACTGATGTACATTTTTGCAGTACATTCACCCACTAATCCAAAACCTTCTCCTTATCCCCTCCTAGGAAAATTGCGGGGAGGGAATATATATATCTCTCCCATTGGTGCCTAAGGGGCTCTCACCCTGCTTATCCCCACATCTATGAGGGGGGATGGAGCTCCTCTGTAGAATAGAGAATGACACATCATCTCTACAGATCAAAATTCTGCATATTTGAGTGCTGAAATTATGATGGGAATGCAACAACAATGTCAAAATCTTTTTTAAAAAATCAGATTTCCATGCAATTTTAGAGATTTTTCAGCCTCTAGACAATAGAGACACAACTGGATTCAACCTCCGCAATCCTCCACCCCAGGCATACTTCCAGCAAGGATCTCTTTGAAATTCATTTTGTTTTCTCAGCCACCAGGGCTGCAGGAAGTCATGGCTGGGGCAAGAGCAGAAGGGAGAAGTACAAAGAGCAAAAGGCTTTTCAAATCCTTGTACTGGAGAATCAGGCTACAAATTGGAGAGTCACAGTCTGAGTAGGTAAACTCTCAGAAGACCTTACAAAATGGCCCTCAGGCCTGATCGGTCTCATTGCCCAGCTTGAACAATTCTTTCCTAAAGTGGTTTCAGTTTCCTCTTTTTCCAAGAGGTGGCCGCAGAAAGGAGGGAGCCCGAGAGGCAGAGGCCAAATGCTCTTCTCATTGGCTGCCCCAGCTGAGCTCTGACAACTGAGCTGATGGGAAATGGCTCCTAATTAAATCACTTCATAAAAAAGAGACTGTTTTCCGTCTGAATGCACTCCGCAGTTCTCATGTTGGGTAATTTGTTGTTCTAATAAGCTGGAGAGGTTGAATTCCAAGGTTGCAGCCACTGATGGTTTACAGGAGCAGGGACCATATTTTGGCAATGCCCTTGGCTCTGTTGAGTATACTGAGGAAAGCTGACAAATGGCAGTTCCTTATAATAATTCTGTCCACTGGAGACCTGGGGGCTGAGATTTGTGTTTCCCAGTCTGTAGGTTTAGGATAATTCCATGCCACTGAAAGAAAACAAAACTAAGGTAGAAAAAGCCCCCTGTGCCTTTTGTTAATTGAAAAACAAGCAGAGGAGGGCTCTCTTTTGTGGATCTCTGGAAGGAGCGTGCTCTTTCAGCTGTTGGTGAACAGAAGCATGGAAAATCTCCATCCTCATTCAGCTCTGCAGTTTTCGGACAGCCGGAGGGACAATGCCACCCAGCTTGAGGCTGTGGATTCTGAAGTTAGACCAGGAATCCGTTCCAGCTCTGACAATTTCCAGCTGTGTGATCTTGCACAAATTGTAGCAAACTCTCTAAGTCTCATTTTCCTCATCTGCCAAAAAACAATAATAATAATAATACCTCTTCTGGTGTTGGTAAAATGTTAAAAAGATTGTATTTGTAGAGTATGGAATGTCTAGTAATAGAAAACACGCACTAAATGCTAGAGAGAGGAAGGGAAATTTTTTCACTTTACAGATGAGGAAAAGGAAGATGAGAGAAATTAAGTAGCTTGACCAAAGTCATAAAACCAGTGAGTGGTCAAGATTCTGTTTGCCACTAAACCCTGGCACCATGGTTTCATTGTTGGTACAGATGAAAGCAAGCTTTAAATGCATACAATTTTATTAGCTGTGAACTGAACAGAATTATTTCTGATATACTTGTCTCGAGCAGGCCAATCCCAGAATATACAGCACATACTCCTGAAGGTATATCTTGGCAAAAATGAACGCCAGTTGCCTTTGGTTCCTGGGCCAATCATTCTCAAGGATTCTGTTGTTCAGAGTGGCTGAGCCCATTTCTTTCTGAATTCTGGAACATTTGGTCTCTTGAGTTCCCTATAGCCAGAGTCTGCTGCTTTACTTTTCTTCTTTAGTATCTAAAAAACATTTCTCTCTTATTTCCTGAGACCCAAAAGAAAATTGGTGGTCCTGGCTCCCTGCCTTCTGACCTCCACTTCTCTCTCAAGTTTCCATTTTAGTTTGGCTTCAGTGGAAAATTCCACTGCAGCTTTCTACAGATGAATGCAGACTCTTTAATTATACTGATTCTACAGAGATCAATTTTTATAACCCTAACAGGGTTAGTCCCTTAGTTCCTGGGATCATTAGATATCTTGGACCTGGTTTTCTGAGTACAGGGGCCTCTTAGGGAGGCTAATTGACAGTGGCCAGTCATCTGTCATGAGTCATTTATACTGGGCTGGAAAGTAGAAATTTATGGCTTTGATCAATATCTTTCCTTAGGGCTTGGCCTCCCTTGGCTCCATTCTCTTGTTGGCAGCAGTCATTTCTTCTTTTTCCTTCCTATTGGAATAAATTCCTCCTTGCTACCGTTTCTCTGAAGGCCTTAACTGCAAAAGAAATCAGAAACTATACCATAATTTGGGATGTATTTAATTCTCTTTCTCATTCTGATTCCTGCTTTCCTCTCCTTTCCTCCTTCTTCCTTTACTCCCTTGTATCTTTTTTCTCCCTTCACTCCTTTGCTCTCCTTTCCTCTCCCTCCCTCCTCTTATCCTATTTCTCTGTATTTCTCTGCTCTTCTTAATTCAGTAAATGTTATTTAAGCACCGAATTGATTGGACTAGATTACTGAGCACCCAAAAATGAGATGGACTCTGCCCTCAAGGAACTGACAGCTTACAACCTAGTGAAAACTTTTCCTATATTGCCTTCTTTATTTCAACTTATATTGAGGACTGAAAAATCTAGATATCACTTATGGTTAGTAAAGATTCTCTTACAAAAACTCAACTCTTTGAGGATTATATGTGAGTTGGTCATTCACACATTCATATGAATTAATTCAATAAGATTGCTTTCTCTCTCATACCTGGTTAAGCAGCTGCCTTATAAGAATAAAGATTCTGGTGGGAGAAGGAGAAGTAAGGGATTTGGGTTCATAGAATAATTTAGGAGGTTGGCAGCTTCAGGAGAGCACTTCGAATAGCATAAGAGCACTGTTAATCAAGATAGAGATTCTTCTCACCTAAGGTTTGTCAACATCTCTGTGACCTATAGTTGTAATTTGAACCAAGGATGAATCAGAGAATTTGAAGGGGTTATCACGTTTACTTCTTCAGATGTAAAAACACCTTTACTCTATTCTCAGCAACAATAGGTGGAACTTGATTACGGAAAATCATCCCCCACTAGACCATAAGCTCAAGTGATCAGAACATTATCTGTCTTGTTCATAACTGTCCTCACTGCCTAGAACAATGCCTGGTCTACACATAGTAGGTGCTCAATAGATCTGTGTTGAATGAATGAAAGAGTAAATTAATAAAGAATTAATGAAGTGACAGTAGGATACAAACTGATATAGGAGGACAAAGGAAGGGGAAATCACATCAGGGTAAGGGGTTTGATTTAGAAAGAGCTGCATGGAGGAGGTTTTTCAATGAGGAATTAGTGAACTATTTGCCTGGTGCCAGGGGACAGCAAAGAAGGAAATAACTTTGCTGAGAACCAATGGGGAACAGAGCCAGTTGGAACCATAACATTTTGAAAGAATGAACACTCTAACAATTAACTCTTGTTTGAATACAGTGGAAAGTACAATCAGGTGTGTGCATGTGTGGGTTTGCGGGATAATTCAACCTCTCTTCTGACCAGTCTGAGAATCGTCAGGAAAATGGAAGTATTGGGTTGTCGGAAAAGTCATCATGCATTTTTGCAATGAAAAACAGAAAAAAAAGTCATGACTTTTCCAACAGCCCAATAGGTTCAGCCCAAGAAGGGATTGCCAGGGGGACCTCCTGGTGCTCTGTAGGGTCACATTATGCTCCACGCAGCAAGTCATCTCACTGAGGGCTCCACTGACCGTTGGAATTCTCAGAGGAGATGACCGGTGCCGTCTTTTCTCAAAGGTTGTCACTCCTTAAATCCAGGAACCCTTCTCAAATTTGTCCTACGGGGTTATGCCCACCCAGAGAGAGGGACAAGGTGACTATGCAGTCTCCTTTTAGGGAAGTCTTCCCAACCCAGGTTGGCATGGGTTGTGGGGATGATTCAGACCCAAGGTAGGGAGGAGACCAAATGCCTTTGAGTGAGCCCATTCAGCCTGAGACTCCAGGACTACCAGATGCAACTGGCTACATACTGATGACTTATTTTTCAGCTCCCTGAGTGATGGCAGCTATGGTTAACTCAACAGTCTCCCATCTTCTGCCATGTATTACCCTCCCTTCTCCCAACTTAAACCTACTGATTATTCCTATCTGGTGTCCTTTTTTTAGTTTGTCTCAAAAGTAACAAGATGTCATGAGACAGCCATACATCACCCTTTCGGCAGCAAGTGGTGACTTCTGATTAGTGGGACACCACAGGAGCGGAGGGAGGGACCGTGGCAACACTGGCTGCTGTGCCTGGCAGCTCTGTCATTCCTCAGAGACTGGCGTTCTGTCTGTGTCAACAAGAATCTGTCTGGGGATTATTCATGTAGCTGGACATAATGAATTCAGCTGTTTGCTAGTGCAGCAAATGGGGTTTTTCGACAGTGATATTAGGATCAAACTGAGTAATAGGATGTGTCCGTACCAGGGTAATGTCCATTTATTAGCTTCCGTGGGAACACACACATTAAGAGAATCACATTTTTGTGTAGCTCTGAAGCTGAGAGAGCTGCTCATTAAAAATTTCCACTCAAGCAACCTCAAGCTAAGGATTTGTATTTCAAAGAGCTGGATTTATTTCACCAAAAGTATTAACTTGAGAAGTAGAAAAATCCCACAAGCTCAGCGAGCACAAATGACTGCCTTATGTAAAATCTCTACGGAAAGTTAGCCTTAATGGAGAAAGAAAAAGCTGTAGGTCTGCAGAGAGGCCAACCCAGGGCAAATGGCCTGGCACAGGCCGTCTTTCAACATCATGTCAGTTGGCATTTTTTTTAATGACAATATGGAATTGACTTCAATGCCTATGAGGGTACATGGGGAGAAAAAACAGCCTTCCAAGTCATCTGGAGACATAGCTGTCCACTTGATTTCAGGGACTGAGGGAGGTTTCCTTTAGTCCTCGGAAACCTCTTATCTGCTCAACTGATGACTAAAATCCCATCATTTCAGATTCATCCTTCGGCTTGAGAGTTGCCGTTGCTTGGGAAAAACTATCACTGGGAAGCGTCACATATTAAGCCTCTTAGAATTGTACAGTGCCAGCCTGCGCCGCTGTCTATGGTGGCCTTGTTAAGTATTATCGTCAGCATGAGCCTTGTGAATGAGTTTTAATGGAAAGCTCTGGAACTTACCTGGTAGAGAGGAAGGAGACTGTAGACATGGTAGAGAGAAGATGAGTAGTAGCTCCAAAAAGCAAGAAAACAAGTAGATTTAAAGACAAATTTAAAGACTATTTCATAGTCTTGCAAAGGAAAAATTTAATAAGAAGTCCCAATCTTTGTCATTAGGGAGCTTACAAGTCTAGGACATTTTTTAAAGGGTATTTCATGCAGCCTTGACAGCTGGCCTCCACAAAACTAAAGTGATAAGCTTAAAAGTGACTCAATGATGTATTTTCTCCCAGTTGGGAAGGAAAAAGCAGACGTAAAGGTGAAGGTTCTGAGGTGAGACAAACCCACCTCTTCTTCCCCAACACAGAGGGCCCAAGTCAGTTCTAGGGAAATTGGTGTTGAATGATTCCCTGTTCCTCCATGAGTCTATCAAGCCATGTCTACCAGAGAAGGAAACCCCCTTGGCACCAACTTGGCTTTGGTAATAGTCAGTTTTTTGTGATCTGGTGACATGTTCTCTGGAAGACAATAAGGCATTTCCTTCAGCTCAGACCTCCAGGTCAGACAACAAAGGGGTCTCCTCTCAGCCCAGCTCCAGTGGCCTTGGTTTCCCTTCTATCATTTCCCAGATACCCCTTCGGGGATCAGCTTGCTTTTCTTCTTTTTTACAGGTGTTCCTCATACCTACTCTTCTCAGACCTCTTTTCTTCTCAAGGCTAACTTCTGAGTAGGTTATTAGCTCATCAGCTACCCTCTTCCTTACTATCCTCAAAGACCAATAAAAGGGCCTTTTGTGTTTCTAACCAGTTGCCACCAGGAAGAAACAGCCAGGATGCAAAGATGTTTCAAACACAGAGTGAACACAGTTCCAGAATTTTACTCAGTTCTCCGGGGTACTGTCCCCTGCAGTTACCAGCTTATCCTCCCCACTACTGCTCAGTTCTTGGCCGGCTTTTCTTCTTAGACATGGATAATCGCATGATCCCACTTCATCTGCTGCTATCTTTAGGCTGGAACCTTCCAAGTCTCCATCACTATTCTCAGCTCTCTCCCTTAGCACAAATCCTCCACATCCATATGCACAATGAACAGCCTTAGTTCATGGTTCTCCATCCAGGACCAACTCAGCATGTGCAAAACAGAATTCATTAAGATTTCCCTGAGTCTTCTCTTCCATCTGATTATTTTTATTGGTTCCAGCCTCAACCCAATCTGTCAAACCCCAAGCCTGGGAACTTTCCCAGACAACTTCTTCTCTTTCATCCCCATGCCCCCTTATCTACCTACAAAATCTTACACCTTCTTACATCTCTGTTCTTGACCACTCTATTCTCTATCACTGTCCCCAACCCAAATTAATCTCTCGTTATCTCTACTTTGCATTGGTTCAGTAGTGAGTTGTCCTTGATCCATCTTTTGCACTCCTACCATAGAGTGGTTCCTAAGGGGTAGATATGTTGATGTTATCCTCCTGATTAAATCCTTAGCATACAATCCAAACTTCTTAGGATGGTCATTGAAGTAGCCTACAAAGTATCTCTACTAATGTTCCAATTTTATCTGTGGTGAAGACCCCCCACCTGCCTCAACCCACTACCCTTGGCCATCTTCCAGGCCACCCACCCTTCTTTATACCCCCATGCCTTGTTTACTGTGTGCTCTCTGCCACTCAGTGTTATTAAGTCACTTTTTCCAAGAGCGCCTCCTTTTCTAGCAGGTAAGTCTGAAGTTAAGTTTAAGGAACAACAATAATTGTGATGTAGCTGGCTAATAGCTCAGGACAATTCAATTTCCTTCCCAATCTAAGGTCTGTTATGGTAGTTTGTCATAAGGAAGGTAGGCTGACCCTCTGTACTATAAATGAAATACACTGTAGCTTAGCTAATGTAAAGAGCTTAGATAGATAAGGAAGCAATCTCCAGTCAGAATACTCAGGTTCTAATGCTTGTAACTTAACCCTTAGTTTCCTCATCTTTAGAATAGAAAAAAAAAACAATAAAAAAACCTATCTCATAAGGCTGTTGTGAGAGTAAAAGAATTAATACAAGTAACGATCTTAGGTTTTAGAACAGTGCCTGCAGAGTGCTTGGTAAACACTAGCTATTGATGTTGTTATTAGTAGTGGTAGTAATATTTATGGAATTCCATTTCCCTATCAAATGATTAGAAGGATCTCACCCCATACCTGTTGGAGAGATTATGGGATGACTGGGTGATTCAGCTGTCACATTTGCATTCTGATTGACAGCAGAAACTGATTGACAGGTGCAGAGATGCAAATGGAAACACACAACCCATTCCTCCCTACCCCACCCAGCTTTATATTTGATAAAGGGAATTCATGGCCTGGCAGACATAGTGTTGGGTAACAGTACTTCCTGCCTGTTTAGGTATAAGGCCACCAGAACCTTCCATAGTTCAGCCAGAGCCCAGGGCACTTGGAATCACTTTGTGGTCCTCCTCTTTGTAGACTCCAGTCTATAAAGTACTTGTACCTCAGTGATCTCCTGTGATTCCCAGGTGTCCTCCCCACCCCTAGGCAGACTCTGTCACATGCCTTTGCAAATGCTTTAGTTGCTGCTATTTGGATGGACACTCAGAAAATACCTCTTTTTGATCTAAAATATTTGCTTTGGTGGTTTTGTGTAGACACACCAGGAGAGACCCTTGGCAAACAGGCTTAATTCAAACCACTGGGCAGGGAAAATACCTCGGAATTTGGTCTGGCTCTTTTATTTTTTCTAATTTATTTTTCTTTTTTTTTTAAATTCAAGCTTATTGGGGTGACAATTGTTAGCAAAGTTACATAGATTTCAGGTGTACAATTCTGTAATATATCATCTGTAAATCACGTTGTGTGCTCACCACCTAGAGTCAGTTCTCTTTCCATCACCATATATTTGATCCTGATCTGGCTTTATAAGAAGAGCCATATTTTCCAGCTGAATAGGAAAATCTTTAAAAGGGAATAAAGGAAGGAAAGAAACTAATGAGACATCTCTTTCCTCACAGATAATGGGGGCTGCTCACTGAGTGGTCTGCAGTGGCTTTTATACTTCACTGACAACCAAATGCCTTGGAGATAAGGCAACAATTATGAGACCTGAGAAGAAATGAAAGAAAACCCAATAGCAGCCAAATAACACTGCCATCTATTAACAAATTATTATAGGCTGAGGCAGGCTTTAATGAGATTTTAACAAAAGAAATCTAGTCATGTTCCTCTGGGGCCCAGAGATTTTATTATGAGGTGAATGATTAAGCCGGTAAGAGGCACTCCCTCGGAGCTTCAATAAAGAGGAAATGTGTGAGCCTTGTGCCCTGGCTTTCCAACGGCTCTGACATCCATTCAAGGTGAAGAGCTCTTGGAGAAAAAAACCCCACAGAATACTGTTCCAGAAGAAGTTTCTTTTTGGTACCTGGCCTGGTGAGCTAAGCAAGCCTTTAGGAAAATTGCTCTAGACGTTGTGTTGTGATTCCAATACATAATCTGCTTTTGGCTATTGGAAATGGCATCACAAAATTCTCAACAGATTCTTAAGTCAGAGCGTATAATGGCAGTATTAATTTGGAAGAACAATGAGGCTGTCTGGAGTCTGGACCTGCCTGCCTATGCATGACCTTGTAAAACCACCGGGGTGTCAGAAGGGAAGGTGATGAGTCTACTGGTTTAAGAGAGGAAAGAGAAATTAGGTTGCTCGCAGTAGGTCAGAGGGAGCGAGGAAAAGGTGCAATTCTGGAAATCCGTGAGCACTCTGCTCAGAGGTGCTAGACCGCTGGCACAGAATGGATTTTTCCTTTTACTTCTCCCATCCCTTTCATTCATCCACTAAATGAAAACTTCTAATATCAGGGAGAGGGATAACTGTTTCAGTACTGTCAACGTAAGAAATATCCAAACCTGTAGAGAAACTTAATGAGTTTATTTGAGCCAAACTGAAGACAGTTGCTGGGAAGCAAAAATCTCAACAGATTAAGAAAATGTTCCAGAGAATGGTACTTTTGCACTTTATTTCATACATTAGAATCAAAGGAGAGTTAAATGAAGTCCATTGGTGGTAGATGAAGGGGGTGGGAGAAAGCAAAGTGGGGAAATCTCTGTGATTGGATAAAAAGTAAATTGGAGAGACAGATACTTCTTTTACATTGGTGGATATGGGATAATTAATAATTAACATTTACAGCACATAGAGATGGCATCTGGAGAACAATGGGCGCTTCTGTGGTCTCTCCTGCAGCCTCTCATGCTTTGGTGCAGTAGGCTGGGCCCTGAAGGATCTGGAAAAAGAGATTATTCTGACATTCCAAGAGTATGTTATCTTAGATGCAAAAAGACAATAGACAAGCTCACTCAAGGTAAAGACTGACCTTTGTCAAGTAAGCTATAGGCCAAGGATGTGACTATTGGCTATGACCTGCTTTCAGTTAGGAGCTTTTATGTTCAGACCATCCTATGTGGTTAATTTCAGTCTCTGAGTCTGTAGGGCCTGCCATGCGGACCTCCCCTGAGCTTGTCAGGTTCAGTATGTGGCCCCTTTTCATCTACAATACTAACATTTCTGTTACACAGGAATTTGTTTTGTTTGAAATGTGTGCTTCCAATTCCTCATTGAAAGAAACTGAGGAATGACTGGAATGATCTAATGATGCCTGGACTAATAAAAAGCCTAATTCTTAGGAAAGGGACACTGGACCATAGAAGGATGGTGAAGGAAGCAGTCTCCTTCTGACAAAGGTTCTTTGCTTGACCAAACTTCAGTCAGGCCCCTGGACCTTCTCCCTAAGCCCATCTGTGTACTTCCGTGTACAATCCAGTTTTAGCAAGAACCCCTGAGCCTTGATAGCGGATCCAGTTCCTCATCTTCCACCATCCCCCAGGTGTTGTCTAATCACCCTGGCCTGTCTTCAGCAAGAACCTTGTTTGGTCCATGTAGCCAGGATCCCCTTACCGTGATATTTCCTCTTAGTCATTTTTCATCCACCGACTCCCACCCTACCCTGTTCCTCTAAATTCCCACCCACCTGTGGTGTATTTGGAATTGAGCCTGGTTCTATATTGAAGTCTCTTCCCTTATTGCAATAATCCTGAATAAAATCAGTTTGGGCCACTTTAACTACTGTCTAGCTCTGGTTTTCTTTGACACCTACCTGACTACCTGATGATGAGTCAGGGAGACTGATCCATTGGCAGCTGAGGCACAGTGTAAGACTGTCACCTTTTGTGGCAGGATAACAACCAAAATAGCTATGTGCTCTGCTGCTTATACTCCCCTTGGGGCCAATGGCAGACACGGGTTGTTAAAATATTTAGTGTCTGATAATATATGATAAATAAGTAAGGAGTATTGTAGCACTACCCTTAATGGCTCACACTGTAGGAAAGAGATTTAATAGAATTGAAGATGAACTTAAAATAACATGGAAAATAAATCTCAGGAACATACATCTTTGGGATAGTTCATTTTGTTAGAATATAGTGCTATTATTACTATGAGCTAACATTTATTAAACATTTAGTAAGTGTCAGGTGCTTTTAAACTGTTTGCACATGTTAACTCCATAATATCTGTGATATGATAAACCTATATATATATATATATATATATATATATATATATATATATATATATATTTCCTATCTGTCGTGGAGAAATATTTTTGTAGAATTCAATAAAAATTAATTACTATAAAGTGGAATTTTTTTTAAAATGCAAAATTCAAGTTCACTTGTTTTTCTTTATCTTTTCTTTTACTGTTAGATTTAACAGATAAGATTACTCTAGAAAATTGCTATGAATGTTTCTAAATGCTTATTCTTACTTGCTGTACTTATCTCCCCTATGGACCAGTAACAAACCTTTACAGACTAGCACCTGTTGGAGAACACATATATTGCAGAGTTTGTTCAGCCCTCATAAAAATCCTATGATGTAGTTAATTGATTAGGAAACTGAGGCACAGTGCACTTATCTTGCTAATGAGGCCAATTTAGATCCTTTAGCAGGTCAGTTAGCTTTGCAAAGAGAGAAAAAAAAAATCTCTATTTTATGACCATAAAAGTGTAGCCCATGTAGTCATTGTAAAATTAAGAGTAGCATAAGAAAAGCAATCCTTAATGGGAAAGTATGAATGGAGCTTTATAAGCTCCTCTATTAGGAAAACTGTTGAAGGAATAGATCAAACATTTTAGGAGTGTCATCTTTGCTCTATTGAGCAATATGGTGAAATGTTAAGAGTGTGGCTTAGGAGCTAGGCTGCTTGGCTTGGCCACCTGTATTTGCTGTATGAATTTATTAGTTCCTACCTAAAAGCGTTGTTGGGAGGAATAAATGTTAATATTTGTCAAGTACTTAGAAAAATGCCTCGCACATAGTAAGTGCTCAATAAATGTTAGTTATCATTTTTGCATTTGAAAAACAATCCATGATCAGAATTGCCGCTTCCCTAAATGTCCCCATCTGTAATGACCCAACTTGTGCCTTACACAAGACCCATTGGCATAACTCAGTGATGCTGCAGTGGTTGCTGCCAGACCAGAAGTGCAGAGTGTGGTTCCTCAGCCGTGGCACTACTGACATTTTTTTTTGGGGGGGTGATGTTTTGTGCATTGTAGGATAGCAGCATTTTTAGCCTCTACCCACAAGATGCCAGTATCACCCCCTTCTGGTTATGACAACTAAAAATGTCTTTAGCCATTGCCCAATGTTCCCTGGGAAGAAAAATTGCTCCCAGTTGAGAATCACTGTTACAGCGAAAAGAGAATATTAATAATAGTGCCTTGTGTTTTTATAGTTTTTCAGTCCAAAGGGTCTTCTGCATGTTTTAACACAGTAGGGGAAAAGGATTGTGAGCTGGCTCAGAGCTGACCTGTCACCATGCGTCTTCCTGTCTCCTGTCAGTCAGTGACAGGGCTGGAATTAGTGCTCTTGGGCCTGCACCATGCTGCCCCCTGGAGCATGGTTCCATCCTTACTGTGCACCTACTGCACTGTCCATTTACCCGCCATCCTGTCCCCTTGCTGTGGCCCCATTCACAGACAGCCCTCAGGACCTCCCACCTAATGTATTGTGAGAGCCTCCCAGGGTGATTTCCTGGCTCCAACTCACCCAGGCTGATTCACTTTACACGTTGCTGTCAGGTGAATGTCTTAAGGCAGCCCTGGGCAAAAGCCACTCTTGTTTTTTAAAAGTCTAGACTTCTCAAGCCTACTATTAAATGTCATCCTGTTCCTCTCCTCCCCACTATCTGACCCTGACCTATCTTTGTAATCTTCACTCTCCATTTTGCTTCGTATCTCTTATCAAACGGAAACTGGGGTTTCTTCTCTACACCCTAAGCTTCCATGCCTCTGGCCTTCGCTAGTACTATTCCTCTCCTGGTTACCCTTCCTAAGCCCACACATTCCTCAAGGCCTAATTCACCTCTTTTCCTTCATGAAGTCTAACCTCATCTTCCTGGTTAACATGTATTCAATCTCTCTCTTCTCTGGATTCATATAGCCCTTTGTCTACCCTTATTGTATGTCATTTATGTCTTTGCACCTTATGTCATAAATATGTATGAACTTATTTCATTTCCCCCATCAAACTGGAGGCCCCTTGAAGACCCTCTATGTACAAATTGATTTGTCTTTGTATCTTCCATGGGCCTACTACAATAAATATCCAGTATATATAAGCCACATAAGTGACACTAACTGTTATATTTACTTATCCTTTGTGGAACCTCTTTCTATCTATCTATCTATCTATCTATCTATCTATCTATCTATCTATCTATCTAAACTTAGCAGTGGTTTCAAAAAAACAAAAAAACAAAACAGAAAACAAACTTAGCATACTATAGCAGCATGAAAAGATTCCCTATGAAAACAGAGATTTATAAAAGAGACATGTGTAAGTCAAGAGTTCGTGCATCTCACTTATATGTGGAATCTAAAAAAACAGAACAAATGAGCAAACTAATAAAAAAAACAAGTTTGTGCCATGCATGTGTGAGCACATGCATGTGTGGCAGTGCAATACAGTGGTGAAGGGTTCTGAAATTCTACAGGACTGGTTTCCATTCTCAGCTCCAATTCTTGAGAGCTATGTGGCCTCAGATAATTGACTCTGCACATCTAATTTCATTTCCTCATTTGCAAAATAGAGATAGCAACACATACTGGATAATGTTATTTTGATAATGATTATTCATTTCATCAGCAAGTACTTATGGAGTCTTTACTATGTGCCAGGTTCCTCATGCAACAAAATAACATACATAATATAATAACCAAAGTACCTGGTACATATTTGAATACTTCAGTGTGTTTAGCATTCAGCATTAGAACAATTAGAGTGATATTAGAGCAGCTACTCTCTTAAACATACATGTGCATATAAGCAGAAAGAACTACAAGTACCAATTAAGAGTCTTTAAAATCTAGACAGAGTAACATATAGTTTTACTCTCTGGTCAGATTTTTTTTCTTCTGCAGTTAGCTTGAATATGTTTTTCCCTTTCATTCTCTTAGTATCCATAACCATGGAAAAAAATCAAGAGCCGTGAGTAATGCTCTTTATTGAGTCTACTATGTGCTATTGATCTTGCAACAACTCTCTAGATTAGCTAGTCTTCATTTTATGAGTGAAAAAACAGACTCAGAGAGGGTGGTATTTTCCAAGGAGCACACAGCTTATAAATAGTGGAGACCTTCTCCAAATTCCACACTTCACCCTTGGTTGTTCCGGCCCAGGTGAGGAACAATCGTTTGCGCTCTCAATTTCCCAGAAGTTTCCATCAATTATTCTCCTGGATTCAGAGTTCTCTGAAATACTGCAATAATGTAGACTTTAAATCCTGTCTAAAGAGGAAACAAACAACATTTTCAGTTGGAAAGAGACACCATACTACTTTCCTTACATTCTTCCTCACCTATTCCTAGAAGAGGTAATTTCCATCCATTGTTCAAGTCTCCACTCTCTACTTGTCCCTCCCCAGAGAGGGAAAAATGATTATTTCCTGACTTTATAGCGAGCAGGGTTATTGGCCTCAAAAACAGGAGTAGGCCTGGCAGGTCATTCGGTACAGGTTTCACATCTATCTTCCCAGAGCCCATTGCTTCGCCTTTGTTCATGTAATAAAGAGAACGGAGTTTGCCTTGCTGGTGGTGATGTGTGACATCCACAGTGCTCAACCTGTGGCAATTTGCCTTAGTAGGTTCTCTTCCGATCCAGCCCCTGCCAGATCTTCGTGCTTATCCCAAGAGTCCAGTGTGGAGGAGAAAGTCTGCATCTGGCATTAGTTCAAAACAGCTTTCTCTATTCCAAGTTGTACCGTAGATTCCCACATCGTGGAGATGATAGGGCACTTGCCAAGCCATTAATAAACCTGGTATTTTTGTCCCTATTTTGGCTAGTGGTGCTTATATGTATTACCTAACAGTCGGAATGAAGAGGGAGAAAGAGGGTCATTTTAGGGAGAGAACTCGTCTTGAAGACTAGGTCAGAGTCTTTCTGCATAGCTTTATGCTTCTTTGTTCTGTATCAAAGCTCACTTGATTTTCACAGATCAGCTCATCTGCAGGACTCTTCAGTGATTTTAAGCCAGATACATAAATACTATCCAACAACCCTCCAAGATGGCCTACCACAGCAAAGCTATTCATTTTACAGTTAACAAAGAGTGGGAGGATGGAGAGGAGACACTTTTGGTAATTTTTGTTTACGGGTCCAGAACTCAAAACTAAAAACTGCTCATTCTAATTTTGTCAGAAATAGCTCATACTTGTTAACCAAGTTAAATCTGACTCAAGTCAGTCTGGGCAGCTTCACTGATATTTCCACTTACCATCTTAAAAATAAAGATTTAATTCCAACTTCACCACCCACTTCCTGTGACTTGGACACAAGGCCTTTTTTTGGGGGCCTCAATTTCCCCCTCTGCATAACGAGGGTTTTGATCCAGACCATCACTGACACCGTTCTGCTACCAGGTTGTATTCATATTCAGAAGTTAGTATTTGGGCCTGGATTCCTTCAGGGTGTGTTGGTGGTTCTGAGAGGCTTTAGAAGATGAGTGAGTCTAGAGGGAAAAAAAATCAAATAAATACAAAGGGAGAAACTTACCAGATGCAAAGAGGGAGTTAATTCTAGGCATATTAAATTATCATGAAACACATCCATCTACATTTATTAAAAACAGAAAACTGAGCCCTGCTTGCCTAAAGCCTTCATTTCCAAAGCATTAACAAATTATTCATTTCCCTCATAAGTTCTTTAGTCCTTGGGGTATTTAACACCAGGACTTTGGCCATATTATTACTTATCCTCATAACGTGATAAAAATGATGCTAAATATTTTACACAAATGACAGTGGATAAGGCTTGTGGATCCTCATTAATTTATTTTGCTTTTAGCATAATAGCTTAATACTTTACCACAGGCTTTTTTTCCCCCCACCCAAAACAGAACTGGTGTGTCTTAGACTTGCAGTATTTTTATAGGTAAATACCACTGACCACATAACAAAAACATTCTTCTTTTATTGCGAACTTGTGTCAAAGATTATTCATATGAGAAAGCATTTTACTTTCTAAGCCACTTAAAAAAATAAAATTTTAATAAGATAGGCTAAATAATACTATTTATCTGTATGCTCTGTATTAGTTTTCTATTGCTGCATAACGTATTTCCACAAATTAACTGCTTGAAGCAACATTTACTTATTAGCTCACACTTCTGTAGGTCAGAAGTCTGTGTGAGCTCTACAGTTTTCTGCGTCAAGTCTGGACAAGGCCAAAATCAAGGTGTTGGCCATCTGACTCTTGTCAGGAGGATCTGGGGAAGCAATCTGCTTCAAAATCTTCTACATTTCAGTTGTTGGCGTAACTTGGTTCCTGTGGTTGTAGGACTGAGGTCCCATTCCCTTGTCCCTTAAGGTTGCCCACATCCTTGGCACATGACCCCTTCTTAGTCCCTTAAGGTTGCCCACATCCTTGGCACATGACCCCTTCCTTCTTCAAGCTAGCAATGGTGTTTGGAATCTCTTTCATGCTTTGAAGTTATGACTTCCTATTGTGCTGCTGCTAGCCAGGGAAAACTCTCTGCTTTTTAAAGGGTTCATTTACTGAATCAGGCCCACCTGGATAATCTCCATATCTCAAGGTCAACTGACTTAGGTCTTTAATTATATCTGCAAAAATCTCTTCTCAGCATCACCTAGATTAGTGTTTGGCTAAATAAACAGGGCACGAGAATCTTTCACGGCAATTTTTAGAATTCTGTCTATCATATACTCTAACACAATTAAGCAAATTACCTAACCTCTATAAGCCTCCGTTGTTTTAGTATCCTACTCTGACTGCTTTGATGACCAGATCTGCAAAGGGGTTATACCTACTATAACTTTACAGCACCGGCTAATTAAAAACAAAACAATTAAAAAAAAAAAACCTCTCAGACTAGGTCTACAAGATGTCAAAACATGAATGAAAATCATATTTAATTATCATCAGTTTTACTCATGTCTATTTGCATAGCCCTTACACCAGTACCTTCCACAAAGTAGGTGCTGATTAAATATAGTGTTTGCTGGATGAATGAATATTAGCATTAATTAGAGCCCTTTAGTCAACTCTTTATCAAGTGGATACAGCACACAATGCATTTGTGCTGAGTTCAGTTGAATACAAAGATTCATAAGGCTCCATACTTACCCATGATGGTTAATTTTATGTGTCAACTTGACTAGGCTATGGTGCCTAGTGGTTTGGTCAAACACTAGTCTAAATATTGCTGAGAAGCTATTTTTAAGATCTAATTGACACTTAAATCAGTACACTTTAGACACAGAGACTAGAATGGCCATTGATGGGGGCTGAGGATGGGGGAAAAGGGGAGATGTTTGTCAAAGAGTACAAACTTCCAGCTATAAAATGAGTATGTTCTGAGGAGCTAATGTACAGCATAGTGAGTAAGGTTAATACAGTATTATATACATGAAGGTTGCTGAGAGACTAGATCTTAAATGTTCTTATTACGAAAGAGAGATGGAAATTATGTGACATGATGGAGATGTTATTATAGCTAACATGATTGTGGCAATTATTTTGCCACATGTACACATAAGTGTATCAAATGAACACTTTGCACACCTTAAACTTTCACAATGTTAAATGTCAAGTATATCTCAATAAAGTTGGAAAAGATAAATACTTCAGTAGACATTGAATAGGTTGTCCTCCATAATTTGCGTGGGCCTCCTCCAATCAGTTGAAGGCCTTAAGAGAAAAGACTGAGGTGCTACTAAATTCTATCTTCAGGTCTTCATATGCAAGGCTTCAGCATCAATCAACCCTTCCCTGAGCCCCCAGCCTGCCAGCCTCCTCTGCAGATTTCAGGCTTGCCAGCCCCCAATATTGTGTGAGCCAATTCCTTCAAATAAATCTCTTAACCTATGTACCTATATATGTACAAACATCCTATTGGCTATTTTTCTGGATAATCCTGACTAATACACCACCCTTAAGAAGTTAGAATAACATTGGGAATACTGAAATGTGTGCAAGGGAAAACACCCAATAACATGTGAATACTCATAGATGGATGGGAATAAACTGTATTGGAGTTAGGAGAATGGGTAGTCAAAGATGGCTTTATGAGCAAAGTAGGATTTTACCGGAAGCTTAACGCATGGATGAGAGGAGAACAGAGAGAACAAAGAAGGGAGAGTGTTGCACATAAGCATACCTGGGAAGGTGGGCAGAGAATGTTGTGTTCTGGTTACAGGGAGGAGAAAAGCCCAGCTAAAGAGCCCTAAAGGGTAGAAGGAAATGCTTTTAGAAGGAGCAGAGAGCTCTGATAAGCCCTGAGCAGCACTGGGCATAGAGCATAAGCGGCAAAGGACCTTAATGGTTCTCCTTTTAAACAAACAGTATTAAGTGCCTCCCCTGTAGCAGGCTAGAGTGCACATCATCAAGTTTCCTTGCAACAAGGAAACTGAGACCTAGGGTGACTGCTCTCAGGTCACACAAAACATCAGGAGCAGAGCCTGGGGAAGAATGCAACCTCCCACTGCCTTACCCAATGCCCTGACCACCACCTCTTTCTGGTCCTTACTTCTCCAAACTCACCTCCTACCCTCTCCTCATTGCTCTTTGCATTCCAGCCTCCCACATCCACATCTCTTTCCACCTCAGAGCCATTGCACTTGTTCCCTCTGCCCAGAAGGGCCCTGCTTCAGGATTTCATGGGCTGGACCTTCTTGTCTCAAATCTTGGCTCATCTGGTTGTCTTCTCATAGAGGCCTTCCCTGACCACCAGCTCAAACAACACCTCCTCCAAACCTGTCCTATTACCCTGATTTACCTTCTTTACAGAATTATCAATATGTACAATCGCTCTTATATTTTTCTTCTCAGTTGTTTGGCTCCCAAATTAGCATATAAGTCCCATTAGAGAAGGATTCATTCATGCATGTGATTTGTTTATCATTCTAACTCCAGCTCCTTGAACAGTGTCTAGTGCATATTAGGCACTCTCTAAATATGAACTGAAAGAATGAATGTTGCATATAGGTCTCAGTACATCCTCGCTGAGAGACTGAAATGGGGAAAGGGATCAAGAGACACAAAGAAGCACGCTCATGGAGTATGTACAGTGGAGGTGCCTGCTGGTCCCAGAGACTTGCTTTGTCTTCTTTGACTTTTTCTCCAAAATGCCTCAAGACTGAGTAATGTTTTCAAACTTCACAACAGAACACATTTTTTAGTGCGCCACCAAACACATTTTTTAGTGCACAGAATGATGGCTACATGCCTTTCTACTCTTTGACAAAAGTGCCAGCAGAGGTTCGTAAACAACAGCTAAAAGGGTGTTTGCAGTATATCAGGATGGAGCTTTGAATTAGAGGCTTTCAGGCCATGTGGAAGATGGTGGTTTTGTAAGCTGAGAAAACATGTTGCTAAAGCTGTGAGAGAGAAGGAGAAGGAAAGAAACATGGCCAGGCAAAAGCAGAAGGAGCCCTGAGCAGCCCTAATGATGCAGAATTATAGGCTGCAGCCTGAGTCTGAGTTATTCAGGGATTTTTTTTTTTTAAAGCAGATGCATCATGCTGTTCCTGGAAAAGCATATAATTTAACTGAGAGAGCCCATACACTTGTAAATTGTAAAGGCTATCATTAACGACACAGACAAGGAGCTGGAGGACCGATGCCTTCTCTTAGATACTGGCTATGAAAGTCCTGTTTAACAAAATGCCTTTTGGTTCACTTGCGGGATTCAGGGTGAACAGTAAGAATAAGAGCACATCAAACATGGCATTCTGGGTCAAACCAATTTTGGTGCCAACAACCTCTTCGTGGCATTAGTATTAGCTTTTTCTAAGATGATCGTCTAGGGTCATAGAGGTACCCTGTACCTTCCTAGCTTCTTTCCAAGAATTTCAATTTTTAAATTACTGAATCAAAAGCAATAAGCATTTAAACCATTGTTTGGGTAACTATCCCATATGGCTTTTGAAAAGGGCTGTATGTATTCACCATGCCACCAGCAGTGGACATGCACACCAGATTCACCACAAACTCTACAGCATTTAGCAAAAGTAATTGAGTGAATAACTGTTGGTTAAGTATATTTAAAACAGTAACATTGGTTTAATATGCATTTCTTTGGCCACTGGAATTATCTCTTTGGTTTCTTCTTTTCCTTAAGAGTCATCCTCCATAGGAATCAACACATCCAGTCATCAAGTTCTTCTTTCTTTCAAACAGTTCTGACACCTATCCACCCATTATTTTCCTTCCCACTACCATCAGCGTAGTTCAGGTCTTTAAAACTTAAATCCTGTGCTGCCAAAATGGTCTCCCCAGGTCTTCCTGCCTTCAGTCTTTCCCATAGTAATAATCATAACTCATTTACCGAGCAACCTCTGTGAGCTAAGCAGATGGCTAGGTGTTCTATAGACATTATCTCTAAACTACCCCATAAGGCAGGCGCTATTAATTCCATTTTGAGAAAACTAAAAACACAGGAAATTAAGATAATCACCAAACTTTCCAACCTCAAAGCAGAAGACAGCTTTAACCTGAGCCTGATTGTTTCCAAAACCTGTGTCCATGTTGGAACATCCGTGAATAAATTCTTTAACCTATCCTATGCATTTCTGTACTCATTATTAAGTCATTGTCTCCTAGCTGCAAACCCAAGCTTTTTTTTCTTTTTTTTTTTTTTTAAAGATTTTATTGGGGAATTGGCGGAGGGGAACAGCGTTGGGGAATCGGGGAAAGGGAACAGACAAGTTGCTGTCTTTTTGTTCTTCAGTTTAGTTGCGGAGGATGTTGCTTCACTGTTGGTATCGTCATTGCGCTCTTCCTGGGATGAGGCAGATTGGTTGCTGGTCTCTGGATGTCGCTCACCGCGGCTATTGGCAGCTCACTCTTGGCTGCCAGCAGCTCACGCTGGCTGCGGGCCACTCACTGTAGCCTATGGCAGCCCACTGCAGCAGGGGCTGCAGCCTACACCACGACCGGGGTTCACACAGCCCAGCTCCAGGTGGAGCTGTTGTTAGCTGTAGAGGGCAGTGTCACTGGCCCTCATGTGGAATCCGAACCGGGGCCGCTGGCATCCCAAAACCAGCGCTTAACCAATGCGCCACTCGGCCGGCCCAAACCCAAGCTTTTATACTCTACTTTGTGGTGCAAGCTGGGAGACCCTGCAAACCCATATTCTGCCTTGCCAGGGTTCTCCGTGTTGGGCTCTGTCAATAGAGCCCTAGAGGGAGCCCAGGGCTGGAGGACAGTGGACGACTTTCTCCTTCCTGCTGTGAGAGGTAAGTTGCTGTGAGTGTCACCCTCGTAGCATTTCTTCACGCTGGCAGCAGCAGGTCCTTCCCACGACAGCAGTTAAATTTGGTTTGCAGTTTTCCAAGTAGAGTAAATTCCATCACATCCTCCTCAGAGACTCTGGCGTCAGCCAGCAGGCGGCCCTTTTCTGAGGTTTGGGTCTCAACCCCACAGAACCCCTCATCCTGACTCGGAGGCGCCAGCACTAGCCAAGCAGGATCCCCTCCTCAAGGTCTGAGCTTTAGCTCCTCAGGGCGGCTCCCCTTGTTTCTAAGATTGAACAATTCCCACCTCTTCCACTTGTTCCCTTAGCCCTCGGGGTGGTAGTGCTTCCTGCTGCTGCTCACATCATAATACCTTAGTGTTCTCTTTTACCTAGTGAACAACTTGATACCTTGTTAGCTCTGGAGAAGCTGTTGCCAGGGACAACTTACTGTAGGAAGCAAGTGAACCCGAGGGATGCGAAGAGTGAAACGTGCTGGATGCTATGTTGCTCCACCCAAAGTCCCTCTTCAGGGTCAAAGCAGCCAACTTCCAGCTGCTGGGAATATCAGCTGCTGACTCTCAGAGGCGTGTTTTCACAGGGAAAGAACACTCAGCTGCAGGCAATTCCCTCACTCAAGACTACATCACTTGCCGAAGCTGGCTCATGGCCAATGACTGGCCGAAGGAGGGGACGTAAAGGCCAGCCCTGCCTTGACTTAATTTGGGCTCCAGATTCCCTGTAGGATCAGCTGAGAACTCAGGAGCTGCCTCACTGTGGGTCACTCTTTCCCTCTTCCCAATCCTGCTCTCCTCAGTTTCTTCTTCCTAGAGCACTCTCAATAAACCTGGAGGCAACGGTCCATTCAGTGTTTTGTCCCCCCAGGTATCCCCAGGATGCCAACCTAAATTAATGATGCCTGGCTCTAAGGTCTACAGAGGTGCAGATGGGCACTACGATTGAGCTTGAAGTGATGGAGGCAAATCATGAGAAAAAGCTATAGCTGCAGAAACAGCTCGGAACTGCAGTGCCATAAACCTCAAACCAAATAAAAACAGAGTATAGCATACAATTCCTAAAAAAAAAATAGCCTAATAGAAGGTGTGGGTAGTTGCACTCTGGTAGCATTCGGGATATTTTTGTTGTTCTCATACATTTTAGCCCTAGCAAATCACATTGCCTTGTTCCCCTGGGGCCAGTCCAGAATGCACATGCCAAATGGATACTACAAAACAACATGTCTTCTTTTTCTTTTCCACTGCCGGTAATTCTAGAAATAAAAGGGAAAATAATGGATAAAATTACTATTTATTTTCAATTCACGTTACAGAGAAAAACATTAACTTTTGTGAGAAGGAATCATTTTAAATTATTAAAACCCTAAAACTGCTAATGAACAAAAATAGTCACCTTCCATAACATGATGTAGTCTAAAAAGTTGCTACTTGAGTTTTTCAAAGGCTTATTCATGGAGTAATTTTCTTAGTCTACAAATAAATGTAAGGGTTCATAAATGCCATGAAAATTATATCCTGCAGTTTTGAAACAATATTCAATTAGTTTTTAATGAAAGGAAATTTATACAAAGAGGATAAAATATTCTTCAATAATAGCATAGCTTATACTTTATTTATTTTTTTTTTAAAGATTTTATTGGGGAATTGGGGGAGGGACACAGCGTTGGGGAATCTGGGAAGGGGAACAGACAAATTGCTGTCTTTTTTGTTCTTCAGTCTAGTTGTGGAGGACGTTGCTTCACTGGCCCATGTTGGTATCATCATTGAGCTCTTCCCAGGTGAGGCAGATCGGTTGCCAGCCTCTGGATGGTCGCTCACCGCGGCTATTGGCAGCTCATGCTGGCTGCCAACCGCTCACTGTAGCCTATGGCAGCCCACTGCAGCAGGGGCTGCAGTCTACACCGTCGCTGGGGCTCGCACAGCCCAGCTCCAGGTGGAGCTGTTGTTAGCTGTAGAGGGCAGTGTCACTGGCCCTCATATGTGGGATCCAAACCGGGGCCGCTGACATCCCAAAACCAGCTCTTAACCAGTGCACCACTCGGCTGGCCGGCATAGCTTATACTTTAAGCAATGAGGTATAATAAATGTCCTTGAGACATTTTTCATCCAATAGAAGTGACTATTTTTGGTTTATTTTTAATATCATTTTAAGTTATAACTACATTTGTTTGGGGGAGATAAAAGTTTATAGCAACTAAATATTTAGCTTTTGGAAATTTGGTCATCTGAAGAAATTCAGGATGAGGAATATTGGTATGTCACTTAAAATCAAGGACTAAGAAGTCTCAGTTCAATCCTAGATATGTGTGTATGATGGTAACTCACCATGCTTTAACCTGATATGATATTATTACTACAGTCATTCATTAGGCTCTAAAAAAGTGCTATGAAATAGTCCAGTCTGTATATTTTTATACAGTCTGCATTTTATTTGGATATATTTTATATAGGCTTATTTATATGATGGATTGTACACCCTGCAGTTTTCCATTTCAAATTTGATTATAAATGTGCTCCAAGTAATAGTTTCTTGATTTTTCTCTTTCCCATTCCTCCACATTTTCTCTTCACAATAACCTCTCATTTTCTTGTCTTCTTGGACAGCACAGAAAAAACACACTGAACAAGGAGGAGGAAGAGAGGGATGACAAGGAGCCCCAAACAGCAACATATAATTTTAAACAGAGACACAGTGGTCAGTGGAGTGTTTTTACCATCCAGCATCTTCTCTAACATTTAGAAAGATTGGAAAGGCAGCTATTCTACAAGAGTAACAAACTGAGAAGACTGAGCTCATAGTAGAGTAATGAAATTTATATACAAGCACAAGATTAATATGATTGCTTGTCAGTAAGCTCCATAGTAACTTAATTAATTAAATTAACATAATTAATTAAGTTAATATGCTACATAGCTACTAAGTCTGGCTGCTAAGTAGCACCCTCATACATATAAATAACTTGTTTAAACTCTGTTGATTCCTTGAACTATGTTTAAGACCCTCTGATCATATTTATGTGTATATTTGTGTATGTTTGTGTTTATACTGCTCCTCAGTCTACAGTGGATTTGAGGAAACTTTCCAGAAACATATATAAAAGAAAACAGGAAAATTGAATTAAAAACAAACAAACCAGCGTCCTCATGTTTACTAGCTACACAGGCTCCTCTTCCCTCCTCCTTCCATTGCCATTTTTTGTGTGGTTATACACCACTCCCCCTTTGACCATGTGAAAACTGGTCCTACTTCCAGGTTCAGGTTCATTAGTCTCAATCAGGGCTATGTCATTTCTCTTGTAACAAGGAATGGTATTCTCCTGTTCACAAGTATGGATATAGGCAGTTTCAAAGGATGGGCCCCAGATTCCTTGAGAGCCCGGTGATAAAGTACCATGAAAACATGACTCCCAGGCTCTCACTGCTGATAGCCTGTTCTTAGAGAAGGTGAGATGTCTCATGGAATAGGAACCCCAAAGATTTGTTTTCTCTAGTGTTTCTTACTGAAACATCAAGGAAGTATTCTTCATTTTTATACTTCAAAAACTTTAGGATGTGTTAAGATTCCTGAACTTAAAATCATCGATAGAGGGGAGACTATTCTGCATTTAAAATCACTCTTTATGGAGTAAAGATTTGCTTTACATGAGAATCACTTGGAGGGGGTGATTTTTAAAACCACGAATCCTCAGGCCCTACCCTCCTAAGGTTCTGATTCATTTGATGTGAGATGGAGCCTGGGAATTTGGGTTTTTAACAAAATCTCAGATGGTACTAATGTACTATTAAGGACCACACTTTGAGAAACACCTGTAGAGAAAGTCCTTTTTATGCTATGTCCCCCATCCCAAAAAAAATCTGATTTTATTTCAGGAGTCAAGAAAATGCATGGATTCATTAACAGAGGCATTTAAAATAAAGACTTAACTATTTAAAACCTTTTGGGGGACATTTTGCTGAACTCAATAGTTTGGATGGCCACCAGGGTAAACGCTTCTTGGCAAGAGTTTATGAGGTTGCTGCCAAAAGTTCTTAGTGAAAAATTTAAATTGAGAATTCAGATCAATGCGAGCATGGCACAATTTCATAATTATCACAGCTACCTCATCACCTAGTGGCCTAATGAATTTTCTGAGAAAGTGGTTTCTTATCTCTCTCTTCTTTTAAAAAAGATGTTATTGGGGAATTGGGGAAGGGGAACAGACAAGTTTCTGTCCTTTTGTTCTTCAGTCTAGTTGTGGAGGACATCCTTTCACTGGCCCATGTTGGTATTATCATTGCGCTCTTCCAGGGTGAGGCAGTCACTTGCCTGCCATTGAACGGCTGCTCATGGTGGCTCATGGCAACTTATGAAAGTGCACACCAGCTGCCAGCCAGCCCCACTGCAGCCTATGCCATCACCAGTGACTCACGGCAGCCCAGCTCCAGGTCAAGCTGTTGTTCACCATCTTAGCTGTAGAGGGCACAGCGTCACTGGCACTCATATGTAGGATCCGAACCGGGTCTCTGCTGCTCAGAACTGGCATCCCAAGCCAACTCTTAATCAACGTGCCATCTGGCCGACCCTAGTTAGGACTCTTTTGGTTGCAAGTGATGGAGTTTGAAACTCCAATTAGCTTAAAGAAAAGAGAAAATTTTCTGGAAGAGTCCAGGGGTAGTTCACAGAATCAAAAAATTAGCTACAAGAAGTAGAACAGGTCTAAGCACTTCTGGAACTGGAACCAGCAAACTGGTGCCACTAGAATGTGGTCTTTCTACCTGGATGATAGCTATGCTTTCTGGGTATTTTCCAGAAGGCTGGGACACCAGTAGAAGACTTGATGTCACATGTCTACAGCTCAATGTGCATAAAGCAAAACTGAGTATGGCCTCTAGTTTAAATTCAGACAGTGTCAGGGACATATTCTTATTGGTCCAGCTTGGGTCCTGCATCTATTCCTTGCACCAATCACTGTGGCTAGTGGGATGTTGTGCTAGGCTTGGGATTGGCAGTTGTATTATTCCTTTCCTCTAAGAAGCAGATGATAACACAGGATTAAATGTATAAGGATTTTATTTTGGGAAATGCCTGTGTGAAAAGGAAGGAGCTGGAAATGGCTGGGAAGCCATCAGAACATGGTGCAGTCTGACCCTGAGGGAAAGAGAGAGAGTGGGTTGGGCCTAGATTACTGTGCAGTTTATGGAAGTTTCAGCAAGGCTATCCGGTAGTTCTTGAGCCAAAGTTGGCTAAAAAAGGAGTCTCTTGTCTCCTAGAAACTGGTCTGCCTTGGTGTGCCTGTCATACTCATCACTGGCAGGAGCAGCCTGTGGGAGGTGTGGTCTCAGTGCAAACATGGAGACGGCTTTCAAAATGCAGCAGCTGAGGTCCTTAGTCAGCTAAGCATTCTCATGGCTGCACCTCAGCCCTCTCCAGAATCATATGGCTGGCGTAGGAGATGGACAGGTCCTCAAAAGAAGGGGTATATTTTTCTGGACAGATAAAACAATAATGTCTAGTACATTAACTATTGACAAAATTCTTCTACCATGCCTCTCTAATCCAACTCTTTCTTTTTTTTAATTAATTAATTTATTTTAATTAGTTTCAGGTGTACAACACAGTGCACTAGTTATACTTTTTGCCCTCAAAGTGACAACCCCCCTCCCCCAATTTGCCACCACATTCCTTCCCCCCATATCATATATATATATATTACACTTCCTCTGACTCCCTTCCACAGTATAATCCACATCCCGTGACTATCTATATATTCAACTACAGTTGGTATACAATATTATACAACATCAGCTTCAGGTGTACAGTGCAGTGATCAAGCCTCTACTCCATCCATGAAATGGTCTCCCTAACAAGACATGTGACCATCTTACACCCCACAAAATATTTACAACAATATTAATTATATTCCCCGAACTGTTTTTCATATCCCTGTGGCAATATTGTAGTTGCCTATTTATGCTGTCTAATCCCTTCCCCTTCTCCCTCTTCCCCACCCCCTCCCAACTAGAAACCCTGTTTTTCCTCTATGTCTATGAGACTGTTTCTGTTTACTTTGCTCATTCATTCAGTTTTTCAGATTCCTCATATAAGTGAGAAGATCATATGGTATTTGTCTTTCTCTGACTGACTTATTTCACTTAACATAATAGTCTCTAGGTCCATCCATATCATTGCAAATGGTACAATTTCATTCTTCTTTATAGTGGAGTAATACTCCATTGTATAAATGTACCACAGTTTCTTAATCCAGTCATCTACCGATGGGCATTTCAGTTGTTTCCAAGTCTTGGCTATTGTAAATAGCGCTGCAATGAACATAGGGGTGCATATACTTTTTTGAATTAGTGTCTTGGGTTTTTCAGGATAAATACCTAGGAGTGAAATTGCTGGGTCAAAAGGTAGTTCCATTTCTAGTTTTTTGAGATACCTCCATACTGACTTCCATAGTGGCTGCACCAATCTGCAATCCCACCAACAGTGCATCAGGGTCCCCTTTTCCCCACAGCCTCGCCAGCACTTGTTGTTTGTTGATTTATTGATGATAGCCATTCTGACTGGAGTGAGGTGGTATCTCATGATGGTTTTTATTTGCATTTCCCTAATGACCAGTGAGGTTGAACATTTTTTCATATGTCTTCCAACTCTTTCTTTTCATTCCCACAACTGTTACCATTGTCCAAACTTTCATGACTTTATTCTTAGACTACCAACACATCTTCTAGATAGCTTCTATGTTTAGTAGAAGCTTCAAACTTCTTCAAGCAATCCTATACTCCATTTTATAATTTTTTGCATAGAACATCACTGTGAATGTATCACTTTCTTACTAAAAGCACTACAAGATTTTGGGGGAGTCTCAAATTCTCCTTATGGCATTTAGAACCTTCTAATATGACTCACACTATTCCCTAATGCATCTTTTGTGTCTTGCAAATATCCTTCAAGTGCTCCATGTTTACCTCCATCCCAAGCTTATCTTAGAATCATAAAATCTCAGAGGTAGAAAGTCTCTCTATGAGCTTCAGTTGTTTTCCACTTTAGCTTCTTGACCTTAAGGGGATCAGAGGGGATTAAAGCAAAAATATACATGAAGAAGAGGGAGAGGAGAAATAGAGATAGATGAAGGGGGTGCAAAATCTAAAGTCTGGTCTATGTGACAAAACCAGCATGTGGTCCTTGGGATTTTGATAGCCAGTTGCTGGAATAAAATGAAGGCTACTGGAAAGCTGGACTGTGGGAGAGAGAGGGATGGAGAGAGTAGGGGGTGGGTTCCAGGAAGAGTCTTGTGGCAAGAAGAAAGCCCACCTGGGAAAACATCATCATCTTCAATTATCCTAAGTGCCTCTACCAACACAGGGTGAAAAAGGAAGGGGGGAAAAGGAAAAGAAAAGAAAAGAAAAGAAAAGAAAAGAAAAGAAAAGAAAAGAAAAGAAAAGAAAAGAAAAAAGAAAAGAAAAGAAAAAAGAAAAGAAAAGAAAAGAAAAGAAAAGAAAAGAAAAGAAAAAGAAAAGAAAAAAAAAGAAAAGAAAAAGCCAAGTGAGTAAAAGGGGAAAGGGATAGAAGGAAGGAGGGATGGTAGCTTCCCAAATCAGCCATCCATCTACTGTTTTTGTTGACTAGGCATAATTGTGTTCCAAAAGAGCTTACATGTAGGGTATGATTACAATCTGGCTTACTGTGGTTAAAAAATCCAATTATTTTACACAGCAAACCAAGAGGGATTATCTATAACGATAATAACCTGGGCACCAGGGTTTATAACAAGCCAAGATCTGTTTCAGTGCAGCTGCCACCCTCTAGCTTTGGCTCTTGCCCTTGTTATCATACAGAATAAGTCTGATCCTTTTTCACCTGGCAACCATTCAAATATTTAAAAACAATTATCATGGAGTCTCTGAGTCATTTCTTTTACAGACTAAACATTATCAGCTTTTTAACCTTTTTTTATAGAATATAATTAAAAATATCTTGCTGCTGAATTCACTCCAGGTATTTGCCTACCAGGGCAGAGAAGAGTAAGATTATTGCCTCCTTTGTGATAGATAGTAAGCATCTAAAATCACATTAATAATTTTAGTAGGTCCTCTATATGTGACAATTAAATTGACTCTCAATGAAAATTCTAGGTCCTTTTCACTTGTGCTGCTTCTGGCCTAGGTCTTCTCTATTCTGTTTTCATTCATTTATTGGAGGACTTTATTGAAGACTTCTCATAAATTAAATACATTGTTACTAATAAGGAACCACTGTGGGCTTGGCACTAGAAGTGGAAAAGATGAGCTGGCTGAGTGGCTCAGTTGGTTAAGAGCTTGCTCCAGTAGTGCAAGCTCTGAGCACCAGGGTCGCTGGTTCGATTCCTCGCCTGAGCTGAGCAGTTGCTGAGCTGCCAACAGGTGGCAGGATGGCTCAGCTGGAAAAAAAAAAAAAAAGGAAACAATTGGCCGGCCGAGTGGCTCAGTGGTTAAGAGCTGGCTTGGGACGCCAGTGGCCCTGGTTCGGATCCCACATATGAGGGCCAGTGACACTGCCCTCAAAAAAAAAAAAAAAAAAAAAGAAAGAAAGAAAAGATTTATTACTACTGGGATCTTCTCCCATTGCTGTGATCCAGGAAGACTGGAGTTGGCAGGACCCAGGGTCAGAACTAAGAGTAAGGTAAGCAAAATATTTAGTGTGCAAACTTAAGGAGGCACTCACTCTCTGTTTGTACAAGTGTATTCCCGACAGAACTCTAATCTAGTCTACTCTCTGGTTTATTGCCTTGGATGATCTGATGACACAGATCAGGTAGGCTAGTATTGGCCATTTTAACCACAAAGCAAAGTTTTGTATGTTCTGCACAAAAAACCTCAGAAGCATAGTTTCTAATATACACTGGGGAAGATGATAGGCATTAGGTGGTATATGATCAGTGTGAGGGAGTTCAGAGTACAGGATTGGGTTTTTCCCTAGATCTTCCCATACAGTAAGGAGGGAAAGAGAAGCATACCAATCCAACCTTTGCCCCTAATTTGAAGGTGCTTATACTCCGGGGTTTTCTTTGGGCTATGGATCTTTAGTATCATCGTCTATATTTTTCTTTCAAACGATCCCCTGGATTCAGATTCTCCCATTCTGCAGAGATATAGCTCAGAACATTAAATGACTCCCCAGTGACAGGCACCAAAAGAAAAGCCCTGCATAGGAAATTTGGAGAAAGTAAAGAGCTTTGGCTCTGATTATATAACTGAGCCTCAGACGTAAAAGGAAGCTAGATCAAAAGGGAATGTTCTCTAACAGGAAAACAAAGGGAAGGAGAGTACAGGCAAAAGTGGGTTGAATACATACCCACTCCCACGGGTTAGTTTTCCTGTCTAGCTCAAGCCAAATCTATTTGAAGAACTCCCGATTTTAGTCTTCTTAGAGAAAGGGGACCAAGAAGAGGAATGAAACAGGGTTACTCACTTAGGACTCAACGTAGGGTCCTTTTAATTATGAGGAGCGACTCTAAATGTTATGATATATGCAAATGCAAGCTATCAGGAGAGTTCTTACCTCTGGTTTGGGGTGGAAGAGGGTTGGAAGGCATCACAGAGAGGTTGGTATATATCCACACAACAGTCCTGTGCCTTCGAAATGTTTTATTTCATTTGTATTAATCAGGATTCTCCAAAGAAACAGAACCAAGAGACCAAGGAAAGAACAGGCTGGTGTCCCAGCTCAAGGCTGTCAGGCAAGAGGAATTCCCTCTCCTCAGCCTTTTTGTTCTCTTCAGGTCTTCAACTGATTAGCTGACGCCAACAAATATGGCATCTGCATGTACAGTAGATTCTCAGCCATTGAGTTTTAGTTGTTTGAGTTGAAGCTCATGAAAGAAATTTCCAGCTCACATATGTTCTCTCCTGTAGATGTATCTATAAGAGAAAATGAAAATTGGGGTACAAGAATATCTTGTATGATTGATGCTTTTTTGTTTGTTTGTTTCTTAGAACAGCATTCTGGTTTTCTGAACTTGGCTGGCAAAAGCCAGTTTCCAGGAATCTCAGCAAATTTGAATGCATTAACAACTGATTCTCTGAACTTAATTATAAAGATGCCAGGCCCTGAAATAATGTGTTAGAAATGGGAAAGCTGTAGCATAAAAAGATCAGTAATTATTATTAAATAACTTTAAGTGTAGGAATGATGGTTATAGAAAAGAATGTAGATGTTTAACCGTGATATAAATGTCATATAATAGTAAAATTGTAATTCAATGAGATAGGAAAACAAACAATTGAGCTTAACAACAATTTGAGAACTGAGGAATGGGGCAAGAGGGCGATAGAAAGTGAACTAATTTTTAAAACAGAGAGTCTATTGATGGTGCTTCATTTTGTAAATAGATAAATAATTTTAAAAGAGCTATAAATATTTTATTTAAAGACATTATGGGAGCAACCCAAATAACCAAAAAAGTGGTTTAAACTTACCAAATTATTGAAAAATAAATAAAAAGTGAAAATTAAATGCATGTAGCAAAAGTTGAAGACAAGGAAACAACCAAATACTTCCTAAAATAGAGATATAATGAAATTTGATGATATATTTAAGCCCAAACACATTCACTTCACAAGAAAATAAATTATATAGAGTTTTAAATGATCAGGTCTATAAGACCCTCCAAGTACATACTATGTATACATTTACTCACATAAAAATTATAAAATATTGTTAGACAAAAAAAACAATACTACATACAAAGGTAAAAGAGGGATGACAAACTGAGTAAAATATTCACTATATGTAATTTAGATTAGGACTAATTTCCTTAATATACTAAAAGCTGACATAAATCAATAGGAAACTATTTAAAAATACTTTTAAAAATGAAAAAATGGTGAAGGTTGTTAAGCTTTAAGGGAAAAATAAGTACAACTTGTGAAGAAAAGCTAGAAAGATGGTCAACCTCCCTCATATGACAAGAATACAACAAATCACAATGGGAAATCTTATTTTATTCCTTAGATTGCAAGACTTAAAAGTTTGATAATACTAAATATTAAATCTGCTTTACTCAGTCTAACAATTCAAATGTTAATCTCATCCACAGACACACCCACAATAATGTTTTACTAAATATCTGGGCACCCCATGGTCCAGTCAAGTTGATACGTGAAATCACAACATATATTTATTATATGTAGTAAATAGGCTCAGGGCATATGAACTGTGGCATTGATGTCGAGAACATAGGTTTCAACGTTAGCGGGCCTGGGTTTGAGCTGTGACCTTGGTAAGTCACCAGATGGCTCTGAACTTTGATTTCCTTATTTGTAATACTGATCTAATAACATGACATAATTTACAGAGGTGTGACGAGAATGAAATGAAATGTTGCAATTAAATTGACTAATGCAGAATAAACCCTCCAAATGCTAGATTGAACAAAAAGAAACCCTACTATATCATAAATGTCTTTGTATGTCAATCAACATGGCTCCACTTATCCATTTTTGATAAATGCATGACTTTCTATTATAGGGATGAATCCTAATTTATGTAATTGACTCCAGTTAATGGACATTTAGGTTATTTCTAATTGCTTAGTGTTCTAAACAAACACACAACTTATTTATTTAGGAGAAATTCATAAAATTAGAATGGCTGGTACAAAAATATTCTATGTATCTTTAATTTTGATTAATATTACCACAGTGGTCTCCAGAAATGTTATATCAGTTTGCCCAGCCACTCCCCCTTCTCCGCCCCCACATTCGAGAAGAATGCTCCTTTGCCTATATTCTTGCCGAAACTAAGCACTATCGATCATTTAAACATTTGACAATCTGACATTTAAAAGAGGTCTCATTTGTTTTTAACTTCCATTGCTTTAATAAACAGCAAATAAGCAATTTCACATACATGTTATATTGCCCATTAGTACTTCGTTTGTGACTTGATTCTTCATATCTACAAACCCTTTTCTAGCGAATGCTAACAGATTGTTTTCTTATTGATTTTAAGTGTTCCTTAAAATTCTCAACAATATAATAATATCTAAAACTTATATGCCATTTAGTCCACGCCAATTGTTGCTCTAAATGCTTTGCATGTGCTAATTTGTTCCTCAAAAACATTCTATAACGTTGGTACAATTATTATTCTCATTTTACAGATGAAGAAACTGAAGCACATGCAACTTAAATAACTTGCCCAAGATCTCGCAGCTGTTAAGTGGTAGCATCAGGTTTTAGTAGGCATTTTGGCTCTGAATTCCATGCTCTAACCACTTCCTCTACTGCCTTCCAAACCATTGTCATGTATGCTGCAAATATATCTTTTCCCAATTTGTTTTAAACTTTGTTTTTATACTGCCTTTCTTCCATACAGGAGTTTTAAATTTTAATGTAGTGAGATTTATCCTTCTTCTTTTATGATTTCTTGCTGATTGTATTCTTAAATGATGAATAGAAATTTCCCTACCAAAGAAGATCCCTATCTTCTATCTCAAGACAGAAAGATATTCATGTGCAAAAGACGTACATGAAGGAGTGACAGTGGGGCGCATTCAGGAAAAAGTGACATGAACAGATAGATGAATGAACTCTGGGAGACAAGCTTGAAACAGCCATTGGAACTAAATTGTTAAGAACTTTGTAAGTGTGGACTTTTATCTGAGGGCAGTGGAAGTGGGAGACCCTTAACTTAATGTGTTTCTTTTTCTGTTTCTTTTTTTTTAAAGATTTTATTGGGGAATTGGGGGAGGAGAACAGCGTTGGGGAATTGGGGAAGGGGAACAGACAAGTTGCTGTCCTTTTGTTCTTCAGTCTAGTTGTGGGGGACATTGCTTCACTGGCTCATGTTTGTATTATCATTGCGCTCTTCCAGGGTGAAGCAGTCGCTTGCTGGCCATTGGACGGCTGCTCATGGTGGCTCATGGCAGCTCACGAAAGCTCACGCCCACTGCTGGCCAGCCCCACTGCAGCATACGCTGACGCTGGAGTCTCATGGCAGCCCAGCTCCAGGTTCAGCTGTTGTTCACCATCTTAGCTGTAGAGGGCACAGCGTCACGTATGAGATGTGGCATCTGAATCGGGGCCCTACTGCTCAGAGCTGGTGTCCCTAACCAAAGTGCCACTCTGCCAGCCCAAAGTGTTTATTTTTCATAAAGTAAAACATACCCAGGTATAGAACGGCAAAAAACAAAAATAATTGCTTTCCAATTGAGACTTTCTATATACCGCACATATTTCCAAGAGGTAAGCTTCTTCTTTATATTTATGGTTTTCTTCTTGCAATTATCACCATACTTCTAAAGAATATACTTATAATTATATTTTTTGATTTATATGTTTAGACAATACCTAATCACTGTAGGGTATGAAAGAAGATGAATTTGGCTCATACATACTGTTTCCCACCTCTTCTCCCTTGGACCTCTCCAGAGAGAGAGAGAGAGAGAGAGAGAGAGAGAGAGAGAGAGAGAGAGAGAGAGAGAGATTTATAATATGTATACTTATAAAATAAAAAATATATACATATATTCTTCTATTGGTATATATGCTTCTGCTGTTCACTTATATCAATTAAAATATATAAAACTTCTATTTATATTCCATCAATTTTTTAAAGTGACTTCTAATTCTTCATTAGGTAAGATGAGAGAAATTACCATTCCTGAACTATTCTTTATCTCTCATCGCTTTGCTTCATTTCTTAGCCTCTGATGACATGTCCTTACTTTGATATTGTCAGGATTGGCAACATTTACATTCTGCTTTACACAGTAAATGTTCCATACTTTTTCTAACACCTTAGAACAAATAAGTGCTGCTTATAATATTATGATTAAGTATATATTATTTACTGTGATTTAAGTTGTATGATTAGAATCTTAAATTGGAAAATGTAGCACTATTGATATATGCTAAATCAATGCTGCCCCTAAGAGAATATTCCAAGTGTTAAGGTCAAATGGATTTTGTTTTCTTAAACTCTGACAACTACTCAAAATCAAGCCATACTTAATTTGCTTCATATGTGGACCAGATGGCTTTTCCACTCTACAATATCCCATTGCCTTTCTTTCTTTTTACTGACAGAAGAAATATATTCCTTTTTTCATGATAACAATAAGATCTTCCAACTTTGTTGTTGAACAGAAAGACTTTTTTTTTTCCTGAACATGTTCTTCAGACTTTGTTTTCTAATTTGAATTGGTTGCTTTCTAGGCCTGCTGCCCAACTGTCATCTATGATTTCTTTTCACTGTAGTAATTGGTTAGATTCACTGTTTCTTGGATCCATATTTCCCTCTTCCTTGGATTCTGTTCTCATTTTGTTGGGCTATATCATCAAGTCAAATTAAAAAAAATTAAATGTGTATGACAGTAGATTTTTTTGAACTCATGCATTCCTTAAATAACTGAATTTTGTCCTCATTCTTGATTGAGTTTGATTTACATGGAATTTGAGTCTCATTATGTTTTCCTCAGGGTTTTGTGGGCGTTATTCCATGCTTTTCTAACATCCAGTTTGTTGTTGAGATTTCTGATGCCATTTTGAATCTCATTATTTTTGGAGTTGACATCTTTGTTTTGATGAATTGTGCTTTTCCCATCTCTGGAAGTTTTAAGAATCTTCATTATTCTTGATATTCTGAAATTTGATGGGATATGTCTAGATGTGGGTTTTTATTCATTCATCTTACTTTGCTCTTGGAGTCTCCTTCCACCTGAAGTCCAGAGGCTTTCTATAGATCTGGAAAATATATTTCCATTGTTTCTTAACTATCTGTTCTCCGTATTCTCTGTTCTTTCCCTCTGGAACTCTTATCACGCAAACACTAAGATTGATCTATGAATTTTAATTTTTTTCTCATATTCACTATTTATTTTCCTGTTTTTCTCTTCTAGCTCTTCTTTTTATTTCCTTCATATTCTGCTCTTATGTTTTTGTCCAAACAGGTTTATGAGACATAATTGAAATGTAATTGACCTAATTACTTATATTTAAAGTGTATGATTTGATAAGTTTTGACACATGTATATATTCATGAAACCACCACCACAATCAAGAAACATATCTAGGGCCGGCCGAGTGGCGCGGTGGTTAAGCGCTGGCTTGGGAAGCCAGCGGCCCAGGTTCGGTCCCACATAAGAGGGCCAGTGACACTGCCCTCAAAAAAAAAAAAAAAAAAGAAACATATCTATTACCACCAAAAGCTTTCTTCTGCCCTAATATAACCTCTCCCTCCTGCTTTTCCCTAGACCATCTTTCCCTTTTCTCCCCCAGATAACAATTCATTTTTTATTCACTTAGGTCAAGTGGTAGGTATCCTTCTTGCCACATAAAGCTTTAGAGATAGCATGGGCTCTAACAAAAAAAAGAAAAAAGAGAGCAAATAGCACAGATACTAATGTATTACCCTATACTTCCTTTCCATTATATTTCCTCAGTCTTTCATCCAAGCTGAAGAGCCACCTTCACTTCTCTTCCTTTTCCTCTGTAAATATGATGTGCTCCTATATAATCTCTGTTATAACTTCTTACTGATCAATGAAGTTATTTATATTGGCTAAATGCTTAGAACAGTACACTGTGGTTTGTTGACACAATTACAACACAACATGATACTGGCCTGTCAGTGTGAAAGAGTGAACAGAATTTCCAAACATATAGATCAATTGAACTCAACAATGTTCGACAAGTACCTGCTTAGTGGGATACAAACTACAGTAGCTAACCATTGTTATTCAAAAGAATATGTAATATTACTGGTTTTAAATAGATTTTTTTTCATTAGATTCTTTTATCCAGCTCCATCTCAGATAATTGCAACTGCTAACAAAGTTTAAAAATGTCTCTTGTACTTAAAGACTCAAAATGCCTGGATAACATAATCTAATACCTACCGAATTTTCCAAAATGTAATTTTTGGAGTAGGTACTTGTTAAATCTTTGTTTTTATATATGCAGCTACATATTGCTAGATAGTATTTTTATAATTCTTCTAGTGATTTTGGTCTCTTTCAATTGAATAGCCTAAATAAAGGAAGGTTCCAACTTCAAAAGTCATTTGTTTCTTAAAAGTACATTGGTTCTCTCATATGTGGGATGTAAAACTGAAAGTAACAAATGTCCGAGATGAACAAACAAAAGCTCATAGACACAGACAACAGTTTAGTGGTTACCAGAGGGTAAGGGGGGAGGGGGACAGTAGAAGAGGGTAAAGGTGTCAAATATATGGTGATGGAAGGAGGCTTGACTGTGGATAATGAACACACAATGCAATATATAGATGATGTATGACTCACATTATTGAAATGTATACTTGAAACCTATATAATTTTACTAACAAATGTCACCCCAATACATTTAATAAAAATTAAAAAGAAAAAAGTACATTGGGAACTTTTGTAACTTGGAGCATACTTTTCCATCAAGATAGTATCACTATTAATGGTAGAGGGTTATTTTAATTAGCACATGAAAACTACTTAACTAATGTAGGTAAAATTACTTTTCACTTTCCCTTTGAGTTGGTCTTCCCACATGATTCACCTTTAGTGCTTTCTTTTTCCACTGATGTTTCAGGCATACCACTGGGTAATTAAGCTTTGTGGGCTCCCTGAAATTCAAACCATTATTTAAAATCATATTTCTATAATATGTTGAGTTGAAACTTAAAACACCAAAAACAAATTTCCATTTCTAGGTCTCAGGAAAGGGAATTACTTTGACTTCTTTTGTTTCTCTGTTCTCATTTCAGCCCCTAACTATTTCCACAACACATGGTGGGCAAATTAGGAAGCTGTTTTGCAAATAATTCATTAATAAAGAACTAAAAGCCATTCTTGAATATCCCCTGGTGCATAAAGGTGTATACTAGGTTGGACAATTAGGTTTGCAAACCATGGCAATGATGTTGCTAAACTTTTTTGATATCAAAGGGATTATTCATTATGAATTTGTACCAATTGGGCAAACAGTTAACCAAGTTTACTATTTGGAAGTACTGAAAAGGCTGCGTGAAAAAGTTACACGAAAATCACCTGAACTTTTCACCAAAAATTCATGGCTTTTGCATCACGACAATGCACAGCTCACACAGCACTGTCTGTGAGGGAGTTTTGAGCCAGTAAACAAATAATTGTATTGGAACACCCTCCCTTACTCACCTGATCTGGACCCTAATGACTTCTTTCTTTACCCAAAGATAAAGGAAATTGTGAAAGGAAGATATTTTGATGACATTCAGGACCTCAAGGGTAATACGATGACAGCTCTGATGGCCATTCCAGAAAGAGTTCCAAAATTGCCTTGAAGGGTGGACTAGGCATTGGCGTCAGTGCATAGCTTCCCAAGGGGAGTACTTTGCAAGTGACGGTAGTGATATTCAGCACTGAGAGATGTAGCACTTTTTCTAGGATGAGTTCGCAAATGTAATTGTCAGATCTTGCAGACTAAAGATAACTTAGAAGTAAAAGGTCAAAGTTAGAAAAAAATTGTGTCACTAGGTAAGATGTATAATTAATAAAATGTAAAACATTTAAAGTATAAATAATTGACACTGCCCCAAACTGAAAGTATCGGACCCATCGCATATTTTAAAAATAAGCTACATCTCACTTCCAAGTGGTCGCTAAGCAAACTCAGGAGATATATGAAATGTTGCAGTTAAAGTAAGCCATATGATACTGTCTGACACTAGTCACATAGAAATTTTCCAACTAGTATTTGGAGAACAAAGGTTTTTTTTTGTTTATTTGGTGTTTTTTTGTTGTTGTTGTTGTTGGCAGTGAGAATTTTGCATTCTAATCTGGGGGAAAATGTCATCAGTACCTAGCAGCCTTGTACTAAATTCCTAGATTTGACAAATTTGAAGCTCAGATTCACCACACACTCACACACACACACACAAACACACACACTCATTTTCTGAGCAAACTGTGGTAATAACCTGGGTTATGGAAGCTCACATAACTTGGTCATATATATAGCAACTTACATAATTGGTGATGAAATTGCAATTAAGTTTTTCTGGCTTTCAATACAAAATTCTTAGAAAAGGTCGAACAATTGGATTATTCAGAGACAGCCAGAAACCACAACCCACAACTGTGGTTTCTGGTTTAAACAAAGGCTGTAGAGTTCAAGTTTTAAGGAAGGATGCCTGGAGGAAATATCTTTGGCATTATACTTATTTCACCTGAATCACAGGTATCTATGGTAAACACACACACACACACACACACACACACACACACACACACATTCCTAAAATAAAGACATTTTAACATTTCCTGTGTAGAACGCTATTTCATTTGATCCTTCTATAACAAGTCTTGCTTGTAGCCAGCTGTTAGCACAGTGCCCGGTTCAATAAATATTCACTGAACTAAAGAAAATGGTAAAGAATGAATGTCTATTGAACATAAACCATTCCTGAGGGAGAGATTATATAAAAGTACCGAAGACAGTTTCCGCTCTAGATTTACAGTCCAACTTCACTTACATAAGTGGAAAATATTTTCTTCTTTGTGTTATTCCCCAATGTAGCTATTTTGCACTAGGAGTTAGCATTTTCTTCATAAGGAAGAATCACTAACTCCTTATTCCTCCGTTGTTTATGCTGTCGATTGGCTAGGTCCTCAGAGTACCAAATGATGCTGAGAGTGGGGTACATGGTTGAGTGGTTCAAGTACCTCAGATAAAAACTAAGGGGCCAATTGTTGCTGTCTTCAGGGTTGGTCTGTGACTCTTCGTAATGCTTATAGGTTTTTGAATTTCAAAACAAACAAACAAAAAAGGCATGTGGCATGCTTCCAGGCCCTTTGTCAAACGTTTGTCTGATTTCTATTCTTGTATCGCTCAAATGCGTGTTCATAATGTGGAGACAAATGCCAACTCATATTTCTAAGCTCAGGGTGATGACAAGGTTTATTGGGAGTAAGGCTAAGGGGTGAAGTGTGCTTGTGCCTCTGTGTGTGTGTGTGTGATAGAGAGAGAAGGCGAGAGGGAAAGAGGAGGTAGAAAGAGAAGAGGGAGGGAGGGAGGGAGGGAGGGAGGGAGGGAGGGAGGGAGGGAGAGAGAGAGGGAGGGAGGGAGAGAGAGAGGGAGGGAGGGAGAGAGAAGGGGAGAGAGAGAGAGAGAGAGAGAGAGAGAGAGAGAGAGAGAGAGAGAGAGAGAGAGAGAGAGAGAGAGAGAAGGGGGAGGGGAAAGAAAGAAGAGGCGGGGAGAGGGAGAGGGAAAATGGGAGAAGGAGCTGTCCTTAGGATTCCTCTCTCTTGTTTGCTGTTTGCCAACTAGCTGTCTCTCCACCCCACAGCGGAGGTCTGAAGCGAGTATTTGGCTGATTCAGGCTAAACAAAACAAAAACAGAACAGGTTTTCAGATGACAGAATCTGAGGCATTCACTGGGTGGGAATCCTGGAGCCCAGTTTTCAACCCGCGAGCCCTGTCCATGGTGCTGACCACATCCTTGCGCACTCCCCTCTTTCTAAGACTTGGGTAGTTGCTAGCACCCGTGCAGCGGACCCCTGCGCCCAGGGCAGCCCTGGGCCGACAGGGCCGTGCCGCCTGCCCGTGCTCAGAGCGCCGGCGGCGGGTCCCGGGAGCAGGCGCAGGTGCTCTCCCGACCGGGCACCTGGTTTGAATCACCGCGCGGGGCTCGGCGGGGGCTGCCGGTGGGGGCGGGGCGGCATCACGTGCCGGCGGCGGCGGCAGCGGCGGCGGCCCCGGAAGGTTCCATTGCTGGCGTGGCCCGCGCCCGCGGAGCTCGGGGCCCCTCCTCCGCCCCGCCCGCGGCTCCCCTCCACGCCGCGCGCCCCGGCGCTTGCGGGGCCAGCCCCGCCTCTCCGGGTGGCGGCCTGGGCGCGTCCTCTGCCCTCTCGCCCGCCCGCCGCCGCCCCCGCGCTCCAGTTGGTGCGGCCCATGGCGAGCCCATCATGGCGATTGAAGGTAAGTGGAGGCCGGCGGGGAGGCCGGGGGGCGCCCCGGGAGCGGGGACGCGGCGGGGGCTGGGCTCTTCCGAGGGCGGGGAGCGCACGGAGGAGGCGCAGGGGCCCCGGCAGCGTCTCGGGAGGCGGCGGGGCGGCGCGGCGCCGCGGGTCCGTGGGCCCGGCCCGGGGGCCCGGCGCGGGGAGGTGCGGGTGCGGCGGGCAGGGACGGCGCTGGGGCCGCTGCTTCCTCCCAGCGGCGCGCAGTCGGGCTCCGGGGCGGTCCTGCCGACCCCGCGGGACGCGCCTGGGGCAGCCAGAGACCGCGGCGTGCGCCCCTTTCCTCGGATCCCGCCGGGGCAGCCAGAGACCGCGGCGTGCGCCCCTTTCCACGGATCCCGCCGGGGCAGCCAGAGACCGCGGCGTGCGCCCCTTTCCACGGATCCCGCCGGGGCAGCCAGAGACCGCGGCGTGCGCCCCTTTCCACGGATCTCGCCCCAGCGAAGCATCCCCCCGCAATCGCCGCCTTCCTGCCCAGCGGGGAGCCCCGTGCGGCTGCCCGGTTCCCAGCCCTCCTCAGTCCCTGCTCCGGAGCTGCTGTTGGGCTGCACTCCCGTGCATCCCCCTTCTGTGTGCTGTGTTAGGGGACCGGGAAATTTGGGGTGAGGTGAATTTCTTCCTCAAGTGTTTATCTTCCAGCACTCAACACTGCTTTTCCTCTACGAAAGAGAAGTAAATCCATCTTTGCAACAAATACACTCTTAGAAGAATACTGTTTGTATTTCAGTCCAAGAAGTGTTCTAGGGCCAACAGGACTCGTGATTTCACAAAGTAGCTTAATAAATGAAGTTCCTAGATAAGGGCGTGGGCACCAAAGTGTATTTTTCTCTTGCTTCAAACACATGTAACTGGAATGAAGTGTCTGTGTTTTTGCTTCTTTTTTAAGGAGGATATTGTGGAAATTAATATCACATGTCTAGACTGCAGCACCTTCCAGCTGCTATCTTTTAGATGAACTCAGACAGTGAAAGTAGTTTGTAAAAATTTCCCCGGGTGCGTGTATTCATCTGTAAAGATGTGCAAAGTACCTATCACTATGTCATTATTAGCCTAAATTTTATGTGTGATCCTTTAAAACTTTTCAAAGCACTTCCCATCTAGGTGACCAATCACTAGTAGTCTACATTGTGGAGGCTCCTTTTTGTTGGATCTTGTGGACTCTAAAATTGCTTTAGCTGTGTGTTTACATTTATCTTATTTATTTAAGAGATTGGTTGGACATTCAGACAGGTTTAAATATCTACTTTAGCTAAAATGATGAAGAGCACCAGGGAATAAGATCTACCTGTAATCTGATATAACCGTTATCCAGAGCTCAAAAATTTCAACCTCTTTTCCTTAGTATACTTTTTACCACAGGTTAAAAGTCGAGAAACGAAATCTACTGATTTACATTTTATACTTTTTTCCCCAACCAATTTGTGGTAGATTTTCTTATGTGATGAAGGTAAAAAGGTTTATGCAGAAGTTGAGGAGGAATTAGCCAAATAGCATCCAGATATCCTATAACTTATATTTCTTAAAACTTCCCTTCTGTCCTCCAGCAGTTAACTGAAATTGATCCCATTTTCATATCACCTGATGGCATTTTACTCTGGGTACTACTGTTTGTATGTTTAAAGAACAAGATTTTTAAAATTCTCATATTCTAGAGATTTTTTTGTGTGTTTGAGGTACTCTTGTACATGATTTCATACTTAAGCATTTGTGTTAGGTTTCATAATATAAAGATCAAGAATTATGTCTTCTAGTTTGGCAAAGAAACTATAGTTAATATTAGCGTTTCAAATAAAGATGTTGGCTTAGTCTAATTGCTGCTTTTCCTGTACTAAAGCAGATACTTCATGCTGTGTTATGAAGTAAAATGAGCTCTGGATGAGGAATTTGTACTAGGGACATCTTAAAATTTTAGAGGCCCAAGGGGGCATCTCATTTAACATTCTTCTCTATGAAGCGGTTCCTAAAACATTCAATTACCTTCCTTATTCACCTGTTCCTTGAATAGACTTATTGAGCACCTAGTTATACTCAGAGTTCTGTGCTAGGCACTGTGGGGCCATAATGATGAATAAGACCACATTCCTGCCCTCAAGGAGCACATGTTCTAGTGAGGCAGATGTAATTTTAACCATGCAGTTATGTTATGCTGTGAACACCAAGAGATAGATCAGCTTTCTTTTGTATAAAAACGTTCAGTGATGTATGAGTTCATTGAAATCATATACCAATGAACATTCAACAGTGTATGTCAGTGTGGAACTATAACTCTTATAGTTCATAAAGTCGTTGTATTTGACCAAAAATTTGCCATTCAGTATCTATCTGCTCATCCTAGTTCTGCTTTCTGGAGCAATTAACTACAAACCCACTATTCTCTGTGCACATGACATCCCTTCTATTATACCATTTGAAGACAGCTCTTGAGTGTTTTCTTTTCTAGACAAAATATCTAATTCTTCCTCTGGATGGTCAGTGGTTGTATGTTTTAAAGCTTGGAACATGCTATTCCATTTTAGATGCATTGTTGAATAGCAAACATTAAAACTTAGACCACTCCCTGATTTGTGCGTAATCCTATTAATGTAGCTTAATATTAGAATAGCCTTCTTGGAACTTTATGTCAGCTCAGGATGAAGTTGTAATCACCTAAAACCACAGAAAGAGTCTTTTTCACCTGGACTACTTTCAAGTCATGTGTCTTCAATCCCTTGGATAGATAACCATTGTTTTGAATTGAAAAACAGATCATTTATATCTGTTAAGCATACTCTTATTAACGCTGGCTCAACATTTCAGCCGATGAGTTTAGACGTTTTAAGTACCAAGGGTTACTTTTAATTTCCTCCTCTGGGTAAATAAAGCCCTTATTTTACAATACCAAGTAAGTATTCGTTTTCTTTTATCAATCAGACAGATAACTGCTAATCAGTACTTCAGACAAATATGATGGTGTTACAACACTGAGGTATTATAATTCCAGTCAGAGGTGAAGAAGTTTGCCCTATCTTAGGGAAAGGTACCATTTTTAAAAAGCGTTTTGAAATATTGAGTAGTTTACAGATCCTTATTTTTACCCTAAAGGTCTGGTGATGCCAGGTTGGGAATCATTTGTCTAGCCTTGCCTATCAAGATCTGTAATTGTTATCCAGTGTATTTAACCCCTCTAATGTTGGCTTCTGTCAGTCTGACATTGTTGACTATTTCCTGTGTTTTGAAGTTTTCTCCTCTCTTGATTACTTACTTCTCAGTCTTCTTTTCATCTTCCTAACCCAATGTTCTTTGTGTTTCCATTCTTAACTCTATTCTCATGCTCTATACATATTACTGTAATTGCACACGTTGAATAATTTTGTAGTCACTTGTGTATAAATTTGTCTCCCCGGTCTGACCGTAAATTACTAGAGGATAATGTCTTATTTGTTTTTGTACTCCTTAGATTTTGCACTATAACTGATGTAATATGTACGCAACAGATGAATTTTGAATTGTTCTCATGAAGTTCTGTACGTTATCTACATGGATTTCATCCATTTCCCAGAGGTGTTTGACCAAATTTCATCCATTCAGTAACTTTTACCTATCTACTCATCCTCGTTTTGCTTTCTGGAGCAATAAAAGTCCACTGTTAATAAAAGTGCACAGAATTTTCCGAGTTTATATTTCCAGATAGTAGCTAGATATCTTCGATGTCCCATAGTAATCCAAAATGTTTTGCTGAGACATTCAGAATGTCCTAAAGTAAAGCTGTCGTCACAGCCACCAAATCCAGCCTCCGTACTCCCTACTGCATGCAAATTTACCATCTGAGTGGCATTTTTCAATAACCAGACATCTGAGTTAAAAATCTGGAAATCAACCCTGTCTTATATATAATTCATCCCCCTACATTTTGTTGATCACAAAGTTTTGCCAAGTCTACACCTCATATTAATTTATAATGTTTATTGCCTTATCTCATTTAGGGAGTTGTATTAGATTTCTAGGTAGTCTTCTTAGAACCAATCTTAAGGTTCCTTGTAGTCCATTTTCTAAACTGTTGTTGGTTATCTTTGTAAAATGCAAGTCTAAATTATTTAAAACCTCAGGATAAAGCTGGTTTTTAATGATCTGGCCTCTGCCCTTCCATAATCTAGTTCATGTTTTTCTGTCTCTTTCAGAAAACTCCTTGCAAAAATGTTTTGCTGAAGTAAAATTATTCACCTTTATTGTTTACTTGCTGTATTTTAATTACTTAACCTCTCTGGGTAGCATTTTTTAAAATTGTAGAAGAAGAGTAAATTAGAGAGACTCTCTCTTTTTCTCTGTGTCTGTACACGTTTCATCCATAATACACCTTATAGTTAACCACACACTTGCACATATAGTATATATTTAAAATCATCAGTATAATTCTGAGATGCTCTTGAAGACTTGCTGTGATTCTAAGATTTCTAAGGCAGAATTTGGACTTTCAAAAGTTGTATGAAATATTGAATTAAAAAAAAAAAACCAATACATACATGTTATATTATTGGTCTCAAGGGAGACTGTCACACTCCTTTTCTGCTTTCCATGTTATTGTTAGAGAGAGATCATTACAAGGTAACGGGATAATATAATTAGAGCATCACATCCACCCACATTCTGTGGCAGAGTGAGGAGATTTATTGAACAGTTTATTTTTGGAGAATTTATAGTTCAGTTTGATCAGTGATGTTTCTAAGGAGAATACTTTGACTTGCGACAGGAATAAAATTTTTAATGTTTCACAGAGATTTAAGACATGTTTAGATATGAGGTAGATTTGTCCAGAGACCTCTACAAGTACTTTTGAGTAATTTACAGTCCAGTTAAGGTTCATTTTCTAATTCACTAACAAAATTAGAAAAAAGTAAGGAACACTGGAGAAATAGTAGTATTTCATTTTTTTGTTGTGTTAGGTACTATTAGCATGCAACAGTGTATGCCAATGTGGAAACCAGAGGGAGCCACATAGTAACTTATTTATACAATTTGTTGAGTAATGCTATTTGCATTATTGTTTTTTTTTGTAATGATTACAAGGTTTCTACATAGCATATGTATAGTAGTATTGCCTTCATGGATTTGATTTTCATATGTCTGACTTCATTCTTTCCCCCTCAAATCCTAGCCAGTTAATATCTAACATAAAAATGCTTATGTAGGGTAATGTAAGATTGAACAAACTACTCTAAAGAAAACATTACAAGATGTATTGCATGTACATGAAGTAAAATCTTAATTGAAACCTGACCAATTGGAACCCTTGATTTACCATATTTTGGAAGGAGAAAATAGTGACAAAACAGCAAGCTGTTAATAAGAATTTATTTAAAAACAAACTTCTAGGATCCATATCGATATTCAAAATGGTTTCTTATTTTCACACTTTGAGGGCTGTATTAGAATTTTTACAGTAATATTGTGAGTCATTAAGAAGTAGAGGATTTTAATGAAATATTAAATTATCTTCGGTATTCAAAACTTACTAATCAATAGTGTATATTAATAGCTTTAAAAAATGATCTGGTGCAGTAATCAAGTCAAAAAGGTATTCTCAGTTGGCTAGAAAATTAAACTAAGTAGAACACCTTTTTGTGAGCATATACCAGGGGTGCCAAAAAGTGTATACAGGTGGACACTTTGGTCAGCATTACTCAAGCAGTAGTTCGCCGTAACCAAAAGTGTCTGGATGCTGATGGTAACCCTTTGAGCACCTCTTGTAATTGCAGAAGTCAAATGTGACTTGTATTCATCATTTGTCCTTGGTATATATTGAGTATTACAATTTTAATACAGTTTTTTCCTTTTTAAAACTGTGTATATATATTTTTGGCACCCTCTGCATTTATTCAAGGCTTCATGGTATTAATGAGCTTCTAACAGTCAAAAACATAATTAAAATACTGAATTAAAAAGTGACTCAAAAGTGGGAAAAATGGATTACATTTATGAACAGTAAATTTGCTTTTATCTGATAAAACACCTTTTATAAAAAATTATTAAATAAATTCGTAAGAATGTAAATGGATCAAAAGAGGTACTTAAGGATCAAAAGGAGTAGTATGCTTTGCAAATTATAAAGTGCTGTAATATATTGTTATGAAAAGAAATATAGTTGGTTATTCTGTGTGATGCTGGAGTGGTGGTGTATGTCTCAGAATTTAGGCTATTGGATAAGAATATTACACATAAAATGAGTTTGTAAAAGTAGATATAGAAAAGACTAATTCAGACTATTTTAACTCTACAGTAATTGCAGAATGCAACAAAAAAATAGAGGCATTCCAATTTGGGAGGATAACTCCCAGAGAGTTGGAAACCTGAAAGTATTTTTTTTTTTTTTTTTTTAAGAAAACATCTAAAAGGAGGACAAGTTAAGTGTGAAAAAAATTAACATTTGTTTTGAATATTTACACAGAAGAATGTTTGAAATAAAATGATAACTGATGCTATGGAAGAGAACAAAACATACGGAGTCTTCCCTGTTTCCAGGATATAAATCTAAGTTTTCTTTGAATTTTGTGTTCTACTTGGTGAGGAATACAAATGGCACTCATGTATTTTGGGTGCTCACCATGGGCCAGGCATCATCTGTCCATTGCCTCGGTTGTGCATCGCAAATGCATGGCACTACTTCTCCCTCTCTTGACTGTAGCAAACATCTGTTTTGTTTTGTTTTTTTTTAAAAAGATTTTATTGGGGAATTGGGGGAGGGGAACAGACAAGTTGCTGTCGTTTTGTTCTTCAGTCTAGTTGCAGAGGACGTTGCTTCACTGGCCCATGTTGGTATTGTCATTGCGCTCTTCCCAGATGAGGCAGATCGGTCGCCAGCCTCTGGATGTCGCTCACCGTGGTTATTGGCAGCTCACGCTGGCTGCCAGCCACTCACACTGGCTGCCGGCCACTCACTGTAGCCTATGGCAGCCCACTGCAGCAGGGGCTGCAGCCTACACCACCACCGGGGCTCGCACAGCCCAGCTCCAGGTGGAGATGTTGTTAGCTGTAGAGGGCAGTGTCACTGGCCCTCATACGTGGGATCTGAACCGGGGCCTCTGGTGTCCCAGGCCAGTTCTTAACCAATGCGCCACTTGGCTGGCCCTAGCAAACATCTGTTTTGTTAACTCGTTTTTTCCTACCTGTTTTGGACTTGGTTTCAGAATCCTTCTCAACATTGTTCTCCGCCCTACTCTAGCAGCTACTTTTACAGAATTGGAATATAGAATGAAAACTCTTTTCTATCCTGGAGTGGTTATTATAACTATTTTACAAATGACTTCAGTTATTTTTATTTTTTCTTACTCCAAAGAATAAGTAACAGGCACAAGGTTTACAAAGACAATACTAGGTGATGCTGACTTTAAAATGGAAGAAAATGATGATCTTTCTATAACACTGTATTTTTCAACTAGGGACTAAATTTGGTTTTATTTCTTAAAGGACTTAATTAGGGACAAAACTAAAAAATGTCCAGAAATTATTGACTGGTCTAAATGGGTTAATTTGTTGGGGACAGTTGGCAACATTAATAGGAAATATTTTTCTTAGAAACTTTTCAGATTTACTTTTAGAGATTAAAAAAAGTATTTGTACAAAGTTCACTGTATTTCAGATTGAGAAAGTATTTAAGCTTTTTGACTCTCAAACATATACATTTAACATATAGAATGCATATTTTTTTTCTTTATACTCTTCCTGGTTTTAGGGAGGACTGGCGATACAAGGAATATTGATTTCAGTGTTTGATACTGTAATGAAGTTTATTTAACTTTGTGTGTGTGTGTGTGTGTGTGTGTGTGTGTGTGTGTGTATGTATTTTGTACTTTTAAAAGTAAGCCCCCCCCGCCCAAATTTAACTTTGTTGTCTGGCATTTATTTATCTTTAATGTTCCTTTCCATTTCAGTAATAATAGTGATTACTCTTGAGTTCCACATGTATATCAGTGAAATCTCACTTGTTTGGAATTTTCAGAAGAAATATAAAGAATAGTAGAGCACAATCTTACTGCTTTTTCTAGTTATGTGATTTTTATGCATACTTTAACAAATTTGACAAGTATCAAATTTACTGTAAATTAAAACAGTAATTATTTGATTGGGCTTCTTATTTATGCAGCTCTTTTTTTTTTTGATAAATTGAATACTTTTAAAAGTAGGAGTTAGCTTTCATTGTCATTCTGCAGTATTAAAAAAAATCTTAGAATATAGTTTTTATTGTTACTATTAATACTAAGCCTTGTAAAAACTATGCAGTTATGTTTAAGATTAGATTTGTGTAGTAAAACCTAACTGATTTAAATTAAATGTGGGGCAAAATTTAGTTTTAATTACAGGCTTTAAAAAGTGCAGTCTTGTTACATGAATTAAGTGCATAACTCAAACTAAGCTACAAGTGTTCCTTCTATAGAACAGGCCTTAATGACTATATAAGAAATATTTCTAAGCCTATGCAAACATCATTGATGGCATCAGTCTACATTATAGTTATGTTATTGTTATTACATGATTCTTCTACATTTCTTGAAAATAGTTTCTTCTTATAATTTGGTAAATATACTCTTTCCAGTCGTTTGACTCATGTCTTCTCTAGTTTAAAGGTATGAGGCTATATAGGTATAGTTCATTCTAGCCTTTCAGCAAGTAATCAGTGGTTGCTCATTGGTAATATTCCATTTAATAAGGTCTCACTTCATTTACACACTGAGGTTTGCTGCATAGTAATTCCTTTATAGTCATAGCTAAGTTAGGTACTTTTTGCTAAGTCTGTATTCCTGATAACCAGCGATTGGTCTGTAGGGTTGATAATAAAGAAGCAATGGCACTGTTACAACCAAGTTAGAAGATAGACCTAACCTACTTTAGTGATAGAAATACTGTTTTCTAGTTTTTTAGCTTGCTTCCTGAATGACCTACTTTTTTTAGTAGATATCATGGTTTTTATTTCTCATCCTATTGTTGTAAGATATTTCTATTTCTTACAACTTAACTGTTCATAATGAGTTTTATAATCAAGATGATTAAATTATCTAATATTTTTATTATACAAAGTTTAAACAATTTACAGCATAATTATAAGGTCATGAATATATTAAACAGTACAAAATTTTGTTCAGCTTGCATTCAAAGTAGTGGCACTGTGTTTCAGAGTGAAGGAAGTATCTTTTTCTATAGTAACTAATAAATAATATTACTCTTATGATAAAGTAATTTTTGATAATTATGATTGAATAAGTTTTTGGTTAAATTTGATAGTTTTTAATCATCATGCAATCTATAAAATTTGTCTTATTATAAACTTATAATAGTGGGTAGCTGGAGCGTGGAGAAAGGATCACATTTCATTTCATGCAATATGGGTGTATGAGTATGTGATTAATTATAACTAGTGTTTTTATAAGAGGGTTGACCCTTCCATAATAACTTATCTGTATACGTTAAGGCTCAGAGACAAAAGCGGGTCCATCTTTGCAGTGCTCCCTTCTAGATGATATGAAGAGGTGCTTAGGAAATGATGATATGCTTTCCGCTCTTGAGTAGCTTGCCATTTAAAATAAATACTTGAACAAAGCTTCTTCCTTCCAAGACTTTATAAGATCTTAATGTATGGCTTCGGGAAAATTCTGAGTATCAGTTTATCATATTCATATAGTTAAGTTTAAAGAGAAGAATTAGGAAACGTTTTCTTGAGATAACTTCAAGAAGCTAATTTAAAACTGTTCTTGTAACAGTCAAACTCAGGTTATTTTTTAATTTTTAAACTTTAACAAAAATGTTTCTTTTATAGGTGGAGAAAGAACCTGTGGAGTACATGAACTTATCTGTATTAGAAAAGGTAAGGCAATGATGCTCTGTGTGGATATTAAATACAAAATGAACACTTAACAGTGTATGGTAAATTTGGGTAACATGGCAGATGATTTGGACTTACAAAGTATAAAATTTAATAAACATTAATATTTATTATTTGTGTTATAGATTTAAGCACCCATAAAGTACATATTGCTTATTATGTGGTTATTGAGAGTTGTTACTATATATTTAGTTTTGATGGGCTTCTAAAGCCTGGTTTCTAGCATATTGCTTATTAGACATGGTGAAGAGGCAAAGAACGAAGGGTTTGATTTTTGTTCCCTTTCTGAATCTGGAACATGAGTGCATGCTGATCTCCCCATTGCCTTCTGTTCTATTACTGTACCCCATCAGAGAGATGTGAGGAGTTGCTTGAAATTCAAATCAGGAACAAGCCCAAAGACCACAACATCCTTTTGACACCAACCACTGTCTGTGCTTCCTTAGAAGGAGCCATCTGACAACTGGGTGGTTCAACGAGGTGGCCCCAGGAAGGGTAATACAGTCATTAGGTGGGAGGCAAGGATTCTGGTATTCCTTTTATTTGGAAGAATCAGGACAAACTTGGGAGCCCCCATACTCATAAGTAATCACAGATCTGTGAAGTGGTATGAAGAAAGGAGAAGATACACCTGCAGAAGATGGGGAAGAAATCCTTGTAGACTTAGGATTCTTTTCTCTTTAACTTGGGAACTTTCTTTTTCTTGCATCTTTCTTGAAAACTGACTTGATCCTCCTGAATCTGGCCAACTAGCTGCAGTCCCTGCCCTTATATTTCACCCTAAGGAGGTTTGAGACGGTGTCAGTGTATGTGGTGCACGAGTATGATTGGCATGCCTTGGAAATGTCAGCATATCAGTAAGTCTTCAATAAGCCTCAGCTGCTTCAATGTCGAAAAAAACATGTAATCCTTTTTAGGTGACTATGACGTAGTCAGACTAGCTTATCTATGTCACTGCTTGTAATTGCTGTTCATTTAAAAACAATCTCTTTTCTTTGTTAAAGTGGAGTTTATGTACCTTTTCTCTGGTGCCACAGAGGAGAAAATTGAAATCAGTTCCCTGAAATCTCAAATTCAGGATTGTGATTTTCGTGCTATAACCATTGTTGATTTGTGCTGCTTATCTAAAATGGGACAGAGAAGGCACAGATTTACACATTGTTTTCTTCCTTTACGTAACCATTTTTAGTTTTCTACAATATATTAATCTGGAATTAATAAAAATGTTTTAAATAATTTTATAGTTATTACCTATCTCACTAAAACTTCCCTCTTCATCTCCTTTGCTAGCTTCTCTCCTCTGTCAGACCTCTGAATGTTGCAGTGTACCAGAGTCTGGTCTTGGGTTTGCTTTCTTTTCCCATCTTTTCCCTCTGTTTGATTTTATCTAGTTCTGTTGTTTTAAATGCTACCCAATTTATAAATCTAGCTTTGAGCTGTCCTTCATCTCTCTGCTCTTCATTCATACTACTTACTTGATATTTCTGTCTGGATGTCTGGTAAAATAACAACTCAGCATGACTAAGATGCATCTTTATTTCTCCACATGAGCCTATACCTTCCTCAGTCTTCTCCATCTCAGCCAGTAAATAAAACAGTCTACTCAGTTGCTCAAGCCCTAATTTGAGAATTATCCTATATTACTTTCATTCTCTTTATCTTCCACATTTAATTTATTAGCAAGCTCTGTCAGCTCTACCTTCAAAGTATATATTTAATCTATCCTCTTTTTTCCTTCTGCTGTTAACATTGTAGTCTGGGCCCTTATCTTCTCTTGTCTACACTACTGTAATAGTTTTCTAACTGGTTTCCCTACTTCTACTCTTATCTCCTTACATACCTTACCAATGATCATTTTCACTGGTGATGTCACTTTGCTGGTTGGAATTCTGTTGTGGATTCCCATCATACCTGGAATAAAGTCAAAGTTCCTTACCCTGATCTACAAAGTTTTACATATAGCATCAACTCCAAGTCCAAAACGTCATCTAAATATCATCAACTTGGAAATCTCATCATCTAAATCATTTACATCAAGTATGGGTGAAACTCACATGATCCATCCTGGTTCAAAATTCCTCTCCATCTGAAGACCTGTGAAACTAGGAAACAAGTTACCTGCCCTCAAAATACAATGCTTGAACAGGGTAGGTTAACAATTACAGACATTTTCATCCCCCAAAGTGAGAAAATGGAAGGAAGGAAGGAAGGAGTCACTGGTTCCAAACAATTTTTGGAATCCAACTGGGAAAAATCTGCTAGGTTTCATGGCCTGGAAATTATATGCCGAGGCATTTGGCTCCAACTCGGGGTTTAGGACTACCCTAGGAGCCATCCTTCGTTTTTCATGAGAGGTCGTTATATTTGCACCTAAGTAGCTTTTTTCAGCCTGTTTCCTGCCTGTAGAATTTTGGTAGCCTGTCAGTCTTCTTTCATTTTATCCTCTCTCATCCCTTTCAGTACAAGCTGGCGGTGTTTCTGCTGGTGTAATATTCTCAAAAATGATTCTTGTGAGTTTTCTCAGTATGTCATGGGGATTCAGTCCATTAGACAGGATGCTTCTCCACAGTGCTTTCCTACATAATTCCATCTCTGTTTTTGGCTTCTGCTGAGATGGCTGAGGAGAATCCGTGAGTCACATATCTAATCTCTTCAGAGAGCCCTCTGTGTCACTCAATATTATGATCTTTTTTTTCATTTTGAGGCAGTTGCAAAAGGATGTCTAGCCACCAATCTGGTAGATTTTAGAATGTTCAAATTTCTGGATTTGTTTAATGTTTATACATAATTTAGAAAAAAATACATACAAGTAAAATATATGTATAAAAATATATAATATATATGAATATGAGGTTTGACAATTAAGTTCGCAAACTTGCCACCCTGCGTTTACATTGGCAGCACTATACAAACAGCTCGGTAAGTTTCATATCCTTGGTATATCAGTGTCTCACAGCTGTGTTCTTGTCAACATGTGAGGTGTCTTGCTGAGTGGCATTCATTACTGCTGTTGAGTGTTTTTGTGTGCCATCGCAAGAATGTCTGAGCTTGAATTAGAGCAATGAACAAACATTAGATTTCTTGTTAAACCTGGCAAGAGTGGAAGTGAAATCAGGGACATGTTAGTCCAAGTTTATGGGGATAATGCCATGAAGAAAATGGCAGTGTACAAATGGAATAAACGTTTTTCTGAGGGGAGAGAATGTGTCACTGATGGAGAGAGATCAGGGCAGCCAGTAAAGAGCAGAACTGATGAAAACATTGCAAAAATCCATCAAATTGTGTGTCGAAATCGTCGGCTGACTAGCAGACCCAGTAAACATCGATAGAGAAAAAGTTAGGAAAATCTTAACTGAAAATCTTGGCATGAGAAAGGTGTGTGCAAAAATGATCCTGAAGGAGCTCACCGATGAGCAAAAGCAAAGGAGAGTCAAAGTTTGCCAAGACCTGTTGAAGAGACAAGACAATGTTTTGGGCTGTGTTATCACTGGTGATGAAACACAGGTGCACAAATACTACCCTGAAACAAAGCGTGAAAGTGCACAATGGAAGTCAGCCAGTTCTCTATGACCAAAAAAGTTCCATCAGTCCAAATCAAGAGTCAAAACGATGTTGCTAACCTTTTTTGATATCAGAAGGATTATTCATTATGAATTTGTACCAATTGGGCAAACAGTTAACCAAATTTACTATTTGGAAGTGCTGAAAAGGCTGACCTGCACTTTTCACCAACAGTTCATGGCTCTTGCATCATGACAATGCACCAGCTCACACAGCACTGTCTGGAGGGAGTTTTTAGCCAGTAAACAAATAACTATTGGAACACCCTCCCTACTCACCTGACCTGGCCCCCAGTGACTTCTTTCTTTACCCAAAGATAAAAGAAATATTGAAAGGAAGACATTTAGATAACATTCAGGACATCAAGGGTAATATGATAACAGCTCTGATGGCCATTCCAGAAAAAGAGTTCCAAAATTGCTTTGAAGGGTGGACTAGGGCCTGGCGTTGGTGCATAGCTTCCCAAGGGGAGTACCTCAAAGGTGACCGTAGTGATATTCAGCAGTGAGGTATGTGGCACTTTTTGTAGGATGAGCTCGAGAACTTAATTGTCAGACCTCATATGTATATTTTTATTTCCCATCCTTTCTACAAAAGGTGAAATACTACATATTATTTTGTATCTTGCTTTAAAAAAACACACAAAAAAAGGTAACTGTATATCCTAGAGTTAAATCAGTAGGTAGAAAGCTCTCTCAGTCCTTTTTTTTTTTTTTTTTGGCTGAATTGTACTCCATTATGTGAACATACCATAATTTATTCAAGTAATTTCCTACCAGTGGAAATTGCTTTGTTTTAAAATTTTTTTGCTATTAAAATAGTGCTATGATGAATATCTTTATGTATGTGTTATTAGTGGTCTATTTTTAGGTAGATTCTGAAAAGTGGGTTGCTGAGTCAAAGTAATTCTTACATAATTGTATTACAAATTGCAAAATTCCTGTTCTTATGCATTTTGCATTCCCACCAGAAACATAAGAATTCACCGCTCTGCCAACAAAGTGTATCTTCAACTTTGGAATTTTTTTTTTTTTAATCTGGCAAGTGAAAAATGGTAGTTTGGTGTCATTCAGATTATCATTTCTCTTATAAGTGAGGTTGAGTATCTCTTTAACCTCTGCTTATACAGTATACAGATGTTTGCATGGTATGATCTGAAGGACAGTAAAGAACTTGCTTCTTCTGAAATGTCTTTCCCATCAGTGTTCCATAGTTTCTTATTCCTTAATGTTTGCTACTATTCGGATATATCTAATCTTTAGAAATTCATTTCAAAACACATTACATGGGAAGAGGAGGTAGTTAGTTACTCCTTGGTCCTCTAGCACTTTCATCAAAACACATTGGCATAGTATATCAGATTATTTTACTTTCATTGTGGAAAGTGGGAAATTATGGACCTGAAGGCATGATACCCAGGATAGTATGGTAGGTGGGTGGAAAGCAGCAGTGGGACAGTTTGGGACAGTGTCCAGATGGGCAAGTCTTAGATGTCAAGGACAGTCAAAATAGAGGACACTAAGACACAGTACATCTAGACCAGGGGTCCACAAACTTTTGAGATGGAAGAGCCACCAGGGGTCAGGGTAAGTACATGTGGCTCTGAAGTAAAATTGAAAATGAAAAATAAAACTATGATAGTTTCATTTATAAAAATTTTAAAGGATATTTGTTATTCACATAATAGTGATTATGTAAAAATATATTTATGGCTCTCGAATAATTTTTAAATTGTTGTGAGGGACAGGATTGGCTCTTCCAGGGGTCGGCAAACTTTTGAGACGGAACGTACCCAAAGGGCTGTATGTGGCTCACGAGCCCCAGTTTGCCAACCCCTGGGATAGAGTGTAATTCTCCTGTGAGTTGCTTGGCATTGTCTCTTTTTCCCAAGTATAGAGGAAACCCAACCCCTCCTGGGTATTCTCATCCCTTTCTTGACATGAGGTGAAAAAGGGATTATAAAGTTTGAAGGGAAAAGCTGTATTAATCATGTGGTCCTATTGGTTGTGTGATATTGTAACCTCCCCAACCCTTTCTCAACAGCCCCCTAAGTCTAAGGTCCTATAGTTGCAGGTTGGGGCTGGACTTTCTGTTTAAAAAACAATTTCTTGCTTTTCTTTTTTAAAGGTTGTCTCTGTGGCATTATTTTGTGTCTTCTACCCTCCAGTAACGTTTTACTCTTTGGTGGAAGGGGTGGTGGGGTTTATGGGTTGTAGTGCATGAAAGAGGCAGCAGTGGCAGGCAGGGAGACAGTTTAGAGGTAGCCAGCCAGCTCCTTGTGTAGCTGATGGAAACCAGAAAGCCCATAGAATCCCTACTGGTTATGCAGACAGGGGAATGAATTTGTGTGGTACTTCCCTCTTGTGTGTCTGTGTATTTTTGAACATTGAATTTATTCAGCAAATGGTTAAGTGCTGGACACTGTTCTAGGTACTGGAGATAGTGGGGCGAATAAGACAACTTACCTGCTTTCAGGTAGCTTTTTGGGGCTGATGGGAAACAGACAGTAAACAAATAGCATAACCCTAGATTGCCATAAATGCTATGAAGACAATAAAACTCGTGTGTGTGTGTGTGTGTATGTGTGTGTGTGTGTGACAGAGAGAGAGAGAGAGAGAGAGAGAGAGAGAGAGAGAGAGAGAGAGAGAGAGAGAGAGAGAGAGAGAGAGAAAGTAAAAGAGAAAGGGAGAGACCGTGAGTTCAGACAGAATGGTCAGGTAGGTAAAGCCTCTTTGAAGCTACCATTTTAGCTGATATCTGCATGATGAGAAGCAGCTAGAATGTGAAGATCAGGGAAGGCCATAGTTACAGAAGAGGGCAATGCAAGGCTCTGAGGTGGGAACAAGGCTTGGCCTGTCCAAGATGCTGAAAGAGGTATGGCTGACGACGTAGTAAATGAGTGTGGGGAGTCTCCAAATGAGGTGGGAACGGTAGGTAATATCCAGATCAGTATGGGCTTACAGGCCATGGTAAGGGGTTTGTGCTTGAGTAATTCTAAACACTGCGGGATGCTGAAAGAGGGTTTTAAGCAGGGGAGTGATGTGTTATGCTGGTAATATATGATCTGTAAGGGGTTTAAAGTGTAAGTGAAGAGACCAATTAGGGAACTGTTTAAGTAGTCCAGGTGAGAAATGATGGGGCTTGGGTTACGGTGTTAGTTGTGAAGAAGTCGAGAAGTGCTTCGATTTAGGATATATTTTATAGCTAGAACTGGCAAAACTTAAAGATGGATTAATGCTTGGGAGGGGGTGAATGGGAAAGAGAGGATGGCTATTAGGTACTGGTGTCACTTCTGAATGGCGGTGCTACTGAGATGGGACACTGGGGGAGGAGCTGATGGAGCAGGGGTGACGGTGCAGAGAAATCAGGTACTTTGTTTTGGACCTGTTGACTTGGAGGTACCTAGTTATTGGCAATGTCAGGAAGACAGTTAGTTGGGTATCTAAGTTCATAATTCAGGGGGTAGGTCAGGATAAGAGATATAAGTCTAGGGATATATCATATTTTAAAGCCATGAGGCTAGTTGAGATCACCCAGAAAGTGTGGTTAGGTAGAAAAGAAATGACCAAGTACAGCATTAACACAAATATAGATTTACACTTAAAAATTAAAAGATAATTTATGTTGTAGTTGTTGAACATGAATAGTTTATCTTAATGAATTTATTATCTTTGGAATTAACTTTAAAAAGATAATTAATTAATGGCTGTCTTACATTCTGATAGGGATAATTGTTTGATTTTTCAGTGACTTTCTCAACGAAAAGCATCTCGCAGGAATGTGTTCTCAGTTGATTTTAACATGGCGATTCTTTTAAAGGTTGAGGTTTTGAGAGAGTAAGCAAGATAAGAAGCTATAGTCTATGTACTAACAGAATAGAAATGATATAGGAACCTGTGGTGGTAGTTTGTTAGATCCGCTTTTAAAAGCAAAGCTGTAGAAGGTCCAGACTCAAGCAAAATTATGATGTAAGTACCATTTGTATTAATTATCTCTTTTCTTTCAAAGTGAAAGCTCTGATTTTTAAATCGGAGTAATACTTACATAGTTCATCATACCATTGCCACTCCCCAGAGGCAAAACCTTTCAACCCTTTCAGCTGTCTTTTTTTCGGCTTCCCTTCGTATTCTAAATAAAGCTTCTCTGCTATTTCATGATTTTGAAACTATTGGTTTTCCTCCTATGGTAGGTGAAGAGATCTAGATTATGTAGTAGTTAGGTAAAGATGGCTGGATTCTAATACCGTCTTTCTGTCACTTACTGACTGTGGGGCTTTGGGCAGGTTACTGGGCCCTTGTGTTTTCATCCGTGGAATGAGATAGCAGTAATGTCTTCCTCATGTGCTGTTGTGAAGATTAAACTAGTTAATACATATGAAGTAAATATCAGTACATTTGTTGAGTCAAACCAATCAATAAAAGTAAATAATAAAACTTAATAATTTTAATTATGAAAAGAATAAAACTTCATTTCATCCTCCCCATGCATTTGCCCACATCCCATTTCCCCAGTATTGTCGTATTTCAACTTTGGTTCTGTCAATTTTCAGAATTTAAATTTTTATGATCAGTATTGTTTGCAGTAAAGACATATTATACAATACTTATATTCCCTCTTTTTGTACAGTCTTCACATCCCCTCTTAAAATAGCTTCTCTCTTTACTGACCACTTTCAGGCACCCACCTGAACTCGTCATTACCCAAAGCTCGGAATCCATGTTGATTTCTGTGACTCAGACTCTACTTCTGCCACCACCCTTCTTCTCAGACTGATGTGTACCTTTTCTATATCATACATCATAAAGTTTTTCTGCTTCCCAAGGAAATAATTAGCCAGCATATTGTATTACTGAAGGTATTGTTAGCTGCTATACCACGCCAACCCCCAACAGATAATGACCTGAACAAGATAAAGGTTTCTTTCTCACTGGGCGGAAGCTCAGATCAGATGTATCAAATGGCCACATGGGCCTCCTTTGAGCAATGCAGCAGCGACCCAGGCCCCTTCTGTCTGTGGCTCTGACATCTTCAGTGTGTGGCTTCAGAGGTGGCTGGGTTCATCTGCATCAAGCAGGGGGTACACAAGAGGGAAGAACGATTGTGCCTGAGAGATGATTATGGGTTGGTCATATTGTCTAAGATTCATATCCCATGTTGATAATTCAGTCACATGGTCACATCTAACTTCAAAACAAGCTGGGAAATGTTAATGAGCCAGTGAACCCAGAAGTCCAGTGAGCTCCATTCTCTCATTAATTAATCCCCCCTCAGATAAGAGGCCCACCTCTCCTTAGACTTACATGTTCCATTTATTTTAATGGTGATCATCTGGATAAATTCTCGCTAGATGGAATTATGTAGCTTAAAGGTGTGACTTCAGTGAGAGCTTCAGCCTAGGTAGAAGAGGAGGGTGACATGGAAAGATGTAATAGGGGTTTGGGTTGTATATCGTTTTGGTGGGGAAGGGATTGCAAATCTTCTGAGTGATTCTCTTTTGTCATGCCAGACTCTGTCCCATTTTGCTTCTTTCCCCCATTCTCCACCCAATTGCAAAAAGGCCTCCTCTCTTGCCTTTTTCCTGTTCAGGAACTATGAGTTACAAAGACTGTCAACTACCCATTTACATCATGCTACCTCTTTAACTCATATGTACTTCAAAGTTCCTGTTTTGACTATAAGAAAATCGCTTATTTAAGCCAGTCAATTGTAAATATCTGGTCATACTTGACAAATAGTAACAGAGACCAACTTTCTAACCTTTCATCCCATTTGAACCAAAGATTATCTTGAAGCTAAGTGATCATCTATGGTTCTTTGCGTGCTGCTCATTACTAGTCTAGGTGATTTCTTCCAAATATGATCCTAAATAATAACTTAAACCTCATCTTAGGGGGAGTTGTTAGACCTGTCTGAGAACAAAACCTTATGTGATGATATACTCATAGAGTTATGCTTAGTAGTGGTAGGTTACAAATTATGGGGTTGGATTAAACAAACTGTGTTTATATCTGTTCAATTCTCATAGTTTATTATCCTAATAAAGTTGTAAGGACATAAGAGATGAGAATTTGGAGACAATAGGTAGAATGATTTATAATCAATAGAGCTGGAAGGGAAGCTGAACTTGGTGCTGCTTTTCCCAGTTTATGACAATCAAAGCAGTGTTTCTGTATGTTGTCCTTTTTCGTTTCAATTGGCTTCTATGGCTTTGTGAATGAATGATAATCCAATTAGTTTTTCATCCTTTCCTGCCTATGCTTTTAGAATTCTATCTTGTAGCTGGGTAGAGAGATTTGTTCTCTTTCTTTCTCTTTCTCCTTCAGTGCATCCTGGGCTTGTTTGTGTTTTGGTGGTGGTTTTAGATGTCTTTGGTTTTTTGGTTTTTTTTTGAGAGAACATTAGTTATCTGGAAACGTAGATGATAATTTTGAATATATGCTTTGCACTCTCCCAAACTGTACATGTATGTAGGGAAGTGAACTATATATAATTTTGGAGGCTGGAGTTTGGTAGGAATTTTTTGGTTAGTGACCAAACTTAATTTTTAAATCTTTTGTAGTTCTAATGATCCACATAGAAGAACAATAAAGTACTCTTCTTTCTAGTATTTAGTAAAGCTAATATTTAGTAGAAAGAATACAGGATTTGGAATCAGGAGACATGGCTTAAATTTTTCTAATTTGCTTCCTCCAGGCACAGCCACGGAATAAGTCACTAAATTGTTTGTCTCAATTTCTTGCATATAAAATGGTGATGCAATTAGTGGTATCTATACTACGCTCACAAAAATTTATGGGGACAAACTGAAATAAAGTATATGCCACCCTTTGTAGACAGTAAATTGGTTTCTTCTTCTTTTCCTCCTCCTCCTCCTCCTCATCCTCCTCCTCCTCTCTTATTGAAGGAGGTATGGAACACTGTTGGAACTTGTAAATTCTTAGGGATGGGCCACATAGGTGTATTTTATATGTACAAATTTGGAAGGTATGGTGTGATTATTTCTATTGCTCATTCTTTCAGTGGTTTAACATTCAGGATTTTGAATGTATGAAAATTAATAGTGAGTGGGTAACCTGAGCCTTCCAAAAATGTTTCAATACTTCATTTAAATTTGAACTATGTATGTAGGAAGCACTTTGCTGATCTCTGAACAAGGAAGTGGCTCCTAGTATGACCACTAATCTTTGGATTTTGGCTTATAAACAGACCTCCATGTTCATGTTCATGTTCAATGCAAATCCAGTAAAATCGTTCTTCTATTGTTAAATCGATACTCAAATATGAAATAGAAAAAGTTATGTAATAATATTTCTATCCTATTCCTCTACTTAATTTTTTTGTTGTGGCTAAACAGTTTGTTATAAATAATGTGCTCTTTGTTTCAGCATATGATTTAGTTTGAATTTATTTTTTTAAAATAAATTATTTTTTTATTAAAAAAAAAATCTAACATAGTTCTCCCCATTTATACTATTTTCAGTATTTCTGGTTCTTAGGGTCGATATCTTTCCTTTTGGTCTAGGTTAGTGACTTCTAAATAGTGCTAATAAAAACTTCTCTTGAATTGAAGGGACTGATATTTTTGCAGCTGCTCTGTTGGAGCATATTTTAAGCTTTATTCTTTTTTTTTCTTTTTTGCTCAGGAATTTTCAATTAGGTTGTGAATTTATAGAACCTACATGGTAACGAAGAATAGGGCTTTTGCTACTATAATTAAAATGACACTTTCATTTACAGTTTAATAGAAGGTGGAAATCATGGAGCTATATTTTCTTTGATTCATTCTCTGCTTCCTTGAACTTCTTAATGAGAGGTTTATGTGCACCTAGAGGGAAAAGAGCCTACCCCATTGACTCATGCTTGTTATTTTTAGTTTTATATTCCACATCGAGGCTGCTGTAAATTAATATCAGCATTAAGTAAGGCAGACCCTCAGCATTTGGAAGTGAGGGGTGAAGTTCAGGAGATAAGGAGAAAGAATATATTGTAAAGGTCACAGTAGTGCCGAATCTGGAATAATCATCATAAAAATGGAGAGAGCCAAGTGGTGATACTCTGAGAGCCTGTCCTGCACTTCACCAAGTCCTGCCTGACTCTGAAATACTTCTGTCTAAATGTTCCGTTTTCTTTCTTCATTGCTTTCTTTTCCTAAAGTCTGTATTAGGTGGAGTTTTGTGAGTATAAAACTAAGGTGTTTTGCAGACTATTTGGGGACCAGGTTTTGGAAGTTATTGCCCCTTTCAGTGTATCCTAGCCCTTATGCATTAGTCAGTTGTATTATAATACATACTCTTTAATAACTGACACTGAAAAAGGAAAAGATGTTCATTTATTGGTGCTGGGGCAGAAGGACTAGAGTGTTTTTACTGCCCATCCCTTGTGCAAAGGAAAGTGGTCTGTGCATACTTTTGCTCAGAATAGATCTGAAGCTGAGATGATCAGGATGTATGTATCTATCCTTTTTTATTTAAAAAAAAAATCTTTCAGAGGGGCCGGCCAAGTGGCTCAGTTGGTTAAGACCACGAGCTCTGAGCAACAGAGATGCCAGTTCGATTCCCACTTGGGCCAGTGAGCTGCGCCTGAGCTGAGCTGCTGCTGAGCTGGTGAGAGCACGTGCTCTTAGCGACAAAGGTGCCGGTTCGACATCCGTATGGGATGGTGGGCTGCGACCCCACTCCCCCACCCCGCAACTAAGATTGAACACGGCACCTTGAGGTGAGCAGCCGTGAGCTGCCGTTGGGTCGGATGGCTCAGTGTGCATCAAGGTTGCGGGTTCGATTCCCGTATAGGATGGTGGATTACGCCTCCTCGCAACTAGATTGAAAGTGGCGACTGGACTGAGCCTGTGCCCTCCACAACTAAGATTGAAGGACAACAACTTGACTTGGAGCTGATGGGTCCTGGAAAAACACAATGGTCCTCTTCCCCAGTTCCCCAACACTGTTCTCCTCAATTCCCCAATCAAAATCGTTAAAAAAAAAATTCTTAAGAGAAGGTTAGGGATGGATTCCTGATATCCTGACAGCATAGATGTCTTACATATGAATCCCTTCAGCCCCTTTCAGTGATGAGTCCAAGAATTTTACAGAATACCACTATTACCAATTTAGCTGGTTTCTCCTAACATTTTTTTCCCATTAGACACAGGGTAGGGGAGAAGGGACAGTTTTTTCTTTATGGACCTATTTCATCCTAAGACCCCAGCAGAAGAGTGGGATATATACTGATAATATTGGCTTAGGTACTTATTTTACTTAAATGAATTTTATATATAAAAATATGTATATGGTTGGGTTCTTTTGATCAATAATTTGATTTTCTGGCTATTAATGCTGGTCTATGGCCATTTCAAGAGGAGGGAAAATATTTGCAGAAGACAATTTCTATATATCACCTGAAACATGCTTCATTTTTTTCTACTTTTCAACTCCCAAACCACAAACAACCTTTAAGAAATATATCCACAAAATTAGAGCAATGTATCTGGTGATATGGCCTAGGTTTGGAGATGATTTCCCTAAAGAATTGGTTGTTCAACTCAGTGAATCTCTAATTACTGTAAAATGTGGGCATCATTAAACATTTAAGTCTTTAATCCACTTGGAATTTATTTCAGTCTAAGGTATGAAGGAAGGATCCAGCCTTACGTTTATCTCTAGCTGATTAGATGGTTATACAAATACCAGATATTGAATAATTCATTCTTTTCTTGATAATTTGAAATGCCACTGTTATACTAAATTATTATACATATTTAGGTCAGTTTACATTTTTTTCTCTCACTGATCTGTATTTTTTGGAACCACAAGTACACTGCTTTTATTACTGTGGCTTTTGTTATCTGACAGAAAAGGGCTTCTTGCATTAATGTTTCTTTTAAAAATTTCCTAGTTATCCTCTTATTTATTTTTCCAGATGAACTTTGGAATCACCTTGTCAAGTATCTCCTCCTACAATTTATGTTCCATTCCTTTCTCCTAAAATAATCCTAATGGGATTGAGTTAAATTCCTAAATATATTTCTTTCCATTCAGAAAACATGTCAGCTCTCTGTTTTTTTCTTATGTCTCCCATTAGAGTTTTATAGGCATGCACATTTCTTATTAAGTTATTTCAAATTGCATTTTATTTGTTTTGTTGTGAATGCGACTTCTTATTTCCACCTAGTTTTTTTTGCTTGTAAAAAAGTTATCGATTTATATATTTATTTTGTAACTGACCTGGCCTGTGAATGAATACATGATTTAGTTAGGGAAATCAAACAGCATGCTATAGTGTTGGTTTGCTATTTTTGTGTTATAAGGTTTTGAGGGTCCCCAAAACCAACCCCTGTGTGTGAAGATTTGCTAGGTCACCTGGAACTACTCAGGTGACCCCTGAACAACATAGGTTTGAACAGCGTGTGTCCACTTACATGTGTATTTTTTTTCAATAAATAAACAGTTGGCCCTTCATATCCCGAGGTTTTGCATTTGCAGATTCAACCAAATGCTGTTTTCAATTCATGGTTGGGAATCCATGGATGCTGAGGGCCGACTGTTTGCACTGTTCTGTGCCATTTTATATAAGAGACTTGAACATCTGCAAATTTTAGTATCCGCAGGGGTGCTGGAATCAAACCCCATGGATACGGAGGGACAACTGTAGTTAAGTTTTTTTCACAGTTGTTTTCATCACAGTTCTTTTTCTTGCGATGAGAACTTTTAAGATTTAGTCTCTTAGCAACTTTCAAATATACAATACAGTATTATTAACTGTAGTCATTGTGCTGCACATTACATCCCCAGGACTTACTTATTTTATTTTGTGACTGGAAGTTTGTACCTTTTGGCCATCTTCACCCATCTCGCCCACGACTATTCCTGCCTTTGTCAACCACTCATAGGTTCTCTGTATCTATGAGTTTGCTTTTGTGTTTTTATTTTTGTTTAAGATTTCACCCTGCTGTACATAAGCTCCTCAGAACTTATTCGTCTTATAGCTGGAAGTTGTTCTAATACCTTTGACTAACATCTCCTCATTTCACCCACCTCTCAGCCCCTGGCAACCACCATTCCACTCTCTACTATGGTACGGTATGAGTTTGACTCTTAGATTCCACATATGAGTGACATCATATGGTATATGTCTTTCTCTGAATTTTCACTTAGCATAATGCCCTCAAGGTTTATCCATGTTGTTGCAAAAGCAAGATTTCATTCTTTTTTTATGGCTGAATACTATTCTACTGTATATACATGCTCCACATTTTCTTTATTCGTTCATTCATTGATGGACACTTAGGCTGTTTCTGTGTTTTGGCTGTTGTAAATAATGATGCAGTGAATATGGGGTGCAGATTTCTTTTTGAATTAGTGTCTTCATTTCCTTCAGATAAGTAGCCAGAAGTGGAATTGCTGGGTCATATGGTAGTTGTTTTTCATTTTTTTAGGGACTTTCATACTGCATCAAGTTAGAGAAACTGGGAGGGTTTTTTTGTGGGAAGGTTTTAAACTACACATTTAATTCTTTAATAGGCCTATTCAGGTTATCTGTTTCTTCTTGAGTGAGCTTTGATTATTTGTGTTTTTAAAGGAATTTGTTCATTTCATCTAAGTTGTGGGATTTATTGACACGAAGGTGTCCATAATATTTCTCTTATCCTATTAGTATCGATAAACTCTATAGAAACATATTCTTTTCATTCCTGATATTGGAAATTTCTGTCTTCTCTATTTTTCCCCCTGATCATTCCAGCTACAGGTTTATTAGTTTTCTTGGTGTTCTCAAAGAGCTAGGTTTGGTTTCATTGATTTTTCTCTAATGAGTGTCTGTTTTCTTAGTTCATTGTTTTCCATTGTAATCTTTACTATTTCCAATCCTGTTTACTTTGAGTTTTATTTACTGTATTTTGTGGTTTTCTATGGTGGATATTTAGGTCATTGATTTGAGACCTTGTTTTCTAAAATAGGCATTCAGTGCTATAGATTTTCCTTGAAGTACTGTTTTAGCCGTATCACACAAAATCTCTTATGTTATTGTCATTTTCTTTCAGAGAAAAAGACTAATTTTTATTTTGATTTCTTCTTTGACCTGTGGGTTATTTAGAAATGTATTTTTACTTTCTAAATACTAGGTTATTTTCCAGATGCATTTATGGGTTTGATTTTTAATTAAATTCCATTGTGATTAGAAAATATACTTCAAATGATGAATCTTTTAAAATTTATTGAGAATTTTTGAGTAAGGATATGGTGTATCTTGGTGAATATTTTGTGCATAATGGAATAGAAAGTGTATTCTGCTGTTGGGTAGAGTGTTTTATAAATGTCAGTTACATCAAGTTGATTGGTAGTGTTCCAGTCTTTTGTATCTTTAATGATTTTTCTACTTGTTCTGTCAATTACTGAGAGAGGGAGGCTGAACCCTCCAATGATAATTGTGGATTTGTCTGCTCCTTACAGTTTTATTGTTTCACCTATATTGAAACTCTGTTACAAACAGAATTGTTTTATCCTTCTGATTAATTGACTCCTTGATCATAAAGTGACCCTTTTATCTCTGGTGATGTTCTTTACTTTGAAATGTTCTTTATCTGATATCAGCTGTTTCAGTTTCCTTTTGACTATTATTACCAAGATATATTTTTCTTATTTTACTTTTGAACCTATTTGTTACCTTTATATTTAAATTAGATTTCTTGTAGTTAGATCTGGCATTTTTATTATTTATTTATTTATTTATTTATTTTTTTTTTTTGAGAGCAGTGTCACTGGCCCTCATATGTGGGACCGAACCAGGGCCACTGGCTTCCCAAGCCACCGCTTAACCACCGCGCCACTCGGCCGGCCCTCTGGCATTTTTATTTACTCTCATAATTTCTGCTTTTTAATTGGAATGTTGAGATATTTACATTTAATGTGGTTTTTATAATAGTTGGCTTTAATGATCTATATCTTGCTATTTGTTTTCTATTTGTCTCATCTTTTTTTCTCTTTGTTGTTTTTTTTTGCCTTCTCTTGAATTAATCAAGTATTTTCTTATTCTTTCATTTTATCTAATTTTTATCCTGTTAATTTTTTTTGTATTATTTTAGTGACTCCTTTATGATTTATGGTATTCATATTATTATCACAGTTTAAAATTAATCTGAAATTTTACTACCCCATGTGTAGCACAATAACCTTAACACTGTATATTTCTATTCCTCCCATGCCAACCTTTGTCCTGTTATCATATATTTTACTTCTATAAATAATTTTGCATTACATTATTATTTTTACTTTAAAGAGTTTATTATTTTTTCCCCCATTTTTGTGGTAAAATATAGGAGGTGTGATAAAAAATGTGAATATTTAAATTAAATTTATTATAGTAAAAGACACATTTCCATCAATTCCCATCAGAATACTCCCCCTCATTTCAAACACACTTATTCAATCATTTTTGCCACTTTCTGAGCAGTTCTGGAAGTCCTCTTTTATGAGTATTTTTACTTCATCCTCCATCATGACAACTCGCCATGTCACGTATTGCTTCTATTACAACAATTTCTGTCAAATAAAAACATTATGGTGGCCAGCCAAGTGGTGCAGTGGTTAAGCGCTGGCTTGGGGGCCATATATATGAGGGCCAGTGACACTGCCCTCAAAAAACAAAAAACAAAAAAAAACATTATGGTGTGTCCTCATCCACCTTATTCACTAGATCTGGCACTGTGCAACTTCTGTTCTTCCCCAAAATCAAAATAACCATGAAAGGTAAAAGTTTTTAATCAATTCAAGAGATCGAGGCAGCCATGACAGCGCAACTAAGGACACTCACGAAAGAGGACTTCCAGAACTCCTTCAGAAAGTGGCAAGAACGATGGGATAAGTGTGTTCGAAGCGAGGGGGAGAATTTTGAGGGGGATTAATGGCAATGTGTCTTTTACTGTAATAAATTTTTTTACTTAAACATTCACCGTATTTTTAGATCACACCTTGTACGTAATTTAAAATTTACTATTAAAATGACCTAAATTTGCAATTCACTGGTAAGAAGTATATTCACAATGTTGTGCAAACATCACCAATTTCCAGAACTTTTTCATTACCCACTAAGCAGTAACTCCCAGTTCTTCCCTTATAAGCTCCTGGTAACTTCTAATCTACTTTCTGCCTCTATATATGCCTATTTTAGATATTTCATGTGAATAGAATCTTACAGTATTTATCCATTTGTATGTGGATTATTGCATGTTACATAGTATTTTTCAAGGTTGATCCATATTATAGCATGTATCAGAACTTCATTCCTTTTTTATGGCAGAATAAGATTCCATTGTAAATATATATCACATTTTGTGCATCATTGATGTGCTAATGGTCAGTTGGCTTGTTTCCACCTTTTGGCTGTTGTGGGTAATACTGCTATGAACATTGTATGTAGGTATCTGTGTCCCTGTTTTCATTTTTTGGGGTATTACTTAAGAAGTAGAATTGCTGAGTCACATGGTAATTCTGTATTTATCTTTTTGAGGAACTATCAAACTTTTTTCCACAGTAGCTGCACTCTTACAGTCCCACCAGCAGTGTTTCAACAAGTTTCAGTTTCTTCATATCCTTACATACTCTTGTTATTTTACTTTGTTTTTTGTTTGTTTGTTTTGGGTTTTGTTTTTTGGGGGGGGATGGTAATAGCTATCCTAGTAGGTGTGAAGTGGTTTTGTGGTTTTGATTTGTATTTCTCTAATGATTAATGATATTGAATACCATTTCATGTGCTTGTTGGCCATTTGCATATCTTCTTTGGAGAAATGTCTTTTCAAGGCCTTTGACCATTTTTTAATTGGGTTGTCTTTTTTTTATTGAGTTATATAGGGGTTCTTTATATATCCTGGATATTAAATCCTATTTATATATTATTTGCAAATACTTTCTCCCGTTCTGTGGGTTGTCTTCTCACTCTCTTAGTAGTGTTGTTTGATGCACAAAAGTTTTTAAATTTTTTTTTATTAGTTTCAGGTGTACAGAACAATGCAATAGTTATCCTTTTCACCCCTTACAAAGTGACAACCCCTCTCCCCCCATCCGGAGTCCAGTTTATCTATTTTTTCTTTTGTTGTCTGTGCTTTTGGTGTCTTATAAAAAATGATTGTCAAATCCATGGTCATGTAGGTTTTCCTCTATTTTCTTTTAAGAGTTTTATAGCTTTAGCCCTTAAGTTAATGTCTTTAATCTATTTGAGTGAGTTTTTATGTACAGTGTAAGTTATGAATCCAGCTTTATTCTTTTGCAGACAGTATGCAGTTTTCCTAACACCAGTTGTTGATGAGCCTTTGCTTTTCCCATTGAATGGTCTTGGCACTCTTGTCAAAATGAACTGGTCATGCACATGGGGGTTTATTTCTGGACATTAATTCTCTTTATTGGCCTGTATAGCTATTCTTATGCCAATACCACACTGTTTTGATTACTGTAACTTTGTAGTAAGTTTTGAAATTGGAAAGTGTGAGTCTTCCAACTTTGCTCTTCTTCAAAATTGTTTTGGCTCTTTGGAGTCCCTTAAAATTCCATATAAATTTTAGGATGGGCTTTCTATATCTGCAAAAACAAACAAACAAAAAATCAGGTGTGTTTTTGATATAGATTTCATTGATTCTGTAGATTGCTTTGTCATTTTATATTAAGTCTTTGAATTCATGAACAGAGAATGTCTTTCCATTTATTTCAGCCTTTCATTTCTTTCACCAGTGTTTTTTAATTTTCATTGTACGAGTCTTATGATTCCTTGGTTAAATTTATTCCTAAGTATTTTTAATCTTTTTTCCTCTGGTACTCAGTCTTTAGTCCTCTTGGCTTTTTTGTACTCACAGGTTCATGTCAGCTTGGGAGATTATTAAACTCTACTTGGATTGCCCCTCTCTTTGCCGCACAACCTGGAAACTTTGTCCAGGCAGCAAGCCTTTAAAATAATAATCTCGCTTTCTTTTCTTCATCAATGACCACTGCTCTTTCTTGTCTATGTCCACTGTCTTGGTGCCATTGTTTCATATATTTTGTCTGATGTTTTAGTGTTTTTGGGTGGTAGTATAAATCTTATCCCTCTTCCTCTATGTTAACTGGAAGTGTAAAAAATGAATGGGATCATCTTTGGTATGTAAACAGACTAAAATCTGGAGCAAAGGATTTTAGGACAGAGGCTGAGAAACTAAACTTTAAATTGATAGGAATTGAGAGAGTCTTGGAATAGAGAATGAGATATGATAAAATTTATCTGAGTAGAGTATATAGAGATTTGATTATTGAAAAGAATTATAGAAGAAGGAAAATTGGAAAGGAGAACTGACTATGGATGGTGAACACACAATGCAATATATAGATGATATATTATAGAATTGTACACTTGAGATCTTTATAAATTTACTAACCACTGTCACCCCAGTAAATTTAATAAAATTTAAAAAAAAAACTGGACAGTGTAGGTTTATGAATGAAAAGAAGTTAAAGAAAGAAAATGTATTAAGGTAGAAAACTAGTTTTAGTTCAGATTTAGCCTAAGGGAAGACATTCTGTAGCTGGCTGATATTTAACTTTTGAATAGTTTTCTTAGAACATTCTAGTTTGATTTCTGAATTGGATTATTTGTTTTAAATTGTAACGTGATACAAATGTAGTTGCTTATATCATTTTTCTTTTACTTTAAAACTTAAATTTTAACAATGATAAAAAATAATGAGTATCATATTTACTTAAAAGTTAAATATACTTTCTATTATCTTTTAAAGCATAGTTATGTTAACTATGTAGGTATATGGTGCCATCTAATGGCTAATATGAAAATCTGTTTAGTAAATACATAATGCTAAGTAGTTTGTTTATATGCTAATTAAATTTAACAATAAAATCTTTGGTGCTTTAAATGTTCAAGGTACAATTTTTATTTAAATACTAAGGTATATGCATATTTTTATTTCAGTTTATAGTATTTTAAAAATTCAGCTACATCAGTCGTTTGATTTTCATGACATATAAAGTCATGTGTATCTAATTAGCTTATTTTAAGTTATGTTCAATATAAATTTTGCATGTAAAACCAATCATAATTAGCAAGGCAAGTTTATAAGCCTTCTTTAGTTCTTCTTTAGTTCTTGTTCCCTTTCCCTAGTCCCAATACGTACTTAGGAATTAATGCCAGGCAGAACCTCACTTCTCTTGTAAACAGAAAATTCATTCTTCCTCTCTTTTTCCCTCTCTCTCTTTGTGTATTTTATAAAATATATCCAGAATATGGTAATGAATAATTAGATTGGCAATTTTTAAGTGGTTCTGCAGATTCTTAAGATTTCTGTGGAGCCACTCCAGAAGCTGTCATGGAGGTGTCTCAGGTAAGAAAAATTAGAATTTGGAGGGCTCTAGAAGGCCTGAACTGAAGATGACTATTCAACACTGTTCAGCCCAGTATTTCCTAAATATATTTCATTATGGAACCCTTGTTTTCCTTTAAAAAAACAAACATGTTAAAATCCTATTGCTCTGGTGTGCTTTAGACCTTATTTTGGAAATTGTTCTGTATTCTCTTTTAAGAATAAAGGAATCATACACACACACACACACACACACACACACACACACTCGCACATATGTATATATGTATATATATACATATATGTGTATATATACACACATGTGCATATATGTATATATATGAATATATACATATATGGATATATGTATTTATATATATTTTGTTTTAGTGGAATATAATTTTTTGGTTTTTATTTGGTTGTATAATGTTTGTTCATTATCAAAAAATTTAGAAAATACAGAGAAATGTTTAAAAAATGTATAACACATAATTCCACACATAATTCCACCTGCCACAGAGCCTATATATATATATATATATATATATATAGAGAGAGAGAGAGAGAGAGAGAGAGAGAGAGAGAGAGTTGTTGTTTTTATTTACCAAATTGGGTATCATATTCTGTAGATTGTTTTGTATCCAGAATTTTCACTTACTTAATATTAAGAATATATTCCATGGTATTGACCATTTTTCATTTTATTTTCTTATTGTGTATCTGATTTTTAATGATCATCTGGTATTCTGTTGTATAGGCATACTGTTATTTAATAATCAATTTGCTATTTCTGGATTTTTAGTGTATAAATTCTTGTACTTTTACTAATAGAACCTCAGTGAGTATAAAAAACTTATAGTGTTTGTAATAGCTTTGATTATTTCATTAGAAAAAAATCTTCTATATTGATAAAACATTCCTGGAAGACTATCTGGGTCAAAGAATATTCTTTTTCTTTTTCTTTTTTTTTTTTTTTTTGAGGGCAGTGTCACTGGCCCTCATATGTGGGACCCAAACTGGGGCTGCTGGCTTCCCAAGCCAGTGTGCTTAACCATCGCGCCACTCTGTTGGCCCTCAAAGAATGTTCTTATTTTTAAAGGCCTTTTGTGAAAGTTTTAGCAGTTTACATTGATGATAATCTCATACAAGACTTTTTTTTATCTTGGTTATCTATCAAATTGGTGTATTATTATTTTACATTACATTTTGCTGATTAATGTGTGATAATTTTTCATGTTTAATGTGGTTTATAAAATTGCTCTTGTAGGTTTATTAATTTTCTTTATTTAAAAATATTAAGAATGTGTTAAGATAACATTTTTCTTTTTTTTGCCATATGTTAATTTTTGCCTTCCTCTTTATTTAACTTTGAATTTGATTTTGGCATATTTTGATCATAGAGTTTTCATATTTTTTTTTTGTAGGAAGAAAGTACGAATCATTTTGTTTATGGTTTATTTGTTTTATGTGTATAAATTTTACCAAAATTAAAATTTACCTAACAATTTTTTTCAAATAGTTAATAGTTTTTTTCTGGTTAAAAAATAATTATATAAGTTCATTATCATCCAACATTTGGGAAATGCAGATTAAGAAAAAATTAAACATCACATGTATTATTCCTATATCCAGAGACAACAACACTATTTATTGAATAATCAGCAAATTTTTTTTTCTCTGATAGGAAATTCCTTCTTTATCATGTACCAACTTACTATGTGTACTGGATTATATTGAACTTTTATATTGTTTCACTGTTTTATCTATTGTTTTGTTAATATCATACAATATAATCATAATTTGGTAATATGTTTTAATATCTGGCTTAGTGAAATCTCATAATGTGCTTTTAAACATCTGGAATTTATTTTATGGAAACTCATTTCCCCCCTCATATTCCTGATTTCCCCCCTCATATTCCTGATTTCCCCCAGACAGTGTATTGAAAAGATGATTTCTCTACTTCTGTGCAGCCATCTCTGTCATAGATCAGAATCCATATGTGCATCTGTCTGTTTCTGGCCTGTCACTATTGGTCTATTGTCTACCCCTGTGCCAATACCACCTTATTTTAATTCTAGTTTTAAAATAATTCTTGATGTCTGGTAGAGCACCCCCAGGCAGGTTTTTATTTTATGCTCACCAAGCAGCTTTTTAATTACTGTTTTAGCTTTTTAAATACTCTAATACCAGGAAGGTGAGTATCCCCATTTGACGTTCTGTTAATGTTGCTGTTATTCTAAAAGAGTTTTCTCCAGTGTATAAGTTGTTCATATATCCTCTTTTCATTTGAATTTGGCTACTGGATACCAGAATCTAAAAGATGAATTGATCACTCCTGTGCCTAAACTCATTTCCGCCCCCCATATACGTCCTCTGGGCCCTGATAAAAGATAAAGTTTTGGTTTCTAAAAGTCAGGACAAGATATTAGACAGTGATGAACTCATCAAAGACAATGCTTTTCTGAAAAGCTGCTTGGTGGCCAGTCACTTGCTGGCAACGCTCCCTTTAAACCATTACATTGTACTTCTTAGGGGTGTTCAGATTTGAATAGGCAAGGTCAAGTGAAGAGAGAAGGGAGCAGAGAAGGGCAGTTTAGTCAAGCATGTGGAAAAACCTGGAGTTTCAAAACCTGGAGTTTCCTCTTCGCAAACAAGTATCTGGGACATACTGAAAACACTTTTTGTAAAGTAGCAACTCTGTCTGAGCATTTTTCATCCCTGATTTATAGGGAATAATCAACAATTTATCTTGAATAATTAGTAAAAACTATTAGTTTTTAACAGTGATTTTCAGGGGCTCCGATTCCCTCCTTTTAACTGTAAAACATGATTTGCATGTAAAGCATGCAAAGGAATTACTATACAGTAATATTCTACAGTCAAGTGCCACATAATGACATTTCAGTTTATGATGGACTGCATATATGTGATCTCATCAGATTAGAATGGAGCTGAAAAATTTCTGTTGCCAGGTAATGTTGTAGCCATCATAATATAGCACAATGCCTCACTCATGTGTTTGTGGTGATCCTGGTGTAAACAAACCTACAGTGCTGTCAGTTGTATAAAAGTATAGTACATACAACTATGTACAGTACCTAATACTAGATAATGATAATAAACGACCGCATTATCGGTTCATGTATTTACTATACCATACTTCTAATTGTTATTTAAGAGTGTAGTCTTTTTACTTAAAAAAAGCTTGCTGTAAAACAGTATGCCATGTTACACTGGCATAGCCTCATACATCTTATACAGAGGGTGCCCAAAAAATGTATACACATTTTAAGAAAGGAAAACTGTATTAAAATTGTAATACTTAATATATACCAATAACAAAAGATGAATACAAATCACGTTTGATTTCTGCAATTACAAGAGGTGCTCAAAGCATCAGCATCCAGACACTTCTGATTATGGTGAACCATTGCACGATAATCAGAGCAATGTTGACCAAAGTGTCCAGTTGTATACATTTTTTTGGCACCCTTGGTAAATATTTCAGCACTCACTTAATACACAGTTATTTGCTATTCCCTGACTTCAAGTTGCTGGGCCGGAAAAAACGAATATTCAGTTAGGGAGAGAGTGATTCAAATAGCTCTTTGGCATTAGACCTAGTCAACAATAAGGGCAAATATGATAAACCAGTGAGGTTGGTACAAGGCAAAAAAGGAAAACTGGCTCTCAACACCAGTGTGTGCCTGAGAAATAGCTTAGGTTGTACAGCTTGCCATGAAGCCTTGTGGCTTACTTGTTGGGCTTTCAATCTTAATCTAGAAACTAGATCCTATCTGTAAATTTGTTTTAAACTGAAATTTCATTTTAGAGAAAATTGTGAGATTTATTTAAGAAAGCTAGATGTCATATATGAGTATGTTTTCCTTGTTTAAATAACTAGACATTCTTTCACAGAAAGAAATTAAGTTATCTTGCCATACTTTACTGAGACATAAAGATTACTCCTTGGTGTCACATGTTTTTCTAGATAATTGGAAGGTGGTGTTTTGATGATATGTACTAGTATTTTCTCACATAACTGCCATGGTTGTTTTTTTTAAAAAATAATGACATTTGGGCCGGCCAAGTGGCGCGGTGGTTAAGCGCTGGCTTGGGAAGCCAGCGGCCCCGGTTTGGGTCCCACATATGAGGGCCAGTGACACTGCTCTCAAAAAATAAAAAAAATAAAAAAAATAATAATAATGACATTTGCTTCGAAACTACATTCAAAAGCATTTTTTTTTTTTGAGGGCAGTGTCACTGGCCCTCATATGTGGGACCCGAACCCAGGCCGCTGGCTTCCCAAGCCAGCGCTTAACCACCGTGCCACTCGCCCGGCCCTTGAACCTACATTTTATATTTCATTTAGTTGAATATCAATATGATCTTTATGGAAGGAAGATGATTTGGTAAAACATGTGAATGAACTACTACCTTTCTAATATGTTTACAAAATCAGCAACTAATTTATGTTTTGTTAGGTGATTGTGATACAGTGTCATGAATTGAAAGGTTTCTCTTTGTCATTGGAAATGGAAGCATTAATGGAGCAAGTACAGAAACAGCATTTAAAAAATTAATATAGGGTGTTATATGTGTGTTTACACCTTTACAAGTTTGTATATGTGAGACAGCCTAAGAGGTCAGGTCCAAGAAGAGCCTCTTTCTTCCATCGTGTTCAGTGGAGCCACCTAACATGTCAGGCTGTCATCATTTCTTGCTTGAATTATTGCAGTTCCTTGTAAACGATCTCTTACTAGTTCTCCTCCATCCTTATTTCTACACAAGAGTGGCCTTATCACTTCCATGCTTTTAAATACTTTATCGAGACCCCTTTGCCTTCAGGATAAAGTTCAAGCTCCTTAACAATTTTTATAAGGACTTTCATGTTTTTGGCCTTGCTTACTATCCAGCTTTATCTCTTGTCATTTTACACCTTTTAGTCTGTTCTTTGACTCTGGGCCTTTTTACTATAGATAATCTTTCCTTTTGCTTTGTCCCTTCCTCTTATTCTAGAATCTTTCTTCCTATTTCATTTTAGGAGTCACTTCCTCCAGGAAACATTCTCTTGTCTTCAAAGTCAAGGTTAGGTGCCCCTGTAGCATTTTATTAAGTCTCTGAGTTCAGGGACCAATTTGTTTTGTTCAGGCCTCACTCCTATTGCTTAGTACTTATTGAATAAATTAATGTAAAGTTAGTGCCTCTGAGACGTTTCCACTTACAAAAAAGAGAATGTCTGTTCCCTATGGGCACACAAAGGTACCTGCTAAAGGCACCAGTGTTTCTTAAGGTTTTGCATTTCTTTTTAAATTTTAACAATTTTTTTAAAACTTTGGTTTTATTTTTATAATTTAAAATATAAAGACCTTTCCTTATTAGTTAAATTATATAGTATTTCCCTAAGTTTCCAATTAAAATAGACACTCCTGAAAGATATGTCATGGTACACCACCAACTTTTCTCTCAATTTTATCATTCCATTGCTTTTTTCTTTCCTTCTTTCTTTCTTTCTTTCTTTCTTTCTTTCTTTCTTTCTTTCTTTCTTTCTTTCTTTCTTTCTTTCTTTCTCTTTCTTTCTTTTCTTTTCTCTCTCTCTCTCTCACTCTCTCTCCCCCCTCCCCCTCCCTCCCTCCCTCCCTCCCTCCTTCTCTCCCTCCCTCCCTCTCCCCGTCTCTCCCTTCCTCCCTCCCTCCCTTCTTTCCTTTCCTTTCCTTTCCTTTCCTTTCCTTTCCTTTCCTTTCCTTTCCTTTCCTTTCCTTTCCTTTCTTTCTTTTTGATTGACATATTCTTTCTTCAGCTGTGATTAATGCTGAATTTGTTACAGGTGATTTGGTTAACCTGCAGCACCCCTTCTTATTTTATAAAACAATTTAAATTGAAAGTAGTCCCTACTTTAATGACTTAAAATTTATATTTACAACCTCTAAGAACCAAGACTCGTGCTGCTTCCTACTTGATTCTGCTTCAATACTGTTATGCTCGTTCAGTGATTGTTCAGTAACTCTGTCTGCAGCTGAAATTGGAGAGAATGGATTAGAACTCTTGCAAAGCTTTTAGAGTAATTTTTCTTTAAAATTTCAAATATTTTTGCTTTCATTATATCTGTTGATATGTATATCAACAAAATGGTAGAAAGACATGACTTTGCAAATGAAGCTCCACAGCCTTTATTTTCAGTATGCATTAGGGATTCCAGTACATAGTTCTTAACATGTAAATTGCTGTGCAGAAGTTGGATCACAGTATGATGTTGAGCTCTTATCACCTCTATTATGTGCTGGACCTGTTTAGTGGTAACAAGAAAGCATGATGTGTTTTTAAGGTAGATGGACTTTTGATTGCATACTTCAGACACAGTAAATCCGTATACCTTAAACTGTGCAGTGTTTTCAATAGAGGCTGTCTCTTCTCAAAATGAATCAAGTTTAGGGCCAAAAAAGATGTTTGTAGGGTGAGCAGAGGATATTTTAATCACTCCAGGAAGAGAAGCAGTTATAGAGTGACATCTGCAAGATGATGGAGTAGGAGGTCCTAACACTTGCCCCCCCCCACCAAAAAAATGATTAAAGAATTAATGATGAAAATAGCTCTGGGACAGCTCTAGAATACAGTGAAGAAGCTGCAGCAGTCCAATGGAGCACAAAAACTGAGAACAGATGCATAGAAAAGCATAGGAAGCATTTTACCTGTATCACCTCATTACTGGTCCTGCAGAGCCTGACACCAGGAGGGATTCTCTAGGCCATGACCTCCCTTAGAGGGGAAAAGAAGAGCAGGAAGACTCCAGCAGCTTTCACCACTGCCCTGGAGAAACCCAGGAGCTATTGCCACTGCTGTGGACACCGACAGCTTTTGCCACAGAGGACCTCCACAATCTTTGTAAACACAGACTTCAGCTGATGAAGCTGCCAGGCCTCCGCTGGAATAGCCACTCTGTGTCTCTCCCTCCTCACACGTCAGGAATAGAGCTACTGCAGCACTCCCACATGAGGTCTGAAGTCACTCCTCTGTCCCTCCTTACTCCCAGTTGGAGCTGTCACCATCCTCATCCCTCCATTCTGGTGCTCCTGTGTTCACACCCTAGGTCCTGGCTCTGTAGCCATTCCACATGCACCCAGACACTGGGTGCTGCAGGTGATCTGCCTGTATCTGCACCCCAGGCACTGGCACTGCTGTGCATGTGCTCGGCACACCCATGCTCTGGCCACTGGTACCACTACTGAACGGATGTTCATGCCATGGTGCCAAGAGAGATACCCTTGGCCACAGATCCCCCCGCCCTCCACTGGGGAGAAGGACAGCAAAAGGACTCCAACAGCATTTAAAATTATCCAGTCAGAAGAGAAATATTACCCCTCACCCCCCAAAAAAAGAATGAAAAATAGTGAAGAAAGCCTATGGGATTTATGGGACATCATCAAGGAAACAATATGTGCATTATTGGAGTCCCATATGGAAAAGGTAGGTTGAGGGAAAGGACAGAAAGCTTACTTAAAGAAATAGTGACTAAAAACTTCTTAAATCTGAGGAGGGAAATGGATATCGATTCATGAAGCTGAAATGTTGTGAAACAGGATCTATGCAGAGAAGAGAGTATTGAGACATGTTATCAAATTGTCAAAAGTCAAGGACAACGAATTTTGAAAGCAGCAAGAGAAAAGCAACTTGTCACATAAAAGGGAACCTCCGTAGAACTATCAGCGTGTTTCTCAGAAGAAACTTACAGGCCAGGAAAGAGTGAGATGATATTTTCAAAGAGCTCAAAAAAATCCCTGTCAACTAAGAATACTATGCCTGGCATAAAGGCAAGATAAAGTTTTTCCCAGACAAACAAAACCCAAGGAAGTTTGTCACCCTTAAATCTGCTGTACAAGGACTACTTAAGAGAGTTCTTCAAAATAAAGCAAAAACTCACAAAACATCAAAATATAGGAAAATATAAATGAAAATTTATTAATGTGTACACAATATAAAAAGCAAACTCTGACCACCAGAACATAAATGGGGATGGGGTAAAAGTATAGTTTTTGTATACAATTGAAGTTAAATTATCAACTTAAAGTAAATGTTTATAACTGCAGGATGTTTTATGCAAACCTCAAGCTAATGACAAAGATAAACCTTATGATAGATATAGAAAAGACAAAGAAGGGAAAAAAGGCGAATTATTATACTAGAAAAAATTATCAAATAATAAGGAAGGCAGCAAGAGAGGAAGAGTGGGACAAACATCTTCATGACAGACAGAAAATAATTAACAAAATGGCCATAGTAAGTCCTCACCTATCAACAATTACTTTTAATTTAAATGGATTAAACTCACCAATCAAAAGACACAGAGTGGTTGAGCGGATTAAAAAAAGAAGATTGGGCCGGCAGAGTGGCGTGGTGGTTAAACGCTGGCTTGGGAAGCCAGCAACCCCAGTTCAGTCCCACATATGAGGGCCAGTGAAACTGCCCTCAAAAAAAAAAAATGCAGATGGATCTCATTCCATCTAATTTCACACCTCAAAGAACTGGAAAAAGAAGATCAAACCCAGATTTAGCAGAATAAAGGAAATAATAAAACATGCAAAAACAGAGAATAAAAACCAATAGAACAATAGAAATAATAAAACTAACAATTGTTTTTTGAAAAGATAATATAAAATTGAGAAAACCTTAGCTAGAAAAAGGAAAGAGAGAAGACAAATAAAATCAGAAATGAAAGAGGAGACGTTACAATAGAGCCTCAGGCTATTATGACTATTACTAATAATTATACACCAACACACTGTATGACTTAGAAACATGGTTCAATTCCTACAAACATACAACATACCAAAACTGAACCAAGAAGAAATAGAAAGCCTGAACAGACCAAATACAAATAAGGAGATTGAATAAAAAATATCCCAACAAAGAAAACCCCAGACCAGATGGGTTCATGGTTGAATTCTACCAAAAATTCTAGAAAGTTTTAATACCAGTCTTTCTTAAAATTTTCTGAAAAAAAAAAGAAGACTGAACACTTCTCACAAAACTCATTTTGTGAGACCAGCATCCCCATTGGTACCTTTTGACACAGGCACTTACAGGCCAACAACCTTAAGGAATATAGGTGCAAAAAATTCTTCAATAAAATACTAGCAAACTGAACTCAACAGCATATTAAAAGGATCCTATACCATCACCAAGTGGGATTTATCCCTGGGAAACAAGAATGGTTTAACATAATCCATCAATATAGCACAACACATTTACAAAATGGGAGAAAGAAATCACATGATCAACTGAACAGATGCAGTAAAAGCATTTAACAAAGTCTATATTCATTCATGATTGAAACTCAACAAAATAGGTATAGAAGGGATTTACCACAATAAAGGCCACAGAGTATATGTAGTCCACAGTTACCATCATAATCAATGGGGAAAACTGACAGCTTTCTTTCTAGGATCCAGTATAAGGTACAGGGGAAGGATTCTGTTTCACCACTTCTTTTCAACATAGCACTAGAAACCCTAGCCAGAACAACTAGGCAAGAAAAAGAAATTAAAAAAAAGAAAATTCAAATTAGGAAGTAAAATTATCTCTATTTGCAGATGACATGACCATGGTTGTATACATAGAAAACCATCATGAACAACAGCAAAAAACTCTTCGAACTAATAAATGAATTCAGTAAAGTCGTGGTACACAAAATCAACATACAAAAATCGTTCATGTTTTTATAACAAAAGAACTATCAAAAAGGAAATTAAGAAAACAATCCTATTCGTAATTGCAAATAAAAAAATTAAATTCTTAGGAATAAACTTAACCGAAGAAATAAAAGACATGTACACTGAAAATAGGTTATTGATGAAGGAAAATTAAAGAAGATGCAGATAAATGGAAAGACATCCTGTGTTCATGGATTAGAAGAATTAATATTGTTAAAATGTCCATACCACCCGAAGTGACCTACAGATTCAGTGCAATCCCTATCAAAGTCCCAATGGCATGTTTTTACAGAAGTAGAAAAAAACAATCCTAAAATATCTATGGAGCCACAAAGGCCCCAAATAGCCAAAGAACTTTGAGCTAGAAGAGCAAGGCTGGAATCATTATACTAACTAATTTCATACTATTGGGATGTTGGAAAAGTCATGACATTGTTTTTCTATGTTTTTCTTTGCAAAAATGCATCGACTTTTCTGACAACACAATATATTACAAAACTACAGTAATCAAAACTGTATGGAACTGGCATAAAAAGGCATAGACCAATGGAAAAAATAGCCCAGAAATAAATCCATCTATCTGCAGTCAACTGTTCTTCAGCAAGCGTTCCAAGAACACATGATGGGGAAGGATAGTCTCTTTAGTAATGGTGTTGGGAAAGCTGGATATCTATACGCAGAAAAATGAGCTGGAGCCCTTATCTCCTACCATATACAAAAATCAACGCATGCTCGATTAAAGACTTAAATGTAAGACATGAAACCATAAAACTGCTAGAAGAAAACAGGGAAGAAGTTTGACATTGGTCTGGGGAATGATTTTTTTCTTCGATATGACACCAAAAGCACAATGAGAGCAAAAATAGACAAGTGCGATTGCATTAAACTAAAAACCTTCTGCACAGCAAACAGTTAACAGAATGAAAAGGCAACCTATGGAATGGAAGAAAATATTTGCAAACCATATATCTGACAAGGAGTTAATATCTAAAATACTACTTCTCAAAAACAAACAAACAAAAAGATCAAGATTGATGCAGGATTTTTTTTTGTTGCTGTTATGCTATTTGAATGAAATTTCAATTTATTGCCATGTTACTTATACTGCAACAAGTTGGATAGCCTTTACCTTACCACCTTCTTCAGGTAGCTTTTCCCCACAGGGCAGTTTTATTTCTAAGACCCTAGGCAGTGTCCTGCGTCACTGTCATCTGTGCCTTTGCCTCTGCTGTCTCTTTAAGTTACTCAACAGTGAATTATATCACTGTTGAGTAAATGCTTTTTTTTTTAAACTAAAACCGAGTTAATATATATATATTACTATATTCATTTCTTTCATGTATGTCTTTCCATCTTTGTGTCATTTATATCATACTGTAAAAATTCAAGGGAGATTTTATTTGTGGAAGTAGCTGAGATGTTACAAAAAGATATTTAAACATATCAAAATAATCTTTTATTTTTCTGCATTGTTTCTGGGAAATACTGGTACATTCTCTTATTTTATGTTCAAATCAGAACAAAACAAATTGTGGACTTTTTCTGATTAGAATATCAGAAAAATATTTAGGGCTTATTAAATACAAAGCAAGTGTTTATTTTAAAATGAACGTTGACTTCTTATATAGTTCACATTTTGTTCAAGAGATAGAATTGCATCTATTAAATTAATTATTAAAGTCTCCATGTCATGTAGTTAGAGGACTAGTGTTTCATGCCCAGCAGAACAAGTCAGCAATACAGACCTTATAATGTAAATTGTAAGTTGTGTCTTTTTATCCTTTTTTTAAAAAAGAATTATTATAAAAGCATAGGTACTTTTTGTTTAAATTTGCATTTAAAATATAATGGTTAGAATAGTTTTGTAAAACTTATTTTATAATTAATAATTTCTTTTGATACAAATAAATTTTATTTAGAGAAGAATGTTGTGCAAAAAATATTTTTTGTAGTTTTATGTATATCCTAATATTTTTCTCATAAGTCTTACGTAGAAAATGTTCTCTCATGACAAAATGCAAAGTAGAGTTTAAGTGGATTATGCAATACTTTAAAGTCAAAATGGATTTGCTCTTGCCTTTATTTTGTAGGACTATAATTTTGTCATTTTCTTTCCATGACCAATCTATCTGTAGAAATTAAAATGAATTTTACCACTATTATTGAAGCTTGAATTTTGACACAAATGGTATTTTCTACAAGTTTAGTTTTTGTAAATATATATATTCATTTCTAAATATATAGTAAAGATAACTACTGAAGCCAGTTAAGTATACATAACATAAATAATCATTAAGTAAGTCTTTTGTTATTTTTTGGTGAGATATTATACCTTGTACCCTTTTTTACTTTTCAGTATTGTTTTTAGATACTTTATATAGAGGATCGTGTTGCTCACAGAAACCTTACCTACATTTTTATCAAGCATTACTAATGAACATCAACTTAACTGTTTTATAGAATAGTTTTAGTTTTTAAACCTTTATTTATTTTATTAACTTTTCAAACATGGCATATTATATAAGGATGTATCATTGATTTTGGTTTCTAAACATAGTGCTAAAATTAACTTTAGATTATTTTGAAAGGTATCTTGAATAGAAAAAAATTAGGAGTCCAGTTTTATAACTTACATATTTATTTTGAGAAAGCGGAAATTACTTGCTACCTTTTAACATATGTAAAAGCTAAACTATAAAAGACTTTCTCATACTATATGTAGTAAGCTACATAGCTTTCCCTTCTTTTCTATATTGCAGGTTGGCAGATAAGGAAGCAGTATTACTTGGTGTAAGACCATGGGCCCTGGAGTCAGAATGTCTGGGTTCAAAATCAGGTTCTACCGTTTCTTAGAGTTGTGATCTTAGACAAGTTATCACTCTCTGGCCCTCAGTTTACTACTTTAAAGACTAAGATAATATATAGTGTTTAACTATCATAAAATTATTTTGAGCATTGAAGTTTAAAATGGAAGAGATTATAATAGTGCCTGGCAAATAGGAAACAATAGGGATTAATGTGTAACATTTTGGGCTCAGGAGTCAGTGCACTGCATTCAAATCAAGATTCTATCACTAAATAATAATTTTAAGATCTGGAAAATTCTTCTGACTCTGAGCTTGAACACCCGTATCTGTAAAATTGGATCGTATTGAGGTTGTAGCTGTATGCTATTAAACAGAGATTTTGAAGGTCCTTCTGAAGAGGTAATATGCATTTTTAAATAGCATTTGCTTGCTTGCAGTGGATGATTGAGAATGTTTCAAAAAAGTAGGTTTATGTATAGATAAATTAACTGTAATCTTAGAAATACTTATGTAGAATGACTTTTAAAGCAGATTCATAGTATAAATAAGATTTTAGGGACGAATTCTACTTGTATCTTGGATGAAAATATATTCTATATTAGTGAGATCTAAGTTAGTAAAATTTTATTTGTTATTTTATGATGTTATAGCATTCATGTCTTTAGTTTAATTTCAGTTTATTCCCATTACAGTTTTATGTACAAGTGGGATTTAACAAATGTTTCTATACTTAGAACTATTAACTAGCCAACTTCTGGTATCATGTCATTTAAAATAATAAATATTGTTTTAATGCTGAGATAAAGGTGAAAAATAGAAATCTGAACCTTTTTAGTACTTTTTGTTAGAAAATATGTTTTTTATTTCTTGTCTACAGCCATATTACTGTTTAAAAAATTTAAATACATAAATATTTTCAGTGAGCATAAAAAATGGGCGTTTTGTCAGGTAATGGATACAAAAGGAGTTGTGTGAGTAGTTCATTTACATCAGGCCTCTTTGACCTTTTCCTAGTGGGAGAAGATTTTTTTTTTAATTTGTTCAAAGTCACAGTATATATTTATCTAAAAATGTGCAAAGTAAGAGATTTACCATTAATAAAGCCTAATACCTATCATTTGCCAGTTTGGCTTGTATTTAGTCAGTGGAATCTTTCACATGGAATAGGATAAGCAGAAGGGAAAACGCCCAAGTCTTTTATAACTAACTTGACCTTCACCAGAGCCCTATACTCATACTATATTTCCCTGTCTTTACTAGGCATCCACACTGAAACATTCTGCTGGCTCTTTTAATGTAACATTATCTACATTATCTACTTCTCTCCTTCCCTCTCAGCACCCCCGTGCCCTAAACCACATGCCTTTCTTCTATTCTTTGATTTTGGTTAATGGTGTTACCATTCGCTCAAGCTAGACACTTTAGAGTTATCCTAAACTTCTCTACCTCCACGCCCTCTACATCTGTTTAATTAGGTTACTGTCAATTTTCCTTGAATAAAGACTAGAATTCACCCCTCTCTCTGCCACCACCGTTACTGCTTGATTTAAGAACTCATATTTTGCCCATTCACTCCCTACTGCATCCCAGTTTTCTAATTGTTGTGTTTTTTGTTTTGTTTTGTTTTGTTTTAAAATAGTTCAACCAGCAAGAAACCTTTAGGATGACATTTAAGGTTCTTTGACATTTTGGACCTTGCATTCCATCTCCAATCACAGCTCCCCTGGTATGTTCTTGGTCTTTCCTGAACACACATTCATACATTTCCAGATGTTTATATGTGAGCTACGGGCCACTGTGCCTGGGTGCCTTGAGAATCCAGAGGTCAGTAAGACAGCCATAGCCGCTGCCCGTTAGTGCTTACAGGATGCAGGCACATTGTTTCTGTGTCTTTGACCATACTGTTTCAACGTCCCTTTCACTGTTTATTAATCTTTCATGCCCTACTCAAGTGTCATCTCCTTTCTGAAGTGTTTGTCACTTCCCAGGTAGTATTCTGCTTTGTGTCCCAGTAATACTTTGTATTCATACCTCTATTATAGCACTTAGCATATAGTTGATCTTTCCCCCTAGATTAAAATGGGAAAGAGGGAGATGAAAGAGGAACACAAAAGTAAGGATTGAGGCACAGGATAGGCAGAGGCAAGAAGGGAAGGAGAGAAGGAAAACAGGGGAAGCAGTATGAGCAGTAGTTAAAAACATAAATTCTGGAGCCAGACAGGGTTTGAATCTTGACTTTGCCTCTTACTAGCTGGGCACATTGTTTAATATCTTCACAAATTTATAATGGGGATAATAATGGTATACTTGTGAACATTAAAAGGGTTAACATATGTAAAGTGCTTAAAACAGTGAATAGCACATAATATGTGTTGTCTGTGTTTGCTGATGTTTTTATTAGTAATAACTAGCTTTCTTAAGTGAGGTGAGCTATGTTTTCTGTCTCATTTAGTTTTTTAAGAAGTGGAAGATTTTCAGGATGCATAATATCTAACCCTGTGTGTTCTCTTAAGGCATCAAATTTCTGAGTGTTTTGGGCCTGGGCCAAAAGGAGAACTGTACATATTTCCTACTTACAGTGGGACTATAAGTATATTGAGCATTTTGCCTCTTCATAAAATACATTGGGCATTTTGCCTCTTCATAAAATACATTGAGCATTCTGCCTCTTCAGACCAGATTCTATTCTGCTTTCAACCTTCCTAACTTTTAGAAATCCTGATGGTAATTCTTCTGTTTTCATTTTTACCGCATCCTCTTGGCTTGATACATACCACTTTATTTATGTCATATACTGAGATCATTTTGTTAAAATTTTGTCCTCTTCCTGACTGTTGTTCAGCCTAACAATGAGATGGGCAGTGCTAATGCCTGGGCATAACTTCTTGGTTCTATTTAGTAGCAGGAGCTGTTCCCCAACACCAGCCTGATACTCAGATAGCACTTCTACCCCTCCTGCCACCTTCTCCCCTCACTCTCTGTGCCTGTCCCTTACAGTGTCACTCTCTGCTCAAAGCCAGGAGATTAAAGCACCCATCACTGACTGGTTGGTCACTTCATTTTAAACAAATGAGCTAGATGCTAACGGCCATGGCTCTTCTGATTAAAGAACCTTGAGGGGGTGACATCTTAGTTGCTGCTTCAGCCATGGAGGAAGAAAGAGAAGGTTACAGAGGGTACTTGAGGCTTACTTAGGCTACATCCCCAACTAATACTTGAGTATTGCATTTAAGGCACTGGGGATACAAAAGTTTAGTTCCTATTAACTCCAAATGACCGAAATAGTGACAAGTAATGTAAACGTTGAAAGGAAAGAGAGATTGCTGAGGATTATTGGAGAAGTTGGAGAAGATTTTGTCTGTTTTCACGCTACAAAATCTCCGTGAGTGACTTCATGTATTGTCTTTATATCAGATTCTCTTGAGAATCTGGTAGTTCATCATAACAAGGTTTCATTGAGTTTCTAGAATATCTGTCTCTGGACCATTGCACATGCTGTTTCTTCTGCTTGGAATGGTGTTAACTTGGCTAATTTTTACTAATTCTTAAAATATAACCATAGAGACCATGACTTTCAGAAAAGCTTACTTGATCTTTCAGCACTGGATTAAGTGTTTCTATAGGCCTCATAGTTGCTGTTCATCCCCAGTTGTAGCCCTTGTTACGCCATGTTGTAACTGCCTTCACCAAGCTGTCCACAGAAGACAGGAAGTGTGTATATGATAATGCCTGGTATATGACCACTGCTCAAAAAATACTGGTTGCTTGAGTAGACGAGTGGGGTATGATAGAGAGGAGACTTTGGTCATTCCAGGCCAGGGGAAGAGGATGAATAAAAATGAGACGTGATAACGCATGTAGCCGATTCTGAGGCTTTGAGTGCTACCATTTGGTTGGAGTGTAATATTGGAAAGAGAGGCTGGAGCTTTGAATGCCAGGTTAAGAGCCCAGAGTTTATGTAATAAAAAAGGGCATTGAAGCTTTTAGAGATAAGAATAATAATATACATTCTCACAAATTTGATTAAGTAACATACCTAAGCATGGAAAATAAATTTTTTCTAATTCTCTTGTTAAAATTTTTGTAATGTCCTTCAATTAAACATATAACTGGCTATTTTGTAGACTCATGTCTTTTAAGGTTATTCCAACATAATTTATAGGGAAACTTTTAGAAGATTTCAATAAATGCTGTTGAATGAATTGAACCAGTTTTTAAACTGTGCAATTTGTTTTTCTTACTCTTGTGAACTCCTATGAACTATGACAGTTTTAAAACTATAACTCATAGAGGGCAGTAATCTAACATTTCTATTGGGGTTTCCTTCTTATTTGTACTAAAGAAGAATAAATGCTTACAGCTGTGACTTTTTTTTCTCTAGTATCTCCAGAGGCATTTGGATTTTTGTCAGCTGTTGGGGTGTTTATTATCTTGATGCTGCTCCTTTTTCTCTATATTAATAAGAAGTTCTGTTTTGAAAATGTTGGCGGGTTTCCAGATCTTGGTTCAGAATACAGTACAAGGAAGAATTCACAAGATAAAATTTGTAAGTATCATTATTTCTTCTCTTGTTTGTTCTTTATATCTGTACTCCTCTATTATTTTTTAAAAATATATAATAAAAACGTTGGTTTTGACATACTGTAAACTAACATTGGAGCCACTATCCTGTGAGACTAAAAGATCTACTAAGAAATTATGTTCAATTATCTTTCTGTTGCCTCCAAGTTGCTAATATATTTATTTCATAAAGATTAATTGTATACTACCATAAAATAACATTTTTATTTTTCATATATAAGACTTGCTTTTGAGATTATGAGTAGATGTGATTTAAGAAGAAGGAAGTCTCTTATTGCTTTATATAGCAATATGTTGTCCAAGTAACTTTCTAGAGAGCTTTTTTCCCATGTCCCTAGAAGGCGTTTGAAAGTATTTACCCTTTTCTTTATCTACTGTTGAATTCTCAGCTGATAGGTAATTTTATTGTTTGGAGAAGGTGGTTTTTTTTAGTAAGTTAGTGTATGGTTAAAGTCTGGTTATAACAGTGAGTGTTCCTCTGCCTTCCTTGGCACCATACGCATTATATCACTTACTATAGAAGATGATAGGAAAGAAAACAGCTGCAATACTATTCTTTCTCTTATGGAAATGTTTTCCTTGGACTTATTTTTAAAAATTGTTATGAGTTCTTTATTTGCTATTTCCAAAGATTGGCTTATATAAATGATAGCAGGAGCAGGTTGACAATTGTAGAAGGAAGGCATTAGCTTAGAAGAATTTTGAGGAGCTATAGCAGACAAACTTTGCTTTTCTTGTCTATGTACATATATTAGAGAGATGTTTTTCTCTTCATACTGATAACTTAAAAAGTATAACCTCATTGATAATAAAAATCTATTTGTTACTGAATTACATCTGTGACTTGCGTTAGGGAACTATAGTACTTGATGTGGTTTTGGTTTAAGTTTACAAGTGTTTTTAACACTTAAGTCCTGTTTTTTGATCATTTGTATAGAATGAACTGTTAAAGAGATCTCTTTGGGCAGCCTCCAGTAATTCTCTGGTTCATCATTTCCGGTGTTTCTTTGTTCTAATGACCCCTTTACACTCTTAAAAATTATTGAGGACCCCAAAGAGTTGTTGTTTATGTGAGTTATGTCTATTGATATGTAGTATATTAAAAGTTAAAACTGAGAAGTTTTAAAAATATTTTTATCCATTTATTTGTAAAAAATAAACAATAAGCCTATTATATGTTATAATATAAAAATATAAAAAAAATTTAATTAAATTCTGAAACTAATAATAAAAAAATTAAAACAAATAAATAAAAAACATATTTGTTAAAAAACATTTGGTGAGAAGAGTGACATTGTTTTACATTTTGGGAAGATCTCTTTAATGACTGGCATAGAAGAAAAACAGCTAGATTCTCATATCTGCTTCTGCATTCAATTTGTCATGTAGCCTCATGTAACTTTTTCACTTTCATTGTGAATAAGTGAAAGTGAAAAAGTTAAATATCTTCTTACTATTATAAAAATGTATACATATTTTAAGAAAGGAAAAACAGTATTAAAATTACACTGGTGGTAACCACTTTGAGCACCTGTTGTGATTGCAGAAGTCAAATGTGAATGGTATTCATTTTTTGTTATCAGTATACAAGGTGTGACAATTAAGTTCATGAACCTGTTGCAATGATGTTGCTAACCTTTTTTGATATCAGAGGGATTATTCATTATGAATTTGTACCAACTGGACAAACAGTTGACCAAGATTACTATTTGGAAGTGCTGAAAAGGCAGCGTGAAAAGTTAGATGACCTGAACTTTTCACCAACAATTCATGGCCCTTGAATCACAACAGTGCACCAGCTCACACGGCACTGTCTGTGAGGAAGTTTTTAGCCATTAAACAAATAACTGTATTGGAACACCCTCCCTACTCACCTGATCTGGCCCCCAAATGACTTCTTTCTTTACCCAAAAATAAAGGAAATATTGAAAGGAAGACATTTTGATGACATTCAGGACATCAAGGGTAATAGCAACAGAGCTCTGATGGCCATTCCAGAAAAAGAGTTCCAAAATTGCATTGAAGGGTGGGCTAGGCACTGGCATCAGTGCATAGTTTCCCAAGGGCAGTACTTCGAAGGTGACCATTGCTTTCAGCAATGAGGTATGTAGCACTTTTTCTAGGATGAGTTCGTGAATTTAATTGCTGAACTTCGTATATTGAGTATTTCGATTTTAATACAGTTTTTCCTTTCTTAAAATGTGTATACACTTTTTTGGCTACACCCTCTGTAGTTTGGACCTTGAGGATCAATGGAAAGGTCTCAGGGACCTTTTTAATTTTTTCTGAGCCTTGTTTTTCTTTTACTTTATTAAATAGGGATAATAATATTTACCTCCTAGAGTTACTGTAAGATCAAATAAGATGAAAATTTTAAATCACAGTACTTTGCATGTCATAGCTACTGAGGAAATGTTCACCATCTACCCCGTTTGTCCTCTATGCACAATTGTTTAGTGTTTTCCCCTTAATATTTTCCTTAATTTGAAATGATATTGGCAGTTTGTTAATAAGATAGGGTAGTTCACCTACATAAACTATTAATAAATGAACTAAAAGTATATAATTAAAATGCTTTTTATACTTCTTCTTGCAGGTATAGAATTAAAAACCAATAATATTTGAGGGGAAAATATTGTGTTGCTGCTGTTATGATAGCTATGGAGTGGGAAAAAATGTCATTACATTTAAACCAAGTGGTTTGATTTTTTTCTTTTTCGAAAGAGGCTTTGCATCCACATGTTTCTTCCAATGCATAAAGCATTTACAGAAAGATTTGAAAAGCCACAATGTGAAATACTAATATCAAGCTCATGAGTAGCAACATTTAAGTAAATGTTGAAGTCAGATTCCAACGTGGTTATTTTAGAAGAGCAAATTTAATTATTGCACCTTGTAGGGACAAGGAAATAAAAAATGGCATTTTTCAGAACTTTTCAGCGGAATCTGCCCTCAGTGTCCTCTCTGGTAGACACAATCAGTAACGCTGTAGAAGATTTGACCAGTGCTGTTGGCGAAGTCAGCTACGCTTTAACTGACTCAGTTGCTGAACAGGTAACAAGTATGATAAATGGCTTTCGCTCAGAAGAGGAAAGGTCAGCAGCAGCAGAAGAAGCAGATACTTCTAAACAAGAAAATGCCACGTTACCAGAAGTCTCCCAAAATACTAATTGTCAGAAAACACAATCCAATTTTGAGCACAGAGCAAATCAAAGAAATGATTGTAATACTTCCGTTTCACAAAAGCAAGATCAAGGAGGAAATGAGGAAAGAGTATTTAAACATACTAATGATAGGCAACAGACTCTATCAAAATATCAAGAGACCAATAATGGTGGTGATTCTTCTTTGAAAGACCACGTGAGTGATGGCAGGATATCCGTTACCAAGCAGAATGCAAGGGCAGGATCTGCTTCTCAAGAACTTGGACGTACTGTCAGTTATAAAAAAAATGGATTAGGAATTGCCAGTAATAGTAAGAATGATTTAAAGGAGGTAATGTATCCAGAAAGGAAAGAAAATCATATAAAGAAAGCTGAAAAACATATGAAAAGTAAAGGATCCCAAGGGAATGAGTATTCAGGAAATGAGTGTTCTCCAAAGGGTATTTTGGCCAGCAGTAGACATATGATACGGAAATCCGTTATGAAAGAAGACATACAGCCAACACCATCAACTAATTCTAAAGATGAGTTACGTGGAAGAATCAAAGAACAAATAAATCCAACAAAATGCTACAAAGTAAAAGGAGACATAAAAATAAAGAAAAATGAAGCCATTGCTGCCAAGAAAAGAACAGCAAAGAGTAAAGATGAAAAATATTCTAAGATAATACCAAAAAAAGGTGAGGTCTCCTACTGTGGGTTTGAGTGATACAATTTTTCTTGATTTTTTTTTTTTTAATTAGAAAAATGCTATCCAAATTTCTGCTTTCCTATACATGCCTGTATATCTGTTATAAGACTTTCTTGAATTCTCTTACTGGGAGACATTTTTAAAGTCATTCATTTTTTTTTTCTCACAATCATTTCAAGTGCATTTATGTTATTTGTACAACCCTTAAGTTCAGTATTGCCCTGCATTATTTCGCCAATTTTTCAACGGCCCTAATTTTTCTTAATGTCCATTTATTTTACAACCAGAAAATCCATGGTGTGCTATAGTAGTGTGCATGTCTAAGTTGGCGTTTATTTGGTGTGCTGTAGTTGCATTTTAAAATTCTACATTTGTGTAACTAACCCCTAAATCCTTTATACAGTGTTGTTCTTCAACTCTATCCTGTAAGTATCCATACCAAGTGTCTTTTATTTTTCTTTGAGAGCAATAGATCTTATTTTATTGATTAACATGCTTCGGGATATGTCTGTTCATGTAACCATTCATTCAGAATTTTATATGACTATTCTGTGTTTACAATGAATAGACATAAACAATCTATTATTAGTTGTGAATTCTCTGTGTAGAATTAAGAATCCAACTAAGTATTTATAGTTTTTGACACAATATTTTTGACAGTTTTCAAAACAATTGGCCAACAGTTAACTTGGTTTTGGTTGCAGAATTGCTTCATACTGTTACTACTTACTTCTGGTAATAGCTCAGTCATTTCCATTTATTGCTGATGTGATCACAAGGCCAAAAGTACACTGGCTTGTAGTTATAAAACACACATCTGGAATTTTCCTGTAAATTTAGATTCTCATAAAATAAAAAAGTCCGAGTAGCAGTAGAAACGAGGAAGACTTTTTCAGCTCTGCTACATGACTTCGAAAGTAATGGGGATCTGCGGTTATCAATTGTATGAATGCTTTTTCAGTGATATAATAGAGGCTGATTCAGGAGGAAGGAGCTAACTAAAAAGGAAAGTCAATTTCTTGGATATATAGTCAGCCCACAGTGTCTGTGGATTTCATGTCTGTGGATTCCAACCAATCAAGGAACAAAAATATTATTAAAAAAAAATTATATTGTCACCAATGTGTGCTGTGCATGTAGTTAGGCCTATGATGATTGCACTGAACATGTACAGACTTTTTTTTCTTGTCATCATTCCCTAAACAATACATATAACAACTATTTACGTAGCATTTACATTGTAGTAGGTACTATAAGTAATCTAGAAATGATTTAAAACATACAGGAAGATGTACGTAGGTTATAGGCAAATACTGTGCCATTTTGTGTATCCTTGGATTTTGGCATCTGCAGTGGTTTTTGGTAGCCATGGATTAGTTTTGGTAATCTTATTACTTGAAGTAGCAGAAATAAGGAAATAAACAAAATTAAGTAGAATAATTTACATATTATTTTTGTTCATAAAATAACAGTAGGATGCATATTAGTAATAAATACTGCACAAATAGCAGTACAGAGTTTTAAATTTTGTTCTGATTTGTTTTCATTAAGAAGCATGCTGCTACCTAAAGAAACCAAATACCTTTCAAGTATTCTAGATTGTAGTCAGTACTAAACATAAACAAGTTAAGTTCTAAAAGTCATTTTGAAAATTATTTGACCCATAGATTATACTTTCATACAGCTGAATTGTAATATCACTAGTTCCTGTGCTGTAGGTTCTGACATAGAGCTTATAAGGTGCAGAAAAAGGAGGAAGAGCTGCCTTCTCTGAATGCAGGGCTACTTTAGGAAATATTTTATAATAGGTGAAGTGTGACTGTGGAATTTCTAGCTATTGTCCTCAGCGCTGTCCTGCTGCCTTAGGACCACCACTATGACATCCTACCAAGTGCTGAAAGCTCTGAACTGGGAGTCTCAATGCTTCATTCCGTTCTAGACCAGACCTGCCGTCATCTCAGCACTGTCCAGTAGAACTTGCTGCAATGATAGCAAAGCTCTGCATATCTATATTGCTCCTCATCATAACCACTAACTACACTTGGCTATTGAGCACATGAAATGGGTTTTAAGTTTTATTATTTTTAAATCGCTGCATGTGGCTAGTGACTACATATTGGGCATGCAGAATATATTTTACCCTTTTATGGCTTTATTTTGCATAACTAAAGAATGGGGCTTAGATTGATGACATCCATGCTCTCTTACTTCTAACTCTAAACGTTCACTTTCCATCCCATATTTTAAAATCACTGATTCTGTGTTTTCCCACTTGAATTTCAAACCTTGATTTCTGTAGTACAGATTATCTTAACTGAGTATAAAGAGAAAAATATCTAGAATAAACTCATAAATTCTACCTGCTATGGTTCTCTTCCTTCTTTTAGAGTTGATTTATAATTCTAAGAGTTTAAATGTGTCTCATGCTACAGTTTCAAAATTTTTTAGCTAGTGCTTTTTAAAATAATAAAAAATGTATACCATCTAAAAATTTTTTGTGAAATGTAGGTATATGTAAGGAAAATTTTTCTAGTTATTCTACCATTTGTAGATAATAAGTGTTAAGTTTGGTGTATATCTTTCTACATATTTTTGTATATGCATATAAATATATACTGCATGTATGTGTGTATATATTGCATGTAAGTATGTGTGTATATATTTAAGTGAGAATATAAATATACATTCTATTTTATAAACTTATCTTTTTTCTTAATATTATGTTATTCTTTCCCTGTGAGTACTTGTAAGTTCACCTCCTCATTTTTAATGGCTGCATAAGTGTATCATTGCATAGATATATAGTATAATTTACTTAACCAAGGCTCAGTGATGGATGTTTAGGTTATATTTTATTTTTGTTTTCTTTTGCTATTAAACATAATGTAATGAATTGTCTCAAATATATATCTTTGCTTACCTGTTAATTGTTTTGTTAAGCTGAATTCTTAGAAATGGAATTGGTAAATTCCTAGAAATGGATCAAAGACTATACAGATTTAAAAGCTTGGTATGTATTGTGAAATTGCTCTCTAGAAAACTTGGACCAATTATAATTTCATCAGTAATATACATCGGCCCCTTTCCCTGTTGCACTCCTAGCACTAAGAATTGTTAGTGCTGAAAATTTTTGCCAAGATGATAACCAAAATGTCTCTTGTAACATGAATTATTTGAATCAGGTCCATATGTATTGGCAATACTTATAAGTACCTTTGTGTACTACTGATCCTTTAAAAAAATTGCATAAGATGGTGAGCCCTATTATTTTTTTATATGTAACATGGTTGGAAAATCACTGTGACTAACATTATTTATATAATTAGACTGTAACAGTTCAATATTTTTCTTTTTTTTAAATTCAATATTTTTCTATTAAAACATAAAATCTAAATCTTGGGCTTCTTAAATGAAAAAGTTATACTTCTCTAATGCTGAAAATTCAGATTGTGTGTGTGTGTGTGTGTGTGTGTGTGTGTGTGTGTATATGGATATATATGTATCCCTGTGTGTCTATATTAAATTCATCATACTTTATTGTAGTAAAATTTTAATTTTCCCTCCTTATCGTTGCAAATAGATAATTCCTACATGGACAGAGATGAGCATGGTTCATCCTCTGAAAGTGAAGATGAAGCACTGGGTAAATACCATGAGGCCTTATCCAGAACACACAATTCCAGACTGCCATTGCCCGATTGTAGACAAAAGAACTATACTTGGGAAACAAGACAAAAATATAGTCCTCTATCTGCAGAGTATGATGGATACAGTAGTGAAGCATCAATAGATGAAGGTAAGACAAGCTAATTATCATTATTATTATTATTATTATTATTATTATTATTATTATTGTTATTTTAGATGACATCCTATAGTATTCGATTATTTTTCCCTAAAATTTTAGGCATCTAGAATTGTGGTTGCACAATAAATGAAATAGCCCATACAGTAGAGTCACAGTTCTGGGAATATAATTTATACAAATTCAAATGTTTGGGCTCAAGCCAAAAACTAAAACACCCAAAAGCAAAACACTAATTTAAATACAGGAGTAATTCTAATTCACTTTCCACAATGAACAGATGCCTAGCAATCATCAGATGTGAATCTGTTGTTCTCTCAGATGGAATCAGCTCCTAAATACCTGTTATAAGAAATGATATGGTCTAACTATCTAATGGTGTTGAATATGATTTAGCATGTAAATTATGCTCTTTCATTCAATATGGCCCGTAAACATGAGCCAACTACTTCGTGTGGCATATTGCAGAAGAAGTGGTGGTCTGTTCTGTGCGGGAGGAAAAATTGTCTGAGATGAATTTATTGAGAGCTAGTACTGTATTATATTATGTTTTAAGGAATTTCCAAGGATTATTTTGTCTCTGATTTTTGTTTTCTGTACTGACATTAACTTTAGAACTCAACCTATGTAGAAGATGTAAGTCCACTCTTACATGTTTTTACATCTTTCTATGAGAGAAATAAAAGAGGTTTTGTCCTTCATTAAAGCATATTTATTTCCACATTTAAGTTGTTCCTGTGCTTGATACAATATATGACTACTCAGAGACAGTAATTCTTATCTTTATACCCAGATCTGAGAAAAAGAGCAATGTATCTTAGACAACTTTTTTGTTATTATACAAAACACAGACTATCCTTATTTTAATAGCTGTGGTTTGTGTTTTAGGGCCTATTACAATTGATGACTTAAAGTTTTTCCCCAGCTCATACAGTTGTCAAAGGATCTGCATCATCTTTTTTTTAATTGGCTTAATGCTAGCTAAAGAGTGATATACTTCCTTTTGATTTCTAGTACACAGATATAATAAGAAATTAATCAAATACTGAGTGATTACTATATAGAAAGATCATTATGAGATTCTAGAGAAGAAATAAAAAAAATTAGACATGGACTCTACCCTCAAGTACTATTGTCTAATACTAGAGAAAATAAGACATATACTTAAAAGGTAACTAAATAATGCAAAGTACCAAAGCCAGTCCCCAAGGTACATACACCCCAGGCTCATGGATAGTAGAGCAGGAAGAGAATGGGTTTTGAAGCCTAACCCTTGTTCACATTCTAGCTCTATGACTTACCATATTAATTCTCAAACCTTGGTAGTAGAGTTAATTGTTTATAGGATTGTTTTATTGTCTCTAAAATACCTTCCCGATAGGGTTGTCATCAGCATTAAATGATGTATGTGGCAGTTTTTAGCATAGTGTCTGACACCTAATAGGTGTTGTAGAAAAGGGCAATGAAAACAGTGATGCTGATGGTCGTGAGCAGTCATGAGCAAGCCCTGAGTTTGTAACTTCTGGCTCTAGACATTTCCCTTTTTGCAGCTTTTGTTAGGATTTTTATTCTTCCCTATGTATTCCTTCTTCCCCCTCCTCTCCTACAATTCTCTGCTGTCTTGATTGCTTCTTCCTTGTAGTGCAGTTACTCTATTATGGCTCTATGTCTGGCAAAAACAGTGAAGAGAAGCATAACCTCAGTGGCTCCTCTGTTTTTGCCCTAACTCTGGAACTCATTGGAGAAAGTGTCCTGGAATCACTTTGTCATTTCAAGACCCATCTGTACTTTTCTACCACTTCTACCCTACCCCAAATTATTTGCTAAAACACCCAGGGTAGATTGATATTAGGCATTCTGAAATGAGATTTATTTACTTCATAAACATTTGTTGAAAGCTTTTTATGTGCCATACTAGATACTGTGGATAAAAAAACAGATCAAACAAGCTTGTTTCAAAGAGCCAGCAGACTTAAGGAGGAAGGCCATGAGTGTATGTATAACATAACGTGCTAAGTGGTCTATTAGTTTCATGAACACAGTACTGTAGAATTGCAGAGGAGGAGGTGACTCAGACTTTGGGAGGTGGGGACATGGGGAGGTCTAATGCAGTCTTCAGAGAATAGGTGAACTAGACTTAAGTGAGAACTATTTCAACAACCATGGAATGGCGATTGCATGAAAGTAGAAGAGTGTATTTCAGTGTCTTTAATTTAGGATCTGTGTTTGGAAAATGGGCACGTAATAGGACTGAATGCCATGCTCAGTAGTTTGGCCATTGTCTTATAGGAAATCGAGAGTTCTGGAAGGTTTTAAAGATGGACAATATGGCACTTTTAGATCAGTGTGTATAAGAAAGACTATTGACGTACTGTAACAGAAGATAAATTGGAGGTAGGGACTACTGGAGGCAGAAAAGACCAGTTATATAAACAGTGATTAACTCCTCATTGGCAATGAATTTAGGGGTAAAGAACCCCTAGATTTATGGATGGTCTCAGTATATCTTGGTGAATGACCATGTGTAATGAGTAAGGAATCAAGATTTTTGTTTAGTTTAGAGAGCATTAGAGAAGTTTGTGGGAGGAGATAATTTAGGTTTGTTTATGCTAAATTTGAAGTGTCTGTGGAATATCCAGGTGGAGATGGATATCCTTATTGTTAAAATGCTGTCATTGGGATTTAGGATGGGGAGATGACCAAAATGATAATGTAAGATACAATAGACCAGGAGATCGGTTTTTTTTGTTGTTGTTTTTTGGTTTTTTTTTAAAAGGTTTTATTGGGGAATTGGGGGAGGGGAGCAGTGTTAGGGAATTGGGGAAGGGGAACAGATAAGCTGCTGTCCTTTTGTTCTTCGATCTAGTTGTGAAGGACGTCGCTTCACTGGCCCGTGTTGGTATTATGATTGCGCTCTTCCTGGGTGAGGCAGCCACTCACCAGTCATTGGAAATCTGCTCACAGCAGCTCACGCCGGCTGCCAGCTACTCACAGTAGCTCATGGCAGCCCACTGCAGCAGGAGCTGCAGCCTATTCCATCGCCGGCAACCCACGGCAGCCCAGCTCCAGGTCGAGCTGTTGTTCACCATCTTAGCTATAGAGGGCACAGCGTCACTGGCCCTATGTGGGATCTGAACCAGGGCCCTGCTGTCAGAGCCGGTGTCCCAAGCCAACTCTTAACCAATGCGCTACTTGGCCGGCCCTAGGAGATTGGTTTTTGTGTCATAAGTTATTGCTATTGAAAAATCAAAGATCAGTATGAGCGATTCAATGGAGGAGGGGAAGAATAGGAGAATTTGATTGGAGAGGGAAATTTCAGAGCTTGAGACTTTAGGGAAAAGCAATTTCAATTGATAATAAATTCTGAACATGCCCACAGGCAAAGATGCAGAACTACATATAAAATGCTAAAAGATTTTAAGGAAGGGAGTGAAATACTATCCATTGGGGAATCTGTGAGAGAGCTTCAGAGAAAATGACATTTGGCTTCAGCTTTGAAGAATGGATAGAAGGTTGGAGAAAAGAATAAGTAGAGGTATTCTTAGACAGAGGGAACTTCACAAACACCGAAATGAAAAGTGGTAAAATGTAGGGAATATTTCAGGAACAGAGAGCATTCTACTTGACTCCAACATACATGTACTCGTGCACAAGGTATGATCAATTGCCAGTAATTCTCCTCAAAACACTCCCCGTTGTTTTGAACACACTTATCCCATCATCCTTGCCACTCTCTGAAGCAGTTCTGGAAGTCCTCTTTCGTGAGTGTCTTTAATTGTGCTGTCATGGCTGCCTCGATGTCCTGAATTGATTCAAAATGTTTACCTTTTGTGGTCATTTTGACTTCGGGAAAGAGCAGAAGTTGTTTGGTGCCAGATCTGGTGAATAAGGTGGGTGAGGACACACCATAATGTTTTTATTTGACAGAAATTGCCATATCAGAAGTGATGTGTGACACGGAGCCTTTCTATTGTGATCACAAAAATACGGTGAATGCTGCTGCCTAGTGCCATCCAATGGAAAGACACCACTTCAATATGGGAAGTGAGGCACTGAACCTTACTAACAGTGTGTGACAAGTTTCAGCTTGTTCGGTGCAGTCAATGGGATGTGAGCTACAGTTGAGAGATGGTGTGTTTTAAAGTGTGCCGTAAATCATCCTCCATCATGATAACATTCCATGTCACACATCACTTCTGGTTTATGGCAATTTTTGTTAAATAAAAACATTATGGTGTGACCTCATCCACCTTATTCACCTGATCTGGGACCATGCGACTTCTGGCTCTTCCCCAAAGTCAAAATGATTCAGGACACCAGGGCAGCCACAACAGTGCAACTAAAGACACTTATGAAAGAGGACTTCCAGAACTGCTTCAGAAAGTGTCAAGAATGATGGGATAACCATGTTCAAAGCAAAGGGGAATATTCTGAGGGACATTAATGGCAATGTGTCTTTTGCTGTAATAATTTTTTTTTATTTAAACATTCAACGTATTGTTTGATCACACCGCATATATGATGGGTAGGATATGGGTAGGAAATGGCTGTGGAGTTTGAAATCATGAATGGGGTTAGGGAGAGAGGTTTTCAGATAATATATACTTAGAGAATAGAAACCATGGGAATGGATTAAATTGATGAGGGAGAATATATGAAGTGAAAAGATCAGAGAATCATTTCCTTTCATTAACAGTAGAATTAAAGGTGTCCCTTAAACAGAGAAGAGAAAGTAAAAGCAATTAGATGGAGAATCAGGAGAATGTTGTAATTTACCAGCCATGGAAGGAGACTCTTGAGTACTGCAGAGCGATTGGGAAGGATGAGAATTCAAACTGGTTATAATAACCTTTTGTCCAGAAGTTGAACAACAACTTTCAATTAAAGTCTTACAATTAAAGTAAAACAATAACTTAGACTGAATGTTAAGAAGAAAATAAGGGGTAAGAAAGTATATATTTGCTATCTACACTTTGTTACCACCTACCCTCTTCTTACCAACTTCCAGAGTCAAGAAAGAGAGGTAGTTGAAGGGCTTTAAGTAACCCAAGTGTTCACCTTCTCCCTCCAACCCAACCATAGTCCCCTCCTCCGGTATGTACTCAGGAAGGAGGGGAATTTGGGTCAAATATACATTTGAGTCTCCACGAGGTGGTTGTGTCCGCATAGATGACTCAGCAGAAATATTGCTCACTTAATGGCTGGTCACCGAAGAGGATCACTGAATACAGTTCTCTCAGTAGGATTTGTTCATTTTCCCGAGGTACATACAAGTAAAAGGATGAAAGGGCAGATTATATTTCTCTTTACTACTTTGACCCTGTATCCTACATATTATTTTGCAAGTTCATAAAGATCAGACTTGATGAATGTGGGTTGAGGTAACGAAATTAAAGGAAAAATAATTGTAAATGTAAATTTTTTTATACAACATACTATTGCCTCATTAGTGCTGGTAAGGAACTGTTTCTCAACACTGAATAATTCCAGTAGAGACGCTTTGAAACAGCCAATATTGGAAACATATGAGAGTACAGAAGGGTCAGGCAGGGCTAGAGATTAGACGAAGACTAGTGCAGGACAATGTTCTGACCAGGTAGGAAGAACTACCATTGACTGAGATCCTACTGTGTGCCTGACTCTGCTAGTTTCTGTACACATTGTCATCTTTAATCTTCCCTGCAACTCATGGTGGTAGATCAGATTATCCCTAGAAGAGATTTGAGATTGAATACGTAGTTTTTTTTTAAATTAAAGTTTATTGGGATGACTATTGTTAGTAAAGTTGTTGGGTTTTTTTTCTTTTTCCTGAGGACAGTGTCACTGGCCCTCGTATGTGGGACTGAACTGGGGCCACTGGCTCCCCAAGCCAGTGCTTCACTACCGTGCCACTTGGCCAGCCCAGTAAAGTTATTTTTAACCTAAGGTCACACAGTTATAAACACTGTGCTTGTCAAGTCCACTGGAAAATGAAGGTTGTTTTAGCTTCTGTTAGGTCATCATTTTGACTTTAATAGCCTCCCTAAGTCTGTTTCATTCATGACTAACCCCTTCAGTTAATCAACGCTTTACAACACTTTATATATTGTAAGTCTGAAATACAGGTATTCTAGAAAAAGCAAGAAAGTATGATGGCATATTTGTTGATCAACTTTTCTCCTCTAGGTGGCCATATTAATCTTCCATTTTTTTGAATTGTCTAGGAAAAATAAAATAATCTATAAAATTTCCTTTGTTAATGATTTTAATTCATTTTTACTATGTTCTTAAAATTAAGGGATTTTCTGATATGCTCTCTTACTTTAAAAAGAGTTAAATAGTAGGTTGTCCATGTCTTGTTTAAGTTGGTAAGATAAACTAACCTCTGAAATTTCATTCATGCTGATTTATACTTTCTATTTTTATATTAGATAGGAAAAGCCTTTTGAAGATGATTTTATGTAAAGAACAAATTTAGTAAAATTATTAGAATGTCTTTCTATTATTTATAGCTTTTATTTTTAATTCACCGTAGAGATTACCAAGCTGTATTTACATATTGTGTATAGCTATATTATTAAAATCATGTTATTTTTTGGGTGAGTTCATTTAAAATGCTATTAGAATTTAATTTCCAGTATCACTTATGTATTAGGGTATGTATTAGGGTATATATACATATATATACATAATTACACAAACACACATGCATGACGTGTTATTCTCTTATGGCTACTTTACAAGCTCCATCATTTTGATATTATCTTTGTTTTTATGAGTACAATTTTGTTATTTTTAATAGTAAGATAATATTAATAGCAGTAGATCAGTTTTGTTTAGTAGGCAAAACAACTGTAACCATGTAAACCATAAACCGTTTTGTTGAAAATTGACTCCCAGGGGCAACTACGTAACAGGAAAGCTAATCAGAACTTTGTTCTTACTGTGCTTTGTTACCAGGGAGACTATTTTGATATTGAAGTGCATCTCTTTCCTGGGCTCCTCCTGGCTGCTTATGCAGGTCATTAGACCTTCAGGTTTTACAGATTTTTATCAACTTGTTCCTTTTTTACCATTGTTAGTGACCAGCTGGTAGTGTTCTCATAAGATGTTTAATGAGGGCGTGTCTAGCCCTCTGCTCTGTCACAATGACAATGGCAGTTGACTCATGGGGCTAGCAATAGCTCACACTCCTCCATTGACTAGCTAGGGTGATGCCATATGGAACACCAGCTGACCCAGAAACCAAGACATCATAAATTAGGGTGGTGTTGGCACAATAAATACCAGCTGGACTTCAGTCTCCATAAAGTATATCCTTTGTACATGAGATGATCCAGTGTGTTGGCTTTTAGCGATTGATGAAAACTATGTATCACAGCCTTCCCCTTTCTGATTTGCTATGGGAAAGCTCAGAACTGAGTCTTGGGGGGGTTTTTTGTTTGTTTTTTGTTTCTTGGTTCAATCATAGTAACTAATTCATCAGTGTCTTTAATATAACAATTTCTGTACTCCTTCCAATGTTTTATTGTTTTTTTTATTATTTTCAGGTGTACAAAACAATGTAATAGTTAGACATTTACACCCCTCACAAAGGGATAATCCCTCCAATCTGCTACCCCTCTGACATCAAATATAGTTTTTACAATTCCATTGACTATATTCCCTTTGTTGTAGTCCACACCCCGTGACTATATATATTGATATATTTATATATTTATATTTAATTATAATTGATATTATCTTAAAATTAGGGGCATTAAGATATTTTTATTACTTTTATTTAAATGTTACTTTTTAAATTATTTAATACTTGAGTAATAAATTCTTTATATTTTCTTGAAGTGCATTTTAACTGTCTTATAAAGATTAAAGATTGCTCTATTTTTTTAGGCTTTTTTTTTTTTAACTTTATTGGGGAACAGTGTGTTTTCCCCATCAACTCCAAGTCAAGTTGTTGTTCTTCAATCTTAGTTGTGGAGGGCGCAACTCAGCTTCAAGTCCAGTTGCCGTTTTTTTAGGGGGGAGGGGGAGGGTTGCAGCCCACCATCCCATGCAAGAGTTGAACTGAAGATTGCTCTATTTATTTCCACAATTTCTTTGTGAAGAGGGTAAATGCAAAAAAAAAAAATCTGTATTTCTTAGCTGCCTTTAACACAAAAATGTTTAATGTCTTAAAATAGTGGAAGTTTTATATATATATATATATATATATATATATATATATATATATATAATGGTTTATTTAGATTTTTGTTAAACTTTTTCTTTGATTTCAGATTTTTATTCATGAGCATTTCTTCTCTGAAGAATTCTTTATTGTGTATGTGTGTGCTTTACATATGGTCAATTTGAAAAGAAATTAATCTTGAAGACTTTTCCTGCATCTTCATGTTTTGGAGATCTTCTTATGTGATGAGATCAGTTCCAGTAGTATACAATTCTTATGTAGGGCTACTTTTGCAGGCCACCTCTGATCTATGAGATGAGATGTGTTTGTGTCATATAGGTAAAGGTATAGCCTACTGGGTAAATGAATTAGAAAAAGGCATTGCCTATGAGCAGACACTATGCCACAAGAATACAGTTCAGTGAACAGATAGCACCTGTGTAAGAAGAAAAAAAGCACCCCTTCTTCCAGGTGTAAAATTTGGCAAGCCCAGCACACTGTATTTCAGGACAGACTGCTCAGAAAGTGTCTGTACACTTTCAATCTCACCATAAGTTGTTAAGATTGCTGTGTTTTCCATAGTGACTCTATATAAATTCTTCACAATTTGGGCAGGGGGCAGGAGCTGAAATACTTGACTGATAATGGGTAACTAGAATAATAGAAATTAAATGATAGACATTAAAGATATCCTGCTTAATTGATTGTAAAACTGACACCCAGAGATATGCGATTTTGCCAAGTGGCAAAACAGGCTATAAGTGCGTGTAACCAGAGAACGGGTCAGTGCTTTTTAAAAGAACTATTCAGTAACCAAGTAAGTAGATAAGAGATACACTCTTAAGTTGAACAGGGGCTTATCTATTGCTAGGGGTTGAGGCATGTCTGGTAAATGGAGGAAGAATGTAACCGCCATCTAGCGATCCTGGGACCTGACACTTCATCTACAGATTTCTGTTTGCAAAGCTGTAGGAGGTCAGTCTCAGATACATTTAGGGAGCATTACATGGAGTCACAGACAGACTGACAAATAATTTTATTACCTGAGGGCAACGGTGAATGGTTTAAACAGACTAGTGTATCTGTATTAACTGTAAGTTCAAACTTACCAGTGAGGTAGATCTTATAGGAAACTATACCTACTGAGAGAGGCAACTCTATTTGTACTCCAGGATGTGAGATAATCTTTGTAAGGGAAAGAATGGAAAACCTGGAGCTACAGCTCAAGACCTACCTATAAGGGAGGGACTGGGATAGAAGGGACGGGGATGGAAACTGGACTTCTGACAAACCTTGTTTTATGTCATTATAAACCAAAATTAAATTTAGAAACATATTCCTTGAAAACCAAAAGCACAGTGAAACAAAGGAACAGTTAGTTAACTGAACCTTACAGAGAGGGATGTTTATTTTATTTTTTTAAGTGGAAGTTAGGTTGATAGGAGGATAGTGGCATATCATGGTTGTCTCGACTACATAGTAGCAGTGGGGAGATTTGAGAGGTGTTTTAGAACGAGGATCAACAAATTCTGGATTCAATATTTGGGGGTAACAGGAAGTGAGAAATCTAGGATAGACTCTTGATTTTTTGGCTGATCAATGAGGATGGTATGAGGAAAAACTAGAATAGGATTAAGGACTTGGGGAACATTTTAAGACAACTTTGAGATATCCACTTAGAAGAATGTCAAGTTGATAATTCACTGTATGAGTCTGATTACTCAAAGAGTAAAAGATCTGGGCTAGAAATAGGAACTTGGGATACATACCTGTATAGACGGTATTTAAAACCAGGGACTCCATTTTAGTAATGTTTCTGTATTACATACTATACTGCAATCAAACCTGTATCACAGACTACTCCAGATTTTTTATTAGGATGACATTAAAAAGGTAAATTTCAGTACTGTGGACATGGATTGTGTGTGTGTTTCTTATTATAAAATGTTGTACTCCTTTTGTATTGGCTTCTCAATTTAAAACAGTTCTTCCCTTCTCTGGGAACTATCTAGAATATCTAGGGGTGGACCCAAGCAACTATATCTGTATTTCATGACCTTACCTTTGTGGCTGTCGTTGGTTGATCCCATGTTCTAAAGAAAAAAAATGCATGAACTTCTGCTTTCAGGCCTCTAGAGGGTCCTGGTTCATGCCCTTTTGAAGACTTAGTTTTTCAGTCATTTCTTGGATCATGTGACATATCCTTGCATTTTTCTTATACATTTATTTTCTTCAGCTCACTGGTTCTAGTTGGCTTCTGTTGCTAACGAATACAGAAATGCGCATAGAGACCCTTGTTCTACAATCTGAAGCTCTGTAATGAATTTAGATAATATTTTATAGATCCTTTAGAAATCTCACCTCAGTTTTTCCCCATTTAAGTCATTTGCTGGCATTTGTTTTGTAGAAAGGTTCTATTGTTGAAAACAATCTTCTAGTGAGTAAAGGCCATAGGAATCTCTTGTTTCAGTTTTGGAACTTATCATGGTGCTTCTTCTAGCAAATGTGATACATTTATTCCTTCTGGATCTAATAGCATTGCTATTAAAGGTATCTTGCCGCTCAGATATTTCTATTAAAACAGAAGCATTCAGTGCTACACACATGTGGTTGAAAGTTTCTAACATAGTGAAAATTATGGAAATTAATTTCATCAGTGTAAATTAGTCCACAAAATATTTTCTTAGTGTATTGTAAAACTTTGTCAAAATGAAGATTTGTCTATTCAAAATAGTGCTAAATACAAAGTAAGTGCTTTCCCCAATTTAATTAGGTTTCTATTAAAAAAACAAAACAGGGGCCGGCCGAGTGGCGCATTGGTTAAGCGCTGGTTTTGGGATGCCAGCGGCCCCGGTTCGGATCCCACATGAGGGCCAGTGACACTGCCCTCTACAGCTAACAACAGCTCCACCTGGAGCTGGGCTGTGCGAGCCCCGGTGATGGTGTGGGCTGCAGCCCCTGCTGCAGTGGGCTGCCATAGGCTACAGTGAGTGGCCTGCAGCCAGCGTGAGCGGCTGGCAGCCAAGCGTGAGCTGCCAATAGCCGCGGTGAGCGACATCCAGAGGCCAGCAACCGATCTGCCTCATCCAGGAAGAGCGCAATGACGATACCAACAGTGAAGCAACATCCTCCGCAACTAAACTGAAGAACAAAAAGACAGCAACTTGTCTGTTCCCCTTCCCCAATTCCCCAACGCTGTTCCCCTCCGCCAATTCCCCAATAAAATCTTTTAAAAAAAAAAACAAAAAAACAAAAAAAAACCAGATGCTTTGAATGCCATTAATATGAAGTTTATTTCAGAACCTTACATTTCAAATTAACACATTTTAAACTTTGTAAGTTTAGTGTACTTCAAGAGAGGACATTGTGTGTGTGCATGTGTGAGTGTGTGTGAGTGTAAGTTCATTTAGATAAATTGAACTTTGAAAACAGAACAGTAGCATTTTTGAAACAATACTCTTTTCTCTGAGGTGAAGTCTTTGAAAATAACTTCCTCTAGCCATTTCATGTCTCTGAAGTAATAGTGAAGTTACTTTAATAAACAAGGATTTTTACCAAATGAAACACACTTCTCATCTTCCTGAAATTTGGTTTTGAATAGCATTTAGATGAGATGTACTCTCTTAATAATTTTTTTAAAAAGATCTCCTGGTTTGTTATTACCACAAACGAAACAATAGAGGGGTACAAAGAAGCTTTTGGAGGTGATAGATATGTTTATTAACTTGATTGTGGTGATAGTTTAATGGGTATACATGTGACCAGACTCATCAAATTTATGCACTAAATATGTCCAGCTTGGGGCATATCAGTTATACCTTAATAAAGCTGTTAAAAACTAAAAAAATAGTAGAGTAGCATTTGGAGGTACCATTTTGGAGGTTATAACTAGTAGACTCCGTGTATATGAAATCAAAGGTAATAAGTGAGTAAAATGATGTGTTAAAATAGAAACTAGGTTTTGTAAGTTTTTAAGAGAATATTTAGTATTCTTTGTTTTTATTCTAGGTAGAACATATTCTGTATGACTTTATTACTTCTAAATCTTTAGAAAATTACAATATTTTAATTAATCTTCCAATGTTTAGCAAATTTTATTGTATGTTCCATTTGTCTGTGTGAAAATATTTTTTATATCTTATTTGTTTGATAAATTACATAGGACAAAGAAAATGACTTGATTTATTTTAATAAAAATTACTAAAATATATATTGAACACGTTTTTCCACTTTTTAAAAAACAACGTTTTAAAGATTATTTTACATGTAAAATTTACTTATTTCATGTGTACAATTCAGTGATTTTTAGTAACTTTCCTGACTGGCACAACTATCCCCATGAATTGTTTCTGGAACATTTTCGTTTCCTAATAAGAGCCCTCCTGCCACCTACACGGTGACTCCTCACTGGCACCCTCATGACAGTCATTAATCTACTTCCTGTAAATGTGCCCACTCCGCATACTTCATAGAAATGGAATCCTACAGTATTTCATCTCACTTGTCCGGCTTCTTTCACTTAGCATCATGTTTTTGAGGTTCTTGGGTCGATGTAACCGAGTCAGTATTTTGTTCCTTTTTATTGCTGAGGTGTATTTCGTTGTAGCGCTATACCATGTCATCTGTATCCAGTCATGTTGATGAACATGGAGCCGTTTCCATCGCTTGACTGTTACAAATAATGCTGCTGTGCACATTCAGGGCAGGTCTCTGTGTGGTTGCCAGTAACTGTGCTCAGATCGTGTGTGCGTTCACATACTTAATATTCACAGCATCTCTATAAATGAAATCGTATTACAGATGAGGAAACCGTAAAATTACAGTGGGCCCAGGATTCAATCAGGCAGTCCAACTCTTTTTAATCACTATATTTTCTACTCTGTAATGAGTCAATTAATATATTCTATTGATCGCTATAAATGATGTTTCTAACTAATTTAGATCCACCATTATCTAGTTCTTTAAATCCAGAATTTAGGTTATTATTGTGTTTTCATGGGATTTATTATGATTAGAAGTTTTTATGAAAAGAATAAAGGTGGCAGGTGCTTTGCCAGGTTCCTCCTAGTTGGCCTGGCACCTGTCAAAGAGGACAGCACCTAGAAAGTCAACCTGTAAATGTGTACCGAATTAATGCGGCCAAAAAATAGAAGCATTATCTGGGTTTAGGTGTAATTTTTCCCCTTTCATTGTTTATTCACCCTTTTCCTTCATATCCTGATTTGAAGAATTTAAAGTAGATCATGTTTCCAATAGATTCTGATTAAATATCCTGAGAACATCACAGATGTTTTAAAATACAAACATAGGTTGGCAAATGTAGGTTGACCATAGGTCTAGAATTGGGAATGCAAGTTATATATTATGCAAAATATGATTATCAAAATGCCTACTTTTTTTAGGTTAGTATTTTTTGCAGAAATACTACATGGATGAAGTGGCCACAGTGTGTTACATGAGGGCCCACATGATCTCAGTTTGTCTCAATTATTGGTGCTACTAACTTTGTTCACTTTAAATGGTGTGGTGTCCACTAAGTTGCTCCATTTTAGTTTTTCCCCTACTTTCTAGTGAGTAATAATTTCTGGGTTGGAACACCGAGATTTTGTAAATAACCTGTTCCATAATACCCAATGGTTTTAGCATTCATTGAAGAGTCTTACCTAAATCACTTACTACATTTTTTTTTTTTTTTACCATTAGTACTCAGGTTCTTTTTGTATTCAATGTTATAATCCATTCCTGTCATTTTCATTTGGATGCTCAAATTGCCCCAAATTTGGCTCTTGGTCGCTCATTCAAGCTGACCCTGTATCTTTTTTTTTTTTTTTTTTTTTTTTTAAAGATTTTATTGGGGAATTGGTGGAGGGGAACAGCGTTGGGGAATCGGGGAAGGGGAACAGACAAGTTGCTGTCTTTTTGTTATTCAGTTTAGTTGCGGAGGATGTTGCTTCATTGTTGGTATCGTCATTGCGCTCTTCCCGGATGAGGCAGATCGGTTGCTGGCCTCTGGATGTCGCTCACCGCGGCTATTGGCAGCTCACGCTTGGCTGCCAGCCACTCACGCTGGCTGCAGGCCACTCACTGTAGCCTATGGCAGCCCACTGCAGCAGGGACTGCAGCCCACACCATCACCGGGGCTCGCACAGCCCAGCTCCAGGTGGAGCTGTTGTTAGCTGTAGAGGGCAGTGTCACTGGCCCTCATGTGGGATCCGAACCGGGGCCGCTGGCATCCCAAAACCAGCGCTTAACCAATGCGCCACTCGGCCGGCCCTGACCCTGTATCTTTTTGACATGTCCTCATCAGATTTTTTCACACTTCTTTCCGTTAAATACTTTTTGGCACAAACTATTTTCCCCTTGTATTTTCCCTGCCCAGCCTAAGGATTAATTGTTTTTAAAAGTAAGCCTGGTTTGTTTTTGTAAGGAATGGTATTTAGAAACCAAGATCTAGGGCCGGCCGAGTGGTGCGGTGGTTAAGCGCTGGCTTGGGAAGCCAGCGGCCCCGGTTCAGGCCCACCTGTGAGGGCTAGATGTGTTTGTTACTACTGGGTGTCATTGTTTCTAGGCTATTTCAGTAGACAGAGTTCGTTCTGATACCACTGATTTGAATCCAGAAGCACAGAGCTGTTCCTCTCCTTTCCCCATTCTGTGTTTGTATTTCCTTTTAACCATAGTAAGAGCTGTGGTTCCTAGCAACATTCTTGTACTTATTTTGCTCAGTCCTACAAGATGGTTTGGGAATTGCTATGCAAGTACTACTTCCAATAATAAACCTATTAAATAAAATTTGAGAATTGTTTGCATTCCATTTATTCTTGGAATACATCCCACTTAGAGGGGTGAATAAGCAATGTGTTCAAAAGTTTCCTGGATTAACTCTTGCTAGTTTCTTCATTATGGTTAGTTATCTATTTGGTATAAATACAGTTCAGTTCATATTTTTTGTTTCATTCAGTGTTGGGTTTGTTTTCCATCTTTTCAATTTAATTATATTTTTGAATATGTAGAACATTAACATAGTTTAAAAGTAAAAGCTAAATGAAAAGGTGTACTCAGATAAATCTCATTTCCTTTTTTATTTCCTCCACTTCATTCCCACTTACTTGTGTAGATAACCACTTTCATTAGTTTCTGGTTTATCCTTCCTATGTTTTGTTTTGCAAAAATAAGTATGCATTTTGTTATTTCTCCTTTGTTGTTATATAAAAGGCAGTATACTACAATGTGTGTGTGTGTGTGTGTGTGTGTGTGTGTGTGTGTGTATTTTTTTTTCTCTTTCATCTTCCTTTTGTCACTTAATATATCTTGGAAATCAGTCGATGTGAGGTCATAGAGATCTTCTTTCTTTTTTATATCTGCAGGTTACACTCTTGAATGAGTCCCTAACGTATTTTACTGATCTATGTATACGCAGAGGAAATACCTTTCGGACTACTTTCTGTAGAATATTAATATCAAATTTCTTTGTAAGACTAGCCTTATATCTGTTACTTTGTTTCATTTATACTTATTAGGATAGAGATTGCTAACTATATCTTAATTGTTTTTAGCAGATTATTGAACTTTTTGTTATCTGCTGTGTATGTTAACTTATGGACCCTTTTGTGCATATGTAGTCAAATTCCTTAGTTTGTATTCTGAACTGAAATCCATGGGGAGCATCCTGCTTTCAAACAAATTGATTACGGTGACCTACTGAATTCTTTACAAGCTCTTATCTGTTAAGTTACTCTTTAAGAGCAATTTATTTGAACTCTAATTACAGAAGTTTTAGTAGTTTTAGGCTCTTGAGTTTTTTCTCCCCCATAGTAAACTGTTTGGAACCAATTTTAGGTATTAAAAGTTCTCTACACACAGAAACAGTGATATTCTTAGGAATTTAATAAATAAAGAATTGACAAGAAGAAAGCATTATACATATTTAGGGGTCCATTCAACAAGTTGATCAGGAAATTAATGAGGTGTATTAGCTAAAAAATAATTCCACTTGTCTATTAAGAGTTTATAAGTTTTCCGTTTTAAAAATTCAATCCATAATATGTTATCTTTAAGTTTTAAGTGTGTAATTAAATGCCAAGTTCATTCCACTGGATTCTCTACATTTTCTTATGATTTCCAATATTATAATTTTATACAATAACTGCTACCTGATTATAAATTTTCTACTTTCATTTATTTACACATAAATATATAGCCCAGATCAGAGAAGGCCAAATTACATCAAAACATGTGAATTTGATATCCATACATATAATATAGATAAAACCTTTTTTTTTCTTAAAGATTTTATTGGGGAGTTGGGGAGAGGGGAACAATGTTGGGGAATCGGGGAAGGGGAACAGACAAGTTGCTCTCCTTTTGTTCTTCACTCTAGTTGCGGAAGATGTTGCTTCACTGGCCCATGTTAGTATCATCATTGAGCTCTTCCTGGATGAGACCGATCAGTCGCCGGCCTCTGGATGGTCGCTCACCGCGGCTATTGGCCACTCACGCTGGCTGCCAACCGCTCACTGTAGCCTATGGCAGCCCACTGCAGCAGGGGCTGCAGCCTACACCGTCGCCGGGGCTCGCACAGCCCAGCTCCAGGTGGAGCTGTTGTTAGCTGTAGTGGGCAGTATCACTGGCCCTCATATGTGGGATCCAAACTGGGGCTGCTGGCATCCCAAAACCAGCTCTTAACCAAGGCTCCACTCGGCCCCTCGGCCCGATAAAAACATTTTTGATCTAACTTTTTATCTTCATGCGTAGAATATGATTATATTGTAAGAAACTCTTCTTTGCTCTTGTACTACAGTGAATCACTGATTTATACCACAGTATTTTTTGGCATGTCTGCTGTGTACTGTGATAGAAAAATAGCTTTTTAAGAGAAAATAGACGTTTTTATGCTGAGTCTGAGAAGCAGCAGGTGGCTGTGTGTGGCTGGAATAGTAATAATGAGACTGACAAGTTAAGTTGGTGTGGATCATTTAGGTCTTAGCTGCTGGGCTAAGCCATTTGGACTTTATTTTCGGTAATGAAGAACCATTAGAAGATTTTTAAATAGGAGCGTTACATGACCTGATATTTTTTTCTAGGAAGATAACACTACAAAGTCTATGATGGATTAGAGATGTAAGAAACTAGAAATAAGATAAGTTAGCTCTTTGGGCAAGAAATTCTTATGATTTAGTTTAGCAATAATAGAAATCTGTCAAGTAGCTAACTACCAATTCCTAGTGTTCATTAGGCAATTCTGTGGATTAAGTCTGTAGAATGAGTGCCTAATGTTCAACTCCTGGTACCAGTCTCAGGAAAACCTAAAGCCATTAAAGCATTTTTCTAACCCTGGTCTTATTGTCAATACACCTTTTAGCTTTTATGAAAGTAATTCATGTGGATAAAAGTACATAAAAAATCAACAGTCTTATTTGGTTTACTTCCTTATTTTGGTGTGGATTGTATCTTCTAGTAGCTTCCAGAGAAATACTGTATTGGAGGTGAACTTTTTGAAGTGCTGCACTTATGAAAATGTCTTTATTCTAACTTCCTAGTTGATTGATGGTCTGACTAGGTACAGAATCCTAATTTGAAATCGTTTTCCCTTAGAATTTTGAAGATATTGTTGTCTCCCTTCTTCAGTGTTGCTGTAAGAAGTTTATGTCATTTTAGTTCTTGGTCCATTGCAGGTGATTTATTTATTTTATCTGGAAATTTTAGAATATTCTCCTTCTCCCCTATATTGTAAAATTTTGTAGTGATGTACCTTGGGCACCACTGTATTGTAAGTATAGTCTGAGGCCATTCGGTTTTTTTCAGAATTCTCCTCCATTATCTTTTGGTTGGTGTGTGGTATATGCTTGACTGCCAGAGCTCTTGGAACTGAGTAATAAAAGGTAGCTGAGCGTCTCGTCACTCATCGTACAGATTTGTACTTAATTCTGTTTTCAGTGTGATGCCTCTCCAGGTCTTCTTCTTATGCCTGATGTCCCTTAATTGGATGCTTAGTATGGAGGGCGTGATTTGGAGTAGAGGATGTTGTTCATTGCTTATTATGCAGGCTTTCATTTGCCTTTTGTAGTTTTTAGCACACACCTCACCCTCTGCCTTCCACAGTACCTGAGTCTTTCTGGAGCTCTGTGGAGTGAATTGGTTTGTTCTCATCATAGTCTGACTTAGTGACATGAGTCAGGAAATGAACACACGGTAGACAAACTTAATTCAGATTTATATTTGATCATTATTTTCTGTGTGACATAGTTAACTTTTCTGAGTCTAATTTGTTGAAAAAAAATGAGAGTTCCTAAACTTGGAACTCTTAAAAAATTGGAATGGTTGGCTATTTATTGATACTTTATTAGTCAAAAAGGCCAAAGTAGCTCATTTTTCTTGGCTTTCAGAATGTTACTCTTAAAAATTTAAATTGAGTTCCCAGTTACCATTGTCACTTCACCTCTGAGAAACCTTTTAGAAACCATTTCTAAACAACGATGTCACTCTTCTTACAGAACATTTGGAAGCACCATATAAGTAAGTTTCTCGATGCTATGTTTAAAATGTATTTTGCTCTTTTGGCTAATCCTAACCTGGATTTTGGTAAAAGCTCTGTAATTATACAGTCAGAGGCAATGTTTGCTTAATTTAAAATAACTTAAAATATTGATATAAATTAGACCCAAACCCTCATTTTCATAAGTTTATGTTCTTTAAAGTACACTTGATGACATTGTGTTACATTGTACTGACTTAAATATTTCCAACATTTAGCCTTCTGGAATCAATGTCTCTCAAGAGCCTGCACTGAAACAATGAGTAGAGAAGGCTATAGGGTATGAAGTTTGGTGGGAATTGGACCCACTGAAAGCTGGCTGAGATTCACAATATATTCTGCCATAGTTTTAAACCTGGGCTCCATGAGTGAGTCCTGTGGACCATGGGTAGCAGTTTGCTCTGGGAGTGAGATAAAATGAGGAGACTAAAGATGTAGCTCCTTATCTATTCTTTTATTGGTTCAAAGAAGTTAGATTTTATTTGAACAAAGGTTTCTGTAACTAGAAAGCTTTTTGTTGAAAGCCATTTAGTTAATAGTATTGATGGTTGAAATCAGAAGATTGAAGATCCATCTGAGCATGAAGTATAAATACTTAAAATAAGCTTTCTTTGTTCTCCTGTGGTTTAATGCCTTCTCCAGTTAGTCAGTCTCTTCATAGTTCCCTATGGTCATCATTGCTATTCCTGACCTGACTTTGTACCTTTGTTGATATTGTACCCTAATGTGGAACATCAGTCTCTTTCTATGTCTTTAGCTCTACATTTCAAGGCCTAAGACCAACTTCTGCCATGAAGGTTCTTACTAACACTCCTACACATTCATTTTGCTATCTTCCGAGTTTCTATAACTCTTGATTATATTGCTCTGGGTTGTTCTTGTTTTTTTTTTGTTTTTTTTTGTTTTGTTTTGTTTTGTTTGTTTTTTGAGGGCAGTGTCACTGGCCCTCACATGTGGGACCGAACCGGGGCCGCTGGCTTCCTAAGCCAGCGCTTAACCACCGTGCCACTTGGCCGGCCCGCTTTGGGTTGTTCTTTAATTACCTAAAATAATTTTTTCACTTTAGTGTGAATTTCCAGTTTTTACATAGTGTTCACTGGCCCCAAATTTAATGAATCAATAATTTTGATATTTCATTAAAACAAAGTCATGAACCTGATTTTCCCAATTAAAAGCTATTTCCCTCATTATCATGAAGCATTGATTTTGTTAATGATTTATATATTTGGACTTCTTGAGTGTGATTCTTTAACATGCTCTTTGTGCTTTCTCATTTTGCATTCATCTTGATTTGCCTGCAGAATGAGATAATAAATCATTCATGTTTGAGAGCTCTATTCCTACTTCCCTATAGATTGACAACAGAACCCTCCTTCACATATGCAGATTTTTTGTGATTATTTAGGGGTAAAGAAGATCACCCTTCAGAATATACCAAATACAAACACTTTCTGTCCCTGTCTACCCTCACATAGCCATTTGATCTTTTTAGTTTGTGCATCAGGATCTATACTTACAACAGGTTACAGTGATGTTTGGGGAACAGAGTTTATCCCTGAATCAGGATGACTAATGGGACTTTTCTTGGGACATTAGTCATTCTGGAATTGGTGACAAGGGCCCAAAGACGGAATGAGAAAGTGATGCTACTACATCCCCCACACCCTAAATCTAGAGCTAACACGCACTGACAATCTGAGCTAGACCTTCCCCAAGTATTTATTCCAAGGTAGCCCAGATGGTTGTTACCCCCAAATATCATTCCGTCTCCCATACTCTACTACCATACTCCACTCCCATCCCTTATCAAATAAACAGATACTAAGGAAGGAGAGGAAAGGGGAGGGGAAGAGAGAGGAGGAGAAAGAAGGGGAGGGGACGGGAGGGGAGGGGAGGGGAGGGGAGGAGAGAGAATTGGAGTTTGCAAGTTAGAAGATGGTATGTTTAACAGCTTTTTCCCCATCCCACTTCACAGTGGGCACTTGCATTCTTGGAGGGCTTGGAGATGTTTTTGAGGTTTCATGAGAAGGAGCATGGAAAGCAGAGGAGAAAGTAGGAGCTGTGGGGGATAGGCATATCAGGCCACCAGCAAGCCAGGAGATGCCCGAGCTGTTAGGGGGATTGGGAGCATGGAGCGCTGACCACAGGGAAGATGGAATGAAGCCGAATAAATGAAGTACGTGCATCACCTGTGAAGGAACCACCACATCAGCAGAAGCTACTACAGCTGACCAAAACTAGAGTAAGGCTTGGGGTACCTTCTTACCACCGACAGGCAACCAGTAAGACAGTTCTAGCAATTTCTGTGATTTCTTTTCCTTTCACATCATAGTCATTAGAGTTGGAAGAGAGAGGGGAAGAAAGTATCCCAGACCTAAGTTACCAACGTGCTGGAGTAGAAGGAGAGTTAAAAGTGCAGACCACCCTTTGTCTCCCACTCAGTTCTGTGAGCAAAAGCTTACTTGGCATCTGTTGGAAGGAGTAATAAAAGCTAATACTTAAGAGTGCTTACTATGTAACCAGCACTATTTTAAGTTTCTATATTAATACATTTAATCTTCTAACAGCTCTGTGAACTATGGACTGTTTTCACTGTTTTACATTTGAAAATTTAGGTATAGAAATGAGATTCGATTTAGACTTGGGAATGGACTTTTTATTTATTTATTTATTTTAAAGATTTTATTGGGGAATTGGGGGAGGGAACAGCGTTGGGGAATCAGGGAAGGGGAACAGACAAATTGCTGTTATTTAGTTCATCAGTCTTGTTGTGGAGGACGTTGCTTCACTGGTTCATGTTGATATGATCCTTGCGCTCTTCCTGGGTGAGGCAGATCGGTCACCGGCCTCTGGACAGCCGCTCACAGCTGTTCACAGCAGCTCATGCCACCAGCCACTCACGCTGGATGCTGACCACTCACGGTAGCTTACAGCAGCCCACTGCAGCAGGGGCTGCAGCCTATGCTGTTGCCAGTGACTCAGGGCAACCCAGCTCCAGGTTGAGCTGTTGTTCACCATCTTAGCTGTAGAGGGCAATGTCACTGGTCCATGTGGGATCCGAACCAGCGGCCCTGCTGCTCAGAGCTCATGCTCCCAAGCGAACTTTTAACCAACGAGCCACTCAGCTGGCCCTGGGAATGGACTTTTTAAATTCTACTAGCTTGAGATTCTTTACTAACAGAAAGTGACTGGGAATGTATGAACTCTACCCTGCAAAGATCAAATTAAGGGCAGTATGGGAAAATTCAATATATAGTTAAAAGGTAGAGATTAGACTGAAAATTAAGCTGCTTCATGTTGCATTCTACTGAATTGAGACTGTTTAATAAACTGCTTACATATTTAAAATCAATTGGACATAGCCTTAGTATATTTAAAATATATAGTATATCATGAAAAAACAGCTGTGTTAATCTAAAATTAATGAAATCCAGCATTGGAGTTACATAGAGCATATAATACTTTGTAATTGGGAATGAACTTGGTGGTTCAGAGTTGATAAATTCTCTGCTCACCTGAATGAGATAACTCGTGTTTATGTGTATGTGTATACATAAATACAACCCAAATATTGCCAGGTTTTCTCCATTATATGGACATGAATAGCATCACACTTACATTAATTCTCAAATCTTAATAGTGCCAGTTTTGCATACTCATTCGTATGGAGACTCCAATCTCTTGCATTTCCCATTCTTTCAACTATTTTAGGGAGCTCTTGAGGGGGTGCCATTCCTTAGTCAAGGTTAAGCCAGGTTGATTTTTGACAAACTCTGTTCCTCTAAACTGTTCTTCTCTAGCCAGGTCTGCCACCTAAGACACATCAACGCAGCTCTTAACTGTGCTAGTTGGCCTCTGCCACCATGACACTCGGTTATCCCCAAGACATGACAGCTTGGCATTCTTTTGCAAGTAAGAAAAAGAATTATTCTCATGTGCAGCACTCAGTCAGGTGAATCCTCTGTCAGAGTGGGGGCTCCAAAGGGTTCACAGAGTTTAAAGAGGCCATTCTTTCAGTCCATGCACAGCATGTTTTCTGCCCAGAGGGTGAATACACGACCACAGTTGTTTGACAGGATGGGTTCATTTACTAGCCTTCACCTTGTATGAGGGTCTCTTCTCTTCTCTGACTTCAGGCCCTTATAGCTAGAATGGTTTTCTGACAGGTACCTCCTTCCCTTATTGTGAGTGTCAAGAGTCTTCCTTGTTCCTTTCAGAAATTCGGATTGTCTCATTCACTTCACCCTCCAATATGCCAGGCACATTTACATATAGTCTTAGTTTAAGATGTTTCCTAGGAGAATTCTTACCACTCTGTATAAATCAGTGGGTACAGGCAGATCACAGAGGGTGGAGATGGAGAAATGGAGGGTGCAGTGTGGGAGGTGCAAGGTGGTGGGATAAGGGTGTCATCTCATCCATCTAGAAGCTGACTCTCAGCTGTAGTCTAGCTTTGGCCTCTGCTATATCTATATTACCCTTAAAACTTCATACACAATTGCTTTAATTTTTTGCTTAAACCTATGTAAGATAAATGATTCAAGCCACCATGTGTGGTTGTACCAGTCAGTACTCAGCGGTCCTATAAATGGCAAACATGGCTCCTGATCTTACCCTTCCTATAAACTTACTTTGGGCATGTCATAGGCTCTCTCTGCCTCCTTTTGCTGACATGATAGGGTTGGGCAGTATGTATGATTTAATAATGCTCATTCTAGTTTTCATATTCTCAAGTCCCCTGTTCCTAAGTAGAACTGTTAAAATTTCATTTTATGGCCTTTGTAATTTCCAGTATCGTATGTAAGTTAGTTATGAAAAATAAATTATGTATGCATTTTATAATCTTTAATCATTCTTTTAGTTCTTTTTTGTTGGCTACTTTTCTAAAACTTATCATTAGTCTCTGTCAAAATGAATATGAAAATACTCTGAATTTGGAGTTTGGTGTTATACTACAAATATCCTCCAAGGTAGGCATGTAAATAAATGGAAAAAACAAAACAAAAAACCTCGGAGGTAATAATTTGTTTATCTTTGAAAAACATTAAAAATATTACTTGGTTGTAATTGTGGGCAAGAAATATGGAAATTTAAAGGGAGATATCCTTTAAAGAACGGGTGAAAAAATTCAGTCCGTGGTTCATGCCACTATTAACGGTAGGTAAGATTGAACTTCCTTTTTTAAGGTAGTTATTCATTAGCTATTGCTATTATAATTTTAAATTTCTGTGCTTCGGTTTCTCTAGCATCAATTGGTGGTTGAATTTCTATAAAACTTTTTTAAATTCTATTTTTGTACATAATAGTTATTGACAGATGTAGCTAATAGTGTTGTCTATAAGATCCTAATTAAATTCAGGTCTTAATGAAGACATCTTTAATTTATCACCTTTTCATTTGAACTTTTGTTTAAATTTTCCAACTCTACAAGAAAACTGAAAAGATATATTCTATGTACCTGAACTAGATTCTCTGTCTTCATTGAAAGGACTTCCATGCCTTTACTGTATTTCCCAAAGGCCTGCCATTTAATCTTTTTTTTCATTATCTCATATACCATTGAATCTTTTCTCACTATCCCATTAATTCATCCTTCATATTACTGCACCTTGACATTAATGGACTGTCATTGTGGAGGATATTATGTTTGGTATGTCTGTAATATTGAATAGGACTAAGATGAAATTTTCATAATTGAGTTGAGTTGCCCGAGCAATGATGTCGTTCATATCTGGAGGGTTTCTTTAAATGACGAGTCAAATTTGAAGCTTCTGAGAGGAAAAATTATCAAAATATGTACATTTATTCTTGCTTATGAGAATTTTAATCCAGAGGCTAATCAATTATGTGTCACATTTCAAGGTTTTGGTAAATATTTATGTTTTCAGTAGCCTCAAAAATAGGACCTTTATAGATTAAGACCGAGTTATTTTTCATTTCTTACTTTTTAAAAAGCCAATATCCACTGTGATGGTGAATGAGATTGGAATCTGGTATAGTACATATCTTGACATTCTTAGCCAATAAACCTTAATTTAAACTTGATAAATTCAAGCTTTTCTAGACCTATGTCATTTCGAAATGTATCACTAGTCAGAGAAATTCAGTAAAGGAGTTTTTATTTAAGAAATTTAAATGAAACTAACTTTACTGATATTAAAACTATAATTTGAATTTAAGTGTAAAATGTACCTCCAAATGTACAGTATAACTTAGATCCTTGATTTTGTAATTTTATGTACATTCTGGTTGTTGACAAAACTTCATAGAATCTATTGTTATATTATGAGTGTTGCTGTTTGAATGTTGTTCAGCTTTATCTCTTTCACTATTTAGAATTAATTTTCTAAGACTGCTGTAGTTGCCTTATTTTTTCAATTTTCTCTTTTTTTCAATAGTGTAAAGATCTATTATATGGTGGCTTTGCATTTTTGGCATTTCATTGCAGAAGGTATCGATTTGTCACATAAAAAGAAAAATTAGATATACTTTATTCATGTTAAAGTCACACCCTAGCTTTTCTAAAGGCAGCTTTGACTTAGAGTTGCAAGCCTGAGGATATTGATTTGAATTATGCATGACTGTCTGGTGTGCAGTTGCATTAGCCTGCTGGATGGATAATGTAAACATGTTCAGAATGTTAAGTACATGACAGTATATGAATGGCAGGTTAAAAATAGAACTAATAACCAAGTGCATATTTGGAAATTTGATTTTTACAGTGTAAAACTATGCAGGAATGATCTTTGCAAATGGTTGACTGCCAGTATAATAGCTTATTTGGTATTTTCCAAATATAAAAGATGCTATCTGGTAAGTGTACTAGGTCAGTGATTTTATTTCTAATTAGTTGAACTTTTGACAGTAGGAAACAAAAACACAGTCATGTACAAGTGAATAAGGATTACCTTTCACAGATTATGAAGTGATTGTTCAGGCATGCTGTTTCTAATATATTTTTTTTTTAAATAAAATAGGCAGGAAGCTTTTTGTTGCTGTTTATATACTCTGCCATCAGCATGTCCATTTTGAATTCTAGAATTCCAAATGGATACAACGAAACATTGTAGTTTAGGGCCGGGCCGAGTGGCACGGTGGTTAAGCACTGGCATAGGAAGCCAGAGGCCCCGGTTCAGTCCCACAGGTGAGGGCCAGTGACACTGCCCTCAAAAATAAATAAATAAATAAATAAACATTGTAGTTTACAAATGAAATTTGACATTATAGTCTCATCAAATTGTGTACTCCCCTGGAAATTGGGAAATAAGTTCAATTTGAAACACGATCCATTTCTTTGACGCTTATATCTTATTTTATATATCTTTTTTTTTTTTTAAGGATTTTGTTGGGGTAGGGAACAGCGTTGTGAAATTGGGGAAGGGGAGCAGACAAGTTGCTGTCCTTTTGTTCTTCAGTCTAGTTGCAGAGGATGTTGCTTCACTGGCCCATGTTGGTATCGTCATTGCACTCTTCCCAGATGAGGCAGATCGGTCGCCGGCCTCTGGGTGTCACTCACCGCGGCTATTGGCAGCTCACACTGGCTACCAGTTGCTCACGCTGGCTGCTGGTCACTCACTGTAGCCTATGGCAGCCCACTGCAGCAGGGGCTGCAGCCTACGGCATCATCAGCGAGTCATGGCAGCCCAGCTCCAGGTGGAGCTGTTCACCAAGTGGGGCCCTGCTGCTCAGAGCCCTTGCTCCGAAGCCAACTGTTAACCAATGAGCCACTCGGCCGGCCCTTATTATATATTTGTAAATATCATTCTTATCTAAACTATAATAGCTCTTTAATTGTTAAAAGAATTGCCAGTTCTAGAGTTTAGTATTAAATTTTTGTTTTCTAACATTTATGTGCTTATATATGACATGTATAAGTATATGTTGGTGACTGTTGTTAAATTTGACCCATTTTTCTTTTGCATTGATATTATATTTCTTATTGATTCATAAGAACTCATGATGCTTTTTGTTGTATGTTAATAAATATTGGGTTGTCGGAAAAGTCATGACGTATTTTTTTTTCTGTTTTTCATTGCAAAAATGCATCATGACTTTTCCAACAACCCAATATTTTGTAGTTGGGTTTTTTATATTATTGATAGTGATTTTCCAACTCAGAATTTTAGTATGTTATGATTTTTCAATTCAGTTGTGGTTTCTGGATTTTATGTTATGTTTAGAAAGACCATTCATATTTTAAGGTTTGGAAATTGTTTTCATGTTTTCTTCTAGTATTTTTATGGTTTCATTTTTTTACATGTCAATCTTTGATTCAGCTGGGAAATACTTTGATGCAAGGACTGAAGTGTAGATCTAGCTTCTTATTTTCCAAATTACTCACCACTTATCACTGTTATTTACTAAAAAAAGTAATATTTAAACCACTGATCTGCAGTACTATTTTTATCACATACTAATATTCTTTTTGGACTTATGTCTATTTCTGAACTTTATTCTGTTCCAGTTACATCCTCTAGTACACTGTCTAATGATGTACAATAACAATGTATTATTTTTTGTCAAAATTTTTTTCTGGTTAATCTTGTACATGAATTCTTCCAGATAACTTTAGAGTCATTCTCATGCTATTTTGATTGGGATCACATTGACCTTATATCAAGGGTGTTTCTTGAATTCTTATTAACACTGATTTTAGTTACCACTGTGAAGTTTTTCAATGCCCCTGCCTTCCATTTCAAAATATCTTTTTATTTTTATATATCATCTTTTTATTTTTATCTATCGTCTTAAATGTCTAAAAAAATCCACGTATACCAAACATTCTCCATTTGACCTCAACTAGGATCATTTATCAGCAATCACTTATCCTTTTTTATTGTGCAGCTTAATTCTTTCCATGGTTAACTTCCTTGTATTCTTCAACACTCTTAGGTCTCCCTCCATGAACAATGTCCATCCTTCTGAATTTTTTCTGTTTTTTTTTTGGGGCGGGGAGGGTTAGTATTTTTTTTTTAAATCAGCTTAATTCAGATAATCTTCTAATCTCTTGGGTTATTCTGTACTAAACCCTCTTTTCTTTCCTTATAAATTCTCTTTAAAGGCTAGTTACGGACACCAACATATCTTTCCTAGCCATTATTTTCAGTTACTGGAAAGCTGGATTTTAATTCTCTAGTTCTAGTGAAATTTTTAAAATTTAATGTTATTATTGTGGAAAAATGTACATAGCAAAAAAACTTACCCTGTAGAAGTAGAACCTCATATAAATGGAATCATATAATATTAGTCTGTGTATCTGGTCTATTTTACCTAACATAATATCTTTGAGGTTCTTCTATGCTGTACCAGCACTTCATTTCTTTTTATGGCTGAATAATATTCCACTGTATGTATATACCACAGTTTGTTTATACATTCATCTGTTAGTGGACACTGGGGTTTCTTCTACCCTTTGGGTGATGGGTTGTGAACAATGCTGCTAAGAATATTGATGTACAAGTACCTGTTTGAGTCTTTCAACTCTTCTGGGTATATACCAAAAGTGAAATGGCTTGATTCTGTCAGTTTTTGTTTCATGTATTTTGGTGCTCTGTCATTAGGTGCTTATATGTTTACCATTGTTATATCTGTCTGCTGGATTTATTTAGCCTTTTATCTATAGCTACACCTACTTTCCTGTGGTTGGTTTGACAAAATACATTTTTTTCTAACTTTTTACTTTCAGTCTGTTTGTATCTTTTAATCTAAAGTTTATCTCCTGTGAAGAGCATATAGTTGCATCATATTTTTTAAATCCAGTCTGACAATCCACATTTTCATGGGGTTATTTAATCTATTCATGTTAAATATTATTAATAATGATTAGGATTATGTCTGCAATTTTATTGGTCTGTGTACCTCAAATCTTTTTTGTTCTCTGTTTCTCCTTTACTGCTTTATGTTGCATATGAGATACTTATAATGTAGCATTTTAATTTCTTTAATCACTTTTTAAATTTATTATTATTTATTTGTTATTTGAGTATTTTTTTATTGGTTGCCTAAAGATTTACTATATACATCTTAACTTATCCAAATAAGTTTCAGACTTATGCTAACTAATTCCAGTGATATATAAAAATGTTACTCTTAAATAGCTCTATTCCTTTCCCCCTCTTGTATTATTTTTATATATGTCACACTTGTTAATATTACAAACCAAAGAATACATTGTCATAAGTTATTACCTTACCATTGTAGTCATTTCCTTAGCCCAATACAGTTTTGCTTCTACTTATCCACTTCATGCTGTTACTAGTAAATACCTTACACTGCTATATGTTATAGGCCTGGGAATATATTATATATACATTATTTTATATATGCTTTATATAAATGCTTTTTATATGAAAGAATAAGTAGAAAATATGCATTTGTATTATCTTTTATAATTAATTACCTTTACTATTACTCTGTATTTTTCCTTGTGAATTCAAATAACCATCTGGGGTCACTTGCTGTCAGCCTGAAGAACTTATTTTAGTAATTTTTGTAAGGTGAATCTTCCAGCAACATATCCTCTCAATTTCTGTTATCTAAGAAAGTCTTTATTTCACCTTCATTTTTAAATGATAACTTCGCTGGGTATAAGATTACTGATTGACAGGTTTTTTTTGTTTGTTTGGTTTGGTTTTTGACACTTCGAATATATTGTCCCATTGCCTTCTGGCCTCCAGTGTATTTGCTGAGAAGTCAGCTATTAATCTTACTGGGTTCTCTTATATGTGATAAGTCATTTTTCTCTTGCTGCTTTCAAGATTTTCTCCTTGTCTCTGACTTTCAATATGTTTACTAGTATGTGTCTGTTTGTGCTCTCTTCACCTTTATACTGTTTGGAGTTTGCTGAGCTTGCTGGATTTATAGGTTGTCGTTGTCCAGTAAATTTGGGAAGTATTTCGACAGTACACTTTTGACTATTTTTTCCTGCATTTTTTTTTGCCTTGCATTCTGGTATTTCCGTTATTTATGTGGTGGTGCATGTAATGGTGTTCCACATTTCTCTAAGGCTGTTTTCATTTTTCTACATTCTTTTTTCCCCTGGTTCTTTGGTTTACACAGTCTCTATGGTTCTATCTCATGTTCACTTATCCTTTCTTCTGCCAGCTCATATCTACTGTTGAGCCCTTCTAGTGAAATTTTTGTTTCCGTTATTGTAATTTTCAAGTCTATAATTTCCATTTAGTTGTTTTCAATTATTTCTACTTTTTTAATGATATCCTCTATTAGATATAACATTTTAATCATACCTTCCCTTATTTCTTTAACCATTGCTTCCTTTAATTCTGTGAACATGTTTATAATGGCTGTTTTAATGGGATAAATCTGACATCTGGTCTCTCTCGCAGACAATTTCTGTCGCCTCCTTTTTTTCTGATGCGTGACTTATACTTTCCTGATGTTTTTGAATGCCTCATAATTTTTAGTTAAAACCTATGCATTGCATATAATATAGCAACTCTAGGTACCCATGACCCTCCCCCTGCTTGCCACCCCCCCCCAACTTGTTATTACTGTTTGCATATTTATGTGTTTGGAGGCTGATGGGGAGTTGTAGGGTACTCTGTTTCTCTGCCACAGTGTCCAGTCTCTGATGCTCCTAGGAGCCACGGCTTTGGATATGTCTGCAGTCACCCTGGGTTGACATTGGGTTTTGGTAGGGCTCTCTTTCCCTGACCACATCTAGCTATCAAACTCCACTAATTTCCAGGTGATTGCACTGGTGCTTTAAACAATGTCCTGAAGCATAAATTGCTCTATAAACAAATCCATCCTTTCAAGGAACAGTTTCTGAGGTCAGTGTTCGGTTAGTTTGTTTTATCCTGAACTTAGGGATGCTTCTGTCAGTTATCTTAGTCTCCTGTTCTCACCTGCGAAATAGCTGGCCTACAGTTTAACCTACAGTGCTATTAAATCTGTAAATCTTCCATTGCCTTTCATCACAATCTCCTCTATTCTTTGAGAGTACTTTTAGGCTTGACCTTCTTCACTCTCTGTTGCAAAGAAGTCAGAACTTTTGGGAAGAGATTAGGAACTATCTATCTGTTTTGTGGCCTGTTTCCTGCCCCCTGGCAACATCTCTGAGCCAGGGATTTGGAGATAGGGGTGGGGACAATGGCAAGCTTCTCTCTGACTGACTGTCCTGCTCTAGGATGTGAGTGTTCACTGGAGGAGGCAGCAGTCTGGGTTTGGGTTGCCTCCCCTGGTGTGGAACTGTATGTCACTGGGGCAAAGGTGATCAAAGCTTCACTAGACTCAGCATGTCGTGCCCAAGATTAGAGCCCTCTAGTTCATGATTGGGGGCTGGGCAGAAGAAAGGACCCCCATCTCTTAATTGCATTTGCCTGGAACTTAGTTAGCTTCAGCAACAGGAAGCTGGGGACAGGATGAAAAATGCTGACATTTTGCTCCCTCTGGGAAAAAAAGCCTTCCATCTGGGAGCTAAGAGGAGATGGAGCTCTTTGTTCTTGGCTGCAGCAATGTGAAGTAGGGTCTCCACCGTGCTGGGCGAGAGGAGGGATGAAGGAGGGAGCACTCTTGGTTCAAATACCATGCACTCTTTTTTGTCTTAATAAATTTTCATAGATGTTCTTAAATAGATGTTTCTTCATTTGTCATTCCTTTGTAGACACTTTAAATGGTCTTTTTTTAAAAATAGTCTTCGCCAGTTTCACTGGGGAGCAGATCCGTTGAGCTCCTCATGCTTTACTTTAGTTCCAAAAGTTGGACTAATGTTAATTTGTTTTTTAATTGAATGTATTAAGCATATAAATAAGTATAGATAATCTCATAATGATGATTGCATTCTCCAGTTCAATAACTTTTATAAAGAAATGAACACTAGGTCCGGCCGAGTGGCACATTGGTTAAGAGCTGGTTTGGGATGCCAGCAGCCCCCGTTTGGATCCCACATATGAGGGCCAGTGACACTGCCCTCTATAGCTAACAACAGCTCCACTTGGAACTGGGCTGTGCGAGCCCCGGCGACTGTGTGGGCTGCAGCCCCTGCTGCAGTGGGCTGCCATAGGCTACAGTTGAGTGGCCGGCAGCCAGCATGAGCTGCCAATAGCCGCAGTGAGCCACCATCCAGAGGCCGGTGACTGATCGGCCTCATCTGGGAAGAGCGCAATGACGATACCAACATGGGCCAGTGAAGCAACATCCTCCACTAGACTGAAGAACAAAAAGACGGCAACTTGTCTGTTCCCCTTCCCCGATTCCCCAACACTGTTCCCCTCCCCCAATTCCCCAATAAAATCGTAAAAAAAAAAAAAGAAATGGAACATTAGATAGATTTCAAGACCTGTCTATACATTTCTGTAGTCTATACTTGGTGTATATCATTTCCATGTATTTTTTACATATTTAAAAAATGTACCCTCCATTAACAATGAGTAAGTATTGTTACTGATCAACAAGTGTAGTTGCCACACTTCTGGGTTTTTGGCAATTAGTAGATGATATTAAGCATTGTGGTGGAGTTTCTAGGAAGAACAGATTAGAAAAAAAAATGAATGAAATGTGTAAAGCTTTGAATGGAAGAAATAGACGTTATTTGGAAATGATATGATTGCCTAGAAGAGGAAAGAGACTATAAATTATTAGAAAATATATTTTATCCAGCAGCTTTGCTCATTATTTCTAATAGTTTGCCTCTAGCTCTTGCTAGGAACTCCTGTACAATGTTGAGTGCTAGTAAATGCTTCTTACTCCTGTTTTAAAGGGAATGCTTCTAATGTTTTTCTTTTATGATATTTGCTGTAGGTATTTGGAAGATCACATTTATTAAGTTAAGGATATTTCTTTCTGTTCCTGGTTTTCTAAGATGAGTTTTTTGGTTTATTAATTGATGACTGAATTGTACGAAATGATCTTTCTGATCTCATGAGATCACATTGCTTTGAACTTTTAATCTCTTTGTTTTAAATTATATTAAAAGATATTCCTGTGTGTTCAACCGACCTGGCATTCCTGAGAGAAAATCAGATTTGTTTACTCTTTTGTTTCCCTAGGTTTTTTGCAATTATGTTTCTAAATAAACTTGCTGTAAACTTTTCCCTTCTCATATTGTTCGTGTTTGAGTTTTAGAATCAAGTTGTGTTTCATAGAATAAGTTTTAGATTATTTCCTCTTTCTCATTTTTCCAGAACATGATATAAAATTGCGAGTATCTGTTCTGTAAATGTTAGGTGGAATCAGTCTTACTCTATGATCTTTTTGTGTGTAGATTTTTACTGATTCAATACCTAAATGTTGTAGGTATAATTGAGTTCTCTATTACTTCTTGAGTCAATTTTGGTAAATTTTATTTTCCCAGGAATTCTCTATAAGTTTTCAGAATTATGGTTAAAAATTATTAATAGTATTCTTTCCTTTGCTTAATCTTAATAGGTTTTTTTTTTCCCCCCCTTGGTTTTTTTCAAGGAACCTGGTTTGGGTTTTATCAATCCTCTCTTGAATATATTTTTTAAAATTTCATTAATTCTTTGTTCTTTATTTCCTTCTTTCTGTTTTCTTTGGACTTAACTTTTCTTTAACTTCTTGAGCTAAATACTGTCTTTAAGGGTTTTTTTCTGTTATACCATATATATTGAAGGATATATATCTCAAAACTTGAGTTCTTATGTTTATCTCAACACCGGTTATAATTATATGTTTCAATTTATTTCTGCCATATTATTTTGTATTCACTGCTTTTTTTCTATGCTGCTTTTTCTTCCTTTTTTGCCAGTGTCCTGATGTAATTTTTAAGGACAAAATGTATTGTGCAAAAATTTTTGATGGTCTTCACATTTGATGGCATCTGTATCTCTAGAATATCCTCAGGAAAGAGGATATTTCTAAACATTCTAAACAGCTTTAGAAATTTGGAAAAATTGAAAGAAAACACTGTTTACATTAAAGTTGAAATTACTTATAAGAGCTAGCATAACATTATGTACTATATTTTATAATATTAACAATTATTATAAACAAAGTGCTGCAATGTAGTGGTCATTTACAAGGTTTAAACATCTTATTCTCAGGAGAGAGACATTTTTTCTTTTAACCTTACATGCAACCTTTTTTCCCCCAGCTTTCCATCTCTTTTTGCATTGTGCAAGTGCCACACTTGTAGAATTGCAAGCTAGATAGGATCTTGAGAGTTATGTCCTTATGTGGGAAAATCTACATCTCAAATATCAAAAGTTAAAACTCTGAGCAAACAGACTTCAAGGCAATTCTCTAGTTCCTTTTCATAATCCATTATATCTTTACCAATTTTCACTTGAAGAAAATTAATCCCTGATTTTATACCAGTTCCAAAATGGAACTGTTAAATGTTATGGATTTCTAGTAGTTCAAATTGCAAGAATCTTTTTTTTTTAGTTGCAAGGATCTTAGTGATCAAGCTCATTCTCTTCATTTAATGTACACAGGACCATAGTTTAAATGCTAGCGTAGTTTCTTATTAACAGACCACGAATTCAAGCCCAAGTTTCCTCCCTTCCTATTCAGTGTTACCTATTTATTCTCCTTTTATCTGACATAAAAGCTTCACAAATTAGGCTTTCTTCTGAGGTACCTTCCATAGTGCCTAGTATAAAATAAATACATGTTGTTTTCCATTTTCTGGGAGAGAAAGACAGGGAAACTTGGAATTGCTCTGTTTTAAGTGGTTTGTGCTTTTTGTTACATGGAGGCACAGAAGAGGCCCACTGAAATCAGGTGGGTGCTTTTCAATGTAGGTCTGCATGTTATTTTCCCAAGGCACTATTAACAGAACATGGCATTGGGTCTCTGTGGCAATCATAAGAGAAGATGATTTACGTGGATACATTTTCTCTGCTATTTAATTCAGCAAGGACAGTTTGAATATAATTTTTTCCACAGACTTTTGCTACAGTCCTTAGTGATAAGGAAACCAGATATTAAACATTTCCTGTGAGTCCTGATAAGACTTTCAGAGATGTATTATTTTTCTCTCAGCTAATTCTGATTTAAACTGAGTAATCCCATTCCCTTTAACTGTTCTTATGTTTTCTATTTAGAAATTTTTCATAATCCTTCAATAGATACGAAAGAAGCTTTCCCCTTGTATAGATGGAGAATTCGAGGCATTACAAGGTTTGACTTGGAACCTCTGTATGGAATTTACTGTATCAGATTGAATTTGTATGTTGTATGTGCTGCTCATGAATTCAAGATCTTTCCCTTAGTAAATCAATATTCACATATTAGGTAATAGAAATATTTGTGTTTGCCCTATACATATAATAATTAGGTCATAAGTCCTTGTAAAAGAAAGTAGATTACTACCAGTTTACTAATTAATGTTTTATTACTAGATTAATGTTTATTTATTATAAACCTTAGAATAATTCAGCATTCCTGTTTATATTTAATAATGTAATTCTTGTGAGTTGTTATGTCATGTGAAGAGAATGAAACTTAAGATTTGTGCATGTACATTTGTCTTTAAAAGTAGAATTATACATTTCTGATAGGAAGTTACCTCACCACCCCTTACCTATGTATACTATTTTTTAAAAATATAAGTCACAAAAGGAGAGGTCAAATTTTATATTCAATTTCTGATTTCTAAAAAAATGTTTTATCTAATAAACGGTTGTAATTTATTAAGAAAACTAGATTGCTACAATAAGAAAGAAGTATAGATAGAATGAGATGATTTCTGACATAGTCCAGATACTATTTACTGGTAATTTTGCCTGATGATAAAAACAAATGCTATTCCATTTTGCAGTGTTGTTTTGGTTACAGGTAGTTAACCTTGGACATTCTATGTGTTCTCATAAATGATTTCTGAAACTTTTTATTATGGGCTATTATGATATGAATGTTTCTATGAGATATTGTCTTTAATATAATTAGAAGTTTTCATTACTGAAGATCTCAAAACCCAAGTTTATTTTGGGCTTCAGGTTTCACTTTGGACCCTGTGAATCACTGATGGACTTTTGTATTGGTTTATTTTAATATTTGTACCTTTTCTTTTTTAATCCCTCTTATTTTTTTCCCAGTGATTTGATGTCTACTCAGATTTTGAAAATAATTTTCCAGTCAGCTAGTTTTTTTAAATTAAAAGATATATAAACTATTTTTTTTAAAGCATGAATAGTGGTACAAGCAATTAGAAATTCATAGTGTCTAGATGTCTTGATTCCTGCCATGTCAGTTTTCTTGTGTTTGATGAGACATAAAGCAGTTGTGGGATAATGCTTGTCACTGGTATCCATGGTAACTCCAAAGATACTTTGGAACTCAGATGGATAGAGTAAGCCACAGTAATAGGTCTCATTATAAGAGCAAAATACATAAAAGGTTCAGGCATATTCTTTTAATTAGTTTCCAAAAAGAGCTAGAACTGGAGAGGATGCAGTGAAATAGTATTTTTCACTATTAGAAATGTTATGGGCAGCATTTTTAGTGATTGTCTTTTGCTAAAGAAAGAGAGATGTACACTCTGAATTTGCACAGTGGTGTAGTTTCTCACTCATAATTTAGACATGGGCGTGCACACTAGTACAAGGAAGGCTCAGTTTCGTATTGATAGAAATGTAGAATGTGCTTACCGTTTTTAATTCCTATCCCTGCAAGCATAGTTTATTCATAACAACGCACTTAAGGCTGTTCCTTGTAGATTCTAATGCACTTAGGAAACGTACTTTCTGTCTGTACAACATGTAAGAATCAGTCCATGCATTTTTATTTTAAAATGCAAATAAGAGAGTAGCCAAAATTCTTATTGTTCAAATGTATTAAATTTTCGATGTTTTTTTGGAACATACTAAACTTGAATGAGTTAAAACAGGATTCAGGGAAAGTAGACTATAATAATTAAGTATTTTCTGTTAGAGAATTATTATTAAAGATAAAAGATTAATAATTCTCATAAGACAAAATTCTTTAAAGATTTTCTTTTGAATTGCAATCTGTAAAGAATAATCTTGTATTGCTTGCAATTCAACACATTATTTCTTCCTGTTGCTATAGAAACTAATTCTGGTGCAGCTGTGATTGCTAATCAAAATTCTAACATTATACAACCTTTTTCTCCCTTAGTGCTTCATTTTATTTTTAGTTACAAAATAATAAATTTCAATGGTGAGCCTATAACAATGGTCAAAACATTAATGCAACAATTTTTAAGAAGTTGAGCCTTTTTCTGTGAAAATAAAGAGGTATTCTTATTGTATGGTTTCAATGTGAATAACAAGAAAACAAAGCCTTTTTGCTGAATTACAAAGGTCTCTAATTGCTATATTACATCAACATTGTGAAGCACTTAGCTGCTTCATAATCCTAAATTGCTACAATTTCAACCATCTAGTTTTAAAGCATCTGGTTATTTAGTGTTATAAAAATGAAAAAAATTAAAAGTCTTCAGAATGCCTGAAGTCTTTTAACACAAAATGGGAATGAAAACTGCCTTATTGTTTTCTCCTCAAAGAATTGAGATCACATTTCCAGTTTATATCATAAGTAAGAGCTAATTAAGTGTTCTCATTTTTGTCTTTAGTCTATAACCACCACCACCACCCCACTGAACTATACTGCTAACATCATCCAGTGTATATCTATGTATATTTTACAGGCCAGGACTGAATTACATATTTTATCTTTCTAAGAACGTTGGTTCTTTTCCATTTCATAAAACAAATATAATAACTTCTCACCAAATTATTCATGGCAAAAAATGTAATATATAAACTCAATTGCATCTAAGCTGATCCTAAACTTAAGTCTTTGGTATGTGTTATAGTTTTTAAAGTATATTATTGCATACATAACACAAAATTTTATTTTCTGATTTGGTATATCAAATAAGGCAAAGCTAAAATTTATTATTTCCAATTATTGATTATTTATTGATTTAAATTATAACTCAGATGTGAAAAAGCTATATATTATCTGTTATATAAATAAAATAAAACAATGGGAAATGTAGCAGATATGACTTAATATAAACGTACTAATTTTTTGCTTTCATTTACTGATGAGCATATTTTATATGCTGATAAACAGGGGCATATAAAATTCTAAGAGCATATAAAATCTTGGAGACTTGAGAAAGAACCAGGTATCTAAAGTTTACTCTTGAAAATGTATTCAGCTATATTTTATTAGACTTGTTGCATCTTGAATATTGTAAACCTCTGGTTATCTATGTCTATCAAAGATAACTGGGAATTTATTCCTTAAGCAAGAGAATTCTTTCATTTTTTTAAATGGAAACCTTTGTGATTTGTATTTTATACTTAGCCTAATTAAGTCTTTAGTGATAATTTAGTGTCATTATTGATATATTAGGTAGAACTCAAGTAGAACTGGTATATTAAGATGCTGATGATAATATAGATGGCATGGAGTATATTGCTAAATGACTCTGACTTGAGCAGTAATCCTATATATTGCTTTTTGAAAAATCCTCACTTGATTACTTTTTGTTATGGTCTCTTTCTTGTGAGTTGGAATAAGGGGACATAACATTCTGTACAGTTTAACAGGGTAGATTTCCTGCAAAATTAATCTGAAGACAAATTTAGAAGTTTTGTTACTGTTTCTTAAGAACACTAAAGAATGAAAAATACTTGAATCTAATTCATTTATGCTTTCTAAGTCTCACCTACCTTATACGGTTATGGTATTAATCAATGCTAATATATTAACTAAAATAATATTTACTGTTACTGTGAAGCACTATGCTAAGCACATAAAACTTTAACTCAGGTAATCCTAAAATTTCCTGTAAGATTGGTGCTATCCCAATTCCTAATTTAAAGATGAGGAAATAAAGGTATCAAATATATATATAAATTGCCCATAGTCAAACATGTAGTAAATAACCAAAGTAGAGTTAGAACCAAGCAGTCTAATACCAAAGCCTACATCATATGTATTAAGTATCAAGTATAAAGTTAAGTATTATAAAGGAGGGCCGGCCGAATGGCTCAGTTGGTTAAGAGCTCGCTCAAGAGTGTGAGCTGAGCTCTGAGCAACAGCAGTTCGATGCCCAGTTCGAGCTGAGCTGCCGCTGAGCTGCCAACACGTGGCAGGATGGCTCAGCTGAAAAAAAAAAAAAGTCTAAGTATTATTAAGTATTGTATAGACCATAAATTAGTGTATAAGCATAAGGCGTTGATGCAAACACAGGCATCTCTTTATTAGCCTTCTCAACCCCTGCCCTGTCATTCACATTGTTTATTAATTATGTTGGAGGAAGTATGCTACACTCTTGCAAAGATTTCTGTTAGGATGTTTACAGGTAACTTTGGTCCAAATTTTATAAATTCTTTGCTATCAAAAGAAAATGCCCAACAAATTAAAAAAAAGACAAGAAAAGAAAAGAAAATGCCCTCCAGAAAGTAATACATTTCTTCTAATTCTCCATAATGTTTCTTTTGTATAGATTTTATGATACCAAGGGTATATCTTTGATGTTGACATGGGACTTAATTTGTGTATAGTAGTACCTACATCATAATATTTATTTTTAAATATTGTAAAATGTTATGTTTTATATAATTTCATTTCCCATAGGTTCATCCTTTCAGCAAACAACTTGATGCATTTTGGTAGTTTAATAAGGCTTTCATCTTATTTATTTAATGTTGCCTACAACTAGCATATACTTGGTATTCATAAAATATTTATTTATCCATTGAGACCTTACATTGTAGACTTTAGAGTATTAAAAATCAGTTCCTCTACTCAGAATCTCAGAACAAGTAGGAGAAATATATACTTTTTTTAAGTTTTATTGGGATGTAATGCACATACCATAACATTCACTCATGTACAATTCAGTAGTTTTTAGTATATTTACAGAGTTGTACAATCATTGCCATAATTTAATTTTAGAACATTCTTATCACCCTAAAAAGAAATCTTGTACTCATTAGCAGTTGTTCTTCAGTACCTCTCCCCAGCCCTAGCCAACTGCTAATCTATTGTACTTTCTGTCTCTATATATTTATTTCACACTTTTCATATAAATGGAATAAGACAATATGTGGCCTTTTGTACTTGTTTTTGTCACTTACCATAGTGTTTTTAAGGGTCTTCCATGTTGCATCATGTATCAATAAATACTACATTTCTTTTTATTAACAAAAAGTATTTTATTGTATAGATATACCACAGTTTATTTATTCATTCATCACTTGATGGACATTTGGGTTCTTTTTACTTTTTGAATGATGCTGCTGTTAACAATTGTGACAAGTCATGGTGTAGACCTATGTTTTCATTTATCTTAGGTACATACAAATGTAGGAGTGGAATTGTCTAGCTCATATCATAACTCTATGTTAATGTTTTGAGAAACTGCCAAATTATTTTTCAAAGAGGTTGTGCCATTGTACATTCCCATCTTCAATGTCTGAAGGTTCCAGTTTTTTCACATGTTGTGAACACTTATTATTATCTATATTTTTTATTATAGCTATTCTAATGTGTATGAAGTGGTGTCTTACTGTGATTTCGGGGAAATATTTTTTAAGGAAAGAATTACATAGTGTTGGTACAAAGGATGGAACTGGGCTTTTTGTGTGTTTTGTGTTTTTTTTTAGTTTCAGGTATACAAAACAATGTAATAATTAGACATTTACATCCTTCACAAAGTGATAACTCCCCTCCCCAATCTACTACCCCTCTGACATCATATATAGCTGTTACAATTCTATTGACTCTATTCTCTATGCTGTACTCCACATCCTATAGCTATATATATATATATATATATATATATATATATATATATTAAATTATAGTTGACATTCAATATTATTCAGCTTGAGCTTCACAAAAGCATCCTATTGAATGAAGATATTTGTCAATGATACATCTATCTAATAAGTGATTAATATCCAAAATTTATAAAAAAACTCATTCAACTCAACACCAAAAAAACAACCCAGTTAAAAAATGGGCAGAAGACACGAAGAGACATTTTTATAAAGAGGACTTGCAGATGGCCAACAGACTTGAAAAAATGCTCAACCTCACTAATGATTAGAGAAATACAAATAAAAATCACAATGAGATACCACCTCACTCTGGTCAGAATGGCTATCATCAATAAATCAACAAACAACAAGTGCTGGCAAAGATGAGGATGGAATTGTTAAACAGACCAGAAAGGTTTTATGTTAGAACCAGAGTCTTGGATATTGGGGGGAAAAAAAGGATAGCCCTAGTTTGACATTGCAAACAAAGAACAATGTAGTGAACACCATGTATAGTGTAAGTATGGCATGAAAATATACATCTATGAAATAGAAAGGGAACCATAAGTAGTCTTGCAAAGCTGGTACAGTGACTTTCAAATTGCTTATGGATCATGAAATCAATTCAGTGGATCTTGACAAACATTTTAATAAATGAAATTGTATTTACTATAAAACAGAAGTTTTGCATTTAGTAAGGGTAAACATTATTAGTGACACATTTTCTTAGGATTTGAAACATATTTGTAAAATGTATTTATTGGTTCAAGAGTTTGAAACCCCTGGTCTAGAGTGTATGTTGGACAAGATGTGAAAACATGTTTCCCTAGTACTTGGAAATTATCAAGTAGTTGAATGAAATGTCAGGAAAAAGTTTCATTGACTCTTTGTGTAAAATGGGGCACATGTATGAGTGCTTAAGCTCTAGGATTATAAGAGTTTTTTATCACTGATTTTTTTTTAGACTTAGTAGAATGACTTAAACTGGTTTAGATAGACCACTGTTTTTCAACCTTTTTCCATTATTGCCTTCCTATAGAGATCATTTTAATGTAATTTATATAACTCAATTAACTTAATTTTAACTTAATTTCTACATAACAAAAGAAAATAAATACTAAGTAATTAAGATTTTGTCAGGTAGATTTGTCAGGTAAAACTTTGTCAAGTTTTGATTGGTCCCAAAATTTGTGAAAGCTATGACTTTTACCCCCCACTCTTAAGCTAATTTAACTCCCTTGGGAGTAACATTGTCCCATTAAGAATACATGATCTAACTTACTATTTTGTTCAAAATTAGAAGACTTGGAAATTCTATTTCAGCTTATGAAAGAGTAACTGCTATGGGACTTGCTTTTCTGATAAATAATTAGAACACCAGGAAAAAAAAAACTGACTTCAGAATTTGGACAATAGACAGGACAAGTGTGACAATAGCACAAAGGATGGGAGAACTATTCTGTTGTAAGATTTTGATGTTATCTATGAAATTATTTGTAGATAAACTGTAATAAGGTAAAGATATATATTGTAAATCCTAGGAGAACCACTGGAAAATAAAATACAACTTTGGTTAATAAGCTAATAGTAGAGAGAAAATGGAATCAAAAGTACTTAATCCAAAAGAAGTCAGAAAAAGAGGAAAAACACACAGAGAACAATTAGGACAAAGAAAAAGCAAATTACACAAGGGTAGACTTACACTCAGCCATGTAGATCAGGTATTGGCAAAGTATACTCCATGGGCCAAATTTGACTCACAGCCTCTATTGTATGGCTTGTGAGCTAGAATTTATTTATTTATTTATTTGTTTGTTTGTTTGTTTGTTTGTTTATTTTGCGGGCAGTGTCACTGGCCCTCATATGTGGGACCGAACCGGGGAAGCCAGCGCTTAACCACTGCGCCACTCGGCCGGCCCTATATTTTTTTATATTACAAAAAAATATATAACAAAATTTACCATTTTAAGTGTACAGTTCAGTAACAGTAAGTAAATTCACATTGGTGTACAACCATCACCACCGTCCATATTTTTTCATCTTCCCAAACTGACATGCTGTACCTGTTAAATTATAACTTCCCGTTCCCTGCTCCCCTGAGATCTTGCCAATCACCATTATCCTGTCTATCTCTATAATTATGACTAAGTAACTCATATAAGTGGAATCATACAATGTTTGTCTTTATCTTATTAATATTTTACTTAGCATAATGTTTTCAAGAATCATTCATGTTGTAGCATGTGTCATAATTTCATTTTTATGGCTGAATAATATTCTATTTTATGTATATCCCATATTTTTACAGTTATGAATCATAAAACACACACCCACAAAGAATATGTGGTAGATACTATATGTGGCCTACACTGTCTAAAATATCCACTATGTCATCTGTTACAAAAAGTTTGTCAGTCCCTGATATAGATAATTGTGCTAAATATAAATGGTTTAAATATGGCAATTATAATTGGCATATTTAATTATGCCAATTGTCAGATGAGATTTAAAAAACAAAAACAAGACTACATATAAAATCAAGATCCAAATATATACTGTGTATGAGAAACCTAATTTAAATATAAAGGCATAGGTAATTTAAAGGATTGAAAAACATGATTTACCATGCAAACATGAATTCAAGGAAAGTTGAATATCAAACAAAGAAGACTTTAGAACAACGATTATTACCAGGGATAAAGAGGGACATCTTCACAATAAGTCAACTCATCAAGACGACAACCCTAAATAACAGCTGCAGTAAACTTGAAGCAAAGGAGAAACAGGCATTCACAGTTATATTGCAAGGTTTCAGTACTTCTCTCTTGGTAAAGAAAATCAATAAGGATACAGAAGATTTTAGTGACAGAATCAGCCAACTCTTCCAATTGACATTAACATAACACTCAATAATAGCAGAATACACACTCATTTCAAGTTTGCATAGAGACATTCTCTGGAAACGCCATATTCTGGACCATTAAAAAAAAAGTCATTAAATGTAAAAGCATTGAAATACTAAAAACTATATCCTCTTTCCACAGTGAAATTAAATTAGGAACGAATTGTAGTAAGATATCTGGGGAACCTATAAATATTTGGCCATTAAATAAGACAAACTCCTAAATAATGTTCAAAGAAGCAATTATAAGGAAAGTTAGACATTATTTTGAAGTGAATGAAGATGAAAGTATAACATATCAATATTTGTGGGATGTAGTTATCGGCAGTGCTCAGGCAGAAATTTATAACATTAATTTCTTATAGTAGAAAGGGAGAAAGGTTGAAAATTAGTTATGTCAACTTCTGTAAGAAATTAATAAATTGAAAAACAGTGTAAGCATAGAAAGGAAATAATAAAGAGTAGAAATCAATGAGATAAATAAATGAACAAACAAAATAGAAAATCAGGTCCTTGGAAAAAGAAAAGCTGGTTCTTGGAAAATCAATAAAATTTAGAAGCCTCTGCTTATACTGACCAGGAAAAAAGAAGACACAAATGATCAACATCAAGAATGAAATAGGTACATCATTGCTGATGCCATGGACATTAAGAATATTAATAGAGAATATCATGAATAACTTTATCCCGTAAATTTTACCTAATGATATAGACAAATTCCTTGATAGACACAAATGACCAAACCTCACTTAAGAAGAGAGATAACTTCAGTTGCCTTATGTTTATAGTTAAAAACCCTTCTACACAGAAAACTCTGGATCCAGATAGATTCATTGGTAAATTCTACATATTTAGGAAGAAATGTATTTCCAGTTCAGTACCAACTCAAAAAAAAAAAAAAAGAAGAAGGAAATTTTCCAAGTCATTTTATGAGTCTAAATTACCCTGATAGCAAAAACAGACAAGACATTACAAGAAGGGGAAAAAAAATATATGCTCATATACTAAAGTGGAAAATCCTTGAAAATATTAGCAAATTAAACCCAGCAATTATAAAAAGAATAACATATGATGGCCACAAATCATGATCAAGTAGGGTTTGTCTTAAGAATGCAAATTTAGTTTAAAATTGGGATGTCAACCAATGCATTTCTCCACATAACTGAAAATAGGAGAAAATCATGTAATCATCTACTGCACTTGATGGAAAAACACATATGACAAAATTCAGTTTCCATGCATGACGAAACCTTCCTGCAAACTTTCTCAATCCGTGATTGTAGACTCTAATAAAACATAGCAAAGTAAACAAACAAACAGAAAATCACATGAGGCTAACTAACATTTAGTGGTGAAATAGTGAATTTTTTTGTAAAATCTAGCATATGGTAAGGATTTCCACTGTCACTACATTTTTTTTCAGCGTTTTGGTCAATGGTCTAGTGGAATAAGACAAGAATGAGAAAAGTCATAAAGATTGGAAAGGAAAAAGTCAAACTATATTTGCTGATTACATAGCTATGTAAAAATTTCTAAGAAATCTACAAGGAATTTTTAGGATAACAGGTCAATGTACAGATTTCAAATGTGTTTCTATATATACTAAAAACAGTTGGAAAGTTTAGTTTTAAAAACCACATCATATATAGCAGCATCATAAAACAGAATTCTTAGGAATAAGAATAATAAATAAGACCTTTACACTGAAAACTACAAAACATTGTTGAGAGAATATAAACAAGATTTAAATGTCGTGGTGCACCATATTCATTGATTGGAAGACTCATTATTGTTAAAATGTTCTCCCTAAGTTGGTTTATAAATTGAATATGATCCCAGTTAAAATTGCAACAGCCAGTACCATGCTGTTTTGATTACCATAGCCTTGTAGTATAGTTTGATATGAGGTAGTGTGATACCTCCAACTTTATCTTTCTCAAGATTGCTTGATGATTTGTGGTCTTTTATGATTCCATATAACTTTTAGGATTATTTGTTCTAGCTCTGTGAAGAATGCCATTGATATACGATAGCGATTGCATTGAATTTATAGATTGCTTGGGGTAGTATAGACATTTTTAATTGTTAATTCTTCCTATCGATGAGCACAATATATGCTTTCATTTACTTGTATCTTCCGTTTCTTTCTTCAGTGTCATAGTTTTCCAAGTATAGGTCTTTTACTTCCTCGGTTAAATTTATTCCTAGGTGTTTTTTTTTATGCACTTGTAAATGGGATTGTTTTCTTAATTTCTCTTTTTGATAGTTCGTTATTGTGTATAAAAATGCAACCAATTTCTGAATGTTAATTTTGTACCCTGCTACTTTACTGAATTCATTGATCAGTTCTACTAGTTTTTTGGTGGAATCTTTGGGGTTCTGGCTATATAGTATCATGTCATCTACAAATAAGGACAGTTTTACTTCTTCCTTTCCAATTTGGATGTCTTTTATGTCCTTTTCTTGTCTGAATGCTGTGAATAGGACTTCCAAAACTAGGTTGAATAAAACTGGTAAAAGTAGACATCCTTGTCTTCTTTCTGATTTTAAGGAAAATGCTAATAGCTTTTCCTCATTAAGTATGATGTTAGCTCTGGGCTTGTCACATGTGGCCTTTATTATTTTGAGATGTTTTCTCCATTCCCACTTTGCTGACTGTTTTTATTATAAATGGATGCTGGATTTTGTCAGACGCTTTTTCTGTATCTGTTGATATGAACATATGATTTTTTATCTTTCATTTTGTTTATATGGTGTATCATATTAATTGATTTGTGGATATTGGATCAACCTTGCATCCCAGAAGTATATCCCACTTGATCATGGTATATGATCTTTTTCATGTGTTGCTGAATTCAGTTTGCTAATCATTTCTTGAGGATTTTTGCATCTATGTTCATCAGGGATATTGGCCTATATTTCTCATTTTTTGTGACATCTTTGTTTGGTTTTGGAATCAAGGTAACAGTGGCCTCATGCAATGAACTTAGGAGGCTTCTCTCCTCTTGAATATTTTGTAATAGTTTGAGAAGAATAGGTGTTAATTCTTTTTTGAATGTTTGGTAAAATTTACCTGTGAAGCCATCTAGCCTAAGACTTTTGTTTATTGAGAATTTTTGATTGCTGATTCTATTTCGTTCATGGTGATCAATTGTTTCAGATTTTCTGTTTCTTCTAGATTCAATCTTGGAAGATTGTATGTTTCTAAGAATTGATCCATTTCTTTCAGTTTACACTATTTGATGGTGTGTAATTTCTCATGGTATTTTCTTATAATCCTTTGTATCTTGTGGTATTTGTTGTCACTTCTCTTTCACTTCTGATTTTATTTTTTTGGGTTCCGACTTTTATTCTTGATGAGCCTGGTTAAAGGTTTATCAATTTTGTTTATCTTTTCAAAGAACCAGGTCTTGGTTTCATTGGTCTTTTGTGTTGTTTTTTTTTTTTTAAGACTGTTTTATTTCCACTCTGATCTTTATTATTTCCTTTTTTATCACTTTAGGCTTCATTCGCTATTCTTTTTCTAGTTCCTTTAAGAGTAGTGTTAGATTGTTTATTTGAGATTTGTCTTGTTTCTTGAGGTAGTGCTATGAATTTTCCTTTTCAGACTGCTTTTGCTGTGTCCCATAGATATTGGGTCATTGTATTTTAATTTTTGTTTGTTTTAAGGCATCTTTTGATTTTTTTCCTGTATCCCATTGCTGACCCACTCATTATTTGGTAGCATGTTATTCAGCCTCCATGTGTTTGTGTGTTTTTCAGTTTTTTTCTTGTAATTGATTTCTAGTTTCATAGTATTGTGGTCAGAGAAGACACTGGATATGATTTAAATCTTCTTAAATTTATTGAGGTTTGTTTTGTGGCCTAAATTTGGTCTATCTTGGAAAATGTTTCATATTCATTTGAAAAGAATGTATATTCTTCTTTGGGGTGGAAAACTCTAAAAATATCAATTAACTCCACCTGGTCTAGTGTGTTATTTAAGTGTCTTGTTTCCTTGTTGATTTTCTGTCTGGAAGAGCTGTTCATGGGTGTTAAAGTCTCCTACTATGACTGTATTACTGTCAATCTCTCCTTTTATCTCAATCAATATTTGCTTTATATATTTAGGAGCTCCTATGTGGGGTGCATAGATGTTTGCTAAGGTTATATTCTCTTGTTAGATTGATCCTTTTATTATTATGTAATGTCCTTCTTTGTCTCCTATTATAGTCTTTGTTTTAAAGTCTATTTTGTCTGATGTAAGTATTGCTACCCCAGCTTTTTTTACATTTCTGTTTGCATGAAGTATCTTTCTTTATCCCTTTACTTTTAGACTATGTGTGTCTTTTTATCTAGAGGGTCTCTTGTAGACTACATATGTATGAGTCTTGTTTCTTCTGCATTCAGCTACACTATGTCTTTTGAGTATAGTATTTAATCCATTTACATTTAAAGTAATTACATTTAAAGTAGCACATAGTTATTGCCATTTCATTGTTCATACTTTTTATCTTCATTAGTTTGTTTTCTCCTTTTTTTTTTTTTAAAGATTTCTATTGGGGAATTGGGGAAGGGGAACAGTGTTAGAGAATTGGGGAAGGGGAACAGCCAAGTTGTCCTTCAATCTTAGTTGTGAAGGGCACAGCTAGCTCAGTTCCAAGTACAGTCACCATCCAGCCATCCATTGTCAGCTCTCGGTTGCTCAGATCAAGATGCCATGTTCAATCTTAGTTGCAAGTGGGCATAGCCCACCATCCCATGTGGGAATCGAACTGGCAACCCTGTTGCTCAGAGCTCGTGTTCTTAACAAACTGAGCCACTTGGCCAGCCCTCTCCTTTCTTCTTAAAGAAGTCCTTTTAGCATTTCCTGTAATACTGGTTTGGTGGAAATTAATTCCTTTACCTTTTTCTTCTCTGAGAAACTCTTTATCTCTCCTTCAGTTTTAAATGACAGCCTTGCTGAGTTGAGTAGTCTTGGTTGTATGCCCTTGCTTTTCATCACTTTGAATATTTCCTGTCACTCACTTCTGGCCTGCAAAGTTTCTGTTGAGAAATCAGCTAATATTCTTATAGGAGCTCCCTTGTTAGTAACTAGTTGTCTTTGTCTTGCTGTTTTTAAGAGTCTCTTTATTTTTAACCTTTGCCATTTTAACTATGATGTGTATTGGTGAGAGATGGTTTGGGTTCATCTTATTTGGGACTCTGCACTTTCTGGGCTTGTATGTCTATTTCCTTTACCAGGTTGGGGAAGTTTTCAGTAATTATTTCTTTGAATAGGTTCTTGATCCCTTGCTCCCTCTCTTCTTCTTCTTCTGGTGCTCCTATGATGCGATATTACTGTAATTGATGTTGTCCCACATGTCCCTTAAACTGTCTTCATATTTTTATTTTTTATTGTTTAGTTTTGTTGTTCCAATTGGGTGTGTTCTGCTACCTTGTCTTTTAAACTGCTAATTCGATTGTCTGCTTCATCTAGTTGGCTGGGGATACCTTCTAGTGTATTTTTCATTTCAGTTATTGTATTCTTTATTTCTGACTGGCTCTTTTTCATGGCTTCTATATCCTTCATTATGCTTGCTATCTCTTTTTTCAAATTCTCACTAAGTTCTTTAAGCATTCTTGTAATCAGTGTTTTAAACTCTGTCTCTGGTAGGTTGGTTGCCTCCATTTCATTTAGTTTCATTTCCGGATGTTCCTCCTCTTCTTTTGGAGGGCACATGTTTTTTTGGGGGCACACAGTCCTCATTCTGGCTGTTGCTGTATGTTTGCTTCTATGCATTAGGTAGATCTCCTATGTCTTTCAGTCTTTGCTGAATGGCCTTATGTAGCATGTGTCCTGTGTAGTCCAGTGGTGCAATCTCCCTGATCTCCTGTGCATGTGTTCCAGGAGTGTCCCTAGTACATTGTATGTGTTCTCCTGTTGTAGTTGAGCCTTTACTACTTTTGGCATGTCAGTGAGTGGGACTGACTTGCAGGCTGACTGACTGTAAAGATTGGCTACACCCACTGTGTATGCTGCTGTGTGGAGCTAACCCCTTAGAGAAGGCTTTGCCCCTGTGGGCTCTTGTGCCTGTTGAGACCCACTTTGAGTGTGCTGCTTTGGGGCTAACCAGGTAGTGTTCTGGTGTGGTCTGAAGCTGATGTCTGGGTGTGTTTTTTCTGGTTCTCTTGGGCGGGATGCCAAGGCAGGGCAACTTCAGCCTTGCCTGTTACTGGCCTGTGGCTACCTGGTAGGAGCCTCAACGCTATATGTGGTTGGCCACTGCCTGTGCTACACTCAGAGGCATGTCGGGGTGGCCTTGCTGTGAACTGAGGCTGGCTTCCACCAGTAGTGGACTGGAGGCAGCACAGCAGAAGGCCCAGGGCCCCCCAGGTCTATTGCCACCCACCAGCTGCCCATAGGCCCAGCCATTGAAAGAGCCTCCTTAGTTGCATAGGCTGGGCTGGTTGATCTAGTGTTGAGAGTCCTCTTGGTGATACAGCACTAGCCGGGTAGGGTAGAGTTCAAGGGAGTCACAAGTTTTTACAAAGTTAATGCAGACTCATTTCTTACGCCAGTGCCCAGCCTGTGACCACCTTGCACAGCGCTTCCAGAACTCTGCAGCCAGCCACTAACTCAGGCTCACAGATTCCCGAAAGCTGCCCCCAGGTGGCTGCAGTGCAGTTTTTCGGTCACTATCCACCGCCAAAATCTCCCCGTTGTGGATTGTCTGCTGCTGTGAAAGACCTCCAGAGCATGTGTGGCAGAACCAGCCACCCAAGCACCCAGAGTGCCACTGGCAATGCAATTCTAGGTGGGCAATTTTATCAATTTTACTAGTGTTCTCAACACATTTTATTTTGGGTTGCTAATACTCTGATATGTGTGTTTTCTGTTTGACTTCTCTTTATTATGTCGTTTCTCTTTCTTTTGTGATTTATTCTTTGATCCATGGGTTATTTAGAAGAGTATTTTAATTTCTAGTTATTTTATCTAGATTTCTATGGATTTTTTAGTTATGTTTTGTTTCTGATTTCTAGTTTAATTCCACTGTGGTTGAAGGTTCCTGCATCTATATTCATCAGAGATGTTGGCCTGTAATTTTCTTTTCTTGTAGTATTCTTGTCTTGCTTTGGTATCAGCATAATGGCAGCCTAGTGAAATGAATTTGGAAGGATTCCCTTCTCTTCCATTTTTTATAAGAGTCTAAGAAGGATTGATATTAATTTTTCTTAAAGTGTTCGGTAGAATTCACCAGCGAAGCTGTCTGGTCCTGGACTTTTTATTTGTTGGCAGGTTTAAATTCCTTACTAGTAATGGATCTGTTTGTTTATATTTTCTGTTTCCCCCTGATTCAATCTTGATTGTATGTTTCTAGGAATTTATCCATTTCTTCTACATGGTCTAGTTTGTTGGCATTTAATTGTTCATAGTAGACTCTTATGATTCTTTGTATTTGTGGTATCAGTTGTAATATCTCCTCTTTTGTTTCTAATTTTATTTATTTGAGCCTCTCTCTTTTCCTTGGTGGGTGGCATCTACTCTTTTTCCATATAGATATGAACAGTGAAGCTGACCCCATCCCCAGCTTTAATCTTATCCCGTTAAGGTAATCTCATTACCCCTACCAGAGACTGGTTTAGAAATAGACATGTGATTCAGTTCTGTCCAGTGAGATCTGTGGGGTAATATCCTGAGAGACTTCTGGTAAAGATCACCTCTCTTAAAAAAAAATAAAGGCAAAGGAAAAGGTGGTATGCTGACTCCTAGAACCAGTACATTATGGAATTTATAATTGACTTCTTGTTACAGGAAATATTTAGGTATTTCCATTTAATTTATAATTCAATAGATTAAATATACATTTTTAACAGAGGGGAGGGTATTGATTTAAAAACTATCAGAGAGTATATTTGGCAAAAATAGAAAATCCAACTATCAGTTGTTTGTTGCTGGGCATTTTTTTGTTAGTGTTTATTTGTTTTTAACAAGTGGGGATTTATTTGTCTCAGGCATCAAGAAGTTTGGAGACAGGGACTTAGTGATGTTTGAAGTACCCAGACTCTTTTTCTCTTTTTGCATCCTTAGCTTTCATTCCCATGCTTGTTACTTCTTGGTTAAAGATGGCTGCTGCACCTCCAGGCAGAGGGTAGGGAAAGGCCAGTGGACAGAGGGCATCCCAGCTGAGTCTGCCTGCTTTTATCAGACAAACAGAAGCTTTCCTGGAAGCTCCAGTAGGAAATCTGGGATATTGTGTTTTATTGCCTATTATTTGCAATGTATCTATTTAACCTCTCTTCTCAAATTTAGCTCCAACTATTTTCAGTAACGTTTCTATTGTTTGCTTATGTTTTATAAACTAAAGTTAGTATTTTAGGCTCACTAGGTAAGACATTTAATTTTCTTTATCCAAAATTAGGACTTCTGAGTGAATATGTAAATCTGGGCTAAGTTCCTACAAATTACTATTTTTCATATGAACCAGGCATTGTGATAACTTCAAAATGAGTTTCATAGTCTTGTGTAGTTTTTCTATGTGTAGTTTTTCTATCTGAGGAAGAACAGAAGACCTATTGAACATTTGAACTAAACTCCATTATCAGAATTATAATACAAACTACCTTTTTTTCAGGGTCCCTTTTGAGACAGGAGATTCACAGTCCATTAAAAGGAAAACTGAGCAGTGTTTAAATTTAATACCTGATATTGCATTCAGGATTTATCTGCACAGACTTAGCTGTTCTTAAATTGTATACTGGACTGTTTCCTTACATCCCCCTCCTGCCATCACCTCAGTCCTGTTCACAGGCTTGTTTATCTCAGTCATTGAGATAAATCATTGTCTTAAACATTCAAAGGATAATTGAAAAGTAAAAGAAAATGTGGTTTCCTGTTAAGTGCTGGAGGTGGAAATGCCTGCTCTAGACAAGGTGGAGCCATGCTTTGGAAGGAGTAGGATGCAGACTAGACTGGGGCAGGGAGTGACACCCGATAACGGAGTTGGAATTGGATGGAATGCAGCCATCAGTCTTTGCTGATCGATGGGGAGTAGGCCTTGATTCACAGTACACCTCATTGTAGAATTCTGGATCTAGGATGGATGTGGAAAAAATAGTTTCTGACACTGCTAAGCTGAATGCTGGTTTAAGTTCATCTCAATAATTGAAGAAAATAAATGAAGTTTTCATGTTTGTTTTACCTACCGTATTGTTATCCACTGGGCCTAGAGAGGCCAGAGATCATAAGGGCACAGGTGAAGTATGTATGCTTCAGGATTATTTTGGAAGAAAAAAACAAAATAAATATACTGTTTCACTAATGTTTATCACTCTCCCATTTTATGGTATGTAACAGGATCTCTCTTTGTATATGACTTTTATTCTTCCTGATCTTATTGTTCAGTAGGAGAGGAGTAGGAAACCAGATTAGTTTATTTCTGCATCTGAACTAGAGAAGAAGAAAACTCATTAGTAACTCTAATAGTTACATTGCCATGAATTTTTGTTTGTTTGTTTTGTTTTTTGGAGGGCAGTGTCACTGGCCCTCATATGTGGGACCCGAACTGGGGCCGCTGGCTTCCCAAGCGCTTAACCCCCGTGCCACTCAGCCGGCCCTTGCCATGAATTTTTAATGCAGTGTTTAAAAAGTTATTTACAGTTATTGTGGACTATATTGCATGTTGACGCTAATTGGAAACAGTGACCAGATTCTTAATCATTATCAGGAAACTGCATTCAGAGAATGAGAAGGACACCCCCACTGGATGAATTGCAACCACCACCATATCAAGATGACAGTGGTTCTCCCCATCTCTCATGTACACCCTCAGAAATTGGGGACAGTAAGTGTGAATTTTCCCACTGCAGCAACAGTCCAAGATGCTCCTATAACAAGTGCCCAAGTGAAGGAAGCACAGGTCATGAAATAGAAAGTTTTCATACTAAAGGATATGAAGAAGATGTGCCAAGTGACAGCACTGCAGTCCTGAGCCCAGAAGTAAGTAAAAGCACACAGAATTTTTTAATGAATGTTATTTGAAGGATAATAATCCTGTGCCTCAACTCTTAGTGAGAAGGGGGAATGAGAGAGGTAGAAGAGGGTGAAGGAAAAAGGAAAATTGGTTTCTGACACTGCTAAGCTCAATGCTAGTTTATCTATTTTCTTCATTTATTTTCTTCAATCACCAAATATATGGTGACAGAAGGAGATTTGACTTTGGGGTGGTGAAGACACAATGAGATATATAGATGATGTATTGGAGAATTGTACACTTGAAACCCATATAATTTTCTTAACCAATATCACCCTAATAAGTTTAATTTAAAAAAGAAGGATTTGTCACTCTCTTGTTCTTTATGATTTATGGTACCACTTTCTATCCTAGATCTAATCTTTATCCAGCAGACTTATCAAGGGTGTCCCAACCATTTTCCAACTCCCCCTAAAGGAACATGGGTACTAAAAACTGAGAGCAATACACAAAATATTAAAAAACTATCTTCCTCCAAGTTTCAGCCTCAAGATAGTTGTTTGTTTTGTTTTGTTTTGTTTTTTTAAAGATTTTATTGGGAAATTGGGGGAGGGGAACAGACAAGTTGCTGTCTTTTTGTTCTTCAGTCTAGTTGTGGAGGACATTGCTTCACCGGCCGATGTTGGTATCGTCGTTGTGCTTGGCAGATCGGTTGCCGGCCTCTGGAAGGCTGCGTACAGCTGCTCTTGGCAGCTCACACTGGCTGCCAGCCACTCACGCTGGCTGCCGGCCACTCACTGTAGCCTATGGCAGCCCACTGCAGCAGGGGCTGCAGCTATGCTGTCCCAGGGACTCACAGCAGCCCAGCTCCAGGAAGAGCTGTTGTTCACCATCCTAGCTGTAGAGGACAGTGTTACTGGTCCTCATGTGGGATCTGAACCGGGGTCCCTGGCGTCCCAAGCCAGCTCCTAACCAATGAGCCACTCGGCTGGCCCTTTTTTGCTTTTTGTTTTTTTAATTTTAACATTTTATATAAAACACTCTGGAATTATTTACCTGTTTCTTTTATCTTAAGATTCTTATTTATGTTTGTGTCTTTTAAAAAATAATTTTAGGGCCGGCCGAGTGGCGCAGTGGTTAAGCGCTGGCTTGGGAAGCCAGCGGCCCCGGTTCGGTCCCACATATGAGGACCAGTGACACTGCCCTCAAAAAAAAAAAAAAAAAAAAAATCATTTTATCTTGGAACTTTTACTATTGGGAGACTGCCCATTCATGCTTTACAAGTTTTTCAAAATAACATTTTTGCATTTTTAAATCATAGAATGTGGAAGAGAGAACTCATGCTCAGCTCTACTAATGAAATTTGAATTCATGACATCATGCATTCAGAGTGGTTGATTGGTTGTGTTTTAAGTTATTTCCTTTTTTGGAGCAAAAATGGGAAAATGACAAAAAATAGGGGTGTTGCACTTTTAAAGTCTTTCCATGTTCTGAACAGGATTTGTTCTAATCTGAAAGTTTTTATAAGGCAGTATTAACCTTTAATATTTACTTTCTTTTAGATTGCAAGTTTTTACAACTTTTGTCCCAGGCAACATTTTGTAAAACTATAATGTGTCAGGATTTTTACTAGGTGAATTTTCATCTACTGCAGAAGTTAAATAATGGAGGGAGAGCTGTGAAAAGATTTTTCTTAATTTTTAGTTTATCTTATATAATTTCTAAAAATGATTTTTATCTGTCACTATTTTTCTGCTATTTCTAGTAGTACAGTATCTAACAGAAGAAAATTCCACTATGGTATTTTAAGTTTAATACATCAGTATTTCATGAGTTTTCACAAAGAATGTTTCTCTGTGTTTTATATCTGAACACATTTGAGACAGCTGTTTTGTAGGTTTGCAAACTATGTAGATAGTTAACAAGTTAATGGTGAAGCCTGGAGTTTGGAATCAACAACAACAATAATAGCTATCACCAACTGTGGCAGAAATTTTGGACTCATTTAATACATAACTCATTTAATTCTGACAACCTCGTCTTCAGGAAGTTATTATTTGTTTTACAAATGAAAACAAGATTCAGACAGTTAAGAAACTTGCCCAAGTGTAAGCAGTACTTAAATGGTGCAACTTTAATTCGAACCCATGTGTGCCTCACTGCAAAACAGTGCTCTTAACAACTGTATTATATTGCCCTTTTTGACCTAAATTGTGTGGGAAATTGCTTTTATGCGTTGGAACCTTCCAGGTACACCACCAGGCAAGCTATCCCAGAGGACTCACAGACCAAATTAAGATGCTCAAATTACACTCGTGTGTGTGTGTGTGTGTGTGTGTGTGTGCGCGCGCTCGTGCATGTTTTACTCTGGTTCAAATAAAAAGCAAGAAGTAAGAGGATAACGATGAAGTAGGTTAACACACTTGGGCTGGGATGCCGCTAGGGACAGGTTGCAGAACCACATGATGTGAATGTGCATGCACATGTCCCATCTCACTCTTTCTGTTCCATCAGCATTATCCAGTTACAGTGTGGTAACAAGGACAAGAGCTGAGATTTAAACAGAGGTGCTAAGGGCCAAAAACACATGACTTGTTTCATGGGAGAGATGCAGGGACAAGTACACCTGGTCACCAGTGAAACTTGCCAGTTAGCCTACTAAAGAAACAGGGTTTATCTACATTTCTTAAATATTTAATAGATCACATGGGTGACAGAGCTTTCAGCCCAGAGGAGACATGATCATGGTTTGGGCTTTCATCCCTTTTCATAGGTAATACTCATTTCTTCTATCATATTTTCTATTTATTCTGTCTATCTTTAACATATCTTAGACATTATTAGCTTAGTTACTAGCTATGTTTAACACATCTTCAGAATCCTGCCTGTGTCTCTTAAGTTACTTCCTGATTCATTATCTATAATTAACACAGCCTGTGAGTTTTGCCCACATTTCAGAAGCTGCTAAGTTGCTATTTGTGTAATTCTTACGCGTCTCCTCTCTCCTGCTTGGTTTTGTGTCTTCAGTAGCAGAACTGAATATATTCAAACAATAGAGCAAATGCCCATTACATAAATATTTAGACCCTGGTAGCCTATGTTAGTATAAAATTCACTCATGTGTTTTTTCAAGTTTATTTTGCTTTCCACTATTCCTTTAACACACATTAATCAAACACAGAATTCTTACTTTCATCTTGGTTTCATTCAGTATATAGCTAGAATTAGCTATCCACATGCACTATTTTTTAAAATTGATTGATTTATTATTTTTTATTAGTTTCAGGTGTACAAAACAATGCACTAGTTATACTTTTCACCCCTCACAAAGTGACAACCCCCTCCCCCAATCCACCGCCCCCCTCCAATATCATACATATCATACATATCATACATAGATATCATACATATCTATTACAATTCCATTGACTCCACTCCCCACACTGTACTCCACATCGCATTTATATATATATATATATATATATATATATATATATATATATATAAAATTACAGTTGACATACAATATTATTCAACTTCAGCTTCAGTGCAGTGGTCAAGCATCTACACCGTCCATGAAGCAGTCTCCCTAACAAGACATGTGTCCATCTGATATCCTACAAAATATTTACAACATTATTAATAATATTCCCAAACTGTCTTTCTATGGAACTGGGAGAGGAGTGAGGGTTCAGAAGAATTCCCTGGTGAGGAGTTCATAAACGCTGATGCTAGCTGAAGATTATTCAAAACTTTGATTAAGGCACTTCGAAAAGAAGAATTATTTGCTAATTGACTATTTGCAGAACACAAATACTAGCTCATCTCTGTAGTTCCCACTCTTTTAACCCTTGGTTTCATAAGAATTGTCATAATGCTTGGAAAAAAAAAAAAAGGCACCAAGAGAAAATTCAGAAATAGCTATCTAGAACCTTATAAAAAAATGTTTTTGCCTTGAAAATCTTAACTGTTGTGACACTATTTTAGAAAATATTTAATTGAAAAATCAAAGTCATATAATTAATCATCTTTAATTACCATTATGAGTGGCATGCATTAAAACACTTTGCTCCAAACTGTAAATTTTTTTACAGAGTAGGAATACATTTATCTTGATTTAATCTTATTGTGTAAAAAAAACCCAATTCTTTTATGAAACTTTGTTCCCTCTCCCAAGTATTGTTTTTCATTTGTCACCTGTTTTTTTTCATACATATTACTAAGTGTCACTGGAAGGTAAACATGTAAGATTTATAAAGTCAGACTTGGGTCTTTTTGGTTCTCTACTGCATTTCTCCCACTTAAATTAGGACCTGACACCTAGGAGATGTAATAGTGAGGGTACATGTTAAGTTGCTATAACAAGGAGTCTAGTGCAATGGCTAAAAATGACAGATTACATGTCTTTCACTAACAACATCCAGGGTGAGTAGGTGCTTTTCCTCTACAGTATCATTCAGGGACCTAGCTCCTTTTTTGTCACTCTGCCATCCCCTAGGGCAGGGGTCGGCAAACTGTGGCTTGCAAGCCATGTACAACTCTTTGGATACGTTCTGTCTCAAAAGTTTGCTGACCCCTGGAAGAGCCATTCCTGTCCCTCACAACAATTTAAAAGTTATTCGAGAACCATAAATATATTTTTACAACTAAGGAAAATTTAAAGTAATATTATAGATGAAACTATGATAGTTTTGTTTTCATTTTCAATTTTACTTCAGAGCTACATATATGTTTGCAAAGAGCCGCATGTGGCTTGCGAGCCACAGTTTGCCAACCCCTGCCTAGGGTGTTGTTCTAACACCATGGTCCATGCTAACCCATACATCCTGTATGTGTGCCTGCTCTTCCATGGGAAGGGCAAGAGTGAAGGGCAAGTAATATTTTTATAAACCTGATCAGGACATTTCATACGTAACTTCTATTTGCCTCCCATTGACCAAAGCTGAGTCTCATGGTCGTATAAGCTATGCGGAAAGTTTTGAAGTATCATCTGCTGTGAAACAATGAGTTTCTGGCTATACGTCGAGTAGTTCTTTTGAGAAATACAAAAAGAGAAGTCTGGGAGTCAGTAGTAGTGACTAGTGGGCACTAAGTGAAAACTAAGAAAATTTGAGTAACTTGTAAAATAGGTCCACATTGTAAAATGAAAAACATTTAAGATGTATTAAAATACTTGAATGAGCAAGTGGTGTAGTTGAAAGGTCAGAGATCAAGGTTTGGCACTGTCAATAACCAGCCCAAACTCCTATTACATTCCAGATATTTACACTGGTAGGCATTTGAGACAATTCCAGAGAAAATGCATATAATTTCTTTTAATCTCATAATTAAAATGAACAGATTTGGTGTTTTTTGAACTTTTGAAATGTGTATTAGTCTGCCATTTTCAACAGTAGTTAATATTAGAAATACCATGTATTTTTAAATTCTGATTTGGCTGCAAATATTTTTGATGACTTTGTATTTATAGTTGCATATTTCACATTTCCATCAATTTTCAAGCCTAAATGTGTTTACATTCTATTACAGATGGGGGTGTTTTAGAACAAACTCTGAAAATGGAACCAGTTTTTTTCAGTAGCATTATACATTTATGTTCTGTTTCTCCCCAGCATAATGTTGAGCTGTCAATTGCATTGTTTACAATGTTGAAAGTAAAATTTAGTAGTTTCCTACAAAGGAATAGAGATACACTTTGAAGTATATATTTTCAATTCTTGTAAAAACATATATCCAACTTTCTCAAAATTGTGAAGGTGTGTTCACCACCCAGAGTCAGTCGTCCTTCCATGCAATATGCAGATGATGTCTTTTAGAATGTACACTGGAAACCCATATAATTTTACTAACCAATGTCACCCCAATAAATTTAATTAAAAAATGTTTTAAAGGGGGAAAAATGATGATGTGAATATTAAATTCTGTGTCTTTATGATACGTTTTTGAGTTTAACCTATGACTTATACTACTCTGGCCATGTAGGGTAGCTTCTGATTGTAGTTGACTGTTAATATTATTACTTTCTTTGTGGGAGCAAATCAAAACAGTTTCCACGTCATCTTCCTAAAGAAATATCAGGTATTTATTTACATGCTGGATTAAATAATAGTGTTAAAAGCAGAAAATGTTTAAATTTACTTTTTTAGGACATATCAGCTCAAGGATCGTCTTCACAGCTTCCTAAACCTTTTGATCCTGAGCCAGAAGCTAAATATGGCACACTGGATGTGACTTTTGACTATGACTCACAAGAACAGAAGCTTCTGGTAACGGTGACAGCCGTCACAGATATCCCAACATATAACAGGACAGGTGGCAACTCATGGCAAGTACACCTTGTTCTTCTACCTATAAAGAAACAGAGAGCAAAAACCAGCATCCAGAGAGGACCATGCCCTGTCTTCACAGAAACATTCAAATTTAATCATGTTGAATCGGAGATGATTGGAAATTATGCAGTTCGGTTTAGACTGTATGGTGTACATCGCATGAAAAAAGAAAAGATTGTGGGGGAAAAGATTTTTTATTTAACAAAATTGAATCTTCAAGGGAAAATGTCATTACCTGTGATATTGGAACCTTCTTACAATCATTCTGTGAGTATCTGATCAAATAGCTTGAATACAGTTTAAGTTCATGGTATATAACATGCACAATTTTCAAAATCTGTGATAAACCCAACAACTTTTTCAGTCTATTTTTTACATAGTAGTTATACCTTTACAAAATTTCTAAGTCCTGGATAGGTAGGTATAATTTTTTTCTCATCTATAAAAGTGGCCCTTGAAGATTATATATGATTTATTTTATGTATTTTATTTTATTCTTTACAGAGCCTAGCCCAGTGTCTTAAACATTTGTTTCTTTGTTAAACATTTATTAGATGGTTGATTATGACATCATCTGAACTCCGTATAAAATTTGTTGTTTTCTTTCCAGGTTAAAACTAGATGATACAGTAAGAACTATCTTGCTCCGTATCTTCTTTGGTATACTGCCGAAATTATTTGCTCTTCTAGAATATGTACTGCTGCCTAGCTCAGATTATCTGTCCAGAACTGCTATGAAATTATTTTCAAAAGTTCAAAAAAAAAAAGGCCTCTTTTCACTCTTGCAAACAAAGATTTTGTAGGATTTCTGGGAGAATACTTAAGTTTAGTACTATGGTCTGTTCTCCCATTTCTCTTTTTCCCTCCAAGTTCTAATCACATACAAGTCCCTCTCACCATATTTTTAACTAAATTCCCACAAGCCCTTGTGGTTCACGGGAGAGCTGCACTGTTTATTTAAACCAGGGAGATACATTATGCCAAATAGTTATTTAGATTATGAGAAAATCTGTGATACGCTGTAAATGTAAATTATGAAAAACTATATTTACTCCTCTGTTATACTGACTAAAGACATTTTTATAATATAAACAGATTTTTAGAATAGATTTATTTTTTTAAATAATGGTATAATATTTTAAGGTTGTTTTTAAGTTTTTAAATGTGTAAGCATAAGTCCAAGGTTAGTCTCATTGAATTTATACCATGCAGCATTTGATCTTACAGGTCCTTCATTCATAGTAGAACCATATACCATTTTAGCAATTTATCACTCAGACCAAATAATGAGAAAGTTTATAAATTATATTAAGAATGGCAGAGTATTCAGTTTGGCTTCTTTCCTCAGAAAAAATTGCCTGCACTTTTTCTGTCCTCTGATAAACTACTGATATCATTTTTTAAAAAGGTATTTCCCAAAAATGTCAGTTCTGAAATTTAAAATTATACCAAGTTGTCAATTTTCCCAATAATGGCTAAACATTATCCTACAAACCCTAAGGTTATACTATATTTACTGTCACCTTTAAGTTTTTAATTTTTAAAGGTTGAAAGTGTTTGGGGCAGATAACTTGTGTCTTTAGTTACATAGGTCCATATATCAGAAGAATTTTGCACAGAAGTTGTACTTAATGGATCACATCAAGAGCTATATCCTCACCAGGTTTAGATGATTTAGATAAGATTTTGGAGTTTAAAATAATGAGATTTAGATTCCAATGTTGAGACTTTTTATTTTGAACTGACAGTGTAATAGGATGAGACTTTTAAGAACCTTGGGCTGGGGTGAATACGTTTTACATGTGGGATGTGTGTGAATCATGGGGACTAGAGGGCAGACGGTGGTAGACGGAATTTTAAGATCACCCCCATGCCCTTCATTCCCTGGTATTACTCCTGTGTTATGGCATGGTATGTGGCAAAGGGATTTTGAAGATGTAATTAAGATTACTTATCAGTTGACATTAAGATAACATATTTTCTGGGTGGGCCTAACCCAAGTATGTGAACCCTTTAAAAGCAAAGAGTTTTCTCTGATTGGTAGTAGAAAAAAATAGATTTAAAGCATGAGAGGGATTCAACATGACGTTCTTTGGTGCTGAGGGGGAGGAGTCCATGGTAGGAAGACCTAAGAGCAGTCTCTAGGAGCTAAGAGAGAGGCCTCTAAGCTCTGGTCAACTGCCACCAAGAATGTAGAAACCTCAGTTCTACAACTGCAAGGAACTGAATTTGGACAACACCTGAATGAACATGGAAGATTTTTCCCCAGAGCCTCTTGACAGGAGCACAGCTGAGCCAAAACCTTTATCACAGCCTTTTGAGATCCTTGGCAGAGAACCAAGTTGGACCTACCCAGACTTCTGACCTACAGAAACTATGTGATAATTAATGGGTGTTTTAAAAGCTACTAAATTTGTGGTAACATCAATAGAAAACTAATATAGTTCACAGGACCTAAAATATTACTATCTAGCTCTTTTCAGAAAAAGTTTGCTAACCTCTCCTCTAGGCAACTAGAAATTGAATATCAGATGTGCAAATCACTTCTTTGGTTGAGGTGAATACTCATATAGTCAGATAAACATTCTGTAAGTCTACTTTCATATTGCTGGAACATTCTTTACCAATTCACGAAGTCTTCAGCAAAAACCTTTATAAAATTATAAACACATATAAACTAAACTTGGAGATATCCCCTGTTTGCAACTACTTACTCCCCTGTTATTCTTCCTTAGGGCTGCTTCCTCAGCCTAGATGTATTAACTTAGAGAAATGTCTTTTTTTTTAGAAAATATTCTCTCTGTGAGATTTATATAAAGTTCAATTATTTTATTTCATTTTCTATTAAATTTATATAAAGTAAAATGGATTTCTTAAATAACGAGCTACAGTTTGATCCCATATTTTATAAAAATATTTCTATTCCTATTTCTGTTTGTATATATTCCTAGAATGATGTCTGCAAGATGTTTACTTATTAACAATTTGTGGATGGTAAAGTTTAAGGTGATTCTTTAAAACATATCTTTGTTTATTTCTGTATTACTTGGATTATTTATGATAATTATTTGTCAGTTTAAAAAAAATAGAGAGCTAGAAAAGGCCATGGAATTTGGACCCTGTTTGGTTTGATGAGGATGAGTAAACAGATGAGTTCCTATCTAGATTCTTTCAGGTAAGCAAAGGGATGAGAGGAAGGACAAGGCCTGGTGGAAAACTTTAATTTTCTTAAATTCTAGTGATAGAGGGTACTTAATATGTGCCTAGAAGTCTATATTTCATTAAGTTTGATATTGTAGTTCTATGTGAACACATAGAAGTTACAGGAAGTAGACATGGGGGTGGGTGGGATCAGCTCAGGAGTGAGAAGGGAAGGTCCTCAGGAACTCCTAGATTTAAAAATGGGAGAAAGGAAAGGTAAGGTATGAAGAAAGAGGTAGTAAAATACACAAAAGCCAAGAATGAAGTTATGAAGGAAGATGTATCAACTTTGTTAAATGCTGCCGATGGGACCAGTAATCAGAGTATTGAGAACTACCCATTGCATTTAGGATGTGGAGGTAATGGGTAGCTTTAGAGAGACCAGTTTGAGTGTGGTAGAGAGGCCAGAGTCCAAACTAGAGTGGCAGTCATGTAGACTACTTTTCCCCAAGTTTGGCTATGAAAATAGGAAGAGACAGAGGGTGGTAATTGGAAAGTGGGAGTTCAGGAAAGATGTTTTTTCAATCAGGAGAGACTTGGGTATGCTTAAATACTAATGCAAATAATATGATAAAAAGATGGAGTGGGGCCGGCCGAGTGGCACAGTGGTTAAGCTCTGGCTTGGAAGGCCAGTGGCCCCGGTTCGGGTCCCGCATGTGAGGGCCAGTGACACTGCCCTCAAAAAAAACAAACAAACAAACAAAAAAAGATGGAGTGAAGATATAGGAGAGCTAATTGAAGAAATATATGATCTATTTTGGATGAACAGAGAAGCAAAAATGTATCAAGAGATGTATTTAAATCGTGGGCCATGAAATCTAAGTGGAATAAAGAGAAAAGTGATGCTAGAAAGGGACTGATAGGAAAGGGGAAGTAGAAAGGTTAGTGGACTGAAAGTCCCAAGGATATCAAGGAACAGATATGAGAGGAATAATTGAGCAAGAAGTATGGAAAGATAGGGGACTGTGGTTAGAAAGGAGAATGTTTTCTCTTAATGTGATGTGATGGCAAGGTCCAGAGTGATGGTAGGAATGGGTATCTGAGATGGAATAAAAAGTCAAATCACTGGAGATGGATAAGTTGGTCAAGAGATGCCAGGTTCTTGGATAGGTTAACCACATGGACATTGAAATCACAAAAGTTGGTGGCAGAAGATTGAATCAAGGATCATTGTTCTCATGAAATGAAGCTGAAATGTTCAGGGAATGAAAATGAAATGTCCAGGACAGAATGTTTATGAGGATGAGATGACATGAGACTTAAAAGAAAATAGTTATTTTTTACCATAATTTTAGAGGAGCAGTGTTTGAAAAAGTAGCAGAGAACTTTGCTTCCTGCCCCTGAAGCCTTTTAGGTATGAGAGAGTAACTCGGATGAAAAGTCTACAGAGGAGGATGTATCCTCTGGGAAGAATTAGATTTCAATTAAAGAAAGTTGTTTGGGGCTTCAAAAAGGAACTAAAATACTGGAGGAGTTTATTATAGATCAGCAGTACCAAGAGGGATAGTGAAAAGATTCTGAAAAGAAGGAGCATAATGGGAGCTCATGTCAGTGAAGAAATAAAGAAAATAACAGAATGAATGTTAAAGTAAAAGAAATGGCCAGTATCGTCAGGGATTTGCCTTCATTTACATTATATCAAAATGTGATTGGGGCCAGCTGAATGGCTCAGTTGGTTAAGAGCTCGCCCAAGAGTCTGAGCTCTGAGTATCTGGGTCACCGGTTTGATTCCCGGCTCAAGCTGAGCAGCCACTGAGCTGCCAACAGGTGGCAGGATTGCTCAGCTAAAGAAAAAAAGAAAAGAAAATGTCATTGGTATTTTGATAGGGACTGCATTGACTCTGTAGATTGCTTTTGGTAGTGTGGTCATTTTAACAGTATTAAGCATTACAATCTATGAGAATGGTACATCCTTCCATTTATTTGTGTCCTCTTCAATTTCTTTCTTCAATGTCTTATAGTTTTCAGAGTACAGGACTTTCACCTTCTTGGTTAAATTTATTCTTAGGCATTTTATTTTTTTGATGCAATTGTAAATGGGATTATTTCTTAATTCCTTCTTCTGATTGTTCATTATTAATGTATAGGAATGTGACAGGTTTCTGTATATTAATTTTTATACTGCTACTTTACTGCATTCTTTTATTCTATTAATTTTGGGTGGATTCTTTAGGGAGAGATATATATATAATATCATGTCATCTGCAAATAGTGAGTTTTACTACTTCCTTTTCACTTTGGATGCTTTTTGTTTTTCATTTTTTCTTGTCTGATTGATGTGGCTAGGACTTCTAATACTATACTGAAAAATAGTGGTGAGAGTGGGCATCCAGATGTCAATCCCAATCATAATTTGAGTCTATTAGAATCTCAGGTGTCATTTAAAGTCTAATTTAAATCCTACCTTTATGAAAATGTGTTTGATTATTTCTAATATAATTTGTTATATGATCTTGTCTATCTTCGTATACCAAATATTTAGTATTGGCTATTGCTGTATAGTGTTGAATGGATGGATAAATGGGTGAGTGCATATGGTACGTACTATTTATGATAGTACTTGTTTTTGCATTTAGTCATGTTTTACTTTTACCAAACTTGTTTTATGTCTTCCTTCTAGACTTTAAACACTTTAAGAATAGAGACTGTGTTTTACTTACATGGTATTTTTCATAGAATCTAGAACATAGGTGTTCAATCAACACTTGTTAAATTGATTCGTCGACATGTTCAGATAAACCTGATCATTTTAAATTCTTACTAAGTTCCATATAACAATATTCCTTATTAGGTATCAGTATCTTTAAAATAACCCTATTAGGAATCTGTTGTGACCTAGAATCAAATAAGTATGCATCTCAAGATAATTAAATAGCAACCCATCAGGAATCGTTTCATTTTAATTAATAATTGATTAATTAGAGACATATGCTTATATAATTTCTCATTCAAGACTATAATGCCACAACCTCCTAAAAATGATCAGGCTTCCTCAAGACTTACTGTAATGATGATCTTCTTTTGGTAACTTGTAATTTTTTTTTTTTTTTTAAGATTTTATTGGGGAATTGGGGGAGGAGAACAGTGTTGGGGAATTGGGGAAGGGGACTGGACAAGTTGTTGTTCTTCAGTCTTCATTGTGGAGGGCGCCAGTCGCCATCTGGCTGCCCGTTGGCAGCTTGTGGCCTCTAAGCTCAAGGTGCTGAGTTCGATCTTTGTGGTGGGTGGGCGTAGTAACTTGTAATTTGAACCTTTAATTTCTAAAATCCCTGTATCTCAAAAATAACCTATCTTTATCTCAATGGATTGAATTAATTCAGTTCGATAGTTGTACTATTTTATTTTTAAGAGAGGTAAATTATTGCCTCTTGAAATCTGTATCCCTCTAAAAATCGTACTTGATGTTATATTAGCAAATACTTTTACAAACTTAGCTTCACCTATTTTAATATTCACTGTAATTCACCATTATCAATAAAATATACATTTTCAAAAGGTAGATAAAGTAATTTAAAGTAAATAACTTTATGATAAACGAATGATCACAGTTAAAAATTACTACATGAAAGAGAAAGCTGCACGTGTGCAATTCAGTTCCCTAGACGACAGTAATAGGAGTCATGGCTCACTTTAGTTTAAAACTAAATGGTTACAGACCTATTTAGAGACAGTTATTCAAAGAGAAATTAAGTGAGCATACACGTGTTATTAGTAGACATAAATAACTAGTCTCACAGAAGAATTGTTATTAGGTAACTTTCCGTGAAAGGAAGAAGCTAATTTAAGAGCATAAAAGGAAGTTTTTATTTAAAGTAAATTCTTAGATCGCATGATAAAAAGGTCAATTTTAAATGTTAAATGTGAAGAAATTTTGAAAATATGGGGAAATTGAGTGGGAAAACCGAAATTTTTGTGACAAAAAATGTTGTTGTTTTTAATATTTAGTGTAAGGAATAAAAAACATCAAGCAACTCACTCGGATTCACTTAGTTGAACTATCCAGTGTTAATCTATAAACTACCAAGGGCCACCCTATTCTTCATTCTTGTTTAGTGTGCATTATTTTTTAAAAAATAAACCAGAAAAGTATAGAGTAAGCTTAAAGTACAGGTATTATTTTCCTCTTCTGTTATATTTTATTTTATGCAATTAACTTTTCCCAGATACTGATCTTAGTTGGTTGTAATACTAATGAGAGAGATGAACAAAAACTTGATGGAAAGTACTATTTGATCATTTTAGACTGGAGTAAAGATTATGACATGTAGATTTGAGTCCTAGTGAACAGCATATTCTATAATTAAGGACACTCTAAAATGCATTAAATAGAGCAAGATGGGATAAAACAGTATTCTTCACAGAAATATCATGGGGGGAGATATATAACATTCAAATTCTAAACATTGACCTCTATTTAAAAATGATTCCTTGGAGGGATCTAAGGACGGGGACCATCCTGAATATATGCCTTCATTATTGCCAACAGCCGTGAAATTATATATATTTCACTTTAAAGAAATAAAAGAAACACAGTACATTACATTACAGTGAACAATTCTTCTTCTGGATTGTTTCACAGCAATGGAATAGTTGTATCCACTGTGCTTCTTGTTTATTATCTTACCATTTAGTGGATGGATGATAATTAATGAACGATAACATTGAGTGAGATTGTTTTTTTGCACCCTTTGCAAAACAGAGAAATAGGAAAGAGAAGCAACATTTTATTTTTTCTTGTTATTTTCCCCATCATGTTAATATTAAACAGCAAGGCAGTATCCAGTGGACAAATGTATTTCAAAACCCAATCCTTAATTCCAGAATTTGCACATTTAAAACCTTGAAAGATAATTTAAAATAGTAGGTTCTTCACTGAAACATTGCTTAAGCAGTACTAGTTTTGAAAAATTTTAGATATGAAAATGTATTTTATCAGAATTGTTTTATAAATCAATAGTAATGATATTGCTTATAGTCTTTTCATCTGAATTAATAATATTGAAGACATTTTTCCAAAAGAATTGTGGTTATATCTGCTGACATTTATTTTAAGACTGGCAGAGTTTAATGCTACTTTTATAGAGTAATGACAATTTATATATACAGTGAGATTTTAAAGAGAACTGATAAATACTAATTACAAATTTTTTTTCTTTAGATTAACTTGAAATCTAATTTAGAAAAGACACAGCTTTATACTTGATGCATTTATGTTTTTATGGTAGTCTGTGAGCTTAAGAAATATTGAAAACAGAACTTGGTAAATAGGTAAGATCTAGTCTATATAGAAGGACAAGCCTAGGACAAAGGAACTTAATTTTTAAAAATTAAGGTTGAAGGAAATCTTTTATTAGTGGGTTTTCAGTCTCAGCATCACATTTGTTCTGTGGATGCTGTAGGAAAATGTAATGAGCCAGAAAAAAGGTATATTTGAAATTTCCATTTTATTTTACTTTATTTAAGGCAAAGAATAATTCTGATCATAAAATGTATGCATATGATAATCCTGTATATAAATTCCTGGTGCTGTTTATATTAAGTAGATAGATTTAAATTATTTTTATCACTGAAAATGAGCATAGCCCAGCAAATACTCATTCTCTACCAGGAGCTCCTATTCTAATGAAGTCACATTTTGAGGTGCTGAGCATACAAAGTCACTGAAAAGGCTGCTCTCTGTAGTACACATATTAGCAATTGGGACAGTAATGCCACCTGACTTGCGTACATCAGGTCCTCAAATAATGTCATTTCGTTCAGTGTCTTTTAACGTTGATGAGATGCTATAGGAACTTAACTTGTGTTTATATCCATTAACCAATGATAAAATTGGTTTCATTACACATCATTTTGCTTAAAGTCGCATAACCTTCCAATGACATTTAAATGAGGACTTACTGTATTTCATAAAGTTGTGATCATTAAATATAATGAGGTATGTGAAAACCTTTGTAGAATAGAAATATTAGTTGTTAATCTGAAATAAAATAGGTATCCTTAATTTAATTTGAATTATTCTACCATAATTTATTATTTTATAGTATAAAGATATTTTCTGGTCTTACAAAAAAAATAACAACTTTTGTCTTTCCTTTATCTCATAGAATTATTAACCTGGAAATCTTACCTATTTCCAAAGTTCTGTCACTTTGGGGCAACTGATACTTAGAATGGTACTAATTACATTTTTTCTAGTAGAAAAAGCTAGATGAGCTAATAGAAACTGAAGACTTACTGAGTTTGGTACACATAGTTTTTAAATTATCTAATGTATAATAAAATTACATGGTTTATATAATCAGAGTTCTATATCTTTTAATATTCTACAATAAAAATAAAACAAATTACTTCAACTTTAATTTGGATCATTTTTAAAGGAAAAGATACCATTTAGGTCATGGAAAACAGCATGTATTATATTTTTCATATTCAACAATTTATTTTGAGGGGGAGAGGTATGTTTTTCCTTGAAATGAAAGCTGATATTGTCCCTTAAGTCATGTTCAAGTTATAAAAATGGTTTCTTTATACCAGCTCATTTGTGATTTATCATAAAAGATTAAGTAATTACTAGATGTTGGAAGTCTACATTTTAATGCCAAAATTATTAGGCTTTCAAGACCAAGTTTACATTTGTATTTAGAAGGGTTGGTGTAGCACTGAGATGGAAGCATAGAGGCCATGCAGTCGCTGCTTTCGCATCTTGGTTCCCTGCTTCTTCTTACCTGTGTGTTTTTGGGTGCATATTCAACCTCTCTGTTCCTCATTTTCTTCATTTGTTAAAGGGGATGATAATAATAGCTGCCTCATAAAAATTTTGTGAGGATTAAAGGATATAATCCATGTAAACAATTTAGAACCTCTCTGGCAGAGTTGGAATTTGGTAAATGTTAACTAATGTTGTTTATTTGATCTTATTCATGTGTGAATAAATTTAGTGTTCTAAAGTAATCTTAGTTATGTGCTAGTCCATGTATTTTTAAGTTTCAAAATTAGAAGGAACATAGCAGTCTGGAAAAGAAGAAAACAAAAGTATTTAATCCAACAATACAAGAAACTAGTAAAATAACTTTTTTCAGGAACTCCATATAATTCAGGCCATGAATGTGTTTAAGATACAGCTTCTTAGAAATATATTTAAGTAATTATTAAGAAATCTGAATTATAAATATTCTTTAAGTGCAGTTTTATTATTTTTAGGCATAGAGAGAAACTCATATTATGCTAGCAAAATGTATCAGGCAGCATAGGCTAAATTAATCTGAGGTAACAAACCCTGAAACTTTTAATGGCTTATAAACAACAAAGGTTTCTTTTTAATTTGTACTGCATGTCCAGTGTGGGTCAATTATGGCCCTATTCCGTGTCCTCTTCACTCTGGGGAAGGCTGATAGGGGAGGTTCTTTCTGAAATGTCGCTGGTTGTCAGACAGAGGATGTAGCAAACTAATCCTTGTCTCTTATGTTCCTGCCCCAAATTGACATGTGCCAGTTCCAGTGGCATTTCAGTGCCTAAAGCAAGGGTAAGCAGACTTTTTCTATATAGTGCCAAGTTAATGTTTTTAGGCTTTACAGACCACTGGTTTCCATCGCATATTCTTTAGTTCCATTTTTTTAAATATAAAACCATTCTTTACTGTTTAAAAGAAATAGGCCACAAGTAACATTCAGTTTGAGTGTGTAGTTTGCAGACTTCTAGTCTAAAGCAAGTCATGTGATATCAACAGTGAGGGGCAGTGAATAATTTTGAACAAAATTTTATACAAAGAATTGCTAAGACTAATATTATGTGTAGATTAACATTTATAATTTGTATGTTACAAATTGTATAATTTGTAAGTAAAGTTTTGCTTTTTTAGTATAATAATTTGCCCTCTTGGAGCAAACATTCTCTTTTAAATCATATTTAAGTAATAAATTTGCATTGCAATGTATTTTCTTAATACTTAGCCTTGTCCAATTATTGTAATTCCTGAACCCAGGTTCTTAATTTATAAAAATATTGTTGGACTTGAAAAAACTTAAAAATATATGACAAGTCTTAGTATACATTAAACAAGTTCACCTAAAGTGGCATTACCAGTAGAAGATACAAAGAACGCTTGTTTATCCTTATAGTTAAAGATAATGGATGAATCACATACATTTATTTCCTCTTCTTGTAAACTCCACTAAAATCATAGTTTATAAAAATAAATCCAAACTATGTACACATTCACATTTATACCCACAAGATCAAGAAGAACTGGAATGAGGGCATTCGCGGATATCAGAGATCAGTTTCTGGAAGACTGTGTGGACGGATGGTGCAGCTGGTCAGCAGAATGGAGGAAACCTAGTGAAAAGCGCACATGGAGGAGAGAGCTACTCTCATCCGCAGAACCGTACATCTGAGGACGGTGGACGATAATGTGAGGCCGGATTAAAAGGGAGAGTCACCAAAAGCCTATAAAATACACTGTGACATCCCCACCTAGCATGAAGAACAGTGGCAGGCTTGTGACTAGATATTGACCAGTAAATATCACAGGTTTCTTCTCTGGAAAAAAGTGATTCCAAGTGAAGACCATCTCATACTGATTTTTAGGGTTCCCCAAGGAAATCGCCTGGTCCCCATCTAATCACATTTATGTTGATCAGTGAACAAACTGTGTTTACAAGTGTAGGGTTTTGAATCAGCCTTTTAGTAATGCATTCTTAAATATGAACAGGCAGTCATATTTAAGACACATACTGAAGGATCAGGAGACACCAATGGAAAACTCCAATGGAAAAGAAAAAACTTAGGATAAACAAACATTAAAAAAAAAAAATTACCCTCCAGGAAGAGTATATAAAGCAGAGATGAGCAGCAAATTCAAAATTCATTCTAATTAGTTACTTTCAGAAAGAGTTGATAAGATATTTTATACTTTTTTTTTTTAAGAGTACTCTGAAAAAGGAACAATCACAGAAGAAAGGGCTTTGGTAAATTACAAATATGATTGCCAAAATAAAGCATGAAATAGAAGAGTCAGAGCAAGTGTTGGCAAACTCTGGCCCATGGGCCAAATCCAGCTCACCACCTGTTTGTTTTTTTTGTTGTTGTTTTTTTGTTGTTGTTGTTTTTTTTAGCTGAGCCATCCTGCCACCTGTTGGCAGCTCAACGGCAACCCAGCTCGGGCTGGCCTCGAACAGCTGTTGCTCAGAGCTCAGCTCGCACTCTTGAGTGAGCTCTTAACCAACTGAGCCACTCGGCCGGCCCACCACCTGTTTTTGTAAATAAAGTTTTATTGCAACACAGCCATGTCCTTTTGTTTACACATTGTCTATGGCTACTTTTGTACTACAGCTGCAGAGTAAAGTTGTGATGACTGAGATCATGGCTCATGAAGCCAAAAATACTTACTATCTGGCCCTTTACAGATAAAAGTTTGCTCGCCCCTTAATTAAAAGACAGAAATGAGAGAAGTCTCCAGAAATAGAACAGAAAAATAGAGTAGAGAAAAACAGATTGAAAAACCAAAAAAAATTTGAGACTTAGACAACCTAGGAGGATTTGACATATGACTAAGAGGTGATTCATAAAGAAATAGAAAGAAAGAAATTGTATTAAAATACAAAAAAAAAAAAGCCAAAACTAAAGGGTTTGCATCTCCATACAAAGGACCTGAACAATAAATGAAAAATTCCAGATTTAGATACATCAGAACACCAAGGGTAAAGAGAAGATCCTAAAAGGTCCCAAGTAATGTAAAAATGAATGAGGGTCAGAATGGCCTCAGAATTCTCAACTACAAAACCAGATGCTAGAAAACAGTGAAGCTAAGGCTTTAACATTACAAGGGTGAAGATAATTTCACTATATTAAGTGTTTTATATGTATTACCTCCTTAAATCTTCATCACATCCCTCTTATAGGTATAATGATTTAGCCCCATTTTACAGATGAGAAAACTGCCCTTTAGTGACTGCCTATGCCAAAGTCACTGTATTACATTTGATGTCTTGGCAATCTAAGTATTCCCAGTCCTTTCTAGTTTCTTCCCTGAATTTAGGAGGAGTACATTTCCCAGATTTCCTGGAGTTCAGAATGCTAATCAGGTGCCACCAATTAAATGCATTCATGCGTGATTTACAAGGTCAAAGTGAGGCAGAAGACATTTTCATTCTGCTTCAGGGCAGGTAAGTTCAAGGAAAGATGTTTTTCCCCCTCCAAAAACATTCTGATAGATACCTAGTTTTCAGCTTCATGGATGCTAAGAGATCTTTGCAATGACAGTGATGACACCCTGATCCCTGGATCAAATTAAAATAATTATTTTTTTTTTAACTCATATCTCCCCATCTTCTTGGTAAAAAAAATAGTAGCTCCTTTTGTGGGTCAGGTTTTCAATGTTGTAGGTGTCATGCCTGCAGACCCCGCCTAGAGAGACCCCATTCCTCCAACTCGCAAAAATTTTGGAAGCACCTGATTTCTGAATTAAATCTCTTGCTTCTACCTCAAGTGATTTCTGTTTCTTTCACTGAACCCTGACTGACGCAGTTCACAGTAAAGGTTTAGTGTGAACATAGGATTAGGAGATCTGAGATTCTTCAGATATGTAACTTTATATCTAGGCCATCCATGCGATACCAGGGCACAGTTATTAACTAGGGTTTGATTCTAGCTAAAATAATTTAATCTATCATTTCTGAGAATAGTTTCATTAGTAAAAGAGAAAAGGAAAAGCAACATTTATTTACTCTCTTCTACTGGAATAGTGCTTCCTTGTGCTGGGTACAATTTTAAGCACTAGATGTATATTAACCCATTTAATCCTCACAATTACCTCTGATAATGGGTACTGTTAATCTTAATTTATAACTGAGAAAGCAGGCATGGAAAGGTTAACTGAGCTGCCCAGGGTCACACTCTTAGTAGGTTGCAGACTAGGGATTAAATCCATCTGTCTCCAGTCTGTGCCTTTAGCTCTTCTGCACTTTGTCATTACATATCATCTGACTAAATTTGACCTAAAAGAGGATGGGATTTGTCTAGGAATGTTGATAGGACCAACTTTGAAGTATAAGCATGACTTTACTCCCATGTAATTTGTTTTCATTAGATACAAAAATCTCAGAAGCTCTAAAATATAAAGATTGTGATTTTTTTAAGAAAAAAGTACCATGTAAAATAGATCCAGAAATGAACACTAAAATTACTTTTTCATAATCAACATTGGTATCCTGCTGAGAATATATCATAACCAAAATAATTTCACAAAGAAGTGCTGGATTCCCTCTTCGTTGTTCTGGACCATTTCTTTTCAAATTTTGGTATTTTGGGAGCTGTTATATTTCTTGGGTGTTTCTTATTATCTCTTTCTGTATCTTTTATGAATCTGAACCCTAGACTTTATCCTGAAATATGTTAACTGATTAATAACCCTAAAATTTCACTGCTCAGATTAATTTAACAATTTATTAAACTGTGTTGGTTATATACATATATAAGAGTAGAGGCATTTGATGATGTTGTGTTCCTTAGTGAATGGGGTTCTAAGAACAGGGGTTTGAATGTTTGAAGTGGGAAAGTGTGTTTTTACTGGTAGTCCTCCCACTGCCACACACACTTAATGAGTATGTTGTGTTTTCATATTTATTTACAAGTCAAAAGTTCATGTACAAGTCAGTGTTTGCCTAGTGTTTGGAAGTTTGGGTTAAGGCTAAATATTACAAAAGCACCAAAGAGTCTAGGGGAACTTAAGGACCACTTAGCCTTCATTTCCATTGGGTAATAAGATCGGTATATTTCCTAGCCCCACCCTCACTCCCATGGCAGTGGCTCTAGCAGTCTGGAAATGGGGACCTCAGGGAGCCGATATGGAGACCCTCCACTGAGGAATCCAGCCAAGGAGGCAACAGTGTAAGTGTGGCTGCACTGCTGACAGCACCGGTGGAGACCCTCAGCAGACTTCCTCTTAGATTCCATTGGCCAGGCTTTGGTCACATGCCCACGGCCTCTGCAGGAGAGGCTAGAAATGAAAGTTGGTGGCATTTGAGTCTCCAGAGAGCAGAGCTCTTCCAACGAGAAACAGGGATTGAGAATGGCTGTTGAGTGGGCAGCCAGTGGGGTTCACTGTGGTTTACAACCAGAGATTTTAGTAACAGGCTTCAGGTTTCTATGTTCATGAGTTCACATTTATACTTTTAATGTAAACAATTGGGGGGGGGGGTACACATAAAATGAATGATTTTTCCTTGAAATTTTTCCCCCTTTCCAAGTATACAGTATTTTATATTAAAAATCGGACTATCAGATCCTGTATATGACCATTAGTGATTTTCAAGGTAGATTTATAAGTGTAGTCCCTTCACTGGTGAACAGCTGTCTTATACTGTTAAAGCAAACAAAAGTTTACAACTCAGGCATAGTATTTCTTTTTCCCTTCTCTCAAATCTGTTTTTTACAGATTGTTTTTTACTTTTTTACTTTTTTACTTTTGAGTTTATTTGTTTCATACTTTTGGATACATATTACAAATGCCACTCCAAAAAACAAATATTTGAAGTGCAAAGTTGAAAGCTCAAATGTTTGTTCTGAAAAAGATCCACTGCCTAACCCTCTTCTCGCCTACAGTTTAAAAGCAGGAGTTCTCAGCTCTACCAGCCATTTGCATCTGAATCGCCTGGAATACTTTTTAACAGGGTCAATTTCTGGGGCTCAACACCAGACTTACTGAATCAGAATCACTGGGACGCAATTCCCCAAGTGGTCATTAAATACGTATCAAGGCCATTGATATAGAGAGTATTTTCCCGAAAAAGCATTGTGAATGTGAATGAATTGAGGGATATACTTTGGGATAAATTCAGAGGATATATGCACTACTAGAAGGAAATGATGAATTGATGCTAGGGAGATAACCAACTAATATCAATATGTTTATTTAAATTTCCCAAAAATAGAAGTTCACTATAACTTTAGTGATTGGACATACCATGGGTGAAATCCCATTTTAATCAATCTGAGAATCACTCAGAATAGACCTACTTTTCTGCAGGTCATTTTAGGAATCTTGAATTCTGTGTTTCACACAATTCGTGTCTTTATGATATGCTTAATTAGCTGTGAGCTAAATCCTGAAAATTGTGCTTCTCAATCCTGGTTACACTAGTATGACTTGGGGAGCTTTAAAATAAAGATGTATAGGCCTCTGAGTTAGACCTGTTGAATCAAAAACTTAAAGGAATGTGGCCAGAGTATCTGTATCATTACAAAGCGGTATGGGAGAGTCGAATGCCTGAGCAGCACTGATGGTCATTGTCGAATGGGATGTATCTTATCTCCACATCTCCTTCTTCACTTATTTTCTGGATAGACAGACATAGGACTAACATGAGTCATTGCTAACTTGTGAAACATCTGTTGTGTCTGGCCTTAAGTTTTACCATGAAACTAACCATATCATTCAGAAAAAGCTACTATAAGACTTGTTAATAGTGTAAAATATTTTTCTAAAACTATCTGCATAAATTATAACCAGCTGAACTATAAAAAAAATCATCTCTAAGATGAATATTTTTATTTAAAATACTTGTAATGAGAATTGGATTTTTGTAAATAATTTTAAAATAGGCCTAAATAGGAAGAAATGGTATGCAGACTAGTTATAGTTGCATTGCCTTTGGCTTCTTTAAAAACTTTATATTTCAGATGCATTATAAAATATTAAAATTGTTTATCTCCTTGATTCATTAGATACTTGACATATTTGAGAACGGAAAAAGACAAAAACAATTTAAAAGAGAATTAAAGTCATTATGCTATAAGAAAAATGTTTTAACCAAAAAATATTTATTATACGTCATTTGTAACCTGGAATATATTATAGGTTCTATTTTCCTTGAATTCAGTTTATTTAACCAAAGTTTATTATAGCATTGAGACATGAGAACTAAATTTTCAGAAACTGACAAATTAAGCATTTCCTGGGCCTCATTGGTGTTTTAGGAACACAAGTTTTGGAAAATATGCCAAGTGGCCCATTAAAATCCTCAGGGTCATCTTTAGAGTGTGTTCCCACCTGGACTGTCCTGAAATTCACACTGTAAAATGATATAGGTAGGGAATGAAACTAGCATTTAAAAATTTGTTCCAAAATAGTACACATCATGATAAAGTGAAATAAAAAGCATTTCTATTCCTACAGCGATTAGCATTTCATTTCCTGGGAACTGCTTTGAATGCTCTGTGAGGATAATGTACAAAAGCAACAGTAATAACATGTGAAATAACTCAGGTAGCTAGAGAGATCACTATGAAGTTGCATTAAGACTCTCAGAAACATCCTTCATATGTTCATATTTTAATGAACATATAAATTATATTCTGCTATTTCATTTGTCATTAAATTATTCAGAGCATTCAAAATTTGAATCAGAACTTTCTTCAAATAGTCTGTTTTGTGGCATAAGAGAATTGTTATTGCCATTTTAAAGTTTAAGAAAGGAAATTTGAAACTCAAGGTGTTCATAAATTTAAACTGAAATCATCATTGTCCTAATGCTTCAGTGAGAGTGTCTTTAAATTTTTAATTAGTGTAAAGTAGTTACACAGTACCTGGGACTTAATATGCACTCAATAAATATTGTACTAATATCATCACCATCATGTTACTACTACCATCATCATTAATTACTACTTTCACCTTGTACCCATTTTTCACCCAAAAATGGTTTAGTTAGGTTTCCTTTTGGTGGGAATCCACAGTTCATTATCTTCTCAATCTGTTTTGTCCCCGTTAACATTCTATGTGGATAATTTAAAAAATTTTTTTTCACTTTTGATGTGTATAGTCTTACTAATATAGAAGTCAAACTTATAAAATGTGAAATGAAATGTAAATTTTTGAAGTTTTAAATTTACACTAGTACAGTATAAACCATACTAAATATATTTCATGATTTACATCAGTTTTTCATAGAGGTAAAACATATGAGTATTATTATTTTTGAGTATTGTTATTACTTTTGAGTGTTCTAATTTGTAACTACCTTCTTTGATAGTGTGAAGCCAGGCTCCTACTATCCTTAGTGTTTTAACTTACTTGATGAATCCCTTTGTACGTAACCAGAGTTTCATTGCAGCCATCCCTGTTCATGCACATCCCCTCCTCTCCAAACTCAGGCTCCAAATCCTGTGTCCATTTGATCCTCCTGCATGGAAGTCCTCTTTGTGCTTGGCCTCTGACACGCATACCAGGCTTCACTCCTACTGCCCACCCCGCCACGGCAAAGATGACCTCACCCTGTTTAGGCTCCGGATTTCTGTACCAGGCTGATGCTGGTGCAGGGACACCTGCCTTACTGTGTTAGGCTATGACACCCTACACTGGACCACCCTTTGGTGGAGACAGCCTTCTCACACTATTTGGGATTTGACAGCCCATCCTGACCCACCGCTCTGAATGGATGCCCTCATCCTGCTAAGGCTCTCACAGCCCATTTTATGACACCCCTCAATGCCCTCAGCAGCACATCCTCCTTACCCCGTGGGAATGCCCTCTTCGTCCTGCTCAGGATCTGGTAATCACTACCAGCCTGCCCTTCTGGGTTCTCTCTTCCCACTAAGTCACCGCTTCATATCTTCTCTCCCACCCCCAGCGTGGACACACTCCTCATCCTGCCCAGGCTGGTGTGCCACTCCTCTATGCAAATATCCTCCTCATCCTCAACTATTGGACTTAATAGATTTTTGTAAGTTGATGACCCCTTGATGATCTCTCTCAGTGAGGTCAGAGATGATGATGGTGATCATGGTGATAATGATTATGTTTATGCTGATAATGATAACAATTATATTGGCCACTAATATACAACACATGGCTATTCACTGTGTCACAAATAATTGAGATATTTTTAGTTTCCAAGTCTATAAAATGGCCACTAAGTTTAAACTTCAGAGTATTGCAAGTAGGTATAATTTTCGGCCTCCTGAGGTTAAAGACTGAGAGAAACTGTCTGAACCCTAGAACTATCATTAGCAGTGACAAATCTCTCACCTCCCTTTTGTTTTTTTTTTGAGGGCAGTGTCACTGGCCCTCATATGTGGGACCAAACCAGGGCTGCTGGCTTCCCAAGCCAGCGCTTAACCACCACGCCACTCGGCTGGCCCTTCTCACCTCCCTTTTGAATTCCTGTGTAGTTGGCTTGAATCTTCCACACTGTTACAGTATAACTATACCTTTTACCTGTTCCTGAGATTTTTCTATTACTTTTCCATCTTTGCTGATATCTAATTGACATACAACATCGTGTGAATTTAAGATGTACTTGTGATGATTTGATACACATTTATAGTCCAAAATGCTTACTACAGTAAGGCTAGTTAACACATCTTTTACCTTATATACTTACCATTCTGTTATTATGGTGAGAACTTTAAAGCTCTGTTCCCATAACAATTTTCAAGGATACAATACAGTCTTTTTAATAGTAGTCACCAAGATGTACATTAGATTCCTGGAATTTATTCATCTCATAACTGAAAGTTTGACCAATATCTCCCCATTTCCCCCAAACCTTAGACCCTGGAAACCACCATTCTACTTTCTTGTTTCTATGAGTTCAATGTTTTTAGGTTCCACAAATAAGTGAGATTACATAGTGTTTGTCTTTGTCTGATTTATTTCACTTAGTATAATGCTCTCAAGGTCCAGCCATGTTCTCCTGACAGGATTTCCTTAAATTGTAAGAATTGTAAGGCTATATAATATTCGTGTGTGTGTGTGTGTGTGTGTGTGTGTGTGTGAGACATTTTCTTTATCCATTCATCATCCATCAGTGGTCACTTAGATTGTTTCCATGTTTTGGATATTGTGAATAATGCTACAGTGAACATGAGTGTACAAATATCTCTTCAAGATAATGATTTTATCTTCTTCAGATACAAATCCAGAAATGTAATTGCTGGATCATATTGTAGTTCTGTTTTTAATTTTTTGAGGAACTTCCATACTGTTTTCAATAATAACTATACCAATTTACATTCCCAACAGTGTACCAGGTTCCCTTTTCTTCACATCCTTGATCTCTTATCTTTTTGATAATATGTATTCAAACAGGTTTAAAGTGGTATCTCATTATGGTTTTGATTTGCATTTCTCATGATTAGTGATGTTAAGCATCTTTTTATGTATTTGGCCATTTGTATGTCTTCTTTGGGAAATGTCTATTCAGGTTCTCTGTCCATTTTTGAATCACATTGTTTGAGTTGTTTGGTTTGGTTTGGGTTTTTTGTTTTGTTTTGTTTTTGCTATTGAGTTATATGAATTCTTTATATATTTTGGATATTAACATGTTATCAGATATAGATTTGCAGATATTTTTTCTCATTTCTTAGGTTGCCTTTTTATTTTGCTGATTGTTTCTTTTGCTGTGCAGAAGCTTTTTCATTTGATGTAGTCCTACTTGTTGACTTTTGCTTCTGTTGCATGTGCTTTTGCTATCATCTCCAAAAACTCGTTGCCAAAACCACTGTCAACATGCTTTTTTCCTGTTTTCTTCAAAGGTCTTGTATTTCTTTCAGGTCTTATATTTAAGTCTTTAATTCATTTTGAGTTAATTTCTGTGAGTGGTGTAAAATAGGTATCAGGTTTCATTCTTTTATAGTTTTCCCAGCATCTTTCATTGAAAAGACTATAATTTTTCCACTGAATATTCTTGGCTCCCTTGTCAAATATTAGTTGAATGTATATGCTCAGATTTACTTCTGGGCTCTCAATTATGTTCCATTGGTCTATTTGTCTGTTTTTATGCCTGTACCATACTGTTTTGATTACTATAGCTTTATAGTATGGCTTAAAATCAGAAAGTATGATGCTTCCTCCTTTGTTCTTCTTTCTTAGGATTTTTTTGGTTCTTTGGGGTCTTTTGTGGTTTTATATAAGTTTTAGGAGTGTTTTCTTTTTTTTCCTATGAAAAATGCCATTGTAATTTTGATTGCATTGAATCTGTTTTTGGTAGTATTGACATTTTAACAATTTTTCCAATCCATGAACATGGGATACCTTTCCATTTATTTTTGTCTTCTTAGATTTCTTTCATCAGTGTCTTGTAGTTTTCAGAGTAGCAATCTTTCACCTCTTTGGTTAAATTTATTCCTAAATATTTTATTATTTTTGATGCTATTGCACTATAGATGGACCCAGATGGACCTGCCAATCAGATCAGATGTGGGGGATCTCTACTCCACATGGTCACACTTATGGTCACTCCATTTTTCTTTGATTATGTGTCTCTACCACATATCCCCTAGGAGAGGGGTCACCAAAGTTATCCTGTAAAGGGCCAGATAATAAAATTTTTAGACTTTACATAAGCCATGGATGGTCTCTGTCACATATTCTTCTTTTTATTTTTACAACCCTTAAAAAAAAGGTCTGTTCTTAGTCACAGAGTATAGAAAGAGTCCACACACCAGATTTGACCCACAATCTGTACTTTACCAACTCCTACTCTAGGGCACTTTCATTATGGGGTTGTTCAAAGCTTAGTCCCCATCATATCCAAGTTCTAAGTGATGAGAAAAGGGAAAAGAGGATAGAGAGGATGCATGCCCAGTGTCTTAAGGTCTAGACCTAAAAACAGCATGCATCTCTTCTGCTTACATTCCATTTTCAAGAGGTCAATGACATGTCTATAACTACCTCCCAAAGAAGCTGGAAAATGTGTCAGCCATATGCCAGAAGGAAGTGGACAATTAGCAGTCTCTGTCAAAACTGGAAAGAGAGAGGGAAAAAAAAACACAACAAAGCAAGAGAGGGTGGTGTCACAGCAATCAAGGATTGATTTTCAAACAGAAAAGGATAATTGTCTCTGTTCAATATTAGTACATGGTGGACTAATATGATGCCGAAAGCCTAATAGATTTAACATGGAGGTCTCACTAGTTGACCTTAATGAGAACACTTGTGGTGGACTGGTGGGAGCATAATGAGTTCAGGGATGAGTGGGAGCTAAAAGTATGGAGCCAGTGCAGACAACTCATTAACCAAATTTGACACTGAGTGCAGAAAATATAGAAGAAAAATTGGAAAAAAAGTAGGGTATCTGGAGGAGGGTTTGGGATCTAAAAAGAATTTTAAAAGATGAGTAAGACAAACATGTTTAAATATGGAGAGAAGAATCCAGTGAAGAGAGAAATTTAGGATATGAGAGTAGATAAGAGTACATGCAGTATTTTTAAGAAGATTTGAAAAAATAGAATCCAGACAACATGTGGAGAAATTATTCTGAAATACAAGGGATATTTCCTCTTAAGACAATGGTAAGAAAGGAGAGGATCCAACTGTAAGAAAGTTTGTAGATATTTGGGCAGGAAATTGAGGAAGATTCCACATGATGTGTGTGTGTGCGTGTATGTCTATGTGTAGCAAGAGGCAAGAATGAGTAAGGAGAAAAGAAATGGGGTCAGGTAATTTTACAAGAGTAGAAGATGTATAAACTTTGAGAACATGGAAAAATAAATTTACTAGAGAAGTACAACAAGATTAAAAGTATAACCAGATCATGGCCGAGACAAGGTTCCAATCCACTCCATTGTGTGATCATTTCCCCAGTACCATGAAGACATTCTTAAGTTCACAGAGGAACATTTTTTCTAGCCAGTCAAGTATGTTGAATAAGTAGAGAAACAAGGACATTTAAGGCCAGAGAATGATTGAAATGATGGACCTTGGAGTATAAATTTGATGGGGGAGGAAATGAGGGCATGAAGGGGCTGATGAACAGGGAGTATAGTGTGAAGGGTCTGGGGGCCCAGTCAAAGGGGTCGTGCTGTTAGTGGCTGAGCGAGCAAGTTAGATGGATGAGGTGTGCTCAGCACCTGGGATTTTTTACTTAGTAATTTTAGCGAAGACTTAACCACAGCCTCTGGTGATGTTGAGATCCAAGAAATAACATGACTGGGAGGAAGAAATCATTAGAGATGAGAACATCAAATTACTTAGTGCCCAGGGATGCAAGAAAGGTCATTTGTGTGGAAATGTAATTCACCTTGAATGAGAGAGAGGTTAGGGTAAAGAGGAAGTGTGTGAGCCACATGGAAATCTTCAGTAAATGAGCTGGCCTTGCTAGATGATTAGTGGTTTTAAACATGGTTGAGGGGCAGAGCATGGTACAGTCAGAGGGCAGGAGCTTCAGACTGAACGACGCCTATAGGCACGTTTCAGGGATTGTGGAATGGAAACAAATGCTTCAAAATTATATAAAATTAAATTTGTGTCAGTGTTATGGGCAGGTTTGAGGGGACTTTATCTTCCATATTTTGATCAGCTCCCACTAAGAGCCATCTCAAGTAATAATGGGAGCTCTCACGAGGAAGAGAGTGTGCGCCCTCCTTTGAGAGAGAAATGCACAGGACATGGCCTCCAGCTCCTGTCTCACTTTCCCGAGGAGCTGTTGATAGTACCCCCGACATGCCCATCGCCACCCACCAGTGCTCCTCCAACAATTGCTTCCCTCTTTCTTCCTCAGTAGAAATAGAGGAACTCACTGCTATCAGAAATTACGGAGAGAAAAAGTGTAAGTTTCAACCTTTGGATAAGGTCCAATGACATTTTTTTACCCTTTTAAAATGTACAAGTCATGAATTTTGGAATATTCACGGAGTTGTGTAACCATCACCACTGTCTAATTCCAAAATAGTTTTATCACCCAAAATGAAGACCCTGGACCCATTTGCACTAATTTGCTTTCTGTCTCTATGATTTTTTCTCTTCCGGACATTTTTATATGAATGGAATCATACAATTTGTAGTCTTCTGTGTCTGACTTGATTTTGCTTAATCACTTGAAAATGATGTTTTCAAAGTTCATGTTTCAATACATGTTTCAGCATGTATTCACACTACACTGCTTTTTTAGGTTCAATAATATTCCACTGTATGGATACACAGCATTGTGTTTATCCATTCATCAGTCGATAGACATTTGGGTTGTTTGCATCCTTGACTATTATGAATGATGGTACTATAATATGAATATTTGTGTACAAGTTGTATGGACATATGCTCTCATTTCTCTTGAGTATATACCTAGCTGTGGAGTTGCTGGTAACTATATGCTTAACATTCTTAGAACTGCCAAACAATTTTTCAAAGTGGCTGCACTGTTTTGCTCTCCCACCAGTTTCTTCAAATCCTATCTAACACTTGTTATAGTCTGTTTTGTGTGTGTGTGTGTGTGCGCACCCGCTTGCGTGTGTGCGTGCACATGCACACTCACTCGCACGCCCGCTCGCATATGTTTAGCCATCCTAGTGAGTGTAAAGTGGTTTTGATTTGCATTCTCTCTATTGGCTAATGACATTGAGCGTCTATCATTTCATGTGTGTGATGGTGTCTCACAGGTCTTTGAGGCCCCCTTTTCTTGATCATTTTTTCTTGCTGCTCAGACTGAACTGGATAATCTCAGTTGACCTATCTCCAAATTCACTGATTCTTTCTTCTGATTCAAGTCTGCTCTTGATCCCCTCTATTGAATTTCTCACTTCAACTCCAGAATTTCTGTCTTTTTAAAACAATAATTTCTATCTCTTTATGGATAGTTTCTTTTGGTGAGACATTGTTCTCATACTTTTAATTCTTTACACATGGTTTACTTGTTTGAATATATCTTAAAAAGCTGATTTAAAGTCATATCTATTATGTCAAATATCTGGGATTCCTTGGGACAGTTTGTATTAACTGCTTTTTCTCCAGTGTATGAGCCATACTGTCCTGTTTCTTTGCATAGCTTTTAAAGTTTTGTTGAAAACTAGATATTTTGAAACATTATAATGTCCCAACTCTGGAAATCCTTGTGTTGTTGTTGTTGCTCTGTGTTTGGCAACTTTCCTGGATTAATTCTGTAAGGTCTGTATTATTTGTCATGTGTAGCCACTGAAGTCTCTGTTCAGTTAGATTAGTTGTCAGCTAATGATTGGATAGAGATGTTCTTAAATGCCTTGTATCAATAAGTCTCCCAGCCTCTGCCAAGGGGCATGCCTGTGTGTTGGGGCATGCCTTTAATGCTCTATCCTCAAGTTTACAACTGTGCCTTTGCTTTCACACAAGCATGAACAGAGCTTCAAGATCAGCTGGAGGTGAGAGTTTAGGGCATTCTTTTCCTGGGAATGTGTCGTAACTTGTGAAAGCCCCCTATGAACCTCTTATTCCCAAGACTTTCCTTGAAAGTATTTTGGTCAACCTCTTTTCTCGACTGGTACGGCTTCCTCATGTGGCTATGATGTTAAGCAATTGCCACTGATTGTTTCCAACAAATGTCCTAAGGATATACCTGTATTGTACACATATACCAAGCTCTGAATAAGGTCAAATCAAAACAAAGTCTGAGAATAGAGCTTTCAAGGGAGCTGTCAGACAAGTCAAGTAATGATGGTCCTCTGGAAAAGTAAGCTTTGGGGAACCTCCAAACCTTTTCCTACCTCTCCAGTGTCTGCTAGGCTGCTGGTTTTCACAGCTGCTAGAGTTGTGAGGCTGTTGGTTTTCAAGACTACCATGAAACTGAGGAGAGGGAGATTGGAATAGAGTAAATTAAAGTGCCACAAAGCTTATTGTTCTTACTGGTATTCAGCCATTTTTCTGGAATAAACACTCCTCGGTTTATTGCAAGCCTTTGGTTAACTCAGAGTTCTGAAAAGGTTGATTTTGATCATTTTTGCCAGTGTTCTAGAAGCTTTTATGGAGGAGCAGATCTTCATAGGTCCTTACTTCACCATTCTCCCCCCAAGTATTTTTGAGCAGAGGTGTGTCTCCATCAAAGCCAAGTTTACAGAAGTCTAGTTTACCAGTGTCTGGTATCTTTTCCTTGTCGTGGAGACTGGTGAGAGAGTATGGCAAGTTGATTAAAAATGGTCGTCAGATGAAATAAGACCTTAAAACGTTATCAGAAGAAAGCTACAAGGCCAAAAGTTCAATGAATCAGAAGCAAGTAACAGATTGAGTGGACAAGGAGGATGCCCTCACTGAACATAGGAGGTCAGTGTACCTCCCCTTACCCCATCCTTCCTACACCCCATTTCCCACTCCATACATCCATGGCAGAGTACATAGACATTGGTGTACAGGAAGCGTTAGAATGGAGACAAGCTAACTAACATGCTGTTGCTTTATAGAAATGAAGTTGTTTTGTAGTGATCTGTTTTCAAAGCATTTATCGTATATTAGCTCATGTGATTTTATAACTGGACAGGACACGAACAAGAATCTCTAGTTTATAAATGGGGGGTGGGGAATGAACCTCTCAATGGTTTAGTTACCCCAAGTCTTAGGGCTAGCGATAGGGAGCATTGCTCTTAGCTCTTCTGATTTCTTTGCACTGCTGGCTGATAAGACTATTAGAGAACTTTCATAGTAAGCATGAACGAATTTTGTGATGATTTCTGGAGGAAAATCACCAGGTTGTTTCTAGTTGGGTATATGAGATTAAAAGAGAGAAGATGATCAGGATTTCTAGCATGGAAAGTATAGTTTTAATACATTGCAATTATCCAGAATTTAGTATATTGCAGTTAGCCAGAATACAAATGCTAGTCTAATGCGGGGAAATAAAGATCAAGTTGCTGTTAATTCAAGAAAGAACCAGGGAAATAATTACTGAAGATTTAATTTAAGCCCCAAATGCATACATTTGCTAATTTTCCACAAGGTGTCAGCAGCACATTAAATAATAGCAGTTGTAGCAGTTATTTAGAATGGAATATCTAAATTTGTTAACTATTACACAGTTGGGAGTGTATTATTATGTTTATTTGTTCCACCATCAGGTTGTTTGTTCTTCAGTATCTTGACAAATTTCATATATTATTTAGAACTACATTTAGCATTTTATCATCTGCATTATTATAGCCTTACAGCCTACTATAAGGTTACTTAACTGTAATATAATGTATGTTTTCATTTCTCAGAAGACTCAAAATGCATTGGCGAAACCAGGTCAGCAGGGGGCAGCACCATCTTACAATGTTTAAATTTTGGTCATTTGAATGAACCATTCAGAAATAGAAGGTTATGAAAAATGTTTGGTACATGGTTTTTCAAGTATTCACATCTTTCATTTCAAATGAAATATTATTTGTTACCCAAATATATAAATCAGATAAAAGTCACATTTTACTAACAGAAATCTGATTTTATAATATTTACCTAAAACATCAAGCACTGAAAATAATGGAGCTGTTTTGATAAACAAAAAATTCAGAATAAAATTTTTGAGATAGTACTATTTGTGCCTTCCTTTTACAGATAAGGAGATTGAGTCTCAAGGAAATTTTTAAACATGTCCAAGGTCATACAGATGGCAAATGTCAGAGGTTACATATAAACTCAACTGTCACTCCAAAGCACAGATACCTACAATTAAACAATTTTTGGTAACATGTTTTAGTCTTACTTTAGCTCTGAAATTCAACCCAAGAGTTACAAATGGTAACTCTTTTTAAACAGCTTGTGCTGCAGTCTCCAAATACTTCTCAATTAAACAGAAATGGCAGATGAATCTTTAGCCTAACAAATAATAGTGAATTAAACCTGCAGTACAAATAAATGTACTGGTGGTCGCTAAAATGTTAGCAAGTGGTATGTGTACTAAGGAGGTAAATGGTTATTCAGTGTTTCTAGATTAAAGAAAAACTAGAACTTGGAGATGCCACATACATTGCCCAATGTCACATTCCCATGATTGACAGACCTTGGTAGTCTGACTCCAGAGTTTGCTTTCCTTACCAGTATATTGGTCTGCCTCTATTTTAATGCTTATTTATGTGCATGTATTGTTTTAGTTTTTAACTAGGTAAGACTGTACTTTAAAAATAGAATTCAATAGATTCCATTAACCACAGTTGGAAAACACAGTTGGAAAAGCCTGTGGATAATAGAATATAAACTTAGAAGGCATTTAAAAATAATTTGGGCTATTATTTTCTAGTTGTCATTCTTTTTTAGTATAAGAAAAAAATCAAATCATACCTCTGTTAAAAAGGCAATCAAATCATCTCATTTAAAACAAATTATAGAGGGGCCGGCCAAGTGGCGTGGTGGTTAAGCGCTGGCTTGGGAAGCCAGTGGCCCCAGGTCGGGTCCCACATACTGCCTTCATGGTCCCATATGGGCCAGTGACACTGCCCTCAAAAAAAAAAAAAAAAACCCTTATAAAACAAATTATGGGAACCATTTCAGACATTTGGAATACACTGACTTACATAGGAATAGCTGTGATTGTAGCACTGCATAAGCTTACTGATCAATTTTTAAAAGCTCATGCCTCCTCCAGATGTATAGTTGAAGGAAATTTGGGTGCAGAGCCTTTACTATCTTAGCAACTCAATATATGTGCCAGTGACTCAAATATCTCAGAGAAAGAACACTTTTACAACTTTTAGAAATGTGATAGGGAAGTCAGCTACATTAGCTTTGAAACAGAAGTCATAGTTGTACTAAAAGTCATAAGTATGTACTAAAACTGTTAGGTTACAAAAGTCTTACAGGATTACTCCCACTGTAACATGTTTCTAGACCTCCAAGATTGATAATAATAAATCAGATATTTTTAAAGTCTGTGTTTTGCTACAGGGTACAAAATTTGCAGCTCTTTTGTGTAAGACGTAAAATGTATACACAAAGGCAGACTACAAATATTATCTCAGGAAGAGACTTATCTATCACTAGCACAATGAAGTATATTGCGACCTCTGTCCAAGCTCTCGCTCATGCCACATGTTTGGTCTTATGTTATTTTTCTGAGACGTAGATCTGAGCATGAGATTCTCCCGTGTAAGATGCCACTCTTGCTTTCCACTCCCTATAGAGTAGGCCCAGTTTTATTTACCACCACCTTGCACATATTTCACAATTTGTTATTTTCATTCAACAATATTAAGTGCCTGCTGAGTGATAGGCACTATACTAATTTGGGGACATACAAAGATGAATAAAACAAAGATTCTGCCCTCAAGGGACTTATAGTCTAGTAGGAAAGACAAAGTAACAGCTATAGTACAATATGGTAAGCCTTTGACTGAAATGTTCCCCAGTGCTGAGTAAAATTTGGCTTCAACCTTCTTTTCTAGCTACATTTTCCACCCCTCCCCTCACATACACCAACCACTGCAGATCAATTTACATTTACCAAATGTGCTTTTCCCTTTTGGACCTTACTCATACTCTGTCTGAAAAGCCCTTCCCTATGACTATTGATATCTTTTCAGGGCCAGCTTCAAATATCTCTCTTCTCAGGAATCTGTTTTCTGATATCCTGGAGTTAATCACATCCACTTATATTCTCCCATAAAATCTCTCTAGGCATTTAATCACAGTCTGCCTTGAAATCAATTCACCTCTTTCCTAGTACAGTGCCTGGTGCAAAACAGACATTTCATAAACTTTTATGCCACTGAGTTGCCATGTAGCTGTTCTGTTTCTCTTTTGTTTCCTTCAGTGTGATAAAACAATATGTAGTCTATTAATTACTTTTTACAACTAGCCTGAAGTCTGGTCACAAATAAATTAAATCACGATTGTGTGATGAATTATGAATGTTTCTAAAAAATATTAAACTGAGGGCCGGCTGAGTGGTGCGGTGGTTAAGCGCTGGTCTTGGGAAGCCAGCGGCCCGGTTCGGGTCCCACATATGAGCGACAGTGACACTGCCCTCAAAAAGAAAAAAAAGAAAAAAATATATATTAAACTGAGAATATAAATATTAGGTATGAGGGTGTGATGGACACTGTTGGTCTTCTACCAGTATGCTGGCCCTATTACTTCTTACTTTAAATGACATCCTATTTTGTTCTGATAGCCAAACCTAGACCATACAGAATTCCTACAGGAAAAATACTCGCCATTGAAGATGAACTCTTTTAAAAAGTATAAGCAGAAAGAAACGATCCACCATAAATGACAGCAGACCCAAAAGATAAGTATATTGGTATCTACAGGACACTGTGACAGATATTATAAAATAAATATGCTTTAAATGAATAAAAAGCTAAAACAAGTAATAGAAACCACAAGGAAAAAAAAATGACAATATGGGAAAAGAGGCAGATTTAAATAATGACCATATGGCACTTCTAGAATGAAAAATAGAGTCCTTAAAAACAGAATCAATGAAAAATATGAATAAAAGGGTAAAGAGAATAGAGGGTGGAATGAGAGTGTTAAGTGTATTTTCTTAAAAGAACTCCAGAATGAGAGACTAGAGAAAATGAGAGGTAATAGTAGAAATACATAGATCATCTGACTGAAAAAGCATAGGCCCCAAGCAGGATTATCAAAAACGAATCCACACCTATAAAAATTACAGTGAGAAGATGAAATACTAAAGACAAAATGATAAAAGTAACCACAGAGAAAATAAAAGGGAGCAACAATTTGTCTAATAGAAGGCCTCTCAACAGCCTCAAAGACTGGAAGGCAGTGCTATAATACCTTTGAGGTGCCGAGGCAAATGAACTGCCAACTTAGAATATTATAGCCACCTAAATTATCACTTAAGGGAGAAGGCAAACTCCAGGTATTTTCCAGCAAAGATCAAGAGAGTTTACCACTCATAGATCTTTGCTGAAATACGAGTAATTGCTACAGCATATACTTTTAACAGAAGAACATTGAATTCAAAAGGAGGAAATAAGAATGAGATGTAAGAAGTGATAATGAGCCAAGAACTTGTTAAACATGTAGAAAAATCTAAATAAGCAAAGACCGATCAAGCAGAAAAATACTAGTAAGGATATGGAAGATTGAGTAACACTTAGCAAGTTTGATTTAATGGATATATGTGGAACCTCTACTTAATAAATGTAAGCATATGATGAACAGTTTCAAATGACAACCATATGCTAGGCCACGAAAGAAGTCTCCACAAATATCAAAAAGTCAATATTATATAAACTTCATTCTCTGACCACATTGCTATGCAATTAGAAGTCCATTCAACAAATACCTGTTGCACACATACTGCATGCCAGACATTGTTCTAGTTATTTAGGGTACATTGATGAAAAACAGAAGTCAATTTTGACCTGCACGGAATTTAATTCATTAGGGGGAAAGAGAGAGAGAGACACCGGAAACATAATAAATACAATAAGTGTATGTGAGGTTATAGGTATTATGGGGGCAAGGAAGAAACCGTAAGTAGGATCCAGAATGCTAGCAAAGAAAGGAGATGTAAATTTAAGTAAGAGGTCAGGGTGAAGCTCACTGGGGGTGCAGCATGTGAGCAAAGACTTGGAAGAGATGAGGAGTTAGCTGTGTGCCTCCCCTGGGGCAAGAAGATTGCTAGCAGATGGAGCAGGCAAGTCTGAGAGCCCAAAGTGTGTGTGTTGTTTTCAGGTAATAGCAAGGAGCCATTTTAGCTTAAACGCCATGATTGAGGAGCAGAATAGTAGGAGGTGAGGGCAAAGAGGCAGTCCTCCTACCACTCCCGTCACCAGAATCTATGTATTTGGATATTCAAACAAAAAACTTTCTAAATTAACTCATGAGGAGAGAAGAAAAACGTAATGGGAATTAGAAACATTTAGAATCAAAAAAAAAAAAAAGGAAAACACTACTAAATTTGTGAGGTGTAGCTATCACAGTGTTATAAGGAAATGTATAGCTTTATATTTGTAAGAAGATAAGAATGCAAATTAATGAGCTAAACATTCTTCAACTCAAGTTAGAGAAGGAAAACAGAAATGAATGGAAGAAAAATAGTAAAGAGGTTTACCAAAACCAAGAGCTGGTTTTTTGAAACTATTAATAAAAATACATAAACCCCTGGAGATATTGATAGGAAAGAAAAAGAAACAATAATGATAAGTGAAAAGGAGGACATAATCATTAATTCCATGGAAATTTCAAAATCATACAGAGAATAACAGTAGGAAAAGAATTTGAAAACTTTGATGAAATGAGCAATTTTTTTGAAAAATGTAAATTTCTAAAAAGTGATTTAGGAATAATAAAAATATAAAAACTTTTTATCCACTAATGAAATTCAATCAGTAGTCAAAAAAGATTCCCATAAAAGAAACAGAAAAAGAAAAAAAGATGGTTGAGTTTCAAAGGGAAGTTTTACCCAACTTCAGTGAACATACAACTCTCCTGGAGTAATATGTATTTGATGAAAAAAATACATATGTATGTATGTATGTGTGTTTATATAGGTATGTATATGTGCATATGTGTATTTTGCTGAATTCATTTTAACGGTGCTTAATTTGGAATTTTGGCATATATGTTTATAAGTGGAACTGGTTTATAATTTTTTTCTTATGTTCTTGTCTAATTGGTGTCAAAATTACACACGTCTCAAAAGATAAGTTGGGTGCTTTTGCTTTTTTCATTTTCTGAAATAGCTTATATGGCATAGGAGTTATTTGAAAGTATGAGAAAAATTTATAAACTTTATAAACATCTCAGGCATATATGCAGAAACACAAATTAAATATGTTCATATTGAATCCAGATAAAAGATCTCATATATATATCAGGGGTGCCAAAAGAATATATACAAGTGGACACTTTGGTCAGCGTTGCTCAAGCAGTAGTTCGCCGTAATAAGTGTCTGGACGCTGATGGTAACCACTTTGAGCACCTCTTGTAATTGCAGAAGTCAAACGTGAGTTGTATTCATCTTTTGTTATCATTATACATTGAGTATTATCATTTTAATACAGTTTTGCTTTCTTAAAATGCGTATACATTTTTTTGGCACCCATATACATATACACACACACACACATACACACATGCATACGCCTTTATGAGTATGTAATACACAAATTTTGATCAAAGCAGGAATTTTTCAGGATCATTTCTACATGATGCTGTAGTCAAATATTTGTAATACAAAATATTTTCTTTTGTTTCACAATTAATTTTTTAATATCTTTACATTCAGTTTTCTGTGTTAACATGAAAAAAAAACTTTCTTTCTGAAAAAGAAAGTGAGAATTTTGTATTTTTTTCCCCACTCTCTGGACCAAACCTGAATATCAGAGCTTTATTCACTGAACCATCTTTTCCTCGTCATTGGCTCTTGAAAGGCTATGACTGCTTATCGAAGCCGCAGCGAGTGTGAGGGAAGTAGTCACACTCTTCTTGGAGCAATGGCAGTAACATTGCCAGCTCCTTAGTAAGGTGGGTAACAGTCCTCGCTGAAGGCCAAAGGGGAAGAAGCCGGGACCAACAACTCAGCCGAGCAGGCTCCGTAGTAGACACCCATGTGTAGTAGACACACTACTGCCTAGCATCCATATCTTCTGTGGGCACAGCATTTTGCTTAGGATACCAACCTGCTCCTGTACGTCTGATGACATGACTTTATTCCAAAGCCCTGGAATGAAAAGAAATCTCCTGGGCCCTAACGAGCCAATTCTGGGGTTTTGGTTGGTGAAATCAAGATGCTACCTTCCTCTTTCCTACAACACTGAGTGCTGAAAAACTATCTGGCAATTAGGAGGAAAGAGTCTACCTGAGAATAGCACCAAGTTGGGAAAGATGCCTGAGAAATGGAGAAGGAGAACTGGTTCCCTAGGGACACAGGTTGAGGCCTGGATCAGTGAGTACGGGAAACTACGTGTACTAATTCTGGTGTCCATAAGCCAGCGAATTCCCTTGTGTTACGTAAGCCACGTAAAGTTGGATATTCTGTTGGTTGTAAACACAAGTATCCTGACTCCAGTACCACTCAGAAATTTAAATTATCCAGCCGTCCCCTGCTCATCCCAGTAAGTTACCCTTTAGAGTCCCTTGGTATTTTTGCACCCACCAAAATACAGAATGGCTCTCCTTCACACTGGATTGGGGAGGGAGTAGGCGTAGAAGGGGGACAAGATCTGCAGCAGTTCCGCTGTTCTTGCTGTCTTTCCTGGAGTTGCCTCTGGTTATCTCTGCCTTACCTAGCCTGAAAATGCCCAGAGCCTGGGGGCTAGGAAAGGGCCCTGAGGAGGCACCTGCTGCTGGAAATGAAGCTCACTCGCCATTACTGCCAGCTCCATCCAACATTGCAATGGGTGGCTTTTCTCTTGTCACACTTTAGCAGTCTCTGTGTCCTGGTCGCCTCTCATCAGAAAAATCTCATGGAAGCATTTCATGTGTAAAATAAATACCAGAGAATATCTTTCAGCCACAATGAAAATAAATTCAACAGAAACTATTAAACTTACAGTAATTATTGTACAGTTCAGTTTTAACTTAAAAATATTGAGTAGAAGAGGCTACAAGCAAGGTGAAATCAGTTTGGTGTCCTGATATTTACTTTAATAGTTCTTTTGTATTTTTAATCTTATGATTTTTCTCTATATATTTACAAGTGTCCACCTAATTTTAATGCATTAGCACCATTAAGGACATGTAATGGCTCATAAGCACTAATTCTGCTTATGGTAAACATTACATAGACTTTATATTCATTTTCTCTGAAAAAAAATAGTTTTTTTCTATTTTCACAGAATTGCTTATAATCTTTCACCCTAGGGCAGAGGACTCAGGGCAAAGGAGAGGACGTGTTAAAAAAGAAATAAAATATTACGTTTGATAGGAAGAAGTTATACTTTTACTTTGGGGAGCCAGTGGGACTATTCCTTTAGGTAGACCTAATTATGATTGGGATTTGTTTGACTTTGGGTTAATCACCTGCAGTTGCTGCCACCTAGGCAAGCCCTCATTATAAATTAATGCTGGGGTCTGCAAAGAGAGTAGATAGCGAGTCCTGAATACACACCAAATGGAGCAGCATGCCCTGAGGAATAGTCAGAGGAAAGACGCCACTAGAGCATATCGTACCTGTATTTAATTTGTCTTTATGCAGTTACTCTGCATGAGTTATCCTTTGCTGCTTTGGGTGTGCTCAGTGATCCCCGTAGGCTGCCACGCTTACACCATCTTGGATAGGCACTTTCACTGATGGCAGTGGAGAGGCCGCGAGATTAGCACTTTTCCTAAGGTATACATTCAGAACGAACCCTTTTGGACCATAGTTTTTCCTTCTTTTAAACGTTACTGTATTTCAGCGAGCATGCAAAAATGGAATGTGAAAACCAAGGATCGAATCACTCTTGCTCTCTCGTTGGGCTTGAAGTCAAGAAAGGCCTTTCCCAGGACTTTCTTGGGACATTATTCTGTTGCCCAAAATTAGCAATATGATGTCGTGTTGATAAGAAAATATTAGATTCACATCTTATTATCCGACAGTAGGTTAATGTGAAAAATACTGTATTATGAAAAGTGTATTTCGCAGTATTCTAACAGATGCTGCTAGTGCAATAGCCTAATGTAGCAAGTGCACCAAATGTGTTCCAGCATATTTCTGACACAATTTTCGTAAGTGATGATATATCCTAATTGAAACTTACTAAAATTATGTTTTCTCCTCCAACTGTCATGCAAACATAGCAAACTATGTGTTTACCCATAATTTATGAATATGAGATGTATATTCCTTTTGGCTTTCTCCTCTGTGGTTTAAATTTGAAAATCAGATTTTATCCCTCTGGATATTAGTGAGTTAATCTAGTTCCCAGGTATGTATTAATTCTCCCTCGTCACTCAGACAGCCAACAGTAAATTCAAACTTGAAGATTTGCATAAACATTTTTTTTAATTTAAATCTAAAAATTTTGAAATCTAGAAGTCTGTTTTAGAAAAAGTAGTGTTACAGTCTTTTTTTTTTAACTTATGGAGTAAATCCCTTTAGAAATCTTCAAAGAAAGTGCTAAACATTTATTTTTATCATTGTATGTTAATTTGTATGTGTTATATCCTTGTATCATGTAATTCTTTTATTAAACCTTTTTTCTTGCGAAACCCAGAATATTAGAAAAGTATTAAAAAAAACCAGAAATATACAACCCATGTAACTGCCATCCAGGTCAAGAAATGAAACAGTACCATGAACCCAGAAGCCCCAGTGTGCCCTTCCCAATTACTATTCCTCTCTCCCAACCCCTAGAGTTAACCACAATTTCAACTTTTATATCAATCACTTTCTTGCTTTCTGTATAGTTTTACCACCACCTGTTCATGCCTCCGAAATACTATGGTTTAGTTTTACCTGGTCTTTGGTTTTTGGTTTTCATCTTATTGTTGTTGAAATTTACATAAATGGAAGGATACAACTATGTATCCTTTTAGGTTCAGCATTTTTCACTCAAAGTCATGTTTGTAAATATAGTTACATTTAGCTTTTATTGATGTATAGTGTGTATATACTGGATGTACAGTATAGTTGCTCTAATGTATGAACTCACCACAAATTATTTATCCATTCTGCTGTTTGGGGCCATTATAAATAATCCTGATATGGACATTCCTTTGTATGTCTCTTGATAAACATTGCACACATACCTAATGGGCATATATACTTATATATAGGAGTAGAATTGCCAGGTCATAAGGCATGTGTATCTTTAACGTTTTTTAAAAGCCATATGACTTTACCACCAGAGGAATATGAGAATTCCCATTGCTTTGTGTTCTCACCATTTAGCCCATTTATTTATTGTGTAGTGTTACCTCAGTAGATTTAATTTCCATTCCTTTGATGACTATGAAGTTGGGCTTCATTTCATATATTTATTGGCCATTGTTTTATGAACTTGTTGGTTCAGGTGTTTGACTGTTTGTATATTCTGTTGTCTTTTTCCTATTGATTTACAGTGTTCTTTACATATTCTGAATTCAAGCTAATTATGGAACTATGTGTATTACAGACCTCTTCTCCTACTTAATTGTTTGCCTTTTTCCCATCCTAAAAGTCTCTGTTGAAGCTCAGAAATTCTTAATTTTAATGTTGTCAGATTCACCAAACATTTTCTTTATGATTAATGCTTTTGTGTCCTCTTTAGGAAGCCTTTCCCTATCCTGAAATCATGAATATAGTACCCTATGTCAATATATGGATTTATCATTTTATGTTTTATATTTAGATCCAGAATTGAGGTTTTTGGTATGTTTTTAGGTAGGGGTTAAGTTTCATTTATTTCTGTGTGGATAACCTATTGTTCTACCACCAGTTATTTTAAAAATTATCCTTTCCTCACTGCTTGGTAGTTTCGCCTTTGTTGTAAATTAAATGTCTATATGTGCATAGATTAATTTGTGGGCTTTCTATTCTTTTAGTCTGTTTTACATTGTTTTTGTCACATTGTCTTAAATGATACAGCTTTATAATAAATTTTGATACTTACTAGAGCAGGGCCTCCTACCTTGTATATTTTATTTTATTATTTTTATTGTGGCTAGAACATTTAATATGATGTCTCCCTTTAACAAATTTTTCAGTGTACAATACAGTATTAACTATAGGTACTGTGTTGTACAGCAGCTATCTAGAATGATTCATCTTGCATAACTAAACTTTTATACTCACTGAAAACATTTCATTTTTCCCTTCACCCAGACCCTGGTAACCATCATTCTATTCTTCTCTGCTTCAGTGAGTGTGACTTTTTTTTTAATTGGGGATTTGAGGGAGAACAGTGTTGGTGAATTGGGGGAGGGGACCAGCCAAGTTATTGTTCTTCCATCTTCGTTGTGGAGGGCGCCAGTCGCCACCTGGCTGCCCATCCACAGTTCGTGGTCTCTAAGCTCAAGGTGCTGTATTACAATCTTAGTTGCGGGTGGGCGTAGCCACCATCTCATGCGGGAGTCAAATCAGCAGCCTTGTTGTTAAGAGCGCATGCTCTATCCACTGAGCCATCCGGGCGGCAGCTCAGCTCAAGGTGCTGAGTTCAGTCTTACTTGCAGGCAGGCGTAGCCCACCATCCATCTTGTTGTTAGGAGCACATGCTCTCACCAGCTGAGCCGTCCTGCCACCGGTTGGCAGCTCAGAGGCAGCTCAGCTTGGGCGCAGCATGACTGACGCATGTGAGAATCGAACCGGTGACCATGTTGCTCAGAACTCAAGCTCTTAAGGTAACTCTTAACCAACTGAGCCACTCAGCCAACCGGAGTGTGACTATTTTAGATACCTCATGTAAGTGGAATCTTGCAGTATTTGTCTGTGAATGGCTTAGTGTAATGTCCTCCAGGTTCATCCATGTTGTCACATGGCAGTGTTTCTTTCTGCCATTGTATGTCTATACCACATACATTATAGAATCAGCTTGTCAAGCTCCACAAAGAATTCCATTGAGATTTTGATTCTGATTACATCTATTTGGATCAATTTAGAGAGAATATTAGAAAATTGAGCCTTTTAATACGTTAAACTAGTATATCTATGTACTTTTATTTCTCCTCCCCTCCATTGTCATCCCCAACTTCAAAGGGGAAACATTAAAAAATTTTTCTATAGATGTGATGTTACAGGTTGTTAGATTTAGTTTGTTAATCACTTATTAAGGGTTTTGAATCTAGGTTCATGAATTTAAAAATCCTGTAATTTTTTTACAGTGTCCTCTTCAGATATCAGTTTGAAAGTTTTGCTAGATTCTTAAAGGAAACTAGGGCGTGTTTCCTCCTTCCTCTACTTCTGAAAGGGTACTGGTATTATTCATTAGAATTCACTAGTGAAGCCACCTAGCTCAAGTTTTTTAGTTTTGTTTGTTGTTTGTTTTGGGAAGATTTTTGACTTCTTCGATAAGACATTTTAGATATTCTATTTCTTCTCATGTCCAATTTGGTTAGTTATAGTTTTCTAGGAATATATCTATTTCATAAAAATTTCAAATCTATTTGAAGGAAGCTGTTCATACTATCCTTTTATCTTTTTATGATCTATAGAATATGTAGTGATGTCTCCTTTTTCATTCCTGATATTTGTTATTTTGGCCTTCTCTCTCTTTTTTTTTTCTTAATTGGACTCTCCAACATTTATCTGTTTTTAGTAGTCTTTTCAAATAACTTGTTTTCATTTTCATTTAGTTACATATGGGTTATTGAGAAATATATCCTTAATTTCCAAATATATAGGGATTTTTTTTTTTCTTCACTGGAAGATAGCTTGGATTTCTAGTTGATCAAAAAACATATTCTGAATGATTTCCATCATTTGAAGTTCATTGTTATTTGCTTTATTTTTGTAAATATTTTTATAAAAATTCCACCGTGAGTTTGAGAAAAGGTATATTCTGTAAAGTATATGTGGGTGTTCTACATATTACCATTAGGTCAGTTTTGCTGATTGTTGTGATATTGAAATCTTCTGTACTCTTATGCATTTATTTGTCTATTTGGTCAGTTACTGAAGGAAGTGTGCTGATGTCCCCACTGGTTGTGAATCTACCTGTTTCTTTTTCTAGTTCTGAAAATTTTACTTTCTATATGTTGAGCCTATGTTTATTAAATGCATGCAAATTAGGAATTATTGGGTTGTTGGAAAAGTCATGACATATTTTTTCTGTTTTCTGTTGCAAAAATGCATCATGACTTTTCCGACAACCCGATATTTTATCTACCTGATAAATTGAAATTGTTATTATTGAGTGTATCTCTTCATCTCCAAGTAATGGTTATTGCCTTAAAGCTAATCTTCACTGATATTAATGTAGCTACCCCAATTTTCTTTTGGTTATAGTTTGCATGGTAAATATTTTCTCATCGTTTTCAACTTTCTCTGTCTCTGTGTTTCACATATTGGTTTATAAATAGAAAATTGTTTTATCTGGTTTATTTAATCAAAGTGTGCCAATCTTTGTCTTTAAAGACACAGTTAAGACATTTACATTTAATGTAACTGAGTCTTAACCTGTGTCAGTCTTTTAAATTCAATAAGTCTTTAAACAGTTTTTTACGTTCAGAAAATAGTTCATTAACACCTGTGAGTTTAAGAAATTTATCTTCTCTGAGTTGTATATAAATATGAAGAGATATATGAAACCTTCTCATCTATTATTTCTTCAACTGCTGTATAATGAAAAGTGGTCCAGGGACTAAAATATGCTAAGAACAACATTCCTGATCTAGTGTTTCAGATATTTATTTGCAACTCTTGTCTGTACTGTGATTTACCTGCCTAATTCCAATAAACATGGCATTAACAATATATCCTTTTTTTTTTACAAAATACTATAAAGATTTCACTTTTGATTATAGGGTTGTGACTCACAAATGAGCATGTCAGAAGTGTCCTGTAGTGAAAGTACCTCATGTCATTCCCTGGAACACGGCTCAGTTCCAGAACTTCTCATTGGCCTGCTTTATAATGCCACAACTGGAAGACTATCAGCAGAAGTCATAAAAGGCAGCCACTTCAAAAACTTGGCAGCAAACAGACCACCCAGTGAGTGAAAAAAAATCTTTTTTAATTCTACTGTTTTCTGCACTTACGAGACTTTCAGTGTTAGGAGCTTCAATCCTGTCATTTAGCCTTAACCTATCAAAATGAAATGGAATAATCATCAGCTAATCTGTTTTATGTTTTCTATTTCCAGTCATTTGGGAAGTAGAAAAATTTGAAATTCAAAATATTAATTGTAAGGTGACAAGAATTTTAATTAATTTTTCATGGTGTCAGCAGAATAAATTATTCCTATCTTAGCTGTTATCTTCTAGTGCCAGAAAAAGTTACAGCGTTTTTTAAGTTAATAATATTCCACAAATATAATCAGGAATACATATAGCTACTGTTGTTACCTGAAGATAAATATTGTGTTTTTTGTCTGCATGCAGCACTATGAAATAACGTATAAACTTCTATAGCTTTCCTTTTTTTCTCACATAACAATTTAAGAAGAAACGGTTTCTTCACATTTTTCCTCTAAATTATAAATCCTCACTGCCGCCAGATTCTTTTCCTAAACGGAATGTGCTTTGCCTCTTCCTGGACAAACAGAATAAAGAATAGTTTGATACTTACCCTAAATGCTAGGAAGGGAAAGCTAGATGGTAAACCTCTGCCCTGCTACGTGCCTCTCACTCTTCTATCTCCTTATCTCTCTTCCAGCTCCAGGGTGTGGATAAGTTATGGGAGTACAGATAAGTTGTCACCCAATATACCTCCCAAACTGTTGGTTTATATCTGTAGAAATATACTGGGAAAGTGGCAACTTCTTTATACTTCTCTAAAATTAAAGCTGTGAATGCCCTAAACTAAAAATCTGAAAGGAAATCTTGAATAATAATGGCCACCTTCAATTTCTTTAAAGATTTCTCACCGACTTGCTTAAAGCAATCTTTTACTCCAGGTATCAAATAGTTCTGGAAGGAGGGGCAACTTTTTTCACCTCTGAATTAAATTAACTTACCTGTAAATGTCCTAAAAATTCTTTTGTCAAAGTGAAAAGCCATAAATAGAAACATACTTGGTTTGCCCTAAGCAGTTTTGGAAACCTTGCGTTTTGTATGCATCATGGAATGTATCTATCCCTGAATGAAAAGTCAGAAGGCCAAAAGTATATTTATATTTCTACCCTTGGATAAGTGCCCTAACTCCCCTAAGTCTGTTTCCTTGTATGTAAAATTAAGGTTGTGTCTCTCACAGGGTAACTGTGAGACTCCAATCAGATAAAGGGGCATGAAAGAAGGATGGAATTACCATTATCCCCTTTCTCTTTTCAGAAGGGAAAATTCAGAGGGAGGCAAGAAGCAATTACTAGAATAAACAGTGTGACTTGTTTATCTTCTTTAATACATGCTTAGAATGCAAACTCAAATGGCTTGAGAAGTAACTTAAAAAAGCAAAATTTGTAGATTAAAAATAAGGAGCACAGGGCCAGCCAAGTGGCGCGGTGGTTGAGTGCTGGCTTGGGAAGCCAGCAGCCCCAGTTTGGGTCCCACATATGAGGGCCAGTGATACTGCCCTCAAAAAAATAAAATAAAATAAAAAATAAAAATAAATAAAAATAAGGAGCATAGAGGCCTCTGACAAACGGGAGGGCGCACACCCTACATTAAGAAGTTCAGATGCAAAAAGTTTTTCAACACTGAAACAAATAAACAAAATATTATTTGGGGTTGTATTTAGCCACAAGGTATCAGTTAGCCATTCTTGCTTTAGCTAATAGTTTAATTTTTTTGGCAAGTAGTTCACTTGAGATGCTAAAAAGGAGCAGAATGAAATATGTTTGCCTTTCTGTCCTCATTCTACACAGTCTGATAGAAAGAGACAAATGCTAATGAGAACTAAAAAGAAGGGAAGGGGTAGAGGCAGGAGTGGATAATAAACAGATTGAGAGATTAGTAACCACAACATAAAGTAGGCCTTTCAAGTTTTACTCATAAAGAGTAGGTTATAGCAATTTTCATTATTTTAGAACTAAATCTTCAGTAGCAGAATGGTTAGCTGGGAGATAGCTAGTAGGTAAATATAAGTTGACATTAAAATTAATTGTATGAAGTATTTATAAAGTGAAATATAAGACAGTTTTATCAGTTTGCTTTATACTGTATATTTTATATAAGTTTGTGACCCTTCGTATATACCTGGGTTCTAAGCTTTGTGCTGTGTTGTAATCCAATTTTTATCCAAAGAAACAATGGCAATATTCAAGAGCAAATGATAGTTATATTTTATTTTGCATACCTTAATTTTCTATTATATTGAGAGTATTAAAAGCATTTGAAATATTAAATATTGCATGGATAAACTTTAACATTTAGCATAATAATAATGATCCTATAATGACTTTTATTCAATCTTTTATAGTCTGATAATTTGCATGGTTCTATGTTCAATGTGCTTTAGACCAAGAAGATATCGTTATAAAGTTGTCCCCCTTTAAAACAGTGTAATTTTTATTTAAGATTACACAGTGACCTTAAAAATTCTCATTCCATGAATTTTACCCAACAACCCTTTTGTTCAACCCTCTACCTGAATTAAAATGCTAAAGTTTTGTGTTCTTCCACTCCAGTGAACAGTGTTTCCTCTTTAATTCTAACCTTTGACCCTCTTTCACCCAACAATTGACATCTGGTCATTATTTCTTTTACTGCTTTCCACCCCCTGTTGTCAGATGGACTGTTCTGTTGTCTAAAACACTTGATAGGTGGACAGGTTTATATAATCCGAGGTGAGTTCCTGTAGAGGCTAATTGGATGTTGTCTTTTCATGCGAAAACAAAATACCCTAAAACTTGCCAGCAGTGAAGCTGTCCACCATGTTGGTTTCAAAAAAATGCACATTTACTATCTGTGGTACTTTAAATAAAACTAACTTAGAATTTATCTCTGATTATGGATGATGGTATTCAGAGTATCTATAAAACAAGCAAAACTTTTTAAATTAAAGGTTTTATTTTTCATTCATTATATTTTGATTCATACAACAGAAATAGTTACTTCATGAGAAATACTGTGATTTTCATTAAAAATAATTGAAATTTTGATATGAAGTACACATGATGGATCAACATGCTGAAGGTCACTTGCATGAGTCGAAAGAACTTGAAAACAGAGTTGTTTGAAGAGAGGGTTTATTTCCCAAATAATCAGGCAATGAACTGTTATGTCTCACTCTGTACACTAAACATCACATCAATTTTTTTTTTATAATTCATGAAAATAGTTAAGATACCATACTTAAAACCTAACACTGAATTGTGCCAAAAGGAATCCTGTAATACTTATTTTAACTATCTAAAAAGCACATTAAATGTATTCTTGCATGAAACCAGGAGAAAGTTTTACTTGATTTGCCAAACTTTGAGCCCTTAATGCATTTGGCTCCACTTTGGCCCTTAAATGTTTTTAAAATACAATTAAAAACCACATCCATGCAGAGATTTTTTTGACATTTCATCCTAAGCTGTTTTTATGTCATCTTTGCATTCTTGTCTTCCTCTTTTTCTCTTTACCATTTGCCTTCATTTCTATTTGTTTGTTTATTCTTATTCTCTGAAAACACAGTGGAATGCTTTACAGTGTTGTGGCTAATTGAGCTTGCTAAGTGTTTATTAATGCTATGATGTCCTGCTTAGTGAAGCTAAATGGGGAAGGGGATGGGCAGGGTGGTCATGGGAGGTGAAGGATGGGGTGGCAGGGTGGAGGAAGGATTATGAGGTATACCTTTAAATTCTAATAATACTGTCGAAATAGTGAGGTTAAGATATGAGTACCCCCCAAAGATTTTCTGCCTACTTAGCATTCTCTGTACCTGTCACATTTTATAAACATCTACATCAAATGGAATTAGTTGAATTTCCATTAAACATGGTATACACCATATCCTTATAAAGTATAAATAACTTAATCTCAGCAAACGTTATGAGAAAGATGTTTTTTCCTTTGTTTCGAATGACATCTGTGGTATGTTGTGTTTTTTTCTGTAGATACATATGTTAAATTAACTCTCCTGAATTCCATGGGTCAAGAGATGTCCAAATGCAAAACATCCGTCCGCAGAGGGCAGCCGAATCCAGTATACAAGGAAACTTTTGTTTTTCAAGTGGCCCTATTTCAGCTCTCTGATGTGACACTCATACTGTCTGTGTATAACAAACGCAGCATGAAAAGAAAAGAGATGATAGGCTGGATTTCTTTAGGTCTCAACAGCTCTGGAGAAGAGGAACTCAATCACTGGACTGAAATGAAAGAGTCAAAAGGACAGCAAGTATGTAGGTGGCATGCACTGCTAGAGTCCTGATGAATGGGACCAACATGCAATTGCAATCCCAGGCAGTTATTTCCGATGACAATGTTACTGTTTTTACCTAGTCACCATTAGAAGAGTTCTTCTTTGAAGAATCATCTTCAACATTCTACCAAAACGTTTTCAATTCTGTGGAAAGAACATCAAAAATACTGACATAAGTGAAGAAAGGATGTGTGTCTGGTAGAGCTTGTTGGGGAAAACGAAAAACTTATCGTTGTTAAGCTAACAACCCTCCAGACCTTTAAGAACATGCTTTTGAAATTCATGTTACTTTAGCAAAAGAACCAGTCATCTCATGAAAAATCAAAATTATAAATGATTTTTTTCAATTAGAATTTTTTGTTACAACACTATTTTAGCATCGCCCTACATGTCATCCATAAAACATATTTTGACTGGTTCATCCCTGGTGTTTGAAATGTTCTTTAATATGAGAAAGTAGTTCTCCATCTCCGTAAGTCATATTTAATGTTGAAGGATTTCAACCACATTGGAAATTGTTTTATTTCAGATATTTTCCCTTTGTGCACTTAGTTTCATCGCGACTCAGTTCTTCTCGGTAGCACTAAATCTAAGTACAAGTAAGATTTCATTTTCACCAAGGAATATTTTTAGTATGTTCTTTTAAAAACTCATTTCTTCATTTACCTCTGCTTTGGCCTGATCCAAAGAGACCAAGTCACTGTCCTGGTCCCTTGCGCGTCTTTTAGACAGGTTGTACTGTAGAACTATGTAACTTTCTGTTGAAAGCACTGCCTGAACTCCTGTATTCCAATGTAGGAAGCTAATAGAGCAGGACCTTACTTTCAAATGTCTTTCAATGATTGACTCTTTCAAATTGTAGTAATGTGCAAATACATTTTTTACAAACTAAAAAATATAGTAAATAAGCTATTGAAAATTGAACACAGTTCAGTTAAAGAAAATTTTAATGATCTGCTCTGAGTATTTAGTAACCAACACTGCGTAAAGCAGGTGGCATTCGAGTAAAAAACCGTTGTCTCTCTAAATCTTTTTCACTTTTACTTCAATTTGTATTTGTGATATAAAGACTCTCCAGTTCTCGGTTTGAACCAGAATATCGTGTTCAAAACAGTTCTGAGATTCCTTATGAAGTTTCTAGTGACTTGTGACTAGATTTTATGAAATTTACAGATACATTCTTCAAGTGATGTCATCCTGTGCCTTTCACATAAGTTAAATTTGCTTATACAGCTTAAAAACTGTATTTGCAAAAGTAGGCCTTCGATTTTTATAAATGTAAAGATTCCTCAGAACAGTGTCACAAGCTCTTTATTTCCTCTGAAGTATGCAAAAGTTGTAAAATGTGCTGTTTTTTAAATGGCAATGCATTTTCATTAGTTGTTTTTATATTTAGGAACTCTGGTTAACCAATCAGGAATATTATAAGCTTTTTTCTTTTTAATTTTGCTTCTTACCTAATATATAATTTTATGCATATACTTTATTAAATAGAATGTTTTATATATGTGAAAAATATTTCTTTTTCTAATTTCTCGTTAAACTAGACAAAAACAAACAACTTACCAGTTACTAAAAAGTAGTATGTCATGTTCCTAGTTCCAACTAATTACTACATATTATTGTAAGCTAGAGCTTGTTATTACCATAATAACAAAACCATGCATAGATATTATTATTTCAACTTGGCTGTACTGAAAGGCCTTAAAAGAAATCCAAAAAGACAGTGAGCTCCTAATATTTTTTTAGTTTAAAAAAATGGCAGCTCTCTACATTCATACACATGAATTATAAGATAAAATACAAATGCTAGACTGGGTGATATGAGATCTAAGAATATGTGTTATATAGAGTTACGTTAAAGGGGAAAATTCATTCTTTTGTGGTTATACTAATCAGCCTTTCCAGGGGTTTTTTATAAATGAGTTAGATTATAAAGTGAGGACATGAATCAAATGGCACAATATCTCATGGAAGTATTTTCAGCAGCAGCATGGAAAGAGATTTGAAGGGGGATGTAGATTTTACTGAGTAATTAGATTTAGGTATTTGATGCTACAAGTATCTGTTCTGGGTTTGATGCTACAAGTATCTGTTCTAGTCATTGCTAACTGCAGTTTCATAATAAAAAGTTACAATCTCATTTGTAGCTGTAACAAAGCCTCATCAAACTTGTTATAAAACCAGCGTGGTGCTTTTTCTTTCAGTGAGGAAAGACCTAGCTAGTTGTTGTTTGTTAATGCCCAGAATTGCTTGTGTGCTTTGACACATTGTTAAGGGTTTGCCTTGTGTAAGTATCAAATCCAATATGGCCTAGAAATTAATTAACAATTTAAAATACTTTTTAAGAAGGACCTGACCTCCATTCCAGCTGCCAAGTCCTCAAAGATTATGAATTATGTGTATGCATACCTGTACACACATGCACATACCTGCACACACACACACATACCACACACATACACACACACACCACACACACATACACGTATGTAAAGGTGAATATGCCCTGGCTTTTTCAGATAACTAAATAGAAAAACCTTCATCAAGTTTATGGATTATTTTTCTCCTCTATATACTTGCTAGAAATTATGTTTGGTTTGGGATGCTGTTTGCTGCCATTCTCTTTTACACACAGCAATATATATATTACACACATACACAGAGGGTGCCAAAAATATGTATACACATTTTAAGAAAGGAAAACTGTATTAAAATTGTAATACTCCATATATACCACTAACAAAAAATGAATACAAGTCACGTTTGACTTCTGCAATTACAAGAGGTGCTCAAAGTGGTTCCCATCAGCATCCAGACACTTCTGATTATGGCAAACTACTGCTTGAGCAAAGTTGACAAGTGTCCACTTGTATACATTTTTTTGGCACCCCCGGTATAGATATAGATAGATATATCTATCTATCTATAGATATAGATATAGATATAGATATATCTATCTATCTATATATATATATAGATATATGTGTGTATATATATATATTTAATATATATATATATATATATATATATATATATTTATTTATCCTGTGGACTGACACAATTTAGAGTAATTACTCCCAAAAGTTTGTCTGTTCTTCTAGAAAAAGATTAAATAGGGCTCCAGTGACCCACCTCACTCTACTGAATCTAACCTATAGGACAGCACTGCTGCTCTATTGTGTGCTTGAATTTGCATGAGGCCTAAAGGAACAATCTTCTATCACAGTAATTACAGCAAATAGGGGCCCCGCTGGTGGGCAGCAGGTGTTGTCTCAGAAACTTGAGAAAGACAGCCCACTTTATTACTGTTCTCTTAAAACCTCTTAAGTTTTATAACAAAATGAGATAGTCCAATATGGCAGTTGACTGTCATTCATGTACTCCCTGAGCTTGGAATTGCAGACTTTGTTTCTCTAATGAGCTGCAAAATGTAGTTGTTTATTACTGCCCAGGAAACAAAATGTACTTCAAAGCAGTAAAGAATTTTAGTGTAATATCCACTTGCCTTTCAGAAACTTTCTTCTATAATCTTGGTCTCCTGTATTATCCACATTTTGTGTGAAATCCACTTGTATATTTTCTTACTATACATTCAGTGAATTCTCAATAATGTTGTGGTTAGTGACAAAAATAAGAAATGGACTACAATTTTAAAAAAAAGAAAAACCAATAAGAAAGTATCTAAACTACCCTGATTAATATACTTAAGTTTAAGTGTAGGGCTTGGTAGGGCAGCTTCATCCAGCCTAGTGTAGATGTTGAATCATTTCCTTGACATCATTTTCATTTCACTTATCAAGTGAATCAGAAGCATAGTCCAGGATTACAAAGTTAAATAGCCCCATTGGGGGAAAGACCATAGAATTGAGGGTATTCTTCAAGATGAAGATGGAGACCAAATGATACCATAGTTTTCCAAGTGCACTTGAGATAAGCTATTCCAAGGCGTAAGTTTTACATGAAGTAAGAGCAGTAGTGACCAACAAATTTTGTTGAAGGTCTCTATCCAGATATGAATAGAAATCACACAAATCCACTTGCATAAAATTGCCATTTTTCTACAGAGACTAGATAATCAATTCATAGCAATTTTTCTCATTGATATTATTTCACATTATTAGCTATTACTCGAAACTTTTCATTTTTTTCCCATTTACTGTCTCCAGTTCACCCATGGCATACCCTGGACGTAGCCATCAGTATCATCATCACCAATCAAACTAAATATTGAGCACAAGGTTAAAATATGCTACAGAGTATTTTTTTAATTAGCTTTAAAATGTCATTTGTGTACACCAAAATGTAGAATAACGATGATGGTAACTGCAATTTACTAATGTCTACCACAATAATTTATTATTTTGTTTGATTCTCATCACAATACTGTGAGGTAAGTGATATTATCAACATTTTATAGATGAAGAAATTGCAGCATAGAGCTTAACCAGACTTGCCCAAGGTCAGTCATCCAGTAAGTAAGTAGTAAAACTGGGATTAGAGCCCACGTATAAACTACTCTAAAACCCAAGCTATGCATCTTGCATTTACATCCCTCTTTATTAGCTGCCAGAAAAACAAGACAACATTATGCTCATTGATAATCCACCCACCTTAAATGAATGGCAGAACTAGAAAAAGAAGGGGAAAAAAAAAAAAACAGGTTGGGAAATAAATATAAGACTAGAGATTGCTTTTCCTCTCAGAACACAAATGCTACTTTTGTGCTGTATTTATAGATGACTGCTTTTTGAAGACTTGGGGATTTAATTTATTCTGCCAGATTAGCCTATACTTCCTTGTATTCTGAAAGTGTATTAATTTATTCTGATTCTTGTCCACTTTCAGGAATCCAGGATATTTCCATTGTGTATGATCACCTTTCTGCCCTCTGAAGTGGATACCATGTATCCATTAGCACATGTCTTGCCCATATGAGTGGTGAGAAGAAAGACTCTTGTGTTTTCATTGCAATTTAGTTATGCTCCTTCTATACCCTTTATTAGGATTTAACTTTATTAAGGTTTATTACAGTTTAAAGTTAGATTACAGCCAATTGTATTGCATGTGTCTCTTTCCCTTGGTAGCAGTTAACACCTAGTCTTATTATCTTTATGTGCCCCTTACGCATAATAGGCACAGGATAAATACTGAATTGAACTGAATTCCCTATGGAAAAGATTAATTATATTGTCCTATGTCTCAATTTTTATGGATTTATTCATTTCATAAACATTTATAAGAGTACCTACTATGTGCCTTGTATTGTTCTAAGTGCTACAGATGCAGAGAGGATTATAAATTGGATAAAGTCTTTGCCCTCATGGAGCTTGCATGCTAAGGTAGAAAGAGAGCCACAGGAGGATGGTACAGGTTTTGTATTGTAGAAAAGTACAACATGGAGTTCAGAAAATTCTCCCTGGAGAAGATAGCCCCTGAGTTGGGTCTTAAAGAACAATTACAGATTAAACTCCCGTCAAGGTACATATTCTCTCCAAGGGCAAAATATAAAGTGGTGGTTCCCAAACTATAGTGTGTGTTAAGAATTTCTTTGAGAGCTTAATTTGTATTCCAAAGCCCCGCCTCCTGAGTGTCTTTCATTTGGTCTGGGGGGAGCCCAAGAATCTGCATTTTATTAAGCGCCCCAGGAAATTCTGTCTAGGTTTATTGGTGGAGAATATTGAGCTCATTCTATAGAATTGTTGACAGCGGTGCTTCAGTACCCATAGATTAGACCTTTTAAGTCTGATAGTGATAAATAAGAGTGAGATTAAGACTAGGATTCATGCTATTGACCTTACTTGTGCTTCCTTAAAAACAAAGATTATTTAATGAAAGAATTAAAAGTGATATTTAATTATGAGTTCCTATACATTCATTAACATTCAACATAAACTTTTCAGTTTCCTTGGTATAATAGACACATTCTATTATGTTGGTTTGTGATTCCTGAAAACTCCTTTGGATTATTGTTCAAATATTTTTTTCCAAGCTGCCTTTCCAGTGATAGATATAAGGAGAGAGAGAGTTTGAGGAGATATTTATCTTGTATATCTGTCAGTGTTCTAAATGAAATAAGACTGCCCTTCAAGTGAATGTATAGTAGCAGCTGCAGGTGGTGGTATGTTTCATTCTGTGGGTAGTAAGCTTTCTTGCCATTTATCATCATCCTCCATAGCTTCATGGTCACTTCTCATCACATGAACTTCATTCTAGATTCTTCCCTGGGAACAGCAATGTTTCTGTCACCTGGACCCTAATCGCTATTTCCTTGATTGCTTTGCTCTTTCTTAGGGTCTTTAATTTCAAATAACAAGTTCACACAGCAGCCTCAGGTCCTCCTCTGTCTCTAAAAATATATGCTGTGGACAAGGTTTATCCAAGTTTCTATTTTCCTTCATACCTCCTTCTCTGGTGCAATATTTTGCAGGAATGTATTTTACATTTTGAACGTTCTTTCTTCCCAACAGAGATCTGTGATTAACCCACTTGAAAACGAGGTTATTTGAATATTTGAAATGATTATGCTTATGGAATTAGGCTGTTTTTGTTACTACTGCTGAATCATAGTGTTTGGTCTGGTTATAGTTGGAGATCTGGTTAATTCAATCTTAATGTGAAAGAGTTCGATAGACTAGAATTGTTAGTGCATTCCCAACAATGAATGTAAGAATTTCGCTCTCTCTCTCCCTTTGTAGACAAGTTATGTATCTCTTTTTAAATGTTCCTTTCTTCCTCCCTGCCTCTGCTCCCCACTCCTATTCATTCACATTCACACTAGATACCAGAGTACATCAGGGTTAAATAGTACATGTCGAAAAGCGACACCTGGCTTTTTTCTCTTAATCTCATGTACTGGACAGCAGCGAGGACCCAACAGGTTTCTCAGAGACTAGTGAGAGAGAAAAGTGTGACTTTCTAGTCATTATGTTTTGTTGCTGCCCTTGTGATTGTTATTGTTGTACACTTGCCTTGAATGGCGTGAAGTATCTTGGTATCACATTGTACGGCTTGGGAGCAGAGAAGAAAACTTCATTATTAAATTAACAAAAACTTGGCATAATTTTATTGTAGAAGTCAACCCCTTAGCACATAAAAATTTCTAAATAATTAATTGTGAAAAGAAAGTCACTGTTGTGACAGTGGTTTTGCAAGATTTTTGACATCATTTCAGTGTCAATTTGACAGTCTGTATTTTATTTATTGATTTATTTATTTATTTATTTATTTATTTATTTATTTATTTATTTTTGAGGGCCACTGGCCCTCATATGTGAGACCCAAACCGGGGCCGCTAGCTTCTCAAGCCAGCGCTTAACCACCGCACCACTCGGCCTGCCCGACAGTCTGTATTTTAAATTGTCCTGTTATTCTATGGCCCATTTATTCTGATTACTATTTGATATTTGTGCTTGCCTTTTAAATATTCAAGACTGCTTTTTAAAAGAAAAATGTTAACAACACCTTTGTTTATTCCTTGAACATTTGATCTCACACCTGACTCTGACTGTGTTTAAAATGAATACCCAATAGATGAAATATGATGCTCCCTTATACACTGAAAAAATAATTTTGTGAAGTTTGTTTATATATTCAGAACTTGCTAGAATGCTTATTTCCATAAATCTAAGCAGTTAATAGTAAATATAACCATTTTTTTAATGAGAAAATAGAAATTTTCCCTAATCTGTGAGATTTATTGCTTCTCATGCCTTTCACATCTGGTTGGAGGGGGATGGCCATGACCCCCTTACCAGCACTTCATCGGTCAGTTTCTGAGTGTGCTCCTCTCCTCCAGATGATATTTTGAGTCACAACGAAATTTTTTGAGCCCTCAGACTAGGTCCTCACCAGTGATTCCTGTTCATAACCCCCATTAATGTTGATGAAAGTAATACCTAAGAACCAATGAAAGGAAAGACCCCTAACGCGTGAAGGATCAGTGTCCAGATCCTTGGTACTGGGTGACACCTTTACTACCTAAACATGATTCACAGTCACCAAAGAGGAGTAGAAGCCAACTCCTTGGAAATGAGATTTTTTTTTTTTTTTTTTTGGAGGGCAGTGTCCCTGGCCCTCCTATGTGGGACCTGCACCAGGGCCGCTGGCTTCCCAAGCCAGCGCTTAACCACCGCACCACTCCTCCGGCCCTGGAAATGAGATTTTAAGTCATCTTTTGCTCTTCTGGCTTCCTCCTCTGGCTTACACATTCTTTTTTATTCTAAATTTTGTGAGGAAGCCTTAAAAGACCCTTGTTTTAAATTTTTCAAAGGTTGACTTAACCAGGCAATTTCATAAAAAAAGGAAAACTGAAATACCATAGAGCTGTAGGAAGCCTTTCTTTCCTGGAGGGTGGGATGGTGCTTGTTTTTTGGGTAAAAATTAGGAATATTTATAACATTCTATAATTATGTCACATTTGTTTTGTGAGGGGAAACCAGAGTAGCTTTTGCATATAAATTGGCTCTCTTAGTACTTAAGTGTATTTAAACAATTATTTGAAGCACAGCTAGAAAATAATGGTGATACTTCAAACAATATTGTGAAATTATAAATACTTCAAATTTACTAAGAAAATTTCCAGTAGTAGCTTGCATTACAAAATTAATTTATGATGTTTCTGCATAATTTTATTGAGATGACTTGTTTTTGTGGTGAAAATAACACAGTGGCAACAATTTTGAAGAATTTTTAAAGCTGTCATAGAGGGGACAGCCAAACTTTGAATTTTTACTAGAATTTTGAAGTAAGAAAACATCAATATTACTTTTCAGTTCAATTAGCCTTGATGAAGAACGGTTATTATATGGATTTTAAGGGTCTTGATAAATGTTGGGATCTATTCTTTTTTAAAAACTGATGATATTCATTACTGCCCAGTACTCTTGCATTGTGTTTTATTTCTCAAAATAATGTAATTTTATGGAAAACTCATTAGTGGAATCTTTTATTCAATATCCCCTTACTTTCATCCTCCCACCCTCCCACCCTCCCTCCCTCCCTCCCTCCCTCTCTCCCTCTCTCCCTCTCTCCCTCTCTCCCTCTCTCCCTCTCTCCCTCTCTCCCTTCCTTCCTTCCTTCCTTCCTTTCTTATTTCCTTTTTTTTTTTTTTTTTGAGGCTAGAAGCTTCCTTGATAGTATAGTTTCTACAGAGCTTTCTTACTTATTTTTCTAATAATGGATGTAACAGTGTGATGATGTTTAAATGCTCTGTGAGCAAAACTCTATTAAACAACCTGAAGAAATGCACTGCTGATTAACATTTCCCTTGGTCTTAAATTGTCTCCAACATATTTTCCAGTGACTATAAACCATTAATGGATCTTATTAATATATACAAGTGTCTGTATGGTTAGCAATGGTGTTGTATTATTGTCACATATTAATATGCATTTTTGGTCAAAAATATAAACATGCGTGTGTGAAACAACTCATTTTATAGAATGACCATATATCTAATTATTTTCATGTAATTGAAAATGTGTTATATGTTGCATTTTATTCTCATATCTACTTTTCTACTGTCTATATACACCGATTGTCTCGGTGCCTTTTTCCTTTTGTATAATTGTATTACAAAAAGAAATTACTGACCTCTGTGTAAAAATGTAAAAACTGTTAAAATTATTAATCCAAGGAAATTTTAATGACAGTTTAATTTTCCAGAGAATAAACTTTTGCGTGGGTTAAAAGTTACTTTCCTTCACCTTTCTGTAAGAAATCTCTTCACATTTTAGTACTCACTTGGAATGGGTAAGCATCTGACATCTCTGATGATGACACAAAAAAGTCAGCCTTAATTTTTATCACTGACAAATAAGTGTTAATATGACTGTTACAAAAAATAAAATAATGTCAATTGCAAAGCAAACATCAAATGGATATATTAGGTGTGATCCGCAAATACGGTGAATGTTTAAAAAATAAATTATTACAGTAAAAGACACATTGTCATTAATCCCCCTCAAAATACTCCCCCTCGCTTTGAACACACCTATCCCATTGTTCTTGCTACTTTCTGAAGCAGTTCTGGAAGTCCTCCTTCGTGAGTGTCTGTAGTTGCTCTATTATGACTGCCTCCATGTCCTGAATCATTTTGACTTTGGGGAAGAGCCAGAAATTGCATGGTGCCTGTTCCTGTAAATAAGGTGGATGAGAACACATCATAATGTTTTTATTTGACAGATTCCCATACCAGAAGCTATATGTGACACAGAACCTTTCCGTTGTGATAAAAAAAATACAGTGAATACTTGCCGAGTGCCATACAATGGAAAGGAAGGGATCTTCCATATGGGAAGTAAAACATCGAACCTTAGTAACAATGTGCGACAAGTTTCAACTTGTTCAGTGCAGTTGGATGTGAGCTATGGTTGAGAGAAGGTGTGTTTTAAAGTGTGCCGTAAATCATCCTCTATCATGACAATGCTCCGTGTCACACATCGCTTCTGGTTGATGGCAATTTCTGTCAAATAAAAACATTACAGTGTGGGCCGGCTGAGTGGCACATTGGTTAAGCGCTGGTTTTGGGATGCCAGCGGCTCCGGTTCGGATCCCACATGAGGGCCAGTGACACTGCCCTCTACAGCTAACAACAGCTCCACCTGGAGCTAGGCTGTGCGAGCCCCGGTGATGGTATGGGCTGCAGCCCCTGCTGCAGTGGGCTGCCATAGGCTACAGTGAGTGGCCCGCAGCCAACGTGAGTGGCTGGCAGCCAGCGTGAGCTGCCAATAGCCGCGGTGAGCGACCATCCAGAGGCCGGCAACCGATCTGCCTCATCTGGGAAGAGCGCAATGATGATACCAACATGGGCCAGTGAAGCAACATCCTCCGCAACTAAACTGAAGAACAGAAAGACAGCAACTTGTCTGTTCCCCTTCCCCGATTCCCCAACGCTGTTCCCCTCCGCCAATTCCCCAATAAAATCTTTAAAAAAAAACAAAAAAAAAACCATTACAGTGTGTCCTTATCCACCTTATTCACTGGATCTGGCACCTTGCGACTTCTGGCTCTTCCGGGTGGGGGGTTGTCACTTTGAGGGGTAAAATGTATAACTATTGCACTGTGTTGTATCCCTGAAACTAATTATAAATAAATAAATAAATAAATAAATAAATAAATAAATAAAGCATGAAAGGTAATCATTTTGAATCGATTCAGGACATGGAAGCAGCCAGTGCAACTAAAGATACTCACAAAAGAGCTGCTTCAGAAAGTGGCAAGAACGATGGGATAAGTGTATTCTAAGTGAGGGGGAGTATTTTGAGGGGGGTTAATGGCAATGTGTCTTTTACGTAATAATTTTTTTAAATTTAAACATTCACTGTATTGTTGGATCTCACCTCGTATGTAAATAAACATTTTAAAATAATCTTCTATCAAGTCCATAAATAAACCATGACTGAAACTAAGTAGCTTTAAAATGATCTCAATATTTTTAGCTGGAATATGAATATGTATACAGCATTATTTAGCTTGCTCTTTTTTTATTTAATGTGAATTTGTCCTAACTCATATTAGTATTGTGATTCTGTTTAACAAAATCATTTTCTATTTGGCAATACTAGTTTGTTGATTTTTAATTCTTTTTTATTAGGTGGCTATTGTATTGTTTCCCGAACACCTTGAGGTTAGGTATTTTTCATATTTCATTATCATTTTATTTCCTCAACAAAGACTTATGACCACAGACTTAACAAATACTATTTTCCACATTAAAAATAATTTAAACTTTTGGTACTCTAAAATAGATAGAAATTAAAGTTGTTCCATTATCTAATCTCTGATTGTCTTTTAATCTTTAGATCCATAAATTAGTCAGAAGCCTTTTTCAGTAAACTTTTTCAAAGAGTAGAGCACCAGTGCCCAATTGGTCTGGTTTAATTTTTTCTTTTCTTTTTGTATGAGTTGTCTGTACTGAAACAATAATGAAAACAAACACTCCTGCTCAAATGAAATGGGTTCATAATTTAATCTCCAACAAAGTTTAAGGAATTTGTATTCCATCCCAGTACTTGCTGCCGAATTTTTCCTCTTCTTTCAAACATTCTGGGCTCCATTATTAAAGCATTTAAGGTTGAATTAGCAAAAATAATAGACTTGCTTATGAGTTTACTCCAAAAAAGGTCATATTCATCTGGCTCATGACTTGCTGTCTTTCACAGAATTACATTTGATATAAAGTGAAATTTCAGCAGAAAAAAAAGTGTGCATTCTTACTGGCAAATCATTGAATTATCATGTTTTTTATTGTTACAGAGGGATTCAGGTAGTAATTCATCATACCATGTTATAGACTTCAGGTTATGTTTTAATTGCAAATTGATTTTTAACTCCTTTGGTCTCCAATATGCAAAATAATATTTAAGTCAACTTTTTTCATAGATTTTCAGAATATTTCATGATATTTCCCATTTGAAAATAAAGTCATTCCCAATTTAGAAATAAAAGGTCTCAGTAAAATATGTGAAATATTTTGTTTGATTAATACTTTATAGTGAATTATAACAGTATAATAATACACTAAATATCTCTGCATAATTAAATGCCAAATGAATGCGGACAAGTTATATAAGGATTTTATGTACTTATATTAATTAGTAATAGAAAAAAATGAAGGCTTATTTTCAGTTGGCATAAGGAAAATATATGTTACTAATTGGTAGAAACTGCCCACTCTTTACCAAAATCCATGGTTTTCTCTTCTTCTTGATCCTATGGCCAGCTTATGTTTCTCAGCATCTCTTGAAATTAGGTGTGGCCGTACGATCGAATGTTAGCCAATGGAATGTGAGCACAGTGATGTGCTCCAATTTTGAGGAGGTGTTTTAAGAAACCAATAGGCTTTCTCCATGCCTTCTTTCACTTTCCACTGGCTAGATACAGAGGAAAATGAAAGCAGAGGGATAGCAGAGCCAGAAGTTGGAAAGATCCAGGGTCACTGAGTCACCTCACAGAAAAGAGATAACCAGATATCATCTGCCTTGGAATGTTAATGTAAATGAGAAGAAAAACTCATCTTTTAACCATTACACATTTTAGAGTCTATTTGTTACTGCAAACAATTGAAACCAAGACAAATATTAGGACCTTCCACTGGGGTTCTGTGAGAATGAAAACTTCCATTGGTGTAAGAGGAAATAGTGCTGGCTGAAAAACTGTGACCCATATTGTGCAATGGAAGGTGGTCACTGTGTCTCCTGAAGCTGTAGTTTAGGGGAAATGGATAGTAGGAGCCAGAGTAACAGTGTATTTGAGATGCCTTTTGCTAAAAGGTATTACAAGAAAGCAGTAAACTCAGTCAAGAAAGAAAAGGTTTTCAAGCAGAGATTGAAAGGAATGGAGAGACTAAGTACCTTAGGGGTTTGAAAAGTCTACTGCTTCTGAACCCCAAATACTAAGATTTTAGACTAAAAAGAGTTGAGTCAGAAAGGCCTATTGACTGCTCAGCTAAAGAAAGGGACTCAACCATGTGGCAAAGATCAGAATTTTTAGTGTTGCCTCTTATTTCAGAGGAGCTCAAGGTAAACTTGAAGTGCATGAAGCAAACTATGAATGTTGTATAGACCCCAAGAAGGAAATAATTCATAACACCTACTTCGCATGAAATCGTAGCATATAACAGATAAGAGCACAGTTCCGGTGAGCATAATGGATAAGAGAGTTCCTTCTAGAGAATAGATCCAGAGTAAATAAAAACTCCTTTACTAAGAGAAAAATTGGGCTTTTCACTACTACAAATCAGTGGCTGCTGTATGTTTCTCATTCTTCCCCTTTTCAAATGAATGCAGTTATCCATTTCCTGCTCTACATTGCATATTTGGTGGATGTTGGGAGGCAGGTAACTTGTCTTTAAATTCCCAAGTCACTGGACTTGATGGAAAGGAGAGTGTATCACCAGAGATAAAGGACTTTGAAAAAACTGCCGTAACTGGATGGGACTTGAGGTTGTCTTATTTAGGGAGAATGTAAGCTGTTTAATAAAAACTTTGTTCTCGTCTTCCTGGACACAGGCTAGACTACATTTCCCAGCCTCCCTTTCAAATATTTGTGGCAATGTAACTGAGTTCCAGCCAACGAGAATGTGAGTAGAAGCAATATACATCATTTCTAGGCTAAATGTCTCCTTCAGTCCCTTTCTCTATCCTGGTTACAGATGATGTAGCTGGTTACAGATGATGATGAGCGCCCAAGGGGATGATGGGGCACAAGAAGCAAGGAGCCTAGGTTCTTAAATCACTGCTTGGAGATCCTCTTCTTACCAGCCAATAATATCTTCTTCAGCATGTTATATGAGCAAGAAATAAATGCCTACTGTGTGTTCGAGCTATTATTCACTTCAAGCCTATTTTGTTCCTGTAACATGTAACTTAAACTAGTAGTTAAGTTCATGGATTCCAAACTAGTAACTGAGAGAAGTCTACACGGCACTATAGCCAAAAAAGACAAAACTTCTACACAATAAGAGTAAGGACAAGGCCTGACACTGATTGTTTGGGCCAAAACCAAAGAATGATGCCTCAGGAACACGGCCTGCCAGCACTACTTGATAACTTATTTTTAGGAACAGGTTTTAAGGCTCTCGGATTAAACTACTTGGGTTTCCAACTTGACCAAACTAAGAGAAGTGAGTTTAACTGTGACCCAAGAGATGAGATGACAGGATGAGCTGAAAGCCAGAGAAGCAACTACAACTTAGGCATCAAACCTAGGAGTGGAAGAAGGCATAGCAGTGAACAGATAACTCAGCACAGTTAAGGCAAGGACACCAGAAACATTATGAGGGACAAGGTGAAAACCAGATTGTTAAAAAGAAAAAAAACCCTGAATCCCATCTAGAGGTTTCTAGACTTAACCCTTATAATGTTTACAGCAGTATATTTAAGAAGGAGAGTCTATTAGGGGATAAGAATCAGGGAAGGAGATAAGTTAGGAAGATATTTTTAAAATCCAGATGTTTAAAAACGGTAAATGAGACCAGCCGAGTGTCGCAGTCATTAAGCACTGGCTTCGGAAGCCAGCGGCCCCGGTTCAGGTCCCACATATGAGGGCTAGTGACACTGCCCTCAAAAAAAAAAAAAGTGAGAAAAAAAAACGGTAAATGACTAGATGTGAGATAATATTCAAAGCTTACATAAGGGTGAAGAATGTTTTTGAAAAATGAGATTGGTGAAACATCATAAAGGAAGTTTCTGGGGCTTAATAACTAATTGGAGGGAGGAGACGTGCATGAAGAGAGGATGGAATTAGAGTTTTGAGTAGCAGGCGAGTAAGGAATGGCCACCAAATAAAGGAGTTCAGAGAAGAAGATGGTATTTTAAGGGTTTAGTTTAGCTATGTTGACTTTCAAATGACATTTTGTGGAAAATGTCCATGAACTGGAAGTGAAGGTCTGTAATTTAGGGGAGAGAGAAAGACTGGGATGCATTTTGGGAGCCATGCGAAGCACTAGAATGACTAAGTCACAGGAGCCAAGAGCCAATACATCCTCTCACTAGAATGGTGTCCCCTGATGACAGAAACTACCTGCTCACAACTGTATTCCCAGTGCCTAGAACAGTACCCAGGGCATAACAGACATTCCTCTTGTGTCCTGTGACCTTGCCATACTTGTTTATTAGTTTCAGAAGTTTTGTTGTTCTTCTTGTTGTTGTTAATTTTTTGTCATTTGCTACATAATCATGTCATCTGCAAACACAGTTTAATTTCTTCCTTCCCAACATGTGTATTTTATTTCCTTTTCTTTACTTATTGGACTAGCTAGGACTTCCAGTACAATATTAAATACAAGTGGTGACAGATGGCATCATTGCCTTGTTCCCAATCTCAGAGGGATAGCGTCCAGGTTCTTACCATTAAGTACGTTAGCTGTAGGTCTTTTGTAGATGTTCTTTATCAAATTGAGGAAGTTATCCTTTGTTCCTAATTTCCTGAGAATAACATATCTAAATATCTGTATCTAAATATAGAATTTGCTGAGTTTCTTATGAATAGGTGTTGAATTTTGTCAAATGTCTTTTCTGCATCAATTGATAATGATCAGGTTATTTGTCTTTAGCCCATTGAAATAATCTATTACATTGATTTTCTAATGTTGTTCCAGTCTTGCATACTTGGAACAAATCTCATTTGGTCATGGTATATAATTCTTGTCATACACTGGTGTATTCACTTTGCTAATATTTTGTTGAGGGTTTTTGTATCTATGTTTACGAGAAATACAGGTCTGTAGTTTCCTTCTTTGTAATGTCTTTATCTGGTTTTGGTATTGGTGTAAGGCTGACCTCATAAATGTTTGGTAGAATTGATCTGTGAAGCCATCTGGGCCTGGTGCTTCCTTTTCTTAGAGATGATTAATTATTGATTTAATTTTTAATAGACTAAAAGCTTATTTAGATTATCTATTTTTATGTATGTGTGAGTGTTGGTAGTTTGTATCTTTCAAGGACTTTGTCCATTTTATTAGATTTGTGGGCACAGAGTTGTTAATAATATTCCATTATTGTCCTTTTAATGTGCATGGGATCAGTAGTGATGGCCCCCCTCATTTCTGATACTGGTAATTTATGTCTTCCTCCCTCTTCTCTCTCTCTCTCTCTTTCTCTCTTTCTCTCTCGTTCCCATGCTAGCTCAGCTAAAAGTTTACCAATTTCATTGATGTTTTCTGAGATCAACTTTTTTTTAAGATTTTTATTCAAATGTAGCTAACATACAATATTATATTAGTTTCAGGGATACACCATAATTATTTTATATTCCTAAAGAAGTGATCACCATGATAAGTCCAGCAACCACCTAACACCATATTATGCTATCACAATATTATTGACTATATTCCCTATGCTGTACATTACATTCCCATGACCTGAAAATTTGGATTTCTTATTCCCCTTCACCTTTTCCACCCTTTTTCAACTTTTCAATTACAATTGACATTCAATATTAATTTATATTAATTTTGGGTGTATAGCATTGTGGTGAGACATTTACATAATTTAAGAAGTGATCTCCCTAACTAGTCTAGCACCTACCTGGCACTATATATAGGTATTAACATATCATTGACTATATTCCCAATGCTTTACTTTATATCCCCATGACTATTTTGTAATTACCAATCTGTACTTATTAATCCCTTCACCTTTTTCACCCTGTCCCACAACCCCCATCCATCTATCACCCCAACAAATCTAGTACCCATCTGACAGCATACATACAATGTTACTGACTATATTCCTTATGCTATACCCTACATCTCCATGATTACTTTTTAACAACCAATTTGTACTCCTTAATCCCTTCTCCTTTTTCACCCACACTGCCAACCCCCTCCCATCTAACAAACATCAAAATGTTTTATGTATTTATGAGGTTGTTTCTGTTCTTTTTTGCTTATTTGGTTCTTTAGATTCCATATAAAAGTGAAATCACATTGTATCTGTCTTTCACTGTCTGACACCCCACTCAGCGCAACGCCCTCCAGGTCCATCCATGCTGCCACAGATGACAAGAACCCATTCCCTCCCATAGCTGAGCAATATTCCATTGTATTAATATATATGTACCACCTCCTCTTTATCCATTCTTCCATCAGCGGACACCCAGGCTGCCTCTACATCTTGGCCCTTGTAAAAAATGCTGCAGTGAATATATGGATGCAGAGGTCATCTAGAAGCTGCACTTTAGGTTTTCTCAAATAAATACCCAGAAGTGGGATTACTAGGTCCTTCTTTGTCTCTTGTTATATATAGACTTTGTTTTAAAGTCTATTTTGTCTGGTATAAGTATTACTACTCCGGTTTTTTTCTGTGGTGTTTTTTTTTCTCATTTCCATTTTCATGAAATAATTTTTTCTATGCCTTTACTGTCTGTGTGTGTCTTTCAATCTGAAGTGAGTCACTTGTAGGCAACATGTGTGAGGATTTTGTTTTCTTATCCATTGAGCTTTCCTATATCTTTGATTGAAGCATTTAATCCATTTATATTAAAAGTAATTACTAGTGCCATTTTATTATTTATAATTTTGATTTTTTTTTTTAGTTTTCCATCTTAAAGAAGCCCCTCTACATTCCTTGCAATACTGGTTTGGTGGCAATAAACTCCTTTAGCTTTTTCTCATCTGGAAAACTCTTTATCTGTCCTTCAATTTCAAATGATAGTCTTGTTGGGTATAGTATCCTTGGTTGTAGATCCATGCTTTTCATCATGTTGAATATTTTGTGCCAGTCCCTTCTGGCCTACAAAGGTTTTGTTGAGAAATCTACTGACAATATTATGGGGGCTTTCTTATAAGTTACTAGTTGCCTTTCTCTTGCTGCTTTTAGGATTCTCTCTTTGTCTTTAACCTTTGCCATTTTAATTATAATGTGTCTTGGTGTGGGCCTGTTTGGGTTCATCTTGTTTGGAACTCTCTGTGCTTCCTGGACTTGTGTGTCTATTTCCTTCACCAGATGAGGAAAGTTTTCAGTCATTATTTCTTCAAGTACGTTCTCAATCCCTTGCTTTCTCTCTTCTCCTTCTGGTACCCTTATAATGCAAATGTTGTTATACTTCCTTCATATTGTCCCAGAGGTCTCTTAAATTATCCTTATTTTTTTTAATCCTTTTTTTCTTTTTGCTGTTCCAATTGGATGTTTTCTGCTACCTTGTCTTCCAAATCACTGATTTGATCTTCTGTTTCATCTAGTCTGCTGGTGATTCCTTCTAGTGCATTCTTCATTTCAGTTATTGTACTGTTCATTTCTGACTGTTGTTGTTTTTTTATGGCTTCTTATGTCCTTTTTTATGTTTGCTATCTCTCTGTTGATGTTGTCACTAAGTTCCTTGAGCATCCTTACAACCATTGTTTTGAACTCTATATCTGGTGGGTTGCCTGCCTCCATTTCATTTAGTTCTTTTTCTGGAGTTCTTTCCTGTTCTTTCATTTTGGATGTATTTCTTTGTTTCATCATTTTTGGCTGCCTCTCTGTATTTATTTCTATGTATTAGGTAGATCTGCTATGTCTCTCAGTCTTGGCCAGGTGGCCTTATGTAGTAGATCACCTGCTCTGGATGCCCCAGGAATGTACCTTGTGTGGATTGTGTGTGCCCTCCTGTTATAATTGAGCCTTGATTGCTATTGGCATGTCAGTGGGTGGGATTGGCCCTCAGGCTGACTGGCTGTGGGGTTTAGCCACATGCACGGTTTATGGGCTGCTGTGTGGTAGGCTTACCTCACTGAGCAGGATTTGCCCCAGTGGGCATTGGTGTCTGTTGAGACTGCCCTTTATGTGTGCCACTTGTGGGACTAATTGGGTGGTGCTCTGCTGTAGTCTGAAGCCCACCTCCAAATATGTTGGTTCTGGGGCCTCTTGGGAGGGGCTCTAGTGCAGCCCAGGCCACCCACTACCTGTGACCAGCTTGGGACTGCCTGGTAGGAGCTATACAGCTATACAAAGTTGTTTGCTGCCTGTACTAAAGTTGGAGGCATGTAAGAGAGGATACACTGCAAACCAAAGACAGCTATCACCAGTACCAGACCAGGGTAGCGCCACAAAAAGCCAAGACACCCCAGACCTTCTGCTACCTGCTGGCTCCCTTAAGGTTCAGCAACTGATAAAGCCTCAAGTGGTACTCAAGCTGGGTGAGGCAGAGTCTCAAGGAGTCACTAGAGTGGGTAGAATTGTGGTCACCAGGTTGGGGGAGTTGGGTAGGTGGGTTCCCAGTGAGTCAGCGTGATGGAGCATCAGAGCTTGCCAGACCAATCAGATTCAGATTTGGCCTGGGAGGGAGGTCTCAACACAGAAAAGATGATGCCTGCCTGCTGGCTGCACAGGAGGAAAACCCCTCACAGAGTAAATGGTGACTGTCCTCCAGCCCCTGCCCAAAGCCACACACCTCACTCTGCCCCCTGTATGCCTCCAATGCCTTCCGAGTCACTGTCCATCTGCCAGAGCCCAGAGTGAGTGCCTGGGGGTAAGAGAGTCTGTTTAAATGGCACAGGCCATTTAAGAGGATGGCTGGGTTTCCCACAGCCTCTGTCCCACTTGGATGGTCAGAATCCCCATTGTTTCTCACAGCCAGATGTTGTGGGGGCTCCTCTACCTGGTATCAGTACTCTGAGCTGGGAAGGCTGGTGTGGGGCTGGGGTCTCTTGCTCATTCAGGGGGAAACCTCCATGGCCAAGATATCCTTCGCAGTTCTCAACCACCACATGGAGGTTTGGGACCAGCCCATTTTGCATCTGCACCCCTCCTACAAGTCTCAACGTGGTTTCTTCTTTATACCCTTAGTTATAAAACTTCTGTTCAGTCAGACTTCAGATGGTTCCTCAGGTTGATTGTTCTATAATTTAGTTGTCATTTTAATGTTTTCATGGAAGGAAGCAGTCACAGTATTTATCTACTCCACCATCTTGGATCTCTCCATCTTTTGGTTTTGTTGATTTTCTCTATTAATTTCCTGTTTTCAATTTCATTGATTTCAGTGCAATTTTTATTATTTCTTTTATTCTGGTAGCTTTAGATTTAAGTTGGTCTTTCTCTAGTTTTCTAAGGTGAAAACATAGTTGATTGATTTTTTATCTTTTTTCTAGTAAGTGAATTTAAAGCTGTAAATTCCTTTTAAGTACTGCTTTCTCCATGTCCCATAGATTTTGATATGTTGTATTTTTCATTTTCATTTAGTATAAATATTTTTAAATTTCTCTTGAGAATTCTTCCTTGCCCCATTTGTTATTTAGAAGCATGTTGTTTAATTTCCGAATCCAGAAAAGCAGTTGATTTTCAGTTTGTTCAACTTTTTCTTGTTTTAAGGATATGAGACACAGTTTAAAAGCTCTGCATGTAACCAGAAGTCCTTAGAAAGGTTTGTAAGCACTTGAGCTTATTTCCTCTTCTGGAAATAACTCAGCATTGAGCTATGAGTTTGAAGTGGCTTGACTGGTGCTTAGTTATGAGATTTAGTGTTTATGTAGTTTTATTTCTTTATTTCCATCTTATCCTGCTTAATGAAAGGAAACTCATTAGCTTCAGCATAGTAACTTCATATGCTTGAGGGACATTATTAAATCAACCATCTTTGTTCTAAATAATACTAATACCTTCAATAAATCCTATTTTCCAGCTTTTCCATTCTGTAGATCCTTTTGAACTATCTTAACATCTCTTAATCTGTGAAATCTAACCTCCAACCCAATTGTCTACGAAGGGTCAGAACATGGCAAGAGTTTACTTTATGTCTCTACATTTTATACCGCTTACCTTACTTTTTCTTTGTTTTTGAATCACAAAATTATGATAAGAATTCAATTTTATTTATTTATTTATTTATTTATTTATGTATTTATTTATTTATTGAGAGCAATGTCACTGGCCCTCATATGTGGGACCGAACCGGGGCCGCTGGCTTCCCAAGCCAGCACTTAACAACCACGCCATTCGGCTGGCCCTAAGAATTCAATTTTAATTATGTATAGGCTTTTAAACAAAACTTTTATTTAAATGAAAGAAAAGAATTTGAGATTTGTGACCACTAGGCAGTATTTTGCTACAGTTGCTCTTAACCTATGCAATACAGAAGTTCACCCAAATTAGTTTCACATTTTGTTTCACGTTTTGTTAACTGGAAATTGCAATATATATTGCAGACCATACATGCATATAGCTACCCAGAGAATTTGAAAGCAACAAAAAAATGGTAAACTGTAGTGGAGCTATTGTTTAAATGAATCACAAACAATACCCTAGAATATTTATTATGAATCCCAGCTTTACAACTGATAGGACTTCAGGCTTTATGTGTGAGTATGAGAGAGAGAGAGAGAGAGAGAGAGAGAGAATAAAATCTTTGTGGAAATCTTCATAATTGTTAGAGGACTTTAACCATTTATAATCTAGATCTATACTATAGATTTTGTGATATTAGTAGGTTTATTATTTGCCCCTTTTATAAAAGTAGAATATCAAAGAAAACCTCTTTACTTGGGCTTTGATTTATTTAACAAATAATTATTAAATGCCCACTATGTGTTAGGGACTGTGTTCATTTAAGGGCTATAAATACAAATAAGATATGGTTCTCTCCCAAATAAATAATGTGGTTTGGTAAAGGGAAACAGACATGAAAACAAAGCAAGGCAAAAAATTGTTTCAAGTGTAATGATAGAAGCCTGTCAATGGTACCAAGAGCTCACAAATGCTGTGGTAGTTGGTTTTTCTTTGGAATGGGAACACATCAGAAAGAATTGAACAAGGATCTACTACATGAGTACAATCTGGAAAGAGGAGTACATATATTCTAGGGAATTGGGAAGAGAGAGGCTGCAGATTGAACACAGGCATGCCAATACAAGACGGCATGCTTCTTTATGAATACCAGAGGTTATTTATCATGGCTGGAGCATAATATGCGAGGACAGTAGGATGAAAGATAATGCTGGGGAAATCGGCAAGGAATGGATCATAGAGAGCTTTGTTAGCCTGGCTAAGAGTTTCACATTTATCAGTAGGCAGTGAAGAATCCCTGAGGAGTTTTAAACTAGACAGTAACACGATGAGTTTTAAACTAGACAGTAACACGATGAGATTTTCATTTTATTATTTGGAAGATGGGCTCAAACAAAAGGCAAATGTGGGAGCTGAACCCCCTATAAATAGGTCATTGCAGAAATCTAGGTGAGAAATGTTGGGGGCTTGAACTAAGGTGTAGCAGAGGGAATGCAGGAAAATAGGAAGAGGAAATGCTCAAGAAGACAGAACAGGCCTTGGTGACTAACTAGATGTGGAGAATTCAGGAGAGGGAGAAGTCCGGGAAGATAGGTTCTAGTTTGGGCACTTGGATAGAGGATATTGCTGCCTATTAAGGGAGCAAGAACAGAGTCAGCCTCTCTGAAGGCAGACATACTGAGCAAGTTTGTTTCAGGTGGCTGTGGGGATATCCCAGAGAACATTTTCAATAGATGATAGCATATGAAGGCCTGACGCTCAGGAGACTTAAATTTGTGGATCATCAAATTTCAAATAATTTTGAGTCTGGATAAATGGGGTTTGTTATAGGCCCATAGTATATAGTATAAACCAATATATGTTACATAGATGAACATTTAAAAGATCATTTAGGCAATACTAAACCCAATGGGAAACTATCCAACATTCCTACTAATCATTAAAAATGATTATAATAAAATAATTAGATTTCTAATAAATTGACACCTGAAAAGTTCTCTGTAGAATGTAAAGAGCCACCATAATTAATGTTATGCTTACTTAAGTTGTTGTTGTCCCTCTGCCAATTAGATCATTATCGGGAACATCCTTATCTCTTTGTTTTGTGTGTGGTTTTTATTTTGTTTGGAACTAGTTTCTATCGCTAATGTTCTAAAATGTGGGATGGATGGACATTAATTACTAAATAAATAATGAAAATTTTATGAGCTGTTTAACAGAAAAGATTGAATCATATAAAATGATAAAACTAATTTTAGAAAGAAATACTTACATGTTGCAATGAGCATTATGCTTTGATAATCTTAAAATATGGTATGCTACTCATCCATTTAAACAATACTGCCTTATTCTTTAGGTATTCTTTTCAGAGACTTCTTAGCAGCCACATAAGAAAAATACTTCATTGCTTTGTAGCCAAACCTCATTTCTGACACAAATCAGTACTGTTCTTTCTCTTTTTTTAACTTTTTATTATGGGACTTTAAAACATATGCAGAGTAAATTGAATAGAAAAATAAACTTTAATGTACTGCTCACCAAGATTTAATAGCTACCAACATTTTGTCATTCTAATATCATCTATATCTTTACATACTCTCCACTCCCACTTAATTTCCATTTGTTATTTTTTTAGTTTTTAAGGTAAATTTTACATACATTAAAATGCACTAATGTTAGCTATATAATTTTGACAAATAGATATACTTTTGTAACCTACACTTCTATTGAGACATAGACCATTTCCATTTACCAAGAATGTTTCTTTGGGTCCCTTCTTCTTCTGTTGCCCCCCAAAAGCAATTGCTACTCAGTATATTCATCTTACATTAATTTTGCCTGCTCTAGAATTTCAAGTAAATGGACTCATACAGCATGTTTTCTTCATTCCAGCTTCTTTTACTTAGCATAAGATCTTTGAGATTCATTCGTGTTGTTGCATGTATCAATAAGTACTTCATTCTTTTTTATGGCTGGATAATATTCCATTAGATGGGTATACCACCATGTGTTTATCCAATATCTTCATTCCACTTTTCTTTTAGTCCATAATAAATCACTCCAAACTAGGTGGCTTTAGAAAACTGACAACCATCTATTTCACTCATGAATCTGCACTGTGTGCATGGCATGGAGAGACAGGATCTCCCTGTTTTCCATGGCATCAATTGGCATGAGTCAAAGGCTGGCAATTACTTGATGGCTAGTTGCTGGAAGACTTACTCATGTGCCTGGTGGTTGATGAAGGCTGTCAGCTGGGACCTCAGCTGGGACATTGGCTTCTCACGGCCTGGCAACTGGACTCCAAAAACAAGCATCCCAAGAGGACAAAGCAGAAGCATGGGGCATTTTTATGACCTAGCCTCAGAAGTCACAGAACATCACTTTCTTCATACTGTACTGGCTATCTGGGTTCAGAGGAATAGAGCATGGACTCCATGCTCAGAAGGGGTACAAATGTCACACCGTAGAACATGTGGGATAGGACATGTTATGGCAGCCATTTTTGGACAATACTTTCTGCTATAGTCTCTTTTCCGGCCACCAGAGTTAATATCCTTCCCACATACAAAATACACTCAATCCCTCTTCCAAGAGCCCTAAGTCTCTTACCATTATGACATTAACGTAAAGTCCAGGATCTCATTATGTTAGCCAAGTCTAATTGTGGATGAGGCTCAGCTCCTTGAGTAGAATTCTGAAGAACTGTGAACTGAACAGACATGTTATCCCCTCAACCTACACCCATCATACAATGATGGGACCGACACAGGATAACCACTGTAAACCCTACTGTTCCAAAAGAGTTTTGTCCTCTGAGTATTCCTTCCTTTTCCATTAAATGTAGCTCATGTTTGTGCTGAATGGTTTTATCAGACTACTTTCTGCCCATAGAAGTTTAGGGGTCCAATGGCTTATTTTCATTTTGTACTCTCTTTGTGTAAGTGGTTTAAGTATGACTTTAGAGAAAAAGTGACAGAAGATTTTCCTCCTATGTATATTATGGGAGCCATCCTTAGGAGGGTGGTTACAGTCCCTCAGCTTTGTCTCAGCTTAAACATAACCTACTTTCAAAGTCATATATAGACTTCTCTTATTGCTGATTCTCTGGTTGACCCTATTTTGTATTGAATTTTCTAAATAATAAACTTTTAATGCTGTACAGATTATCAGTAGGCTATAAGAAATCTTAAAAGGTGTAATGAATTTGGTTATTCATATTATTCAAGGTTTTTTAGTCTTTCTTTGTTTTTTTGTTTTGTTTTGTTTTGTTTTAGCTGAGCCATCCTGCCACCTGTTGGCAGCTCAACGGCAACTCAGCTCGGGCTGGCCTCAAACAGCTGTTGCTCAGAGCTCAGCTTGCACTCTTGAGCGAGCTCTTAACCAACTGAGCCACTCGGCCGGCCCTAGTCTTTCTTTGTTTTTAAAGATTTTATTGGGGAAGGGGAAACAGTGTTGGAGAATTGGGGAAGGGGAACAGCCAAGTTGTTGTCCTTCAATCTTCGTTGTGGAGGGCGCCGCTAGCTCAGCTCCAAATCCAGTTGCCATCCGGCTGCCCTTTGGCAGCTTGCGGCCACTCAGCTCAAGGTGCCCTGTTCAATCCTAGTTGCAGGTGGGCATAGCCCACCATCCCATGCAGGAGTTGAACCGGAAACCTTGTTGTTAGGAGCATGTGCTCTCGCCAGCTAAGCCATCCTGCCACCTGTTGGCAGCTCAGCAGCAGCTCAGCTCGGGCACAGCTCACTGGCCCATGTGGGAATCAAACCTGCAACCCTGTTGCTCAGAGCTCGCTCTCTTAACCAACTGAGCCACTCAACCAGCCCAAGTCTTTATTTCTTGAAAGCCATTAGTGGCTGGTCATCATTACCTACTCATTGCCACTACAAATACAATCACTTTGCTCCCCATAAAGTTATTTCTGATTCTCTCTTCATTTGATTTTGTTCTAAATGGGTCTCTCTTTGACAGCAACAGAGCAAAATGTCTTGTAGGGGAAATTGCTTCATAGATAGTTTTCAAATAAAATGCTTGCCAAAATTGATTGATTGAGGCTCTGAATGCAGCAATATTAATATTAAGTGAAGAAGAGATTTTCCATGAAAACCTTTGGGTGAAATAATATAAGTAATAGAGCTATATTTCAAGGTGTCAAGTAGGAGTTCATGGTGTGAAAATGAAATGTTAATTAAAATAATACCAAATGCACTAGAAGATATAGAAATGTTCCTAGGGCTTGAGGCATAGATAAGGAAAGGAAAGTTATATGGATTATTCAAGGCTTTTTAGTCTTTATTTCTTGAAAGCCATTAGTAGTGGCTGGTCATCATTTCCTACTCATTGCCACTACAAACATAATCACATTGTTCCCCATAAAAGTTATTTCTGATTCTCTCCTTGATTTTGATTTTGTTTTAAATGAATCTATCTTTGACGGCAACAGAGTGAACTATCTTGAAGGGCTTTTGGGAGGTGAGGTGGTAGAGGGAGGTGTACAGGAAAAACTCAGATTTCTCTGTTCTCCTCAGGCTTTCATGTGCTTAAGATTCACATGGGGGGCCGACCAAGTGGCACATTGGTTAAGCGCTGGCTTGGGATGCCAGCGGCCCCGGTTCGGATCCCACATATGAGGGCCAGTAACACTGCCCTCTACAGCTAACAACAGCTCCACCTGGAGCTGGGCTGTGCGAGCCCCAGCGATGGTGTAGGCTGTAGCCCCTGCTGCAGTGGGCTGCCATAGGCTACAGTGAGTGGCCGGCAGCCAGCGTGAGCGGCTGGCAGCCAGCGTGAGCTGCCAATAGCCGCGGTGGGCGACCCTCCAGAGGCCGGTGACCAATCTGCCTCATCCGGGAAGAGCGCAATGATGATACCAACATGGGCCAGTGAAGCAACGTCCTCCACAACTAGACTGAAGAACAAAAAGACAGCAACTTGTCTGTTCCCCTTTCCCGATTCCCCGACGCTGTTCTCCTCCCCCAATTCCCCAATAAAATCTTTAAAAACAACAACAACACATGGGGAGGGTAATGTGTAAGAAATACAGATTTTAAGGCTTTATCCTCACACATACATCTCAAGGCACCCCAAAGATCAATTAGATTTACCTCTAGGGCCAACTGAGTTCCTCTTCACTGGATCTATGCATCAGTTCCCCTCAACTCTGAAGAATTACCTTTCCTGGTTCCTTGCTCTGAAAACACTTTATATGATTCTTCTGAAGTAGCCTGAACCTGGAGCTAAATCCTAATGTGACCTAGAAACTTCTAGTGCAGAATCTACTCTTCATCATCTTCAAGCTTTAAATGAATGTGTGGTCTCTGGAAGTCTAAAAATTGTTACCTGGCTTTAATGTTTGTTGTAGACCTAAAATATATTTATTGTACACTGAATATTGTTTTAAAATTACTTCAGTAATTTGAGTGTTCATTGACTGTGTTTTTTCATAATGGGACATTTTATTTGGGCAGAAACGTCTCTTTTACCCCTCACTGCTAGAATCTTTCTTGGGCTGAGCCTAGTTCATAGGTACTAAAGTATGGGTTCAGTCAGCTTAATTTCCATTGAATGGCTTTGCATCTACTGATTTACATATAAACTGAGGAGTCCCCTTGATAGGGAAAGGGGCAAGAATATAACTGCCATCCACTGAGGCTTAAGAATAACATAATATTTCTAATGAACTGAGATAGACCCAAATCAACTGTGGATCACAAGAAATGGTAAGGGAATCCCTAAAGGTAAAAAGGGGGTGTTTTAATTATCTATTACTAAATAATAACCTCAAAACTTAATGCCTGATAACAAAAATAAATCATTTATTTTGCTCGTTAATCTATGAGTCAGGAATTCAGACAAGGCACAGAGAGAATGGCTCATCAATGCTTCATGATGCCTGAGGTCTCAGCTGGGATGATCCCAAAGTTTTGGAGCTGGAACACCAGGCTGCCCCGGTTCCCTGCTGCCTCTTTTTCTCTCCCTCCCTCCACACAGCCTCTCCATGTGGGTAGCTTAAACATCCTCAAAGCATGGCAGCCTCAATGTTATCAGGCTTCTTACATGGCAGTCAGGGCTCCAAGACACATGTTCTGAGGGTCTGGGTGGAAGACATAAGACTTCTTATGACCTAGCCTCAGAAGTCCCAGATTGTCACTTCTGCCACATTCCATTAGTCAAGTAGGTCACTAAGACCCACCCAGATTCAAAGAGAAGGAAATAGACTCTGCCTAAGTGGGAGCAATAGCAAGGAATTTACAGCCATCTTTAATTGTCTGTAGCTTGTTCTCTGGCCACAATTGTTTACATTCATCTCACTTGCAAAATACACTTACCCCCTCCCAAGGCTCCCAAAAGTCTCATCCCATTTCAGCACTGACCCAAAGTCCAGCATCTCATCATGTAAATCAGGGTGAAGCTCCTTAAATACAGTGTCTCTCCATCTGAGGACCTCTGGAAAAAAAGATACAAGTTCCCTGCCTCCCCCACACACCCAATATCCAATGGTGACACAAGAATAGGGTAACTGCAGTAAACACTGCCATTGAAAAAACAGGAGGACCGAATAAACAGTTCTTAATAGTCACTGATCCACAACACTCATGAAATCCATCTAGACACATATCAAGAGTTCCTTTCTTCTGAACCCATTTCTTACATTGATAATCTTTTGCCGAAAGAGATTGGGGATAAGGTGCAGTTTCATTTTCACACTCAAAAGGTCTTAACTCTTTAATATGTCCCCTAGATTCTAAAAAAAATTGAGCAGTTCCTTTTTATATTTTTCCCTCACTTCTCATATTTTATAATAAGCAACTAGAAAAAGCCAGCTAGTACTTCTAGCATTCTGCCTGGAAATCCAGATCCTCAAGCTTTTTCTCTTTCCCCTGTTACCACGGGCAAGTCTGGCTAATGTGCTTCCAGGACATACCTTGCCTGTTCTTCCCTCTCGCCTCTCATAACATTCTCCTCACCATCCTTCATGGCTTTGTTAAGAACTTCAGGAGGTCCTTCCAGTTTTCATGAGCAGTCTCATCAGGACCCTTCCAGTTTCCGCCTACCACCCAGTCTTAAACCAGAGTCATGTTTTTGGTTTTCTTAAGGCAGCACTCCCTCTTGACACCAAAATCTGTTTCAGTTATCTATGCTGTGTAACTGCTCAAAACAACAATCTTTTTTTTTTTTGCTCATGAATCCATGGGTCGGGAATTCAGACATTGCACAGTGAGGATGTTTTATCTCTCTACTCCATGATGTCTGGTAGGACTTAAGGACAGGGCTAGAATAGGGTAGGAGCTAGCATGAGTGTTCTTACAGCATGGTGACGTCAAGGTAGTCAGACTTTTAAAATTGGTAGTTCAGGGCTCCAAATGAGCATACCAGGACCGAGGCAGCAGCTGCAAGCCTTCTTATAACCTAGGCTTGGAAGTCCTAGGATGTCACTTCTGCCACTTTCTATTTGTCAAGCAAGTCACTATAGCTAGCCCAGATTCAATGGGAGTGAAATTCAACTCCATCTCCAATTGAGGGGAGTAGCAGAGAATTTGCAGCCATCTTTGTTTAAGGAGTTCTACTTTTATAATATGATTTCATTACTTGAACATCAACAATTTTCTATATTGGAACACCAAACAATAGCACCTAGTGTGGGAGCAAATAGAATGTGAAATGGGTGAATATAATCAAGAAAATGTGAAATGGGTGAATATAATCAAGAAAAAAATCAAACCGTTGGAAAGGTGAAGCAGATATAGTCACACATTAGGTCTCATTTTCGGAGTCTTCTAGCTTTGCAAAACTTCTCTCAAATATATTTAGATACAAGATGTCAGCAAAACTTTGAGCTCAATTAATTCTCATCAAAATATTCAGATAATTGGGTAGAGAACATTTGGTCCAAAGACAGTAGTGTAGCTTAGTTTTTCTATTTTGTGTTAGGTACTCTGACTAGTTATTTAGTACTGATGACTTTTAAATGCTGTAATATAAACTCAAAGGGGTGCTCAAAAGTAATATTAAGACAAAGCAGAAAGCCGTAGGAAAGCAATGAAATGTATCCAATGGGATTGTGTAGTAAGTCATATGGATTTTACAGAAACAATTTATATGGCAGTAAACCCCTAATATGATCATGACCAATGTGTAAAGTTTACTATTGTTTGTTTTCTTCCTAATTAGAAGTCATGCATCTCAGACTATTAATAATAAAAAGTTATCTTTACAAATATATATTATCACTAATATGTGATAACAGGCTCAGACAGAATCCAGGCAACTGTTTTTAATAGTAAGTTAAAAAATATATTTTTACAGGTTTCCACTTCTTATAATAGAAATTTCTTTGTTTGTGTCCCTCCATTGACTGACAGAATTACTGACTTACTCTGCCCAGTGTTGAGGAATAAAGTGGGACATTATGTACTGACGAAAGGGTCCATTCACCACAGAGATATAACAGTCCTAAATGTGTGCACAATGATAGCTGAAACTTCACATTCATCCTCAGGTATTTGCTTAGGATACATTTTCTGGATCCAAGCATGTACATTTTTAAGCCTTCTAATAAACCATGCCATAATTGCCCTCTAGAAAGGTCTTACCAGTTTTTTACTCCTAGCTAAAAAGATATGAAAAATGCCTGCCTCTCTTCATTTTCACCAAACCAGATGACCATTCCATCTAACACGGTTTTTAAATATGGTTTTATTACTTTTAATTTCTCCTACTAATAGCAGATACAAAAGTGTTGGGATTTTTTTTTAAGTATGGATTCTTGTATTTGCTTTCAAAAACAATGAGAATGATGCTATTTGTATGTAAACCTAATGCTTAAGAGTGGTTCACAGTTTTTCGTTAAAATTTTGGGTTTTCCTTTAAAATTTGGTGTGGAATGGTCATTTCAAGTGTGTGTGTGTGTGTGTGTGTGTGTGTGTGTGTGTGTGTGTGTGTGTGTGTGTGTTTCAGTACCAAGGTCAATAAATTTTCTCCTGATAGCTTGTGTATATTTCTATCACTAAATTATCACATTATTTTACAATTATCAAATTATATGTTTTTCTTTATAGACCCTTCTTAAGGACCGGGATTTTTGTTTTGTGTTTTTGGGTTATCTTGCAATTACAGAGTTTGGTATAGTAAAACATGTTTGGGGAGGGAAGGCTGGAATGAAGGAAGAAACAAAGAAGGGAAGGAGATGTAAACTTGAACATGGCCTTATTCATTGTATCACAAACTTCAATTAGCACAATCCTATTAAAAGAGGCCAACTGTTTTCTTTTTCTTTTAGTTGTTTTTTTTAGTTTTTAATTTGTTGGTTTCTAAATCAGTCAACTGTAATAAAATCCATAGACTACTTTGCATGTGCCTACTTAGAGCCCATTGGAAAACTCTTTTGTCTAAATTTTTTTTAATAAACATCTGGTGATCTGCATTTCACACTGGTAAGACTCTGGACTGGTTGACGGTTGTCAGAATGCTACATGTGAACTTTCTCAGCCCATATGTAAGGGATATACATCCTTTTCTTTCCTGGTTAACTGCAGAATTGGTTGTGTTTTACTAAAATGAGGGCAAAACTTTTATTACAATTAAAATTTATATATTTAAAAGCTAACTTGATGAGGATTCCATTATTCTGAAACCCCTATTTAACCAGAACCTTGTTAGGCATTCATAGTGATGACTCTAAAGCACACAGTGTTTTGAAATGCATTTTGAATTATAAAGGGTTTCATTATATTTGAAATAGGTTTCTATACCATATTCAAATAATTTGAAAATTAATGTGTGCAGAATCAGAAATGATTTTAGAACTACAGTTGATTTTGGAGATTATCAAATTCAATTGCGTCATTGTACACATAAGAAAACTGAGACCTCAAATAGGTTGAGTCACTTGTCCAAAGTCACACAGGGAGTTAATGTCACAGTGGGCTGGACTCCAAGTCAATTGAACCCCAGCTGATACCCATATTCATTGATTGGCCAGGTTGACTAACTGACCACTGTTTTCTTGCCTAGCAGATATTTCTGTAATAAAGAAGGATAGGCCAAGTGACCAATCACATAAAAGATATCAGAACTCAATGATGAAGAAAAATTAAGTTACTATCGTAATGTCTGAATGTTTTGAAATGGAATCTCTCAGAATTAACTCTTCAGCCTAGGTTCTTCCATATCTTTTGCTAACACTAGTTTTGGCACAATGCTAAGCATCTGGTACCTACTTATTAGCTAACAATGAAGAATGATAAGAATTAACAAGTAACTCAATCCTCATTCTTCTCCACCTTAATGATCAAGCTGAGCATCTTTATCTCATTAACATCCAACTGTGAAATCCCTTGACACCTAAAAAGACTAGCAATTTATTTATAAGGTTATGGTACCTGATTGTGAAGCTTTCAGCCAGCAGAAATTTTTCAAAGAGTTTTCTTTCTCCTGGAGTAAATATCATATTTTTAATTATTCATAATGTTTCTCCTGTTTTACCACAAGCTTCCTCAGAGGACAGAAGTGCATTAAGGCTCATCTGTTGCTATAAAAGTGAAGTGTGAATAGAATATATATATATATATATATATATATATATATATATATATATATATATATGTACCTATATATTTTACCATTTCATTGTTATTCTGGGCAAACAAAATTAAACATGATTTGCAAATGCTGCCATCAAAAACAACAAAAGGTATAAAGTGATGCAACAGAATTTATACTGCATGCACACCAGAAAACCTAAATGAAGCATGTTCATGATTGACTTGGAAACTGGAGAGATTTCACATTCTTAGTGGCGATATTAGGGAGGTAAAAATGTGAGCATACCTATAAATATGATCAGAAAAGCTTTATTTAGAGTTATGCTAAAGAGACACTCTTTAATTATGAGCACCTTCGATGCAAGCTGAGTTTGGTACCCCTCCTTTTCTTGTATGGAATACTTTAGTCAAAAACAGATACTTTCTCCACATTGTAAGGTGACTTGGAACCATTAGGTTGCTGTCTTACAAATAAATGCTTAAGTTGAAAGCAGTACTCTAGGCTCTGCTTTCAGGTTCATTGAGGGATAATTCACACACAGTAGCATTCATCATTTTTAGTGAATGGAGTACAGTCCTGCGAGGTCCAAGAAACACTCGCAGTCACATAACCACCACTACGGTGAAGGTACACAGCCTCTCCGCTCCCCAGAACTTTCCTCATGCCTCTGTGGATTCAGTGTCTGCCCCACTTTCAACCCCCCAGTGCTGCCAACCGTTTTTTTTTTTAAATCTGGTTTTGTCTTTTTGAGAATGTCATATAAATGGAATCGTACAGTGTTTAACCTTGGGAGGCTGGTTTCTTTCACTTAGCAGGACGCATGTGAGGTTCACCCAATTTGCCCTGTTTCTTAGCAGTCTGTTCCTTGTTATTGCTGAGCAGTGTCCCGTCGTGTGGATGTACCGGTGTGCATCCCACTCACCACCTGATGACCATTTATTTTGTTCTGGGCAATTATAAATAAAACAGCTATAAGCATTCACATACAATCTTTGTGTGTGTGTGTATGTGTGTGTGTGTACGTAAGTTTTTATTTCTCTTGGGTTAACAGCTCAGCATGGGATTTCTGAATCATCTGGTAGGTATATGTTTAACTGTATTAAAAATTCCTAAACAGTTTTCCAAAGGGTCTGTGACATTTTGCATTTCCCACCAACAACGTATGAAAGGTCAAGTTGCTCTTCAGCCTTGCCAGCACTTGCCACTGAAAGGTTTTGATTTGTTTTGTTTTTGTGGGGTTTTGTTTTTGCCTCTTTAATGTTAGCCATTCTAACAAGTGTGTAGTGGTAACATGTTATGATTTTAATTTGCATTCCCCTAAATGACTAATAATGTTGAGCATCTTTTAATATGTTTTATTTGTATATCTTCTCCGGTGTGGTGTACTCATATGTTCACATCTTTGCCCAATTTCTTATTAGGTTATTAGTTTCTTTATTATTTTTCAAGTCTTTTATATATGTTTTGTGGTTACCAGTCCTTTAGGAAATATGAATTTTGCGATTCTTTTCTCCCAGCCTGTGGCTTTCTTCTCATTTTCTTAACAGTGTTTTTGAAGAGTAGGGTTATTTAGTTTTGTTTTTGTTTTTGTGGTGTTGTTTTTGTTTGTTTGGTTGGTTGGTTGGGTTTTTTTTTTTTGCTTATTGTTGTCCAACTTCTAGCACCATTTCTTGAAAAGACTGTCTTTTCTCCACTGAATTGATTTTGTACCTCTGCCAAACATCAATGGACCAGATAGGAGTGGGTCTATTTGCGGACACTCAATTCCATTCCATTGATCTATATAACCATTCTTTCACCAAATATCACTCTGTCTTCATTATTATAACTTGAAATCAGATAGTGTGAGTCCTCCAACTTTTTTCATATCCGTATGTTAGTCAATAGAGAGTAATGAGAAATGTGGGTAAAATGGAGACTGCATGATCAATCTATAGACCTTCAAAGTTAATTTTTAAAATTTGTGTAGGCCAACAGTACATATCTGCAGGCTGAATTCAATCTGTCGCTGCCAGTTTGTCTAGAAGGAGAAGACTTCCTGCTGGACCTCTTGTAGAACACAAGCCCTGGCAGAAGTTAAGTCTTCTTTAGCCCTCATAGCAAGCAGGGCTTGACCTCAGGAGCATTGGCCAGTTTACCCCCAGCAGAAAGGAACTGTGCGGCACAGGGAGTGCATGGTCCACCTTTAGTGAGGGCCTCAGGCACGCTACAAATTGCCCTTAAAAATGAAATTGGAGTTTGCATTGCTTATAATGTTTGGATTCCTTTAATTGAGGGAAAAGACATTAAATTCACATTCAGAGATGAGGCTTAAAATGCAAGTACAGTTCACCCTTGAACAATAGCAGTTTAAACAACACAGGTCCACTTATACATGGATATTTTTCAATAAATATACAGTTAGCCCATTGTATCCCCATGTTTCGCATCCATGGATTCAACCAACCACACATCAAAAACAGTATTTTTTACTTGTGGTGTGGAATCCGTAGCTGTGGGGAGCCAACCATATGCATTGTTTGTTCTAAGCCAAGGGTCGGCAAACTGCGGCTCAAGAGCCACATGCAGCTCTTTGGGGTACCTTCCATCTCAAAAGTTTGCCGACTCCTGGAAGAGCCAATCCTGTCCCTCACAACAATTTAAAAAGTATTCGAGAGCCATAAATATATTTTTACATAATCACTATATCCTTTAATATCCTTTAAATAATATCCCTTAAAAATGTTATAAATGAAGCTATGATAGTTTTATTTTCATTTTCAATTTTACTTCAGAGCCTGTGGCTCGCGAGCCACAGTTTGTTGACCCCTGGCAGATATTCCATGTCAAAAGTTTGCCAACCCCTGGGCTATGCCATTTTATATAAAGAACCTGAGTACCTGTGGATTTTGGAATCCACAGCAATTCTGAAACCATCTCCTATGGATACTAAGAGATGACTAGTTAAGTTTTGGGCAAATCAAAGTTATCCGTGGATTTTTGACTATGCTTCTAACCCCACCCCCCAACATTGTTCAAGGGTGAACTGTAGCTGTTTCTTAAAAAGTTAAACATAAACTCACCATATGACCCAGCAATTCTACTCTTAGATATCTATTCAAGAAAATGAAGACATGTCCACACAGATTGGCATGTGAATGTTCATAGTACCATTGTTCATAATAACCAAAAAGTGGAAACCACCCAAATGTCCACCAACTAGTGAACGGATAAACGAAATGTACTCTAGCCACACAATGGAGTACTATTCAGCAATGAAAAAGAATGAATCAATGCGTGCTACAACATCTCAAAAACATGATAAGTGAAAGAAGTCAGGCACAAAAGACCACATACTATATGATTTCATTTATGTGAAATATCTTGAAAAAGCAAATCTATAGAGACAGAAAGAAAATTAATGGTTGTCTGGGGTTGAGGGTAGCTACAGGGATGAGTTACAAGTACATTGCGGTTAGTCACAGTTTGTCATACTCTGAACTAGTGGAGATGGTTAGTTGTTTGGGGAGAGGATGGGGATAGCAGAAAGGCTGTGAGTGGGGGGAGAAGGGAAGAGGACTGGCACAGGAAAGATGCTGCAGAGGGATTAAGAGCTTAGAGAGCTAGATCTTGGTTCCTATCCTGGCTCCAACACTTACTACTAACCCTGGGCAAGGTACTTATCTTCTTTAAATCTCCATTGCCCCTCTATGAAATAGTGTCTTTTATAGGACTGCGTACTGTGAAAAAACAATGAGATAATCCATGCAACGTACTTAGCATAATGCCCAGCCCATAAAAAGAGCTTTTAAAATTACCTATTATTATTTAAAATAGCAGTTTACCCAAGGGTAACTCATGTAAAGCTTCTTTTTATGTCTTAGAAAACATATCATGTGAGGGAAGATGGTGGAACATTCAATACAGTTTTTAATAAAACCACAGGAGATGTGTTTATTCTTCGCTGTTAGGAGATACTTCAGAATAAAAATTAAGAACTGTTGCTAGAAGTTACTTTAAGGGTGGATAGAGATTTGGATTAATTTAGCTGCTGAATTATACCCATGGTTACAATGTCATTAGAGCCTTCTGAGTGTGTCTCCTCTCAAGAGAGCTTGCCCCTCTAGCTCTTCCCAAGTATATTATAATTCACTGTGTCAAATATATACTGAACATTTAATATGTGTGTTATGGATTGAATTGTGTACCCCCCAAATTCATATGTGAATTTCTAACCCCAATATCTTAGAATGTGACTTTATTTGGAAATAAGGTCGTTGCAGATGTAATGAGTTAAGATGAGGTCATTTAGGTGAGCCCTAATCCAATATGGTAGGTGTTCATATAAAAAGGGGAAATTTGGACATAGAAACACACACGGGGAGAACGCAGAGATCAGGATGATTCTCCTACAATCCAAGGAACACCACAGATTGCCAGCTAGCCACCAGTAGCTAAGGATTTGATAGGAAACAGATTCTCACAGCCCTCAGAAGGAACCATCCTGGTCAACCCCTTGATCTCAGACTTCTAGCCACCAGAACTGTGAGAAAATAAATTTCTGTTGCTTAAGCCACCCAATTGGTGATACAGTAAAACCTTGGATTGCGAGTGATTTGGTTTGTGAGTGTTCCGCAAGATGAGCAAACATTTCTAATATATTTTAACTTGGTAAACGAGCAACGACTTGCAATACGAGTAGTTTGTTTCCAGAACAAATTATGCTCACAAACCAAGGTATTATTGTACTTCCCTATGTCAGCCCTAGCAAACTATGACAGTTTGTAATGTGCTTTCTGTATTAAGTAATGGTCTATTCCCCCAGATGATTTTCTTTTTCTTGCAAGTCTTTCCCAGAGAGTCAATTTAGTTATAGTGTATCTTCTAACATCGTTGCATCATCAATTAAATTAAATTCCTCTGAAGAATTACATTTTTATAGTTGTGTATGAAAAATTGTTGGGGGAGATAGAAAAAGAAAATGTAATTACTGATTTTTTAGACTGAATGAAAAAATTTACTTTTATATTAGAGACTGAAAGGGATCAGAGTCATTAATACTTTCTAGCTGCATGCCTTGCTTGATTGTCTAATTCATGTCCTCCCAGTTTACATTTGGTTGTAAGTGTGTGGATGCACGTAGTTGTGTATAAATTGCTTAGGATCTTAGGATCTTAGAAGGCAAGAGTCAGCCTACCTTTCCATTTCAAATCTCTCCCACTGCTTAGGGTCTAACTAGACAACACTGTCCTAAGACATATGTATCACACAGACATTCAAGTGGTGTAGAGATCTGTGAATACAAATGGAATTGAAAATGTTTACCTAATACAGAAGAAATTTCTAATCAATGTTATGTATGTGTCTTGATGCACAGTCAACCATGGATGTCCCTAGAACACATGAGCTATCTCAATGTGCACATTTGGAGTATGTCTCAAATAGTGGCCAGAAAAAAATTCTATCCCTCTTAGTCTTGAGAACTTCAATTCCAGCACCTGTGGAATGGAGAATTGTGATATAGCTATGCTGATAACTCAAGTTAAAAACACATTTTCTTTTGTTATCTGGATGTTGCCAGCAAATGTAGGAACATATTAGCATGAATTACTATCAAAGGAATTGACTCAGTTTTCTATCTCATTTTGCTCATGTAAGCATGATCTAAATCATTGGGTGAGAAATATTTCTAGCAATGAACTGCATTTAAAACCTTGGTGAAGTCATTTTTATCTAATGGGCAGACATCACAAATAATAACAGTGATTCCTTACACTTATATGACATTGGATTTACAGGCATTTCCCTATGCGTTATCTGATTTGATCTGCTCAGATGTTTTTTGCTTTCTGTTTTGTTTTGTTTTGTTTTGTTTTGTTTTTTGAGAAGGGCATTAGTGAAAAATATGAGGAACTTAAACCTCAAGGGGTTTGATGGAGATTACACAATTTAGGACTCATGACTCCTGGTTCAGTGTTCTTTTCATTATATCAAGGGTTCCTAAGCTTTTTGTGCCATGAGCTCACTCTTTGGGAATCTGCAGAAGCCTTTAGACCCCTTTCTCAGAAAAATGTTTATAATTATATCTTAAAAGCACCATAGGATTACAAAAGAAATCAATTATATTAAAATATAATTATCAAAATATTTAAAATATTTGATACAGGCCGGCCGAGTGGCGCATTGGTTAAGCGCTGGTTTTGGGATGCCAGTGGCCCCGGTTCAGATCCCACATGAGGGCCAGTGACACTGCCCTCTACAGCTAACAACAGCTCCATCTGGAGCTGGGCTGTGCGAGCCCCGGTGATGGTGTGGGCTGCAGCCCCTGCTGCAGTGGGCTGCCATAGGCTACAGTGAGTGTGGCCTGCAGCCAGCGTGAGCGGCTGGCAGCCAAGCGTGAGCTGCCAATAGCCGCGGTGAGCGACATCCAGAGGCCAGCAACCGATCTGCCTCATCCGGGAAGAGCGCAATGACGATACCAACAGTGAAGCAACATCCTCCACAACTAAACTGAAGAACAAAAAGACAGCAACTTGTCTGTTCCCCTTCCCCGATTCCCCAACGCTGTTCCCCTCCGCCAATTCCCCAATAAAATCTTTAAAATAAAATAAAATAAAATATTTGATACAGTATACATATTCTTCTTCTTTTTTTTTAAGATTTTATTTGGGAATTGGGTGAGGGGAACAGTGTTGGGGAACCGGGAAATGGGAACAGACAAGTTGCTGTCCTTTTGTTCTTCAGTCTAGTTGTGGAGGACGTCACTTCACTGGCCCATGTTGCTATCATTATTGCGCTTTTCTCAGGTGAGGCAGATGGGTGGCGGCAGCTCACAGCGGCTCTTGGCAGCTCACACCAGCTGCCAGCCACTCACTGTAGCCTATGGCAGCCCACTGCAGCAGGGGCTGCAGCTGTGCCATCCCAGGGACTCACAGCAACTCAGCTCCAGGTGGAGCTGCTGTTCACCATCTTAGCTGTAGAGGGCAGTGTCACTGGCTCTCATATGTGGGATCTGAACCGGGGCCTCTGGTGTCCCAAGCCAACGTGCCACTTGGCCAGCCCTACATACGCTTCTTTATTAATGCATTAAATATCAAAATAAGGTAGCAAATCTAAAAATTGCTACAATTTCATAGTGATGAGTATAAAGGATATTTTGAGTATCTACAATGTAATGTGTTGTGTAAATATCTGTGACTTCTATTAGTTATAGTCACTGGGATTGCAACATAAAAGACACTGGGAGTACCAAATAAATAGAAATCCAAACAGGATGTGGCATTAGGGTTTTGAATGGAAATAATTGTTTGATCAATTTCTGGAGCAATTCAGGAACTCCTGATGGGTTCTGAAAAATGAGACTGACCTTGAGTAGCTTTATATTGGGCTGGGGTACAAGGTGCCTTCACTGAAAGGTCTGGAATCCAAACTGAGTTATATGTACCTAGAGTCAGAAAAGCTCCTTAAGTGTATGTTGAATAAATGGCATTTATTCATTCAACAAGGATTATTTGCTGGGAACCAGGAATTGAGTGCACCCTTCCACAGCTGCTTGATCCTATCTTCAGATATTCAAAAACCAGTCATAAAAATCCAGAGATCTACAGGAAACAAAATTGCATTAATTCAAGAAAAAGCTATTCATCTTGATTTTTGGATTAGGCCTTCAAGATGGGAACATATATTCTACTTCTAGTCATGCCATTGGTTCTCTCAATAATCTTAGTCAATTTGTGTGTGTGTGTGTGTGTGTGTGTGTGTGTATTTTTGTAGACTTTATTTTTAGAACTGTTTTAGATTTACAGGAAAACTGAGGCGATAGTACAAGAGTTCCCATATAATTTACACTCAGTTTCCTGTATTCTTAACATCTTACATTAGTATGATACATTTGTTACAATTAATGAACAAATATTGATACATTCTATTGAACTAAAGTCCACACTCTATTCAGATTTCCCTAGTTTCCACTTAATATCCTTTTTCCTGTTTCAGGTTCCCACATTACATTTAGTAACCCTGTCTCCTAAGGCTCCCCTTGGCTGTGACAGTTTCTCGGACTTCACTTGTTTTTGATGACCTTCACCGTTTTAAGGAGTACCAGTGAGGTGTTTTGCAGGATGTCTCTTAATTGGGATTTGTCTAATGTTTTTCTCGTGATTGAAGAAGCTATGGGTCTTGGGGAGTAATAAATACCACAGAGACAAAGTGCCATCTTCAATACAGCGTTATCCAAAGTGCAGGCTCTCAACACGACCAATTACTGTCGCTGTTGACCTAGATCGCCGGGCTGAGGTCGCGTCTGTCAGGTTACTCCATAGTGACGTTTTTCCTCCTGTCAATTCACTTTCTACAGTTCTGTAATTAATTAGAAGAGAAAGTCTTTCCCATAAGGCATGGTCTCTCATCCTTTATAGAAGCGTGGACCTAGAAGAGATTCGGGAAGATTAGTTAGTCCAGTTTCTGGGCCCAAGCCGTTGTGCACAGATGGGTTTCTGACTGGCCTGCCTTTAAGGATGAAAAAGGAAGGGGACTCCACAGTGAAAGAAGTCTGAACCCGCGACAGCTGATATTCTATTGCTCGATCAACCAATTAGTAGAATGTCCTAACTGCTTAGCTATGAACACAAGGCATCTACACTATTCTAAATAATTTCTGGAACAAGGTGGTATATACATCAATAAATAGATGAGTGGAGAGACAAACGACTGAATAAAATATAAAGCAATAGAACACAGTGGATATCAGGACGGAAAAAAAATATAGTGACTCTCAGTTTTTGGACTCATAAGATCTAGAGTATGTTCCAGGCCCACCTAATACGACTTTAGACCTCAGTTTCCTTAACTGTAGAATGGGGATGACCATACCCACAATGAAATGTACAAATCAAATAGCATAGAGAAAGCATCTGATATGGGTAGGTCCTCAGTACACTAGGTATTGTTACTATACAGGGAATAATGACTGGTTCCCCCTTTAGAGTCACTCTAAATTAAATGAGATCTGTTTTAGATGGGTTGTCCTCTGCTGAAACAGTTTAGGCCATGCACTCTGTATAGTCTTCCTAGCTTTCTTCTCACTTCCCACCTTCTTTTTTTCATTTCCTGTTCCCTTAGACTGTCTGTGCCTTCATACCATTCCCCACTGCCAAGCTGCTGTTACACTGGTATGTCTGAAGCAGCAGAGCATTTTCACGATTGAAGAGTTCCTTCTTCCCCAGGTAGTCAGAGAGAGGCAGCAAGGTGGGGTGGGGTGGGGGGCAGGGGGGGGATGTGTTTCTGCGTTTGTTTGTTTTGTTTTAAGTGGTTGCTTTGCTGATCCTATTACTGTAAAGGGTAATGATATTTGGGAATAAAGGTCTATGAATAAGTAATGATAATAGAAGTTAGAACCAGAGCTGTGGGATATAAAGCTCGTGTTAAAAATAGTCTGTCATTTCCAACTCTGCCTACTAAGCCCTTTCCTAGACTGAAAGACACAGACAGCTTCAGCAAGAGGAGCAGACAGCATGGGAGCGGTCCACAGCCAAGGGGGAACCATGATCCAGAGCAAGCCCAAGTCTCTCTCTGTTGTGGTCCGATTCTATCTCCAACACCACCGCTGGGTTTCTCTGATGCAGACCATGGAACTTTCTTTTTGAAAGCCAAGTAACCAGAGTAATAAATGTTCCATTCTTAAATCAAATAATTATTGATTTAAGAATGGAAACTACAAAATGAGAACATTCGGGTCTGCTTTGAGAGCTTCGTTGCCTGAGACTCGATATTCTTCCGCAGAGCATCCATTGTCATGTACACTGCTGTAACAGGCAGGCCACCCAGGGATCCAATTAAAGCACAGAAACGAGCAAGGCTAAGCCATAAGGAAATATGAGGAGAAGAGACTGCAGCTCAGGATGAGAATTCAAGCCATAGCCTCTGAGACATCGTGCATTTCATTACCTAGGAGACTGGTCAAACTGAAGTCCGGAAATCTCAGCACAAATGGCTGCCAAACCCTGGTTTCCGTGAACTAAGAGAAAACAGACAACTATGCAAGCAAGGACTCTGTGCACGAAACACCCAGCCCCGGTCTAGGGAGACCAGATCCTAGGACTGCCAGCCAAGACGTTACGGCTGATGTGAGACACTGCTCTGGTGCCAATCGCGGCCTCAGATTTACTGCGTTAATGGCTAAGGTCACAGGCTAAGGCGTTCTCCAGGTCCTGCTGTTGAACACAGACGCCACCGCCCCTCCTGCCCCCCTCCCATCAGACACCAGGAGTCTGTTAGGGCAGAACTGCACAAATGGGAAACACCCATCAAATGCAGCAGGAATATTAACTTCACTAGGAAGCCTTTATATGCCATTACTTTAGAAAGGATTCCTTGTTAGTCCTACCATTAAACAATTAAATTGTCAGAGATGAATTCTGTGCGTGCGTGTGCGCGCGGGCTCTGTAATTTCCCACTCAGGTGATGTCTGCTGCAGGTCTCTCTCTCTCTCTCTCTCTCTCTCTCTCTCTCTCTCTCTCTCTCTCTCTCTCTCTCTCTCTTTCTCTCTCTCTCTCCCTCCCTCCCTCCCTCCCTTCTTCTTCCCCATCCCCACCCCCATTGTATGCTTTGCCCTTTACATTGTTGAAAACAAATACATCTTCCTGATGGCATACGCAGTTTTTGATGTGCCTACACATTTTATGACACTCAGAAGATAGGAATACAAAATGAAATGCTCAAGGATGGATTTGTCTTCAAGTTTCTCTATCAAAACATGATTCCTTATTCCCCTTTACTGACACCAGTTATTGATATAGTCAGTTTATTGGCATTGTGTACATGGCCATTAGATCAAAAGAGCTCTAAATCCAGTGGCAGCCAGTGCCTACAGATGGGACAAATGATTACCACATGCTATCTTTCCCTTAGATTTTCATCCCAATTACAGCTTTATGACTTCATAATACTTACTTATCCGAGGTCTCTATTATAAAATGTTTGACCTACGAAAATCAAACATCTTGTGAAAAGCACACACATGTCACGTAAGCCCAGTATTGATTGTTTTAGTAGAGAGCATATTACGTAAAACAAATTGAATATTAATACATGTGATTAGGATCACACTTAAATCTCTATAATTTTTATGTAGCTTATATGTAGTTTTTACTTAATTAGATTATATTCTTGCCTTTTTCGGCTACCAAAACTCTTCTTTGAGACTTTAATCTTTTAAAAACATTCAAAAAACAAAAATAGAACAGCTATACACTAAGATGGAAAGACTTTGAGAAATAATATATATATATGGCAAAGGTTGAGGCCAAGACAATACTGTTGAAACCTACAAATCTTCCTGCAAGAACTACGTTGAATTGAATTTCTATGTGTCAATGCAACTATTAGTCGCTTAATAAATGCTTCTTGATGTGATGACCTAGTGTCATAAATATCACCTGCTGTTCTAACATTAAGCCTCATAAAATGTTTAGCTTACTTCTTTTTTAACAATGTACAGATAAGGCAAATAGGGAAGAAAAAGGGTTTTGAAATAAAATGACAAATAGCTGCAGTTTTTCTACAGACTCCCCTCTTTGAGGTCTCATTCCTGTTAGTTTATGTCTTTTTCTTTTTAACAGGATGACTAAATTAGGACTTTTGGAGCTTACCTTTGTTACATGGTGAGATTTATACTTAGACTTAAGATTAATTACGTTACACTCTTCTGCCTAACTCTGGGTCCCCTCACACAACCCTGTATTGCCTCTCCCCTGCCTCACCAAAATCTGTCTTCAGGTTTTAGATGGAACACTGCTCCCTGTTTATTCAATAATTCATATTTCAGAACTAGTGCTCTGGCACAATATCGACCTATGTATTTAGATTTTTGGTCAAGAAAAAGCTGTACAGGCCTTTCATCCCAAAGGAAAGAAAATAATATGGGTGGGAAAAATCTTAGAATAAGAAAAGGAAAATAGAACACAAAAAGGTGATGTTCCCAGAAAATACATCATTATTTTGCTTATTTATTTATGTACATATTTGTTTCTTTGTTTGTTTTATCTCAGTTCATTTTGTAAAAAGTTTAAACTTGCCCACCCCTATGCAACACACACACACACACACACACACGCGCACACACACACACACACTCACACACAACACACTGTGACCCTCTTTTGCTCAAATAATTCTCTCCTACTTTCTGTGCTTCTGACAGTAGCACTGTCATCTTTCCAATATTAGGATTTAAGTCTTCATCCAGACCCTCATTCTGTGACCACTGTCTGTTTTTGCCCAAATGTACGATCAGGGACTGCTGTCCCTTAACCCTCACGGAGGGTTCCTCCCTCCGCCTCTCTTTGTCCAGGTCCCACGCAACTTTCATGCTTAACTTCCAACCCGTCGTTTCCCTGAAGAGTTGGGATGAGTGTTGGGGTTGATGTGCACCTGATTACCACACTCTTTTAGCCAAGACACTATTAACAGTATTTAAAGTATTTTAATGGAAATTTTTTAATTGCACCAATTACCAAGTATGTTAGAAGAACATCTCTTTACAAATAATTGGTATATTTACTGTAAACCAGTCCTACATATTCACTAATATAGGTCCCCTCAAATAGTCGCCTGAGTAAGAAATCATATATATTGCGTGGTTTCCATTCAGAAATAATACTTATTGGCTTGTATCACATCTGAAGTCATGTCATTAATATTAATTACTTTGATTGAAGTTTTTGTGGCATTTAGGAAACTCCTATTAAAATACAAATATCCCAGAGAGAGATAAGTTCATTATCAATGATTTACATATTTTCATGGATTCTCTGATGAAATATCAAATCCCTTTTCCATCTGTGATGCTGAATCAATAGGTAGGCCACATGAGAAGGCATATAACTACCTCTGTATGGCGATGTCAGGCAGTCAGGAGAGACTGCCTGCTACCCAGAATACACTTCCCCATCCCAATTTCTTCTTTTAAATGTAAGCCTAAAGGTTCTTTGTTCACCATTAAATACAAATGTCCCCAACAGAGGTCCCACATTAAGCCAAAACATTATTTTCACCTCCAAACAAAGGCATTTATCAGATTCTTCAAGGTGCTCACCGAGGCCCTTCACCCTTAGATTCTCTGTAAGGTCTTCAAATATTTCATGAAGTCCTAAGACCTCAACCCCAATATTTATTGAAATAATCCTAAGTTTTTGTAATTTTCTCTTAAATTCTATATTCAGCTACACCAGACTACTCGGCTGTTTACTGGACATCTCTCTGTCTGTTCCACTAACATCTCATACTTGATATAATCAGAACCAACACATTACATTCCCTTCCAACTTGCCTCTTCTCGTTATTTATAGGTTCACTTAGCCACACAGTAACGCAAGTAGGAACCTCAGAGTCATCTTTCACTCTTCCTTTCCTCACCAATGATTATATCCTAAAGATTCCCAACCTGCAATATCTCCCACCTGTGTCCTTCGCCCCATTTAAGCGGCCCCACAGCCCAGCATTTCCCTTCACCTGGCCGGCTGAAAGGCCTCCCCAACACCACACTCCACTGCACACTGCTCTTTCTGAAGCTCAGCTTTGATCATTTCATTCTCCAGTTCAAAAACCTTTAATGCTCCCCATTGCTTATTAAAATCAAACTCATCTTGTTTTTCAACGTTTATTATCGTGTGCCTTCGTCTCCCTTCTACTTTCACACACCTTATACCATTAGCAAAACTGGGATACTCATTGTCCTCTAAAGATGCCCTTTGCTTTCTAACCTAGGTGCCTTAAGTGATTGCCTCCACTGGAAACACTTTTCATCCATTCCCATTTCCACCCATTGAAAGCCTACCTATTCTTCAAGGTCAACTTGAGATTTTACTTTCTTCAATAAGTCTTTCTGGCTCCCCCGCAGCTGGATTTGATCTGCCCCACCACTGAACTCCCATGGCATCTACTATGCCCTGAATTACTAAGTGGTACCATTATTTCTATGGTTGTCTTATGCTACTCATTCTATTGACAACTCCCTAGTCTAGGAACAGTGTCTCATTCTTCCCTGCTTCACCAGCAGTGCCTAGCTCAATGCTTGCATATAAAATGCATATAATTATTGAAGTGTTTCTGAGTGACTTTGAAGAAGAGAGAAAAAGACAGTGGAGGAGTTCCTGGATTCTGAAAGGGTGAGTTGCCAAGAAGTGACATTACAAGGTCTTGGAGAGTGACTTTACTTTACACACTTTGTAATTTTAAGACTGTCGTTTAGGACAAGTATCTTGGCAATGAATGAAAATCTGCACTGGGGAAAAGGAGGGCTTTTCCGGAGCACCAGCATCCACTTAGATAAAACTGGGGACTCTTGGGCAGGCAAGGCAGCATGAAACCATTGGGTACCTGGGGATCTTGGCAATGTCTTCAGGTCTTGGAACACTGCAGGTCAGATCAGAGCACTGGACCAGAGAATTCTACAAGAGGCAAATGAATTGGTGCTAAAACAAACTGCCTGATTTACCATCCTACATACACTAGAGTAGCTACGCACACTTCATCCACTAAAGTATCTCTTGTAGCCTTATTCAGGTTTGTGTACATATGTGAAGCTGTTAGTCAATTGCTCGATTAATCATCACTTATTTACTGAGTGCTTTCAATTTGCCAGGCACTGTGCTAGGTGCTGGAGATACAGGAGTGAATAAAAAAGACAGAGTTGCTGCCTTCGTGGGCCGTACTTCCAGGTGAGAGGAGGTAAGTGATAAATAGAATAAATATATAAAACATAGAGTTTATGAGATGATGATAACTTCTTTGGATAAAAATAAAATATGGAAATGAAGTGCTAGAATTTTAAGCACAGTGGTCAGGCCTTGTTAAGAAGGTGATATTTGAGCAAAGACTTGGAAGAGGCAAAGTATTGATACATGCAGGTATCTGGGGAAAGAGCATTCCAGTCAAAGGGCATAGCCAGTGCAAACATCCTGAGGTAGGCAAAGGCCTGACACACTGGTTTTAGAGTAGCTGGAGTCAAAATCAGGTCAGAGAAGTAAAGAAGACTTCCAGCCTGTGCAAGCATTTTTTTTTTTTTTTGGCTTTTACATTGAGTGAAATTGGAGTTTTAGGAAGAGTCTTAGCACAAATCGAATCATTGGATGTGTTGCTGAGACTGAAGTGTAGAAATGGCCAAAGACTGAGGCAGAAAGACCAGTTAGGAGGCTACTGCAATATTCCAAGCAAGTGATGATGATGGTGGTGGCTTGGACCAGGGCAGTCACAGTAGAGATAAGTGATCAGAGTCCAGACAAAGGTACAGCCCGGGAAATTTTCTGATGTAGTCGATGTTGGCATAAAGGGGAAAAAGAGTCAAGGATGACTCCAAAGTTTTTTGCATGAGCAACAAAACAAAATACTGGGCTTTATTAACTGGAATGGAGACTATTAAGGGTGGCATAGCTTGGGGAGAGGAAATCGGGGCTTAGATTTTGGATTTGCAAAGCTCGTAATATCTAATAAACATCTAAGTGGAGTCTGGATGTCAGGAGAGAGGTCTGGACTGGAGATCTAAATTTGGGAGTCAGAGTATAAATAGTATTTGTAGCCATGGACCTGGATGAGATGATCCACACGAGTGGCTAAAAGGAAGAGACAAGATTCAGTAACTGCACTTGAGGCGCTCCAACATTCAGAGGTCATAGAGAAGGGGAGGAGCCAGTAAAAGAGACTGAGAAAGAAAAACCAGAAAGGGAGGAGGCAAACCAGGTGAGTATGTTGTCCAATAGAAATAAAGGTGTTTCGAGGAAGAAGGAGTGATCAACTGTAGGCAGCATTTGACTATAGACACTTCTTTTTGGTGCAGAAAGGTTGCACTTTCTTTTAAAAGCCAGTAATTCAGACTTTTTACCTGTCCAAATGAGCATTGTGAGCACAGCAACCTGAGTTAGTCAAATTTTAGTTGAGAAATTCCCCCTTTCAAATGACAAAAAGTTTTTGTGAACCGGGTTTCAGCAGTTTTAAGTCTGGCACTCTCTTTGTTAACTGAGGAAACACAATCCCCCTTCAGTGAATTTGCAGCTCAAAGTATTTTAAGTTTTATAATCAATTTCTATCTTGGAACTTCACACACACACACACACACACACACACACACAAACACACACACACCAATGACATCATAGTTCTCAGGTTGAATATTGCAACTCATTATAAATGTATTTGTTCATTTCCAAATATTACACTATTGATTTATAGTTAGTTCTTTTCTTGTGCCATAGCCACCACTTACTCACTTTAAAATTTTAAATGTTTCTCATCCCATGGACATTTGACTGCCTTTTCTACTTGTAGACACTGGTTCATGTTGTCAACAGCTGGGCACTAAATACCAGAAAACATTAAGTTTGAGATTAAAGATAGGGTAGAGAAAGCTGTCAGTAAAACATGCTAACATAACGTATCTATACAGGGCAGGGTCAGGTTCATATGCAGAACCACAAGGGTGCTGTGAAGCACAGTGATTTCATATTTGTGTTGTTGTGATGTCATTTTGTGGTAACATGAAAGCCAAGAGTCCTCCCCACCCAAGGGCAATGCCAATTTCCCAGAAGGCTCATGTCTCAGAGCCAAAGCTCCAAAGATGCCAATGCAACCCATGCTGATACGTCATCTCATATTATTTCTCAATTTTATGCTTAATTTACTCCTTTTGGTTTTATGTATTTTGACACAGCCAAGTGTATGTGGGGATTTCCCCATAGTCCTTTAAATGCTATAAAACTTTAATATAGGGAGATAAAAACAAAAATAAGCCATCTCCGAGCCCTCACATTTAGTTCTTCATTTGAGTTGGGCACTAACCACTTTTAAATATTGAATTCGATTTTCAAGTACTTGCATGGCTTCCAATGCCCTTACACCTTTCCTTGCCTTCTTCCCCCACTCAAATGAAAATCATATTCTACCCGTAACCTGGGCAGGCAACACCCATTGATTGCACAAAATGGCATCTTTACAATTCTAAAGTTATCATCATAATGGCTTATACCATGCCTGAGCCAATACTATTTAATATGATTCAGAATAAAGCCAAGATGAATGTCCCACTCCCAATTTTAGGCATGCAACCCTGAAATGTCTTTTGGAAAAAATGAAATAATGCTCCTGGAAGTCTGTTGAGTTAGTCTGTTTTCAGCATAATTGCCTTCTCTCGGCTTCCCAATACTCTTAAAACCTCTGAGAGTCTTTAATGTACAAAGTTCAACACAAATACCTTCAAAACAGATTAGTGCTAATTATGTTTAATATTTGTTTGCTGCTTTATTGAATAAACTACTTTATTTGCTTAAAAAAAAAAAAAGAAATTCACTTAACTGCATGTCAGTCACCCAAATTTTAAGTGTACAAATGAAATGGAAAACATTTATTACACAAATTTAATTACAATCCTAAGAAATAAACATGCAAATTAGATAGAGTTCAATTTGCAGATGCTAATCCTGGTCCTCGATCTTGGTCCTTTTCTCCCTGATTCTCAGTCTGTGCCTCTTCTTGATTCCTAGGGAGCCAGCCAGCCAGAGGTTTGCTTTCTCACAGTCGGAGGATCACTGTTTTAAAGAAGTGTTATATTTAGCACATCTGGCATAGTAGCAGTAAACAAGCATTATAGTCTTTGTAACACTTTTGTGCAGGTGCCTTCCCCCCAATTGTATTAGGTCTACGCCTTCCAAGCCTCTGCATTCATTGCACCTGAAATGACCCATCTCGACTAGAGGGGTCCCTAGACAGAAGTTATGAATTAATGTTTCAAAAAACAAACTCCAATTGAGCCCAATAGAAGGGAAACTTACTATTTGCAAAACAATGTGATTCTGGGGTGGTTTAAGTTACAGTCTCTTGACCAAGGACAATCTCCTTTATTACTTTTTTATTTCCTGGAGGTTTTCCCTGGAGGCTCCCCACCCAGAAAGTGTTGCCAATTGAAGTTGTAGCAGGACCACGGCTGCTTTTGTGTACACTCGGGAGGGGGGATCGGGCGGGGGCAGGCGGCGAGGGGGAATAACTGCTGGGTCCAGCAAAGACATCTGTTTCTCATCTCCGTTTGCTGTGGCAAAGGAGAAGAAAGTCTTTTGCAAAGGGTGGGAACGGCACCGATTATTATTATTTCTTTTTTAAAATCACACGCACACACAACAACAAAACTCAACCCAATAAAAAAAAAAAGAGAGAGAGAAGACATCTCAGAAGGTTGCCGAGTGAATACATTATGCTGCTGGAACCAAGCTCCCCCCACCCCCCCGGGCTAGGGCGGGAGCCGGGAGCGCGTGGGGTCTGGGCTGTGGGCTGGAGCTGGGCCCGCGCGTCCCCGGGCACCGGGAGGGGAGAGGAGGAGAGAGGGGAGGGCGGGAGGCGGGGGGCGGGGGGCGGGCTGGGGTGGGGGTGAGGGGAGGGCGCCCCGTGTGCTGCCTGAGGAGCGGCGGCGGCGGCGGCAGGAGCAGAGGGAGGGAGGGAGGGAGAGCGGGCGCGCTTGTCATGTTCCCTCTCTCACCCTGGGGGCATCCTGCACAACCGCTCCTCGGAAATCCACGGGGAAATGGCAAACAGGATTGACGGGTTTCACACGCTCCTCGCTAGACAGAGCCGCTCATTACCATAACCGTCTGCAGCGACGGCGGCTCGGCGCCCCAGTCGCGGCGGCGGGACCTGCCGGGACCCTCGCCCGCCGCGCACCAGCGGCCACCGCCGACCGGGCCGCCGGGCGGGACCCGCGCGACCGCGTCCAGGCGGCCGGGGCGGGCGCCGAGCCCCAAGCGGACCCTCAGGAGCTGGAGCGCTGCGGCCGCCGCCTCCGGGCTGACCCCGCGGTAAGAGCCCGGCGGGGCGCGGGGGGCGCCAGGGCCGAGGCCGAAGCCCCCGCGCGGACCCGCACCCACGCGGCCTCCCGCACGCCCTGCTGGCGCCGGGGGCACCGAGTGCGCTCTCCCCGGCCGGAGCGGGGCCAGGGCGCGCCGTGGCGCCTTCCCGGGGCCGGGCTGCTCCGCCTGCCGCCCGCGCGCACCGAGCGGAGCCCGGGGCCGGGTGGGGACGGCGGCGCGGCTCGGACCTCGGGGTCTTCGGCGGCCGCGGATTCCCTGAGCCCAGGGAACCAGGGTCAGGGGAAGGGACGCGCCCAGGTCTGGAGGCCGGCGCCGGGCAGGTGGGGAGGGAGCGCGGGTGGGTGCCCGGGGCGCGCGTGTGTAAGAAAGAGGCAGCGCGGCAGGAGCTGACACCTTCTGTCCTCCGCCACCTCCGCCCCCGCGCCCTCCTCCCGGCAGCCGAGCCGCGCTGCGGGCGGCGGCGGCCCGTCTGTCCTTAGCTCACCTCCCCGGCGGGCTCGGCGGCTGCCCGCTGGGTCCACGCCTCCGCCTGTCTCCTCCCTTCCTCCCCTCCCGCCGCCGCCTCCTCCTCCCGCGCAACTTTCCCGAGTGTCCGGCTGGGGGTGGCGCGGGCTGGGCGGGCTCCGGCGGGAGGCGCGGCCGTGTCCCCACCGCCCCGGTCCTACGGAGGTGCGGGGCGCTCCCGCAGCCGCGGGCTCCGAGCGGGCTGGGCGGGCGGGCGAGGGCCCGGCAGGATCCGCTGCGGGCCGGGGCCAGCCTCGCCAACCGCCCTGAGTCATTTCCTTGGAATCCTTACCTTTGGTGTTTATTTCCCTTAGAAGGAAACTTGGTGTTTTTTTTTTTTTAAAAAAAGGAGAAGACAAGAAAGAATAATAATAGCTCTTATTCTTCAGGAGAGACGCAGGACTCGGGCACCGTGGAAAAACAACTTGCCTTTGTTCCCAGACACTTGGGGTGTTGTTTACTTTCTCCGGAGGCCGGTGGCAGGCAGGGCTCTGCTTGCTGCACCAGAGCTGGGGTCAGAGGCTTCGCCACGCACCCCCGGGGGTGTGTCTGATGCGGGAGCAGGGACCTGCTGGCTGCTGCCTGCCTGCAGGCTGTCTGTTCTCCAAACCTCCGACCCCCAGGCTTGGGCCTGGGATGGAGAGATCTGGTGCCGGATCTTGGACACCAGGACACACACACACACACACACACACACACACACACACACCCTCCCTGCCCCTCTCAGGCCCAGGACCCGAATTCCCAGCACTAGGATCTGACCTAAAGCTCTTGGCCTCTCAAAGCTACAGCTGAGAAATGTACTTACTTCCCAGTGCAGACAGGTGTACTGCAGGGATGGCAGAAAAAGAGATGTCTGTCTATTTAGAAGGGTTGAAGGATTTTATTCCGCCCACCCAGTCCCTTCCATGACCACCGCCAGAAAGAGCTGGTTGAGCCATTGAGATCTTGGGACAATGCAGAGGTCAGGGGTGTGGTTCCACCTGGACAGGACATTTAAGACTGGCAGCATCAAAAGTGCATTGAAAATAGCAACCCTTTACTTCCCTGCTTTTCAGTACTGGAATAAGACCTCTAACTGCTATAATGCTGTTAATAAAACATTCTTGAATTTCCAATGATATAGATGGGGGAGGGGTGGGCAAAGAATGACCAAGAGTCCCTGTTAGATTCAAGGTGCCACTGAATCTGCACCTACCCTGTTCTATGTGCCAGCCACTCCTATGAGCATCATAATGGCTCCAAGGGAAGAACAAGCCCAAGTCATCTGGAAAAACCAAATTGTATAGAAATGCCTGGTAACTTTACTGTATTTGCTGGGAAAAGCTTGACATTTTAGCCCTCAGTCTTCTGGGAATGCTTGAGGTGTCATTCCACTACATCTACTTGGCTGACAAAACAGACATGTAGGAGCCTGAGGATAAAAGGTTAGGGCCTTTTTATTTTTTAAGCCCATGTATAGACAAAATACACTTGAACACTCTTTTGAATCCACTCATCTCTGACATTAAAAAATAATAAATTTACCATTAATGTATATCTTTGTGACTATATCTAATATTAACAGGACACAAATTTGTGAATTTAAACTTCTGAATTCAGCAGCAGAATTATAATGTAAATCTTATCGTACGGAGAAAATTACAGTTTGGATCTGTACATACAACACAAATAAAGAATCATATGAAACATTGGTGCTTAGCACCACACACTCCAAGCCTTCATGAACATTAAACTTTTCCTCTTAATCTGTTAACATCCTGATGTTATTTCTAAGTAGACTAGGAGGACTCAATTGCAAAATCTCCCCACTCCCAAATAATCGCAACTCATTTATATTTTATTCACTTACATAAATCACTTGTGGAGCTCAGCCTCTCCAGGTTTAAGATTTTGTGTGTAAAAGTTTCCAATTCAGAAAAGAAAAACTTAACTGAAATTAGGTATCATAAAGGAAAAAAACCAGCCAAGGTAAAAACAGTTCTGCCATGTTTCAAGTTCGTGTTTCAAGTTCAAATGGGTAATGATAGAATTTCATGTACTGGACACAATATTAACAAATAGAAACACTGACATCCTTACCAAGCAAAAAACATGCAACAATAAATCGTTAAAATATAAACAAACTCTTACTAACAAAGAAGAGTTCAGGGCCCACATAATATCCTATTAAACAAAGGTAATTGCTTCTAGGGGCCTGCAAAGGCTTTTCTTTCTTAAGGGACATGAATTTGTCAACCTGCTTTGGTTTAGATGTAATAAAAGTTCTATACAGGTAAAAAGCTTGGATCTTATTCCCAGAGTCTAGCACAAAAAAGAGTGTTAATTTCAAGCTGGAAAATATTATCACAGCCTCTAAGAGAGGACTACTGACTTTGAGAAGAAGCTATAATTCATTTGTTCCTGGCACTTCCTGATACAATTGTCTTAGAATAGGTTAAGAATTTCACTTTGGACCATTTCATGAGAGTCTTCCAGGGAATAAATTATCATGAGGTTTGATACCTTGTTTGGATGCCAGGTTTGAGGGGTGATAGACAGAATGGCGTAGTTTGTTACATCAATGTAGTCTAAATTTTCTGGTTGATGACTCAAAGAGCAACGTTAATGACATGTCCCACCATTTCTTTTTAGGGAATTAATTGAACCTCTTTTTTTCTTTCTGTTGTAATAAGATTTTCTAATAAGTCCTTGCTGCTGCCTTTTTGGAGGGCATTTAAAAAGAGAAGGGGTAGGTGGTTTTAGAAGCCCAAATCAACTGGGTCCTAATTCCAGCCACTGACAGGACACCTCCCCTGTCTGTCAGAGAAAGCCTTGCTTCATTCTTCAGTGAGGTTGGGATGGAATGTAGAATCTCAGAGAGAAGCCTGGGTGAAGGGTGGAGTCATGCTGCCAAGAACTTCTCTGTTAGCCAGAAGGACATTGTCACTTTAATCAAGTACCTCCCCCTTCTCCTGGTGTCTTTCATCCTTTTACCTGGAAATGGACCCTTGTTATAACATGTAGGTAATAATAGTCTCTCACGAGACAATGGGAGATTCACCCTTTCCCCAAAACATTACAAGCTGTGTAATTTGGAGAAGAGAGCAAGAACTAGACCCATAGTGTCTATTTGAAAGAGAGTCAATGTGCAGAAAGCAGGCGTGACATCACTCTTTGTGACAGTACTTTATACTGCAAAGTGAGGTAGTGGAGCTTTGGCTCATCTAAAGGAGCTGGCACTATTTTAATAAGGCACTGAGGCTACTCTGCTGTCACCATTGATCTATGGCCCCCAGGTCTTTTTACTTTAGTGTCAGACCCTCTTCTCCCTTGAACTCGCTCTTGACTCTACCTTGAGCCCTACTTAGGACCAAGTGAAGACACTGACCCTCAGTTGAAGTGTCCCCGTTCCCGCCCCCCACCCCCCACCTGGGGTATGGAGGAGCCCAGAGCATATCCCAGAAAAGAGAGGCTCCCAGCCTCCTTGGAGGCCGTGCAGAAGGACGTGAACTGGAGAGATGGGCAGTGATATGTTGCCTCCTGGAAAGTTCCTGCCTTGTGTCTGGGCTCTGCAGTGTAAAGAGTTGTTGGCTGCCTCTGGCCCTGAAGCCCTGACTCCTGTTTAATATTCTGCCTGCTCCGTTGATGTTGTGCTTGGCTCCTGTGGGACTGCAACTCACGGCTTGAAACTGGAGCCAATTTTCTGTCTTCATCTCTCAGTGTTTTGACTGGAGGCAGATCCAGTTCAGGCCGATCAGGGCTGGTGGAAACAACTACCAAGTGTGTCTCTGTCTGCTTCGCTTTGGGAGAAGGACATGGAGGGAGCCCCAGAACGTTGTAGAGGAACTGGCCCTGTGGAAAGGAGAGGAGGAGGGGGCAGCAGAACAGGCCAAACCTGAGAGCATCAGTGGGGATTCCGGTGGAGAGTTCTGCCTCCCCTACTCTTTGCTTTTGATTGATTAGCAGATTTCATCAAAGGAGACTCCCAGGGGATTGACTAGAAAATTGATTTTGCCTTATTAATAGAAAGGAAGCGCAAGGGTTTTGGCCTTGCCTCCTAGCGGTATATTTTCTGCAGGAAGGTCAGGAGGAAAATGTGTTTAGGAGGCAAAGCAGCTGTCTGGAAGAAGGCTGAGGGGAATCTGAGAACAATAAGAAATGGGGTTTTAAAGATCCGCCCATGAAATGCAGATTGCTGAACACAGAGGCTGAGCTAATAGCAGCAAGAAGAGTTTGCTGAGGTTTTCTTTGAAAAAATACTAAAATGTTTCAGGGTGAAAGGGAGAACCAAGAAGTAAAAGTTTCCCAAAGCAAAGGGATGACGATGCCAAGGCCATCGCCTGACTTGCTCTTGATAAGGGCTGTTTTCTGTTTTTTCAGATCTGAGGCTGTCAGAGATGACTCTGGTTCTGTCCATGAATAGATTCTGCGAGCCCATTGTCTCGGAAGGAGCTGTTGAAATTGCAGGGTACCAGACACTATGGGAGGCTGACAGCTACGGAGGCCCGAGCCCCCCGGGGCCAGCCCAGGTTCCTCTGCAGGGAGATCGGGGAGCCGGCCCCCCACTGGCAGGTACTGCTCTTGACCTTCCCCTGCTGCCCTCTGAGGCCAGACTGGTGGGAGGGGATCGTGTCTGGTGCGCACGTCTGACCTGAGCCTTGCTCCGGGGACTTCCCAGGGCGCCTGTGCAGCTCTCTGAAGTGAGCCCAGGGCTCCAGGGAGAGGACCACAGGTGATATTTAAATTGCATCCAAATCTGAGTCTGGACATGTCTGGCTGCTTCGTGTGTAAGTCATGTGTCTGTATTTTTAAGAGAGCTGAACCAGATTTTGAAACTCTCAGTTTGAGTTCTGCTCTTCAACCTTGTGGAACTGTCTGGCTCTCTCAGAGCTGCACAAGCCCTGGTGGGCTCGACAATTAAATCTTCATCCCATGAGACAAAAAGGAATCTGCACTCTGGCCCCGCAGCTATGTGTCTGTCGCTTCTTTTTATGAAGCACACAATTGGTGTTTGGGGTTGTAGGGGAAAATTTTCCAAAGCTCAGAAAATAGAATTATGGTCTTTTTGATTCTTTATTCTTATATTTTAAGGTAAGTTCCTTTGGATATTTGTGTAGTTCTAGCAATTAAAAAGAAGAAAAAAAAAACCTGCAATGTAAAATAAGTACTTGTGAAGTCTGTTTTGCTAAGAAGCATTAAAAGCTGTGGTTTTCAAAAATTAGACACTACTTAAATTCATGGTTGACCTGTTAACATTTTTGAGATCAGAAAGGATTTTGGTTACCCATAATTTTAATTTAAAATTTAAAATTTTGTATTTTGAAAGAAGGAATATTATAACTCCAATGTACAGATAATCATTTGTTTCCTTACCTAGAGCCAATAATATTTTAAATGTGTTTGATTTTTAGTGCTTACAGCTTAACGTGTATACATTTGAACAGAGGTGTTATGGTATCATAGGTTTAATTAAACAATTTGAATAGATACTAATATTTCAGAGTTCTTAACCTCCTTCCCTTTATGAATTTTACTGTTTGCCTGTGCATAGAATTAAAGATGTGAGTATTTAGTAAATGCTAAAATATGTCATTTTCCTCTGTAATTGTCTAGAAATCCTTGCCTGGCCTGGGTCACAGGATTCCGTATGATTGCAACTATTAAGACAAGTGTTTATTTTTAACCACCACATGTACAGACAAATACGTAGCCAAGTTATCTTCTAGAAGAAAAGGAAAGGAAAGTATTTTGTTTGGAGAACCTCTGGCAAACCGCATGTCATTTGTCGTATCTGATTTATTACCACAGGATCACATTACAGGGGAATTTCAAATCCTATAACAGCATCCAAGATCACATACTTTAAGAGGAAGTATGTGGAAGAAGAGGATTTTCACCCACCACTCAGCAGCTGTAGCCATAAAGTATGTTTTTTTAATAGTCGTTATTTTTATTAAGAGTTTAAGATACTTAGTAACAGTTGCTTGATCCATTTCCAAAAATTAAATTGTTCCGCCCAAGCAATGAAAATGAGCCACTTCTCATCAGAGCCATATTAATCGTTGTCACCTTTTTGGGTTCTGTGTTATTTTTCACAAGGAGTTGAAGACAGAGCCAGAGGGAGCTCCTCTACCCAGAAATAACAAAATTATATAATCCAGAGAACATCTTTTTTACAAATGATTTCATTTTTCTCGAGTTGTGTTAAGGGTTATGGTTATTCCATATTTTCACATGTGCCGAAAGACACTTGCTCTTCCCCGACATGCTTCCCGCTCTGAGCTCTAGCTCCCGTGGCCTGTGCCACTTCTGTGTGTGCCCACACCAGGGTGGTCACCCAGGGCTTTTCCCAACCCCTAGGGGTAGACTCACCCTCCGTTGAATGTGTGCATGTAAGTAGAAGCATGCACTTCATTGTACGCACATTACGTATGTTTAGTTTGTCAAACATATATCATTCATTCCCAAGAAAAGACCAAAGCTCACTTTTTGCACGTGCTAGAAGAAAATCACAGGATCCGGAAAGTGTGTAGAAATATGAAACTGGCCACCTAAGCATTTCAAATACCAGTTCTTTTTCCTTATGGTTATCTTCCTTGAAAATATAGCTGATGATTTCATCAACCCAAGACTATAGTTGTCTGAAATGCAGAGAGCAGCTTTTGTTTTTTGATTCATCTTTTTCTCTGTCTCCTCTTAGGCCCACCCCCATCCCCTGTCCTTTAGATGTTGCTTGGACCCTGCTCATAAAGACATCAGCACTATTGGCAGGTGCTGGGCTTTGCCCTGCTTGTGTAGTTCCTGCCTTTGGTCAGCCTCCACTGGTTTAGTTCACAGCTCCTCTGGTTATGCTACCAGTTGGCTTCTTTATGAGCTGCAAGAGCTGGCCCACAGGACACAAGCAGTTTATTTCCTTTTTAGTTTCTGTATGGTAGTTGTAGCAGATTTCCAATTGCCACTGGATTTGTACCAACCATCACACAGTGATGGTATCATCCAGCTCAGGAGTGAGTCCTCTTCGTTTTCTGTCTGCATCTATTCTCCTGCCTGTCCCCAGAAGGACACAGACTTTGTCCCTTCAGCTGACAGATCCTTTCAGGTTCTGAGCTTCATTCCTTGTCATTATCTCCCTATCGAGCAAGGATCATTGCAAACATGAAACCCAGAGGAGGAAAAGAGGGATAGCACTGAGAGCCAGTTCTCATGCTCCCTGATGGAGAAGCCAGGATTTGAAGTTTGAAGTATGCTCATGATGACTTGCATCTTGGCATCTTTTTAAAAACACTTGTTGACGTACAGTATATGATCATGTGTGTGTGCATGTACTTGTATACACATACACACCAAAGCACAAGTATCATGAGAGCACAGCTTGACGAATTTCACAAAGTGAACATATCTATGTCACTAAGATCTGGCTCAAGAAGCAACATAACCAGACTCAGAGCCCCTTCTTGTGCCCCCTTATAGTTACTAGCTCTCTGCCTGCCAAAGAAAGTGCTCTCCTGACTTCTAAAAGCATACTGTTGTATGTTCCCCAACCCCCTCACTGCTCCATAAAAGAGCCAACGATCTTACCCATCCTTGCTGTGGTCTGCATTGTGGCTGGATTCCATGGCGCTTGACCAAGGCTGTGAGTCGGAAAGGAGACATTAGCAGCACCAGGGACAGTATCTCCAAGTGAACAGGGGATGGGGCGACACCCAGGACCACAAAAGGCGTAGACCCAGAAACTGCCAAGAAAGACATAGGCTGTGATGATAGTTTTATATAGTCCGTTTCCTAAGCTCTCTCTTCTTTTTTTGATTTTTAGACAATCTCAGTTTTTGAGGAACGAGCCCACATCCTTTATATGTCCTTAGAAAAGCTCAAGTTTATCGATGATCCTGAAGTATACCTCCGAAGATCTGTCCTTATAAACAATTTGATGAAAAGAATCCATGGAGAAATTATCATGCAAAATAACTGGTGCTTTCCTGCCTGCTCTTTCAATGGCACCTCTGCCCAAGAGTGGTTTATGGCTCAAGACTGTCCTTACCGAAAACGACCGCGGATGGCCAAAGAAGAGTGTGAAAAGTTTCATGCCTGTTGCTTTTACCAAGAATGTGGTGGTCACTACCTAAATTTGCCCCTTTCAGTCAATGCTCCTGTCGGAAGTGCCTCCACCACTGCCGTCCCTTCCTCCTCCTCCTCTTCATCTTCCTCTTCCTCTCCCCCTCTGCCTTTACCGAGTTGTTCCCACCAGGTGGATTTTGGCGTAGGCACTGCCCCTATTTACAAGGGTGATGGCCAGATACCTGCCAACGAAATCTTTGTTACTAATGTCAGGTCACTTGGGGTTCAGGAAAAGGCCAAATTAAATGATGAGAAAGCCAATAATGACACCAGCAGGGATGGTGGCCCCCTGAGCCATGAACCTGTGGGAAATGACCTTGCTTTTGAGTGCAAAGGCCAATTTTATGATTATTTCGAGACTGGATATAATGAAAAAAACAATGGAAGTGAGTCTTGGAAAAAGTCCTTGAGGAAAAAGGAGCCTTCACCAAGTAACAAACTATGCTGCAGCAAAAGGAAATAGAATGAGCCGTCTTGTCACCGGAACTTTGAAGCATGCCCAGCATGATCAGTTAGCTCTCATAAATTTTATTTTGAATGGATTTTCTAGTTTTGTATAAACTGATACAATTATGCCATGAACATGCCGTGTCATTGTAATGCCTGGAGAGCAGATTGCATAAAACATCTGTATAGTAGGCATCAGCGAGCTACTTATAAATGTGATGATTTTACCAAGAAAACAGTTGACTTAGTGATTAAAAAAGTCTATCTTGGTTTTTTTTACAGAAAAGATCAGTAGATTAGATGGGGGTGGAGGGGACAGTGTTCCCTTGTGATGTTTCCATTACCCCCAAGGAGCCTGTCACTGGCTAAGAAACTTCAACATTTGCCAATTAATTAGGTAGATATTTGGTAAACAAATCAATATAACCAGCAAAGGATGTCTGCTTCGTCTATATGATACAGTATTTTTTTTTTCTGAATAAATGACTGAAGACAGGGAGCGAGGTGAAATGGCTTCGTGGTGCTGTTAAGTATTTGTACTTAACAGTCTGTGACAGATGAGAATAGGATGGACTGGAAATGAAACACACCCGTCTAGGGGCAAGGACAGCTCTATGCCTAGAGGGTACTCTACGAGCTTCCTCTTGCCCGTGATGGGGGGTGAGGCTTTTAGACAACTGTTATACAGGGCGATTTTTGGTGCCTTACTTTATCTTAATTTTTGCCAATGTGAAAATTAAGGATAAATCAGAGTTACAGCAGGGATTTAACAAACAGGAACAAAACACAGGGTGGATCAATATTGTTTGGAAACCGTTCACTTCGAACTATTGCGTTCAACTTTTGATTCGACATCTCTCTTCTTCCTTTATTTTTGATGCCCAATTGCTTTTGAATTTGGCATTTTTAGAAAGGGATGGAGGAAACAATAGAGAGAGCTGTTGGAAACCAGCACGAGCTGCTTGAGCTTTTCTATGGCAACGGTCTGTTGCTGGGGTTTGGGTTTTTTGGGTTTTGGATCGTTTGGTTTGGTTTGGTTTTCTTGTCCAATGAAGTTCATGAACCAGTGGCATGCATTATATTTTAATCTGTTTTGCATCATTTCACTCGTTTAGATTATAAAAGCATGTGGTTTTTTATATATGACTTTCGCTGTTGATTAAGAAGCACAATGTTAATAAATGATGTGATGATCAATAAGGTTTTTTTTATCTTAAAGAATGTAAAGATTTTAGGTTTTGGAAAGTTATTTTGGAGAAATGGGACTTAGTGGGCAATAGCTAGTGTATATTTGGTCAGCATTTTTGTCAATCATTTCTTTAATTTGTACATTTGCAAGAGGGTTCAGAATGCCCCTCTCTGACCATCCATCCTTCCTTCCACTTGAGCATAGCCCTCCTGCTAAGATGTGTTCCAATTCCCAAGCTTCCTAACTGACTGGGACCTCCTTAGACAATACTTCACAGGAACCAAATGCCAAATAGAGGAAATAAGTAAGTCCTCCCAGTTTCTCCAAGATAAAGCTTTTTTTTTATTATTATTATTGCTATTAATATTAAATATAGGTCTCATTCATACAGTGTATGAGTAGGATCATAATTTGGACAATGTCCACAAGGACCAATTTTTAAAACATGTTCTTGTGTTATGGCTAAATAGTCTAGTAAGGTTTTTGTCCTTTATTTTCAATATTTGATAAACATTTGATGTTGGAAACTTAGGTGATAGATGCTTGTATATGAATGTGTTGTTGTAATAAAGTGAGGTTTTCTTGATATATATTTATTAAAATGATCAAAATTCGTTAAGATTTTCTTATTTTAATGATTATCGGCTACACTTCTCTTTTCCATTGTCTTTCTCCTTTAAAAAACTCAAAACGTCTAGAAACTGTAGTGGACAGTAACCACACAGGAGTTTTCAAAGCAAGAGTGCTTAAAGAGGTCAATCTGGCAGGTGCTTTAGAATGGTCCTAGTTTGTAGGTTTAGATTTCTGTGGATTAAGAGAACCTTAATAAATGATGTTAGTGATCAATAAGATTTTATCTTAAAGAATCTAATGATTTAATTTTCCGAAAAAAAATAGCGTAACATGAAGCTGTAAATACTGAATCTTAGTTGATTCCTTTAGGAAATGTCAAATTGTCAAGAAGATGACCAGTATATAAATGCTTAAAACAGCTGCAGATTATTGCTAGTAGGATTCCATACAATTCTGTATTAATGTTATTCTTAGAGGCTAATATCTTATTTGATAAAAGGGGAAAGCCAGTTGGAAGCTAATTAATTTGTCAAATGTAGCATTCTTATTATTATGAGTATAATGCATCATGGAAATTTAAATATGAAAGAAAGGACTCATCCTTTTGCTATTTAAAAGCCCCGGTATTACCAGATGTTTTTCTTGATGGCCAAATCTGTAAATGACTGAGTTGGTGATTTTCCACTGCCTTCACCTGAGCTGTGGGCACAAACATGTACTCAGTAGAAGCCTCCAGAGTGTCTCTGGCAGGAGGAGTGATGCCTTTGAATCCAGCCGCATTAAAATTTGTAATTTTCAGTCATCAAGTTTTTGTTTCTAGGACATTTCCAACATACTAAAAGAAATACTCCTTCGTCGTCCAAAAATATATAATCCCTAAACATCCATCCAAATAACAGAAATGTTGTTGGTATGAGAGCATTAGGGCCTCCTATCGGCCTGCGTTGTCATTTCTGCTCAGGAGATATTAAGTTAGGTTTTCCAGAGTGGCCAATGCATCCCTTGGTAGTAAGTTAAGTCTATCAACTGGGTTCTATAGTTACATCCTCAGAGATCAGAAAAGCTAAGACGCCCTCCACACCACCCTGCTGTCTGCCCGTCCACCTAGAAGTAGCACTTTTTCCACACTGCTGTGCTCAGCTTTAGGGGGAAACCTGATGTGGCAGAATCCAGGCTTTTAAAAGTTAAACGAGGGGAAATTTTCACTTAACTGGCCCAGATCCCCAAGAATGCCTTTAATTGCTGCTCCCATAGGTATGTAGGTGCATGTCATTAACCAAATGACTAACCTTTGTCTCTGGTCCTTCCTCTCTAAAAGCCCCTGATGTAGAATATGGTCTGTAAAGGTATTTGTAAAAGGGCTAAGGGCTAAGGATATTGTCATATCCTTCCATTCTTAAAACCCTATTTCTCTATACTTTACCCTGAAGGGGTCCAGGGGACAAGATTGCAGGGAAGCGGACCTGGGAGGAAGGTAGAAAAACTCACAACTGGTGGAAGTGACCGTTTGACAACTAATCAATCATTAGGGTAACACATCTTTCACAGGATCTTTTAAGACAACAGAAATGTAGACCACCTTACCTGCCACTTTGGTGAATAAATGCTGAAGCAAGTGAATGAAGGTGTTTATTTTTAGAGCTCATTGATATAATTCCGTCAAAGCATGGCTACCCACTCCTCCCGTCGTGAGCTTCTGCAGCTCCACTTGATTGCTTCCTTTCTGTATGTTGAGAGCCGGAGAATACCTTGCAGAAGACATGGGAAGACATGCCGAAAAGATGTCACCCTGACAATAGATATCAGACAGGGACATAAGGATTCTTATGGGATGCAGCTAAGCTTTCATACCCCTCAAACAAATCGTGAGCAGAAAACGGTTTTGAAAATAATTAGCTGTTCGAATCCATTTCTATGACAGCCCCTTAAATTTGAAGTCACTTCATTCATAGTTAAGGTTATCACATCCCTGCCGATTTCAAAAACAAGCATTCTGCATGGCATTAACAATTATGACAGAAGCTAGATGCAGAACTGTTCAATGAAGAGAAGCATGAGATCACTAAATAATAAAAGGGACAATGCATGGTTTCTAGTAATTCATTTTAGGATTGCTGTGTTTCGATTCTGTGGTTTAAAATAAATGCATTCAGGGTCTGCTAGTCTCCTACATGATGCCTCCTTCGCTTTCTTAGAGCGGATGAGCGAGGCACGTTCTCTTCACATGGCTAAAATTTCTCCATTTTTTATGATATAACGACATGACCTGAGGTCAAACAGTTACTAGTTTAGAGATTGTTTCCAGCCCCGTGTACATGCCATATTGTAGCTGGGAGAACTCACTTAGGAAAAGCACTTGCAAAGAAGTAAGTTATGAACACTTGAGCCTCGCATCCTGCCCATAAAGTGCATCAGCAAGTGAGTTTAATAAAACATGCTGTTTAAAATAGTCTGTAATTTCCTGTTTCTGCATTTCCCTTCAGTATCTCTGACAGGCTGTAGAACTACGACTAAACGAAGGGAATTTACACAAGCTAGCCTGCTGCTGTTTGCAAACCATTGCCATGAGCTCCATCTTTGGTAAACAGTTCTCCGGTGGGCTGTCTATGGTGGGTTTTTGTTTTTTTTTTACCTTGGTGTTGGTCCAATTTGTTAATTTTGAAAATGCAAACGACTCATTCATAGCCCGGAAACACCTGCTTTTGACCACCATGAAACTGATAGAATGTATGAAGATGAATGAATCCTTTCTCATGAAATTTCACATGTTTCCCAGCCTGATTTTTATAACTGTGCCCTTGATCTAAAATTATAAAATCTTGGGCTGGCAAAGTGGCGCGGTGGTTAAGCGCTGGCTTGGGAGGCCAGTGGCCCCAGTTCAGGTCCCACATATGAGGGCCACTGACAATGCCCTCAAAAAAAAATTAATAAAATAATAATTAATAAAAAATAATAATAAAATTATGAAATCTTATAAAATGCCGTATCTTGTGGGAGGAGGGGAAGCACACATAGAAAGGAATGCAGAGATATAACTTGTGATCTTGCTTCCTGCCATGATCCCAAGACAGTGGGCAAATAGCAGAACTTGGGAGAGAAGGTCCAGGGTCTTCAGCAGGTATTGCCTCCATCTGGGCAATTCCATGGCAGCAGCTGAGTCCAGACATCAGGCCTCAGATCCTCCACTGCCCTTTCTGATTGGTCAGCTCACATATGAACCCACCCTGGAGGCTTCTAGACATGGTATTTTTTCTGCAGATGCCTCTGAATAACTGCAGTGAGCTAAGCTCAGATGTGACATAACTTGTGTCCCGTAGTTAAGAAATGAACAGACCTCTGAAATGCACCTGGCACAGCACTCAGGCATTATACCATCCTCAAACCTCACAAAACCCTGGAGTGCATGATAAGGAAAAGAGGGAGAATGACAGGCTATAAGACACAGGATTTCAGCAAAAGGATTTCTGATGGAGTAGAGTGGAAGAAGTTGAGAAATACAATGAATTCACTTTCTTAGGAAAAGTCTAAAGATTGAAAAGGGAGACTTTTTTTTTTTTTTTTTTTGGTCAAACCTCTTTACGAGGACAGAAAAAACCATTTCAAGAACTAAAAGATTTCCTCTATGTTTTTGCAGGAAAAAAGAAATGTCTTATCTGCCCTTTCTGGGAGCTGGGAGGGTTATTCTCCAAGCCCTTTGATGCTGTGCTTTTCAATGAACCCACCAAAATATATTTGTGATTATGTATAGGCATTAGCCCAAGGCACATCTCTCCTGTTCAGCTCAGGCACAGCAATTTTGGGTTTCTCCTGAATATAGCAGAGGTCTGAGAGTGTAGGGTTTGGAGTCACACTGACTAGACACAAATTCCAGCTCTGCCACTGTAGCTGTACATTGCCTATGGCCAGCAAGCCACGTCACCTCCTACGCCTTGGTTTCCTTGGCGTTAAAAGGGGGTGACAGGCTGTACCCACCTCGTGAGGTTGTCAGGATTATTGGGGAAGTGACTCAACCTTGTCTGGGTACCCATTATGGGTGTGCAATAACAGTGATTTGCAAATCTTAGGACCTCTCCACTGGACACTGTCCCTGGACTCCCTGAAGTTTGGACCTCATGGTACCAGGTCCTCCTTTTTGCGGAAAGTGTTCAGCCTCCTGGGTGCTGTACAGCAAGCTTGAAATGAAATAGGAAAATGAGGTCAAACCTGGGGATTCTTGAACAGCTATGAAAGTCGTCATTGGCTTCCCTGAGATATTTTTAATATTTCAAAAAGCTTACTGGAAATCATAAAATTTCCCGAAAGCAGTTGCACAGCCTAACCCATGTCGGATTTCTTTACCTTTGGCTGGAATTAAATCAGCTCTGGGTTAACATGGTTAGCACAAACTGAGAAGAAACCCTGACTGAGAAAATGAAGGCATTACCCTTAATAAATACAATTTATTTTGTAGATAGAATCTTTCAGAACATTGGCTGTGTGAAGGGAATAAGAGGTGTCCCTTACAAGTGAAAAGATTAAAACTGCTAACTTCTAACGCATCCCCAGGATTTGCCAAAGTTCAAGTGTATTCAATTACTGTATTGAATGATTCTCTTGAATCTAGTTTTTTCCCAGAAAATGTACAGAATTCAGTAAATAAATTTAGAGCAAACATTATTCTTAGTGTTCCTATACTTGATAAAGGAGCCCAAATAGAATTTTCTGTACAATCATAACTTTGAGGACATGGCTTATTATAAAATAACTACAATACAATTTCCACTTATAAGTTTAGAAAATAGATCAAGCAGGGTGCTTGTCCCCACTCCAAAATCTAATCCCCTTCTTTGTTGCCTTTAAATCAGGGCCCAACTGATGGCTTCAAAATAGGATTCTATTTAAAAAATTACATTTCCATCTCTCATTTTTTCAAGAGCATATATTTTTCCATAAGGTGCGGTACACCTTGATCAGTGGGTCTGAAATGGGAACAAAACTGAACCACATAGTTTGAGAATGAGAAATAGGCCCCGGAGTATAATAAAAGGAAAGATAGTGTTGTGCCATGATGGTTCCAGGACTTCTCTGAAACAGGTTCTCCTCCTACCCTACCGGGCTGCAGGATCTCATGATTGGCACCAGTAGTTGCCATATGAGCCAGCTGAGAGAGGCACTGGGAGGCCAGGACACCTCTACCTGCCTAGGGACATCCAGGCTGGCCATCTCCAGATTCTTGTCCTCTATGTGTTTGGAAACTCAGCAACTGGAGTAGATTTTTAATTTTCTGGTGGGTAGGATTCCAACCAATAAGGACAATCAATTAGAATTCTCTACCTGTCCAGCCTTCAGCTAGCTGGGTTTAGAAAAGATGACTTAATGTACAAGGGATGGAGGGCATCTCTCTGTGTGGAAACAGTATAAGTCCCCGCACAGAGAGGACCCATAAAGAAATCCTGAGGGCGTCTGTTCATCTGATTGTCATAATGGATGAATAAAAACAAGCTAGGAAGAACCCTGGGATGGCATTTACAGGAACTGATTGATTTCCAACTCTTATTAAAGATCAGACAATGTTTAACTCAATCATTCTAAAATTTTCTAACTTTTTGCTTACTTTTTTATAGTTTATTGTATTATGATTGTATTGATGATGTACAGGTGATTGCTGTTTCTTAGCCACAAAATTATAACCAAGCTAATGTTGAGAGCTCTAGGTTAGGAGTTTGGAGGCAGGTTCTTGCCCAGCTCCACCACCTACTAGCAGACTAATGACTGACAAGCCAGTTCCCTTCTTTGGGTGTTAATTTCCCGTCTGTCAAATGATGAGGCTGCACTTCAAGGGCCTCCAAGGCTGGTTTCTGCTGGCCCTAATGTTTGTGATTCTAACAATGGTGGTCTTTCTGAAAGATTTTTCACTTGAATTTTCTACATGTCATCCCTTCCTTTCTTTCCCCAGGACGACTTTTTTTCCTCCTTCCCCTTCCCCCAAAATGAGAAATTGCTTCTGGGTGTTTCTTAAAGAATAAATCTCTGAGTTTTCCTGTCCAGAATGATCGTTTTCTGCCTATGGCTGCTAACCTATTGTCTGAAATGCATTCCTCCAGATAGGCCATGTTTCCGAGTGATGTCTCGGTACAGTTACCAGCCAACCCCACCCCTACCCCCATTAACCCAATAGCTCCACATTCGGAGCCAGCCAGGCACAGCGCTGCTCCCCCTGGCACAAGACTGTCCTCCCCTTCAAGCAACCAGCCTGCTTGCCCCACGCAGGCAGGAGATTCGAGAAATCCTCTTCTCTCTCATTTATGAGTAATAAAATAGCGGACTTTCCCCCCTCTTTTTATGAAGACAGTTCTTGCAGCTGTGACTATAACTGTTGTTTTTTTTTCATACGAGCCACGATTATGGTCCCATAACCCAATTAGTGTCATTTGGTGGTGGTCCAAGTGCTTCCCCTGCACGAGTTTTAATTTGGGGATCCCCGGAGGCTGCACTCCACATCTGTAGCGGGCCTGTTGTTCCTCTTCCCTTATTTGCTCGAGGTTTATAGGAGGATTAACTGTGTGGTCTGGGAGGCGGCTGCTTCTCTTTCATCCGCACTGCTCTTGAGCCGCCAAGGAGCCTTTTACTTTTCATCAAGCCCTGGCACCTGGAGGGCGGGCAGCCGGGGCGACTGGAATGAATCAGTGGATGCCCTGCAGGCCCCGAGGGGCGCGGCCCTGCAAGCATGGGGGAGGGGAGGACGGGAGGAAGGCTGCTTGGTGGGCGGCTTGCCACCCCGCCAGGCTGGGCCAGGCTGGGCCAGCCTAGGATCCCTGGCGCAGGGCGCGGAGCGAAGCCCCCCTCCCCCGCCCCACCCCCACTCCCTGGCTGGCGAGGGCTGGCGAGGGCTCCGGGCGCTCATTGTGCAGGCAGCTGGCACCAGCTGGGAAGGGAATTAGCATAACAAAGAGCCGGAGCGAGCGCGGCTCGGCCCGGCGGGGGCTCTGCGGAGCGCCGGAGGCTCGCTGGAGCCGCGCTGTCACCCGCAGCAGCGCGCCTGGGGCCGCCCGGCCCGAGACCCTCGGAGTGGCGGGGTCCTGCCCCACCGCGCGCAGGACCTGGGGTCTGCCGGGGTCCGGGCCACCCAGCTTGCCTGAAGAAAACAGTGCGTGTGGGTGTGGGTGTGATTGTCGGTAACAGCGTGAATGGGCGTGTGTATAGACGGGTGAGTGTGGGTCCTCTGAGTGTGCGTGCGTGTGTACAGGGGCGTGCATGTGGCTTTGTCCGTGGACAGGCCTGTATGGTGTGAAAGGGTCACGTGCAGATGGGAGGGGACCCATCTGGTCCCTTCCCTCCCTCCCCACCAAGGCCTCTTTGTTTATTCCTTCCCCAAAGTGGGGGAAGGAATCGCCAGTTTTGAACTCTGGCTGCGCCACAGAACCCCCTGGGGAGCTTTTAGCATCCAGACTCTGACCCCACCCAACGACTCGCCAGGAAGCGGCCGCCGAGCCTGGGATTTAGGGCCTTTCAAGAGCGTCCTTCGCCATCACTGGCTGAGGTCAAGTGCACATTCCTCGGACACCAGCGCTTGTCTCAAGCTTCTGACTTTCGTGACTGCACATAATCCTTACAGCTGCCCTGTGGGAAGAAAACTGTCGGGCAACTAAGGCTGTGAAGTGTTAACAAAAGATCGCGAAGCTGGGAATCCGGCCTGCGGAATTGGAACCCAGAGATGTGGGAATCAAAGCCCACGTTCTTTCCACCGTAACATTTTAAAATGTAAAAACGCCACTTTCTGATGCGCTACCAGGCCTCAAGCTGTCCAGGTCCCTGGAAAGACGTGGGGAAGAGAGATCAGGGCTCAGTTGGACAGACCCACGGCCGAGGTGGCAGACAGGGCCCAGAAGACATCCCTCAAAACTAACGCCCAGGGCCCCTCCCGCCCCGACTTCTGCACCACCTTGGATAGGAGCTGTCCCTCTCCCCTCCCCCGCCGCGGGGCATTGCAAAAAAGGCCCTGGTTCAGCCCCTCCCTGGACTCCTGCTCCCAGCCCTCGCCCTGCAGAAAGGGAAGATGACAGCACAAGCCGTTCGCTGTCACCTAGGAGCTGTCGGCAGCTGTGCAGCCGGGGGCAGAGTAGGGAGGGGGCAGCAGGGAGAGCCCTGGCCGGGGACCTGGGGACCTGGGGACCTGGAGACCCGGGAACCTGGGAGCTACACCTCCGCGCCGAGCCTCGGGCCTAGCGCCTGGGCCTCGCTTCGCTGCACCGCGCCGGCTTCCTCCTAGCGGGAGCCAGGCTGTCTCTGAGGCTCTCTTGCTTTTCCTGACATTAGCAATCCCTTGCCTTGACTACTCCAGGAGAGGGAGGAGAAGAGAACTAAAACGAGCTGCAGGGCTCTGGCGGCCCCAAGCTGCCTTATTACCCAGGGGCGTGCGCTTCCACGAGTGCAGGCTCCATCGGGCCTCCGCATCACGAAGCTCTACACGGGCAGGAGCCTCTGAGGCCACCCAGCCCACCCCCCCTTCTCACAGGAAGTGAGGCCTAGAGAGATGAAGTGAGTCTCGGGGTTGCTCAGTTCTGACTGCCTGTCCAGCTGTACTCGGGCTGCACCCGGCTGTTTGGCAAACCCTAATGTTTACTTACGGGGGGCCATATTGTACTGCAAGAACCCAGTAACTGGAAAAGGAGCAGCCCTCGGAATGCTGCCAGTATCTGGTCCTGGAGGTGTCCTGGAGGGGGAGAGCGTTGAAACCCCAGACCCCCAGCCAGAGTATCTGAGCTCAGGAATGGGGCAGGTGAAGTGATGGCCCCACAGGGCAGGTGGCGGCGGCTGTTTATTATTATTAAGAGTTCAGAATTCTCCTAGGTTCTAACAACTGTGTTCATTCTCAATAAATGGTTTCTTAATAATCATTTTAATTAGCAAAAAGGCTGTCTTATTAAAGCTAATTAAAGGCAATTTGGGAACCTTATTTTCATACAATCATAAAATTAGAGAAACAAGAGGCTGGAGAAATGGGGAACTCTCAGTCTTTCTGCAGAGGGGGCAGGGAGGAGCTGTGGTGGGAGACCATAGGCCAAGTCAGGCCTGCAGAGTAGGAGTGCCCAGTGGATGGACTGGAGTCTCCAGCATTGGACGCTGCCTTGTACCATGCTGGGGGCAGCTGCAGGGCAGGATTCTCTGTCCACATTCTCCAGCTGGAGTCTCAACATCACCCGAACTTCTCCCTCTGCTCCCACAATGGGTCAATTCTCTCCCTCTGGTTATCTTAAAATTGAAGATGCACTACCATTGCAGCCTTCACCTACCCTAGACCTTGCTCCTTCCCAGAAGCTCCCTGTCAGTCCTCAGACATTACCATTCTATGGCTGCCTGTCCTAAATCATCAGCCTAACAGGCATTTTTTTTTTCCACCTTTCCAGCCTGACTTTCAATGCCCTCCAGACCTCAGACCAGGCTCTTGCCCAACCCCACCTTCTGCTCTCTGTAGGGAAGCTTCCACTCCAGCCAGGTCTGTCTTCTCAGCATCCTCTCCTGCTGACCCACTCCTTCCCATCTCCCGGCCATCACCTCTGCTTTACGCTTAGCCTGAGATAACCTCTGCTTGTCTCCACTTATGCAAAGAGAAGGTCAATTCAAGGTCTATGAAGCTTCTACACATTTGTTCCATGATATTTGAGTATAAAACGCAATACCTCTCTTCTATAAACACTTTAATCATATTTTTTGGTTTTAGCTTTTTTTTGGGGGGGGGGGTTGTTTTAGAAAGACATTATAAAGTAGGAATTAAATATAGGTTTTGGAATGAGAGACCTTAGTAACAATCCTGGCTTTACATAGTTTTGTGACCTTGGAACAGTGGTGTATGGGCGCATACTTGCTATAAATGTCTCGTGTCTAGCAAATGACTTGAGTTCCCAAAGCTCTGGTTTCTTTGTGAGTAAAATGAGGCTAATGATAATACCCACTAGATTGCTGGGGTATGTAAGCAGATGATGCACGTAAGTAATTTTATGCAATGTAGGCATATAATACAAATAGCTCTGTAGTCATTTCCCTTGTTGAGATGGGGGTCAATTCAGGGAATATGAGCAAGTCCACCAGGAAGAGAAAGTCAAAGGGATTCCCTGGTTGCCAACCTCATCTCTAGGGGTTTCAGTGCCTCAGTGCTTGGCCTTTCCTCCCTCCTTTCAGGGGTCCCTTCCAAACCCTCTTCTTTGGGGTCCATTGGACGGTGGTTTATGAGCATGTGCCATAAATGTCTAGCATTAGGACTCAGCACAAGAAAGACACTGGACAGAGGGGTCAGCTCCCTGCTTTCTTGCTTTAAGCTTCTCAGCCTCCATCCTCAGTAACACTGTCTATAAGTGAACTCATTCTGTCAGGAATCTAACGGTTTAAAAGAGCTCTCCAGTAAATCCAACCATAACATCAAGAATTCTGGCCTGGGCCGGCCGAGTGGCGCATTAGTTAAGTGCTGGTTTTGGGATGCCAGCGGCCCCGGTTCGGATCCCACATGAGGGCCAGTGACACTGCCCTCTACAGCTAACAGCTCCACCTGGAGCTGGGCTGTGCAAGCCCTGGTGATGGTGTAGGCTGCAGCCCCTGCTGCAGTGGGCTGCCATAGGCTACAGTGAGTGGCCCGCAGCCAGCGTGAGCGGCCAGCAGCCAAGAGTGAGCTGCCAATAGCCGCGGTGAGCGACATCCAGAGGCCAGCGACTGATCTGCCTCATCCGGGAAGAGCGCAATGACGATACCAACAGTGAAGCAACATCCTCCGCAACTAAACTGAAGAACAAAAAGACAGCAACTTGTCTGTTCCCCTTCCCCGATTCCCCAACGCTGTTCCCCTCCACCAATTCCCCAATAAAATCTTTAAAAAGAAAAAAAAAAATTCCTTAAGAATTCTGGCCTGTCCTTGCAAATGCAGGTTGGGGTGTATGCAGTTTTCAGAGCAGGCCTCAGGCCATGGGACAGTGAATGGCCGGAAGTCAGCAGCCCCACTTCCTCTGTCCACCCCAGAGCTCCCTCTGTATGATGCTTTAACCATGGCAGAACTGACCGCAGAGGAAAGACAAGAGCAGATGATGACAACCTCATGTTTTGCTGCCTATTGTCAAAGTAATTGTTTAAATAGGGGCCTCTGCCTTGATAATAACTATCATCACAGACTTTATGTTTATTAGTGTCTACTCACCAGATGGAAATGCAAACCTATGACATTCTGATCCTGATAAGCAGCACACTTTTACCAACCAGGGGCTGTAATCAAAGCAGAAGTGGCACACAAATTAAGCAGCAGTCCCCCGCATATCAGGCACAGTGTATATTTTCTTCATCTCAGCCGAGAAAGGGCCATATTTCCCACCCCCTGAGCATCAGTGGCTGTGTTAGCCCTACCACAGCTTCTGATGGGGCTGGGACTACCCTGGCATGTATGATTAAAGCTCCATGTGATACAGCAGTGGCTGTGTTTTCAAGGAGATGGAAGAAACCTCACAGAACCCCTGGGGCAGGACACAACACTGCTCCTCAGAAAATTCCCTTTAAAAAAGTTGTCATGAAATCCAATTAAGCAGCTGGAAGGCCAGCGTGGGCAAATAGAACATGCCCTGTATTGGAAAGGGTGTCTCTCTTCTCTGAGCTCAGAGGCTGTGACAAGCCCTCCTGGCAGGAAGAAACATGTAGTACCCCCACCTCTTCACCCCCCTCCACATCCCTGAATCCTCAGTGGGTCCAGCAGGGAAGGCCCCCTAGATAGATGCCCAAGTCCTGGGGACACCTTCTCTCTCCTCTGCACCAGGATCCACAAAGTCATCTGCCCAGCCCTGAGAGTGAGGGAATGGGGGGACTTGTCTTGAGGGAATACAGCACAGGAATGGGCGTCTAGTTCCAGTATTGAGCTCTGCTCCTAGTTCCAGGTCTGGCTCCCTCTCAGCTAAGCTCTCAGAGGCTCCTGTTCCCAGCTGGAGTCCGTGATGAGAACTGTGAGGTGGGCATAGCAGGACACCCTTACTGGTTCTCTCTCCAAAGCTGACTGCCCTGGGTGGGCTGTTTGGCTGCTGTTGTAGGACCAGTACTGTTCAGTAGAATCATAATGCAAACCACATATGGGGTTTTAAATTTTCTAGTAGCCCCCAAAAATAAATTCTAATAACCAGGTGACATTAATTTTAATAATACATTTTATTTCACCCAATATATATAAAATATTATCACTTTAACATGTAATCAACATAAACTTATGAAGAGACATTTAATATTCTTTGAAATCTAGTGTGGATTTTATACTTACGATACACTTATCACTTAGGACAAGACACATTTCAAGTGCTCACTAGCCATATGTGTCTAGTGGCTACCATATTGGACACCCATGGCTTGGCTGAGGGCCTGATCCTGGACCCCCATGAGTCCTTGTACAGGGAGACTTGCAGCTCCCACCTGGCTCACACAACATCCCTTCTCCTCCCTACTGTCTGGGCACCATGTTCTTGCTTTTAGAGGCCTCTCAGGCCCAGCCCTCTAGTTCAAGGCCATGGGACCACAGAAAGTCATTGAAAGCTGCTGCTATTCCCAGTGACTGTCCAGTAAAGCTCCCAGGCACCTAAGGGTCGACATTTGGGGTGGCCTGGCTCTGGTCCACTCCCTCCCTCCTCCATCATCCCCACTCCCCAGGAAGGGATGTGTGGGGCCAACCTACTGTGAGCAGTGCCAGGACTGGGCATGCAGGTGGTGGGGTGTGGCTGCAGGCAACGGTGTTTCCAGGGTGGCTTCAAGGGCCATCGTTAGGAGCACAGCGGTCTTTAATCCTCTCTGCTACCAGAGGGAGGATGTGGTTGGCAAGTAAAGTCTTGTCTGGAGAATATTGGCAGGAAGGGGAGCCACATGCCCGAGTAACCACTGACTCCACCACTGCCCTCCTTTGATGTAGTGCCTCGGTGCCACACAGGCCAGGTCAGGCTTGTGACAGACTCAACCCTCCCCTGGCGAGTGGGACTGGCTGTATGAGTGTGACTGTTCCGGGTCCTGGTCAGGCTGCATATGCATCCCCACCATCTGAGACTGCCCCAAGGGGAAATAGGTCCGGGCTTCATATGTTCTGAGCCCCAAATTTAGACATGAGGTCTGAGAAATAGTGGTGGGATAGAGAGGATACAAGGCTGGGAGAGATGGCGCTCTTCTCACCAAGTCCACCCTTACTCCTCGACTAGTCTCTGCCATCTTGTAAAATAGAAGTGGATGAATGGCCACTGACTGTTTTCAAAGGGCAGGGTCTGAGGGATGCCCCCAGGTTAGCCGCTGCCCGTGTGTGGAGTGGAGGAGACCTTTGAGGGAAGTGATGCTCTATGGCTTGGACTGTGGAAACTGATGCTGCCCCAATGAGTCCCAGTGATTGGAAGAGGGTCACCTGTTGGTAAGAATGTAGGTGGGAGACAATTCTCATGCCAGGAACTCTGTGAACTCTGGCTTGATATTACTACCATCCCCGAGATGTTAGAAAATGGAAAAGTAGGCTGGCCAATTGATTTCTCCCATTAATAAACCACTTTATAGCTTACAAAATCTTTTATCTCTATTAAGGCATAATTCTCCCAAAAATCCTATAAGGTTGGTAGGGCAGTTACTATTATCCTTATTTTACAGATGAGAAAAATGTGACTTGACAAAGTGAAAGACAAATTCAAGGAGCTGAGCCAAGATTAGCAGCCAAGACAGGCCTTTCTAGCACAGATTTCTCAAAAATCATCACCCACAGAGACCTTAGAGCAAGCATTTTATAATTTGAGGGTTTTGGATCCCTTTGGGAGTCTGAGTGAAACTTTGAATCCCCTCATTGAACAAATGGTCTTTAAACTATCCATAATCCCCTTGAAATTTTACAGAAAATATTGTGTGTGCAATTTTGGGGGGGTGGGGACAAGGAGAAAGAGGGTCAGATTTATAACAGAGCTTATAACCTTATCCAAAAGGTTAAGAACTAGCGAACTGGTCCAACTTCTCCACTAAACAGATAAGAAAACTGAAACCCAAAGAGGGTGAGTGATTTGCCCATGAGTACTGTGTCTCAGGGTGGATGGGGCCCCGAAATCTGAGTCAGACTGCTCTTTTCACTGTACACCAAGCGAATGAGGTCCACAGATGTCTGAGTTGCTCATGGCTCCAGGGAGCCCTGGCTTGGGCAGCAGGGAGCATCAGGCTCCTGAGTGTAGACATGAAGATGAAAACGATGTGTCACCCCAGCTCTACCCTTAGCCAGCTGCACAACCATGGCTAAGACCCTTTCCTCCCTGGACCTCATTTTACCTTCCCGAATGATAGAGAAAAGCATCCTCTGATGCCTTACTTCTGCGGAGCAGTGAGAGGCTGCAAGGACAGGAAAGGAGGGAGCTCAGAAATGGGACAGGGGAGGGGGAGAGGCTGGAAGGATGGAGGAAAGCAAGTGGATTAGCCCCAGGTTGAAAGAGGGGTTGGGCACTGGATAAATGGGAGGGTTTTGTTTTATAGTCCCAGTTCATCCCCTGGGGCTACATTTCCCCCAGGATCAGCCCATCCCCCACACTGTGTATATACAAAAGGCTCCTCCAACTTTGCCCCTGAATCCTCTGAATTGACTAGAATCTTTCTTTGTAAAACAGAAGACAAAATAGCTGGAATCTTCCTCCATCTGGTTTAAGCATCAAGAGATTTATTAAGGATGTTGGGAGGACTGAAAAAAAATAGACCCTGGGCTGAGTTTCTAGGATGACTCCAGGGCCACATTGCAGATCCAGCTGCCAAAGGCGCTGCTGCCTCTGTCAGGAGCAGGAAGCTGCTAGTTCCAACCACCCTGGGCCTGCTGTGATCTGGTGCCAGCAACTAGGATGTCCCTAGCCACGCCCCCTGTCTCCCCAGGTAATTGTGGTCTGCCCCAAAGATGCGTCTGATTGGTGGAACTTAAAACACCTACCTGCCCCCTGGCGCAAGGAAATTGGAAAATGTGGGCAGTTCATTTTGTTTTACTTTTCCTTGAGAAGGTGGGATGTATACTTTGAAGAACTATTAAAATATCAAGAAGATGTCTAAAAAATTTGGGCAACAGTGAATAACATATATGTATGATAGTGCCCTTAGGATGCTGGGGACATAGTCTCAAGAAGTTTGCTACAAGAACTAGGTTTTTTGAGGTCTTTTAATTGAAATAACTTTTGCAACTTTTGCAGGTTCAGGAGATTTCTGAATTATACGTGTATATCTATCTATCTAGACATAGATACATATGTCTATACATACACACACATACGCTGTTCTGTGAGTACACACACACTACATATATACACTTTTTTTTTTTTTTTGAGGGCAGTGTCACTGGTGCTCATATGTGGGACCCGAACCGGGCCGCTGGCTTCCCAAGCCAGCACTTAACCACCGCGCCACTCGGCTGGCCCTACACTTTTCATTTAAAATAGTAATCATGTTTCTCCAAAAATCTTTGAGTAGAATTGAAGCACCGAGGAGGATATTTGAAGTTAATCCTTTGGTTTCTTAAAACCTCTGCGGCACCGCACACTTAGGCCTTTAAAGATTTTAGGAAGGGAGGGTGGCAAAATGTCTTGTTTTATCTGGAACAGGCCTGATTTATGCCTGTGGGCCCAGCATAATCATTAATAACATCCCTTTCTCTCTCCAAAGTGTCCCCAGTTAGATAAGTTATATGGTCCTCTTATTCTTGGGGGAACACCTGACAGGTCTCTGGCCTCTGAGATGTGCTGACAGAGGTCACTGCAGCCTGACCCGTCAATCCCAGGGGCTGGGTTGGCATTTCATGGAGGAAACCTTGGCCACCAGTTGCTTTGTCTTTATTCTCATGCTGTTTGAAGTTGGACCTCCAGGTCCTGCTTCACCACCCTCAGCCAGTCATACTCAGCCCTCTGTGAACATGGGCTCCTAAATCCTGTTCCCTAAGAGCTAAGAGTGTGCAACACATGCTCTCCCAGGCAGGCTATTGTCCAGTTGTCCTTGCCAAGCCATGGCCACCCTGCTGCTCAGAACTGCCCTCCTCAGGAACCATTCCTAACCCCATCCACTGAATATAAGCTCTTTGGTATACCATGTCCCCACTTGGCATGAAATTCCTGGAGCCTGTTTTCATGCTAATATTGTATGAGTCTGCTATCTGTTTCTCTTACTAGAGAAGCCTCCCTCATCAGACTAGAGGCCCCAGTGTCAGAGGCTAACTAGTAAGGACCCCAAAGTGCAGGGATTAGGTCTCCCCCATCAAACTGGGGTTCCCTAAGGACAGGGAACTGTCTCCCCTATCAGACACGGGGTTCCCGAGGACAGGAATTGATCACGAAGGCAAAGACTTCATCTCCTCCTTGCTACTGCCTTTGTCTTTTGTGTCTGAAGTCACCTCTCAAGGGTCACGGGAAGTTATAGGTATGAGGCCCCTTCTTCTAACTCCCCACCCACTTGGGCTGGGTGGAAGGGAGAGACTTGTCCCTGCTACTCCCCCTCAAAGCAGTTCTGATTTTTCCCGTCTGCCTGGGCCTCCAGGCTGCAGAGCGGACGCCGTGCTTAATGAAGCGCTTTCTCCATCTGTGGTCTGGCCCCCTGGCAGCTCCAGCTGCCTGGGGCCTGGCTTTGGGGGAAAGCAGTAAAGAAGTTCCCTCATCCCTGGCCCCCACCCCCCACGCACACACCAGGGGATCCACTCGCCCACAGCCAGCCCTACCCCACCCATTTTAGGCTAATGCGATCCAGACCCCATACCAGAGCTGCTCTGACTGAGTTGACCTATTTAATTAAAACAGCAGCTTCCAAAAATGGAGGTTGTGCTCCAAGGCTCTGCCCTGGCCACAAAGACAGACTCCGGCTGTCTCTGGCCAGCTTGGACTTTGGCACCCTTCTCAGTGCCTGACTTTCTTCTCTCCCTCCCTTTTTCCCTCTCCTCCTTTTTCCAACATCTGTGTCCAGAAAGGAAGAAAAACCCTGTTTGGACTGGCCTCCTTCCATCTGTCATTTTTTTCCCCCTTTCAAACGTCTTGTCTAAAGCAGAGTCAGTTACATAAACATTCCACCTCTTTCCATAAATTGGCCCCAGTTTCTGAACAATAGAGTTACTGTGAAGGGGAAGAGGGAGCCCAAGGCCACACCCCGCAAGCTCTGGTCCCCCAGCCAAACAGAACCAGAGACTTATTCTTTGAAAGAACCAAAGAGGAAATCCAGAATCTTCAGGCGAGACCTTTCTGTTGTGCTTGGAACAGTTTCTCCACCAACCCCCCTCTGGCCCTACCCCACTCACCGCCGTCCTCCCATTTCTTTAGCTTCAAGCTGTTTGAGCTGATGCCCAATTTTTTTTTTTTTTTTTTTACTTCACTGCCTGACAGTGTGTGTCAACGTGCGTCCCTGTCCCTAGGGCAGAGTGTGTGGATAATGGAGGTGGTGGCGGCTGGTGTGTGTGTGTGTGTGTGTCTGTGTGTGTGTGTGTGTGTCTGTGTGTGTGTGTGTGTGTCTGTGTGTGTGTCTGTGTGTGTGTGTGTGTCTTCTGGCATGATTTTTGGAGGCACACCCTGAAGATTTTGTTGCCTTTTTCTTTAAATAGAAACAGCTGGACCTCACTAATTCAGACCAGTTGGAGAAAAGTCCAGAGGGGAAGAAAAAAAAAGTCTAACTTAACAGAAAACGCTTAAACGTAGGCCTTCTTCTTTCTCCTGGGTTCATCCAGTTACGGGAACTGGACTGACCATGTTGGCAGAGGCAGTCCTGCCAGGTCTGCTTCATGTATAGATGAAGATCATTGTTAGCATCATTTTGAATACCTAATTAAAGGGCTCCTCAGGGTGTGAAAATGGATTTGTTCTTAATAGGTTTCAGGTATCTTCAACATTAGTAGCACTTCTCACTGACTTAGCGAACTGTCTCCTTCAGCGACTGTATGTTTCTAAAGACAAGTTCCATATCTTAATCAATTTGCTATCTAGTGCCCATTGTAGCCCCTAGCATGTAGTGAGTATGCAAAATATATGTTGACTAGTGGATGGATGGAGGGATGGATGGGCAAGTGGACCTATGGATGGATGAATAGATTGGGTGGATGGGCAGGAGAATAAGTGAATGGATGGATGAGTGGGTGGATGAATGGATGGGAGGAAGGAAGGATAGATGATGAAATGAATGAGACAGGAATGGGGGGAATAGGGAAAGAGCCTTGGTAGGGAGGTTTAAAGGAAACTTCTAGTAGCCTCACCCTGGTGAGTGGGAGAAGTAGCAGAGATCTGTGTCAGAGCAGGAGCATGACCCGGGGAGCATCCCCATCAGCTCCAACAGCAAGTGGCAGGAGATGATGACAGCAGAGATGGTTGGGGATGTGGCAGTAGCAGTGAGTGAGTATCAAGATTTCATGTAAAGCAGAGGTAAGGAAGGTTAGGATTGAGGGGGTTGGTGGGAAGGTGTAATCACATAAATGGGGCTGTGGGAAGGTCTGAGGCTGGAAGCAGATGTGGGTATGTATGAAAAGGTGAAAAGTTCAGAGGGGTGCTTATCAATTAAGATGCTTTTGACTGTGAGTAATAGAAAGTTTAGTTCAGTTGGTTTATACCAGTGGTTCTCAACAGGGGATTTTATCCCCTATGGGACATTCAGCAATATTTGGAGACATCTTTGGTTGTCATAACTGGAATGAGGGGGTGCTATTGATATCTAGAGGGTGGAGGCCAGGGATGCTGCTCAATATCCTACCATGCAAAGGACAACTGCCCACAACAAAGAGTTACGTGGCCCAAAATGCCAGTAGTGGTATTGTAGCGAAACCCTGGCTTAAACCAATAAGGAACAATTTATTGTCCCCTATCACAAGTACTTCTGGCGTTCTTATTTTATCTGCTCTTTGAAGAGCTGTGTTTTCTCCATTGGTAGGCTTTGCCTTGGCTCTTTATGGGCCACAAGAGACTACAGTGACTCCAACTACCACATCTTCACCCAAGAGCATCTGTCTGGCCCATTTTTAAACTCAACCTCCCTTCCTGTCTCACTAGCCTTGTGTCCCATGCCTACCCCTAAATCAAGAGTATTAACATCATAGGTTTAAACTGAGGTCCCTCAGCCCCCATCTCACATGGTGCTGGGGTCTGAAATCTGAAGGAAATTTAGGCTCTGTTAGAAGTTGTGTCTTCTAGAGAGGGGAAAGGGTGCTGTGTAGTTCATGACAAAATCTCCTTGGCTTACTAGGCTCATAAAACTGAGAAATGTGCTCCTGGCTCTCAAGCCTAGAGCCTGTTGCTCAGTTATCCACTTTGGACCCACTTCCTAAGCAACAGATATTATGGGTATTGCCTTCTCATTGTGCTGGGGTGAACCAAAGTGGAGATTTTGGTCTCATAGGGGAGATAGTACTCAAATAATCTCAAGGATGATACGCACTTATAGACAGAGCTATGCTGTGTTTAGCAAGTACCTGGAACTCTGACAGCGCACGACAGGGGACCTTCCAGGGGTGGGTGGAGTCAGGAGAGGTTTCCTTGGTTGAGCTAAGATCTGAAGAATGAATAAAAATGAACAAGGTGAAAGATGGGGGACAGAGGAGATTTTCCTGGGAGGGTGACCACATGGTCACCTCCCTTTGTGTAGAGGAATGCATTTCAATCCAGGAATTGACAAAGGGCAGTGCTGAGAAGAGATCCAAGAGGATGGCATGTATTTTGAGAGGTTAGGCAAGGCTAGATCTCCTGGGGCCTCATAGCACATACTAAAGACTCTGGTCTTGATCTCAGGGGCATGGAAGAGTCATTCAAGTGTTCTACACAGACTCACTTTCATGGTAGTGTGAAGAACAAGTTGGAGAGAATCATGTGATTTGGGAAGATGGGGATCTACTGCAGGGATGGAGGCAGGTGAGAGGTGGTGGTGGCTTGGATCAGTGAGAATGAAGAGAGGTTGTTAGATTAGAGAGATATTCAAGAGATAAAATTGACAGAGTGTGTTGTGGACCAGGGGAGAGAAGAAAGGGTTAAGGATGAATCCAAAGTTTCTGGGCTGTGAAAATGGTAGGAAGGTGGAGCCATTTACTGAGAAAGAAAACACTGGAAAAGGAGCTAGATTGTGGGAAAATTAGAGCTGAATGTTGGGCATGGTGAGACTTCATTTCCTTTGAGATCTCTGAGTGGAGATGATGAGTAGGCATTTGGATATATGGACCTAGAGATTAAAGGAGAAAACTGGAAATATAAATATAGAAGATATCAGCATACAGATGGTATAGTGGTTGTCTGTTGCTGAGTAACAAATTACCTCAACACCTAACGACTTAAAACAACAGCAACCATTTATTATCTCTTATGGTTTTGGTGTATTGGGACTCTGGACAGGGTACAGAGGGGATGACTTAACTCCACTCTACAATGTCTGAGGTCTCAGTTGGAAGACTCAGTGGCTGGGAGCTGGGATTATCTGATGTTGATGTTGGCTGTTGGCTGAGACTTTAGCTTAGCTTCTTAGCTCTTGGCTGCAACATCCACATATGGCCTCTTCATGTGGCCTGGGCTTCCTTACAACACGATGGATTGGTTCCAAAAGCAAAAATCCCAAGAGAGAGCCAGGTGGAAACTGTATCCTTTACATGACCTAACCTCAGAAGTCATATAGTGTCAATTCCACCATACTTCATTGGCCAAGAGTGTCATAAGCTGCCACCCAGATTCAAGGGGAGGAAACTCAGACCCCACTTTTTTGGGGAAGAGTATCAGTTACATTGTAAGATGTACATATGGGATGGAATGAATATATAAATGTGACTATCCTTGGGCAATACAATCTGCCATGGATGGTAATTGAAGGTAATAGATAAGACCACCCAAGGAAAGAGAATATAGATGAGAAAAGAGCCTAGAATGGAGGCTTGGAGTGATCCTACATGGCAGGTATAAAGAAGATGAATCTACAAAGGAGACAGAAAAGGACCAGGTGAGGAGGTAAGAGGAAAACTGGAATATGGTATCACAGAGGCCACTTGAAGAAAGTTCATTCATTCATTTTATCAAGCACCTTCTATGCCAGACTGTTAGTTGGGAATATAGTAGTGAATACAACATTCCTCAACTTCATGATGATTATTTTGCAGGAGAGAAATATCCAATTAGTTGAGGACTGAAAAAATGTGCCTCAGATGTATACACGTGAAGGTAGCCGGTGACTGTAGTGAACATGGCTTTATTTAGAGTGATGCCAGATCAAGGTGGGTTGAGGAACAAATGTAATAATAGGTCAGGGAGAAAAAGAGAGCTGTGGGTTTCTGGAGATAAGGGTGGGAGCCACAGAACCCCAGCCAGGGAATTTCATCTTATCTGTGGTGTGTCTGATTGTCAGGCTGGGTATCTGCATTGGCCCTTCATGCCCAGGGCTCAGAAGTTGGGAGGGACTAAAGCCCCATTATCACTAACAAGGAACCTTAGGTGAATTCTCCCTAGACTCTGCTCAGTGTTGTTTGCGGGGGGAACTGAGAGAATGATCTGCTTTGCGCAGCTCCAGCCTCCGAACCCAGCCATGTTGGTCTCCTCACAGGCTATGCCTGTTCCTGCCTTCCTGCTACTTGGATTTCCTTCCTCCTTTCCTCTCACCTAGACCAGTCACTATTTGAGTCCTGCTTCAAGAGTCCTCTCCATAAAGAAGCACCCACTCCAGTCCTCATGGATCCCCTTACCCACTGAAGTCCTGTCTGAAGGTTGGCCTTGCACTTGGCATGGTTCTGACCTGCCCATGAACTGTGTGTCCTACCGCATATAAGTACATGTAAACTCCTTGAAAGAGGACGAGAACTGACATGTCTCCTACACCTTCACAGTGACTCTGAGCAGAGCTCAGAGTCGGGCTAATCAAGGGACCAGTATTTGTTGCACCCATTGAATGGATCAATGCAGAGCCTACCTGTGGCCTCCCACACCTGTCCCGGAATACATGCCCTGTGAACTTGTAGTAGCAGCTAGAGCCAGGAGAGAGATGAGGCTGATTTTTCAAGACTCTGCTTGTGAAGCTCCTGGGGAATAAAAAGCAGGAGAAACCCTCTCTATACTCAGGAAGCTTCAATATGGGGATGGGGGAAAGGAGGATATGGCTCCCTATCCCCAGAAGCATCAGGTAAGCAGAACACACCGACTCACAGCAACAGCTGAACAGGTCCACTTAGGTGTATAGTCAGTAGGTACAGAATAAAGGATTGACTGAGGCAGGATGGTCCTCTCTGGTAGTACTTTTTCCAAATTAAATGTCTTAAATTTGATGCAGGAGAAATACAAAGCATCGCCTATTAGCTGTATCACCTTGTGCAAATTGCATAACCCCTCAGAGCCTCAGTTTTCTAGTCTTTAAAATGGGGATCATAATTCCCACCGCGTGGGATTGTTAGAAAAAGTGAGTGAGATAATGTACAGTCAATCCTCATTATTTCTGGAGCTCCATATTTGCGAATTCACTTACTCACTAAAATTTGTTTGTAAACCCAAAATCAATATTTGCAGTGTGCTTTTGGGAACATTCTTGGGCATGCACCAAGTGGCAGAAAATATGAGTCACCCAAGGTGCGTGTTTCCAGCTGAGGCCAAACAAGGCATGCTCTCCCTTCATGTTTCAGCTCTCACTCGGTAGACAAGCGTCCTTTTCACGATCGATTTAGTGCTATGTTTTTGTCATTTCTGTGCTTTTTGTTGACGATGTCGTTTCTGTGCTTTTTGTTTAGAATGGCCCCCAAGTGTAGTGCTGATGTGCTGCCTACTGTTTCTAAGCGCAAGAAGGCAGCGATGGGCCTCACAGAAAAAATATGTGCATTAGATAAGCTTCACTCAGGCAAGAGTTATAGAGCTGTCAGCTGTGAGTTCAGGCCACGAGTTCAATGCTGTCAACTGCAAGTCCAACATATATTAAATAAATAGAAGCACACATAAAACAAGTTTATGTACTTGTTCGTTGACCAAAATGTTGTAACCAGGGGCTCCCAGGAATCTCACCCTGTGTTTTCCCGGGGAGTTGGTTCAGTCCGGGCTAATTCAGAGTTCAGAGCAACTTTATCGAACACAAATGGGAATGAATAATGAGAACCTGCTCTCTGTAGAATCACCTATGCAGTGCCTGGTATAGACAAACGTTTGGAAAGTGTTGACTTCAAATCTCGGTGAGAAGGCAGGAAGCACTCCAGGCAGTTTATTGCCATAGTTGTTCATGCTTTGCCAGGAATCTGGTTCCTAAGAGTCAAACTGGAATTTCCGCACGTCCCCACACCGTTCTCTGCTGTCAGAGACAGTGTTACAACAGTGAATTGTAACCACCCCTCACAGCTCTGTCTAGCTGCTGCTTTCCTCTTCCTGTCCTGTGGGTGCCTCATGTTTCTGCCTCCAGACAGGAAGCTCTAAGCGGGGCCTAAGTCCCCTCACAGCCTGGGGGCGCAAAGGGGACGGTGTCTCCTCTCTGTTTCCTGAACTCCTTCTTCCCTCTCTGTCCCAAATAGCTTGTATTTGTTGCTTCTACTTTTGTTGATCTTGGAGGAAGAAAAAAGGAACAAAAGCCTTGTCTAGATCCAGGCTTCCTGGCAGGGTAACAGAGGGTGTCCCCAAGCTCCAGCCATGGGGCAGGATGAGTGGGAGAGGGTGAGAGGGACCCTGGCCACCAGGTTTCCCCACCTAGGAAAGGCCACCCGTGTCTCCTCCCAGGTTGGGGTGGAAGCAGCAAGAACAAGGGGAAGCACCACAGGTTTCTCTACACCTGGGTCTGATTAGATTCCATTCCTGAGGCTCTGTGAATACTTTCTCCCCAGGCAGCCAATTGGAGGAAATCTGCAAACCTGTGCTGAGGCCAGGCTTAGGGAGGCAGCCCAGGGTAGAATGGGAGGGCTGTGGGTACTTGATCTTTATCTGACGCCCACTCTGCCTCCAGGCCTCCTGCCAGCTCCCAGTAGCCCCCAGCCAGGATCCTCTAGGAATTCAGAGCCTGGGGATTGTATTACTTTCTGAATTCTATTAGCACAGGCAGGCTGGGGTGAAGAGGGGGGCTAGGCGGGGGGTACCGCCCAGAGGCTTTGGTGCCTGCAGCCCCCTTCCGCCTTCCTTTGCTTGTCTCTGCTTTTCCAGCTCCGACTCCCCCTCTGCCTCTCTGTCTCATGCTCTCTGCAGGGAGAGGTGTGTATTACTTATATGGAAACTAAAAAAGATGGATTTTTCAGATGTTCATAGGAGAACAGACACTACCAGTGATACAAATAGCAAAACTATGTGCCAGGCACTGATCTAATTGTTCTACATATTATCACATTTAGTTCTCAAAATGTCCCCATGTTACAGATGAGGAAACTGAGGCAAAACTGTGTGATCTTTAGGATGTAGAGACCCACATTTTGAACTGCTGTTTCCTCTTAACTCTTAATATAAAGATGTGTTAGACAAGATAAAACTAAAATACCTGCCATCTCCAATGTATTTTCTTTCTGTTGGTTTCTTTTCATAAAAAGGAGGAAAAGGAAGAAGAAAGAAGATATTATCGAGTCCTTACTATGTTGGGTTCTATAACAGAGTAATTATGCTGTTTTTATAAAAAGCCAGATAATACATAGATACAGTCTTTTTCTTCTGTTGTCACAACTACTCAACTCTACTTTTTATAGCATGAAAGCAGCCACAGACAATATGCAAGCCAAAAAACATAGCTGTATTTCAGTAAAACTTTAGCCAGACAGGCAGAGGGCTGGACTGGGCCCTCTGGCCAGGTTTGCACTATAAGAAATCTGATTACCCAGCCAGGTCTCCTGTCCTCAGAGAGCCTACACTCTGCTCTAGGCTTCCTCATGAGATGCATAGGTGTGATGACATATTCCATTGTTAACGCACAAAACTACATACATGTGAGATACACACACACACACACACACACACACACACACACACACACACACACAGAGTGCTCCCAGCCTTATGTCCACTTACACAAGCCAAAGGTCTCTTTGGCAAGATAATTTTAAAATTTGCACAGAATCCAGAATAACCAAAACAATCTTGAAAAAAAAAAAGGACTAAGTAGGACTCATACTTCTCAGTTTAAAAACTTACTAGAAAACAACAGTAAACATGTGGTAGGGGAACAGAAAAGACATCTAATCAATGGAATAAAATTGAGAGTCCAGAAATAAAAAAACATCTGTCTAAGGTCAACTGATTTTGACAAAAGTTCCAGGACTATTCAACAAGGAAAAAAATAGTCTTTTCAACAAATAGTTGAAATGTGAATAGCCACATGCAAAAGAATGAAGTTGGATTCCTACTTCACACCATACACAAAAAAATAACTCATTATGGATCAAAGATATCTAGATAAGACCTAAAAGTATAAAAGTCTTAAAAAGAAACATAGGAGTAATTCTTTTTTTTTGAGGGCAGTGTCACTGGCCCTCACCTGTGGGACCGGACCGGGGCCGCTGGCTTCCCAAGCCAGCGCTTAACCACCGCGCCACTCGGCCGGCCCCAGAAGTAATTCTTTATGACCTCATTTTTGGCAAAAGATTCTAAAATATGATATCAAAGCATTATGAAAAAAAAGAAACAATAGACAATTTGGACTTCATCAAAATGAAAAACTTTTCTGCTTCAAATGATACCATCAAGAAAGTGAAATAACCCACAAAATTGGGGGAAAGTATTTGCAAATCTTATATCTGAAAGAAACTTGTATCAGAATATATAAAGAATTTGTACAACTCAATAATAACACAATTTGAAAATGGCAAAGGATCTGAATAGACATTTCTCCAAGGAAGATAAACAAATGGCCAATAAGCACACGAAAAGTTGCTTGACATCATCAGTCATCAGGGAAATGTAAATCAAAACCACGGTGAGATACTACTTCATACCTACGAGGACAGTGAAGTTATATAATTACAAGGGGTGGTGAGGATGTGGAGAAATCGGAACCCCCATACCTTGCTGCTGGGAATACAAAATGGTGCAACACTTTGGAAAATACTCTGGCAGCTCCTCAAATGGTTAAACATAAGTTACCATGTATGACCCAGAAATTCTACACCTAAGTATATACCCAAGAGAAATGACAACATATGCTCACAAGAAAACTTGTACACAAATGCTTATAGCAGCGTTACTCATAATTGCCAAATATTGCAACAACCAAAATGTCCATTAACTGATAAATGGAGAAACCAAAGGTGGTATATCCAAACAATGGAATATTAGTAGGCCATAAAAAGGAATGAAACATTGTTTTGGTACTACATGGATGACACAAGAAAACATTACACTAGGTGAAACAAAGGCAGACACAAAAGATCATATATTATGTGATTTCACTAATATGAAATAATCCAGAATAGTAAAATCGTGTTTGCTTAGGACTGGGAGGTTCTAAGCAAACAGGTTTCTGTTTGATGTGATGAAAATGTTTTGAAATTGATTGTGGTGATGGTTATATATATCTGTGAATATACTAGAAACCATATTAAAATGGTTGAATTATGTGGTATGTGAAGTGTATCTTTTTTTTTTTTAAAGATTTTATTGGGGAATTGGGGGAGGGGAACAGCGTTGGGGAATCGGGGAAGGGGAACAGACAAGTTGCTGTCTTTTTGTTCTTCAGTCTAGTTGCGGAGGACGTTGCTTCACTGGCCCATGTTGGTATCGTCATTGGGCTCTTCCCGGATGAGGCAGATAGGTCGCCGGCCTCTGGATGTCGTTCACCGCAGCTATTGGCAGCTCACACTGGCTGCCGGCCACTCACTGTAGCCTATGGCAGCCCACTGCAGCAGGGGCTGCAGCCTACACCGTCGCCGGGGCTCGCACAGCCCAGCTCCAGGTGGAGCTGTTGTTAGCTGTAGAGGGCAGTGTCACGGGTCCTCACATGTGGGATCTGAACCGGGGCCGCTGGCATCCCAAAACCAGCTCTCAACCAACGTGCCACTCGGCCGGTCCAGTGAAGTATATCTTACCAATAATCCTGTTAAAAATAATCCTTTGTTGATATAGGGGTATTGTTTGTATGTATGTGTTTGCATTAGTTTCCTATTGCTGCTGTAACAAATTACCATAAACTTAGTGGCTGAGAAACAACACAAATGTATTACCTTACAGTTCTGGATGTCAGAAATCCAAAATGGGTTTCATTGGGCTAAAGTCAGGGATTGGGAAGGCCATACTCCTGCCAGAGGCTCTATGGGAGAGTCTGGTTCTGGCCTTTTCCAGCTTCCAGAGACCACCTGCAGTCAATTAGTTGCTCCAAGTTTGAAGAGCTTCACTCCACTGCTTCTGTTCTCGTATCTTCTCTGTGACTCAGACCCTCCAGCCTCCCTCTTAAAAGGACCGTTGTGATTACACTGAGCCCACCTGGATGAATTACATAAGACAACCTCCCCATCTCAAGATCCTTAATTTAATCATTCCCGCAAATTTTCTTCCATCATTTAAAGTAACAGATTCATCATTTCTGGGAATTAAGACGTAGCTATCTTTGAGTGAGCCATTATTCAGCCTACCACCGTGTGTGTGTGTGTGTGTGTGTGTGTGTGTGTGTGTGTGCGTGTGTATGTGTGTGTGTTCATGTGCATGCTTGAGTGTGTGTTTATAGCAGATGTTTCTCTGAATCCATGACTTGCCTATTCACTTTCTTAACTATATTCTTTGATTAACAAGCTTTTTTTTTTCTTTTTGATAGAACTAAACAAGCTGATTCTAAAGTGTATATAATAATAATGCCAAAGACTTAGAATAGCTACAATAATCTTGAAAAAGAGGAACACTTCTTTTTTTTCTTTTCTTTTTTTGAATGTTTTGCTGGGTTACATTTGCTAATATTGTATTAAGGATTATTGCATCTAGGTTTATGAGGAAAATTGCTCTACAGTTTAAAATTTTCTTGTAATGTCCTTGTCTTTGTCCAATTTGGGTATTAGGTTTAAAGTGGCCTCATATCTGTTGGGAAATGTTTTCCGATCTTCTTTATTTTTTTAAAGAGGTTTTGTAAGATTGGCATTATTTCTTCCTTATGTGTTTTATAGAATTTACTAGAGAAGCTATCTGGGCCGAGAGGGGTTTTTTTTTAGAAGATTTTAAATTATGAATTTGAATTCTTTGGTAGAGAGAGATAAGACTGAGATTTTTCTATTTCTTCTTGTGTCTGCTGTTGTAATTTATCTCTTTCAATGAATTTTGTCCACTTCACCTAAATGGTTATAGACCACTTGTTTTAACAAACACAAACTTCCACTTTGTCTTTGACTTTCAACTAGATAAGATTCAGTAACTGCCTCTGGCATCAAAGCAAGAGTTGCTTACAAGCATTTTTATTTTCTTTTCCTGGTTACAATAGCAATGCTAGTTTATTGAAGATAATTTTGGAAAAACACAGAAGTCTAAAAAAAGAAACTAAAAATCACCACCAATCACACTACCCAGAAATAAATCACTTTGTTCTAATTTCGTTTTATGGTAATTTTTGACAACAATAAGTAATAATAAATATGATTTAACTGTACATGTAGTAAAAATTTCCTTTTTGAATGTACAGTCCTATGAGAGCATGAGATCCACAAGAGAAATCCCAGAGAGCATTACACTCTGGGGATGAGTTCTCTCTCGTTTTGTGGGACAGGGGAGTGAGTGTTCCTAGGGGCAGGGAAGCAGCAGTGTACTCCTTGGGGAAGTGGCCCGAGCACGTTGTGGGCAGTAACCAAATGTAGACCAAGCACAGTCCAATGGGTTTTAAATAGATGAAAGATTTGTTTGGTTTCATCCACAATGGAAATAATTAAAATTACCCTGTTTTGATTGACACTTTGGGGAGAGGGGTCTTGCATCTTTGGGTAGAGTTTGTAGATGGCTCTTCTCCCACCAAAGTCAATCATAATGGGTAGGGAAGAGCCTGGGTTCTTAAGACTTTCATCAGCTAGGTCTCTGTTTGAACCACTAACGTGACTGCCCTCAAAGATGAGCTCTCAGTGAAGGCAGCCTGGAGAAAGGTTATCCCCTGGGGATTCCTGAAGACACATGATAAGGTACCCTCCTAGTTAGTAAGGCTTGCTGAGTTGCTGGACTGACAGCAATCTTGGGGCCCTGCCTAGTATCATCTTAATTGTTCCAAACTTGTCTACATGATGCTGCACCCAAAGACACCAAAGCTGAGGTACTATCTGGCCTAGTAGGTCCCTCAGTAGTCCAGACCCATGAATGAGAAAGAATTGACCAAGACAAGAATCAGATTGACTCCCTCCCGTCTTTCCCCATCAGCCGCTCCCACCTTTGCCTCTCTTTGCCAGAACAAAGAATTCTTTCAAAGGCCAGGAGCTTCCACTACTATGAAGATAGTCCACTCTCACCAAATATTTCATCAAGAGGAAAACTCATATAAAATTTATCATGAAGTTTTTACTTTTGAGGAATGGATCTCAATATTGAATCTCTCTGCTCAATTCTGTAGACAGGAAGTGGCATCTGGGCGGGGTGTGTAGAGATCCATGCCTGTGGGGCCAAGCTGGCATGCAGTAAGGTTGCCTGTGCATCAGAGTTTCATAGCAACAACCTTCGAATGTTAGGCACATGTTTACAGAACACAAGCGACTATGTCTGAGAAAGAGTTTGGGTATGTTTTGTAGCAATTTTACTTGAGGGACTGTGCTATCAAACTCTCAGCTAAGGCAGCCTGAATAGTTGGTACTTGGAGGTGATTTTAAGGGAGCCGATAATAGGTATGGGAAGCAACCAAGAGGGTTCTTCACCTGGGGTCCATGGATCTCCATGAGGAAAGCTCTGTCTCAATATAATTAGTTTCTTGGATAATCCTATGTATTTATTTTATTTGAACCCAGTATTTGGAAATAGGCTTCACTAGTCTGTCTAAGTGGTTTATGGTCCCAAAAGATCAAAAAGTTAAAAACCCAGTGCCTCTCTTCCTCTCTCCTTTCTTTTCTCTTCTCTTTATCTCCTTTCTCAGCTTTCATAGCAGGGCGATTGTAAGACAAAACCAAAAAACCAAAAAACCCTCTTGTGCTAATACTGATCCCTTTTCATAGCATATTTTGATATATTTGTTAAAAAAAAAAAAAGCACACATCCCTATCAGGAGAGGAATGGGAGAAAACAACAAAGGATCTCATTCTCACTTTCCAGCTGGGAAGGTAACCATCCTGTGGTTCATTTGTATCCCAGTTCCCTCCAGAAAGGGCTTGAGGCAAATAAAAACATTTCAGTGTATGTAAACCCATGTCACAGGCATTTAACCGCAGGATAGAGAACACGGGAGTGATCCTGGAGTGCTTGCGCAGACCTTGCTCAGCTGTTGAAATCAGCATTAGCATTTGGCTCCATTCCAAAAAGCTCCTCCCTCACCTTCAGTGCATATCTCAGAATCTAATAATAATCTAAGTGAGCGTTTTTGTCAAACTTAAAAAGGTTGGCATATTCTGTCCTTTAATAATTCCTTTCTCAGAAACGGTAAGCTGCTTAATAAATCTCAGTGGTAATGGATGGAACCAGTCAAGAGGAAGAAAGTTTATTTAATAGCCATTTGACTTAATTAGTCCTAAAAATATTTTCTTGGAGAGGAATCAGATAATTCAAAAGTCTTTTTCCATCAACAATAATAAGAGAAGAGGCTTTGGTACTCAGGTAGCTTCCAGCTTCCAACTCCATGTACAGTTTGGCCTTTTGATTATTTGTCACAAACAATATGGCACAACTTTGCCAGGTGTTTTCAGAAATCATTAGGAATAAAATTTCCATCTAGATTCCAAAATATATATGAGTCCTCTAGCAGACTAATTGGTAACTCCCAACAGCCATTTTTCCTCCTTCTCTTTAGGAAAAAATTCACCAAGATTTTAGCTGGGCACAGAACTACTCAGTTAAAACCATATTTCTAGCCTCTTTGGCAGCTCAGTATCAATGTGTGACTGAGTCTTGACCAATAGGTTGTAAGCAGAAGCGATATGTGCATCTTTTAGATCATTCCTTTAGGAAAAGGATATGCCCACCATTACTTCTTCACCCCTTCCCACTGGCTGGAAGGTAGAAGTTATGGCAGGAGCTGAAGCAGCCATCTTTGAATAGGAGGTAGTCACATGAAGCAAGATAGAAAAAAACCTAGATCTTCAACAAGATAGAAGCATGGATCTCCAACAGGACAGAATCATCTACCCTGGTTTTTAGGTAAGAGAAGTACGCTTTGTTAGAGATATCGTTATTTTGGCCTTTAGTATAGTAGCCAAATCTGTATTCTAACCCATATTCGTCCCAGCCATGTTTCTTCTTGCTCCTAGTTACTTTTATCCGCTTCTAGGCTCCATTCCATCTGGCTGGTCAGCCTCTGACATTTTGCTACCATGATCCATTGCCAAAGTTTCCTCAGTCACTCTCCTTTACTGCAGCTTTTATTATTCCCTCATCCAAACCCCTCCCCATCTCATTCTCAATTCTCCACCATGGACTGTCTCTAGATGAATCATGATCTCCAGCTTCTGAAAAGAATCCATTAAAATAAAACAACAAATGCTGACAATATTTATTCAGCACTTATTATATGCCAGTTTCTGTTTTAAACTAATTACATATTAATGTAATGTCTAAACTAATTACATCTTATTTTAATCTTTCAACAACACTTTGAGGCAAACAGTTTTATTCCCTCTAGTTTGGAGAGATGAGGGAATGGTCTTACCACAAATCTGACAAGGAGCCTGACTCTAGAAATCCTAAACAGAGACAGGCAATGACAGAGAAGTCTGAGGTCACTGAGGAGAATGAGAGCCAGACTATGTATGACCAGGAAGATCCGATGGGCTGGGATCTTCTCTGATGGCTGCTGGCTCTTCTCTGATGGCCCTGGAAGCCTACCGGTGGAAGGCAGCGTCATGTCCAAGTCGCCCCAGGTGAGCAGTGGACGGTATAGGAGCATAGCCCTGGTGGAGTCAGCTTTTCTTGTTATTCCAGGCTATTGAGCTTTATAAAAGGACAAGCTGAAGGGATTCCCCAGGCAGACTTTCCAAAACGTGATTCCATTTGTTCCCCCACCCCAACCGACCCCTCTCTTATCACCATCTTCATAGCTTCTTTTGGCTAGATCTCATTTGGTCATTGACCAAATCAGCCTCCTTCCCCAAAGGCCATTCAGTCTTTCGCCAGTGTTCTTGAGTGGGCCTTAACTCAGCAGGAGCAGTCCTGCCATTGACTCACCCACCCTAACCAGGGTGGGCATTCAGAGCCTAGCTGGTTCTGATTGTAGTATGGAGACAAGATGAGTGGCTTTGGGGCCGCCTTCTGAGCCTGTGGTTCTCAAGAAGCTGCTTAACTGCCGTCGGGGTTCTGTTGTCCTGTACACACTGCTCTGTACTGCCTTCCCCCGCTTGCTTCCAAACACTTATAGTTCCATGGTTGTTTTAAGTGGGTTCTCCCTGGTACCCCCTCAGAATACTTCAATTCCTACCCTCAAAACCTCCCCATTTTATCTATTATTTTCTATGTCAAGCTTTGTGTTTAATTACAATTACATTATTTCAGAGAGCAGCTCACCAAACTAGACCCCCAGAGGGATCTAGGAGGAGGAAATGGGTCTCTTCCCTAGATTGGGGACAGCTGTGTCTCTTCCCCGCCCTGCACACTGGCCAGCTGAACAACATTCAGCACAGCCAAAAAGAAGTCATCCTGAAGTAAAAGATGCCTATTCAAAAATGAAAATTTCTTCTTCCTCTCTCATCCTCCCCTTTACCACATACAATCTCTCACTGTTCCTTGCACCCCACTTCCAACTTCAGCAAGGATGGTTGTGCCCTCATGTTCATTGAGATGTTATTCCTCCTCCCATTAAAGTGGGTAGTTGTTTGTTCATGGAGGAGTTTAATGCTCTTATATGAGGCTTGCCACAGATGATTCTTTCTTCTTTAAACTGGCATAAGGTAAATGCTATATGTTAGCTGTATTATTGTGGTTCTGCCCAATAGGTGAAAGGACCATGGTAGTATGGTCAACTGGCACTCAGTCTCTATCCCACCTTTCCAATATGGGTTCCTGTATTATAGAGGCTGTTAAACTCACCTCTCTTTGCAGCTAGGGTTTGGATGAAGAATTGGTCCTGCCAGCTAGATGCAAGTAGACAAAGGACCCCTTCCTGCAGCTCTGGCTGTTGAGCATCTCATTGAGAACCAAACATCTCAATTTGTCCTACCTCAGGGTCTTGCTCAGAGGAATCCCAAAACCAGTAGGAAGCATGGCTGTGCAGACACTGATTTTCTATAGCAGCCTTCCAGTGTTCTGTCACCAGCCTTGTAGGTGTCAAGAGGAGGTGGTTGGAGGTGACAGAGACCTGATCTTTGAATCCAGCCACAGCCATGTCCAAAAAGACGTTTTAATTCATCAGCTTACGGTTTACCTAGGTGGCAGCTCCCCTGTCAGTTCTGGGCTGTCGTTCTGAGAGTCATTTTAGGAGAAACAGTCCAGAGCCTGCTGCTTCAATGCTTATAACAATTTTTTAGCTACCTAACTCTGGAGAGTAAATAATATTTCTGTGTAACATATGTATAATGGTTTCTGTTTCCTACAACTGAACTCTTTTGAAATAGAGGACTTTGGAAGAAAGAAGAGCTGAGAACCACGAGAAAAAAATTTTAGTATTTGCCCATGGAGGAGCAGTCATAATACTCTTCTTGCTGAAATGCCCATAAAAAGTTAGAAAGATATTTCTTTATGCCAATATTTATTCCAATTTGGACAGAGGACTTAGTTTTTTGTTTTGTTTTTTTCTTTTTAGAGGGCAGTGTCACTGTCCCTCATATGTCGGATCCGAACCGGGGCCACTGGCGTCCCAAGCCAGCTCCCAACCACCATGCCACTCAGCCAGCCCCCAGAGGACTTAGTTTTAAAGCTTGACCTAGGAAAGTTTAATTAATTCATTCAACAAACATTTATTTTGTGCCAGGGATTATACCAGGCACTGGGGTCAAACAATAAACCTTTGCCCTCCTAGTACTTGGGAGCAAATATCCAAAGTAAAACAAACAAACAAACAAACAAACAAAAAGGTAAATTGGAAGAAACATTTTAATGAAAGTTTGGGAATAAAACCAAGCTTAAATTGTGATTGATGACATTTAAAATTAACCAATTCTGTATAGTTGTTCCTCTCAAATCCTTTTGGAACTGACACAAGCCAGTAGATAGATACCGTTGCCTCTGTGTTTAATCGAAAAGTTTGCTTCCTGAGCATCTTATCCAAATGGAGTGCTTGGGTTTACATGCCTTAGCAAAGAATTACAGTTTTCATGTTTTTAAATGTCTGAAAATTCTATCATTCCAACCTAGACCTTAGGTACAACACAGACACTACAGTTTGGAATTCCATATCAAGGCATTTACCACCAGCTGGGTGCAGAGCCTTCTGGTTGGGTGGTGGTGGTGCTGGAGGAATAGAGCCTGCTGAGTGCTGAATTTGTAAAACTAAAGGTTTAGACTCCACACACAAGTGAGATCTCATGGTACCTGTCCTGGAGGCTTGATCACTGCACTGTACACCTGAAGCTGATGTTGTATAGTATTGTATGCCAACTGTAACTGAATATGTGGATGGTCACGGGATGTGGAGTATACTGTGGAGGGGAGTCAGGGGAGTTGTGATGGATACGTATGATATGGGGGGGTGAGAGGGGTGGCGAACTGGGGGAGGGGGGTTGTCACTTTGGGGGGTAAAGAGTATAACTATTGCATTGTGTTGTACACCTGAAACTAATAATAAAAAACAAACAAAAACAAAACAAAACAAAACAAAAAAACTAAAGGTTTAAAGGGACAACGATAAAGTGCTGCAGGCTAATGCTGTATCCATATACCCAGACAGTTTTGATGATATTGACCAGTTAAACCTACTGCTTATTTTAACATGTACAAAACAAAACTCTTCTTCACCCCCACCCCACCAAACCTTCCCTCCCAGAGAGCAGGGACTTTTTTTTTCCTATTTTGTTCAATGCTGAATCTCCAGCAACTAAAATAGACCCTAGCACATAGTGGGGGCAAATAAATATTTTTGGACTGTTGAATAAATGTTTTTAAAGAATTCTTCTGGCTACTGGGTGAAGGGGGCAAGATGGGAAATGAGGTGATGTTTAAGCAGGCTGCTACTGTAATCTAGGTGAGATGTGGTGATGGCTTGGATTTGGGTCATTGATGGAGGTGATAATAAGTAGTCTGATTTGGGATCTCCTTAGAATGTGAACCTGCCAGGACTTGCTAATGGATTGGCTGTGGAGTGTGAGAAAAGAAAGCAGTCAAGAATGACTCTGAAATTCGTGGCTGGAGCAATTGAATGAATCATGGTGCATTTACAGGAACTCCAGGTCTAGGCAGGTGTGTACTTGGCTTGTTCAAGGAAGAACAAGGAGGCCAGTGAGTGAGCAAAGGGGAAAACATGGTGAGCTAAGGTTAGGGAGGCAGTTGGAACCAGTTCCTGGGAAGCTTGTCAGTCAAGGTAAGAAGTTTGAGTATTGTTCTAAGTGATGGGAAGCCATGGAGGATTGTGCACATTGCTGTAGCATGATCTGATTTGCATTTTAAAAGGGTCATTCAGGCTGCCAGTGTGCAACATCGACCACAGAGCACAAGAAACAGACACCAGGAGAGCAGCTAGAGGTTATCGTAGTAGACTAGGTGGGAGACAGAGGTGGCTTGGACCAAGTTGGTGGCTGTGGTGGGGATGAGACAAATCAGATTGTGTCTCCCCCCTGCTTCAAAACTTGTTCCTTCTTAAACACGCCCCTCCCTCCCTCCTCCTGATCTATTTCCTGGGGCCTCATGGCGCTTCACTGACTATCTCACTGCAGTCAGGTCTCTGACCAGATGTGCCTCCCTGGAGGTCTTCTCTCAACACCTTGCATTTGGTGCCTGATACCCCTTCTCTCTGTTCCCCTTTCTTGCTTCATTTTATACATAGTCTGTATCATTCCCTGTTCTACATTTTATTTACTTGCTTTTATCATCGGCTTCTTCACTAGAAGGTAGGCTCCATGAAGGCAGGGGCTTTGTTCACCTGTCCCCCAGGCCAGTACCTGCAAACAGACCTTCATCAGGACTTTGTGGAACACAAATGAAGCACTTGGGTGGAAGCTGGGAAGATTTTCTTTATATGAGAAAGTGTTTCATATACAAATGTATAGTGTAAACATGATTAACGGAATGGGGAATAGTCAAACTACCTTAGGGAACTTTCTATTTTATTTATTTTTATTTATGTACTTATTTTGCTTTTCAAACAAAATATACTTGATTACTTACTTAATTATTTTTAATATTAAAGTATAGTTGACATACAATGTTATATTAGTTTCAGGGAACTTTCTACTTAAATACCCACTCATATACAACCAACCTGTGATGGGAGCACCATTCGGTTGGTGCTTATATGTATGTCAGCAGTCTCTGGAATATAGACAGAGTCTAAATGAAAGTTTCATTTATTTTAAATAAGTTATTACTGATTCAGCCTCTAAAAATAGCACATATTCCCATATATGAGTACGTACCTTTACAAAATGCATATGTTGAGCAGATATGTATTTTAAAATTATTTTTAATGCCTTTTTCCCCCATATTCTGTTTTATGGTAAGCACTAGCCCCATATTCTACCCACCTTAATGTCTTGAATATAGAGTATATTTTTCTCTCCGCTCGTATAATTCTACATAGAATACATACATGTACACACACGGGCTGGGGGAGGGGAGCTCTGTTCCTTGTTTTGCAAATGTGGGGTCATTTGTACACCTTGTTCCCACATCTTTCCTCCCTCAGTACCACCTCATAGAAATTCCTCTAAGTTATCTGACATAGCTCTGGTTTTTCATGTTCCTTGGTTATATATACTATTCCATGGTGTGGCTGTGCAGTAATTTAAACAGCTCTCCCGTCTTGGGAGGCATTCCCTTTGTTTCCTGGCTTTTGCTCCTTTGAACTCTGCCATAACACCAGTTCTTGAAATGCACAGTGTCAGAGCAGGAGAGGGAGTTTGATATTCTTTCATTCAATACCATAGTTTTACAGTCGAGACAATGAGAATCAGAAAGGGAAAGGAAATGTGCTCAAGATCACATAGCTATTTACTTAGTATTTGTCAAAAATTTGAAGAGCCATTACTTCACATAATCTTCACAAGTAGGGCAAGTATTATCATGTCAACCTTAAAGGTCAAGAAACTAAACAAAGAGACTAATTGTCTTGATCTCATGGCCAATGAGGGCTAAAGTTACGGCTTATAGCAGGACTCTGATTCCAGATCCCCAGTAACTTCTTCCACTCTCAGTTTTATCGGTGCCATTAACGCAAAACTTCTACAGGGCAGCCTTTTGTTAATTTATTCTGGATAATAACCATGTCACCTGAAAAAAAAGTTTTGTAAAAGAATGACCCAACTTGGATTTGCCCATAATTCAGGAATCACTTCCTTACCCATCAGGGTGAATCCTGGTTGAGGTTGTTAAAACCAGTCTTTGGAATGAGATGGATTTAATTTTGAGTGCTGACTCTGTCACTAACTGTCATTTTCAGCAGGTGGCTCAGCCCCCCTAAAATCCAATTTCCTTATCTGCGCACAAGGTATATAATTGTACTGTACCTTATAGGGCATTGTTAGGATTAGATGGCATAAAGGTGTGAGCAGACAACACAATGCCTGGCACATAAGCTCTCAATAAGTATTAGCTGTGTTTTGGATATTGTGATTCCTTGGTCCCACCCAACTGAACTGGTAGATGTCCTTCCTTCCCTGGGATAGGAAAAGCCTTTTTCATCTACAGGTCCAGGGCAGCTAGGATGTCCTTGCTGGCTGCCTTGTTGTTTCTTCATAGGCAGAAGGTAAGAGAAGGGGAAGAACCCGAGAGCTTCCTCTTTTTGCACTGTTCAGCAGCATAAAGTGGAGCCATATCTGTCCCTTAAATGAATAGAGAAGGAACATTCTGACCCTTCTGAGTGTGCTTACTTGTGGGAGACATGGAGAGTGCAGGCATTTTTCAGCACAGAGCATAACTGTCAATGGATGGGTTACAGTTATTTTAGTGCTTTCTCCCCTCCTGGAGAAAAGCCATTTTCAAGCCAGTTGCTTGCAATGCATCAAGTGATGAAATACAGATAACAAATTGTGCATTTGTTTGGCTTCATGCTTATTACACCCCCTGTTCTGGAAAGCATTGCACTTAGCCCCTTAATAATCTCTCTCCTGAGATCAATTACCAGGATTTATCTGGTTCCTTGAGCATAAAAGTGTTTTATTGTTTTTACTTTTGCTCCAAGTGAAGTGTTGTGGGGTAAGCCAGGTTTAAAGGGACTGTCCCAGGCAAGAGTGTGAAACTGGGATCATTGGCCCTGCTTTCCTGTCTACTGTGTCCTCATGAACAGGAAAGTCGGAAACATTTGGGACTGTCTCCCCTGAGGAGTGACCAGGTCCAGCTGTTCTCATGTCTGGTTATTTGCTCATAGAATGGAGATCTGCAGGTGCCTGGGAAGGTGGGTGCTGCTAGAGGGGAGCTGCTGGAAAACAGAACCAAGTTACCAGTTCAGACCAAATCATTTTTCCTCTAAAGTTTCACTGTAATCCAAACCAGTTGAGCATTTGAGAAGAAGTAGGTACCATGAAAAGGGGTAATGGAATTAGCTTTCATGTTTTTCCAGGACTCTAAACCATATTTCCTGTCACAACTGTACATTATTAATACAAGGCATCTGTTAGCGCAGAACTGCCTGAAAATGTGCACCCAAAACCTCACATCTGGTTTCGATAATTTATTTCTGACATTTGTAGTTGCTGGTGGTGGGGGGAGGATGGGAAAAAGGGGGGAATTAAAGCAAGATGTTGCCTTTAACCCATCAGAAGCTCCTAGCTGGAGCCAAAAGCCGGAGTTCTTAACGTGGTTTTTGCATTAGGTAATATAATTATATTAATTTAGCAGCAAATACCATGACTCCAGGCCTGGTGGGTGTGGGTCCACGCTGGCTTTCATCCTGCCTACTCTGGCTGCAGCAATTAGCTTCCTCTCGCGAAGGGGATTAGCAGGACCACCCCCCAGCAGCGGGGGTTGGGGGACTCTCAGAGCTGTCAGGTGTCATTCGACTCACCCGGCCCTCTCCCCCGCTCCGCCCCTGCAATTAACTCCCTCTCCTGCTTTGCCAGGAGACAAAGCGGCCTGTTCCCTAGGTGTCCGACCTCCGCCCCCTCGTGGGCCCAGCCCGAGTTCCTCCAGCAGGAATCGCCTTAGGCGCTGGGAGCCCGAGCAGGCCGGGTCTGAGACCCACCCCAGACTTTCCACGATCAGATTTCAGCTCGATTAACGAGGGGAAAAGAAAGAAAGGACGCGCGACTTCCGTGAGCCACAGCCGAGCGAGGCCAGGGCGGGAGGGGACGCCAGGAGACTACGGGGAATCGACCTGAGTCTGTCGCTAATGCCCTGCACCAGGAATGTCCTCTAAATCTCCCAGTCCTCAGTGATCCCGTCTGAACTGGGGGCAGCGCCCAGACTGTCCTCAATAGAACACTCACCAAAGGGGGCGTTAGGAATTTGGGGGACTGTATTTTAAAACAATAGACATACCTTTCTTGACTCATCAGCTTAGAGACACAGGTTCTCTGTTTGTTTAATTATTAGAACCTCAAAGATCATCAAATCCAACAGCCTTTTCCTTTCCCAGGTGAGGGAACTGAAAACCAGAGAGGTTTACGTTTTGCTCTAGGTCACACAGCTTAAGTTTGTGGTGCAGATGGGACAAAAGGGGCCAAGTCTGCAGAGCCTCAGCTCAGTGCTTTCTGCAGCTATGATATGAAAACAATAAGCCTGACTCTGGGGGACAGCAGGGACATGCAGGCCTGGCCAGGACAGCCGGAGCGAGGCTTAGTCCGGGGTTCAGATTTTCCTGGAGCCATTCTACCAGTCAGTGGTCAGGCCACATGTGAGTAATAAAGGATTGAGTGTTGTACACTTTAGGCTGGTCTCCCTCTTCTTGGCCCTCTTCTCTGGCCTTCACTTCCTTTTGGAGTCCCTATTGACTTCTGGGTGTCCACCATGGGCCCTGCTGGAAAAATTTCAGCTACATCTCAGAATAAAAGGAATGAAAACCCAGGGAAAGAAGCCAAGGAGGAAAGCCACAAATACGCATCTGGCCGAGGCAGACGGAGCAGCTCCAAGATTGCAGAGATGCGTCCTGACGGCTGTTTGCAGATGTTTAGCTGCACAAGGCTCCAGTGGCTTCCCTGGTCCCACTTCTGAGAAATGAGAGCAGCTGAGAGAAAAGGCAACATCGTCCCCACCAAACCTTTCCTCCTGCCACCCACCCAACAGACCATGGGGAAGAGCAAGAGAGATGACAGTCAGACATGGGCTGCAATCTGGGCTCCACAGCCCATGAACTGAGGCCTTGAGCAAGTGACTTAACCTCTATGGGCCTCAGTCTCTTTACTTGTTACATGGGGTACCAATAAGACTGTACCCAGAGCCACATGTGTTTTTCATGGGTCCTAGGCACTTTCATCTTTGTGGCCATGGGCCCCTTCCTAAAAAAGATAAAATAAAATATATTTTATGACTGCATGGGTATAAAGATGAATATACTAATATTATGTATTAAAATATTTTTTATCTAAAATTTCATTTTTTCTTCTCTTTCTACAAAGAAAACATTGCATGAGCCTCCAAAAGTACTTAGGCCCCCAGCATGGATAATCCTAATGGATGTTGACCCTGTTTGTGTCCCCCAGATCAGAGTCTGCTTCTGGGGTAGCTCAAGCTAAGACAGAGCAGGTGCTTATTATGTCTGAGGAACCCCAGCAAAGAGATTGTGGAGAGGGGAGGGTAATGAGTGAGGGTGGGAGGAAGGAGAGTAATAGCTTGCACAGACTCAGCATCCTCTGACCCTTCCACTCTCCACCACAGGGGGGTTGCTGCGCTCGACTTCCTGCAGGACCTGTCTCATGGTGGGCGCTTCCTCTGCATTCGGTGTGCTCTCTGCCCCATCATGCCTTTCTTCATGTCCACTCCCTCTGCTCATACCCAGGCTAGTCTAGTGAGGCCCGGCTCCTCTGCAGCCCCCTCTCCTCAGTTTCTCTTCACAGACAGGCATCTATTCTGCCCTATACTGTCCCGTCCTGCCAGGGGAGAGCCCAGGCCCTGGGGGCCCTCAGCCAGGCTCCCTCATTGCTCCGGCCTCCTGCGGCCCACATCTGGCCATGCCCTCCCTACCCTCTTTCCTCCCTGGGGCAAGTTCCCAGAGGGGCACCCTTCAGCTGCAGAGAGTCTCAGGAAGTGAGTGGACATGAGAAAGCAGCTCTTGCCTGAGCTGAGCTTTTCTCCTGTCTGAAGTCACAGGGCTGGATCTGCAGTCCCTGGGGGAACATAGTTCTTATGATTCTCTCCAAGCTACTGGGCAACTGGCCGGGACTAAAGAGCTTATGTTTCTAAAAAAGGAGTGGCTGGTGTTTATCAAAGACGGATGTGTGGGCTCCAGAGGCCTCTCCATAGGGTGGGCGAGGCCTGTCCCAAGCTCTGTGGAGGCAGGAAGTTCCCGGCTGGGCTGAGGCAAGGCTTCGCTGGAGCACTGGCAGGACCTGAGGAAGCATTCCTCACAAATGTCTCCTTCAGAGGCGGCTGGATTCCTTAACAGCTAATTAGTGAGAAGTCGCTACTGTGATGGGGACTGACCTAGGCCTTCCTCCACCTCCTGCTAGGGGTCAAGGCCTCTGGGAGCCTCTACTATGGCCATATTTCCTCCCATGTCAGCTGTTTCTTCAGGAGCCATTTCTCGGGCTTAAGCCTTTTCTCAGAAACAAGCTTTTCCCTGACAAGTTTGCAGCTCAAAAAGAACCGGCTCCCCTTAACTGTTGAAATCAGGCGCATCTGGAAGCAGTAAACTTTTCAACAGGCTGGGAGGAAGAAAAGACATATTGTAGGGGATGGATTCACCTCTGGGACTAATTATTCTTTATATTTCACCAGTCACATTTACAATCTTCGTCAGAGCAAAGAGACAATAAATGATCTCATTAAAACCCAGAAGATGCTTCTTCCCATTAGAAGAACCTCCTCTCAACACTCAGTTCTCTGATGAGGGCCATGTCAGTGAGGCTGGCGCTGGGGCCCAAGAAACCAGCGATGGGAGGGGCAGAGCTCTGCCAAATGCTTTTCCTAGTTTGAATACAATATCTATTTTTTTCCATCACTGGAAATATCCTTATGAATCTGAAATCAAAGTCTTCTCCGGCCACATTTTCCCCAGAGGCGGGCTCCCATGGGGGAGGCAGTAACTGGAAGCGGGTGCTGGGTTGTGGGGTTTAAAAAGTTGTCTTGGGGGAACTCTGAACCAACCCTACTTCTCTCTTCCTCCTTTTATCAAAAAGTCATCCTGGTAAAAAGATTCCAAAGGAGACATCGGGTTAGATTCTTCCAGTGCTAGGATGAGCTCACTAAGCCTTGACTATACTATCAGGGTCTGAGCAAGGTTCAGGGGCTGTTGTCTCCCCTTTACTAACCACATAAAGGGGTAGCCTAGACAGGGTCACAGCATCCTATTGCCCTTCGAGTCGACACCTCCTCATTCTCCACTGGGCACAGTGAACTTTGGGCAACATAGAAGAACCCTCCTTCTCCTGTCCCACTCTCCAGTGTGGGATGTATACAGAAGGAGAAATCTCTCTCTGCAATCTTGTCAAGTGTTGGCCTGAGGTGGTCCTGCAAGGTAGGAGCCCTTCTACCAAAGGGAGCTGGTATCTTTCAGGTAATTGAAATTTAAAGTCTGATAGGCAGTATTGGTGTCACCTGGGACTTCCTTTAAAAGCAATCTCTTCACCTCTCCCACCCACATATCCTAGGCATTTTAACAAGACCTCCAGGTGATCTGTATGAACACTACCTGGAGAAGCAATGCCCTAGACCAGTGGTTCTCAATCTTGCTTGGCTCAGTCAGCTGGAGCACTCATTAAAACCCCGGATGCAGGACCTTTCCCTCAGTTGCTGATTCTGGAGGTTGGAGTGGCTGAGAATTTGCATTTCTAATAAGTTTCCTGGTGGTGCAGGTAGCTCTAATGGCACAACACTTAAGGAATCATGTTTAAAAATACAGATTCCTGGGCTCCACTGGAGGGAAGTCACATTCAAAAATCTTGTAATCTAATAACAGGGTTGTTAGAACAAAGTACATTTGTCTAGCATTTTACAGTTTACAAAGCACTTTGACAATTAATCTTCCGTTTACTCTTTGCGGATGAGAAACTTCTTACAAAGGATGAGGCAGCTCAGGCACTGAGTAGCTATGTGACTTTACCTGATGTTTTTTTAGACAGTGCGTAAGCCAGGATTTGAACTCAGGAATCCCAAAGCCGCACCCTATGCTTTCCCGCTCCGTTGCAACCTGCATGACAAAATCATTTAAAAGACTGAGTCCTTTTCAAGTATTTTTAGTTTCATGATTGTAATTGAGTCAGCTGTTCATAGGGTTTCCCAGAGGTGGTTTTATGGTTCTATGGAGCTGGGTTAATCAACAGATAAGGCTGTTTTGTACTGAGCAGCATCCATTTCCAAGCTAGCCATATCCTACAGTACTTAGCAGCATGCCAACTAGATTGAGTGTACCTTCTCTGATCTTGCCTACCCTTTCAATGTACCTTTATAAACAGGTTAAAAAAAAAAAGTAAAAAGACCCAACCCTTTCTTCAAAGGTCAAAATGATCAGATTTAGATTTAGCTACGTCCAAATCAATGAGTTCACTGTGTGTACAGATCCCCAGTCCCCATCACTACCGTAAGGTTCAGCAAAGCTTTTCAGTCAAAGAAAAATCGTCTACTTGCATTGTAAATACTAGTTGTTGATGATGACACACACACACACACACACACACACACACACACACACACCAGTGTATGCCTCAGGCCATGTCTATGAAAAAAAAAAAAATCTTCCCCTGAATCTGTCCTCAGATCCTTTTAAAAGTGCAAGTTGAGACGAGGTTTCCAAGCTGGCTGAAACCAAGAACAATGTCCTGTGGCTGTGGGCGTGGGAGTGGGTGTGGCTTGTCATCTGGCAGCTTTTGAACAAGTGTCAAAAAAAGGCCATTTTGAAATAAATGCCCCTGTTGCCTAAAAGAGAGCAGTGCCTAGGTCAGAAATGTCCAGAGGGCTCCTTGAAAAGAGAAAAAGGGTAAGGAACTAACCTTCTAGCTTCCCCGCGTCTAGGAGCGGATCCTCCCATGGACTGAGCTCTCTTTCCCAGAGGTGTCTCTGGAAGCACTGAGATCAAATTACTAAGCCATTTTCTGCCTCACAATTACTTAGTTGGGTTTTTACCTTGTAAAACTTTCCTTCTTTCAAAGTCTAGGGCTACATTTATTTTCCCTTCCCCCCTCTCTGACAGGGGTGGGAATCAGGGTGTCATTAGCCATCGCAGAAAGTGAACCGAGGGTGCCTGTGTGTCAGATCACATGTTATATAACCAGGAAATATTTTTAGAAATTAAAAAAAAAAATCTTCTGGGCAAATGGTGTCTATCTTGTGCTGTTTGGGGAAAGTGGCTCATCAGAGTAAATGCCTCTTTCTCTGATGCCTTAAGTATCCTCCCTGCCTCAGATGAGCGGGTTATTAAAGTAATGTTATCCTTTATTGCTGAAAAGCAGTGTAAATAGACACCCAGACTACAGACATTACCTGCTTTCAAACTGCAGGAATGAGACACTTTCTCTTACAATTTCCTTTTCCACCAAATAGCATACTCTATTTACTTGGGGAAATAGTCACCTTCTTATAATGACCACACCCATTTGCTCAGACAGAAAGCAGTGGCAAAGTAAGTGTAGCTATTGTGTGGGCTGGCCAGTGTTTGAGTTTCTGCCTCCTTCTGCCTGCTTTGCTGTATGCTCACTGCCCTCTGTCCATTCGGCCACAGACAGACAGAACTGCCTCTTCTCTCCTGAGCCCTCCCTGACAAGGGTCAGGGAGTTCACAGTCCCAGGACAGAGGGTGCCTCTTGACTGATGGGGAAGGCAGAGCATCATCCCATGAACCTCTGAGACTTGAGGAGGCACAGCCCTCTGCCCTTGGAGAGCTCTTAGCTGATGGAGAAGGCACATCCCTGACAATGAGGAAACTTACATATGCACATACACAAACGTGCACACATACATACACACACATGCACATATATGTATATATATTTCCACTAAATACTATATATTTTAATATATAAATATATTTCTTTCTTAGAACACAGAAATTGTCACTAGGATGAATAACACAGCGACTTGGAAATAAGGGCATAATTAGTATTAGTAGATCTAACTATGGAGTTAGTGCTGAGGAAAGAGGCCCTAAAGGAAGTGTGGCCTGGGTATGCTCTGAGAGCTTAATATCAGACTAGGAAAGCAAGGCAGAAATGCCTCTTGCTTCTTCCCGACACAGATGCCTTGATAACCAAAGCACAATAGCTTTACCCAGCCCGCTGTAACAGGATAAACAAGTTTGATGTAACTTGCGAATCTATTTTCTATTGTAAGTTCCATTTATTGAATAAAATAGCAATTCAACATGTTTGCAAATCCTGGTGCTGCTCGATGCCAGCACTGGCAGAGATTCACGTGTTTGCTGTGTGGCTCGCCCCGTTAGGCTCTGCTCTCAGCAGAGCATCAGTGTGGAATTCCAAGCAGCTGCAAGTAGGAAGTTGAATGGGATCCTGGCTTATCTTCCAGGGGGCGACGTGGCATGGTGGAAACTGGTTCCAGACGGCGAGAGGTGCTTGCTTTCAGACTCAGAACTTGGAGCAGCTTCTGGAGTCTTGCTTTTTGGACTGGTGAACATGATGAGGCCAGACGGGGATGCAATTTTGCACATTGACATTCGGTATCGTTTGGACGTGGACCTGAATTTGTTTTACATTAGGAAACCCCTTCTTGGTGGGGCCTGGTTCTCAGCCTCTGGGGAAAATGTACAAAACAAGATGTGGTCCACTTATGGGGGGAAAAGGGAAGGCGAACACTACCTCCTCAAGCTTTTCCTAAGGATTCCCTCTTCAGAGGACACGCAGTCAGCTGTGCTGAATATGGAATTCACTGGCCGGCATTCAGCCAGAGCAAGGTTGCTCCCGGTGTCTCAATGAAAGCACATTCTCAAGATGTAGGTGCAGAATCGGGGGCTTTGGTGGTGTCTACCAAGAAGTACACCCAATCTGCGAAATGTTCTGCTCAAGCTGGGCCACTCTACATTCAGGACTTTCTCAGGCCAGCATCATCCTATGTTTTGCAATGATCCCCAGTCCCTGTCCCACTCTGTCCGGGTTACAGCTCCAGGCTGCGTTTCTCTCCCATCGAGACAGGGATGTGAAGACCCTCTGCAGCTGCCTTTTGTCTGTGGTGGGAGCACTGTGAGCACAGCCTCGAAGCTGGCCGTGAAATAGAAAAAAATAGAAGCTCTTGAGTAGCCAGGCTGTCTGCTCGGTCCCTTCTGCCCTGGTCCTTGGCATCGAGGTAGGCCCAGCCTGTGTTCCAGCCGCCTAGCTGATTGCTGCCAGTTCAGTTTCCCAGAACTTGGGTCGAATCCCAGTCTCACGCCTCACAGGGGGCTGGCTGGTTCCTGTTAGCGTTTCAGTCTACCCCTAACAGTGAGCATGCTGCTGCCAAGAACTCATGAAACTAGATTCCCATTTGGCCCCTTCCGATCAGCCCCTGCTGTATCACTTCACCTGCTTGGCAATGCACAGTGGTTGGGCCACGTCTCTCAGACTGATCTATTGCTGCAGAGGGAAGGCTGCGTCTGGTCCACATATTCTGATTCAAGTTACCCCCTCTCCCCATTGCCCAGCTCGTGGTGCAACTGGCTGCAATCTGGAAATTCTAGGTAATGCTAACCTCCCTTTCAGAGTAGTTCCTTATAGCTATGACCTGTGCTAAACAGAATAGAGAAATCTTATCAGGTGAGGAGACTCTCAGAAAACTTTATCTACCTTTCGAAGTCTTCCAAGTAAAGTTCCCAAGAACATTCTAGAAGATCACTCGTGGTTATATATTTGCTCAGCAGTTTTCGCTCAAGTTAGAGGTGATTTGATAGATTTATGACTAGGCCTCTTTCAAATGTGTTGATCTGGCTAGCTTTGACTGGCCCTCAAAAGAATGCTCTGCCCCGGAGCAAGCCCATCTGGTCAGACACAGCTACACAAATGGGAAGGTTCTTGCAAACGGTCCATCAACTTACCACAGAGAAAAACAAAAGCCAAGTCTTTCGTTGTGCCTCACAGTGTACTGCTATTTCAAAATTATTTTCTTTGAAACCTTCTGCCTGGAGGAAAATACTTGTTAAATCTGTATGTTATGACGTGTTAGGCTAGTGACATTCAAAACTGTTAACATTCAGTCAGTTTCTATTAATGGAGTTTTCCTCTTTTAAACCCCCTTTTTAAATCAATAATAATCTTTGTTCATCAAAATGCATACAGAAACACAATTGATGAGTTAGTCATTATTCTTTCTTGCTATGGAAAATTAGCCAATAACTGTTCAACAGACCCACACAGCCAGCAATAATTTTGGAATACAGTTAGTAACAAATATATTCATGATTTTTCACAATCTTGCTTATTTCCAACAAGAAGAATCAATATAAATGTCTCACATTAAGATTTGTGTTTGTTCATTTCTGGTCTGTGCATAGGAAATAAAACAGTATTCCCAACACTTAATATTCAAATTGCTTTGTTTTTTCTTTCAATGTATTTTAGAAAGAAATCACTTATTCTGGTCTCAGCCATTAATAAAAAGTTATTATCACATCAAATCCTCTTTTGGCTAGATTGTGTATACAAGTAAATATAGAGTTCATTGAAAATCTACCATGTACAAGTCACCAGGCTTAGTCAAGACAACTCTAAAGAAGGGTTGTTCAAAGCCTTGCTCTTAAGCTTTGAGGACCTTTTGGTTAAACAATGAGACCTTTCTCACCATAGGGGAAATAGATGAAATAGTGACTATCATGGTTGAGTTGGTGGTGGAACCCAGAACCTGCCATGAGATACTCCTCCAATCACAGTCTCTCCTGAGGGTCACCTTAGAACACTTAGGCTTCTATAGAACACAGTTTCAAAACCACGACCTGGTAGGCTAGGGGTGATTTCAACCCTGGGTACAGAGCGGGTCACCGTAACAGCAGTGACCCAAGTTTTACTGACTCTTCTTGCCACATGCTCAACGAGAACCTTCTACTTACTTTCAACAAAGTCCTACCCAGACTCCACAGAGATATCTCACATGTTCTTATGAATGGTGACCCTGTTATAATAGTCAACACCCAGATTCCCCCCAGGTAGATCCCCTTTTCTCTGGCCCCATCCCAATGTTCTCTGTTCATGAAGCCTCTTGAAGGTGCCCCCCAGTACCCCAACTTCTAGTCACCACAGTAAGAATTCCAACACCCAAGCCACGGCAACTCAATCTAGGGGCCAAAGCTGCCAATCCACGAGGGCCCGAGTGGTGCTATGTTCTGGCCCATTTGTCTAGCTACCTGTGACCTTTGGTCCCTTGGAGATGTAAGAATGCTGCTCTTGCCTCAGGTCTCACAGCGTCCTGTATGAAGACCAATCCATAGCGTTAGCTCACAGGCCCCTTCCTATAGGGCTCAGACACCAAGCTAAGGTCAGGTGCCAGGTAAGGAACAAATCCCATGCTGCCCTTTCATTTTCACGCCCTCCAGTGGTCCCTAAATGCCCTCCCTTCTTTCTTAACCCCGTACAACAAACCTGCATGTGGGCTGTGTCTGTGCACCCAGCAGTTTAGGTACATTCTCTGACATATGTGAACTTGTTTGGGCTCAAGATGGAACTCATCAGACCATGTTACATCGAACCGAGTGTGATATCAGCTGTCCTTTCCTTAGAATGACACCATTGACTTATTCAAGCAATGGCTCTGAGCTCAGCCCTGGGCGTGCCATTAGCCCAGAGAGAGAGATGTGTTCAGGATATGAGAGTTCCAGCCAATGCATCAAATCCTTTGGCCCTTGGAGTGAATGTGCTACCCAAAGGGCAGCTACTGTCTTGATTATATTTCCCGGAAAACTACGAAGAAAAACAAACAAACTAACAAACCACAAGAGTTCTTTCCTGGCTCTTCCAACAACTCTGACTAGTTTTGAGTGTTTGTTTTTTATTATCTCCTCTTTGGGGAACAAATTAAAGTTGTGTGTTTATTTTCTGCAACACTGAGAAACACGAAGAGAAATCCTCCCAAAAGGATGATCCTGTTTCCCATCCAGATATTTGCCAACAACCACATGAAAAGGAAAAATAAACGTGAAGGCGTTGCATTGTGCAATAGATGTGCCCTGTGATATTACTTATAATTGCATTTTTATTTTACATTCACTCGAATAGGACCCTTCCCACCCACAAAAATGTCCCCCCACCAAAAAACCTTAGGTGATAAAGTGAAAGATCAATGTTTACCTAGTATGTCTGTTATGTAGAAGTTGCCATTTGGGGGTTTCCCAAACTGGGGGTGCATCTGTATTTTTTCTTAGCGTCTATATGATTCCACTCAAATTTTAAGAACTTTTTGTGATAACTTGTACTCGGCCAATGTCATGGTTTCTCCCAGGTCTCTGAGACGATGTGTGATACAAATCAAACTGAAATAGCACCACACACACTAGACCGCCAGGGACAGATCCCCTGGCCATGGCCTTCTTGCCCGGCTGAGCCTAGTCCTGGTCTTCATGCCCCAATCCCCAGGCCAGATCTACTTAGGCTTACTTCGGTCGATAAGGGGCTCCTACTTAGTGCCGCTCCTGAGGTCTGGAGGCTGGATTGTGTGAGTGGATAAGAAGCAACAACCCTGGGCTATCAATACCACTGGTCTTAGAGCCTTTCCTGTGCCACCCAGTTGCAGATTCCTGCCCCGTTTTTCCTGGTGGGTGGCCTCTGGGATTTCCAGGGGATTGTGTGGAGCCTGGATGGTAACAGAAACCACTTAGCCCATATGGTTCCCCAGGACAGCGTGCTGCCCATCAGTGTGCACAGACCAATCCCAGAGCTCCGGACAAGATCTCTTTGGGATGAAAGGTCTTTCTAAGGCAGGCAGCAAGACAGCCCTGGGGCTCTGAAGGCAGCAAGGCCCATTGGGCTGGAAGGACTTCAGTGTCAGTTTCCTAGGATGGGCGGAAAGTTGGAGTGTCCCTGAAAGTTCTCTTCAGCTCTATGACTCTTTGGTTTTACGTGACCACATCTGCCTTGGGAGCAGGCCTCAGAGAGTTGGGGAAGAAATACAACTGCTCCTGGTCCCAAGTGAGAAAATCAGGGACAGGGCAAGGATCGACACCAAAGAGCTGACTGTGCATCAGTCAGTGTTTCTGCTGAAGGTGAGGCCCTTTGCCTGAGATTCCTGGGCAGCTCAAGTCCCTCCTCCCTGGGCTCTTAGGGTCACTGCCACTGGCTGTTGCCTCTCTGTAATATTGTCATGCTTATAGTTGACCTGAGGCATTTTCTCAAAGGATCAAAGTTTCTTCCTTTCCTCATTCTGCTCACTGGACTGGACAGGCTCTCAGTTTTTTCAGACACTAACAGCTAAGGCTGGCATTTAAGTTTCTGGCCCTTATGTGTATCTGTAGAAAAGTGCTGAGACAACTACTTGTATAATACAAGTGTACCTCTCATTTGTCTTCTTTAGCTTGGGATGCTATAACAAAATACTGGGTGGATTAAGTAACAGACCTTTATTTCTCAAGTTCTGGAGGCTGTCTGAAGTCCAGGATACAGGCCTGGTGGGGTTCTGGTGGAAGCCACATTTCTGGCTTGCAGACGACTGCCTCCCTGCTCTGTCCTCACATCACAGAGAGAAAGTGTGCACTCTGGTCTCTTCCTCTTCTTAGAAGGACACTAATCCTATCATGGGGCTCTACCCTTATGGACTCATCTAATCCTACTCACCTCCCAAAGGCCCCAGTTCCTAATACCATCACACTGGAGGTTAGGGTTTGGGAGAGGCACAAACTCTGGTCCTTTACACTGGTCCGTAAGCCAAGCTCCACCACAGCTGGAGAGAGATGCTGACATAGGACATCAGCGGACAGAACACAACTCTAATAAAGCCAGTCGTGACAATACTCAGCATCTAGGATAGAGAAAAACAATGGTTTTCTTTTTCCTTTGGCTCTCTTTTTTGGGTCATACTGGAGACAGCTTCTCAGTGAGAGGTCCTTCTGGAGGACTTAGTGCTGTTTTCAGGCCCTAGAGTCCAACACTTTCAGATTCTTCCCTAAGCAATCTTTCTTTTGCCTATAGCGATGGCATCTCATAACTTGTGTCATTGTGCTAAAAGACCTTTCTTTCCAAGGTGAGGAAGGGATGGGACAAAGGCAGTGAAGGGAACCAAGAAATACATATATATTCATTTCCTAGAGATGCTGAAACAAATGATTCGAAACTTGGTGGCTTATAACAAAAATGTTTTCTCTCACAAAGGTCAGAAGTTCAAAATCAAGGTGTTAACAAAGTTGGCTCCTGGAAGCTGTGAGGGAAAATGTATTCCATGCCCTTCTCCACACTTCCAGTGGCTGCTGGAATCCTAGCTTTCCCTGGCTTGTAGACACATCACTCCAACCTCTGCCTCTGTCTTCATAGTACCTTCTTCTCTCCTCAAATGTCTATAAAGACATTTGGCATTGGATTCAAGGAGCACCTTAATTAAGGATAATCTCATCTCAAGATTAACTTAATTACATCTGTAAAGACCCTTTTGCCAAATAAGGTGACATTCACAGGTCCCAGGTAGACATCATTTGTGGGAGAGGTAGACCACCATTTAATCAATACAACATGTAAAGGAAAATCAAGTAAATCCAAATAAATGAGGCAACCAACACCTCCATAACAGTTGTAGGACAAACAAAATAGACAGGAGTTGTGAGCTAAGAGTCAAGATATTGGAGTCTTAGTTCTGTCAATAATAATGCTTCTGTGATCTTGGGCAAGATCTCCCGTTCGGTCGGCCTGATTTATGCCTCTCTAAGAGAGAAGATGGATTCAGTGACCTCTTTCAGCACTGCTGTTCTGAGTCCATATGAGTCGCCTTTCCTCTAAGTAGCTCTCACAGGTGCTCATGTGCATAGACTCATGTGTGCAGAACATACCCGACCCTCTGGCAGATCAAGCCAGACAACTCCCAGACCCAACCGTGATTTTCACACTGAGTCTAGAGTTTATTCTTTCTCATGTGGGGAGTCTGGAAGCTAGCTTCCATTGTGTCATGTTTGACTTGGCTGGAGGAATACATTTGGCAGTGCTTAAAAATGCCACACCTTTATATTCTGAGTTTTTCCACAATCTTCTTGGGATCCTGCCTTTTGGAACACTTCTTTCTTATTTTCCAAATGAGTATTTCAGCCTCAGTCTTCGGTGTCCCCACTGCTCTTTCTGCCCCCGGAGTGATCCACATCTCAGATGATGTGTCCTGGCCTTGGTAGATTTCTTAAAAAGGGGGTGATGGATACGGAAGAGAGGCTTGGAAATTCCACAGCATCGTTTCTTCATGGGATTCCTGAAGGTTCAATGACCAAGTACTGGAAAGTATATCGCAATCCTACTCCAGAAAACAAGTGTGCATCTAATTTTGGTGGATTAACTGTACCTTATTATTCCATCCTTCTACATGTGACGGCTAGGCAAAGGAAGGATTTAGTTATGAAATCACAGAATGCGAGAGCTGGAGAAATTGTTTGCAGTGTTTTCTGTGTGTATGCAGTTTTTAAAAATGTTAAGTTCTGTGAGAGTACAGGGCGCTCGTTAGTTTTGTTCACAGCTCTATCCTCAATACCTCGGTCAGGGTGTGGCACATAATAGGCACTCATTACATTTCTGATGATGAATGACAATGAATGTATGAATCAGATTCTTAGAGGAGTGCAGATCTCATGCAGCACCTTTATTTCTGGTGCATTTTCAGGAGGCAGGAATGTTAGTAGGCTAACACTTTCTGTGCTACAGAACTAATCATCTAAAGATGATTAACAGTATTAAGGGAATTCTGCTCCTTAGTAGCTTAAGCCCCTTCCATTAATAGGCATTAAGAAAAATAACCTTCTAATTACCTGGTTTGTAAACTTAGGTATTTTGATATTTTGATGTTGGTTTTTCTTAAACTTCTGTCTCTGCCTCCCCATTCTCCCCACTGAGCACCACCAAACCTCCCCCGACATGCACATTCACCCAGCTGGGGAAGGTATGGTTTCTTTTTGTCACCATCTCAGCGCCTACAGAAACAAAAAAGGTCTTGTGCTGCCACCTAATGGAGCCTTTTCATCCCTGCAGTTCCCCGGTTTCTGGAATCGCTGAGGAAAGCAAGCTGCAGACATGAATGAGGTGTTCAGAAAGACTGCCCACTTCCTCAAGACGTCTGAGACCCACCCTGGAAAGTGAGCCGGAGGAGAAAGGAGGGTGAGCTTGAGGGCGTGCCCACGTCTGGCTGATGCCTCACTGCCGCAGGGATGGGGCCAAAAGCTGCGCTGTGTGGGTGACCCTGACCCGTCTGAAGGAAGTGATGTCATGGCCTCCTTCTCAGAGATGCCTTTGACAAGGAGGGTGTGGGTGGGGAGAGTGAAATGAGTGCCAGGATGAGACAGACAGTTCTTGTTTTCTGGGAAAAGCCAGGCTTTGAGAGACTTGTTTAGCAAAGATCACTTGCTTCACTTTTGAACTCTTCCTTTGAGAGTTCCCTTAGAGAATTGCCCCTGAGGACAGAGAAGTTGGACTGATTGTGGAGGACACCGAGAAGGATCAGCAGAGCGGCGATTGGAGCACAGGGGCCAGCAGAACTCAGCAGCCACCGAGCAAAGGAGCTTAATGAGGAGTTTGGGCCACAGCATCAAATGAGGATCCTAGGAGGAGGCACTCTGGAACCTTCCCATGGGGTCCCCGGTCTTCCTAGATCCCTAAGTTCTGGGACCTGACAAGGAGGTGGCGCTTGGAGACAGAAGTAAAAGATTGGCACTGATCAGACACACGTCATTACTAATATCTTCCCCCAATTTCATACACTATCCTGCAGGTACCACAGTGAATAGTGCTGTCTTGTGACATCACCTTTCCTTTGCTAATTTGATCAGTTTTCACCTGAATAAAAATGTATCCGATGTGTACCACATTGGAGATTATTTTTAGCCCTACCTCTGAACTTTACCCAGGGTAGATCTGTGTAAGCCCTTTTCGGATGCCTACAAATTCTGCCTATAAATTCTGAGGTTTCTCCTCTTAAACAGAACTTGTCCTCAGTCCTGCCTTCATGCTTCTCCACACCCCACTCACCTTGCCGGTGTGTCCACAGAGCAGGTGACCCTGACCACTCTGTCCTTCGCCCATTCTCAGCTGGCTTGCATCCTTATCTTTCCATGGAAACTGCCCTTTTAGCTACCGCTCATGATTTGCTTGTTGACAAATCAAAAAGCATCATTGATAATAACATATCCAGCTTGATGTTTTATACAGTCCCAGCCCCTGCTGTTCAGGATGTAACTTTATTTTCCTAGAACTGACTTCAGACCAGCAACTCCATCTCCAACATCTGCTTGGCAGCAAAAACATGTAGCCTTCCCAATTCAAGATAAACTCAGACAATTCTGTTTGAAAACAGGATTGAAATGTCGTCTCTCTTGGGTAGCTCTTCAGGAGTTTGCTTCCCCTTATGTCCTCTGCTTCTTTGAGTCTCTGTAGCTGCAGAAGACATGTGTCTGGAGGGTAGAGCTTCTGCATGTCCCTGGTTTTGGGGAGGAAGCACTGTTCAGCCCATCATGATGCTCTGCCCACACTAGCTTCCACATCGGCGACTCTTCCCATGTGGTCCTGTTGTCCTGAGCCAGCATCAGTTCCTGATGTCCAAGTTTTCACCATCACCGCCCCTTGCCTGCATCCTCATGGTCTAGACTCCAGCTCCATCAGGTCTGTTTGGCTGGTTCAGTACCTCTTACACATCCCTCGAGGTGGCCACAGACTCTTTTCAGATCTTAACCTTGCCAATGTACCCGTGGCTCTGCATGGTGACCCTAGACAATGGCTGCTCTGCTCTTCCAACAGCATTCTGGATGTGACAATTCTCCCAGGAGCTGTCCTTCTCCCTGGCACATTCTGAGAGGTGAGACACCCATGTCCTCTGCTATGGCATTCCCGGAGATGTACAAATGACACTGACTGTGACTACAATAGAAAACACATTTTACAGCATGGCCGAGTACATATGCACAACCCAAGTGAAATAACATCTTCCTGAAACAATATTTACCACTACTCCTTGCAATATATTCTGTTTTCTATTTCATTCCATTCCTTCCTTCCTTCCTTCCTTCCTTCCTTCCTTCCTTCCTTCCTTCCTTCCTTCCTTCCTTTCTTTCTTTCTTTCTTTCTTTCTTTCTTTCTTTCTTTCTTTCTTTCTTTCTTTCTTTCTTTCTTTCTTTCTTTCTTTCTTTCTTTTAGCTGGGCCATCCTGCCACCTGTTGGCAGCTCAGCAGTTGCTCAGCTTGGGCCGGGAATCCAACCGGCAATGCTGTTGCTCAGAGCTAACACTCTTGAGCTAGCTCTCAAGCAACTGAGCTGGCCTCCATTTCATTTCTTTTAACGCTCATTTTAACTCAATACATCAATTTTATGATCCAAGGATAGGTTTCAACCCACAGTTTGAAAAACACTGCCCTCATAGTAGGTTTCTATGTTCTGCTTCCCCTGGGGCTTGGTTCATTGGGTGGATTGTGGGCACCATACCAAAAATCAGAAAACAGTTCCACACTTGTCTTTTTTTTTTCTCTTCAAAATGGACAGCTTTCAGAATAAAAGAAAATCCCGCCTTTCAAGATGTTGTCTCTACTATGAGATTAAAATAAATCCATCCAGACATTCAACAAACTTTTATTCTCAGCTTTGTCTATTTTCTGTCTGAGAACAATATGTATAGCATATGACAGAATAGAGGAAAGACTAGTGGGTATAAAGAAGCACAAAGACATAAAATCTCAGTCAATATTTCCAAATCTTAACATGTTCTATTGGTAATAGTAATAGTTAACAATGACTGCGTGCATATTATGGGTTAGGCACTGTATTTAGCACTTCACATTTATTATTTCAGTTAACCCTCATAACATTTCTATGAGAGCTACAAATACTATCCCCGTTTTATAAAAAGGAAACAAAAGTTAACCTAAATTTGACTCTGTCCCCTCCCTCCACATCTCTCATGTCCATTTCCTCCTTTGTGCTTACTTCCGCTCTACCATGAGGGCTGGGGCCTAGCCGATCTCTTTCAGCTCCTAAAGAGATCAATAACAGGGTCAAAGTCACAGCTACTTTCTACTAAGTTTGAAAAGTAATGGTCTCATTGCATGGTTGCAATTCGACCTGCTGTTTCTCAGTTCCTCCCCAGGCAGAGCTCCCTCTGCCCTAGAAGTCGAGGTCATCCACAGTCATTTCCCAACCTCCAAGGCTTTGAGAGTCCTTCCTGGTTCTTAGCAACCGGCAGGTGCTGTATAGGAAATGCCTGGAGTAACGTCTCTTTACCTTTTCGAAAACCCACATCTATCATATAAAAGGGAAAAAGATGCCTGGATAACACAAGCAAAAGATAACTACCAACTATTGATTTTTCCCCCTCCAATTTGCTTAGTGTTTTTATTCAGCAAATACTTGTTGACTCTGTACGAGGCACTATTGTACATGCTACTGGAGACTGGGTGGTGACCAAGTCTCTTGTCCTCTTGGAGTTTACATCCTATGGGGGCTGGTTTGGGGGGAGGGCAGACACTGACTGCTGCCTTTCGAACTTCTTTTAAATCACAACCCTCAAAAAGAAATATTTTTTTTCACAGCAATAAAGGACTCTCTTCCTCCCCTTTTCCTGCTCCACATAATGGAATCAGAAGTTTTGAAGGACAACACTTACTCTTACTATGTATAAAAACACTACAAACAAAATGAGTAATTACTATTATCATTAACTACTAATCTCATTAATACTTGAGAAAGGCTTTAAAAAAATTCCCAAATAAGCAATACAAAAACAAGAATTAAGCAAGACGTTATTTAATGCACTAGATGTGCTTGTTTGCTTCTCAGTTTATTTCAGTCCTGAACATACAAGGACAAGATTTCATGCATAAACCCATGAGACTCTTTCTCTCCTTTGTTTTAATCAGATCTTTTTTTTTTTTTTTTCAGTTGGGGAGCGGGGGAAGGGGAACAGCCAAGTTGTCCTTCAGTCTCAGTTGTGGATGGCACAGCTAGCTCAGCTCCAAGTTCAGTAGTCATCCAGCTGCCCGTAGGCATGTTCAATCTTAGTTGTGGGTGGACATAGCCCACCATCCCATGCAGGAGTCCAACCGGCAGCCTTGTTTTTAGGAGCATGTGCTCTCACCAGCTGAGCCATCCTGCCACTGGTTGGCAACTCAGCTTGGGCGCAGCTCACTGGCCTATGTGAGAATTGAACCAGTGACCCTGTTGCTCAGAGCTCGAGATCTTAACCAACTGAGCCACTCAGCCGGCCCCTAATCAGTTTTAAAGATTGAAAATCCTGGTCATACAAATAGGTTATCGTGAATGATAACATCAATGCATTCTTTTTACCTAGCAATGGAAATTCTTCATTAATTTTACTCTAAAACGATGATGAGTTTACCATTTTGTGATTTTTTTTTTTAAAGTATAAACAAAGAATTAGGCTAAAGTAATTCATTTCCCTCTTTGGGACACCAAGTTTACGTCAATTACTGAGTTTCAAAAAGAAAATGTTTTCTTCATCTGAAAAATTTTCCCTAATACTTACAGCTTCTCTTTTGCAAAACAGTGATTACAAGTTGGAAACTGAGAAGTGAAATGTAACAATATGCCTAATTTTATTTCAGTCTCTGTTTTTACTAATGTTCTCTTTAATATGTTGCAACAATATTGAGAACAATAGAAAAGCAGGGTGATTGCTGTTAAGTCTTAGCTTGCCTTTTGGAATTCTGGATATGTCTGGCTTGCTGAATTTTATTGTTTTCTTCCTGAAGTTATAAATTTAAGTTCATTACAATTATGAATATCATCAGTTAAACATACTAATTTTAAATCCCAGACATCATCTTTGACAATGAGATTGCTTGCCAAAGGAGACTGTTTTTCAGCTAGAAAAATGTGACTGTCATTTCAGAGTTTATTCACCCTGCTTAATACTTTCCCTTAGGTTCACCCAGGACAATCCATGAACTTCAGTACCCTTCATCAGGAGGGCCTGGCTAGCTCCAATCTGAACAATATCAGTATTCTGGCTATTCAATGAGTTACTGTTAATAAATTTAAAAACCTTCACCATGTTTTTTTTTTAAAAAAAGCATTTCTATGAGATACAGCACAATTATTTCTAGAGATGCCAAGTAGAATTCCTATTGCTGCTGATTTCTAAGCACAAGTGTAATTAGTAGTTTTTAACAATATTTTAATAGCTTTGTTATGTTTTCTAGCCATATCTGCTGGATCCATTACTCTTAATTCCTTTTTTATTTTTCCAGTGTAATATTCACCAATGATACATTTTTTCCAGTTTTGTAAATATATCTGATCAAGTGTCTGTGAAGTGAAACCACACACACACACACACACACACACACACACACACACACACACACTCCTTCCTTGTCTTGCATAAATTGGAAGAGTTGAATAACTTACAGTATCTCTGGTTTTTTGGGGATGGATCTCAAGTTCTCTATGGGTTTTTAAAAAAGATTTTATTAGGGAATTGGGGAGGGGAACAGCGTTGGGGAATCGGGGAAGGGGAACAGACAAGTTGCTGTCCTTTTGTTCTTCAGTCTAGTTGCGGAGGACGTTGCTTCACTGGCCCATGTTGGTATCGTCATTGCGCTCTTCCCAGATGAGGCAGATCAGTCGCCGGCCTCTGGATGTCGCTCACCGCGGCTATTGGCAGCTCATGCTGGCTGCCGGCCACTCACGGTAGCCTATAGCAGCCCATTGCAGCAGGGCAGCCTACACCATCTTCAGGGCTTGCACAGCCCAGCTCCAGCTGTTGATAGCTGTAGAGGGCAGTGTCACTGGCCCTCATATGTGGGATCTGAACCGGGGCTGCTGCGTTCCAAACCAGCTCTTAACCAATGAGCCATTTGGCCGGCCCTCTATGGAGTTTTAACCACATGAGAAGCACGCCTTTGAAAGCTCTGCAGTAGTGCAGATCTGATTATAACTAGGATTATCCCAAGGTTGTTAACTTTACCAGACGATTTAGCCTTAAAAATCATATGCATTGCATCTATTCAACATCTGTGTGAGCCATTTTCTCTTTTGCTGAACCATATGCAACTAAATCTCACTAACAGCCTGTAGAGCAAGTAAGACATTGAGCAATAATTTTTTGTCCTTTGTTTTCTTTTCTTTTTTAAAGTAGGCTCTTTATTTATTTATTTATTTATTTATTTATTTATTTATTTATTTATTTGAGGGCAGTGTCATTGGCCCTCATATGTGGGACCCGAACCAGGGCCGCTGGCTTCCAAAGCCAGCGTTTAACCACTGCGCCACTTGGCTGGCCCTTGTCCTTTGTTTTCATTTAAAAATGTTTGAGGGGCTGTTGACAAGACCAGCATGCTGTGTTTCTAAGTGTCCTATTAGTTTTGAAGGTGTCATTACAAATAATATATTGGAGTTCGTCATTTTGATTGGATTTTGCATACAGAAAAAATATTTAAAAGTCATATATTCTCTTTTCTTTTTAGAATGCACCTCATTCTCAATGAACTTTAGCTGACTCTTAGGGTCAATGTTTTTCTCAATGTTGTCTCTACCTACAGTTCTAGATATCTGGAGCTTGAACTTGGGCATTTCTCTAATTTTTACTTCATCTTTTCTAATAGTAAGGAGAAATCCCACTAATGGGAAATGCACGCTAACGTAATTAAGTGTGTACTTGATGCAAACATGGAACATATCTTGCTTGATAAAGTCCTTTTAGAAAGATGTTTTATAATGAAATATGAATAATGTCAACATAAAGTATAGATTCCACTAATTGTCCTGTAATGGTGATGCTCATATTCACGTCAGAAAATCAAATGAGATGTTTACTAGCAGAAGATAGAATGACTTGTATTAGTCTACTGATATTTGTCATAGCCTTCCATTAGCTCTCTTAATTCTATTCATAGCAATTCGATGCAGTATTGCCAACAGCATTCACAGTTCTTACTAAAAATCCAGTGATGTATTTTCATATTTTCTTTTATACTCTGTCCTATCCTATCCTACCTATCCTATCCTATCCTATCCTATCCTATCCTATCCCATTCTCTAGTCCCCTCTACCCTATTTTTGGTTTAAAAAGTTAAATCTGGTTGTGACCCATTAGCTTATTTCACAATCTACTACTGCATTGTGTCCTGCAAGTAGATTGAATAATGTTGACATAGATAATAAATATGTAAACAAATATGAGAAATTCAGAAAGTCGTAATGCTATAGAAAACACATAAATAAATAATGGAATGGCATTAAGAGGTGACTGGATAGGAGTTAATTTTGCCAGGGTGGTCAGGGAAGGTTTCTTAGAGGAGGTGACACTGAATTATGTTCTGCATAGTTTAGGCTACTGATATGCCTCTGTTCTTTAGCATTTATGGGTAGTTTGAATTATATAATTTGAAATGTGCATATGATTTCATAGTTGTTTTGCACATAGTTGGTGAATCCCCAGTTAGACTGCAACTTCCTGCAAGAAAAGTATTTTTTTTTTTTTTACTTAAAAAACTCCCCCAGCATTCAGTTTTGTGCTGTTTATAAAGCAGATGCTGGCCAAATGCAAGTTCAAAGATGACTGTTGAGAATCACCATAAACCAGGGCCTACATCCTCGTAGGTGGAGCAGATGAGGGCCTATGCCAGGTGGTGAGGGTTGCGAGGTCCTTGAGTCCATCTGAATAGCTCCCCATTACTGCCTGTGCCTTAATTTCATAATTAGAAATTCACTCCTTTGTCTTTAAGTCTTTATCAATTAAGTCTTAACAGCCATTTGTGCCTCCATTGAATGAGTATAATTTCTATGACTGAGTCATGGTTGAATTTACAAAGCGGAGTTGGCCTAGTTAATCCTTCCAAAGCACCAGTCCTGCAGTCTGGAGAGTGGATACCAGGTGCTCAGGGCTGCCTGTCCGAACAGAAGGTCCTGCTGGGATCCTCAGGCCCCACTTATGGAGGGGGCCAGGAAAAAAACATTCCCAGAGCAGGTGCCTGATTAATAATTTAGGGTTAAAAAAATGGTATGAAGAGTGACTGACCATTAATCACCCATATTTACATACTAATTTTGATTATTTTGCTTTCACGGAAATACAATACTAAGGCACAAATTGGTTTCCTCTTTTAAACCTCAATTATCAACAATTTTGCTCGATTTACTGTATGTAGCCTTGCTTTGATTCTCAGCTCCACAGAGGCTTCTCTCTGGTTTTGCTTGTAGGGTCAGCAGAGAAACCTTCCAAGGCGAGGCAGCTCTGGCTTTGTCTGGCTCCAAGGCAGGGATTCCCAGAGGCCTGATACTTCTGCTCCAAGGCAAGCACAGGCCTTTGAAGGCCAGACATTTTTGCCTATGTGTAAAGCAGTAAAGAGAGAGGGAAGATCCTCTTCATTTCTTTCCCCTGCCAAAAGAAACCCCCAACTTTTCTCCTGGTGTTTAGACTCTAACATCGGTTTTCTCCTATTATCTTACCTCTCACTTTCAAGAGCATCTTAGTCTCACATCATCCATTCCTTCCACTCCAAACCCTGGCCTTTAAGAGATGTCTATGCTTTTTGACAAACGTTTTTGGGAAAACTGGATATCCACATGCAAAAGAGTGAATTTGAATCTTTACCTTATACCATATACAAAATTAACTCAAAGTATGTCAAACACCTAAACTTAAGAACTAACTCTATAAAGCTCTTCAAAAAAAAATAGGGGGAAAGCTCAACACTGGATTTGGCAATGATTTCTTGAAATGACACCAAAACACAAGCAACAAAGGAAAAAACAGATAAATTGGACTTAATCAAAATGAAAACATCTGTGTATCAAAGGACACAATTAACAGAGTGAAAGGGCAACCTACAGAAGGGGAAAAATAACTGCAAATCATATATCTGATGAGGGGTTCATAGCTAGAATATATAAAGAGCTACAACTCAATAACAAAAAGACAAACAACTTGATTTAAAAATGGGCAAAGGATATCAACAGACATTTCTTCACAGAAAATATGTAAATAGTCAGTAATCACTAATCATTAGAAAAATGCAAATCAAACCACAATGCAATATCACCTCAAACCTACTATGATGGCTACTATCAAACAAACAAACAAACAAACAAACAAACAAATCCCCAAATGACAAGTTTGGTAAGACTGCGGGGATATTGGAATCCTTGTGCACTGTAGGTGGGAATTTAAAATGATGTAGCTGCTATAGAAAACAGTATGGCAGTTCCTCAAAAAATAAAAAAAGAGTATTACTGTATGACCCAGCAATTCCACTTTTGGGTTTATACTCAAACCAATTGCAAGTAGAGTCTCAAAAAGCGATTTTTTTTTAAAGATTTTTTTATTGGGGAATTGGGGAAGAGGAACAGACAAGTTGCTGTCTTTTTGTTCTTCAGTCTAGTTGTGGAGGACATTGCTTCACTGGCCCATGATGGTATCGTCATTGCGTTCTTTCCGGATGAGGCAGATCGGTCGCCAGCCTCTGGATGGTCGCCCACCGCGGCTATTGGCAGCTCACGCTGGCTGCTGGCTGCTCACGCTGGCTGCTGGCCGCTCACTGTAGCCCATGGGAGCCCACTGCAGCAGGGGCTGCAGCCCACACCGTCGCCGGGGCTCGCACAGCCCAGCTTTAGGTGGAGCTATTGTTAGCTGTGGAGGGCAGTGTCACTGGCCCTCCTATGTGGGATCCCAACCGGGACTGCTGGCGTCCCAAACCAGCTCTCAACCAATGCGCCACTTGGCCGGCCCTCAAAAAGCGATTTTTGTATACCCAGGGTCATAGCAGCATTATTCATAACAGCCAAAAGGTAGAAGCAACCCGTGTCCATTGATGGATAAATGGATAAAAATGCAGTATATATACCTATCTAAGGTTCTGCATCCTTGGATTCAACCAACCACAGATGGAAAACATTTGAAAAAAAAAAGTTATGTTGTTACTGATATGTACTATTCAGCTAGGCCTCTGTTCTTCATCTGAAATTCAGTTTTAATTAGGCATCCGGTAATTCCATTTGCTCAATCGAGCACCCCTACTTGGGGCTAGTTTAGTAACACCGACTTTCTGAGCATCATCCTGTACTAGGTGTTTGGGGTAGAAATGGAGAGCCGAAAGCAAAGATAGTTCCAGTTCTCAAAGAGTTTACAGTCTGGCTTCCCAGAGAATTTTGCAACCGTTGAAAGACTCCTGGACTATTTTAATGAGCGCTAGATTAAACTTCTTAGAGCACAACTTAGAGCCTCTGGGAATCCCTGCCTTGGAGCCAGACAAAGCCAGAGCTGCCTCGCCTTGGAAGGTTTCTCTGCTGACCCTACAAGCAAAACCAGAGAGAAGCCTCTGTGGAGCTGAGAATCAAAGCAAGGCTACATACAGTAAATCGAGCAAAATTGTTGATAATTGCTTTCCTGCTGCCTAAGGCAGAGTTATGGACTTCGACCTGCTCCTAGAACCACCTGAGACAGCCCTCCCCTGGGAGTCCAATTCCTTTGAAGAGAGATCCAGATGCCTGTGGTTTTTAACAGGAGCCTAGGTGATCCCCTTGCTTAGGTGAGCCGGCTCTGGGAGGCGTGGCCTGGGAGGCCTCTGACAGCCCTGGGCAAAAAGTCACGGTCCAGTCAGGTCCCATTGAGGCAGCTTCGGATCTCCACTCATGTACGACGCATTCAAAAGCACTGGTATCCATTTTGCAGTGGTGCTAACATTTGTGAGTCGTTTTTACAGTTCATCGAGTTCATCCCATGTGCTCTTCACTCTAATTCGCGAGGAAAGCCCGGGGCAGCGTATTTCCGCTTGCTAAAGAGGACAGGGAGGCAGGCAGGCGCGCAGGGGCCAAGTTCACCCCGCAAGCTCCGGGAGCCACCGGGGCTGCAAAGCCCGCCCTCTTTCCACCCCACCGAGCTTCCTACCTCCATCACCTGCAACATGTACCTGGGGAGTACCTGGGCGGGGGGGGGGGGATTGAGCGTTCACCTGGAGTTTCAGGTGACTTCCGCTCCCCAGCCCGATGGCAGCCCCAGGCCTGCAACGCATCAGCGGGTGGGGGGCCGGTCCGCGCAGGCACCGGAGCCCACGGGTGAGCGAGGCCTGAGGCCCCCGCGGGACCGCGCCGGGCGCCGGCTCCCGGGCCGGAGAGGCAGCACGCCGTGTCGTGGGTCCCCGGGGGCAGCGCGGCCTGCTCGCCATGGCCCCGGGGCGCCGCCTGCTGCCCAGCCCCGCCGCCCAGAGCGCGGGCACGGACGCGGGGACTGGCTCCGAGCGCGCGCGGGGCGGGGCGGGGCTCCTGCTACGGCCACGCGGAGGGAAGAGCGCGGCCTCCCGGGGAGGCTCGCCGCCGCCGCCGCCGCCGGACTCGGAAGCGCGGAGCGGGGTCCCCGCTGGGAGCTCCGGGCACGCGGGACAGCCCGGAGGTGGGTAGCTGGGACCGTAGCGGGTCCCGGCGCCGGTGTAGGTGACTGTTTTTTTTTTTTTTTGGCTTCGATTGACTCGGTTGAAAGAAATGCACAAGACGCTTTCCGTTTCCTGCGCCCCCGGCTCCTGCGTGCGCGCCCGAGGGCGGGACCGAGAAGCGTCTAGTCCTGCGGTGCAGACAAAGGCGCGGGGAGCCCCGCGCGCCCTGCCAGCGCCCCCTCTCCTGGGCTGCGCTCCCCATTTTCCGCCCTGTCGCTGGCCCCGTCCGCAGTATGAGAAGTGCGCCGCCTAACTGCTGCGGCCCCAGGGACCCCCACACTTAGAGATGCCTTTTGCTTTCTGCTCTCCGAACTCGGTTTTTCTCTTTTCTTCTACCTTTAGCCTTTAGGTGGCACTGGTCTCTGTGCGGAAAGGCCCTCCTCCCCGCAATTCCTACCCAAGCCAGCGGGAGGGGTACTAGGAGGGCGTTGGTGTTAAGAAATGTGCTGCGTCCTTGGGTCATGGCTCTTGGATCAGGGCTGTCAAGCTGGTCAGTGGACTGGCATCCTCGGTGGTTTGCGTTGTCTAGCTTGAGCCTCATTGTTTCTCTCCCTTCCCGTTTTCTATCTCATTCCTTCGCTCACAGAACTAGGCTTTTACTCCAATGTGATGCGTCCTATGGGAACACAAGAAACTGAGGCAAGGCTTCACTGAGGAGGGAGTGCTTTTTATACTGGAATTGGAAAAATAAATATGATTTTTTTTTCTCCTTCCAGTCATTCTTTATGGTTCATATTTCATATAATTTTTTCTCCCTCCTTTGTTGGTGGCAGTCCCTAACTGTAATTAAGTGTTGGGTAAGGACAGTTAGTTCTGGCCTAAAAGATTCAACTAATAGTGACGATGGGACGATGTGCTTGTCAGGCGCTTTAAATCCATTATTTCTAAACCTTACAGTAACTGCGAAGGATAGGTAGAATAAAGAAAGCCTTAGAGGAGATGCCAAAGCCACAGACTAGTAAATGTTGGAAATGCTCCTCTTTCTGGATCAAAGCCTATGCCTCACGTACTTTTTACTTTGTTCCCTCCTTGGGAAGTAGGTTATAAAGGCTAACTTAGGGTGAAGGCCAAGTCTCTGGAGAGAGTAGTGATTTTGCTGGGTGGCTAGGTGTTGGTAACACCTAGCAGACAACACCAGGAACTAGCCAGGGTGGGCCTTACTCACCTGTGTGTTTCCAGGTTCCAGTGCATTTGCATTGGAATTTCCTGGTTTGGATGCAACCCTTGTTTTTTTCTGGGGGTTCTTTGCTGTGTGTGTGCTCACGTGTTATGAGCCCCTTTTGAGTCTGGGGAAACGAATTTTAAAAAGTCATAAAAAAATACACAGGGTTCCAAATTATATGGAAACAAAGTTACCAGAATAGAGTGAAAAAAACAAATTTGTAATAGAGTATTTTATTTCTTTATTAATGCATTAAGAAACAAAATTCAGTGCTGTATCAAATAACTCAATTTTAAAATAGTGATGCCCATATAAAGTGATATTTTGCAGTGTCTGCAACAGTTGCTCCGGTATGAAAGTATCTGTGACTCTTAATGGTAACAGTATCACCAGAATTGCTCTTGCTAGTTTTGTTTCTTGTCCATATTTGTAACCAAATGAAATCCTGAATTTTAGTTAGAGATTCCTGTAAATAAAGATGTATGAGAAAAAAATATGAAGTTCACGGTCCCCTGAGTTCTCCCTATGGTCAGTCTGGAGGGTATCCTAGGTTACACATCCTGCTTAGTGGTTGTTTTACTTCTGAGTACTTGCTGACCACCCTGGATCGTTACTAATAGCTGTTTCCTTCTCCTTCAGTTAGTGTTTCCTTTGCCTAAGTTCACAGTTGTTTCTGGTAATAAAAGCTGTTGAGAGGGAATTGCTGCATTGTTTACTTTCCCTGCCTGCTCTTCTGCAGGTAATTCTGCTGGAGAATACTCCTATGATAGTGGATGTGTGTCACATAGTACATGACAGCCTTGTTTTTTTTGAATGGAGATGGACCTTACTGGTGTATGGTATTACCAGTTTTAGGGAAGAAAAAGGAGTTATCACTACATATCCCACAGACATTTAAAAGATATTAAGATGTTATGAACAACTTTCTGGTAATACATTTGAAAATTCATATGAAATGGACAGGTTTTTAAAATATAATGCCTTACCTAAGACATAAGAAGTTGAACACTAGAATAGTTTTATATGTATTAAAGAATTTAAATTTGTAGTTAGAAACCTTTCCATAGCAAAATTTCCAGGCCCAGATGGCTTCACTAGTGAACTATTATAAACTTTATAAACAATGAACAAAAGAGAAGAAAAGGAACACTCCCTGGTTGCTTTTATGCAGCCATCATAACCTTGTTACTAAGGCTTGATTAGGACATTAGAAGAAGATTACAGGCCAAAATGTCACAAAAAAGATGCAAAAGTCTTAAAATGATGTGTTGGTAAATCAAATATAACATCTATAAAAAGGATACTAAACCATCATCAAGCTGGACTTATTCCAGGAATGTAAACTTTGTCTAACATAGAAAATTAATAATTGTAATTTAACCACATACACAGAATAAAGGAGAACAATTATTTGATAAAATTCAATACCCAGTCATGATAAAAACTTTGCAAGCTAAAGCATCATTTAAAGAAATTAAACATTTGAAATAATGGATGGTGTGTCATTGCCCCACAAATCTATAGATGCAGTACAGTTCCTATAAAAATCTAAGCAGATTTTTTTTCAAAATTTTTTTTCCAAAAATTGTTGATAAACAATTCTAAAATTTATTTGGAAATTCTAGACAGTCTAAAAAAAAGAGTAAAGTTGGATGACCTAAGCTTCTAGATTAATATGCAGCATGTCGATATAGTATTGGCATAACGCTAGACAGACTATGGGACTGAGTAGAGAATCCAGAAACAGGCTCACACATGTGTGGTCTCTTGATTTATGACACGGGTTACACTGCAGTGCAGTGGAGAAAGGATAGCCTTTTCAGTAAATGATGATGGGCCAATTGGATATCCATATGGGCAAAATGTATCTTAATCATCTACCTCATTCCGTATACAAAAATTAATCAAGATACATCATACAGTTAAATGTGAGAGCTAAAACCAGAAAGCTTCTGGAAGAAAGCAAAATAAAAAATCTTGATGACTTACAACATGGACGAATCTCACAAACATACTTCTGAACACAAAAACTAGGTGGACACAACAGAATAAATGCTGTGTGATGCCATTTACATGAAGTTCAAAAATAGGCAAAATTAAACTAGCGGGATAGATGTGGTCGCCTTCAGTGGAGTTATAGGAAAGGACAGAAGGAGCTTCTGAGACATTTAATTTTTTATGAGTAATAATCACTGGAGTGAGTCACTTTTTGAAAGTACACTTAAAAACCTATGTGACTTTACTAACTGTCACCCTAATAAACTTTAATTAAAAAAAAAGTCTTAATTTTTTTCCCCTAAATATGTTTTAACACAAACTTTGCTTAAAATATTATAAAACACCTGGTTCATTCAGATGCCCCTAATCTGGGAAGCCACATTTGAGGGATCTCCCAGATGGGATTTTTATATTTTTAATTATAAAATATAATTGCACAGTTTCTGATTCTCGCTAGGAGCTCATGAATATTTGTTGAATGAAGAAATGAGTCTAAGATTTTATTATTTGATGTATAGTTTCTGAGAGAAGAGAAGTGATGGTCTTACCTTATTGTCACTGTCACATTTGGAGTTTGGGTTAAGCTTTACCTACAACTGACAGAACAGTAGAGGGTCAGGGAACCAAATCATGGGAGAAATGGTTGAAGGAATCATGGATGTTTATCTTGGAAAAGGGCTTGGGATGGAATGGGTAGCATTCATTATTGTTAAATACTTGAAGGAGCATTATTGGAAGGAATAATTAAGCCTTTTTAATATAATAGCAATAGTATTAAAAACAACAAGAATAAGCATTTCATAGCTTACTATGCCCAAGGGACTCTTCTGACCCTTTGTATACTCATTTATTAAAATTTTCACAGCAACTCTCTGAGAGTTGCTGTTATCCTCATTTTACAGAGAAGGAAATCGAGACACAAAGAGGTTATGCAACTTTCCTAGGGCACACAGCTAGAAAGTAGCAAAGCTGGGATTCAAACCTTGGCATTCTTATTCCAGAGTCTTCTAAACCATCACATTATCTTGCATCCATGCCTTCAGCTCAGAAGGCACAAAGGACTAGTGGCAGGAGGGTTTTTGGAAATGGAGGGGCAGATTTAGATTTAGTTTGACTTAGTTGAAGGAAAAAACAGGATAACAATCAGAATTGCTTAGAAGCAGAGTTTCCTTCCTCTGTTATTTTACTGCAGATGGTCAAGTAGATTATTGTAAAAGGAATCCCCGAAGTGGCTGGAGATTAGACCAGATGACAATAAGGTCCCTACTGGTTTTGAAATGCTGATTTGAGAACATAATTATTTTTTTCATCCTCGTCCCTCCAACCCCCACCCACCTTTTGACATTTTCTATAATAAAGATCCATTGTGAAATGTAGTTTTCCCACTAACTTGCCCGATTTTATTAGTTAGGAACTCTGACATACTGGTGTGGTAGGCCAGGTCCCCACCCCTTTATAAGGAGCCTCTGCTGTGCTTCCCATAAAGAGATGGAATCTATTCTCTCTTCCTCCTTGAATCTGGGTTGGCCTTTTGACTTGTTTTGACCACTAAAATGTTATGTGGATTCTGGAGCCTGGTCCTGAACCGACCTTGCGCCTCTTGCCTCTGTTCTTTTGAAGTCCTGAATCCAGCCTGCTGGAGGGTGCGTGCCCACATAGAGGACAAGCAAGGTACCTAGCTGACAGTGGCCCAAATGTCAGACATGTGTGGGAGGCCATCTGGGTCCCTCCAGCCTCCTTCGAGCCATGTGGTGACTTAAACATTAGACATATGCCTGATGCCAGGTGAGATCAGCAGAAGAACCATCCAGATTGCCATCCCTTGGCAATCATGAGAAAGTAATAGATCTTTATTGTTTTAAGCCACTTTGTGTTGGGGTGGCTTCCTGTGCAGTGATACATAACTGATACATGACTTTTGGGTGCAAATAACGGTATGTGTTCTAAAATATTCAACATTTTGCCCAGTTCTGCAGACCTCCTCCGTTCTATCTAATCATTCCTCTGTGTTGGTGAAGCCTTTCTGGGTTTGGAGAAGTGTTTCCCTTTAGTATGTGTGGGTAGAAGAATAAGACTCTTTATCCGTATAAAACTCTTAACAGGGTTTGGAAAAAATGGATGTTAGAGGACACGATGAGTCTAGACTTGGATTTTCTGGCAAGAGTCATCATGTAATTTATATTCTGTGAAATAGGTTTCTGTTTTATTACATTGGACCCTGGAAAAGAGCAGACGTCTCATAGCAGCGTTTTCAAATGTGATAGAATATTGCCCTACTATTTCATTTCCTCCAAAGCCGCTGTCATTTCAGGAGGCATGTGCGCCTTTGCTTTTATTACTTTGTGGTTTCCAGCATGCTCATTTGTTCCTAAATTTAGAACTACTGTTTCAATTTTACTCAGCCCTTATCTCTGTGTAATTGCTGACTTTTCCCTCTTATATCCGAGCTAAGTTGGTTTGGTTTAGTTTGTCTTCTTCAGTAAATCTTTTAAGGAAGGTATGAGTTAGATGTTTCATCCGTATTTTGATTACATCTAGTTGATTTTCAAATGTTCTTTGCTTCTAAATTATATATCACTTAAGGAATTCTTTTGCATTTATGTAGCTTATATTACCTTGTAGCTTTCCTGATGGATTGACTTCACCATAGAGGTGGGAAAAAGATGAACCTGGTGCATCTGTATGAATAGGGAGAGGGCTGAGGGATGGCTCTGGAGTTAGACTTGGTGCATATGAATCTGAGCTCTGCCGCTTATGAGCTGTGTGATTATGGGGCAGATACCTTGACCTTTCTGGGCCTTGGTTTTCTGTTTTGTTAAATGAAGATACCAGAATGATCAACCTCTAGGAGTTGTTATGAAGATTAAATGAGATAATACTTGTAAAGTACTTTCTCAGGATAGGTAATCGGTCAACAGTCCTGAACAGTACAGAAGTTACTAAACTGTAAGAAAACCCAGTATGAGGGAAATTTCAGGTTAGGACACTGAGCAACAGTTGGTAGAAGTGACACTGCTGTCAGGAGGTTCGTTGGCTTAAAGCTGCTTCCACTGCGTCCACGTCCTGGTGGATTGTGGGTATGTGGTGACAGCCCAAGTAGTGATAGGTACCAAGATTGAGGATCAGAAACAATTTCAAATGGAAATGTTGGAATCCCTTTGTCGCATGCATCAAAAATTAAGTTGAAGAACTTTTGAAATGATAATGGAGTTTGCTGGGGAGAAAGCATCTTACAGAAGTTAGGTTTATGCAAATTTTGGGCTTTGGCACAGTGAGCTATATTTTTCTGCCAAAACTGGGGAACAGGACTTCCGCCTGTAGAGAGTGGGAGTTGGGAACCTGGGCCCTGGTTTTTCCCCATAGCTGGCTTCTCCGTGTGCTTGGGTAGATTGCTCCTTTTCCCTGAGCAGTCTTCTGGTTCCTGAAAGGGAGCTAACAGCCCTCCTGGTGAGGCTCAGAGTAGATGACATCTTGGAAAGTGGGTGGAGTGTTAAAGTACAAGGTACATGGAAGTCACTTCAGTACAGAAAAAGCTCTGTAAGCTAATGAATTCTTGCCATTTTATGCCTTAGATTTTATTTTGTGGGCCTCTTGAGTTCTGTAGTCCTCAAATAAATACTTTTTTGAAATATCCTGCTTGGGATATTTCAAAATACATATTTCATACATCCAATATGGAGGCAAAGTTCCCTGTTACTCCAATCTGACTTCGATCCCAGGGAAATCTCTGCTACGATTTCCTTCCAACATCCAATATGAAACTGCATTTTCACTTTGTCTTCACCTGCTTCGAATTTCTCACTCTTGTCAATAATATTTAGCTTTGAGATACTGTATTCTTGCTGCTTTGGAGTTGCTGTTTTTTGTTCTTTACCTCACCCCACCTTGTTTTTTTGTTTTGTTTTGTTTTGAAATAATCCTACTGCCTCCTGGACTAGTTTGTTGCAGGTATAACTTAAATTTTCCTCATTGGTTTTGCTTGGTTCTAACACTGTCTCTCCACTTCCTACCGAGGGCCTGAATTGCCAACCTCTCTGCCTCTAGACTCTACCACAGTGTTAAAAGGCTTCTTCCTGATGCTTCACTCAAATAGTTACATGCACTGGCTCACAAACCTGAGGTTTATTCAGGAAATCAGATCCAAACTTGTCGTCATAGATGTTCAAGAGCCTCTGCCACTTGGCTCCTACTATCCCTTCACCTACCCTGTCCACATTGTCTCTTCTTCACAGCCCTGACCAGCATTCCCACTGAGCTGGAAGTGTTCTCAGACACATCTCTTCTGACACCCAGCAACCTTCCTCAACCCTCACATTCAGTGGTGCAACCTCATTGATGTAGATTGGCCAGGTAGACTCTTCCTTACAAATAGGCTGTGTTGATGTAGGTTGACTGTTTCCTATAGAAATATGTTATAAAAGGTGATGAGTTTCTAGGCTGTCTCACCGATGCCCACTTAGCTGATTTTGTTTCTGCAGGGCTGAGTCTACGCATGAAAAACAGAAACAAAGCATTACTTACACATTTGAGTAAGGACCGCTTTGATTTCATCACGATAGCTTGTGCCTCAAAAAGAGCTTGCTTGTTTAAAGAATGAGAGATAGAAACTTGAGAATATCCTGAGAGAGTTTTTGGGAACCTGTATGGGTTTGGGCATTTTTTAAAAGTTCTAGCTATATTCCCAAATGTACAACTTTCCTTTTCTTGGATACTGTCATGTCATTAAACCCTTTGAAACGTATCTACTCAGATTTGCTTCCCGAGTGCACAGCTGAAGGCACAGAGGAAAGAAAACACCCAAGGGGAGGAATTTTTGGAGATAAGTGGGCAAGAGTTGAAAAGAGAGGTGTAAGGGGAAAAAAGTCTGTTGAAAAGACATGTGGGTGTCTGGGTGGTGGTGTTGTTTTGAGGTGGCATTCCTGGAACTAGGAGTGATGAACTGAGGAAAGTGAGAGCACTGCATGTGATTCATTTGGGGATAAGAAGACAGGTGGCGAGGAAGAGAGGCCAGGCTGAAAGCCTGTTTGCTTGGGTTGGGTGTGGGGAGAGGAAGAGGAGTGAGACATTAGGGAGAGCTCTGGGGGTGCCCATTTGCTGCAGGTAAGATGGCCACCTCCCGCAGAAGATCAGTTAGATTTCATCAATTCAGGAAGAAAATCAGGGCTCCGGCTCAGTAAGCTCCTCATGAATTAAGTTCACTCCCTGGTGCTACCAACAGATTGCAGTTAATATTTATTGAGTGCTTACTCTGTGCCAGGCCCTGGATAAGCATTTTACATTTCATCCATTCATCAACCCTATGAGGAAGGTTGTGACCCACCCAAGTTCCTCAGCCAGGAAATGGCAGACCTGGGACTCCGCCCAGGTCTGCTCAATGCAGATTTCACCACCATACTGTCAGGCGGAGGCTATTGTGTTCAACACCCAAATTTTAAATGTGAGGACAGAGCCCTGCTGTGTTGTTGCTCGTTACTGTGTATCTTTGTGTATCTGTAAAACATATACAATATAACTAAGAGCTGCATCAATAAAGGAAATGTTATAACTGAGTTTTCTAGTTCCCTGACAGTCCAATCATTATTACCGAGGAATTGCCCTAGAAGAGAGTGTCCTTGGAAAGCTTCTAATGAGCAAGGCTTCTAGAGCTTTCTTTTAGTCTCCAAGATTATGTTCAAATTTCAGTAGCATTTTTAGGGGTTCAGCTCTTTCCCAATCACAGATTCTTACTGAAGTGAGAAGGTCACCCAATATAAAAGCCACCTCCTTTGAAAGGAGAGATATTTCAAAACCCAGAGGTTAAAGTTAACTTCTCACTAATGGGAAAACTATCACATTTCTCTACAAAGTTCCAGAAAGAAATTTTAAGATATTCTAAGGCAATGCCAGGTATTTTAAAAATAAAGTGATTAGAAATGTGTGAAGCTAGAAATGTTTGTGAAAAGTAGTTAGGGGAACCTGAGAAGGCATTGTTGAAGAACCAGGAATTAGAGAGCTAGGGATTGAAAGCATGGCTGTCTGCTTTTGGATCTCAGGTTGTAGGAAGAATCCAGAGCAAACTGACTGTTAGTGCTCTCTGGTTGGAGGACCACTGACTTCTGACCTCATATTTCATGAAATCTGAATTTTATATCCCTTCCTGTTCTATGTCCCTTTAGCCTGAAGAAAGGAGTTTGTGCATGGCAGATTCTGGGCCAGTGTCTCCTTGAACTGGCATTGGTGAGTCTGGCTATGGCTGGGGAAAGGGGTGAGGGCCTGCTGGTCCCAAAAATTGGATTTGCACACTGGCTCAGTTATTTCTGACTGCGTGACCTCATGTGTTTCACATTCGTCATCTGTAAAATGCCTACTTCCCTTGCCCCACCTACTTCACTGGGCTGTTGTGAAAATAAAATGAGATAATGTGTAAATTCTGATTTTTGGCATTCCTGTCACACATTAGAAGTGCTTGCTTGGGGCTTCAGATTTTTCTTTTCAATTTCACGTCCACATTGAGATATCTGAGAGGTTTAAATAAATCAAGGAGGGCTGTAAAAAAGGGATACATTTAGTTAACTCTTTGTTACTTGGGCACTGACCAGTTTGCAGAGTTTTAGGACCTAACCATCCTTTACCTGCTCTCTTACTTAGAATGTCGATTTGGTTGCCATAACAGAGAGATCTAGACTAGCAGAGGCTTAAATAAGCTAGAAGTGCATTTCTCGTTCATGTAATAGACCAGATGGAAGTGAGCCAGGGCAGTTCTGGAGGTGAGGTGGTGCTGAGAGACTAAGGTGCCTCTGTCATGTTTTTCCACTGGCTTTTGGTGCAGGGTGGCTGTTCCAGCTCTGCCCAGCAGGAAGGAGATGACCACAGCTTCACAGCCAAAATCAAATGTCTACGCTTGGCTACACTATACAGTTGAGCTCAGCATCCATGTGTTCAGATAAAAATTCAATTACTGTGTAAGAAGGGAGACTGAATATCGCCGGGTGAGGAGCTAGCAGTGTCTGCCACAGTTGCCTGGGGTTATATCATGAGCTTCCCTTGCCGAAGTGCACACAAGATGGAAGACAGAGTAGTTTTCATTAATCCGTTCTTATGAACAACTACGGGATGGCATTTGAAGGGGCAGTGAAGTTGAACCTCAACAAGGAGGTTGAGGCTGATGGCTTAGAAGAGGTTGAAGATGATTTGTGCTTTTCTTTTGTTCATACTTTTGAAGCCATTTTTTATTCATGGAGTAACTCATAGTCCCTTCTTCCTCTATCACATGCTCTGTGCTACATTCTGGGGACCCAGAGGTCATGGTCCCTGCTCCCTGAAGGTCCCCTCCATTGGGGCAGACAGGTGTGTCCGGCAATGAGGACAGAATTATCTGGTGTACACTGTGATGGGAAGCAGGTAGGGGGCTGTAGGATCCCAGAGGGAAAGACTGCTCGCCCTAGGCAGGCAGACAGGCAGGCAGAGTGTGTGTGTGTGTGTGTGTGTGTGTGTGTGTGTGTGTGTGTGTGTAAGGTAACTGGCAGGAGGAGGTTTCACTGGGGTTATATGTGTATCACCTTGACTAGTGATGAGTCCTTGAGAGAGCAAGGTCACTGACTGGTGATAAGTTGCTGTTCTGTGGTGTTATGTTCATGGCTTAATGTTTTCATTTCTGTTTCTCTTCCTAGAAACTCTCAACTTGCACATCGGGACCTTTTGTCACAAGAACAATGCTGGCCCGGTGGGAGCTGTCTTTTTACCTGATTGCTTCACTAGGCTTCCACTTCTATTCTTTCTATGAAGTTTATAAAGTCTCCAGAGGTGAGTCTCACGGTTTCTGAATTTGTGTCCCAAAATCAAGGTGGGAGGGAGTGCTCGGAGGCAGAAGATTCAGGAAGCTGACCTCATGGGCTTGGGATGACTTGGGCACCGCTTTGCTTTGTCCTCATCATGGGCAGTTTGAATCAGTGGCCTGAGTCAGTGGAGTTTTCCACTCCGATCCTGGGTCTTTCAAGTGACCCTGTGGCTATTCTTCTGTAATAGGAGATATGATTCAATGGCTATGGAAGGCCGTGGAGGGGATTTGCATTCCAAATTTGTAGGAACCTCTTATATTTCTCTCTCACCATCACCCCTCACAGAGAGGTGGAGGCAGCTCATGACGTTGGAGGCCCAGACCCCTTCCATCTTCTTGTCCTGCTATCTTTAGTGCTTTTGTGTGTATTCTGAAGAGGAATTGTCACCAAGTCCACATTTCTGCCCCTAGGAAGGGGTTGGGAACCTTTCTTTCCTTTAAGGGCAGCTTGGCTAGTTACCTGTGTCACTTCTCACACCGAGTTGGCCAGCACTGAGCTCTGTGGCCATGGAAAATACAGTCTTTTGCTTGGTGGCCATGTGCTATTTAAAACATCCCATGCTGTGGAAAAATGGAGGAAATGAGTGATCAGGTCCACAATCAGTTTCCTAGAGTGATGGTGAGCCTTGCTTTAAGGAAGACCAGGAGCCAGCCACACGGAGGAGGGGCCAGAGGTCCTGTGGATAGAGATGAGTGTGCAGGCAAGGGAACAAGCATGTGCAGGACCACTGGGGTGTGAAAAACAGCATGATCTGGGAACCACAGACTACTCGGTAGGGCTGGCATGTGGAGTAGCAAGATTGAAGCTCAGATCAAAAAGCTGGGAGAGATGGTGAAAGACCTTATATATTCGGCTGAGGAGTCTGGACTCTATCTCAAAGGCAGGGGAGGCTGTGGAAGTAGCTGTGGGCAACGCCAAAGGTAGGTTTCGGGGAGCACAGCTGAGCGTGCTCTGCCCTCCGCATCTATCTTAGGATCACTGGGACTGACTGGGATAGGTATCACCATGACTGACTTTTCTCCCATTCTACGTATGTCCCTCTCAAAGCCATGGGCTTGGTTGCAGTCACTGACCATCTAAAATAGATGAGGACTGTTGTTGGGTCAAAGTTTTTCCAGTAGCTGCATTTCTCTGCTGGAGCCTCCAAGTTCCCAGGGCCCATGTATTAATATTAGGTTGATGCACATGTAATTGCGGTTTTTGCATTGTTGAAATTTGCCTTTGATATTGGAATACATTTTTAAATAAATGTGGTTATGTTATATATCATTTTAATGTGCATTTCTCACTTTATGTTTTTTTGCTAATGACTTATTACTTGCTATTTATTTTATATGTATTTTAGACTATGGAAATAATGTTAGACTAAAAGCAAATTTGAGCGATTTTCTTACTCAAGTTCAAAATGGGTCGTCAAGCAGCGGAGACTACTCACAACATCAGCAATGCAGTTGGACTAGAAGCTGCTAACGAATGTACAGTGCAGTGGTGGTTCAAGAAGTTTTGCAAAGGAGACCATCCTTTAGTCTCCTTTGCATTCTGATGGCCGGCCATTGGAAGTTGACGATGACCAATTGAGAGCAATCATCGAAGCTGAGCCTCTTACAACTTCTAGAGAAGTTGTCAAAGAACTCATCGTCAAACCATTCTTTGGTCGTTTGGCATTTGAAGCAAATTGGAAAGGTGAAAAAGCTCGATAAGTGGGTGCTTCATGAGCTGACTGCAAATAAAAAAAAATTGTCGTCTTTATTCTACACAAAAACAATGAACCATTTTTCAATCAAATAATTGTGATGTGTGATGAAAAGTGGATTCTATAACAGCAACTGGCGATGACCAGCTCAGTGGTTGGAACCAGGAGAAGCTCCAAAGCACTTCCCAAAGCCAAACTTGCACCAAAAAAAGGTCATGGTTACTGTTTGGTGGTCTGCTGCCGGTCTGATCCACTACAGCTTTCTGAATCCTAGCAAAACCATCACATCTGAGATGTATGCTCAGCAAATCAATGAGATGCACTGAAAACTGCAATGCCTGCAGCCAACATTGGTCAACAGAAAGGGCCCAATTCTTCTCCACGACAATGCCCAACCACACATTGCACAACCAATGATTCAAAAGTTGGGCCGGCTGAGTGGCGCGGTGGTTGGGCGCTGGCTTGGGAGGCTGGCGGCCCCGGTTCGGGCCCCACTTATGAGGGCCAGTGACACTGCCCTCAAAAAAAAAAAATGATTCAATTTGGGCAGCTGAGTGGCGCGGTGGTTAAGCGCTGGGTTGGGAAGCCAACGGCCCCAGTTCGGTCCCACATATGAGGGCCAGTGACACCGCCCTCAAAAAAAAAAAAAACGGTGAACAAATTGGGCTACAAGGTTTTGCCTCATCCACCATATTCAGCTGGCCTCTCGCCAACGGACTACCAACTTCTTCAAGCATCTCCACAACATTTTTCAGGGAAAAGACTTCCTCAATGAGCAGGATGCAGAAAATGCTGTCCAAGAGTTCGTCAAATCCCAGAACATGGATTTTTACTCTACAGGAATAAACAACGTATTTCTCATTGGCAAAAATGTGTTGATTGTAATGATTTTTATTTTGATTAATAAAGATGTGTTTGAGCCTAGTTATAATGATTTAAAATTTACCATCTGAAACCACATTTACGTTTGTACCAACTAGTAGAAGGAGTTGACCTGCTCTACGTCAGGCACTGTATTAGGTACTTTATGTACTTGTCTCTTCAGTCTCTGGAACAGTCCTATGAGATGGAATAGTACTTAGAAGATAGGTTTGACTGCAGAAACACAGCCTCCAAAATAACTGTCATCTAGAGCTGGTGTGGTGTCTACCTAGACAGCATCAGAGGCCTGGCTCCTTTTACCGTGTTCCTCTGACATCCTCAGCAGATGGTTATGTGAGGGGGCTTCTTATGTGAGGGGGCTTCTTCAGAGCATGATCTGAAAGGTGCTTCTCATATCTGTTCACATACTGTTCGCTAGAAGCTAGTTCTGTAGTCACATCGACTGAGGGAAGCTGGTTAATGTAATCTTTGGTTGGCAGGCCACTTATCCAGCTAAACTCAAGCTTTCTATTATAGACGAAGAAAGAGAGAATGGATATTAGTAGTTAGTTCTTTTCAGAAATGGGTGTCTTAGTTATCCATTGCTGCTTAACAAACCACCCTGAAGTTTTGCCATTTAAAATAACCACCACTATTTGGGATAGAGGTAACCACCATTTGTTATCTCTACTATTCTGTGAGGTGTTTTTTTTTCCCCCTTTTACATAGACAAAGTTTTTTAGAACAGTTTTAGGTTCACAGCAAAATTGAGCAGAAAATACAGTTTCCATATACTTCCTGTCCCCCCTACCCTCCTTGCCATTTCCTTCACTGTCAACATCCCACAACTGAGCAGGACGTTTGTTACAGTTGATGCACCTATACTGACACATCATTATTACTCAAAGTCCATAGTGTGGTTCAGTCTACGGGTTTTGAGAAATTTATAATGACATATATCCATCATTGTATGGTATCATACAGAGTATTTTCACTGCCCTAAAAATCCTTCATGCTCTGCCTATCCATCTCTCCCACCCCCCAAACCACTGACCTTTTTACTATCTGCATAGTTTTACCTTTTCTAGAATGTCATGTAATTGGAATCATACAGTAACCTTTTCAGATTGACTTCTTTTGCTTAATATGCATTTAAGATTTCTCCATGTTTTTTCTTGGCTTTATAGCTCATTTCTTTTTAGTGATGAGTAATATTCCATTGTCTGATGTACTGCAGTTTATTTATGCATATGCCTACTGAAGAATGTTTTGCTTGTCTCCAAGTTTTGGCAATTATGAATAAAGATGCTATAAACATCTGTGTGCAGGATAAGTTTTCAATGTCATTGGGTAAATACCAAGGAGCAATGGCTGGATTGCATGGTAAGCGTATGTTTATTTTTATAAGCTGCCCAGTGTCTTCAAAGTGACTGCACCATTTTGCATTCCCACCAGCAATGAATGAGTTCCTGTTCCACATCCTTGTCAGCATTTGGTGGTGTCACTGTTCTGGATTTTGGCCATTCTTATAGGTGTGTAGTGGCACCTCACTATTGTTTTAATTTGCATTTCCCTGATGACATATGCTTATTTGCCATGTGTGTATCATCTTTGGTCTTTTGCCCATGTTTTAATTGGGTTGTTCATTTTCTTATTCTTGAGTTTTAATAGTTTTTTTGTATATTTTGGATAATAGTCCTTTATCAGATACGTCTTTTGCAGATATTTTTCTCTTAATCTGTGGCTTGTCTTCTCATTTTTTGACAGTGTCTTTTATATAGAGCAGAAATTTTAAATTTTTGTTAAGTCCAGCATATCAATTCTTTCTTTCATGGATTGTGCCTTTAATGTTGTATCTAAGAAGTCATTGTGATAACCAAAGTTCGTCTAGAGTTTCTCCTATGTTATTTTCTAGGAGTGCCATGGTGTTGCACTTTATGTTTAGAGCTATGAAATCCAATTTGAGTTAATTTTTCTGAAGGGTATAAAGTCTCTGTCTGGATTTATTTTTTGGCATGTGGATGTCCAGTTGTTCCAGCATCCTTTGAAAAGACTATCTTTTCTCCATTGTATTACTTTTGCTTCTGTGTCAAAAGTCAGTTGATTTTATTTATGTGAGTCTATTGCTGGGATATGTGTTCTGATTCATGGATCTTTTCATCGGTTCTTTCACCAATACCACACTCTCGAGTACTGAGGCTTTATAGTAAGTCTCGAAGTTAGGTGGTGTTAATCCTCTGACTTTGTCCTTCTTTTTCAATATTGTGTTGGCTAGTCTTGATCTTTTGCCTCTCCATATAAACTTTAAAATCAGATTCTTGATATCTACAAGATAACTTGCAGGGATTTTGTTTGGGATTGCATTGAATCTATAGATCAAGTTGGGAGGAACTGACAACTTAACAATATTGAGTCTTCCTATCCATGAACATGGAATATATCACATATTATTTAGTTCTTCTTTGATCTCTTTCATCAGAGTTTTCTAGTTTTCCTCATATATAACTTGTACATATTTGTTAGATTTATACCTAAGTATTTTATTTTTGGAGGTGCTAATGTAAATAGTATTGTGTTTTTAATTTCAAATTCTACTTGTTCATTGCTGACACATAGGGAAGCAATTGACTTTTGTATATTAATCTTGTATCATACAACCTTGCTATAAAACTCCTTATTAGTTTCAGTTTTTTGGTCAATTCATTGGATTTTCTACATATATAACCGTGTGATCAGCATACAAATACAGTTTATTTCTTCTGTTACCATACCATTTTTGACCTCCTACATACCATTTATTTCATTTTCTTGTCTTATTGCCTTAGCTGGGACTTGCAGCATGATATTGAGGAGTAGGGAGAGGAGACAGCCTTTCTTTTTTCCTGATCTTAGTGAGAAAGCCTCTCGTTTCTCACCATTAAGTATAATGTTAGCTGTAGCGTTTCGTAGATGCTCTTTATCCAGTTGAGGAAGTCCCTCTCTATTTCTAATTTACTGAGAGTTTTAATCATAAATGCATGTTGCGTTTTGTCAACTGGTTTTTAAACATCTACTGATATGATCATATGATTTTTCTTTCTTAGCCTGTTGATGTGATGGATTTTACTAATTGATTTTCATGTTTGGCAAGACTTGGTTTTTAATAAACCTGGACTCGACACAGCTGGGCAGTTCTTATGCTTCATGTGTTGTTACCTGGGGCTGCCATCATCTGGTGGCTCAGCTGGGCTGAACTGCCCAAGATGGTGCCCTCACATGGCTGGTTGTCAGCCAAGAGTTCAGCTAGGAGTGCCAACTGGAGGGCTGTGGTTCTCTCTAAGTAGCTATTCACATGGCATATATTTCTCATAAGAGGGCAGGTGGGTTCCTAGAGGAGGTGTTGCAAGTGCACAAAAGCAGAAGCTTCAGATCTCTTGTAAGTCCAATCTGGGAATTTGTATAGGTCACTTCTGCCTCATATATTGGTTTAAGCAAATCACAGAGCCAGTCCAGATTCAAGGAGAGAAAAGACTATACCCCTTTATGGTTGGAGTAGAATGTACGTACAGAGAGAGAAGGAATTGATGGTGGCCATCTTTGGTGTCTCTCTACCACAGGGGGTGTTGTACTTGACCCAGGGGAGAATCCTGAGGCTGAATGATATAACTTGTCCAAGGTCACACATCTATTAAGTAATGGAACTGGGTTTAAATTCAGGTCTGTCCAACTCTAGACCCAATATTTTGTTCTATTCTGACACTCATATTTATTGATAATTTAGTTTCCCAAAGCACCTTACTTTAAAGAGGAAGTTCTTTTGTCTATTCTACTATTAAACTTTATTCCCACTGAAATACAGTTTTTCTTTTTTGTGTCATGGTAGCTGCTGGGATGTGGGCAGGAGATCCTTCTGTGGCTAGGACACAACTTTTCTATGTCTCAAATAATCCAGAGGCTGTCACCCCGTTTGCCATATTACTGATCATTCCCTAACCTGAAGCTTCTTTATCTTCCATGCTTTTCTTTTTAATGTCAGCGGCCACTCCCGAGAAAAGTCTTCTTCCTTTAATGTTTTTGCCAGTTCAGCTCATGGAAGCCTGATCCCCCTGCTTTGCCAAAGGACGTGTTTAACTGGTGCAATGAGTCTTGGCTCCATGTCTTACTTTCTAATTCAGGAAAAAGTGTTACTTACCCACATTATGGAAGTAGGTCACTGGAAAAACTGTCTCCTCTGTGAACTTTTTTGGGGCATTTGTATCTGGAGCAAATATAGGGCCTACAACATACTAGAGGTTCAACATGTGTTAGTTAAGTGAAATGCTACTGGTTGGCATTTCCTCGCCTACTTTCCTTGGCACAGAGCAAGCCTCTTGTTCACTGCTCTCTCCCATCTGCAGTAGCAGGGTTGTCAGGCCATGAGGGACAGTGGACTGATTTTAACAGCCTTAGTCACATGGAATATTTTGGTAAATCCACAGCAGGAACTGAACAGAACATCCCTTCTTGGATTAAGAAGCCCAAATTGGTGGTTACAAAATAATCATGGGATGTAAAGTACAGCTACGGAATATAGCCAATGACACTGTCATAACTGTGCAGAGTGCCAGGTGGGGACAGGATTTATCGGTGGGGATAATGTCATAAATTATATAAATGTCTAACCACTATGCTGTACATCTGAAACTAATATAAAATAATATTGAATGCCAACTGTAATTGACAAAGAAAACAAAAGAACACCCTTCTTTCTCCCAACTCTACCAAGCATAGAGCGTCTCAAAGGCATATGGAAATACTTGGGGTGGTGGTGGTGTTGCTATGCCTGGTGACCTCTGCCCCCCTTGCTCTGTGGTATATGGCTAATCCAGACCTATTGCATTAAGTTTGTGCCTGATGGCTTAGCAGAGGTAGAAACGCTTGTATGTCTCTGTTTACACTTAACACAAGAAAAGATATGCTATGCCATGTGGTAACCTTGAAAGAATGAATGCGTCTGCCTCAAAGAGGGCCATGTATTTTTGTATTCCTATCAGTTTCATGCAATTCTTGGAATGAAAACAGGTGAGTTCTCATCAGTGAAAACCACTGGTCGGTCATAGGAAGTCACCTGGAAAAGCATCTGTGAAACTACTGTTTTAATTTACTACCAGTTGGTTTATATTCAGATTTTTTATTTCTTATGCCTATTTTGACATTGGTAATTTTTGAGGGATCTATGCATTTTATGTAGGTTTTCAATTTGATTAGTATATTGTGGTTCATAATACTGTCATTTACATTTTTTTTTTGTTTCTTTAGTTTGCTTTTCTCTCTTATTGTATATTTTATTTACATTTTCTCCTTTACTCCCACCTTAACTTCTTCCCTTGTTCGTCTTTCCACATCTCCCTCCCTCCCGACTATGTTTTTTTCTTTTAAGTGGCCAGTGATTTTATGAATCTTTCTAGTTTTTGGCTTTGTTGGATTTCTAAATTGTTTCTTTTTATTCTCCAATTCATTGATTTCTGCCTTGTCTAATTATTCCCTTCCTTATTGCTTCTTTGAGCTTGCTCTGGTCCTTTTTGTTTCAACTTCATGAGTTGAATGCTTAGCTTGTTTATTTTGTAAGGAATTTATTTGTATTGTTGTGTTGTAGCTGATTGTTTTTCTCAGAACGATTTCCAGAGAGGATTTATAGAGTCAAATCACATGAATGTTTTGAAAGGTTCTTGATAGATGTATCCAGGCTGTTCTTCAGGAGGCTGTACCAGTGAATGCTTCTTCTATTGGACAGTGTCTATCTTATTATAGTCTCAGTAAGTTGAGCCTTTATTCTTTAATACATCTCACGTGTATTTAGTATATGATATGAGGTGAAGAGTTAAATGATTTTTTTTTCCAAATTGATAACCAAACACAATTTATTGAATCTTTCTTTTCATGTTGAATTATGATGCAATCTCGATTATATACTAAATTCTTACATATACTCCAGTCTGTTTGGGGAGCTGACTTTTCTGTTTCTTTGATGACTCAACCTACTCTTACTGCTTTAATTATTTTTGCTTTATAATATGTTTGAGTATCTGGTGGAATACGTTACCACCAGATTTGTTCTTTATTCATTGTTCTTTATTTCTGTACTTTTCTTAGACATTCTTACTGGTTTATTCTTCCAGATACATATGTGAAATTAAAAAAAAAATTCATTAGGGTTGTAATTGGAATGACAACAAATCTAAAAATTAATTTGTAAGGGCCGGCCGAGTGGCGTGGTGGTTAAGCGCTGGCTTGGGAAGCCAGCGGCCCCGATTCGGTCCCACATATGAGGGCCAGTGACACTGCCCTCAAAAAAAAAAAAAATCACTATCTAAAAATTAATTTGTAAATAATTAACATTCTTATAATATTGTATCTTTCCATTTAGGAATATGATAGTTTTTCCTTTATTTATACAAGGTCTTCTGTGACTTCTCGTAATAAAGGTTCATAGTCTTCTTCATAATCAGCTGTATTAACATTCCTATTAAGATTATTTCTTAAGGCCTTTTTTTTCTTTTATGATTGGGATATTTCCAATTATATTTTCTATAATTTCTAGCTGGTATATCTTCCAGGGTTATTGATATATTTAGGTTTTCTTCTTAAGTTAGTTGGAGCAATTTATGTTATTCCACTTCATTGAAACTTTCAAATGTATTAACATACAGTTGCATATCATATTATTAAAATATTTTGAATCCCACGTATCTCATTTCTCCTGTTTGAGGGAATTTACTGAAGGTTTTGTGTATTTAGTTGGTTAATTCTCTTTTTCAAAGAAAAAGCTCTTGGATTTATTTATAGATTCTACCATTTTTGAATTTTCTGTGAAGATTACTTTCTAATGAAGAGCAGCTACTCTAGATCCTTCTGGTTTCCTAGAGCCCTGGTTCACCTTTTTTTATTCAGCAGCTATCTTCCTGAACAGTTCCATATTAGTGATATTTTATAAATGGAACTATGCTTTCCATTGATTTGCATTTCATTTCACTAGCACTTTAGTTTCATTACTTTAATTTTCAGTGATCAGTAGTTAATATTTCTCTGTGACACCACGGACCCCTGATATTTAAGTAAGTATGGAACAAATTATTGTTTTGAATTGCTATCTCCAATTTCTTTGTTTTTATATATTGGGTGTTCTTAAAGTGAGATACAACTATATTCGAGTCTATTTTCCTTCTACCTTCTGTTTATTCTTATACACACCTGTTCTTATCACATCACCAATCTCAGTTAATGAGGAAAGATTATAGCTGCTCATTTATAGATTAATTCTTTTACAGTGTTCATGCAACACACTAACCTCTCATGGGGAGAGGCTTTGTTAATCAGGAGGTAATTTTGCCTATTTGCTTTTGTGATTTGGCTGCAATATGGCCAGTAACTCTGGAGGTCCCTGATTTCCCCACCAATGCCACAGGTCCCGCCCTTGAGTAGGTAACCTTGCCCTGGGAACCAGGTGAGCTGGCTGACTGTGGATGGGGCCACCAGGGCCCCTTCAGTTTACACATCCTTGTGAAAGGAACCACATGCGTAGCCCATGTAAGCCAAGGACTGGATAGCCTTTCTTGACGGCCAGCATTAGCAGTGGGTATTGTGGCACAGCTAAGGCTCCAGGTTTTCTGTGTGGCAGTACTTTGTGTTATATTTCATCCTTGTTTCCCTTGTTATCTGTGGCCAGGGTCATAGGACGCAGCAGATCTCTGCCTTCTTACCTGTGGCCAGGGTCATAGGACACAGCAGCTCGCTGCCTTCTTACCTGTGGCCAGGGTCATAGGACACAGCAGCTCCCTGCCTTCCTTCTAGGATTCCAAGTCTCTGGGCCACTCCTTTCTCAGGCTTGCACTGGTGTTTTGCTCCTGTGTTGACACTAGTCCTTAAGGGAGGGGAGTGTTGGCTTCCAGAATCTACTTTCTTAATGCTTTTAGCAACCCTCTCACAGTGACGTGGACCGGGCCTGGGCTGGAGGGCGTTGGAAGGCCACCCTAGAGTGAGACTCCACAGCCCCTCGCTCCCTGCTCCCACTGCCAGTGCTCCATGTTGGATCAAACACAAAGAACATGTACAAAGCTTATGGCTTCCTCTTCTCTGGAACATTTCCATCTCAGTCTGGGGCGTCTACATTTCCTAGGAGCTCTCAGGACTCCCATGCAAATGGCACACCCGGTGGTCTGCCAGAAAGATCCCCAGAGTTCCTTAGGCGACTAACAGATGAGCGGCCTATTAGGGAGATTTGAAGGCCTTTTACGTCCTTTATCGCTTTGCATCCTGTTTACATGGTTTCCTTTTGCTTGGCTGATTGATTTCCAAATCACTTTTTATTCCTTGAGTGGGAACTGGGAGAGAGGAAGGGCCCTCACACCTCCAGAATGTCGTGGAACAACCAGCATGTTACCAGCTTCTTCTATGTGATATTTTATAGGAGTACGTGAGAGTTGCTACCATTACATTTGCTTATCTTTAGAAGCCATCTTTTCTGCTCCCTTTCCCTCCTCTAATTTACTACCACAGTCGGCTAGGCCCACGGGCTTCCTGGGGAAACAAGAACCAGTAGGAGCCGATTAGAATTTTTCAAATGCTTAGCAGCAGTGGGACAGCTGAAGCCGTGATGAGGTTGGTTCTCCCTGGCAGTGGCTTGTATCAGGAGGGCACGTGCATGTGTTATGTCCCTCTCTTAGTAATTATTGCCCTCTAATCACTCCTGCCCCTCCCTCCCCAATTGATTTCCCATCCAAGTGTTGAGGGTGAAAGCGGTAGGTTAGTTGGAGCTTTTAAGTGAATGGTTTGCACTCCAGCCCCTTGGCAGCGATTAAAATGCAAATCTCCTTAGTAGGTAGTGTGGGGTTTGGATAAATCCTTTCGTTGGGTGGTGGTTGGAGAGGGGAGAATCAACAGCTTCTTTAGTAATGAGGGCTCATCTGCAGAAATTGTTTCATTTCTATGCTTTCAGGCACTTTTGTGCAGCACCGAATTTGGGGAAGACAGAACCAGGGCCCCGCGAGTCAGGCCTGTGTAGTGGGGAGAAAATTGCTCAGGCCGAGAAGGCTTCTCTCTTAGCATCCTCTTGCTTGAGTGTACGTGAGTTATGATGAAAATTCGTCTTGCCCAAAGGGCGAGAATGTGGGATGTCTACCAAGAAGGAAGAAGGAGAGGTTCTGACGGTCCTTGCTCTTTCTGCAAGGACCTCCTGCTATGGGTTCTCAGCTTCCATTCTCCAGCGTCAGCCACATTCTGTAGCAGTGCGTTTTCAGCTAACTTAGCAGTCTGAAGACAGTGATTTCCAAAGGGGTTGTGAATGGATTTAAGTTGTAATTTAACATGTATGTCATACAGCATCCGTTGGTGTCAAGAAATCAGACAAGGGTGATTTGTAGAAATTCTCCAAAATGTGAGGGCGAATTTTTGGGCAAGAGCTATGCTGTCCATTACTGTACCCATTAGCCACATGGCTGATGAGCACTGGAAATATGACCACTCCAAATTGCGATGTGCCGCAAGGTAACATGTACCTTGGACTTCGAACAAAGAAGAGTGTAAAATAACTCATTCATCATGAATATTGATTCTATGTTGAAACAGTGTTTTGGTGAGATAAATACAACATACTAAAATTAATTTCGCTTTTTAAAATGTGAAACTTTAAAATTATAAACGTGTGTGAGATAGTATTTCAGTTGGATAGTGCCGGACAGGAATTCTTCGTTGTCTCCTATCTGCAAAGATTCCTTTTCTCCACTAGAGGGCGATGTGCTCCAGCTTCAGGAAGTCTGGTGCTCAGCATTTAAAAACCTTCGCTGCTTCTGAGTACTCTTTATAAAGAAGAAGAAAAGACTCAAGTTTCTGCTTTGTTTTAATTCCGCATAATTCTGATGTTTCTGGAGTTTGCTCTGTGTATGACAGTGAAGTCAAAACTGAAGAGGCAAGAAGCAGAGAGATTCTCCACCCAATTTGTGTTAACGAATTAGGAGGTTCTTGTTACTTTTTTATTGGATTGCAGCAGCTTGCTGTCTGAGGGCTGTTCCCTGGGACTTGAGTCTGTGTACAACACACACACACACACACACACACACACACACACACACACACTTACAATATGGTGAGAGTGCAGCTGTACGGAAATAACCAGGGCCCTGCTGTAGTCACACACCTCCACTGCACCTCCTGGCCCAGCGGACTGCAGTGTGAGTGTGTGGCAAGGCTGTGCCATGCAGTACCCAGGGCCAGTGCTCAGCACCCTTCTCTTTTCGATTGTTTCTGGGCCAGTGTTGCCTTTGGTTTGAGGTTGGGCTGCTGTTTATGTCTCTTGTGTGTGAATCTGCCTCTTGACCCTACCCTAGACAAGCATCCTTTCATGATTAAGTTTTAGTAACACACACTGTGATATTTCTGAGCAGCTCCCTTTTGGTTTTCTCTGGGTTTTGTATGTTGCTTGGTCCAATAAGCACTGGTTTTCCCTGTTCCAGCCTCTGCATGCTATGCCTTTTTGGGCATTGTCAGTCATTCTGCAGGCTTCATCAGTACCTTTACTGAGGACTGCTAAGTCTTCATCTCCAACTTAGGGCACTCGTGAGCTCTATTCATACCCTCCCAACTGCCTACTATATATCACACGGATACCCCAAACTCAACCTCCATATCCTCCTTACTTCCTATATCATGGCACTCATCAGCACTATTGTAGTTTCTTATTATTCGTTCGACTCTCTTATCTAGTGTACAGTAAACCCCAGGAGGGCAAAAGACACATGCCAATCTTATTCTGTTTCGTTCCTACTCTCTCACACAGTGTCTGGTTATGGTATACCCTCAAGAAGTATTTGTATGAAGATTTTGTTATATCTTTTGTTTTAAACCAATTGGATTGTTTACTTAGGAACATACTTATTACCATTATATGATTCCATTTTATAATCTTGTTAGTATTATATCATGTCACGCGGCTGTGATCACTATCACTGTGTGGCATGGTCCATTTAAAAAAATACTTTCAGAGCCGGCCGAGTGGCTCAGATGGTTAAGAGCTCACTCAAGAGTGCGAGCGGAGCTCTGAGCAACAGCAGTTGGATGCCCAGCCTGAGCTGAGCTGCCGCTGAGCTGCCAACAGGTAGCAGGATTGCTCAGCTAAAAAAAAAAAAATACTTTCACTACCTGTACAAGTGGGGTATTTGCACTAATCCCTCCTATGGGTCCCCATATTGGAAGCTTTCTCTCTTGACACCTCTGCTTTTGGGAGCCTTATTACAAGGGGAAGGGGCCATTTCCATCAGTCCCACCATGTATTTCCAAGAACGTAGGTCACAGCAACCTAGAGAGGAAGGTCAAGGAGTGTGACATGTTTCCATGTGGTAGCTCAGTCCACAGGCGGTTTTTCCAGGACATACTCCAACTTCTTTTAGTGTCTCTGCTAGTAAGCCAACCCAATTTTGTTTAGATTTGTGACTAATGAACACTGTTTTTCTTGCCAGAACATGAAGAACAGTTGGACCAAGAGTTTGACCTGGAGGCTGGCACTTTATTTGGAGGATTAAAGAAGGTACAAAGTGGATACATGAAAAAACCTTCTTACTTTCCAAACCTGGTTTCAATGTTTTGCATCACTTTTGTCCTGGTGTTGACTCAGGTATAGTATTCAACGGCAGCTGGGACTGAGTACCTTTCCTGTTGTGAAAGGTGTGAGAGTGCCATGTTGATTAAGGCATTCCCCATGGTCTTTAGCTTCTTGTTCCCTGTTCTCCTCCCAAGACACCAGGAACCTGATTATGGAACCTTATCAGTTCATACAAATTTCACTTTTATAAAGTTCAGGAAGTTTCTGGTCTCTTTTGGGCCTAGCCAGATCTATTCAAATCAAATGTGGCTCCTGATTACTCCCTATAGCAACTGTTGGCAGCTACAGGAACTTCATCTTTCCTGCCTCTAAGTGCCTTGGCTGTCTACACGGCCGCAGAGCATGCTGGAAACTCCCTTCCCCTCTCCTCCCTGGTTCTGTGGTGGCCTTGGGCTGGCTCATTCATCTGTGGCTGCATCTCATTGCGCCTGCTCAGGTAGTAGGCAGGGTGGCCTCTGTTTTGTCACATGCCCTGTGCCATTCTGGATATGACGGTTAGCACCTCTGTTCGTGTAGTATGTTGTGGATAGATACCAGATCCTCCTCTTCCAGATGTGAGATGCCAGACTCCATTTTTCCTCCCACCAGAACCCCCTGAAGCTGGGCTTCTTCTCGTTCTGCCCCTTTCCGTTTTCCAGGACCTCCATTTCAGTAATGGCTTGATTCAGTCCAGCTCCAGCTTATGGTTCAGGGTTCAAGTGAAGGCTGTGTGTTTATTTTTCTAAGCATTCTGATAGATTTAAAAAGCGATATCAAAACATTGCCTTTTACTCTTTTCCCTCTAATGCTGTAGTATGCCAGTCATATTGTGAGTTCAATCAGCTTTGTTGGGCTTGCTTGGGAGATAAAATAATGCTTGTGTTACAAGTTCTATAACAGACACCTGACTCAAATAAAATTTTGGAAGACAACTCATTTGCAAACTGATCTTTTTTGCCTTTGAGAGTTGCAGATTACTTAGAATTGTAGCAAATTTGCTTCAATTTCCATTTTGATTTTCTAGGGTAACCTGCTCTCATTTCTAATGCTGGCTCTGTACAGAGCCTCTGTATTAGACATAAGGCCCATGTTTGTCTGGGGTGGGGAAGAGTTCCTGGCTTTTATTCCTCTACCCAACTGATATTTCCATGGAACTTTGGATGTAAATTGAATTTTCATTCAGTGAATCATTTGTGGTTTTTTATTTAAACAAGCCCTTTTTAGGGTAATTTGTAAGGCTTGTAAGGTAGGTGGTATTGTGCCCACTTCAGAGATGAGGGAATTTGAAATGTAATAGAAGACAGCCCTTGTGAGGATCTGGGATCTACTTCATAGAAATATACCACTACTGGATCTCTTACAACAGAAAGAAATGCTGACATTTTTTTTTTTTTTTTTTAGAGTCACAGTTCAGGCATTTCAGATAATTACTGAATTGTATGCCAGGGGCAAAAACCAACTGAGACTTTTAGCTGAAGAGAAGCAATTGTGAGGCAGTATGAGAAACTAAACAGAGGGTCAGGCCCCAACAAGTTTTGGAGATACCCCAGATTTCCTTGTCAAGGGCAGGCTTAGCCCTACTGTGCGTTGCTCCTTCTAGACAAAAGGGCTTTGTCTCCACTGACTTCCCAGCTCCAGTCACTCCATCAAGTCCAGCTGCTTGACTGCCTGCCAAGGCTCTAGTGCCCTGGGGAGGTGACCCCTTCTAAACATTCTCCATGACAGCTCCCCTTAACAGGGCACAGGTCAAGGGGTGTCAACATTCCAACCAACTTGCCTTCGTAGAAAATGCACAAGGTACAGATACATATCCTCAGAATTCCAAAGACTTGGTCTTTTGCCATCCTGAAAAATCCATGTGTGACCACCTCTCTGTCTGACCATCCATTCATCTGTGTGGTGCTATTGCACACCTCTTGTCCTCATCTTTCAATATCTCATTACTTTGCATATAATGGTAGTTGTTTGGAGTTCTAGAATTTAGAGGGAAATGATGAGTCCTGGTGGATGGCCAACAAGTGAAGGGAATTAATACTGTGTCTTTGGTGAAGATCATAAGACAGAATAAGGGCTGTACGTAGCGCTAAGGCGTTCACTGATGTCTGTTCAGAGTCTTATTTGACTAAAATTGAGGCCTGATGATAGGTTCTGGACACTCCTCACTGAGTATTTCCATTCTTGCAGGTTATGGGAGGTGGCAAGCAAATGCTGCCACCAAATTGGCAGCAGGACCCCCATTTCAGTCATTTGAATCAAAAGAAGAGAAGGGCAGCACAAGTAGAAATCGTGAGCTTTAGAAGAAAGCTTTTACGTGCTGTGGTCATTGTACCCCTTGAGTGTTAGGCTGCAGCACTGAACCTCAGCAGGGCTGATATTTGAGACCAGATAATCCTGTGCTGTGAGGGGCTGTTCTCTGTGTTGTAAGGTGTTTGGCAGCATCTCTGGATTCTACCTAGTAGGCGCCGGGAGCACCTGCTGCCCCAAGTCACGACAATCACAAATGTCTCCAGGAGTTTCCACATGCTCCCTTGGGGCAAAATCACCCGACTTTGAGACCAACTGGTGTACGGTAACATTTAGGGGCTCCCCCCCATGCTGATCGGCCGTTTCTTACCTTTGCTCCTCCGGCTTCCCCTCTGCATCGTGCCTCACCCCTTCCCTGCTGTCCTTCACATCCGAGTCCAGGTTTCCCCTGTTACTGAAGCATTGCCCGCGCCTCAGGTTGGGTTTCGTGCTCCTAGTTCCTGACATTTCCCTGCCTCTTTATTTCCTTCCACAAATGTGGCTTTTAATGAGCGTGTTTCTGTGCCCAAGACCATACTGAGTGCCGGGGACACCGTAGTGAACCAGACAGACAAACTTCCTGTCCTAGTATCTGCTTGTGGGGACCGACCAACAGTAGGTAAATGAACAAACGAAACAGCCACAGATTGAGCTAAATGACATGAAGGAAATAAACAGGGTGATGTGAGGGTAGTGCTTTAGATCGTATTTGTACCGTCTGATGATAAATATTACATGTTTGTATGGTCTTATTTTGTTCTATCCATCCTCCACTAGACTGTGAGTCCCACAAGGGCAGGCTGGGATTTAATCATCCCTGTGTCTTCAGTGCCTGGCACAGAATAGGTGAGTATTTTATGGAATTTAACTGAAAGAATGAACAACACTGCCAGGTAGCAACACTGGAGTACAATGCGTCCATCCTGTGTGCATCTAGATAGACATGTAGGCAAATCTAAGAGGGACAGTGTTTATAGTCAGAGCGGGGAGAGTCAGAGTGGGCACAAGTCATAGAGCGCTTCTGCAGGAGGAGGTTGACCTTCACCCGAGCTCCACGGAGCGAGTAGGATTTGGCTGGGTCATCCTTAGAGGAGATGCTGTTCCGGGGGTCTCAGTGTGATTGGAGAGGGAGGCACGTGAATAGGGAGATGGAGACTCAAGGTGAAGCTTCATTTAGGACAGTGAGAGGGAGCTGGGCCCGACCACAGTCCTCTGATTTTTGATGATGTTCGAGTTTGGAGGATTATAGCCCAAATCAGGAATGCCTCTGGGCCTCGTAATTTCTTCGGTGTAAAGCTGATTGCATTGCTGAGATGCCAGTGGTGCCTGGGAGCTTGTGTAGGTGCAGCTATTCAGGACTGCTTCAGATTCCATGTGCTGTGACATTTGCATCCTGTTTTGCAATGTCTGCTCTTCCAGGATCGGAAGTGCCTCCCCCTGCAGGCTCCAGGGGCTTCCTGGAGCAGCTGTGTGTTGGGAGCCTGTGTGTGGCCAGGGATGCGTCCAGCCCAGTACCTTTCCAGTTCTGGCCATTATCTGTCTTGGTGTTTGGCGGTCCCCTTCTCTTTTTACTTGCTTGTTTTCTTGCTAGTGGTCCCAAGAAGATAAAGGAAACATTTTAGTGCCCACTTCTTTGCTCAATGTTGTACACTTGTTCCTAGACAGGGTCCGAATCAAGTCCAGCTGATCCAAATGAAGCTCTCTGTCCGGTTGTATTATCATGAACTTCTTTTATTTTCATTTCTGATTCAAGGTAGTTGGTTGGCATCATGGAGAGAGCATAGACTTGGAGTTGGATGGACTTGAGTTCAAAATGCAGTCTGTTGCATTTTTGAAAATCATTTACTGCCTGAGCCTTAGCTTTATTTTCTGGACTATGGGACCAGGAGATTGTGGGGAAGAGATGATGAATATGAAACACGCGGCATGTGTGCGCTTCATAGTGAATGCATCCCCAGTGCATGTTCTTGTGGGTATTGTTGGTTTTCCTTCCATGGATGATGACGTCCTCTTTTTAGAGTTAAGGTTTGCTGATTCACTTTCTCTGTCAAGGAGGTAATATTCTGAAGAGAAACATTTAAGTACAGAAGGGGATTGCTACTGAAAGGAGCTCTCGAAAGTAATGTATTGTGAAGAATTCGACATGCAATCAATTCCTCATTTCTTTTCTGAGGACCCCTCTGCCTGTGGCAAGTTTCCAAAATTGGGGCATACTTGTAAATAAGGAGTCCTTTCAGAAGGAGCATCAGAGAGGACGTTACTGTCAAGGGTTAGGAAGAAAAGATAAGACCAGAAAAAGGGGAGCTCGATCACTTATGTCTTTGAATGTGAAGAGCAAAGAGGTATTTTTCTAAAGTAAAGACAGTTTTTAGCTACTCAGATTTTGCCCATCAAGATTTTAAGATTTAGCTCTCTTCTCCTCTCCCCCTATTTATAAACTCCTCTGCATTTCAATACTTAAAAACAAAACAAAACAAAAGCAAGCTCTGTGTTGATTCCTTTAGCAAATATTCACTCAGCTCCTAGTGTAAGAAGCTTCCAGGCCATGTGCTGCTGGAAGGCTTGACATTCCAGGCTGTCTCTGACCTCCCTGGGCTCCGAATTTGGGAAGAAGGTGAGGATAAGACAGGTAAGTGGTGCAGCCGTTCAGGGGGGCAGCCATTCAAGGGGGCATGTGGGAACTCAGGCGCATTCACCCAAACCCCCAGGAATGGAACCTGAGGAATTGGGCAACAGTGAGGAAAGGTCGGTAGACGGAGTAACACGAGCAGGGACCTGGATTTAAGAGAGAGAGCAGTTCGACTTGTTTGGGAGGTTGAGTAAGAGGAGGGAGATGACACAAGATAGACAGAAGCCAGATCATAAAGGCCATTGGGTGCCGTATGTGGAGCCTGGGCTGTACTCGGAAGGCAGCGGACAGTTACTGAAGGGGTTCAGGCCTTTGCCGTTACTCCTGTGACCTCTTGCAGGAGCCCCGTGCTTGCCCCGCCTGCCTCCTCTCCCCTGGAGAGCATCCCTGGAGCTAATGTTCTGGAAGCATACTCATAACAGTGCTCAAAGCCCATTAGTGGTGCCCCGTTTCCTATGGTGTTAAATTCAGACTCAGGAGCTGATATTCAGCCCATTTGTTCACCGGCCTTACCTATTTCAGCAGCCCCAGCTCCTTGTAGGGAGTCACCCTGTGCTACCAAGTGACAGGATTGTCTACCATTCCCCGAAGTTGCCGTGACGTTTCCTGCATGTGACGCACCTGCAGACTGGTGTCCACTTCCCTTCTGCTCGCATGGCCCCCCTCTGACCCCTCTCTTCCCTCCTCCCCCTATTGGTGTGCCTTTCCCCCTTCTGTGAGTGCCATCCCCAGGACTCCTCCCTGAACCTGTTAGATAACAGCTACCTGTTCTGGACGTCACCATCTTTCACCTCTGCCTCCCCTGCCTGACACATAATAGGCATTCAGTAGTGTTTGTTGGATTAAGTGAATGTGCCTATCCTGGGGGACTCATTGTGAACAACATTGGCCCCAAGGCAAAGTTTGCTTTGTGTCATGTGTATAAATTCTGGTAAGTTTGATGAAACTGCAGGCCCTCAAAGATGACTCCAGTGTTCTGTGATGTCTGTGCCTCCTTCCGGCTGATGGGAGCAGATTAGGAAACAGTTTGGCTGTGCGTGGGACTTTCCAGCCTGTCCTTATTAGCAGAACATTGAGTATTAGGCAGCCTTGCCCCTTCACACAGGAGCTGCTCAGCAGAGGCAGACCTGTGCCCTGTGCCAGCCCCTCTGGGCAAAGAGAATGTGACTGAAGAGTCTTCCAATGGTGAAGCAGGGAACCCACAGACCAGTGATGGAAGGAGGGTTGACCAGCACATGTTGGGCTCGATCCCTCTTGTTACCATGAAGAACTTTTGTTCTTTACCTATCAGTATGCTGTCCCTTGTCTACTCTCATCCCTGCTGGATCTCCTTCTTAAGATTCGCAGCTGGGCAGGAAAAAGTGAGGTGGCAGCGATTCCCTGGGGGAGGGTAGGAATAGGAAGTGTAGCTTCAGCCTTATGTAAACAGGGGATCTGCAATGCAATGGATAAATCTCACATTTGCTTATTAATTCTCAGCCACCAAGTCCCCTACTCTGTCCTCCTCCTCTCTCTCTCTCTCTTTCTATGTCTGCTAGTTCATGAAAAATATTGTTTGTTTCATGATAAAGGTCCGTGAAGGAGCCAGGCAGGGGAAGATAAGGTGAAGTTTGAACCATGGATTTAACTCTGCAAAACAAAGATCAAGCGCGTGTGTGTATGTGTGGCGTGGTGGGGTGGGGAAGAGAAGGAGGGAGAAGACAGAGAGAAAAGGATAGATAGATAGATAGATAGATAGATAGATAGATAGATAGATAGATAGATAGATAGATTCACCATGACTGTTTAGGTGGTGATATAGGTCTGGAATGGTGAGAAATTTCTCGACTGCAAACTAGTCAGTTTGCTTACCAACTGTCTGGCGCAGGCTGCAATAGTTGCTGGCGGTTAAGGGGAAGTAAGAAGCATGGTTTCTCTCCTCAAGAAGCTTACGCTCCACCTGAGAATGCCAGGCTGACCTATGGCTTTAATAGGGATGATGCTCTATGTGTTTAACAAAGGACAGGCCTCCCTCAAGCTGAACAGGTACCAGCTCTGTGCAGCCTTGTGGCCCTTTTTGTGTGTCCCAGTTCAGAATCGACACTGACTTTACATTTAACAAAGTGTTTCTCGGGCCGGCCGAGTCCCGCGGTGGTTAAGTGCTGGCTTGGGAAGCCAGCGGCCCCGGTTTGGTCCCACATGTGAGGGCCAGTGATACTGCCCTCAAAAAAAAAAAAAAAGTGTTTCTCTATGCATGAGTGCCCCTGGCTGGTATACCCAAACATTGCTGGGAGAGTTTCTAACCTTGGGATGACCAGGGAAGGCTCCCTGGAGGAGGTGGATTAGAGCTGAGCCTTAACCAGAAGGGTCATGTTTTGAACCGACTCAAGCCTGTTTGGTTGTTCAACAAAAATCACATTCTTTGGTTTTACTCTTGGTAGGTTCTGCCAGTTGGAGGTGGGTAGGAGTTAAATGGCTTTCTGTCCCACCACCTCGCTGCCAAGTGGTGTGTTTTGGGACAGAGTCTAGACCTGGATTCTGCCACATGTGCAAACATTTATTAGTAGGCAGGTTCAAACCTCGCTGTTGAACCTGAGAGCTCAGGAAGCCTCTGTTCTCTCTCCTTGGGTAGTCCCCAGGGACTGCTGGAAGGACTCAGAGGCTGAGGCAGTTCTGTGAGGGTTGGAGCAGACACCCCGCTAGTCTGTTCAGGGGACAGAAAGTGAAGGGACGCAGAACCAATGGATTGCTAGACCTAGGCCAAGCACGCTCTCTCTCTGCTGGCTCAGGGAGTCCTTATGACTCACCCTGATGAGGGTATTGGAGCCTGAGAAAATTTCTAACCCACATGTGTTAAACACTACTCTTTTTATTTGTAAATTTTCTTTTCTTCTTTAAAATTAAATTTATTGGGGTAACATTGGTTAATAACATAAATTTCAAGTGTACAACTTTTTAATACATCTCTATATGCTGCATTGTACGCTCGCCACCCAAAGTCTAGTCTCCTGTCACCATACCTTGACCCTCTTCCCCCCCCCCCACTATTTATTTCTAACACTCAGTATACTAATACACTCTCAGGTGCAGTTTTAGATGCCAGTATTGAAATTAGTTGGATTGTAGCCATGTCTGGGACTGGATTTCTGAGGAGGACCCTTCACATATTGACTCACTGCTTCTGGACTGTGGATTCTGCATTTGGGCACGTTTAATGTTAAGAACCATCCCTCAGAGGGAGATGAGTGAATTCATACCCCATATCCTGTATAAGTAATCTAACAGGTAGGACGCAGAGAGAGGAAAGAGCAGACATTATTTCTACATGAATCATATAACTATCAAGTCACAGATTTCACAGCTCAATTGACATTCACTACAATGATGTAGAACAGTTCAAACAGACAACTAAAACAACCCCTGGACTGTGAACTCCTGATTAATAATATTAAACTACCTAAATAAAGTGATATAAAAAAAGCTACAGTACAGTGCCCCACTTTGGACATGTCAAGTCTTTTAAAAAAAATAACTATAAGGCCAGTCTTACCAAAAAGCAAGGCTCCAGAAAATTGAGTAAAAACTCAGAAGTGTTTCTCTCCACAGAAATCTTTAGTAAAAGGCAAAAGACTTATACCATCTGTAGAGAAACCAGAGTATATCCTCTTCCTATCCAAACTCCCTTCTCTAGTAACTGCAACTCCTAGTTCACTGATGGTGGCTCTTTATCCCTACGAGCTACTTCCTGCCTAAAATTTGCACAAGAAATTCTATACAGAAGCTTCTCATAGTTAGCAATGTGGAATTGAATGAAATTTTTCTAACTTGAAAGGATTGTACTCTATGCAGGGTACTATGGGTATGGAAATGAAATCTGAGTTATCACCCTTGAGATTCTGCAAATACCTTAGTATTCTCTATTCTCAGTGTGTCTTTGGAGCCACCATTAGTGGCCTAAACAGAGGTCTGGCCGGCTGGGCTCTAAACCTCATCCTGGTTCAACCACAGAAATTTTAGTTTTATCCCTTTTGTATGTTGGGACTGCGAGGGTAGTTAAGGAACTTTCCCCTAACCACCAACGCAAGACACAGAACCACAAAGAGCTTCCTATTTCTAGCCACACCCACTCTCCTCTGCCTTTCCTTAACCTTGGAAGCCACTGTTTTGTTTTCCGTTTCATAATTTTGTTATTTTGGGGTTGTTATGTAAATGGAATGGTGCAGCGTGTAACCTTTTAGACAGGCTCTACCTCTCCCCCCACCCCCACAATTCACGTCATACCCTGGAGATCCATCCAAGCCCTGTGTATATTAGTAGTTGATTCCTTTTCATTGCGTTGCTAGCCCATGATATAGATGGACCACAGTTTAACCATTCAGCCACCTGTTAAAGGACATTTTGGTAACTTCCAATTTTTGTCTATTACGAATAAATCTGATATGAGTATTTGTGTTCAGGTTTTGTATGTACATATGTTTTAACTTCTCAGGGAATAAATGCCCAGGAGTCTCGGTACTGGATTGTATGAGGTCCCTAGCCAGTCTGTTCTTTTTCCCATCTTTCAGAGTCTTCTTAAGTTTGTCTTGCAATTTACATCCAGGGTTTTCAGCTGTCCTTGGTGCAAGGATCAGGTCGAAATAGGTTCTTTATATCTTGCCTGGAACCAGAAGTCTCTGGGTTGAAGTATTTTAAAGTTAGTTTCAGACATCATAAAAAAGGTAAGCCATTTTAGTAACAAGCAAATACGTTTCTGCAGTGAGATGGCTGAGGCAGTGCACTGTGGGGAATGGATGGTGGAGATGTACCCTGAAGATGTGGAGAGCTGTGGCTTTTGTTCTTGTTTGTCTCTGTTCCCAGCCGTGGAGGCACCTCAGCTGCCATGATGGCCGATCATCCTAAGGGATACTTTGGGAGGGAAGTGTACAGAAAATCTATACCCCTCGTGTGTTTTTCCTTTACTTTCACACTACTTCCACACTCACACTTTTGACACCAGTTATGTGGCGGGCTTTCCCACACCAAGCAATTCTGCGACAGTAGCTTGCTATCTAATTTAACTCAACTCTGGCACCGTCTACCTGGAGATAGCATCAGATCCCACAGGTTAAGGGTTCAGCCCCACAAGACTGCCCTCCACTCCTCCCCGCTTCAGATGCCAACTGCAAGTCCAGGATGTTACCTGTGCTTCTGATTGATTGGTTATAAATGGGAGGCTCCCATAACCACTTCCTTGTGTTCAATTAATTTGCTAGAGTGGCTCACAGGACTAGGGAAGACATTTTACTTACTGCTTACTGGTTTATTATAAAAGGATTTAATATAGGATACAGATGGCCATCCAGATGGAAGAGATGCATACGGTAAGATGTGGGGAGGGGTGTGGGGCTTCCATGCCCTCCCTGGACCTGCCACTTTCCCAGCACCTCCACATGCTTATCATCCTGAAAGCTCTCTGAACCCCAAACTTTTCGGATTTTTATGGAGACTTCATCATGAGACATGACTGATCATTAAGTCCATCTCCAGCCCCTCTCCCCTTTCAGAAGAGTGGGGAGTGGGGCTGAAAATGTTAAGCTTTTAGTCATGGCTTGGTATTTTTTTCTTAAAGATTTTTTTTTTAAAAAATTGGGGAATTGGGGGAGGGGAATAGACAAGTTGCTGTCCTTTTGTTCTTCAGTCTAGTTGTGGAGGACGTTGCTTCAGTGGCCCATGTTGGTGTTATCATTGCGCTCTTCTCGGGTGAGGCAGTTCGGTCGCTGGCCTCTGGACGGCCGCTCACTGCGGCTCTTGGCAGCTCACACTGGATGCCAGCTGCTCATGCTGGCTGCTGGCCACTCACTGTAGCCTATGGCAGCCCACTGCAGCAGGCTGCCGCCTACACTGTCACAGGACCTCACACAGCCCAGCTCCAAGTGGAGTTGTTCACCATCTTAGCTATAGAGGGCAGTGTCACTGGCCCTCATATGTGGGATCCAAACTGGGGCTGCTGGCGTCCCAAGCCAGTTCTCAACCAACACACCGCTCGGCCGGCCCCAGTCATGGCTTGGTCTTAATGGTGACTAGCCTTCGCCAAAGATCCCACCAAGAGTCTCCTCATTAGAACAAAAGACACTGCTATCACCCAGGAAACTCCACGAGATTTAGGAACCCGGAATCAGAAACCAGGGACAAAGATCAAATATTAGAACCAAAGATGTTCCTAGTGCTCTTAGGAAATTATAGGGGTTTTAGGAGCTCTGTAGCAGGCACCAGGGGCAGAGACATATTTATATGTCAGTATATGTATTTCCTATTATTTCACAGGGACATCTCTCTTTCAGAGCCTGGGGAGGTGGGTACTGGGCAAAGGGGAAAGATTGAAAAGGTGCATGGGAGAATTCTTCCACTTTGCTGGTCTCTCATGCCTTGTGTAAAATTTAAGGAGAAAAATGACATGTGGGACTCGGAAGAGTGTCTCTCCTCTCCCCCTGTACCTGCATGGATGGCAAAAATGTTAGTTTTTCCTTTTTTCTCTTTTTTATCACTTTTCTCTTTCCTAATTGGTTTTCTGCCCTGGGGACCTTCAACATTTTGGGATTCCGTCTGTAATTCCAGTTTTCTGGTGTTTGCCCACCACAGAGATGTTATGTATTAACTGGTTTTCTTGAATGTGTGAAGACTCCCTAGGCAGAAGGCAAATTCTCTTGAATGTGAGGGCCATGGCTCCCAAAGGGCTGGGAACCATTTTTTCTTCCATGTTCCTGTGACTCACTTTGTCTTTTTAGTATTCTGGAGAGGTGACATTAATGGGATGTATGATTTATTAGCATAGTTTGTAGCAGGAGCTTGTGTAATTTGCTGTCTAGTCATCCCATTTTATTACATTTTTTTTGGTCACCATCCCTAACTTATTTGTCAGCCTTATTAATTGTTACAACTCATTTCTCCGTATACCGTACAGAAAATGTGGTTGGTGTTTTTCTAGTTTGAGAGTGTTGGGGAAAATATAGTTGTTTTACTTTTGCCTTCATACTAGAATTTAGTATTTTAAATAATGTGATTCATTCTTTGTTAGCTCTAGTAAGAAAGGGAGAAATATGGAATATGCACAGCAGGGAGACAGAATCTATACAAGTCTGATCAAGTATATGCGTAAGTTGGGCATAATCTGGAGTGACTTCTAGGAAGAGGGTAAGTAGAGGTGTAACCAGAGCATGTTACTGAGTGTAGGTTGGCAACTGGGTTGAAGAGATTCAAAGAATTTACCATATCAAATAGATTATCTTGATGTAATTAAGTCATCCAGAGGTTTTCTGTGTTCTTCTGCAAAACATCTCCCATTATACCCTGGACCAATTTTCCAGGCTTAGATCATGAGGACCAATTAAGAGGCTGGGACAGTACATGGTAGAACAGTGCGGTTTGTGCGAGTCCTGTTGGTGGCATCCCCACCCTGTGAACATTTTATTTATTTATTTATTTATTTTTTGAGGGCAGCGTCACTGGCCCTCATATGTGGGACCGAACCGGGGCCGCTGGCTTTCCAAGCCAGTGCTTAACCACCGTGCCACTCGGCCGGCCCTTCGTGAACATTTTCTTCACCTGTGCAGGATGGTCAAGTCATTTATGCAGAGATTTTGTTACACACACACACACACACACACACACACACACACACACACAAAGATAAAATGAAAACATTTTATCTTTGAGGAACTTTTGGCTGGGGAAAGAGTGTTGTCTTTGGAAATTGTGAACGGTAAAATAATAGAGTTCAAATTATTTTAGGAATAGCAAAGCTTCTGTTGAAAGAAAAAGAAAACTTCCAACAATTGTTAAATGAATCATTAGCCTGAGTTCATTGAGACAGCAGCGCTGCGTCTGTGCAGAATTCCTATAAAAATGTCCTCCCTTTTCCTTCTCCTTTGGCTCTTATGGTGAGTTTGCTGCCTTTGAACATGCAGGAAAACATTTCTGCATTCAAGTATATTATAAAGGTTTTCTCTGTTCACAGATAACTTTTGCTCAGTGTCATTGGGGATTAGGTATGGTCTCAAAGTAAATAATATGTGCGTAATGCTATTTAGGAAATAAAAACAAAATGTCTAGGATTTTTTCTTTTTGGGGGCAAAATTCTGGATATGAGGGTAAGGAAAACAGGATATATATTCAGCTCTCCACTGTTTTCTCTGTCTGAGGAGAAAAGAGGAATGGTAATGAAAGATAGATCATTTTCCATTTGGTTTTGACATACATAAATAGGTGCACACTGGTGAAGGTATTCCAATGTAAACACTCACTGCCTCCATTATCCAGTTGTAGAGCAGTCCTTGGACTGACCTAGCTAGGGTTTCTCTCCATTTCATTTTCCTCCGCTGAATAGACGTATTTCAGAATAGTGTTCTTCAAAGTGAATTATTGTCATAATGCTCCTATTATAAAGCTAGAGCTAGATTGCAATCAGAAAAAAAATTTCCTCCCAAGTATTTGTTGATCAAGTTTCTGTCGAGACAACAGAATTCTTTCCAGTCAGTTTAAGCAGAAAGGAATTTATTGCAGGGATTTAAGATTTCAGAATAGTCAAAGGAATGGTAGGGACAGGTACTAAGTGAGCTTCCAGGAGCAATTCCCAGAGTGACCTTGCAAAACTGGGGCTGCTGCATAGTTGCCAGCTTGAGAAATAGCAAAAACTGCCACACCAAGGAAGCTGCCGTACCTCTGGACAGACTGGACCCTAGATCTGCATCAAGGCTGCTGCGGAGCAACCGAAGGGCCTCTGCCACCATTCTTTCAGAAGAGTCTCACAGCCTACACTTCTTTATGTTCTCTCACCTTCAAAGTCTTTGTGTGTGTTCACCAGACTAGATCATGTGCTTACATCATGTGCAGGGAATTCTGGGAAATGTAGTATTCTGCTTTCCAACCCCCATCATACAGGAAGTCATTGTGGAAGTGGGTCTCGAAGGAGTGTTGAGTCAATTGGCAATATCCGCCATATAGAGCAGATATTTTAGCTTGAGGAGAAGGTTAAGATTGTTGCTTTCCCATGGCATTTTAGATATTGCAGTTTTTTTGAATGCTGATGTTCCACCTTTCTTAACTGGATTCACTCTTCCTTTTTTTTGTCCACGGTTTCTGGAAACTTCCTCCTTTCTTTTGACTAGGTTTGGGGAATCCTGAGCAGCTCAGCTCTCTCAGACTTTACCTATGAGTATTTCTATCTCTTTCAGGATATGCAGCTTGAAAATCTGTGGATTTATGTTTCTGGGGCTATCAAAGTACAACAGAGTTTATATAGAGAGTAAAACTTTGGATTGTGAGTAACTTGTTTTGTGAGTATTCTGTAAGATGAGCAAACATTTCTAATACATTTTAACGTGGTAAATGAGCAATGTCTTGCAATATGAGTAGTTGGTTTCTGGAACGAGTTATGCTCACAGACCGAGATATATATCTCTCATAATTGACCAGGCACTGGAGGGTCATGAAAGGAAATGGGGAAGGGTAGAATATGAAAAAGTTCTTGATTTGAGACTTGAACATTTGCCTTGAAACGTGTGACTGAGCTCAGAGTCTAGAAAGCTTACTTAAAGAAGCAGGTGAGTCAGTCTTTTTTTTTTATTTTTTATTTTTTAACCTAAATCATGAACCACAGGTTTTTGGTCATCTTGTTCTATTCATTGGCTCAGCTTTTCTGTCCGGTTATTTTCCTTAGGTAAATATTTTAAATGGAGAAGGATAGACTAAAGGAAAGGTTTCTATTCCCCTTAAATGGGTATTTTCTAATAGAATTGGTGATGAAAGATTGTATAATTTTTGTTGACGTGATTTTCCCAGCACAGGCATTTCAGTAATCCTGGGCCTTCTGGTAGAATATTGAGATTTTTATTTTTTATGTTTCTTCTATTTTATGAGATATTATATAGTTTTTCCCCTACAAAAAGTAAAAAAAAAAAAAGCCTTGGAAAAGTTTTGAGGTATAGGTAAGCCTGGAGTCATGAATTCTAAATGGAAATCTGATTGTTCAAAAACATTATTTGTATTAAAAAAAGCTAAAATATTGGTATTGTTTTTTTGCGGGGCGTATTAAAAAAATTCAATATTGGCTTTTAGTGTCTTTTTACCTGTATCTCTGTTACAAAAGTGAAATTTCACCAGCATGGCCTGATCACATGACCTTGAGCTGGTTTGCCTTTATTCAGTTCACTGAATCTCCATTAATTTGGAAATTTTGAGATGGGGAAGTGAGGTCTGGATCAGGGATCAAGAGCCAGGTTAAAGGTTCGGGTTCCCTGCTCTGCAGCTGGGCATGTCCTGGGCCCCGTTGTAGTCATGTCTAAATGGGAAGGATTGAACCAGATGCATGATTTTCTTGGGAACAGGGGCTCTCTGAGCAGGCTGTGTGTGTATCAGTGTTTATCAGTGTCTTGGGTATGGGGAACGTGTTATTTGAGAATGCGCAGTACTGTATTTCTTTATTTGAAAAATGGAAAATATCTTTTACTTATTTAATTTTTTATAAAACAAGTAGCACAGTGCAAAACTTGATACAATCCTGGCTAGTTAACCCAGGATGGGGGCATGTGGGACTAGCAGTTAGTGGCAAGTAACAATATTTAGTGAGTACTAGGTGCTAGGCACTGTTTTAAACTCTTGAGCTATATTGAGATATCTCTCTATATTCTCATTAATATCTCACAAAACCCTAGAAGATCTGTAATGTTACATGAGTGGACAGAGCAGGAAGGTGAAGCATCTCGCTTAAGGTCATCAAGCCACTGTGTGGGCAGACCTGGGATTAAACCAAGCTGAGCCTGCATCCTTAGCCGCTAGGTTTGCTACCTCTGCATTCGTAATCTGATATGAATCAAGATCAATTTTATCTCTATTTTACCTTCTGGGAAAAAGGAGTTTTATAATATGTATAACTGGTATGAAATTACCACTCAACCCCCAGATGCAAAAAAAAAAAAAAAAAAAAAAGAAGAAAGATAAAAGATCACATATTTTCTTTAAATCCAGTTAAATTTGGCTCAGAGTTCCATTTGCAGAGACTGGTGAGTTGTTCAGTTTCAAAAGTCACTGGGGGATTCCTTCTCTACCCACACAATTTGGCTAGAAAAGTCTGAGGGCCTCATTTCCACTTGATCATGGTGGCGTCGAGATGCTCATTGGCCAAGCCTGCATTGCCCATTTGAGAGTGGCCAATCACTGTGTTTATTTCCTCCATGTTCAACTTGGCCTCCATGTTCTCCCTGGGACTCCAGAGGCCAAGGCTTTTAGGTGTTAGCCCCCAGGCATCCACATGTCCCATCTTCCCAGAGCTTCACCTTCCCTTGCCAGGCGGCTGCATAGGCCCAGAGCCTGGTACAAATACAGCCATAGGGTGCCAATGGACACAGCTTCCTGAGGGGAAGAGAAGTGTACCTTTCATTCTTTCACTGTAATCTTATAGGGAGATAGTTAATTTCTCTATCGGATTATCTTCCTGCTTGTAAATGGCAGCAAGCAAGATTTAACATGATTTTAAGCAATTTTATTAGTGTCCAATTTACATTTCTCATGTTAGGTGAAAGTATCTAGATGACTAAATTGAGTTAGCCTCAGTTTATTACTTGTACTGTCCATGTGATGCTGGGTAAATGAATTGAATTCTTTAGCCCCCTGATTCATCTTTTATAACATGAGGATAATAATAGTTTCTCTCGTACAGAGGGTCCCGGGGGATCAACTTTAACAAAGACACTTATTTGGAGGTCGGCAATGAGACCAGCCAAGCTGTAGGGGAGAGTGCAAGTGGGTAGGGGTTGTGCGGGGGTAAAGGCTGGGAGTATGTAAATGCCATTTTATAGAGTTTGGACTCTCATTCGCCTTCTTTCCAGTTATTTTATTAAGTGCAATTTATGTTCTGCCTCAGACATGTACTGAAATCGCTCTGATAAATCCCATTTTTTTGCCTACTTAGGACCACACCGACTTTGAGTGGACCTTCTGGATGGAGTGGGGAAGGCAGAGGCTGGTGTGGCTTCTCCTTGGCCACCTAGCTGTGTCTCAAATGGCCAACCAGATTGCAAGGAAGGTAGGCTATGTGTATCATTTCCTTTTACGCCTCTTGCTCCTTTGCTTTTTGTGAAGAGAGTCCTGAAGTAGGAATGAGTAGTCTTGGAAACTTGGAAAAGAGGAGGAGGAATTGTTAATGACCATTAAGCCATTTAAGATAAAGGTTTCATACATTCTTATCCTACACATACTTCCTCCAAGTTATCTTTCAAACCAATCGATATAAAGGTTTGAAAGTAGAACTCACTTTAGATGGTGTTTTTTAAGATCATTTCTAATCAAATGATCTTATTTAGAAAACTGCCTGTTGTTGAGAGTCTGTGTGATTTTGCTTATAAGTTAAAAAGAAAGTAAAGTGAATGATTTCATAAAGAAGTGGGAATAGTTTTAATGTCAAGTCATTTATGCAGTAGTAACTTTTGCAGATCAGAATTCCAGTAGTATTTCACTCTTCCTTGGCCTGGATTAGAGAGCAAGAGATTCTTCAAAGTGGGTGTTTGAAAAGTACATGAGGCCGACTTGAGACCCTCTTCCACTTGCTTAGCTACCCAGGGACCTGAGATAATCAGGAGGGTTTTTCCATCATGTGGTGACCAGGCTTTGTCTAGAGTCGTCAGGCACCTCTGTAGATTCCTAATCCAACAGTAATGTGCTTGGCAATCTACAGTAAAAACAAAACACAACCCAAAACTGTCTTGCAAGTCACCCCAGGAATTGGATTCATAGAGGTTCATGGTAGGGAAGAAGCTGAAGGAACAGAAGCAGCAGGAGCCTCTGGGTGACACAGATCAGAACATGAGACTGAGAAAACAGGGTGACATGTGGTTAGAGATGGGCACCTGACTAGAGCTAGTTTTTAGCTCTGTCCTGAAAATCAGTACTTTCTGGGCTGGCTTCTCATCCTAGAATATAGGAAATCTCAACAGCACACTTTCTTTGTTTTAAATATGATATTGATTACTTTTTTGTACTAAAGTCTTCTAAAGTAGCAAAAACTAAAATATTAGATGCTGTGAGATCTGAATATATTTTAACATTTCATATGTCTTTTTTCAGTTTATTGAGTTATAACTGACATACAGCACTGTGTAAGTTTAATGTGTACAGTATAAGGACTTGATGTACATATATTGCGAAACGATTACCACAGTAAGTTTGGCTGACATCCATCATTTCATATGTGTGTGTTATGTGCCGTTGAGTCAGTGACCCTATAAATGAGTGACATCCACAGTGTCCTGTCCTCACAGCCCTGCTCGGCTCCTCTAGACTCCTGCCTATGGCTTCTTTTATGGAATCCATCCATCTCATATTTCCCCTTTTCCTGCTGTCTTCTATTTTTCTCAGCATTACTGTCTTTCCAAAGAACCTGACTTCTCATGATCTGCCCAAAGGACAGTTTCGTTTTGTCACTTTTGCCTCCAGTGATGTTGTCTTGCTCTGGGACCCACTTGTTCATCTTTCTGGTGGCCCAGCGTGTCCACAGAGCTCTCCAACACCGTGTTAAAAATGAATCAATCTCATATAAATGAATTATCTCATGTAGATGCAAGAAAAAAAGAGAAAAAAGAAAAAAATTTTATTTTCCTTGTGATGAGAACTTTAGGATCTACTTTATCAGCAACTTTTAAATATACCATACAGCGGTGTTATCTATAGTTATCATGTTATGCATTATACCTCCAGTACTTATTTATCCTGTAATTGGAAGTTTGTACCTTTTGACCAGATTCATCTAATTTCATATAACTTTCTGAGCAGACATACTAATAAATAATACATTTCTTTTTATATTCCTAAACTAGTAATGAATATACCTACTTCAGCCTTCATTAATGAGTTTCTTTTCTTCCACACATTTGTTTGTTGTCTTTTTTAAGACTTCAAAATTTCTAGAATTTTTACACTTTTATTTTATTTTTATAGCTGAGCCATCCTGCCATCTGTTGGCAGCTCAGCGGCTGCTCAGCTCGGGCCGGGATTCCAACCGGCAACCCTGTTGCTCAGAGCTTCCACTCGTGAGTGAGCTCTTAACCAACTTAGCCACTTGGCCAGCCCTTACACTTTTATTTTTAACACAAAGTTTCTCTCTACCCATAGGTAAATGACTTACTGCCCAGGTCTCAGTTTTCCCATCTATAAAATGAATAGTTTAATACCTGTCTTGTCTTCCTCTGTGAGGGGAAGATGAAATAGTTTGAGGAGGATCTGTGACATGCATCCAGGATCACCACCACAGTTGTGGAAAAGGGCCAGTTGGAGTGGAGTGGAAGAGAGAGAGAGACAATGTGTTAGGTCCTGGGCTTTCTCTCCGATTAGCTTTCTAACCTTAGGAAAGCTTTTCACCACTCATCATTTTCTGTGTAGTATTGTTGATGAGACAGTATTTTCCCGCTTAAAATATGGTGAACTTCGTTTGTTAAAAAATTAAGGATGAAACATGGAAAAGTTAGGACAAAGAAAAAGCACAAAAGAAATGACAGAGATAAATTATGCAATTATATCAGTAATCACAATCAATAGAAATGGACCGAATTCTCCCCCTCCCTCCCAAAAAGATTTTCAGATTGGATAAAAGAAAAATGAACAGAAATGGAGGAAAATAAACAAAGAAATAAAACAGAGTCCAGAGATGGTCTTCTTAGCAAGATATACTTAAAACAGAAGGACACAGAAAATTTGAAAGTAAAAGGATGGGCAAAGATGTTCGAGACAAATATAAGACTCTCCTCTCTGCCCACCCACCCAAAACCTGGCACAGTTTTATTAACAGCAGGCAAGGAGTATTCTTAGTGACAAAGAGGGTTATTGTTTAATGGCAAAGAGTTCATTTTATTGGGAAAACAATTCTAAGTTTGTTTGCTTCAAAATATATAAAGCAATGGGCCGACCGAGTGGTGCGGTGGTTAAGTGCCGGCTTAGGAAGCCAGCGGCCCCGGTTCGGGTCCCACATGAGGGCCAGTGATACTGCCCTCAAAAAAAAACAAACAACAAAATATATAAAGCAAAAGTTGATCAGTACCATAAAGATAAAGAGGTAAATCGATGATTGTATGGAGAGATTTTAATATAATTTCATCACTAATTGATATATAGAAAAAAAAACAGTAAGGAGCAATACAATTAACAAGCTTGGTATAAGAAACATGTAAACTATTGCATCTAACAACTCTAGAATTAACATTCTTTTAAAGAACACTTAGAATATTTATAAAAATTGATCACATGCTTGATCATAAAGTAGCTTTCAACAGATTTTTTTCTTTTTTTAAAGATTTTATTGGGGAATTGGGGGAGGGGAACAGCGTTGGGGAATCGGGGAGGGGGAACAGACAAGTTGCTGTCTTCTTGTTCTTCAGCCTAGTTGCGGAGGACGTTGCTTCACTGGCCCATGTCGGTATCGTCATTGTGTTCTTCCCGGGTGAGGCAGATGGGTCGCCGGCCTCTGGATGATCGCTCACCGTGGCTATTGGCAGCTCACACTGGCTGTTGGCCGCTCACTGCTGGCTGCCGGCCACTCACTGTAGCCTATGGCAGCCCACTGCAGCAGGGACTGCAGCCTACACCATTGCAGGGGCTTGCACAGGCCAGCTCCAGGTGGAGCTGTTGTTAGCTGTAGAGGGCAGTGTCACTGGCCCTCATATGTGGGATCCGAACCAGGGCTGCTGGCGTCCCAAAACCAGCTCTTAACCAATGTGCCACTCGGCCGGCCCTCAACAGATTTTAAAGGATGTGTTTTGTATAGTTACCTTCTCTCAGGTAATTGCAGTGCAATTAAATTGGAAATCAATAACAACAAAACGACCTGAAAACTCTTAATTCATTTAGAAATTTAAAAAGAAAACATATTTTTAAGTAATTCATAAGTCAAAAAAGAGATCATACTGGAAATTAGAAAATAGTTAGAAATGAATGAAAAATATATTACATATCAAAACTTGTAGGGTGTGGCTAGAGTGGTACTTAACTGGAAACCATAACCCTACATGCTTATTTTAAAAAAGAAGGAAGGCTGACAATTAATAAGCTAAGCATACAACTTAATAAATTATAAAAGAATAGCAGGAAAAAGAAACAAAAAGAAAAACAAAGGAGAAAGAACAAAATAAGAGCAGACATTAATGAAATAACCATGTAAGACTGGTGAAGGAAAAAAGAGAATGCATAAATAACCAATATTAGGTATGGAGAAGCAGATGAAAAAATATAGTTAGGGAATATTTTGTACAATTTCATGCCAATAATTTTGAAAGCTTTGGCAAAGCAGACACATTTCTAGAAAATATAACTTACCAAAATTGACTCATGAAGAAATAGGATTGAATAGTGCTATAATCATGAAAAGCAATCAAATCAGCAGTTAAAAATCTTTTTGTAAAGAAAACAGTAGCGTAATACACCACTTCTGCCCAACGTCCAAAGCATTAGGTTTTTACATTTTTCCCAGACTTTTTCAGAAAAGAGAAAAAGGGGGAGCATTCATTTCATGAAGATAGTATAAAGTGGATACCCAAGTCAGAGGATATACTCTACCAGATATTATGACTTATATAAAAATATAATAACTAGGACATTGTTATGTCGACACGGGGATAGACAAATAGATTAATGGAAATACTTGTACCTAGATGGAAACTTGATGCATGACAGAGCTGGCATTTCAGATCTGCGTGGAAAAGATGAACTATTCAATAAACAGTGCTGACACAGTTGTTCAGTCATATTAAAAAGAAGTGGATTGAGTAATTACCTCATGCCATACAAAATCATTTTCATGGTGAATTATGGACTTAAAATGAAATACAGAAGTGTGAAACTTTTAGAAAGGATGATATAGGAGAATCATGTTAGAGCAGAGAAAGATTTCTTAAACACACACACAAAGTACAAACTGTAAAGGAAAAATTGATACATTTACATTCAAACTAAGAGCTTACCACACAGCCCCCAGGGAGGATGTGGAATGTAGATGGACTCTGTGCTCGTGGCTGGACGCCCCTCCGTCTTTCCAAACTTCCTCCTCTTTCAGCTCCTATTGTGCACCTCCCTGGAATCCACCTTGAGTAGGACACAGATGTCCCTCCATTTACTTTGCCTGTAACTTTGAGTTAAGGCCCTTTCCATCTTTGGAGGCAGCATTCGGAGTGGCTCGAAGCAGTTGGATGCGCCCCACGTTTGCTGCTTTGAAGCTGGGCAGCCCTAACAAGTTAGTTAATGTCTTTGAGCCTGTTTTCTCATTTGTGTAATAGTGATGGTAGCGCTTGATTCTTGGGGTAGTGCTGAGGGTCCAGTGTACAATACTTGAAGGTTACGTTAGCATATGATGAAAGCCCAGTAAGTGCTAGCTGCTGAGTAGTCCGCTGGCGGTTAGCGTGTGCTGAGACTGTGGTCTGCGCATGCTCCTGGGAGCGGTCCCCACAGCAGTGTTCAAGAAAGGAGGTTCCCCAATCTCCGCGGGCAGAGGGCTTCTGTTGCTTTATACCAACCTTCCTTTCTCTGACCCTATTTCAAGTGTGTGTTGTGTCCTGCGGGAGGGGGTTGGGAAACAGGGCCCCTTCCTTTGGGGAGCTGAGTGACAAGTTACCTAGGGAATCAAATACTGATCTCAGCCCTGGACCTAATGTGGTGGTGGGTTGGGTGCCTGGGGTAAGGAGTGGGCCACATTTGCCTGGGGTGACAGGGAAGGCTTCTGAGGAGGTGCAGCTTGAAGGAAGGAGAGTTGTTTGCTTATTTCAGCTTCCTGCGTCTCATTACCAGGGGTGGGTGGACAGGTGGACCTGTCTTAGTATCTGCAGAACATATCTTGTCTCAAGTCAGCAGTTCTTGGAAGGAGGCAGAGTTCACACTGAGCCGTGTGTGTGTGTGTGTGTGTGTGTGTGTGTGTGTGTGTGTGAGTGTGTGTTGTATGTGTATGTGTGAGTGTGTGTATGTGTTGTGTGTGTGTGTGAGAGTGTGTGTGTATGTGTGTGTTGTGTGTGTATGTATTGTGTGTGTGTGAGAGTGAGTGTGTGTGAGTGTATGTGTGTGTTGTGTGTATATGTGTATGTGTGTGTGAGTGTGTGTGAAAGTGTGTGTGTGAGTGTGTGTGTTTGTGTGTGGTGTATGTGTATGTGTGAGTGTGTGTGTTGTATGTGTATGTGTGAGTGTGTGTTGTGTGTGTATGTGTGAGTGTGTGTGTTGTATGTGTATGTGTGAGTGTGTGTGTTGTGTGTGTATGTGTGAGTGTGTGTTGTGTGTGTGTGTTGTGTGTGTGTTGTGTGTGTTGTGTGTGAGTGTGTGTTGTGTATGTCTGAGTGTGTGTGAGTGTGTGTGGTGTGTATGTGAGTGTGTTGTGTGATTGTGTGTGTGTGAGTGTGTGTGTGCGATCCCCTTTGGACCACAGGTTTGAGTTGGGCGGCAGCGGGTGGGCAGCGTTGTGGCTGGGGCTGCAGCACAGTGCTCTCTTTGTCTGAGCCTGCTTGGCCCTGAGGTAAGTATGAACCACAACTTTGGCCCCTTTAGCTCCTTGCTTTCACCACCTGGACTAAGAATTCCAGATGGCCCAACTTCGGGTGGCTGTTTTGGTACTTAGGGTGGAAGAGTTGGGCTGGCGCTCTTTTGTTTCTCCATCCTTGGAGGCATCATGAACAGTGGACAGTGCTGTGCAGGGCCAGGTGTTAGCAATTCTCGCTTTTAAAATCCTGAAGCCCAGAAAGTTGCATCCCATCTTCATCTAATATGGACTCTCAGCACTTCCTTTGCAAGCCCCGCCCCCTCCCAGACAGAGGCAGGTTATTGTCAACAGTGGGATTTCTCTTTCTATTCTTTATCTTTCTTTCTTTCTTTCTCTCTTTCTTTCTTTCTTTCTTTCTTTCTTTCTTTCTTTCTTTCTTTCTTTCTTTCTTTCTTTCTTCCTTCTTTCTTCCCCTTTCTTCCTTCTTTCCGTCCCCCCACCCCCGTTCTTTCTTCCTTTCTGCCATGACAAGTAATAAAACTTTCCACTGAGATCCTTGGCCGAGGTTGAATGCCTTTTCTCTGGGCAGGGCTCTCTCTTTGGGTTTTGGTGAGACTGCGTCAGGGGCCTGTGCCCTTGGAGGGAAGGCTGAGTAACAGCCCTGAGCTTTGGCTGTGGGTTTGTTATGATTGGATTGTATGCTGGGTGGGTCAGAGAGTTGCCTCCTTTCTTGAACGCCCCTGTGGCCTCATTGCCACCCGAGACATTGCGTTCTCTGCCCTCAGCACTAAAACCCTGTGTGAACGTTTTGAGAAGGCTGGCCTGGTGTGGGGGCTGAGGGTGGGTGCTGTTACTAACCACAGAGCAGAGTTTGCACTGTACCTCTGGCTGGCAGAACCCACACCATTAGCATTTGGGCCCCAACCAGCTGAGCTCATCGGCCACGGGACTGAAAAGCATGGTCCCATGGTGTTGGCTGGATGAGTAAACTAACCTCTGGAGGACTGTCGTGAACAGGCGCCACCTTCCAGCACATTACTGAAACCACACACCTAATAAGAATCTCATGCTCTAATGGTTTTCCTGGAACTAGACTCTTCCATCTGCACCGGTGCATATCTAGGGAGGGATGAAGTTTGATTTGTAGTGGCCCACTGGCCTTTGCTCCCAAGAAAAGCAGGCTAGAACACAGTTGTTTGGACTCTGGGATGGTTTTGTTTTTGCCCCTGTTTGTTTAGGGAACAAACGGTGCCCTGTTAGTAGCACCTGCAATTGATTATGTAGTATGTAATAAATTATGCCATGCATAAGGATAATTGATTGACTCCTTTTATTTGTTTCTCAAACAATGCCCTCACTGAGTGGTTTTTGGGCAGATGTATAAAAAGAATTAATACACAGCTGATGAGGGAAACCACTCAGGCACATTCTATTATCGCTCTGTGCCCACAGCACAGAACAAAGCTAAAGTAGAAGAGAAGTGGAGATGGCGTGAGCAGGGGTCTTGTCAGCCAGCTCTTCCTGTGGCTGGTCCTGACTCCCTGTGAAGAAGATTGAAGAATATAGATTTGCAAAAGAAAGGAGGGCAAGTCCATGGCCTTTTTTCAGGAGTGCAGATTTCAGCCTTGGAAATGTGCCAGCTCAGTTGGTTTGTCTCCGGGGAAGACATCACAGGGGTGATAGGCAGCAGGTTCTATCACAGAGGTTGGCTTTCATAGTTTGGTGCCAGTGCCCTATCAGTTGTGAATTAGCTGAGATTTTTCCCCAACACAAAAGACCCCTGTGAGTGGAAAATGGGCAGTAGGCAGTGAGATGTGAAATGAATCCCTTCTATGTCATCTGCGTTGTCCAAGCAGGATTCATTTATAAGGGGTTAAGTGGTACAAATAGAGACTTTGGAAAACATCAGGTTTTCATATTAGTGGACTAAAAATCCCGAAATTTTGGGTTCTAATTTCTTGTTAGTTCTTAGTCATAACTATCAGATTAAATCCCAAGACTTGGGGAAGTGTATCCATCCATCCATCCATCCATCCATCCATCCATCCATCCATCCATCCACCCACCCATCTGTTCCATCGATCCATCCATCGATCCATCCATCCATCGATCCATCCATCCATCCATCCATCCATCCATCCATCCATCCATCCATCCATCCAATATTTATGAAACACTTGCCATATGCTAGGTATCATGTTGAATTCTGGGCTTACATGATTATACTATGAACAAGACAAGATATTATCCTGCTAAGGGTAGATATCAAGTAGAGAGTCTGTCCCCTCCCCCCATCTTGCGAAATGGTTCAGTGTAAACACAGGAAGCAGTGGGAACAGAGGGCAAGGTTGCCTACCTAATTCAGCCTAGGGCAGTAAGCTCTGTGTCCCATCAGAAAGGCCATATCTTCTTAGTCTGGCTTTATCTCTACACAAGAACAGAATATAGCTTTCTCTTATTGTTAGACTTTTAAAAAGTCTCTCCTCTTCCCCTGCTTTCCTTTTTGTCTTCTATTAGAAACTGAAGAGCCTGAAATAAAGAGAGTTAACAGGGTCAGGATAGTTCTGATGGGCTTGCATTGGGTGCGCCATCAGAGTTCACTCAACCTGTCCGATTCTCAAGCTTCAGGTTGTTCACAGTTTGACATCCTTTAAAGAGCACTATGAATGCACATTAAAGCTGCGGTGAGATCCCACTGCGTACCTACCAGGATGGCTCAGCTGAAACAGAGTAACAGCACCAAATGCTGGTGAAGATGGGGATGAACAGGACTGCTCGCATACACTGCTGGTGGGAGTGTAAGATCGCCACTCTGCAAACCTGGTAGTTCCTTACAGACTAAACATATAACTACCATGCAACCCAGCAAGTGCATGCTTGGGCAGTTATCATCAATAAATGAAAACTTGTTTTTACACAAAACCTGTACATGTATGTTCATATCAGTTTTATTGATAATAGCCCCAAACTGGAAGCAGCCCAGATGTCCTTCAACAGGTGAATGGTTAAACAAACTGTGGTATGTCCACATCACAGAATACTACGTAGCAATAAAACGGAATAAAGTTTTGCTACCTGCAGAAACTTGAATGACTCTCCAAGGAATTATGCTGAGTGAAAAAAGCGAATCCCAGAAGTTACACACTGTAATCTTTGAAATGAGGCATGGCGGCTATTCACGCCACATTAGGATTTTAGTGGTGTTTTGGCGATGGGATTCCAGCTGCATTTTTATAGACAAAGTATGAGAATCACTATTTTAGTGGGGTTCTAATTTATGTAATGGGTTGTTTTTTTTTTTAAGATTTTATTGGGGAATTGGGGGAGGGAAACAGCGTTGGGGAACCAGGAAGGGGAACAGACAAGTCACCGTCCTTTTGTTCTTCAGTCTAGTTGTGGAGGACATCGCTTCACTGGCCCATGTTGGTATCATTATTACATTCTTCTTGGGTGAGGCAGATCAGTCTCCAGCCTCTGGATGGCCGCTCACAGCAGCTCTTGGCAGCTCACACCAGGTGCCAGCTGCTCACGCTGGCTGCCGGCCACTCACTGTAGCCTATGGCAGCCCACTGCAGCAGGGGCTGCAGCCTACACCGTCGCCGGGGTTCGCACAGCCCAGCTCCAGGTGGAACTGTTGTTAGCTGTAGAGGGCAGTGTCACTGACCCTCATATGTGGGATCCGAACCAGGACCGCTGGCATCACAAGCCAGCTCTTAACCAACGCACCACTCAGCCGGCCCAAGTAATGAGTTTTTTAATAGCTTATTCTTTTGCATTGTCCCATCCTTTTAATTACCTGTCCGCCATGGATGTATGGCATAGAGTTGCCTTTACCTGTTGGGGCGAATGAGTGGGTGATATGAGGGTTAGCAGAGAACATGAGGTTAATGTGAGAGTATCTTCTGTCATGTTTTAGAGAGAATGGCAATAAATGGCCTGTACTGTTTGGCAGAAGAAGGACAATGGGGGATGAGAATGTGGGACAAGCTTGTATGCCCCCAAGGTAGCTTTCGTGAGCACAGTTAAATTCACCAGAGACTCTTTCAAGCAAACGGGGTTTGCACAGCACTGTTAAGTATTTCCTGAATGTTCATTCAGCTTTTCTAAGTTGAAGCAGCTTAAGTCTGTGGTTAAGTTCCCAAGTGAGTCTCAGAAAACTGGCTTTTCCCAAATGGATCAAAGAGCACTGAATAAAAATGTAACTATGTATGTATATGTACGTAGCATGGGAAAGAATTCCAAGTGTTAAATGCTGTAGGTCATGTTGAAAAAGAACCTTTATTTATTTTTTTTCATTTGTTATAACTACTTCTTAAAATAGTTTTTGGTGGGCTGGCCGACTGGTTTGTTCGTTAAGAGTTGGCTTGGGAACCCAGGCTCTGAGCAGCAGTGCTGCTAGATCGGATCCCACATATGAGGGCCAGTGACACTGCCCTCTACAGCTAAGATGGTGAACAATAGCTCGACTTGGAGCTGGGTTGCCGTGAGTCGCCGGTGACGGCATAGCTATAGCTCCTGTTTCAGTGGCTGCTGTGAGCCACCGTGAGCGACCGTCCAAGGGCCAGTGAGCGACTGCCTCACCCGGGAATAGCACAATGATAATACCAACATAGGCCAGTGAAGCGACGTCCTCCACAACTAGATTGAAGAACAAAAGGACAGCAACTTGTCTGTTTCCCTTCCCCGATTCCCCAATGCTGTTCCCTCCCCCAATTTCCCAATAAAATCTTAAAAAAAAAAAGTTTTGGTGACTTTGTTCCTTGTAATTGCACTCTTCCCAGAGGTGAGTGTTTGGAGGAAAGTTTGAAGCGAATTTATGTGGCTCTTTTCTATGGGTAGTAGGACGGAAGAATAGTAAAGATGAATTGGAGTGCTCTCATTTTCTTGGAACTTAAAAGTGGCTGATGTAGTTGCTTATTTAAAATGTTCTCTCTTTAGCTGGAGTATAAGTTTGGGAAAATTTGTACCTCGGCAATATTTTGGAAGAGTTAGCATCTAAGAATGGGAATTACAATTTGCAGTCCACATCACACGTGCCTTTCCCTTAAGGAAATCTTTTTGTTTTTACAAGAAGACCTACATTCAAACAGACCCCACTTCTTTGTTTTTTGTTTTCTTTTTTAGGGCAGTGTCTCTGGCCCTTATATGTGGGACCCGAACCAGGGCCACTGGCTTCCCAAGCCAGCGCTTAACCACCACGCCACTCAGCCGGCCCAAGACCCCACTTTTTAGCTAGGTGTATTTTTGGAAACCATCTTTTGAAATGCATGTTGAAAAGATACACTATATTTCCCTGTAGGAATAACAACTAGTATTTCTAATGTCTTTATTATGTATGCAGACACTTTTGTGAGCATTTTACCTGCATTTACTTACTTAATCCTTACAACAACCTCCTGAATTAGATACTGGTATTACCTAATTTTATATATGAAAAAAACTGAGGCACAGAGAGATTAAGTAACTTGACTAGGGTCACACAGGTAGTTAATGGGGATACTAGGATTTATATAGGCAGTTGAACTTCAAAGCTTGAGTAATTAAACCACTGTGCTATGTTGCCTCTTCAACAATGGTAAAACATATTGTGGTTTTAAAGTAAGGATTTACCAGCGAGGTATGACCAAGAGTATATCATAAAAGCAAAGACATGTTAATTTATCTATTTAGTTATTCAATGTGAATCACTATAAAACTTGATAATTAAATAGATAACCTCTGATTCTCCTAAAAGGGGTGTAAATGTTTCTATGAGATTGATTATGCAAAGGCCTCAATATCATATAGCGCAGGTAAGGTACACTTTTCTGAGACATAAATTTGACTGTGAACAATATGTTAATAAAATACTGTAATTAGATATTTAATTTCAAATCTCTGGTTTAGACTTTAGAAAGACCTTTATGGTTTGGATGGCCCAATTTTTTCAATAAGGCTCCTGAGAAGTGTGAACCCATACCTCCTTTCACCTTTATTGCAGGATAGTGTACGCAGGAGTTAGTGTTCCAGGGTGGCAGTGATTCCAGCTGTCTTCTGGCTTCCATAGTGTCTCTTGAAAAGTCAGCTAAATATTTTATTGTTGTGGGATCCAGTGGTCTGGGTGGTGTGGCTGAAGGCAGGAAAGTGGCTCCTGCTTCTGGATAGCTCTAGTGGGATTCTAGGGACCTGGGGGTATCCTGCCATCGCTCTGGAAGACCCCTCTGTATCCTGTTTGTCTGTACTGCAGTAAATCCTCAGGGCAGTGAGAATAGTTTTGTTAACGGGTCACTAAACATCTTCTCATATGTAGAACCTTCAATAACAATACCCATTAGCTCACCTTTCTCTCTTTCCTCCCTCTCCTCTTCCGCTGTGTCTCTCTCCGGTCTGCAGCACAGACCCTGGATCCTCACGGCCTATGGAATGTGGGCCTGCTGGTGTGTGCTGGGGGCCCCAGGAACGGCCATGATTTTTCTCCACACTGTCATCTCCTTCTGCGTAGCCCAGTTCCGGTCACTGATCCTCTCATGGCTCTGTTCTCTCCTCCTGCTCTCCACATTGAGGCTGCAAGATGTGGAGGAAGTTAAGGTAAGCGTCTCTTGTTGCACCAGTGGGAAGGAGAAGGTCCTGTTGGCAGAGCCCCCTTCCTGATAGATGCTTTTGTTTTCAGGCAACCGATAGAACTGTGGTAGGGCTTCTCCTCCTAGTGGTTATATGGGGTTGGTGCATATAAACTCTGGTATTGCCTTCTGCAATCATGTCTTGTGTCTATGTCTTAGCCCTCTGAGGTTGCACAGGGCTAACCTTGTATATTTCCCCCTAGTTTGGTAGGCATGGATGGTGGCACATGTCATAGGAACAGAGGTTCAGGAACAAAGGGAAAAGAAAGCAATAGTTCCCTATGCACTTAATAAAAAATCATCTGTACATTCCAATTTATAGGCACTCGGCACTCTACATTCCTTATATCATCTGATGCCCACAAAAGATAAGACAGGCATTTCCTTGCACACGCAATCTTTGATATTCATTCTTAAATCATTGTGGAACTGGAACTCCTGTGGTGTCTTTATTTTTTGGTCATTTGTTCATTCATTTGTTCACTCATTCATTGATTCAATTGATGGCACTTAAAATTGGTGTGCCCTGGATGGGCAGTCATGGGAAATAACATGACGAGAAAGACAAACCAGTGGGGAGCTGGTCTGTAGCCTCTTCTATTTACTGTCTTTCTTATTCTTGAAACTGGCGGCAGCCGTTTAACCTGAGTCCCAATTTTATCATTTGGAAAATGGAAGTAATTGCTGCTCTGCCTTCCTCATGGAGTTGTTCTGAGGATCTAACAAGATAATATACGTGAAGCAATTTTGTAAAAATTGTAGCATTTTGAAAATGCCCGTATTTTTTGCTGTTGTTAAGCTATCATACTTTTTCTTCACTCTCACCAGTGGACTGGGGCTAATACTTAAAGCACATATATAAAAATCAAGACTTATGAGAATAAATAGGGTCACAGTTCTATCTGAACAAAAGATACTTAATTTCTCAGAATGACTAACTAGGTGATCATTTAAATAAGTGTGCTTAACATAGATTTGCAACAAAAATAAAACCAAATGCATACCTACCTTTCTGGGGATCTGGCAAATGAAGAAAACTCCAGGTGTATTTATCATTTGTTTGGGGACAGTTGGCATCAGTGATAGGGTTGGTGGCAAATATTCCATTGATTATGCAGATTGGTGGTTTGAAAAATATAGCTGAAGGGGAGTAAATAACCAGCGATTTTGTTGCGGTGGCCTTCTGTGTTTTCTACATTCGGTTCTTTTGATCATTCTTGGTGGCTGCTGAAACCCTGGAAATGAAGTAGAAATTGTTCAGTGCTTAGTGTTTCTGTATAAAGCCTCTAAAGACCCTCATGGTTCAAATGGACCACTATCCTATTTTCTATATAGAAAATTCTATATGTTGTCTATATTTCCATCAATTGTTTTTCCCATTAAAAAAGCCAAACAGGGCGGGCCGAGTGGTGCGGTGGTTAAGAGCTGGCTTGGGATGCCAGCGGCCCTGGTTCGGATCCCACATATGAGGGCCAGTGACACTGCCCTCTAAAAAAATAAAAAATAAAAAAAATAAAAAAGCCATACATATGTATTCTGGGGAAATACAGAAGAATATAAAGATTATAGAATGATCCATAATTTTGTTGGACATTGTTAACCTTTAATCACATTTCCTTCTAGCCTTCTGCCCCATACATATTTTTGTACATGCTTGTTATTTCTTATTTTGTATTGCATTCTTCATTATATTTTTACACATGTATCTCCTGTATGGGAATTTAGACACATTGAGGGCAGGGACTCTTTCTTTTGACTCTGCACCTCTAAAGCTCATTTGGCATATAGTTCTCAACTCCATGCGGGGCCAAATTAATAACAGAAGAGCCAAAGAAAAGCTACGTTGAAGACAGAAATCCCATGTGACATTTCTAAGCCTCTCTTTGTCTTCAGAATTGTTGGAGGAGCTGTCAGGGTATCCACTGGTTGTGGCTAGTCTCCATGGTACCCTCTGGGTGTACCTGTTAGATGCATATCTGGGGAAATCTGCATTATGTTACATCAGGCTTAGTGCTCAGTTGATGGTTGATGGCAGATACTCTTCTACCCACTGCTCATTAACTGCTTGTTTTGATTACCAAGGCGATTCACCTGCTGTTCAGTGGTTCTTGACTCCCTTTAGGGTACAGCTGCCGTACCTGTGGAAGAAATCTCCTTCCCAGGAGACAGGTTGATGGATGTCCCTCCTTGCCACTCATGGGCTGTTCTCTCCTGGTGACTTTGCAGAGAGGGTGGTACAAGACAGAAAACGAGTACTATTTGCTGCAGTTCACGCTGACTGTTCGCTGCCTGTACTACACCAGCTTCAGCCTCGAATTCTGCTGGCAGCAGCTGCCCGCTGGCTGCCCCTTCTACTCCTTTCCGTGGATGATGGCCTATGTCTTCTATTACCCAGTCTTCCACAACGGGCCCATCCTCAGCTTTCCGGACTTCATTGGACAGGTAGGCCGGTGGGGATTGGACTGGTGTTCTGTAGATTTAGAAGCCTGTGTCCTTGCCGACATGGTCATCCATGTGACTCCCCAGTCTTCATTCGGGGTGCCCCAAATGTAAGACCCATATTATTGTCTTGATTTTTTTTTTTTGACATAATCAAATACTTCAGGATCATCAACCTTTAAAATAAAGGTCAACCTGTCTGTGGGCATGTTAGCTCTAGGAGCCCTGACCCTGAGTCTCGGTGGACTGGGGCAAGCAGGATGAATGAGCGGGCATAGCCGGCAGCCTGGGGTGGGCACCCACAGCAGCGCAGGCCCAGGATACTCATGGTACCACCTGAAAAGTAGAAAGAGAAGCTGTGTAAGCTGTTGGTTGACAAATAGTATGTTCCCTTTGATTTTCACGAACTGCCATAGCCTGGGAATTGTTCAGGGTGACGTGGGATGAGAAGGTGGGTAGAGCTGAGCGTTGAAAGGTGACAGTGTGTTTTTGGGTCTGGTCGTGTCTCTCCACAGCACCCTGCCTCCCTTCCCTGGACGGCAGCCCTGCGTGAAGCTCATGGCAAGCCACCTTCATCATTCCTTCCTCTTTTCCTCCTACTTAGAAGTTTTTTCCCTCATTCCATGCTAGCCTCATGGAACATGTTTACAAAGTTAATTTACTTCAGGTGTTAGGAATTGGTAATACCCCAAACTGTTTCTCAAGGGACATTCCTACCTCCCATCATCTAAGTAAATCAGTCTTGATGCGAGGATAATGACATGCATGCACACAGATCACACACTTGCAAGCACACACGTACACACAGATAACACATGTGCACATAGTACACACACAAACACACATGTACACACAGATCACAGGTGCACACAGTACACACATGTACAAGCACACATGTATACACGGATCAAATATGTGCACACAGTACACACAAACAGATCACACATGCACACACCACACACATGCAAGCACACATGTACACACAGATCACATGTGCACACACCACACATGCAAGCACACACAAACAGATCACACATGTGCACACTATACACACTGTAGTGCATATGTGTGTGTGCACGCACACACACACACACACACACACACAAGCCTGGAAGCATAGTTCAAAGTTCAAGGCCAGCAGCACTGTTGCACATTTCTGGAATGCAACATGAAAGATGCCCCTTGGAAAAAGCAGAGGGTTCTTAGAAATCCCTTAATTCTGTCTCAAAAATTCCACTGAGTTATGCATTGTACTCAAAAGTATATTTCTGCATTATAACAATAACTTTATGTTTTAAAATGGCCAGTTTAACTCCCTCCTTCCCCCCGCACCATTAATCTTCAAGTGAAATTGGTATTCTAGGTAGATACATGTTTAGCATGCATCTCAATTTGGGTTAGGATCATTCTTTTGTCCTGAAGTACTTTTAAATCTGTACTTGAAAATTATGTTTCAAATTATGTTGTGTAAAACAGAGGTAGTCAGTGATGGCAGCTGCTCTTCTAACTCAGTGGTTCTCCAAGTGGGGTTCCTGGACCAGCAGCATCTGGCCCACCTGGGAATGCATTAGAAATGCAGATTCTCAGGTCCCACCCCGAACTGCTGAACCAGAAACTCAGCCAGGCCCAGCAGTGTGGTTTCCCAGGCCCTCAGGTGATTCATGCTAGAGGTTGAGAATCACTTTCTTAAGTTCCTCAGAAGAGAAGAGTAGGGGGATGGGGTAGGGTGAAGCAGGCCCCATGTAGGGTGGGTTCAGGCTCTCCAAGGTGTCTTTTATCATCTTGTCTCCATTGTGAGCTCTGAATTCTTCTAAGCATCCTAACCAATAACTTTTGGACTGAACATGCACACACATACCCCCACACACGCCTCTCTTGAAGACAGTAATTCTCAGAGACACACTGACTAAATCCATTAAGGGTGTTTCCTCTTTGGATTGTTTTCCTAAAAGCATCATTTTCCTAGCTGCCTCTTATCCATTGAGGAGCTTTGCCCAGTGGGACCTGCATTTTGATATTATGCAAATCATCATTCTTTCTCATCTCCTCCTTTTAAATTGTGTCCTCGTAGGGTCTAGCAGGGAACATGGAGGCCCTGTGCAGTGTCCTGTATGTGTACACAGAGTCAAGCTTTGAGGTTACCGATCTCCTCACCTCTTAGCCAAGGGCACTCAGCCCCCTGCGTTTCAGTCTGGGGAAGAGAAGGGCCGCTGTTTTCCCACAGAGACTCAGGTATGGGGTTGCATCTCCGTCTTACCTTGCTCTTTTTCACCCCTTTCAAAATGGTAGCCATTGCTGAAAGCAGGGAACTTGGAAAGACAAATTGAAACCTTTCTCTGTGGTCTGGGAAGATTCATAGAAAAGTCGGCCTAGAAAAGGCAAAGTGTTTAGTAAGTTACAAGGCAAAACAAAACAAAACAAAACAAAACAGCCAGGAGGTGTCTGCAGTTGTCAAGAGTGCCTGTGGGCACTTACCTCCTGCGAGAAAAATGGGTTGAAAAGGGGAGGCGTTTAAACCAGAAAGCTAATCTAGTAGAAGGATTCTTTCAGAGAGGCCAAGAAAGGAAAGGCTGGGAGAGAAAGGAAGAAAGGGAGAGCTTGTAAGCCAGCTAGCTCACAATATTGCAATTCCCGGCTGTTAGGATTCTCAGGTGGATGCTCACGAGCTACAGAGCAGGAGAATGAAGCTGTGCCACTAGGGGGCAGCAGAGCCTCGCGAGGGAGCAAACCCAGGCGGCACAAGCAGCGGCCAGTCGGGAATCTGCAAACTGCAAACTCCAGTTCCTAAGATGATGGATGGCCTTAGGCACACTCCTGGGAAAATGTATCTTTCACCTGATTTTTCTTTTAGCATGTAAATTTACAGTACACACACGATGAGGGACATATAGAAGAGGTGTCCTCTATAATGTAAGGCCTGTCGAATTTGCACACACCAATCATGAGCAGATAACGTTTTGCCTCTTCAGTAGCCTCAGTGCTTTAGCTTGAGGGCCCTCTCTGATGGCATTGGGAGTTTCAGGAACATGGGCCCCGTTTATTTTTCTCCCATGGTGCTGTGTAACTCAGATACTGAGCCAGGGGTGAGGTTGGGGGTTTGGGGGGGCCTTGGGGGAGGCAGGATATTCTGTTTATTTGCTTAGCTTGCAGGCTTGGCCACCATATCTTACTTTAAACAGGTTGAATTGTGCAGTGAGGGCTGGTGTGGGGAGGACAGTGGGCCTGAAGGAGGTGGGAGCAGGGATTTTCCTTGCTCAGGGCTGTGCTCCAGCCCCAGGAGAAGTGCCAAGAGCAGAGACCCTAGAACTTAACTCTGTTGTTACAGGGTTGGAATTCTTGCTTTGGTTTGACTTTAAGAGCATTTGGTGAGCTATTTACCTTATTTGTGATTCAGTTTCCTTATCAGTGAAATGGGGACAAGAGTAGTACTTCCATCCCAGGATTGTTATAAGGATAAAATGATTTTGTAGAGGTCATGTGGCTTGACACTAAAAGTATGAAATGTTAACCCTTACTATATTATTATTGTTGTTATCCGTTATCAAAAGCATGTGGCAATTCTGGGGTCAGTGTAGGCCAGCACTGAGACCCTGGGTCCACTGTAGTGGGTGGGCGCAGAAGCAGGGGAATCTGGGCAGTGGCCATCCTTGGACTCAGAAGAGGCCAGTGTGCTGGCTCCATCACTTCAGAGGAGAGACCCAGGCAGCTGCTGCACATACAGGGGAGGGTGCAGCCCCTGGCTTGAGCAGTCAGCGACCCAGACAGACCACGCAGGGTTGGAGGTGGGTTCTGGTTCTAGAAAGCACCTGGACTCATACGGATGGTAGTAAATAATACTAACTGAGACTTCCCCGAACCAGGCTTTCCATGTTCTAACTCACTTCATCCTCACTACAGCCTCAGGAGAGAGAGCTGTTGTTATTACCGCTTTACAGATGGTTAAGATGGAGGCAAAGAGAGGCTAGTAGAATGCAGACTGGGGTGGAAGGAATGAAAACGGGAACCTGTTGCAAACCCCCAGGGCCAGAGGCTTAGCCTGGCCAGACCCGGCCCCAGACCTGTTGCAAGAAACACACCTACAGGCCCTGACGTGCTGCCTGGCAGAGACCACTGGACACCACCGGCCTTGGCCTGGATGCCTAGGAAGGGACGGAAGGGGCTGATTAGGGAGTGACTTGTTGGGAGCAGAGGTGTCTGTGACCACGGATGGACTGGACAGCAGCTCCCGCACCACAAAGGAATAATCCCCCGATCCTAATGCCCTTGACCCAGACGCAGAGGCTGGAGCAGAGGTGGCCCAGGTGAACAGTAGGCTCCTAGGGAGGCTTTTGTTTGGTGCCCTCAAATGTATGTGTTATCAGTGTGAAGAAAAAGAACCTTTCCTCTTTGAGAACTGTCATCTTTAATCATCAGAATTTCTTTAAAAGGCTGCGATATTCCTTTTTATGCAATTAGCATAAAAGGAAGTTTTAAAATATGTTTTAAAATGCACTTTGCCGATGAGTTAATGTGTAATTTTTAGTGGTGCCTTAACGGAAAAAAATCCCATTGATGGCAGTTTCCAATGGTCTTAAGGTTGACACTCCCCTACGTTAGAAATATATTGAATTAATTGCTTTGCATGCAGACAAGAGAGCAATCGTGCTCATTGGGTGAGCTCAGCATGGCGTGTCTTTTCTTCCTGCTGGAGTGAAAAGGGGCAAATGCTTAATTTTTGAAATAAAAGGGAGTCAGTTAGATTGAAGATATAAATAGACTGTAATACTTACCCGATTCTAAAGAAAGACCAATTACCACGTTTTAAGGCAAAAGCAAATAGAATGAAAAAATCGGATTGTTGTCCTGCTGCTGTGTTTACTTGTACAATTAAGGAATCGACACTTTTGTTACCCTGAATGAGGAGGCATCCAGCCTCAAGGAGGGAGCATTGCAGAGAAAAGTCACCCTTGAGGGTGACACATAATTAGGCCTCCTTAAACCTGACAGGGACATTTTGTCCTGAGGAACATAGGTTAAGTCATTACTGGGAAGCCAGTCAGTCACAAAATGCACCTGTGTCTCTTCTTCATTACAGATGTTTGTGTCATTTTAGACGGCACACCGTTTGGGGAGGGAAAGGAGGGTCTCTGAACTGACCTTGAACTTTGATTGCCTGGAGCTAGGAGGCACCGGGAGCCATATTTTCCTGGTTCCTGGTGGGGCTCCCTTCCCTTGCAGCTGCTTCTCTGCTCCTGGGTGGGGCTGCACTACAAGTGGCACTCCAAGGCCTCAGGGGCAGGCCTGGCCTTTGGGGACCTGAGCCTGTGGTTGGCTTATGCTCAGGGGCCTACAGGCCACGTGCAGAGCTGCTTATTTAGAAACTGGAGACATTCAGTTGTGTGACAGTTGTCTTCTATCAGTACTGCTTTTGAGGCCAGTGTCACATTCAGCCAGGGAATTTGCCTCCCTCCCGGCGTCTGGCACCAAGAAAGACCTTCTGTTCTGGAATGGTTTTTTGTTGTTGTTGTTGAGGGCAGTGTCACTGGCCCTCATCTGTGGGACCCGAACCGGGGCCGCTGGCTTCCCAAACCAGCGCTTAACCACTGCGCCACTCGGCCGGCCCGGGTCTGGAATGGTTTTGGCCTCTTCCTTCGTGTCTTAGCCTTGCCGCTGCCTTGCTGTGAACTCATCCAGCCTCCACAGACCCATGGATGCTATGTTTGTAATTGTTTCCTTATCTGCTCATGGTCCTTATAGATCAAAATGAATTTGCTTTAGAGAGCTGGAAAAGGGTAGAGAATTAACTAGGAGGATCGCAGCCCATACCTAAGAAAGTCTACCAGTGAGGTGGGACGGTAAGGAGAAATAAAGAGAGAAAAAGAGGGAATACTTGCTCCTAGCTGATGCTGGCCTTCCCAGGGAGACCCTGGAGCTAGGCACTTTTGAGAAGGACAAAGAAACAGACAGCCTTGCCTCACTAGCAGAGAGAACCACAATCTCCACAATATTGACAAGTTCTATTACCTCCCCTCCCCCACCCATTATTTTTATGGGTGATGAAAACAACCGAAAAATCTTACTGCTGAAAGATGACAGTCACTGTTGCTGATTTGCTGTATAGCCTTCCAGCCTTTTGTTATTTATGCACATTGAACAAAACTAATTGCCCTGGCTCCATAATATGAGGTACACTCATGCATTTAACCAACCCCTACCGTTGAACATCTGGGCTATTTCCTTTTTCCTCTGAATTAAATAACACAGACACGAATGATGGGGCATGTAGGTATCTGCAATGAGCATTTAGCCATCCACCAGCTTGTTGAGTAGGCTGTGGGATCTGGCAGAGTATGTAGGCGCTTGAGCTGAGGATTCAAATGAAAAACACCCTCAGTTTATACCTGGAAAGGGGTCTGCATTGGGTCAGGTAGTATAGCCGTGATTGCAGTTAGCTGGGATCTATACAAGTCTGCAAATTACTGATGTGCCCGGTCCGTGTTCCTGGATGACCCTTCCCAGCCAGCACATCCCCCGTTATAACTGGACCCTTCCAAGTAGTTGCTGTTGCTTGAACAGTGCTGGATGGTGTGGCTGGGCAAAATATCTCCCTGAGGTGAACTGTGGAAAACTAAAGGAAAAAGGAAATTCCTGTTAGTTTGATCAATTTACATTAAAAAAACCTTAAACCAAGGAGCTGTCCTTGGTGACACTAACCAACCAGGTGGCAAAAGGGGGAAATCCATTTCTGCAGATTATTGTAATGCCACCGAGCCAGACAGAATTGCTTAGTCTGGCTTCTTGCTGTAAGAGGACAGTAGAGAAAGAGGTAGAATGTATGGTCAAAATGGAATAAAAAGAAGTCCTCTGGCTTGCAGATCACTTGTTGCCTCTAAGGGGAGTGCCAGCCACTTCTGGCTGCAGTGGGACCCACCGTTCCTTGATGTGAGAGGAGAGCGGAAGCTTAAGAGCTATATCGGGATCACCTTCCCCTCGGGGTGGGCCTTTATGTTGTGTTTCGAGCCCTCGTTGCCAAATGCTGAATCAAGTCCATTGCCTCTGCCAGCTCATGTTTGCAGATTCAACTTCATCCTGTATATATTTGCTTCACCCTTGAAATTCAAGGCAGCCTTCAGTATCATAAAATCTTGTCCATGTAAGATCCAGCAAACTTCCATGCTCCCTCTTGTTTCTCCGTTTGTCTAGTGTAGGGCTGAAACTGAATTCACTTCACATTTCACAGCATGCATATGCATTTCAGAATCTATGTGCTTTCAACACTTGTGCATCCCTATACAGCGGGCAGTGAGGCGAGACCACAGAACCAGGCTATTTGGGCAGAGCTTTTAATTTTTTTGGTCTGTGTTGTCCGTACATATTGAGTATACTCTCAGGGATTGTCTCTATCTATGAAAATCATAACCCCCCTCTGTCACCCTTGGTCTGGCTGTGGATTGTCTCCTTATTCTGCCCTGTGGCTGGTAGTCTGGGATGCTATGACAGAAGAAGGTCAAGAAGGGCAATAGGAGGTACATGATTATCAGCTATTAGCTGCCAAGTATCCAGTGCTCTCTCTATGCCAGGTGCTATACTTAGGACATCATATGCTTTATTATATTTGATCACCACATTGTTTTTTCACTTTATATATGAAGAAACCAAGCCTCAGAGATGGGAAGTAGCTTGCGCAGGATCACACGGCTGTGTGGTTTGTGCTAGAATCTGACCCTGATTTTGTCTGACTGCCAAGTCCGCGTTCTTAACTGTTACACTGTACTGCTTACTAAACACAAGATTTGTGCTATATACGTTCCCTGGTTGTGTTGACTCTGCCGTACTTCCGAAACAGCTTACGCTCAGATGACACACCCACACCTAATTTTCCCCTTGTTCTCAGGCCCCATTTCTCCTTCTCCTTCCTCTTACCAGTCCTGTGTCCCTCTTCTTAGCCCTACTTTTACCAGCCTTAGACATGAGCGAGTGATGGATGAAGACAGGCAGGGTGACACCGAACCCAAAGAGTCTCCAGCGTCTCAAGGGAGAGTACAGGAAGTCCTGCCCTCCCGGGTTTTTGCAGGGTTGTGACTGGGGTGAAGGTCTGCAGAACCCGTCTTGGCTCTTGGCACTAGGCTAGCTTGTTGACCTCATTCCATTCTTATTCTGGGACAGAGTTTTCAGGTTCGGACATGACTTTTCACCCAAGAACATGGGGGTGTTCCCAGGCAAATTAAACCAACCCTATTTTAGTAGATACAGCAATAATATTTGTGGGAAGTTTATTAAAACCATTGTTGTGGAGACTACCTGAAAGATTTGGAGAAATGGAGGTGCCATCTAATGACTTCTTTTGTCTCTGTAGATGCAGCAGCAAGGGCAGTGCTCACTGAAGGTCAGCCTTTCGGTCCTTGCCCTGGGGCTGGGCCGCCTCTTCTGCTCGTGGTGCCTGGCGGAGCTGATGGTTCACCTCATGTACATGCACGCCATCTACGGCAGCGCCCCCCTCCTGGGGGCCGTCTCTTGCTGGACCTTAGGTAATGGTGGATGTACTGCTATCAGTACAGCAGGCCTCAAGGGTTAGCTTCCAAGTGAAACTGGACTGGGGGAGACGAGGGTGCAGTTGCCTTGAGCAAACGCTCTTTTTTTCTTTTTTTTTCTTTTTTTTTTTTTTTTTTTAACCTTGTTCCTTTTGTGGCCAAGATGACGCATATGTGAGGTGGCTGACGGAGGTGACGGCCGGGCTTTGTGGTCTGGGAACCAAAGATGGTAGCAATCTCTTTTCATAATGGAATCTGACTAAGCTTGGCAGTGTCTGCCTCTTCCTGGTGTGGCCAGCACTGCACTTGACAGGAGTGGGTGAGTGGTGCTGAGGGGGGCAGCCTCTGAGTGCCTGCTGGGAGGTAATGCGCCAAGACCAAGTTCTGCAGTGTTCTATGTTGTTCTTGTGTACGATATAAAGAGAAGGTCATGAATCCCGGCTTCAGAGTCAGACGACATAGGTTTGAACCTCAGCTCCACCTACCACGAGGGCCAGCCTTTGGCATCTTGCTGAAACTACATCTTCATCTGTGTGGGAGGAAAAATGTGTGGGTTGTTTTAAGAACTAATTGAAACGATGCAGGTGAAGGACTTACTTTGTAAAGTGTCCGGTAAGTAGAATAAATGGTGTGTGCCTGTGTAGGTTCCTCTGTGGGTCCCTTTTTTTTTTTTTTTTTTTTCCTAGTCTACCCATTTCTTTATATCTGCAAGTACGTGGCTTGGAAGTCATTTCCTCAGAGGGACATAGTCTCTAGTATGGAACTTATCTGTGGAGAAACCACTGTTCCTCATTCCTCTGGCCAAATAGAACAAAAATCTCATCATTTCTTTCTTTGCTCTCCTTTCAAGAAATTCCCATGGTAACTGAATTCAGCCCTGTGGTCTGACTTCCTGCTGGTCGCCCCAATGGGAAATTTGTGATCTTCCGGCCAGATTAAGCTGCTCCAAGGGCAAGAGTACAAGTCTGACTCCTTATCTGTTTGGTGATTTATAGATTAAAAAAAAAAAATCCTTGGTGTTACACATGCTTAATCAGAATGTTTTCAAGCAAGATCCCTTTTTGGATTGGAAAAATGCTGAGCTGTTTTAATGACAGCCCCTTCTTTCCAAACCAATCTTTTTTATAGTTGGGATAACTAATATTGTACAGTTTTAACGATGTGATTAGACAAAACAGAATAGGACGACATGATGGCTTATGTTAAATAGAATCCCATCTGTACTGCATCCAAATTAAGAGGCTGTATCAGTTGGGGTTATTTTAACTGTGCGTAATAGAAAACACAACTCAAAATGTGGCTTAACCAATAAGGAAAAGCTATTATCTCATACAACTCTTATCTGAGGTCAGCATTAGGGTGGTAAATCCAGTGACGTGGAAAAGTCATCAGTGATCTGTTTGTGTATCTATCACTCAGATTAAGAATGAACCAGAATCCCAGAACCCTTGTTTGTGCCTGTGACCCCATCACCTTCTCTCACCCTCTCCACAAAGATATGCTTATGATTCCCTTTTTTTAAAACTATGTTTTTAATAGACTTTATGTTTAGAACAGTTTAAGATTTACAGCAATATTGAGAGGAAGGTACAGAGAATTCCCATTTAGCCCCTGACCCCCACATGCACAGCTTCTCTTGCTATCAACATCCCACCAGAGTGGTCCGTTTGTTGCAATAGATGAACCTACACTGGCACCTCATTATCACCCTAAGTCTACAGTTTACACCAGGATTTACTCAGTCTGTGGGTTTTGACTGATGTATAATGATATAGATCAACCATTATAATATATAGAAGAATTTCACAGCCCTAAAAATCCTCTGTGCTTGGTCTATTCATCCCTTTTTCCCCCAAGCCCTGTCAATCACTGATCTTTTTAAGGTTTTCATAGCTTTACCTTTGCTAGAATGTCATATAGCTGGAATCATACAGTATGTAGCTTTTTCCAATTGACTCCTTTTAGTTAGTGATATGCATTTACAGTTTCTCCATGTCTTTCAATGGCTTGGTATTTCATTTTTGTTTAGTGTTAAACAGAATTCCCTGGCCTGGGTGCACCGCAGTTTATTTTACCACTCCAACCCACTGACAGACATCTTAGTTGATTCTGAGGTTTGCAATTATGAATAAAGATGCTACAAGCATCTGTGTGCAGGTTTTTGTGTGGATATATGTTTTCAACTCTTTTGAGTAAATGCCAAGGGTTGCAATTTCTGGATTGTATGGTAAGACTATTTTTTATAAGAAGCTGCCAAACTGTTTTTACAAAGTGGCCATATTATTTTGCATTCCCACCAGCAATGACTGAGAGTTCCTGTTGTCCCACATCCTCACCAGCATTTGGTGTTGTCAGGACTCTGGATTTTGGCTGTTCTGATAGGTGTGTAGCAGCACCTCATTGTTTCAATTTGCAGCTTACTAGTGACATATGATGTGGAGCCTCTTTTCATTTGTTTATTTTCCATCTGTTGTTTTAGTAGTTGCCAAAAGGTTTGCAATATACATTTACAGCTAATCCAAGTCCACTGTCGGATAACACTACATCACTTCATAGTCATGCAAGTACCTTATAATAACATTTCCTAATTTCTCCTTATAGCAAAATATTCCTAATTCCTTCCTCCTCCCACCTGCATGATTGTTGTCCTTTATTTCACTTATATATAAACTGTAGTCATCAATACATTGTTGCTTTTATTTTGAGCCAATTGTTATCTGTTAGATCAATTAAAAATAAGAATAAGGAAAGTTTTTATTTACCTTTACATATTCCTTCTCTGATACTCTTCCTTTTTTGAAAATGTTGATCCTAGTTTCTGATCTATATTATTTTCCTTCTCTCTGAAGAACTTTTTTTTTTTTTTTTTTTTTAGCTGAGCCATCCAGGCAGCTCAACGGCAGCTCAACTCAGGCTGGGCATCGAACTGCTGTTGCTCAGAGCTCAGCTCGCACTCTTAAATTTTTTTTTTTTTTTTTTTTGAGGGCAGTGTCACTGGCTCTCCTATGTGGGATCCAAACCAGGCCCGCTGGTGTCTCACACCAGTTGCCAAACACCGCGCCACTCAGCCGGCCCTCAGTTTGCACTCTTGAGCGAGCTCTTAACCAACTGAGCCACTCGGCTGGCCCTTCTAAAGAACTTTTAAAAAACATTTATTGCAAGGCGAGTCTACTGGAAACAAATTCTACCATTTTTGTTTGTCTGAGAAACTCTTTTTCTCATTCACTTTTGAAACATAATTCTAGGTTGGTGTCCCCGCCCCCCCATGTAAACACTGTAAATTTTCTCACTGCTTTCTTCTTGCTCGCATGGTTTCTGAAGAGAAGTTGGATGCCACTCTTATTGCTCCTCTCTATAGGTTAGGTATTTTTTTGCCCCCTGGTTTCTTTCAATATTTTTTTCTTTATCTTTGATTTTCTGATGTTTGAATATGATATGTCTAGGTGTAGTTTTAGGGGCATTTATTCTGCTTGGTGTTCTCTGAGTTTCCTAGATCTTCGGTTTTGTGCCTGACATTAATTTGGGGATGTTCTTGGTCATTATTTAAATATTGCTTCCATTTATTTCTCTCTTTCTTCTCCTTTTGGAATTCATATTACATATATGTTCATTGTCAAATTATAGGGTTTTTTTATGGGATAGGCACCATACACAGCACCTGAGAATTTTCCCTCAGCAGCAAATGCTCTGTACACATAATTGTTAGATGTTGATGCTGCTGAAGCTAGAGCAAGATGCAAATATTAGAGTTCCTTGGTCTGCAAAAAGTTATGCAATGTGGAGGACAGCAGATAGAAACACTCAAATCAACAGGTCCCTAAAATAAGTAATCTGAGACCCGGATTACGTCTAGCCTTTGTAGTTTTACTTGCCTCCCAAATAATCCCATCTCCTGTGCCATTACCTTCAGATTCTCAGTCATTCTCCCTAGCCAAGTCGTTATAGCCTAAACTTTAGCTAATGTCCACAGGGGAAAAATTAATAGTTAAGGTGTGTTAACATTTCTTATCCTCTGCACCATTTGGTTTGTGTGAAGTGGGACCTCATTGTTTGATATTTTTGGATAGCTCTAACTTCACTAAGAAAATATAGTTGGCCTTCAGAAGCGTGGATGATAAATTCTTTCCTTCCAGCGTTTCTTAGCAGGATCTCAGGCTTACTCAGTGTCATAACAAATAACTTAAAAAAAAATCAATGCATAGGATCTGATTATGCTAACAAATCTCTCTCCTCTTCTGTAATCTACAAACAAGCCCATAAATGTAATTTGCTGTTGTATTCATTATCCTCGATTCTGTCTCTGGCCACGTTCATGTAAGTTCTGTGCAAATATTATGAACCATGGAATCTTAGGGAGGGAAGCTAGAAATTTCATAGAGCACTCAGTTTGAGCCCCTCTTCTTACATCATACTTGGATAAAGTTACAGCTCCAGGGCTATGTGCACCAGAAGCATGGATTGGAATGATAAAGCCAGTGCCCCAAATTGACATCCAAGACAGGAGAATAGGGACTACAGCTTGAAAGTCCAATAAGATTTGAGATGGATAACTAAGGTCATGAGAGCTAGGAAGCCATCTTAAATTGTTGAAATAGAACTCTGCAGGTGAAGATTAGGTTTTAGAAGCAGTATTGACAAAGACAGATGACAAATTTAATGCTAGAGTTACAAGACAGATTACAAGTTACCCAACTGTGACTACATGGAAGTTATAAATATGCAAAATTCCCCAGATTTCTGCCTGTAGTGGGTTGGAGGGATTCCAAGGCTGATCAAAGAGAAAGACTTGGGCACAAGGTGGTAGTCACACACACAAACTTTATTTGGGTGATGCTTTGATGGGTTTGCATTTGGGGGAAGTCCCTCACAATATGAGTCTTTCCAGGGACTACATTTTGGGTGCCCCCACCCCACAGGGAAGGAGGCCAAGGATGCTTTCTGAGGAAAGTGGGATCAGAGAGAAGTGAGGTACTTAGGTGACATCATTTGGGGAGTCTCTGGGTCAGAGAGCTCTGAAGGGCAGCAGTAGCTTAGGACCTTTATAGCTCTGAAGCTTGTCTTGTCTATGCCTAATGGGTATTGGGCACAGTTTCACAGTGTATACAAAGGAGGCAGGCTGGAGATGGCAAAAGGCCTGCTTATTTGGGCTATGTTTAAAATAATTGGATGTATAACAATTTGAGTTTGACACCAGCAGCTTTTGAATTAATGGGTCTCAGCCTGCTGTGAAGAAAGAAACAACTTAGAAGCCAATATACAGAGGCCAACTTTGGCTCATTTATATAACACTGACTCCTCTCCAGGTAGTGCGAGCAGCGCATTGGTCCTCTGGACAGATCTAGGCTGCGAGACAGAAAGCAAGTCACAGCCTACCTGGGGTCAGAGAGTCTGGCCAGGAGGTAGAGCCTAGTGGCAAAGTGGGAAGTCCAGACAGACACTGACAATGAAGGAACTGTGCTCTGCGCATTTCCAAAGAAACTGGTTGATCTGAATGAACTGATTTGGCTTAGAACACAACCATGCATAGATGAACAAGGCGAGTCCAGCCTCTGTCCTTATAGACTGCCTGGTCTAAAGAGTTGTTTAGGAAAAAAACCCCCAAAGAAACAAAACCTATTACAGTGCAGGGTGATAAGTCCCATGATGGTAGAAGTCCGGGGTGCTTTGGGTGCTTAGAGGAGGAGTAGCTAGCTTAGTCTGGGGGAGTATGGAAAGGCTTCTTGGAGGAAGTAATGTGTAGAGGAAACCTGAAGAATGATTGGGAATGAAACAGGTATTAGATAGACAGATGGGGGAATGAGGGTGAGGAAAGGGTGCTCTAGGCAGAGGGACCAGCATATCAAAAAGCTTAAAGATAAGAGATCTGAGGGCATATTTGGGGAAATGAAAGGAGTTCAACATGGCTAGAAGCTCCTACAGAGTGTGTGTGTGTGCGTGCACCCGTGTGTGTTGGTGAAAAGCTAGATTGAAGTAAGAAAAGGCAGATGAGGTAATGGAGGCCTGAACCAGGGTTATTGGTGTTTCAAGATTTATGGTAATGGACAGAAAAGCAAATTTGGGACATTTGTGAGGTAGGAGTCAGAGATGAAGGCCTCTGGCAACTGTGGGTGAGGTGCCGTCAGCCTTCTAATCTACACTTACTGAGGCTCTCTACTCAGACATTCTTATAACTAAACATGTCTTCTTCTCAACACTCCTGTGACCGGTTGAGGATTGAAAGCCACTGATATCAACTTCTTTCTAGCTGCTGCACGGTGTGAATGTCTGTTCTGGTTTCTAAAGACTTGAGCTTGAGATTAAACTAGCCGTTGCCTGTCTCATACTCTCTCTTGCATATGTAGAGATCTTCTGAAAATGGAGTCCAGGACACTTACGTTGCTTTGCTCCCTGTTCTAAGATTTCTCTGCAGCTGATATGGGGTGTGCGCTTTGAGCTACTCCAGCGCTTGTGAATTCTGGCACTCTGATCCTAAGGGGTGCCTGGGTACAGCTGGTTACTCACAAGCAGTGTAACAGCTTCTTTCTGTCTTCTTGCTTTGGACATTCTCGTTTCTTGCTCTTTGACTTCTCGTTTCAAAATTTTCAGGTCAGTTTCATAAATGGTGTCAGGTGTCCTGAAGGGTTACAAAAAATGGCACAGAAAATATCTATCTTTTATTAATATGCAGTATTTTAGAAGAGACAAAACATATGGATGGATAGTCGGTGAATACTCATTTTTCTGTAATCTGAAGAGTGAAATAGTTAATGTTTTAACTTTTATGACAAGTAACCAGAATGGAGCCAGTTTGGGAAATGTGTTTGTTAAATGCCTTGATTAATACCATTAATGATTAGCAGACATGGAGATTGTAAACCCCATGCGACTGTGTCTCTCTTTCATCAGTTTGCCTGGCACAGAATAAGTGCTCCATGCATATTTGTCAAAAGAATCAAGGAGCAGACCAATGGATTGTTTTATTGCCTCTTCCATTGTCAGCCATATGTTTCCACTGTTTTCTAGTTGTGTCTTCTTTATGGCATTAACAATGCAGTGAAATAATGGATAGTGGTGGTTCAGTGGCAAAAGAGGGTTTTCTTATTTCATATGGTTTTTGTTTAATACTTGCAAAAATTCCTCTGTGCTTTTTCTTGTATTGATTATAAAAAACCCCTGCAACTCTTAGAGCACCTAATGAATGGGAGGAGGTGAGTGAAGGCACTCTTACCTGAGGACAGACGTGTCCTTGAGGCACCCCAAGGAATTCACTGTTGATCATCTGTGATGGTGTGGATTTGAGCAACAATGTGTGCACAGGTCAGAAAGGTGTGTTGTATTTTGCATTGATGTAGAGTGTAGAGGGTGTTTTGGGAGCAGCACACCAAACGAGATATACAGGGAGATAGAGTGACCAGCTGACCTGGTTTGCCAGGGACTGTCCTGGGTTGACACTGCAAGTCTCATGCTGGGGAACTCTGTAGTCCTGGATGAAGTGGGATCATTTGTCCCCTTATATGGGAACTCACAATTGCGGGTAGAGGGAAGGTAAGTGGTACTTTTGCTTAACAAGGTGTTATAAAGAATGGCTTCCCGGACAGGCCCATGGAGGAGGTGCCTAAATTGTTTTGCAGGGTCTGGACTTGATCAGTGAGAGTTATTGTGAAATGGAAATAGTTTGGGAAGATCCCTTGGTTCTCAGGCCATCTTCTCCCCAGGGGTCCAGGTATTCCTTTGGAGGTGAGACCTTTGGGCGATTATTGAACTCCAGAATTTTAGAGCCGAACTGGACCTCACAGATTTGTCTAACACTCTCATTTAATTAATTAGGAAATGAAGGCTCCAAGAAGCCCAGTGGCCTTTCCAAAGTCATAGCTGGTTGGTGGCCAAGCTCAGGTGGGAGGCAGGTGTGACAATATACAGACCTTTGTTCTTTCTGCTGCCTTCTCTCCCTCTCATTTGGCTCTGGCACACCACTGTGCGTGTGGCACTGCCACAGTGACTGTTGCCAGACAGGACTGGTGGGGACTTCTCATGTGAAATGTGTAGCAATGAAAACCATTGATACCTTTGCCCCAGGGAGCAGGTGTGTGTGTGTGTGTGTGTGTGTGTGTGTGAGATGGCCAGGTGTGGTAAGGAATGAAGACGAGGAGGGAGACTGCAGTCAGGTCTTACAAGTGCAGTGTTGATTGCAGGCAACAACCTGAAGCCTGCTGCACCTACTGCAGGCAGGAGGCTCAGGAATTGTTTGTACTGAGGTGCAGGTCCAAGTGTTTTGGCCAAAAAGGACCTTGCTCACTTTTCTGATCAGCTTTCTACCCTCCTGATGCCCAACTGTTACTGAAATGAGTTTTTAAGTCACATCTCAGGTGAGCACAGGAGCAGTTGCAGAGTGGAAAATAAAATTGTGAAAGTCTCTCCGGCACCCTCTGCCTTCCCATTTTGGTTCTTGTCCAGATTATTTACAAGGATTTGCTCATTTCCCTGTTTTCCTTACTACCTTCTTTTTAAGCTTAATATATTCTGAATTTTTCCTTATGTGATGAAATATTCTTTTAGATTCTATTAAAATAGAGAATGATTTTCCAATATTTTGGGTGCTCTTTCCAATGGCTTTACTGTTATTTATTTAACTGATTCTCTGTTGCTGATCATTATTTAAATTTTGCCGTTATAAATAATGCTTTAGGGAACGTATTTGCATAAGCCTTGTTGAACTCCCTCCTGATGACTTCCTGAGGCTGATTTCCTAGGTCAAAGGCTTTGGCTACTCATTACCAAACCGGTCTTCAGACCATCAGGGTCATTTTTCATTCCCAGCATCATCAGTGTTTAAGAGTGGGTGTGGATTCTTATGCAAGGAATTTCTATAATATTTAGAAGGCAACCATCTCCCCACCCCACCCCCATCTTCACCCCTCTCTTTTCCTGATTCTCCTAACCTGCTCCCCACACCTTGTGGTGTTTCGGAACATCGCTTTGCTGTAGGACAGTTGGTTTTATCGCTGAGTTCCCGAGAAAGCAGCTGTCAGACTGCCATCTGAGCAGTGAACTGTGGGACAGCAGGATGGTCGTGAGGGACAGCTGCTGTCAGGGTGGGTGTGAGTGGAGCCTGGCTGTTTCTCCCAGCATTTCTGATCTGAGCGCTTCTGAGAGACAGCCAGTGCCTCCTGGGAGCCGTGTGGGGCTTCCTGGAGCTTCAGTTTTCCGTTGAAGCTGTGAACCTACCTCTTAGGAATATGGGTTTTCAGATGGGAAAAGCCTTTTTCCTTCCCTCAAGATAAATTGTGTTCTGAGTTTTCACATATCTCTTACCGGTTGAGGAAGCATTGTGTATTCATAAAAGACTCGAATCATTGTGCACTAGGAATAGTGGGCTGATGGACTGAGACTTTGGGATTCTGAGGTATAAAACCTGTTGGAGAATGGTGTGACTTTGTTGAAAAGCAGCTCATTTCCATAGCAGCATAATGGCTTCCATTACACTAAATAAAACCGGGCTGATCCTCCATGATAAAATGCCATGTGGTTTGGCTCCTACCACCTCCCCCAGCTTGTCTCAGACCACCTTCCTCCTGCCCCCTGCCCCCTGCCCTCTGCCCCTGACCTCTGACTTCCACCACACTGGCTCCTTTTTCTTCTGCAGACCCGGCAAGCACGATCCCACCTTAGGGTGTTTTATTTGCTGGCCCTTCAGGTAGGAGTGCCCTTCCCCTTCATCATTTCCAACATCTGTCATTGCCGTCTCAGCTTAAATGTCTTTTCCTAAGAAGCTTCCCCCGGTGAGCCAAACAGAAATAGCCAACCAGCACTTTACATCCCTCTACTTTATCCTCTGCACTGGGCTCCTCACCAGCTGAAAGTCTCTTTGTTTCCTTCTTACCACTGAATATATGTTCCATGGAAGTAGGAACCTTAAATTGGTCATCATGGCATCCCTAGTGCCCAGAACAGTACACAGCTAATAAATGACCTCCATAAAAGTTTGTTCCATATGAATAATGCAGTCGGCCAGGCAAAGTGCCTTTATGTTCACTGTTAAAAGCGGGTGCTCTCAATAGACTCAGTTGGGGCCCAAAGATCTGAGTTTTAGTTTCAACCCCTAGATTCACTAGACTGTGACCTTGGAAAAACCACTTACTGTCTCTGACTCTCAGTGTCCTTATCTGTAAAGTCAGAATCACAGTATTTACCCAAAGAACCCCCAGGGGTGCTTGCAAGGAACGGCTTCCATAGGTAGGGATGTGCAAACTCTTTGTAAATTTACAATCAGTCAACAAATGGTGATTGTCATCAACTTTGTTGGAAGTACGTGGCACTACCATGGGGTGCCTCCAAAAGCTTGGAAACTGCAAAATTACAGCATACTGAGAGCAGACTATTACGTGAATGCACAGTGGATCAGAGGCGTGGGTCATGGTCAGCATGCCTGATGGTAGATTCACCGGAGGCTTTAATCAGACTTGTGGAAAGATTCTGCCAACCAGAGAGGGAGGTGGTTTGGTCAGAACTAGGTGGGGAACCGTCCAGAGGCAAGTCCTGATGATTCCCATTCAAGCAGTGACTGGGGGAAGGTTCCCTGTTCCAACCACTTGCTTTGTTATGTCCTTTGTTGTGGGGCCGACACCTACACCTCTCAGAGCTGGATGTCATCAAATGTTTGTGTTCTCTGGCCAATGCCGTGGCCGATTTTGTCCTCACTAAGCAACTCTCTGAGTGAGTAGTTTGCTTCCCTGTGTGGCTGACCTGGAGAGAAAAAGGGCTCTTAGAGGGAAATATGAGGCCTGAGTTACCTTAGAGGTGGTAATTCTGACTCTAACTTGGTGAATTGGCATTCTGGTAATATAGGTCATTCTCTGTGAGCCTAGTTAATAGGCATCTGCTTCCAGAGACAGCTCTGCCCAGGCTGTTGACAGAGGGCCTGGGGTGATCAGCCTGGCTGGGGAGACTTGATCAGTGTACAGCCCCCTCTCTGGGGGCTCCCTCTCAGTATCGCAGCATTTTTTTTGTTGTTGTTTTTTTTAGCTGAGCCATCCTGCTACCTGTTGGCAGCTTAGCAGCTGCTCAGCTCGGGCTGGGCATCGAACTGCTGTTGCTCAGAGCTCAGCCTGCACTCAGTATCGCAGCTTTTGGTTTGTGATGTTGTCATGTTTTGATTTGATGCTCTGTGTGGCTGAGATTCTTATTTTTTCCCCTCATTCCCATTCCCCACCTCTCCCCTTTGGCAACCACCACCTAGTTTTCTATTGTGGTCTTGATTTGCATTCCCTGATGATTAATGATGCTGAGCATCTTTTCATATGTCTATTGAACATCTGTGTGTCCTCTTGGGAGAAATGTCTATTCAGGTTCTCTGTCCATTTTTCTATTGGATTTTTTTCCTTTTTTGGTGTTAAGTTGTATGAGTTCTTTATATATTTTGGATATTAACCCCATATTGGATCTATCACTGGCAAATATCTTCTCCCATTCAGTAGGCTGTTTTTTGTTTTGTTCATGATATCCTCCGTACAAAAACTTTTTAGTTTGATGTAGTCACATTTGTTTATTTTTTTCTTTTGTTTCCCTTGTCTGAGGAGGTATATTCCAAAAGGTATTACTAAGAGAGATGTCAAAGAGTTTATATTTTCTTCTAGGAATGTTATAGCCTTTAATCCATTTTGAGGATTTTTGTTTGTATATGGCATAAGAAAGTGGTCTAGTTTCATTTTTTCTTTTTTTTTTAGTTTTTTTTTTGCATATATCTGTCCAGTTTTGCCAACACCACTTATTTAAGAGTCTGTCTTTACCCCATTGTATATCCTTCCTTTGTTGTAAATTAATTGACCACATAAGTGAGGATTTATTTCTGAGCTCTCTATTCTATTGCACTGATCTGTATGTGTGTTTTTATGAGTGCCATACTGTTCTGATTATTGTAGCTTTGTAGTATAGTTTCACACCAGGGAGCATGATACCTTCAACTTTGTTCTTTCTCAAGATTGCCCTGGCTATTCGGGGTCTTTTGTGATTCCATATAAATTTTAGGATTAGTTGTCTTAATTCTGAGAAGAATGCCATTGGTATTATATTTCAATAGGGATTACATTGAATCTGTATATTACTTTAGGTAGCAAGGACATTTTAACTATATTAATCTTTCCAATCTATGATCAAGATATACCCTTCTATTTATTTGTATCTTGTTCAATTTTCATTTTTCAGTGATTTATAGTTTTAAGACAAGTGTTTCACCTCTTTGGTATTTTATACTTTTTTGATACAATTGTAAATGAGATTATTTTCTTCTTCTGATCTTTCATTATTGGTGTGTAGAAATGCAACAGATTTCTGTACATTGATTCTGTATCTTGCAACTTTACTGAAGTCATTTATTAGTTCTAATAGTTTTTATTTTTGTGGAATCTTTAGGGTTTTCTATATATATATTTAGTATCCTGTCATCTGCAAATAATGAAAGTTTTACTTCTTCCTTTCCAAATTGGATGCCTTTTATCTCTTTGTCTTGTCTAATTGTTGTGGCTTGGACTTCCATACTATGTTGAATAGAATTGATGATAATAGGCATCCTGCCTTTTTCCTGATTTTAGAGGAAAGTCTTCCAGCTTTTCACCACTGAGTGTGATATTAGTTGTGGGTTCATCATACATGGCCTTTATTATGTTGAGATATGTTCTTTCTATACCCACTTTGCTGAGACTTTTACCAAGAGTGTATTGAATTTTGTCAAATATTTCTACATCTATTGAGATGATCATATGGTTATCATTTTATCCTTTATTTTGTTAATGTGATGTATCACATGAATTGATTGACAGATATTGAACCATCCTTGCATCCCTGGGATGAATCCACTTGGTCATGGTGTAGAATCCTTTTTAATTTATTGTTGAATCCAGTTTGCTAACATTTTGTTGAGAATTTTTGCACGGGCCAGAGATTCTTTTTTTTTTTTAATTTTTATTTTATTTATTTTATTTATTTATTTATTTATTTATTTATTTATTTATTTTTAATTAGTTTCAGGTGTACAACACAGTGCAATAGTTATACATTTTACCCCTCAAAGTGACAACCCCCCACTCCCAATTCACCACCCCACTCCCCCCCCATATCATATATATCTATTACTCTTCCTCTGACTCTCTTCCACAGTATAATCCACATCCCGTGACTATCTATATATATTCAATTACAGTAGGTATACAACCTCCGCTTTAGCCATACAGTGCAGTGATCAAATCTCTACTCCATCCATGAAATGGTCTCCCTAACAAGACCTATGACCATCTGACATTCCACAGAATATTTACAACATTATTAATTATATTCCCCAAACTGTTTTTCATATCCCAGTGGCAATATTGTAGTTGCCTATTTTTGCTGTCTAATCCTTTCCCCTTCTCCCTCATCCCCATCCCCCTCCCAATTGGCAACCCTGATTTTTCCTCTATATCTATGAGACAGTTTCTGTTTACTTTGCTCATTCATACAGTTTTTCAGATTCCACATATGAGTGAGATCATATGGTATTTGTCTTTCTCTGACTGACTTATTTCACTTAACATAATAATCTCTAGGTCCATCCATATCATTGCAAATGGTACGATTTCATTCTTCTTTATAGCGGAGTAATACTCCAATGTATAAATGTACCACAGTTTCTTAATCCAGTCATCTACTGATGGGCATTTTGGTTGTTTCCAAGTCTTAGCTATTGTAAATTGTGCTGCTATGAACATAGGGGTGCATAACTTTTTTTGAATAAGTGTCTTGGTTTTTTCAGGATAAATACCTAGGAGTGGAATTGCTGGGTCAAACGGTAGCTGTATTTCCAGTTCTTTGAGATACCTCCATACTGACTTCCATAGTGGCTGCATCAATCTGCAATCCCACCAACAGTGCAGCAGGGTCCCCTTTTCCCCACAGCCCCGCCAGCACTTGTTGTTTGTTGATTTATTGATGATAGCCATTCTGACTGGAGTGAGGTGGTATCTCATGGTGGTTTTTATTTGCATTTCCCTAATGACCAGTGAGGTTGAACTTTTTTTCATATGCCTGTTGGCCATCTGTATGTCCTCTTTAGAGAAATGTGTCTTCATATCTTCTGCCCATTTTTTAATTGGGTTGTTTGTTTTTTTGGTGTTGAGTTTCATGAGTGTTTTATAAATTTTGGATATTAACCCCTTATCAGATATATCGTTGGCAAATATATTCTCCCATTCAGTAGGCTTCCTTTTTGTTTTATTAATGGTTTCCTTTGTTGTGAAAAAACTTTTAAGTCTGATATAATCCCATATGTTCATTTTTTCTTTTACTTCCCTTGCCCGTAGGGATGTATCAGTAAAAATATTGCTCCGGGTAATGTCTGCAAATGTACTCCCTATATTTTCTTTTAGGATTTTTATGGTTTCAGGTCTTACATTTAAGTCTTTAATCCATTTTGAATTTGTTCGTGTATAAGGCGTAAGGAGGTGGTCCAATTTCATTTTTTTGCATGTGTCAGTCCAATTTTCCCAGCACCATTTGTTGAATAGACTTTCTTTACTCCAGTGTAAATTCTTGCTTCCCTTGTCATAGATTAACTGTCCATAAATGCCTGGATTTATTTTTGGGCTCTCTGTTGTGTTCCACTGATCGATGTGCCTGTTTTTATGCCAATACCAAACTGTCTTGATTACTGTAGCCTTGTAGTAGGTTTTGATGTCTGGTAGCGTGATCCCCCCGACTTTGTTCTTATTTCTCAGAATTGCCAAGGATATTCTGGGTATTTTATGATTCCATATAAATTTTAGGATTATATTTTCTATTTCTGTGAAAAATGCCCTTGGTAGTTTGATAGGAATTGCACTGAATCTATATATTGCTTTAGGCAGTATGGACATTTTAACTATATTAATTCTTCCTATCCATGAGCATGGTAAGTGTTTCCATTTATTTGTATCTTCTATGATTTCTTTCTTCAGTGTCTTATAATTTTCTGAGTACAGATCTTTCACTTCTTTGGTTAAATTTATTCCTAGGTATTTTATAGTTCTTGACGCAATTGTAAATGGGACAGTTTTCTTAATTTCTCTTTCCATTAGTTTATTATTGGTATATGCAAATGCCACTGATTTCTGAACATTGATTTTATATCCTGCTACTTTACTGAAATCGTCTATCAGTTCCAGTAGTTTTTTGATGGAGTCTTTGGGGTTCTCTATATACAGTATCATGTCATCTGCATATAATGACAGTTTTACTTCTTCCTTGCCAATTTGGATGCCTTTTGTTTCTTTTTGTTGTCTGATTGCAGTGGCTAGAACTTCCAGCACTATGTTGAATAAAAGAGGAGAAAGTGGACAGCCTTGTCTTGTTCCTGATCTTAAGGGGAATGGTTTTAGCTTTTCCCCATTGAGTATGATGTTAGCTGTACGTTTATCATATATGGCTTTTATTATGTTGAGATATGATCCCTTTATTCCCACTTTGCTAAGGGTTTTTAACATAAATGGCTGTTGGATTTTGTCAAATGCTTTTTCTGCATCTATTGAAATGACCATGTGATCTTTATCCTTCATTTTGTTGATGTGGTGTATCACATTAATTGATTTACGGATGTTGAACCAGCCTTGTGCACTAGGGATGAATCCCATTTGATCATGATGTATGATCTTCTTAGTATATTGCTGAATTCTGTTTGCTAATATTTTATTGAGAATTTTTGCATCTATATTCATCAGGGAGATTGGCCTGTAGTTTTCCTTTTTTTGTGATGTCTTTATCTGGTTTTGGAATCAGGGTGATAGTGGCTTCATAAAAAGAGTTTGGGAGCCTTCCCTCCTGGATTTTTTGTAATAGTTTGAGAAGAATAGGTGATAGTTCTTTTTTGAATGTTTGATAAAATTCACTTGTGAAGCCGTCTGGTCCAGGGCTTTTGTTTTTTGGGAGCTTGTTAATTACTGATTCAATTTCCTTGGTAGTAATCAGGGTATTTAGATTTTCTGTTTCTTCTTGCGTTAGCTTTGGAAGGTTGTATGCTTCTAGAAAATTATCCATTTCTTCCAGATTGTCAAATTTGTTGGCATATAGTTGCTCATAGTAATTTCTTAGAATTTTTTGTATTTCTGTGATGTCTGTAGTCATTTCCCCTCTTTCATTCCTGATTTTGCTAATTTGAGTCCTCTCTCTTTTTTTTTTTTTTTTTGATGAGCCTGGCTAGAGGTTTGTCAATTTTGTTTATCTTCTCAAGAAACCAGCTCTTGGTTTCATTGATCTTTTGAATTGTTTTTCTGTTCTCTATATTGTTTATTTCTGCTCTGGTCTTTATTATCTCCTTCCTTGTACTCCCCTTGGGCCTCTTTTGCTGTTCTTTTTCCAGTTCCCTTAGGTGTAAGGATAACCTGTTGATTTGAGATTTTTCTTCCTTCTTTAGTTAGGCCTGCACTGCTATAAACTTCCCTCTTAGGACTGCTTTTGCAGCATCCCAGAGATTTTGGGTCATGGTGTTTTCATTTTCGTTTGTCTCAAGGTATCTTTTGATTTCCTCCTTGATCTCATTTGTGACCCACTCACTATTTAATAGCATATTGTTTAGCCTCCATTTATTTGTCAGCTTCCTGGATTTCTTCTTATAATTGATTTCTAGTTTCATAGCATTGTGGTCAGAGAATACAGTTGAAATGATTTCAATCTTCTTAAATTTATTGAGACTTGTTTTGTGGCCTAACATGTGGTCTATCTTAGAAAATGTTCCATGTGCACTTGAAAAGAACGTATATTCTGTAGCTTTGGGGTGAAATGCTCTGAAAATGTCTGTTAAATCCAGCTGGTCTAATGTGTCATTTAAGGTCGCTGTTTCCACATTGATTTTCTGTCTGGAGGATCTGTCCATTAGTGACAGCAGGGTGTTGAAGTCCCCTACTATGATAGTGTTACTGTTGATCTCTGTCTTTATGTCTGACAATATCTGTTTTATATATTTAGGGGCTCCTATGTTAGGTGCATAGATGTTTACTAGAGTTATGTCCTCTTGTTGGATCGATCCCTTCATTACTATGAAGTGTCCCCTTCTTTGTCCTTTGTTATATTCTTCAATTTAAAGTCCATTTTATCTGATATAAGTATTGCTACTCCAGCTTTTTTCTCAGTACCATTTGCTTGAAATATTTTACTCCATCCCTTTACTTTCAGCCTGTATGAGTCTTTGGATCTGAGGTGAGTCTCTTGTATACAGCATATGCTGGGGTCTTGCTTTCTTATCCATTCAGCCACCCTATGTCTTTTTATTGGAGCATTTAATCCATTTACATTTAATGTGATTATTGATAGGTGTGTATTTATTGCCATTTTGTTATGTGTGTTCGTAGTCTTTCTTAGGTTGTTTTTCTCTTCTACTTAAAGAAGCCCTTTTAGCATTTCCTGCAAAGCTGGCTTGGTGGTAATGAATTCCCTTAACTTATTCTTTTCTGCAAAGCTCCTTATCTCGCCTTTGATTTTAAATGATAACCTTGCTGGATACAGCAATCTTGGTTGTAGGCCTTTGTTTTTCATACTTTGAAAACCTCCTGCCACTCCCTTCTGGCCTGCAAAGTTTCTGTAGAAAAGTCAGCTGATAATCTTATGGGGGTACCCTTGTAAGTAACTTGCTGCCTTTCCCTTGCTGCTTTAAGGATTCTGTCTTTGTCCTTAACCCTTGCCATTTTCACTATAATGTGTCTTGGAGTGGGCCTGTTTGGAATCATCCTGGTTGGAACTCTCTGCACTTCCTGAGCTTGTATTTCAATGTCCTTTGCCAGGTTAGGGAAGTTTTCAGACATTATTATTACTTCAAATATATTCTCAATCCCTTGCTCCCTCTCCTCTCCTTCTGGTACTCCAATGACCCGTAGGTTATTGTGTTTGATGTTGTCCCCCAGCTCTCTTAAACTATTTTCCATGTTTTTCAGTCTTTTTTCTTTTTGTTGTTCCACATGGGTGATCTCTGCTATTTTGTCTTCTAAGTCACTGATTCGATTTTCTGCTTCATCCAATCTGCTAGTGATTCCATCAAGTTTGTTATTTAATTCAGTAATTGTGTTCTTAAGTTCTAGCTGGTTGCTTTTCATGATTTCTCTATCCTTCTTTATATTTTCATTAATTTCCTTGAACATTCTAATAATCAGTGTTCTGAACTCTGTCTCTGATAGGTTGGTTACCTCTGTTTCCTCTATTTCCACTGATTCAGGAAGTTTCTTCTGTTCTTTTATTTGTGTTGTGTTTCTTTGTCTCCCCATTCTGACTTACTCTTTGTGTTTGCTTCAATATAACAGATAGATCCCCCAGGTTTCTCAGTCTTTTCTGGGTAAACTTATATGGTGTGTGTCCTTTATATTTGAATTACTCAGTCTCCCTATTCTGTGCTTGTATCTGAGGTGTTCCTTGTGTCGTGCGTCCTCACTTGTTGAAGTTTTAGTTTTGATTACTTTTGGTTTGGCAGTAGGTGGGATTGACTCCCAGATTGATTAGCTGTGAGGATCAGCAGCGTCTGCAGTTTATGAGCTGCTGTGAGAGGATTGACCCCTCTGATGAAACTTGGACCCTATGGGCCCTAGTACCTGTAGCAACTTCCTTTTGGGTGTGACTCTTGTATGTCAAACCCAGAAATGCTCTGGTTTTATCTAAAGTTAGCCTCCAGGTATGATGATCCTTGTGTCTGTTTGTTTGGACCCATTGCTGCAGAGTGATTTTAGAGCATAACAGATCAACAAGAACAACCTCCGCAGCCACCAAAGGAAACCAAATGCTCGCACAAGTAAAAACAACCAACCATCAAACTACAGTCAACTTGTACAGAAATATCAATCATACTAATGAAGGAAACAAACAGAAACAAAACAAAAACCACACACACAAAATAACAGAAGAGGAAACAAAATAAAATACAATATCCTAAAATAAAAAATAGAATAAACATGAGAAACCGATTATCTATACCTAAAAAATAAAAAATAAAAATAAACTAAAATAATAATAATAAAAGTAAGAATAAAAATTAAAAAAATAAAATTTGCAGAAAAAAGGAAAAGAGGAAAAGTATAGCAATGAGAAGAATGAATAAAATAAGAGAGAAAGTGAGGGTGGGGAAAAAAGAAAAAGAAAAGAAAGAAAAAGAAAAAGAAAAAAAAAAATATATATATATATATTTGTCTACACACCCATATATATGGACATATATTCACCTATATACACCTATATATATGCCTATATTAAAAACTACAAAATGATAAGAATGAAATAGAAATAAAAACCAAAAACAACCAAGATAAGCAGCCAATAAAGGGAAAACAAAACAGAATAAAACCAAACAAACCAAAAATACCTGTGCCGGTCTTGGCTACCAAGCTCTCTTCAGATTGTCTGCTGTACAAAAATTCCTGTGCGTCTTGTGGGAACAGTAGGCCACCTGATGCCTAGCGTGATCCTGGCCCTGCAGGTTTGCTGTACTTGAGTGTGGTTGTGACGTGTGATTGGTGGTTTTTACAAAGTCACTGCCTTTTTGCTTTTGCCTGTCCCAAGGCAGGCTGCACCCCCAAAGGCTCAATGAGTGTCTCTGGGCACCCTTTGGGTTGACAGCCATGGAGAATTAAAGAATTCCTCACTACCAAAAGCCTGCTGCTAAGAATCTGTTAATTAGTGCCTCAGCAGGTGAACCTGCCCTGCCTCCCAAGCCTTGCCTAAAGGTGGGGGCAGGGTAGGTAGTCTCTCTCTGCAGCCTTTACTGGGGTGGAAATTCTCAACCCCCTGCAGGTAAGGATATCTTCCTAGTCTGCCCCTATTGCTGCATTCTGGAGTCAGTTTAAGACTCTCTCATGGCGGGGGCCAAAGTTTGTGGGAGTGGGTGCGTTATTGGTTTTTTTGCTTTCTGTTCAAGAGTAGAAAAAGGAAAAAAAAAAACCATAAAAATAAACAAAGCCACAGTTCCAACACTGTTTTAAGCTAAGGCCTTTGCCTCTTATGCTCCAACGGAGTTCCTGCTGCTCTCCCAAAGGGTCTGCTGGGATTTAGGGAATTGCGCGCACCCTGCCGTGTGGCCAAGATCCCCGCTCCACGTCCCTCTCGGGGACCTGCGTCTCCGCCCGGCGCGCTGCGTTTCCGAGCGAGTCTTCTTGTTTCCCCTGCTCCCGGGTTTAAGGCGTCTGCCTCGGAGCCGGCGTGCGCCCGCGCGGTGCTCCTGCTGCTCTCCCAAAGAGACTGCCGGAGTTTAAGGGACTGCGCGCCCCCTGCCGCGCGGCTCAGATCCCCGCTCCATCTCTCGGGGACCTGTGACTCTGGACGGGCCAGAGATTCTTGAATGTAATAATTGATTTAGTATGTGTGTGGCTATTACAATAGTATCAGTAGTTCAGTAATGGTATCAGAGAGGGCCAGCAGGTGGCAGTAAAAGCTAGGTAATCATTTGAGAAATTCAAACTAGACAAAATTTTATTAGCCTAATATTCAGCCTCTTCTGGGCCATTTACGAGTACGAAGATGAGGGGTGGGAGGGTTGGGTGGGGGTGGATGATGGTATTGCTTTTTGACCCAAGAGAAGTGGTCTACCAAAGTGGCCATTCTTATCCAAGTTTTCATGATGTCCTTGAGTTTTATCGCTTTAAGTTCCCTTCATGAAATTCTCCTGCAAAAGTCAAAGAAAAATTCTTAATTTGCTCTAGTTTTCAGATTTTATGTAGAACATGTTTTTGTATATAGACTGTAGATGAGATTATCACTGGATTTTAGCAATGGTTATCTACTAGTCCCTTAATTTCTAAATAAAGTGAACTTGACTTCTCGTTCCCTGGACTGAGCAGAGCTCAGTGCTTTCCTGAGACTTCCAGTTCATGGCCTCCTCTGCCTCTCATCTCTTGCTTTTATGGAATTACTTCTGTGGGGGATCACCCTGCATTGCCCTGAGTATCACTTGGTACCTGGTTCTTTTACTTGATTCACACACACACACACACACACAAAATACACCCACATACACACCTGTTCAGATCAAGCATCTGGGTGTGTTAGATGACTTTAATAAAAGCTTGGAAGAGAGCCACACAATCTAAAATTGACATTTGGATCTCCCTGGTTCCTCTGCCATGTCTGAAACTTGGCTGTGGTCTCCAGCTGTGCTGCTCTGTCCTGTTCTTTGTCCCCCTCCTTTTTCTTTCTACCCTTTTGCTCTCAGAAACAAAACTGATGCCCTGTTTTCTCATAGACCCATCTTTCTAAAACACAAAACAAACCATCTCCCTTTCTTGTTTGGTTTCTTAGGTCTTTTACTATAAAGTTGCGCTGCTTAGCTGAGGAGTGTGACCCTTTCCGGTCATCTCTTGCCTGTTGCTGAAGCTGCACCGCCATTCCTGCAAATGATCTTCCTCCCCCTCCACCTCCCAACCCTGCATTGGGTCATTTCCTCTCCTCATGCTTTTGCACGGGTGGTTGCTTGAGGTTTCCTTTATGTCAAACTCCTCCTTCAAAATAGCTCACTTCAAGGCCAGTTGCCCTGAAACTCTTAGATTTAAGTGATATCTCTCTCCATCCCTCACTACTATAATGACTTACTTTTGATTGGGAGAGAGAGGTTGAGTGTTCTAGTCCCTAGTTGTCATCAACTTTGTAACACTGGGCATATTAAGAGAGTTCAGATGGGCTCAATTATTATAAAGTATTATTTAAGTGTGAACCATCCTCAAATGAAATTGTGATCAATGAGAAAATGATGATTATTTAATTCAAATCCATTCAACAAAGTTTCATTAAGCCTGCAGAGGAGAACACTGTCCACTCATTCATTCTTCAGACCTTCCTGAGGTACGTGTTGGGTGCCAGATGCGGTGTGGGGGCCAGAGGCACAGAGATAAAATGAGATGTCCATGGTGATCGCATCTACACTTTTGGGATTCAGGAGAAACATCGGTGTTAGCGATAGGTATGTGGGATAGTGGATGGGTGGCATTAAAGCTACTGGAACAGATGATACCAGTGGGGAAAATGTGTAGAAGATCCACCTGCTTTTCAAACATTTTTGCTCCTGTGAGATGGAACATGCTCAGAGCAACTTTCCTATTATGAAAGATTAAAAGAAATCATTTTATGTGGTTTTTTCTTTTTTTTTCTTTTCTTTTTTGAGGGCGGTGTCATTGGCCCTCATATATGGAACCCGAACCGGGGCCGCTGGCTTCCCAAGCCAGCACTTAACCACTGCGCCACTCGGCCGGCCCAATCATTTTATGTTTTTTATAATTGCTACTTTTTAAATGATTTCCCCATACATCTAGTACTATCCTCATAGCAGAAGGAACATATCGTAATGATTCTACAGATTAAATAAATACATAGATAAGATCTATAAACATAGCCCAGTTACTTTGACATTTTTTCCCCCCTGAAATGCTAGCAGGTTTGAGAATTGCTCTTTAATAACTGGCAATGCCTTTAGTTTTTTTCTCTTACATCACTCTATCTTTGGAACAAGGTGGTGTTACGTTTTGCTAAAAGTCGTTTGTAGTGCGACTTTTTGTGGAGGTATTTATTTTAGCAGAACCCTTTGCAGAAAAGCCTGGGACTTTGTTTCCCTAACGGAGAGCATTAGATTGGGCCTGGGAGACTGTTGATCTCCCCTCTCAAACTGGCAGAGAATTGTTTCTTCACAATTAAGTTGTGGTTGTCAAAATTAAAGCTGTGTTTAGCTAATAAAATTAAAGGTCAACCCTGTGGCACAAGATTTTTTTTTTTGAAGTTCCCTGCATGTTCTCTTTTTGGATGAGTTTGGAACATTATCTTTGAAGCTTTGTTGTATAACCAGAGACTGAGCTGGAGAAGGGTCTCCTCTCTGTACGTGAAAGTCAGAAAATGGGAATGAACAAGCTCAGAACGGTAACCTCACTTTCCCCAAGAAAATGGGGGAAAATGGAAAAAATGTACACTTTTCCATTTTATATTTTTAAACATGGGGAAAGGAAGTAAAGTATGGATCTTCTAATTCAGAATTTCTCAGACTTGACGGAACATAATTGCCTCCAAAACTTGTTTCACATTCAGATTTCAGGACTCTGGCCTGAGCCTACTAAATCTGAATTTGTTAAGGAGAGGTCAGGGAATCTAGTGATTAACTACTATCCCGGAGATTCTTAGGACCAGATAAATTTGAGAACACTGCTGTAACTGATGAAGATCATGGCGAGACATCTTCCTATCAGGACACACCCTTCATAGGCTTCCAATTCCTAGCGATTCAAGGACTAATAAGCGAGTTCATTATTCTGCCTCCTGGCATTCTCCCCCTTCTTCTACTAATTTGTCTCTCCATCTTTCCAGATTTCCTGTGCTCACAGAGTGAGCAAGGAGGTAGAAATGTGCTGATATAAGTCCATTTTGCTCATTGTCCCCTGCAAATGCATTTGGTTGGTGGGTGAAGAGGAAGTTGAATATTCCTGGCTGAAAATCAGGGTTTATGTGGAGGATCTTAATGCCTACCCTTTTAAAACTTTGTATTTTGGAAAATAAAAGCACAAATATATAATTAACTTACATGAGTATTCATCACCCAGGTTCAACAATGATCAACTTGTAACCAATTGTCTTACATCTGGACTCTCTCCCATATTGCTTTGAAGCAAATCCCAGACATTTCATCATTATCCATAAAGATTGCAGTAGCATCTCAAAAAGTTAATAACTCTTATTTTCTCTTCTTTTTTTTTACAGGCTTTATTTATTTTTTTTTAGACCAATTTAAGAGGTTTACAGCAAAATAGTGAGGAAGGTTCAGAAATAACCCATGTAACCCCTGCACCCACAATATGCACAGTCTTCCCCACTATCAACATCCCCCATCAGAGAGGGGACATTAGTGGCAGTTGCTGAACCAACATTGACACATCATGGTCGCTCTTGGTGTTGTGCATTCTAGGGGTTTAGACAAGTGTAGGGTAACATGCATCCACTCATTTTCTTTTGAACTTTAGAATCTTATAAGAAGACAAAATATGGCTTGACTGTAACTATACTCTGACTTGGCAGAGCCTAGGATTAAGGCGGTAATTTTTTGTTTTTCTTCCAAAGAGCTCAACACCGATCACATTTCTTGAGTTCATTATTGAACGCTGATTCACCATGGTAAATCCATGGTAAATCCAGGTATACGAGATTAAGGGTATAAAAGAGAGCTTTGACAAGGGATTTGAGAGTGAGTGAAGAGGTGGGGAGGTGGAAATGATTGAAAGTTGTTAGTTCTCACATGGTAAAGGTATAATAAAGCTCTGTGGATGTATAGTAGAGTTCTTTTTGAAAATCTTAACTGCTCAGGGGTTGGAGTGCATGTAGTCAGAGGGTTTTTAGCTCAGGGTTTAATCACTAGCTGTTGTTGAAATAATGTTTGTGTATCTATCTGAATGGTAATGAAGTTCTCAAAGTCAAGCATTTGTTTTTTCTCATTCTACCACATCACGGTGAGGGGAGAGTGATAAGACATTTGACATCTGATGTTTATTTTGAAAACTGGGTACATGCACATATGTCAGACAGCATAAGAGTCTCTTTCCACTCTTTGGAGGCATTGAACAGTCTAATGTTTGTTAAGATACAGTAGAAAAAAATAATTTTTATAAATTCTCTCTTTAGATTTGAATCCTGAGGTTTAAAATTAATGCAGTGTGAACCTGAAGCGACTGTGGGATTTACTACTGTGAACTTGACTGTTCAATTACAGATACTCCATGTGGTGTGAGGATAATTTTTACGGTGCATGTATGCAGAATGCAAGAGATGCCTGCTTGACAATGTGGCATTGTAAAGGGGAGCAAGTTGCACTGGTTATTTTAAGCACCAGCTATTCCCTGCCCCCCTCCTACTTACCCTCAATATCCCTTATAATACTACGATCTTTGTTGATCCCCATTTAACACATTATTGTGCCCAGGTAACTTAGTGTACAGATAACTTCTTAGATAACATAAGATAGGTATATCTTTCTTTTAAGCAAAGTCGATGAATGGAACTCTGAATTTGTTGGATACTTTTAGGGAGGCAATTATGTTCTTTCTAAAGGGATTCTTTGCTTCCCAATTCATTTTGTACATAGATTTTACAGAGCACTTTTAACTGGGCAAAGTGAATCACATTGAAGCTTCAAACTTCAAACACTAATCTATATCTGGTTTCTACCGGAAAATTTGCCTTTCAGAATTTTCAGGTCATTCGGTCCTGTGTAAATCTCCCTCCTTTTCCCACATTACTTCATTAAGTCTTATGTATGAGTATGTATGGTGTTACCATGTATGTATAGTATTACTTTACTTTTACTCTGCGAGGTCATCATAGTTTTTGGATGGGGAAGGGCCTTTGTTGACATAAACTCTTAATTCAGCATGTCTATTCTGTTATGTTACTATAGTCGTTTTTCTAAAAAAAATTAAATTTATGTTGCCATATAAAAATGCTTCTGGAACACCTTAATTTTACTTTAAGATATATTTTGTGAAGTTTTCAATATTTTTTTTTAAAGATTTTATTGGGGAATTGGGGGAGGGAAACAGCGTTGGGGAATCAGGGAAGGGGAACAGACAAGTTGCTGTCCTTTTGTTCTTCAGTCTAGTTGTGGAGGATGTTGCTTCACTAGCCCATGTTGGTATTGTCATTGCGCTCTTCCCGGATGAGGCAGATGGGTCGCTGGCGTCTGGATGGTCGCTCACCGCGGATATTGGCAGCTCATGCTGGCTGCTGGCCGCTCACACTGGCTGCCGGCCGCTCACGCTGGCTGCCGGCCACTCACTGTAGCCTATGGCAGCCCACTGCAGCAGGGGCTGCAGCCTATACCGTCACCAGGGCTCACACAGCGCAGCTCCAGGTGGAGCTGTTGTTAGCTGTAGAGGGCAGTGTCACTGGCCCTCGTATGTGGGATCCGAACCAGGGCCGCTGGCATCCCAAACCAGCTTTTAACCAATGTGCCACTCGGCCGGCCCAAGTATTCAATATTTTTATTGGACAATTATAATTTTAATCTTAGGTTTGATTTATTATGGCTTATAGTCTTTTCCCTCAAACTAACAATTTATAATTAAAGAGGATGGACAAATAGGATTTAAAATTCTATCTAGGTGACTTTCCCCCCTAGCGATATACCCAATTTTTTTTAGAGAGAGACGTTTTGGTGATTTAAACCCTAATAAGAAGAAAGTTTTCAAAGCTAGAGTTTTCCAATAACTAACATGTGCAAAGAGTAACCATTTTGAGGAGTAAACTCGCCTTCAGGTTTCTGAGGTAATAACGACTCATTTTGATTCCGAGAGGATCAGGATTCCGATCTGTGGCCTGTAGTTGCTCACTGCAGTGCACCACCATGGGACATTTGTTTCTTGGACGTTTCCGCTTACACTGTGCTCCTTGAGGCTAGCTTTCCGGAGGACCCTTCCAGGTCTGCCTCTGCATTTTATTTCCTGCCTGGGTGGCCTCCTTCAGCTTCCGTTAACAGCTCCCTCATCCTGTTACCTGGTCTGCTTCACGCAGACCCTGCTCCAAGCAAGGTCTGGTCTCAGAGTGGTACGTGAGTGGAGTAACTGAGGCGAGTAAGGCAACAGAGCCAGATTCAAGGCCCGACTCTGCTACGTGTCAGCGTGTGATCATAGGCGAGTTTCCTAACTGTTCCGTGCCCAGGTTCCTAGCTGTAAAGTGTGGGTAAAAACAATACCCACAGAGAAGTACGTTGTGGGAATTAAGTGTGATTTTGCATGCTACTTTGCATATGGAGACGGTAAGTGCCTGATAGTCAGTAGCTGTTAATATTGTGCCATAAGGCACTCTCAGAAACTAGTTTACTGGCGAATTTGCCCTTGAAGTTGAGACTATATAACATCCCCCGTCCCCTCCCCCCCACTCACATGTGCACGCGCATAATGACTGTTTATTAAATGTTCTAACAGATGTGTCTAAGCCACTGTGTTCAGATTGTTTCCTGTCCTAGTGGCGTGGGTTTTCATTTCACCTCTGATTTACATTCTTTTCTGTTTCTTTGAACAGACTGTAGACTCTATAAAAACAAGGATCATGTCTCTCTCTCTCTCCCTTTTTTATTCACCACTATATTGTTCAGTGTCTGGCATGCAGTTGGTGCTCAATAACTATATATTAAATGAATGCAAAAATAAGTCCTAGATTCTGCTTGGATCATAGAGGAGTTACATGGAAGAGACCATATTTGAACTGGGCTTTGGAGGATAAATTGGATTTTGTCAAGAGGAAAAGGAGCGATAGGGTATAAAGGCTGGAGGAGACACTGGGCACCAAAGGGAAGGATAAGTGGGACTGTAATGAACGTCACCTGGGAGCCCCTGAAGGCGGAGTCCCCACCTGATTTGACCTCTGTTTCTCATAGTGTGTAACTAGTGATCTAGCAGTCAGGCACTCAGTATATGCTTATTGAACAAGTAAATGTCATCGATGAGTTTTTTGAAGGGAGAGGTTAGATTAGGTAAAATCAGTCATAAATAACCCTTGCTAATGAGAGAATCTTTTAAATACAAACCCAGCAAAATTTTTTTAAGTACTGAAAAATAGCTAAATTTTGTATTTTTGGATATAATGAAAAATAATTCAATATATATCAAAGAACTTCCAATCAGAATAGAGTCATTTATATTCTTAGGTTCCCTTCTAGCATATTGTATGCCTGGTGAGAGACTGCAGGAAAATCCTTAGGGTTAATCGTCAAACCTTACACCAAATCTTATAAGGGACAGAGTAATCTTTAAGTCAAGGGGAAAGATTAATGAGCCTTGCCTCTTTCATAGTGACGATGATGATCAACAGCAAGACAGTAGGATTATTATACTTGGGTACAAACACAATTTTCTTAAAAATTAAAAAATACAGATATTATAATGCTTTAAAAACCTTTATGCACCATTTTTTTCTATAAGCCTGTGAGTCCATCATTAAAATATCAAGGAAAAAATACATTTCAACATTTTATATCTTAATCCATAAAAAATATTCAATGATAGGTCAATGGGGCACTTGTATGTTGACAAATGTGTGGCTTCTTGTGCTTTCCATCCATATTGGGGTAAAAACCCCCAATTACATTATCTTCAATTAGATCAAGTCATAGAGTTATATATTAAGTACCTATACAAAACGAACCCTTTCTTTAGCCCAGTTCTATATGAAAGTACTAACAAATGGTCAACATTGTGTGTAAATGGTGACTCATAAAAATGTAGACTCAGCAATGGATTTTTACTTCATAGGCCTCAGATATGACAACTCTACAGAAATAGTATCAAAGGCAGTAGTTGAGACAGGAAGCAACTTGCTCTCCCTGACCACACGTCTGGTTAACAGGCAAAAGAGCTCCAGAGGCCTTCACCATGCTCAGTCCTCCACAGGCTCTCTGCCTCCTTGGGTTCTTCAGGTTGATTTTTCTCAGTTCTGGAGGCATTGTGCCCTTCATTTAGTTATCCTTACTTATGTCCTGTCATTTCTAGCTCTCAGGTTTTTCTGACCAGACCCTGATGGTGGTTCATTCTGGGGTATTTCATTTTAATTTTATTTATTTTTATTCTTTTTTTAAGACTTTTATTGGGGAATTGGGAGAGGGGAACAGCATTGGGGAATTGGGGAAGGAGAACAGACAAGTTGCTGTCCTTTTGTTCTTCAGTCTAGTTGTGGAGGATGTCATTTCACTGGCCTATGTTGGTATTATCACTGTGCTCTTCCCGGGTGAGACAGTCTCTTGCCGGCCATTGGAAAGCTGTTCATAGTGACTCATGGCAGCTCATGAAAGCTCACGCCAGCTGCCGGCCAGCCCCACTGTAGCCTACGCTGTCATCAGTGACTCACGGCAGCCCAGCTCCAAATCGAGGTGTTGTTCACCATCTTAGCTGTAGAGGGCGCAGAATCACAGGCCCTCATGTGGGGTCTGAACTGGGGCCCTGCTGCTCAGAGCTGGTGGCCCAAGCCAACTCTTAACCAACACGCCACTCAGCCAGCCCCATCCTGGGGTATTTTAGAGTCCCCCTCATTGCCATCTCAGCCACTAGGACTGATTCTTCTTTTTTCAGGGTAGTTGTATGCCCGCCACATGCATTTAAGATGGCATTGCTAGTACATATATCCCACATCTCATTTCCTGATGAATGTATGTATATGCATATACACTCACACATAATACATACATATATTCACGCACACACATAGCTCAGCTTGTTTTCTTGACTCTTTTATCACACACATCCAAAAATGCTACAATTTTATACTTTGCCCTTCTGGCAGATATGACTGTAATCTGATTTCCAAAAGCTGTTTGATGCTCCTGAAGGGAAATGAGTGACTCCTGGGCTTTTTTCCTTGTAGGACATGTGGTTTTCAAATTTGAACAACTGTATGCCATCGCCCAAACTGTATATTCAGAAAATGGCTTAAGGGTTTCTTCTGGAACAGTCACCATTTACAGCCACACACTCCACAGTGGTGACATTCTTCCAGAAATCCTCGTGTAACATCAAGACAGCCAGACAGTAATATTTTCTGCAAGTGCTTCTTAAAGGCTTAATTATTTCCTTCCATAGATGGATGACCCAATCAGCTGTACCATCCTGCCCTGCAGTACTTCCCTGCACACTACGGAAAGTAGTTTTGGGGTTGGGTAACTAGCAAGTGGCCGCTAGTTATCTTCTCCAGGCCTTGCTCATGTGCTTCTCCTTGTGGGCGCTGCTCTGGCAGAGTTGTCTCACCTCCTCACCTGGCTGCCAAGGCTAATGAGGATGGGGCCAGCAGCTCACCCAGTGTCCCGTTGGCCGGAGCACAGGGCCCTCACACTCCTCTCAGGGCAAAGAGGCTGAGGTGACTAGCCAGGAAGCCCGAGGAGAGGTGATAGTTGGTAGAGCACACTGGACCCCAGCTGGAGATGTGGGTCACTTCCAGTGGGGACAGATGGTGGCCTATGGGGGCCCTAGTGTGCATTTCAGGCCTCACATCTTGTCCAGCACCTGTAGCCTGTGCCCCTCTCAGCCTAGAAGTGTACCACTGAGGCCAAGAGGCCACTGGCTGCAGCTTGGGGCCCTGGTGCATTTTTTTTTAAAGCTTTATTATGATATAGTTCACATACCATATAATTCACCCATTTAAAGTGTAAAATTCAGTGGCTTTTAGAATATTCACAAATATGTGCAAGTATTACCACTGCCAATTTTAGAACATTTTATTACCTCAAAAAGAGTCCCTACCCTTTAGCTACCACTCTCCATAATCCCATCTTCCCCTGTACCCTAGGGCTAAGCAACCACTAATCAATTTTCTGTCTCTGTTTCCCTATTCTGGACTTTCATAAGAATGGAATCATATATACTATATGGTTTTTTGTTTCTGGCTTGTTTCACTTAGCATGATGTTTTCAAGATTCATCATGTTTTAGCATGTATCAGTACTTCATTCCTTTTTATGGCAGAATAATATTCCATTGCTTGGCTAGACCACATATGGTTTATCCGCTCATCTGTCAATGGATAGTTGGGTTGTTTCCATCTTTTGGCTATTGTGAATAGTGCTGCTGTGAACGTTCAGGTATAAGTTTCTGTGTGAACATTTGTCTTCATTTCTCTTGGGTGTATACCAAAGAGTGGGATTGTTGGGTCATATGGTAACTTTATGTTTAATCATTTGAAGAATGCAGTTTTCCAAAGTGGCTACACCATTTTATATTCCTGCCAACAGTGTATGATGGTTCTAGTATTTCCATATCTTTGCCAGGCTTTGTTGATTTGACTTTTTGATTCTAGCCATCCTAGTGTGTGTGAGCTCATGTAAGGTTTCAAAAGGATTTGGGAAGGATTTTCCCTTTCTAATAGTTTTTTAATGCTATATAAATATAGCATTTTTTTTATATAGCATATAATGTTTTTTTTAAGTGTGCCCTTTCCTAGTATCTGTACAAGCATGACTACTAAGAGTCCCTACTGCCTGTCACAGTAATAAAGGAAATTTCATATTCATTAATCCAAAATTTTAATTGACCTCAGCCAATGTGGGAGACTTTAAAAAATATGGGAGTTGAAGGGAAGAAGGAGAGTGGGTGGAGAAGTGGGAGCAGGTGGTGTGCCTCCTGCAGTGGTGCATCTTTTCCAGGAGATGGCCCCACTTCCTGTCGCTGTGTCTGATGGGTGGTGGAGAAGTGGGAGCAGGTGGTGCGCCTCCTGCAGTGGTGCATCTTTCTCACTTCCTGTCGCTGTGTCTGATGGGTCCCTCTGTCTTTCAGGAGGATTGGCCTTGGCCCAGGTGCTCTTCTTCTACGTGAAGTACTTGGTACTCTTTGGCATCCCAGCTCTGCTCATGCGCCTGGATGGACTCACACCGCCGCCCCTCCCTCGCTGTGTCAGCACCATGTTCAGTTTCACGGGGATGTGGAGGTCAGTGGCTTGGCTGATTACAGTCTTTTATGGGTGTCCAGCTTCAAAGGACTTAGGCCACCGTCCTGTCTCTGTCCCTCACTCGAGCCATGATAGGCCCATTTTCTTCATCTGTCTAAAGGGATGATAGCCCATACTTTCTAACCTCTTGAAAATATTGTCAGGCTACAAGCATATGTGAGATAAAAAAGTTTGTCACCCAGGCTTTGTACAAATGCATAAAGGGTTATGTCTAAAGTGCTTTCTTACTAACCTGGGACATGCTACTATATTGATTATTTTATTGCTGTCTTTTTCTTGAAAATGACATCTGTATATGTGGGACTTTCGATTAAGAAAATAGGATAATAGCATAGACCAGTTGGCATTTACTAGCTCTGAGGTCTGAAGCAATTTACTAAGTTTCTCTAGGTTTCTGTTTTCTTACCTCTTAGATGATGATGATGATGATGATGATGATGATAATAATAGTTGTTGTGAAGATTAAATAAGCTAATGCTTTGAAGACATCTGACACACAGAAGATGTTAACAAATACTAGCCTTTACCCTTATGTTATTTTTATACTTGATGTACTTGGGCAGACAGATGTATATTCTTTCACAACTCTTCTTGATTTTGCCCCATAAACCTGTGTTGGCCTGGAGTCTTTGTTCTAAACGATCCCTCAGTCCCTCTGCTGTTTCTAATTGTTGTCCTGCAGGTGGGCTTGCTTGCTGCTGCAGAGTTTTCTTATCCCTTCCTGTATGGAGCAAGTGATGTTTGCTTTTGTAGCTGCAGAACTAATAGAAGAGCCTCTAGGTAGGGGCACGCACGTCCATGGGAGTCAGCGCCTACCTAAGTTTCCCTTTTAGGTGCTTCCCTGTGCCTCCCCCTAGTCTTGGCCTTGCTCGGCGCTGCCATTTGACTCGTTCCTGTGGCTCATTCCGTTTTCTATTTCATCTCTGTAGGCAGAAGAGGCAAGACATAGGTAGGAGAAGAGCTCAGTGACTGTTCCCATATCTAACGTTGCTGTTCAAAAGCGGGTGGATAGCACACAACATCCTGGTTTCTTGTAGTACCTTCTCAAAGATGTGGAATTTGTCTAAGCTTCTGTAAGCACATTTAATTTTTGGTCCAGTTTGCTTTTGGGATTAGAAATGTCCTCTGGTTATAGCAGGAATTTCAAGTAATTTGCTTTCATTTGTCCTTAATCACTTCATCAAATATCACAGGTTGCCAAGTTTTAATGGCAAGGTTAACAGAGAGTCCCTGAAGCTAGGAGGCCAGGGAGTGGCTGGAAGACTCTGGTAACTTTTGACCTACTCATAAAGCAATTTACTGAATAAATGGGCCAGGCCTCCGTGTGATTTGGGGGCCATGTCACAAGTGCCTCGTGTGCTCCTAGCACGGCTCCTCTGCCTCCTTGGTGTGCATGCTTGCACGAATGCATCTCTCAGCAGCACATTCTCCTGAAAGGGCTTCTCCAGTGTCAGCTGGCATAATACAATCCATGACTTCCTGGCAGGCAGGCAGGCTCCCAGCTCTTGGCTCCTGGCTCCTTGTCCATAAATACCAGCCCATTGGTTGTCATAGGAGGCAGTTTAGACACTTGGCTGTATTTCACATTAAGATGGATTGTCTTCTTGTCCTTTATTATTTTAACTAATTAACTAATTAATTACTTTTTTTTTGTCTAAGACCCTAAGTTGCATACAAACTACAGAGGTGGAGAGAGCATGTCTGCCAAGATCTTTATCATTCTTGATCAGAACCAGACTCAAATTGTGTAGACGCCAGGTTGTTGAAACGCTCCCTACTCCCTGTCAGCTACCATGTGGGCAAGAGGGTAGGAATGAAACATACTCTGAGGAGGGGACTGTGGGGTGACCCCTGGAGTGGTGTGGCTCTAAAGGGAGATGCTTACAAGGGCATGGGGTGAAATACCACTCATGGCCTTTCCTGGGAGTGACCTAGACTCTTATCCTGGCGTTGTTCAGCATGCATGGGTGCGGGTGTCCCCTTCACATTAGTTTTAGTGTTGTTGTTTTTGAAGCGTTTTCTGGCTTGCCAATTATCCCTAGAAACACCTGGATTTTCGTTTTTTGTACACAGTGACCATTCCACATTAAGTAGTTGGATTTAACAAGGGATTTTAATTCTCTTGGAGCTGTAGTGTATAATTTAAGGCTTAGGAGAAGTGGTCTTTTATTGATACGAGGATAAAACTTACAGTTAATCTTGTGTGTTATTTGCAGCTGCTCCTCCGCCCTTAGAAGGAGCTGTACCAGGGTCATGTTAGCGCAGGGTCTGGTAGCGCAGCCCTATACTGGCCCCATCCGCATTCTCTCACTCTTCTCTGTAAGAATGCACTCTTCTCTGTAAGAATGCACGAAAATAAAGTTTTGAGTCGTAGTTTCTATTTACACCTGACTTTACGCGTATATTTCTGGGGCATTTATTGAGGCCTTGCTGCAGACAGGGAATTGCTCCCTCATCCTGGATTCAGGCCTGAGAAGAACTGAGTCAGGGGCAGATGTGAAAGCTGGAAATGCAAATCTTTCTGCTGGGCTGTGGAAGCCACTCCTATGGTGACACAAACGGCAGGGTGGATGGGAAGTGAAGAGATTTAAAAACAATCTCTGGAGATTGTTTATTGGTTACCTGAACTTCCAGAAAATCTACACTGAATGAGGTTTAGAACTGATGATGAGAGATGCATTTTTAGCCTCCCGTGTTAAAGGAGTTTTACATACCTGAACTCTGTGCTGACTCATTACATTGTGTTTCAGTCCACTTAGCAGTAAGAGAAGACTTGAGGCTGGCAACCTATCGTATCAGAAGGCATTTTACATCATAGAACCAATGAAGCTGGTCATCAGCAGAGAGATAATATTCCCTGACGTCATAGATGAAATTGATCACGCAAAATTGCTATTCACCCAGGTTTCCCAAACTTGAGAGTTAGGATCTCCGATGTATTTGTTCAATTTTTCCTTCTAGCTCTTTCTTATAATTCATGCTCAACTATTTGCAGGCATAACAAAATGCTGAGGAGTATGGGTATTCCCACTGCATGACTTTTGTGTGGCTCTGTGGACCTAGAAATGGAGAATTTTCTGCCTAATTTTTAGGTTTCATGTTTAATTTCAGTAGGCTGAGATCTATAATGACCATCTTTTGCCTGAGTTGTTAAAGATGACATTGCGTGTCTAAGGTTTCAAATTAGAAAACTGATCCTGTTCCCCTGATTTTATTTCAAGCTATGGAAGCAAAGTGTGCAAAGCAATAGAATTTCCCCTGGCGGCTGGTGAGTTATGGGTCAATTTCAATTATCTCAGGAATCTCGCCAGCTTGCCCTTTGCATTTCTTGAATTATGATGCTCTTAGGTCTTCACGGGCAAACTCATACATCACTGCTTATCTCAGAGAGATCTAGGCACTGGCACTGTTGGTGGCTGCTAGACCTTAATATATGGGGCATGTTTGAGCTGGGGACAGAGGTGTCTGAGTCACTTCCTTCAGCAAGGCATCCACTGCATGAGCCGTTAGGCCAATAGAAGCATTTAGGTCCCTAGGCGGGGAGTTGGTCCAGGCCTGGGGTAGGTGAAGACAACCAGCCACTCAAATTGCTGGTTCTGCCTGAGTCTTACCTTTGAATCATGTTTAACCTCAAGTTTCAGGGTAGGATGGCAAACACAGAGTTGGTGAAATATATGTGCTATCTATTAGCATTGCTGGGTGGAAAGCAGGGGCAGCATGAACATAAAGGAGAAAAGATGGAATAGGTGCTGTTAGTTAGGTCGCTTTACTTAGTGGCAGCCTACTAACTATAATAAGAGCTTGCTACTTACTAGCTGTGTGACTTGGGCAAATAATGAACACTCTTTGGGCCAATCTTTTCATTTCTAAAATGGCGATAATAATAGCAGTTGCCTCATAGGGGCGATGTGAGGGCTGATTGAGCCTGGCGTATAGGAAGTGGTAGCTTCTTAGTTTTTTTTGCTCTTGAAAAATCTAACAAAGCTAGAGATGACTGATAGACCAGCCTGGGGATGGCCCAGGTTGGGGAAGCAGGGAGCAGTGATGCGACTGGCTGAGTAAAGGCTCTAGTCCAGCTCTGAGCCTGAGATGTGATAATTCAGAGAGAGACTCTGGTGGAAAAGTCACGGGCTCTGAACTTAGAGAAGGGAGCTTGATCAAGTTACTTTTGCCTTGGTTTCATCTGTTGACTAAAAGACAGGCTTTTGTCATGAGATGATGTCTGTGTTCCTTTGCATTCTAGCTAGCATTGTGTGAGGCCCAGCCACGCTGGATAGGATGACCCCAGTATCCTGGTGCGAAAGTGCTCCCATACCCCGTTACTCATGTAATGGGGTCATTTATTTCACCTCCTTAAGCCTCAGTTTTCTGAGGTATTAAAATAGGGCTAATCAGAGGACTTGTATCACGGGGTTGTTGCGAGGGTTAAGGGAGCTCATCTACTAAAAGCAGTGAATGCAAAGCAGGCACACGGTAGACCCCAAAATGTTAGCCAAAAATCATAATTAAAGATATGAAAGTAAGCTTGACACTGCTTGTTTTTTAATTTCCCGAATAGAAAGGCCTGACAGAGTAGATGTTTGAGGAGGTGGGAAGTGATAGGGGTGGTGATATGTGGAAGGCGTGGATTTCAAAATGGAAGCATTGGGCCGGCCAAGTGGCGCGATGGTTAAGCGCTGGCCTGGGAAGCCAGCGGCCCTGGTTCGGTCCCACATATGAGGGCCAGTGACACTGCCCTCAAAAAAAAAAATAGATAAACACTCAAAATGGAAGCATGGGGGGGGTCCCCATAAGCTGTATCTCTGTGACCTCCCCCTTACCCCTAGAGAGTTCTTTTTGCAAACAGTCTCTAGCTACTGGACGTATGCTTTACCTCACATTTTTGGGTACCTCTCTTAGTCCTTCTCTCTTACGATCCCATCTCAGCAGACTCAGAAAACATTATTTTGGTTCTTCTAACATTCATATTTCAAAACCCTCTTATCGTTTGCTCCAAACACAGACTTGCATAAATCAAAGCAAACAAGGAATGGCAAGCCGAGGCATATTTTATGAGCCATCATTATGCTCTGCTTCCTGGATTTGTTTTTACTTGAAAGACAGTTACTACCCTCTTCTCCGTTTCTTCCTGCATGGAAGATGTTTTCAGTTCACATATTACTGAGCGAATTCTCAGACTGAAGCCTTTCGAGTGAGCAGCACTTTGATGCAAGAAACAGCCAGGCACCTTCAGATGGAGGGCTCTCGCGTGGGTCGCCAGTCACCAGAGCCCAGACCCGGGGCCGCCTGCCTGGGTTTGAATCCTGGCTCCAAAGCTTATTACCTGGTGGTGATCTCTCTGTGTCTTAGTTTCCTTCTCTGGAAAACGGCGGTGTTATAATATCCATCTCTTAGAACAAACACCCTGTACTTTTTATGGCAATAGTCACTCTCCAGTAATCCTTTCTTTCCCTGCTCACACCCCACCAGACCATATGTTTTTTGAGGGCAATGATCAGATCTTGTTCTTACTTCGCACCGTCCCCAGCACCCTCCTTGGTGCCCATGGGCAGTCAGGAAGTCTATGCTGAATGAACGAATGGTCCCTCTTCTTTGACATTTTGATCACCAGGTCTTCAGAGCAAACTGTTCAGATATTTTGATCTGGCAGCTGAGTGGTCTCTCTCTGAGATGCACTGACACATCATTGCTGGCGGGGTACCAGGCACAGGTGTGACCACTGTCGATAATCTTCATTTTTCCTCATTTTCTCATTAAGTGTTATTACATGGCGTGCCAAAATGTTGAGTCTGCTAGGATTTTCTTGCGAATGAATCCGCCTTGGAAGGGATGTACGCCTTTCTTAATTACTATCATTATTTTATCAGACACTGTGCCACTTCTTTGATGTCAGTTGAGGGAGAAAGTTGCAGACTTGAAAGAAGAAAAGAGATTCAATTCAGATTTTGATGCGAAAGAGGAGTTTGACAGCTGCTTGTCTTTAGGGATGGGATTTTTCTGAGGGAGGTGCTGAAAGAAGACACCCTAATCTCTTATACTGGAAGATGAGCAACCCGGGTGCAGACTGGGAGGGAAGCCCTTCTGTTGTTACTCTTAAGTCCTCACAACAGTAATAGTGAGAGTAATAATAGAAATAATAATCACTGCAGCCCTGGCATCTGCAGCAGCAAACAAGTAGTGCTCACATTGTGCCAGCCACTTTTCTAAGTGCTTTTAGGTATTTCATTTATTCAATCCTCACAACAGTCCTATGATGTACGTACTGTTATCCTACTTTACAAATGATGAAACTGAGTCACACAGAGGTTGAGTAACTCTCCTTAAATCACCCAGCTAGTAAGTGGGGGGGCTGGGATTTGAACCCAGGCACGTGGCTCTAGGGCCTGTGCTTGTAATCACTACCTTTTCCTATTTGTCTCTTGAAGTGGAAGTGAAGCGAACGCCTCCTCCAAAGCCTGGAGTGTGAAGCTTGAGTGGCAGGATCTGGAACTTAGGGCTACCTGAGAATGATGATGGCATTGTATTGACTCTCTAGAAGGGGAGATGGTGCAGGGAGTGGTGGGGAAGGGGTACAGTCAGATAGTGGGGGGTTTCTGTGTACCAAGGGATGAGGAGAAAGGGAGAAAGGGAGTTGCCACTTAACACTGAGTAACCGAGCGTATGGGTGGTGTGGGGTCAGTGGGGTGTCTGTTCTATGTTACCTGCCTTCTGTTGCAAACAGCAACCCAGAAACAGCTGCCCCTCTGGAGGTGGGAAGGGGGGCTTCACCTGGTGTCCACATAGAAACTTTGTTTCTCCTGCTGTTGTCTCTTCCTGTGTCCCTTTGCTTGTGCCCCTTGATGGCTGTCCTCTACCTCCTACTCTGCCCTTTATCTCACTTCAGGCTGGGTCACATCGTCTTTGACAACAAGGATGGCAGATTGCCCCTCGTCTGCCCCTTGTTAGACTTCCGGGTCCTTGGTGCTCTCCTGTTTCTGATTCACACCCATCCTCCAGCAGACTAGTGTTGCCTTTGGCCCCACCCCAGTTCTGAGGGTTAATTAAGTACAAGATGCAATGTGCTATTTCTTTCTCTTAAATGATTAGAGAGATACTGATGCATCAGTCTTACATTTTGTATGCAGGCAGGTCTCTTATTCCTTCCCTGTGTGGGTGCTGCCTTGGTGATAAGCTGAGGATGCCCTTCTTCACTCCATCTGCCATTTCTTTTATTTTTGTATAGGGCAGGAATTCCTAGTTTGGGGACACACAAGCCACTGAAACAGTTTTTCTTTTGTTTCTCAAAAGCCTGCTCTCTATAACATCTGCATCACCAGGCAGGGTCCTGGCACATAGTAGGCACTCAACAAACAGATATTTCCTAAGTGAAAGATAAATGATCCCCTACACACCCTCCCCCACTTCCTTGAAGAAGAGATAAAGGAAAAACTGGGTCACATGTGAAGTGTGGGTCTAACTTAACTTTTTTCCAGTGGTTGCTCTGCCATCCTAACTATATCCATGGTGCTATTAAATGCCATCTTTTGCCATACTATAAATTTCCTAAGTTGCATATGAGGCTTTCTGGGCCCACCTTCTGACAGCATGCATTCTGGGTTCTGTGTTTCTTCAAAATGTGAACATTTCAGTCTTTTGTGTATTGAATGACTCACCATAGAATCTAAGAGGGAATTTGTGTTTTTTTTATTGGGTCTGGTGAATAAAAAGAGAAGTGGGTAAGGACCGGCCCAGTGGCTCAGTTGGTTAAGAGTTGGCTTGGGAGCATGAGCTCTGAGCAGCAGGGCCGCCGGTTCGGCTCCCACATGGGCCAGTGACGCTGCGCCCTCTACAGCTAAGATGGTGAACAACAGCTCCACCTGGAGCTGGGCTGCCATGAGTGGCTGCAGCCCCTGCTGCAGTGGGTTGCTGTGAGTGGGCTTGCCAGCAACCGGGAAGAGTGCAATGATCATAATACCAACATGGGCCAGTGAAGCGACATCCTCCACAACTAGACTGAAGAACAAAAGGACAGCAACTTGTTTGTTCCCCTCCCCCAATTCCCCAATTTAAAAAAAGGAAAAAATAAGAGAAGGGGGTGAGTAAAGAAAACAACTCTTACTTTTCATTAGAGGCTACAAACCAACCAGTTAACCAACTAACTAGCCAACCAACCACCACTGCTACCTTCACCACCAACAGAAACATTTAAAGGACCTTAGTTGTTTCAGGGACAGGAGAATAGGGAAGAGGCTCTCTATCTGAAGTGGGCTGGGACAGAGTGGAACCCTGATCGTGGATAATCAGTGGGGGATCTTGTGCAAAAGGAAATAGGAAGGCTACCCTGTTTCCCCCAAAATAAGACCTAACCGGAAAATAAGCCCTTGCATGATTTTAGGTGCCAAAATATGGCACCTTGGCATACTGAATATTTTAAGCTGAAGGAGCTTGTGGAAAAGGCACTTTTCTCCCTGAAACAGGTCATATAACTCTCATGTGAGGGGTGTGTGCCCTCCATGTCCTGAAGAAATCATGCTATGGCTTCTTCTGCTAGGTCTTATTTTCAGGGAAACATGATAATAGTATGCTAGACACTCATAACTATTCTAGAGAAAAATAAGTCAGGTAAAGGGGTTAGGGAGTGGCAGGAGTTACAGTTCTAAAGGACGGTTCACTGAGAACTTGCCATGTGAGCAGAGACTTAATTACAATGAGGGAGTGGCCATGTTGGTGGCTGGAAAAAGAGTGTCCCCAGCAGAAAGTACACTGAGTGCCAACAGGCTGAGGCAGGACAGTGAGCCTGGGATGTTTCAGCAGCAACAGGGCTGCCAGTGTGGTAGGAAGGATGACCAGGAGTCAGTGTCGGAGAGAACAGGGGACCGTTTGAAGGTCTTTGGCTTTTTTTTCCCTTCTGCTTTATGAATTGCAAGCTCTGCTATTGGGTGCACAATTCATTTAGGAGTGTTATATCTTCTTGATGAAGTAAACACTTTATCATTTTATAATGATGCTCTTTATTGTTCAGATTCCTTGTTCTGAGGTTTATTTTGTCTGGTATTAATATAGTGACTCCAGCTTCCTTTTGGTAGTTTTGCATGGCATATATTGTTTCATCCTTTTGCTTTTAACCTATAGGTATTTTTATAGTTTACATGAGTCTTTTGTAGACAGCATAGGGTTGAGTTTTGCTTTTCTATCCAAGCTGACAATCTCTGGCATTCAGGGGATTTAAACCATCTAGAATTAATGTAATTATTGGTATGATTGTTTTTAAAGCTACCCTCTTGATAGTTATCAATTTATCCCATTTTTTATTTGCTGTTTTTTCATGCCTTCATTATCTATCTATCTATCATCTATCATGATAACATATACATAATATGAAATTATCATTTTAACCACTTTTAAATATACAGTTCAGTGGTATTAAGTACATTCACATTATTCTGCAGTCATCACCACCATCCATCTCTAGAACTTTTCCATCTTCCAAAACAGAAACTCTGTTCCCATTAAATAGTAACTCCCCCTTGTCACCCTCCAGCCAATTTCTGGTATCATTAATTTCTTTGTGTAGATCCAAATATTCCATTTGGTATTATACTGCCTTCTGCCTGAAGAACTTTCTTAGTCTTCTGGTCTTCTGGCAATGAAGTATCTAAACTTTTATTATTGTTTTTTCTGAAGATGTCTTTATTTTGCCTTCAATTTTGAAAGATATTTTTACTGGATATAGAATTCTGTGTTGACAATTATTTTTTTCTTTCAGTATCTTAAAAATGTCTCTCCATTATCTTCTGGCTTGCATAGTTTCTGACCAGAATCCTGATGTAATTCCCCTGTATGTTATGTTTCTTTTTTATCCTCTAGCTACCTTCAGAATTTTCTCTTTAATTTTGGTTTCAGCAGTTAGACTGTGATGTGCCCTAGGTATGTTTTTCTTAGTGTTTATTCTGCTTGGAGTTCTTTGAGCTTCTTTGATCTGCGGTTTATTGTCTTCCATTAATTTTGGAAAAATTGTGGAATTCTCTCTTCAAATATTTCTTTCCTACCATTCTCTCCTTTTCTTCAGAGATTCCAATCACACATATATTAGACTGTCTGCTGCTATCCCACAGCCCCTGGATGCTTGGTTCTATTCCCCCCTAGCTCTTTTATTTTTTAAATTTCTGTTTGTGTTTCAATTGAATACTATATATTGGCTTATTGGCTTGTCTTTAAGTTCATTGTTCCTTCCTCCTTTCTTCTGTTGTGTCCAGTTTTCTTCTTCAGATCCTAACCTAACGTAGTAAAGGAAGATGAGGATCGACATTGCAGTTGGCCCCATGGAGGTCATTGGTGACCTTGAAAACCAGTCTCAGTGAAGTCGTGGGGGCAAAAGCCCCATTAAAGTGGGCTCAGTGGAGAATGTGGGTCTGATCTCATGCCAGGAATCTGTGTGGGGTCTAATGAGGGGAAACTGGTAAACATGGCTTAGTTAGAACCCAGGCTTCCTCTTTTCCTGACTTGGCATCACCAGTTCTTATTGACTCGTCAGACCCCATTGAGTTCCAACCAGGCTCTTGCAAGGCTGTGCACTACACTTTGCAGTGGGATCACTTTACCATTCATCCCAGTATCGCTAACCCCGGCTTACTGGCCCTCATCCTACTGCCTTCCATGTGGGAACCTATGGATCTCTTCTTGCCATAAGGTTGCTGACGGAGGCTCAGCAGTGCCAATTAGGCTCTCTCCTTCACTGCCTAACTATATTTATTCCAGTATGGCCACTCTTTGTAGAGAGCAATCCTGCAAGGTGGCCTATCAGAGTTCCAACCAAAAAGTCAAGCCAGAGCCTCTCTGTTTGGGTTTACTTTCACTTACATAATAGCCTTCCCTTTCAGGATGTTCTGGGTGGGATTGCCGGAAGGGGGCCAGGGCATGTTTCTGAATTCTTTCTTGTTCTTCCAGCTCTTCCTTCTTCTGTCTACAGTTCACTGTGTCATGGAAACAGGTTTTCTACTTCTTTCCTGTCTTCTTTTTTGATATATTCTTCTTCTCTAGGGCAGGGAACCCTCGTGGCCCAGCTCTGTAGGTAAGAGGGGGTGTTCTTTTTCTAATACAGAGAAAAGTAGCCTAAGATCTGTTTCCATTAGACTTAGCTCTGAATTTGTGGGCAGCCTGACAACGAGGAACTGGGGATTGCTGAGATAAAAATACATTTCTTTAGTTTAAAAAATTATCAGTTAGAATTAACTTATTCTTATAATACTGTTGTTCAGTAAGAATTTAGATATCCTCATCACTGTCTAAGAACCAGAGAGATAAGTGATATTTCCAAGGGCACATAGGTAGCACATTTTAACTACATGAAAATCTAAATCCTAATTCTTAGTAAGAAAGGCTTAGATGCATAAATGCATTTGCTTGCAGATGAGTATGTGAAAATTTATGCATTCAGTAGCACCGTGGGTGAATGATTTTTCTCTTCCTGTTATACCAAGAATAAAGGCAGAAAAGTTTTGGTGTCATCCACTTTGTGGGTCCTGAGATTTCAGACTCCTACTTTAGCTATAGGGACGTTACATTCTGCTCCACCTGTCTATAGTACACATTCAAAGGTGTTTTTCTCGGTATGCTAACAGAATTCGCTGTCCAACGGCTCACCTAATGAACAAAGATGAATATGCTGTCTGCTACTAAGTATTGTAAATATAGTTAGCCTACAGAGTAAAAGTTAAGACCAAGTCTTTCCCTGCCGTGCTTGGAAATAATGTTTTATTATTAAGCGTAACAGACCAACCCTGGCTCCAACCTACCATTTCAAGTGCTTCTCACTCCCCTTACATGACAGTGGTGCAGAACGAGTGCTTGTTCCTTAGTCCAGCCTGCCCACTTCCTTCCCGAACCTCCATGACTTTGGTGCCGACTTCCTCATCCTCAGGGCTCGCTGAGTGCTCCTCCTGCATCAGTCCCACCCCACTGTCACCTTTTCTGTCGAGCTGTGCTCAACTCGCCAGGCAGAAGGATTGCTCATTCCTCTTTGCTCCATGGTACTTGGCACGTTCATGTATTGTGCTATTTATGTGTTAATACAGCCATGGTATCTAGCTCACTGACCTTTTGGAGGCCAGGGATTACCATACCTTACTTATCTTGTATTTGGTGTGTTGCTTTAATGTGGCAAATGTCTGTCTGCCTTTGGCAAGAGCCTTGCTCTGCCAAGTGTGGTCTGAGGAACAGCAACATCAGCGTGTCCTGGGAGCTTGTTAGAAATACAGGACCTTGTGTCGCATCCCAGATGTACAGAATCAAAATCTGTTTTTTTGTTGTTTTGTTTTGTTTTTAGCTGAGCTATCCTGCCACCTGTTAGCAGCTCAGCGGCTGCTCAGCTCAGGCCAGGAATCCAACCGGCAACCTGTTGCTCAGAGCTTGCACTCTTGAGCGAGCTCTTAACCAACTGAGCCACTCGGCTGGCCCTAGAATCTGCTTTTTAATAAGATCTCCTGCATGTTAAAATTTGAGAGGCACTGGACTGGGCTAGGGGATTCCTCAAGACTCCTCTTCCCTGACATGCCGTCTCTGTAGATTCCCTGGATGACAGTCATGCGTGACTGTACGTGTGCTTGAGTATTCAGTATCTCAGAGGGACTGAGCCCCAGAAGAACTTCAGTGGGGGCTTTTACTGATGTGCCAAGGCGGTGGGGCCCCAGAGGGACTGAAGAGACAGGGGAAGGATGAACTCAACCAGCTCCAAGGTGGGAAGGGGGCTAGAGGGTAGCTTTTTGATGAGATAAACAATCCGGCAAGTCAGACTTAGTTCATGGCATCGAAACCAGATGGGCGTCACTGGTCTACAGTCACAGAAACCTAGGAAAAAGGAATTGCCCTCTTTGTTGTCCCTAGGATGCATTTATCCTCTAACTCGTTTCCTGTCATGTGGACTTCTCCCCTTCTCTGCCCTCTTCCCTCTGTTCCCCTAGAATTGCTCCTCGTGGGTAAGAAGCACATAGATGAGGGACTCTCCCATCCAGCAAGGAATGCCCAGCCCCTCCTGGGAGCTGACTGTGACGTGCAGACAGCCTTCCTTGGATTTTGGATGACTGACCTCCTGATCCCCTGTGCAGGGAGGTGTATAGCTCCCTCTGAGACTGTTTAGATAAGAGAGCTGGCCCTGCAGATTCTGGAAAGCAGTGCCTATGGATATGCCCTTACTGTGGAAGTAAAGATGACAGATACAAGAAGTCATTACATTTCTGGGAAATGCACCAGCTATAGTATATAGAGGATTTGCTAAGAAGTTAATTAAAGTATACATCATGGTTATCCTACAGGTGCCAACTGGGTTGTGATTAATGAGTGACTTAGTGGCAGTCAGGTGAGGTTGCTTGCTGTATTATTACAGCCAAGGTTCTTCATCTGGGAGTGGGGAGCAGAGTTGTTGTCGGGGGACTCAGGAAAATGGATTCACTGTGGCTTGGTGGCAGTAGCCCAAATCCCTTTATGATACATTGTCATCATAATGTAAATTTGCATGGAACAATATTACTTGTCTAGTTGGCAACTGACTTAATTGGTAGAAGTAATTATTGTAGCAATATACTTCCCAGACTACTTGTATTTTTTTCAGTTGGGATCAGGTACCCTTGTGGTCTGTGGCTTTACTGTAAAAATTGAGGACTAAAACCTTAAGTTCCCAGGATTTCTCAAGTGCGTTTCTACAACACGGTGAGATGTAGTATATTTGAGATAGGGTGTATTTCCTCCAAATAATTCCATGAGATTGATCCATAGAGAAATCTGAGGGACTGGTTTTGCATGATCTTTTCTGTATTTCACGTCCTATTTGACAACAGATATAATTTCCCCAAAATTGCTAATAAGATCGTCTGCCAAAATTTTGCCTTTGAGTCAAAATCATTGGTGACTAAAATGTGGTGTGTGTGCTTCTCTTCCTCAAGGCCATTGGTTACTTTAATTGTATCAGTAAAGCAAGAAACTGTGCCAGTACCTCCCATGGATTTGAGTGGAGATCTCAGCTTGAGTTACCGGTGGGATTTGGCTGTGATCCTTGGCTCTTGGGATGGCAAAACAGGACTGTTAGGGCTACCTCTTAGAATCTGGGAAAATCCTTAGTGTCCTGAGGGTTCCAGGTCTACTGGCTGAGGGGTCCGAGGAGAGGGGAGGGTATGACATGAAGTGGGGAGAATGCTTCCCTCTCACTTTATGAAAGCGCTTCCTTAATGGAGACTTGACCACAAGGGACTCAGTTCTGCTTCAGCAAAATGTGGGTAGGAAGGACTTTTCCTATGACAGGAAGGTACTGGAGCCAACCTTAAGAAATCCACATAGGTTGTTGCACTAGTTTCTCATATATGAACTCAATCATGCTGCTTCTCCAAACAGACAGATACTGAAACTGCTTGCAGCAGGGACTGTGCCTTGAGATCCTTTCCTACTATTGGGAATGGTTACCTGGAGCCCATCTCTCCAGAATGAGAGACAGGCTGAGAGGATTATCAGGGTGGGGCAGTCTCTGTGCCACAACACCTACCCTTTGTGGGGTTAAACTCATGATCTAATGGTTCTGTGCTCTGACCACTGAGCAGTTGGCGGAGGTGCCCACTAATACGAGTGGTGAAAAATCTGTTTGCTTTTCTAGGGAAGGTTTTGTCAACATCTCACTAAGCAGAGTATCCCTGTTGAATGGCCTCTTCCCAAACTGTTTTGCAATTTCATAGTTGATTCTCAAATGGTCTAGATTATTTTCATTATTAGTCTTCTACTTAAAACCTGGTTAGGCAAATTATAAGCATTATCTTAATAGATTGTACTTAGAAGTCCAAATTCGCTTTGTTCGGTGAGGACTTACTGAACACTTACTATGTGCCAGTCATCAAACTATGGATGCAGAGCTGAATAGGGGCATCTCAGCATGCAGGGAGTCAGTGCCAACAAGTGATGTGTCCTAAGACGGGCAGGACCATCACTGAGCCTATGTAGCACCTGAGTATTTAAAACACTTCCACATCTATTGTCTTATTTGTTGGTCCAATGGGTTAGTCAGAGAAGGTCCAATTTTTATTATCCCCATTGTATTGATGAGGAAAATAAAAGCCAGAAGAGTTAAATAATTTGCCCAAAGAGGTAAGTGATAGATCTGGGACAACGTCGTGTCATCTCTCAGTGTGTCCTAATTTACTGAATGTTAGCTTCCTTAGCATTTTAGCAATAATTAGCTTCCAACTGTCATGTCTTTAAAATGCAAATATTGTAGAGTCATAATTCCCTACCTTAGTCCTTGTTTTTCTGGATACCCTCACGTGTGACTTATCCTTCAGGAATATACTTGTCTAGACCACTGCTTCAGGGAAGCTTTAACGCTCCATCTACCTGTTCATTCATTCATTGATCCAACAAATATTTGCTGGGTGCCTATTATATGCCAGAAAATGTGCTAGGTGCTAGAGATAGAATAGTGAAGAAAACAAGGAAAAGCATGCACTCTCACAGAGTTTACTTTCTAGCTGGTGAGACAGATAATAATAAACAGAATAAATAAGAAAGATGATGTGTTAGGGGAGAATGAGTACTGTGGAAAAAATAGAGCCAGGTAAGGGGAATCTGGAGTTCGGGGGGCGAGGGCTGCAATATTTAGCCCATAAATAAAGTTTCTGCAAACAGTGAAGACATGAATACTGAGCCGTTGCTATTAGGCGAAATACAGGGCGAGATGGCTGTGAGCCTTTAGTCACAACGTTTTTGTCAACCAGTCAATACCTAAGCTTGTTTTAATGTGTGTTTCTGTTTAAGGACACGTATCTAATATACATTGTTGATTCATTGACATTAAACTCATGGCTGACAGCATTATAACTCATGCCTGAGTGAAGCATATCTAACATATACGTTTTCGCTGTAAGGCACATCACAGCACCAGACAGCACTTTAGCAGTATGCTTGGGGACATTTTTAACAGTGAAATCACCAGCAATAAGCACGAAAGTACAGAACACATGACACTAGATAGACTGTGAAGAAAACACTTGTTTATAGTGGGAGAGCTGGAACAAGAAAATGGAGTGCTGCCTTGCTCCACCTCAGATTGACATGTGGGTGATGAGTGACTCCAATCATTTACTGCTCTGAACTTCTCTGTGAGTGACTGTAAAAGTGCCCCAAGTATCGATTTTGAAGTTACAAATAAATTTTAGTGAGTGTGCAAATTCACAAATAATGAGGGTTGGCTGTAAAAGTGAGGTGATCAGGGTAGGTCTCACTGAGCAGGGGAGGACTTGGAGGAGAGGATGTGAGTCATGTGAGAAGGGTATCTGGAGAAGTGTTCCAGGGAGAGACTTCATTGATCAATTCCACCAAATAGTCAAAGAAGATTTATTACCTGTTCTTCTTAAAGTCTTGCAAAAATTTAAGAGGAGGGAATGCTTCCTAACTCATTTTATGAGGCCAATATTAACTTGACTCCAAAGCCAGCTAAGGACAACACAACCACAAAAATGACAGGCCAGTATCTGTGATGAACATAGAGGCAAAAATCCTCAACAAAATATTAGCAAATTGAATACACCACATTAAAAAGATCATACACCACAATCAAGTGGGATTATTCCAGGAATGCAAGGATGTTTTAACATGTGCAAATCAATCAGTGTGACATACCACATGAACCATGTGATGGATAAAAATCGTGTGTGCATCTCAATAAAAGCAGAAAAAGCACTTGACAAGATACAACATCCATTTATGATGAAAACTCTCAATAAAATGGGTATAGAAGGAAAGTACTTCAATATAATAAAGATTATATATGACAAACCCTCAGCTAATGTCATATGCAATGTTGAAAAACTGAAAGCTTTTCCTCTGAGATCAGGAACAAGGCAAGGATTCCCACTCTTGTCACTTATTCAATACAGTATTAGATCCTAGCCATATAAATTAGGCAAAATTTACAAAAAAGAAGAATAAATAAAATAAGTGTTATTCATATTGGAAATTACATTGTGGATGATGTAATTTTATATATAACAAACCCTAAAAACTCCACCAAAAAACTATTATAAACAATAAACAAATGCAGTAAAGTTACAGGGTACAAAACCAATATACAAAAATTTATTGTCTTTTTATATACTAACATCAAAGTATAAGAGAAATCAAGAAAACCACCTAATTTACAAATCACAACAAAAAGAATAAAATAGGAATAAACTTAACAAAGGAGGTGAAAGACCTGTACACTGAAAACTACAAGATGTTGTTGAAATAAATAGAAGACACAAAGAAATGCAAAGATATTCTGGGCTCATGGATTAGAAGAAATAACATTGCTAAAATGTCCATATTATATAAAGCATTCTACAGCTTTAGTGTAATCCCTATCAAAATCCAATGTCATTTTTCATAGAATTAGAACAAGTAATCCCAAAATTTATATGGAACCGCAAAAGACTCTGAATAGCCAAAACAATCCTAAGAAAAAGATCAAAGCTAGAGGTAGCATACTCCCTGATTTCAAACTATACTAAAGAGCTATAGTAATCAAAACAGTATGGTATTGGTAGAAAAACAGACACACAGACCAGTGGAACAGAATTGAGAGCCCAGAAATAAATCCACACATATATGGACAACTAATTTATGACAAAGAAGCCAAGAACATACAATGGAGAAAGGAAAGACTCTTCAATAAATGATGTTGGAAAAATTGGACAACCACATGCAAAAAAATGAAACTAGACCACAGTCTTACACCATACACAAAATCAACTCAAAATGGATTAAAGACTTGATTGAATGTAAGACCTAAAACCATAAAATAAATATGGGCATTAAGCTTTCAGACGTTGGTCTTAGTGATCTTTTTGTGGATTTGACTGCAGCAGCAAGGGAAACAAAAACAAATAAATGGGACTACATCAAACTAAAAAGCACAGCACAGGGAACCATCAACAAAACAAAGAGGAAACAAACCAAATGGGAGAAGATGTTTGCAAATGATATTTCTGACAAGGATTTAATATCCAACATATATAAAAAACTCACACAACTCCACAATAACAACAATAAAAAAATTCGATTAAAAAATGGGCAGAGGATCTGAATAGATATTTCTTCAAGGAAGACATACAGATAGACATAAAGCACGTGAAAAGATGTTCAACATCACTAATTATTAGAGAAATGCAAATCAAACCCACAATGAGGTAACTTCAAATCTGTCAGAATGGCTGTCATCAAAAAGATAAGAAGTAACAAGTATTCAGACAATGTAGAATAATAGTCAGCCATGAAAAGATGAAATATTCCCATTAACAATGTGGAAGTGCTGAGTCACATGGAAAAAGACAAAAACTATGATTTCACTCATGTGGAACATTAAAAAAAAAAGTAACAGACAAACAAACAAGAAAAACTCATAGATACAGAAAGTAGATTGGTGATTACCAGAGGGGAAGGGGATGGGCAAAGGGGGTCAAATGTATGGTGACAGATGGAAACTAGACTTTTGGTGATGAGCATGCAATAGAATGAATATACAGGTATCAAGTTATAGGTTGTATACATGAAACTTATATAATGTTATTAACCAATGTTACCTCAATGAAAAACAAAAAAACAAAAAAATACAAAGCAAACTTTCCAGCAGCTCCCCTGCCCCTAAACCACTCTGACTTGCTAAATGGAGCACACTCCTGGAACTTGCCTGCTTAGTCTGCAGTGTCTAAAAGAGAGTTGGACCCAGGAACACAGCCCCAGGGCTGCCCGTGTCTATCAGACAAGGTACTCCAGGTTGAAACTGACCTAACTGAAGCTTTAGCTTCTATAAAGCAATTTGGCATTCTGAATTAGTAGTCTTGCACATTCAAATTATTTTAAATATAGGGGTGCCAGTAATTAGATAGAAAAATACTCACTGCGGTGTTTTTTCTGACTCAAAGGTCCGTACGTTTCTGTACTAAGTTCCGAGTTTCCTGTTTCTAACCATGATCACAGCCCTTGAGAACCACATCTCATTCCCCTGGACTGGGAAGGGGAAAGTGGATAAGTGGATTGCCTGCATGGACATATTTGGATCCGAGGTAGAGTGTCAAAGTGATTCACATCACGCTGCTACCCTGCTGTAATGAAGAAAGGAAATCCTTTAGGTGATGCATTATTAAAGGAACACATGGCCCAGCTCCCTTGCATACAATTTGAGTGTGAACTTACTAGCATTTCAGGTTGATACTGCTTTTAGATTTACTAGATTTCAGGCTTCAATTGACTTATTAAATGCATTTTTCACTGCTTACATGTGTATAATATGTTCATGACAGTAGCTTTTCATCACTCTCTTCTTGATTCCTCATGCGCCCAAGCAGATCTCTGCTCTCGTCTTAGATTCAAAGCTAGAGGTTATTTTCCAAAGGTACTGCACCGTATAAATGTAGCCTCTTTTGTGCTTAGAGACACTGGGGCCACGGGGAGGGTTATTTTTTATCCACATTGGCTGACATGAATGCACCTCTTGTAGATTTACCACCAGTAAATTTAACCGATGCGCAATGATAACACTATCTTCTGTTTCTGTTGCCTGTTGTCACTTTTAATCTTTGTACTGGTTTTTTTGGACATGAAATCCACAAACTTCTATTTCTGCTGCGATGAGGAGAGCATTAGGACTATGCAAATGGTGGGAAATTAAATGTAATGAATCAAACTGTATTAGTGATTCTCAGGATGAGCTGGAGAGTTAGACCATCAAATAGGGTTACTTAGTGATGCTCCACATTTGTTTAGAAGAGCAGAGAGCATGCTTCTCAGAGCCACCGGAGGATCCTAATGCTGTGTTACTGGTGCCTGCGTGAACTTAAGTCAGCTGTTGGACCACTGGGCCACAATTGTCTCATCTGTGAAGTGGGGCTCCTGATAGCTTCTCATCCTAAGGCAGGGGAAGTCGGCTTGATTTCTGATGGGTCCTTCCAGCTTTAGGTTATGTGTGTCTGTGACTCTGTGAGAAGTAAGGGGAAGCGGTGGGAAAAATAGTTCAGTTTCTGATTATGTTTAACAACCATGATCCAGATAAATAATGTTTATAATACAAGGTGGGAAAAGTGACGTTATCTGATGTATTTTTAATTTCTAAATAAACTAGGACCTCAGATGAAAAGTCAGCTGTGACCAGCACCATGAAGGAAGGTTTTTTAAATATTTTTTTATTTTTTATTATATGTATAGTTTATCTCCAACTGTATTGCATTATGAAAGTTCAGTTGGAAAGGGGATTAAAGATTCACCAACCAAAGTATTGGGTTGTCAGAAAAGTCATAAGACATTTTTGCAATGAAAAACAGAAAAAATACTTCATGACTTATCCAACAACCCAATAGAGTAAGTATACGCACATTTCTATAATATAAACCTATTTCTGTAGAATAGGGAGAAATCCATTTTTGCCACAGAGCAAAAGCTGTGTTCATAATTCTGTAAGTTCACAATTCAGGGGAAAAAAAAATTAGTTAAGAAGCAAAGCCCAGAGACAAAATGGCATTGTGGCTGATTTGCAAGCTTATCTTTAAGGAAAGAGCCAGTGTTTTTTTTTTGTTTTGTTTTGTTTTGTAAAACTCAGCATGGGCTAGGTTAGGTAAGAGGTCTATGAATTAAAAAAAAAAAGACTCCTGATTTTCCACCTGTGTATTATTCCTATAGGAATAATAAACCCTATTGTTAACACCAGGCCTGATTTCTTCCAGAGGAGAGAATGGAAAAGTGCTGGAATGCCATGGAATTATAAATTCAGGGTCTCCTTGAATCTGAAACATTTTCATAGCCTTATGACATTAAAGAGTACAGTTCTCCCTCAGACAATAGAATATTCCCCATTTTGACTTTGCCTAATGTTTCCTCATGACTAGATTTACATTATGCATTCCGAGTAGGAATATTACGTAAGAAATGTGTCCTTTCCGGGTATCACATCAGGAGGCACACTGTGTCCAACTGTTCTCGTTGGTGATGTTAATTTTCATCAACCTGGAAGACTATACTGAACACCCTTTGTTATAAGTCTGAGTCACTCACTACATAGTTATTTATTTACTTATTTATTTTTGCCTTGCAACTAATAAGCATTCTGTGGGAGACACTTTAAGACCATGCAAATACCCTATTCTTCGGCAAAACTTCCCTTTAGAAAATTATGGATGATCCTTGTCTGAGCCAGTCTTTACTATGAAGGTTGCAAAATGATGATTTTTCAACTTTGGCACTTAGCAGTTGGCAGTTGGCATTATATTATAAGCAAGAGCCTCTTCCCCGCTTCTCTATTCTCTATATGGTTGCACCTCTTTCTATTTTTCAGTAGCTTATATATAATTCATTACTGTACTTAATTTTTTAATGCTCAAATTGTCCTAATCTTAGCCAGTGCGAGCCCCATTAGCCTGATGGGGACACGCTCAAATGTATTTGGGAAGGATGCCTCATATATGGAAAACCCTGTGCTGCCATCCACCCTTCTGTGGTCCCTGAAATTTCTATTAATAAGAGAAGAGGGTATGTGAGAATGTGACTGAGGCAGCAGAGGGAACAAAGAGGCCAGACCTCCCATGCAGAAAAGGGCCCAGTACCCAGATGGGAGTAAGAATGAAGATTGCGTTTGGGTGCTGGACTTTTTAACAAAGGAACTAACTCTAGGAGCCTGGCTCAGTTAGAGGCCCAGAACCTGGCCACCCTGAGGCAAGGCTTTCTCGGTGTGGGCTCAGGGTCAGGCTCTGCAGATTGCTCACCAGTCTGCCTCTGCTCAGAGCTGTGGCCTCATCCTTGTCCTTTCAGGGGCCTCAGATCAGGGCCCATTCCATTCCTCCTTGGGTGCTCCCAGCAGACCTGACAGGTGTGCCTCATGCCCACAGCCCTTCATGCTCTGGGATCACTTGTCCTGTGTTTCCAGAAGGTGTCTGATAAGTTGTCATATTGCGCCTCAGTTTCCTTTAATGCTCAAAGGGGTAATAGAATTAGGATCGTTAAGATCTGCTCAGCTTTAAAATTCTCTAACTCTGAAAATTGAGGTAGGAATTTTATGTGCTTGAATTAGTATTCTCTCATATTTGTTCTGACCCATCAACCCTACGAATTTTGTTCTTGTGTCGAGCAGAATAGGCACTTTGCAGAGGTTATCTTCTTTAATAATTCCTTATCCCTCCAAATTATCCCTAATGATAGAAGTATAATAATCGGGATGTTAATTAATACATTTGCTAGCCATAACGTAGAGATTCATAGACACAAAGCATTCTTCCAATAAGGGAAATGAATTTCTGTAACAGCCTGTTTAAGGGTGTATTTCTGAATTCCTCCTAAAGAGACGTTAAGTTAATGCTTAACCCATAATGAAGCCACTCCAATTAGATTCTCATTTCTTCTTCACTGATTTTGAAGGATCATCCAGAGACGCTGAAAGCGCTATTCACATTATTAATAATTAGAGCTTTTATCTAGAGACTGGGTGCTCTTCTGAGGACTGTGACCATCTTCAGCCCTGTGTCCTTACCTGCTGGACCAAGACAGGACTCACTGAGTGTGTGTCCATTTGAATGAACAGGCAGGGTCCACACACAGACCTTCAGTGTGGGGAAAGGACAGTGTTTCCTATACATCACGCCAGCTTCCAATGCTGTTAATTATAGAGCATTTGCCCTCACTGTTTACAGTTCTTATCCAACAGTACCTTTTCGTAATTTGGGTCCTTAGAAAATTAGGGGCCTCTGCAGATTCAGGAGTCAAGAGCATTCAGCTCAGGAATCACTATCATCTCAGGGCCCCTTGATTCTCTCTTGCTCTTCCCTGACAGGCAGCACGTGTCCCCTCCCCCATGACATTAATCCTGAACAGGCTGCCAGCCTAAAGGAAAGCTTGGTTTGCTGATTATACTATGGCATTGAAAGCCTCTTCAGCTCTCTTTACAAGGAGGGCAATTTCTGCCTCTGTGGAATGTGAAAAGGAGGGATAATGAAGTCCCCAACCCCTCTCAATCTACAGCCATATAATTATTTTAAATAGTTTCTACCAGGTATTGTTCATTCCTATGATTTGATGTTTTAGGTTTTACTCCTAAGAAGTCCAGATCTTGGTACAGAGAGGCAAAGGGTGGGAAAGACAGAAGAGCATGGCGGCTGCCATGCCATGCACCTGTGTGGCTGGGGAGTGGCTTGAGAGGCAGCTCAGCTGGCAAGGCAGCAGGTCTGTGGGCAGAGGGCGGGGCCAGGACCAAGGGTGAGAAGACAGTGGGGTACAGAACTGTGAGGATGTGGTAAGGGAGGCTAGGCCCAGAATTAGTTAATACTGAAAAAAAATGAAAGGTAACTAGGAGGGCTTTTTGGCAATGGGAGAGGATAAACCCAGTTCCCTGCAGAGCCATGCATTTGAGTTCTGTCCTGGGCCTCGAAGAGAATGGTCGCCAGGGGTATCCACAGGGGTATCCAGTTGAAAGACAAGCATCAGGAGTGTTTCAAAAGGAAGTTCACGGCAGTAACCACAAAACGCCATCCTCTTCCACATTTGTTTTGACAACCAGGGAGGACATGTGTGTTTTATCTTGATGAGAAACGAGAGATGGTTAGTGAATGATAGTGAATGGCTTGGAAGAGAAATCCAGAGCAGCACAGCAGTTCATAAGACAGAAGGGACCCCTATAAAAGTCACCTGACTCTTCCTTTCTTTCTTCTGGGTGAATGCCCCTCTCCACTGTATTAGTATCGCAGATTCCCTCATTTCTTTCAAGTCTTGACTCCAATGTCACGGTCAAAATGAGACTTGACCATTCTGTTTAAGATTGCAACCTCTACTCCACCTATCCCCTTACCCTACCCTCCTTTCTTTTTTCTTTTTTTTTAAACTCCAGTACTTACCATCCCCAAACACACTACATGGTCTATTGCCTGTAATATGTATTGTTTAATGTTTCTCTCTTTACCTGTTAGAACAGAAGTTACATATTTGTCCATTTTGTCCACTGATGTATTCTAAGAGCCAAAACAATGGCTGCCACCTAGTAGGTGTTCTGTTATTCTTAGGTAAGTGAATGAATAAAATGAGTAAGAGGTGAAACCTTTACAGACAGCAAAGAAGCCAAAATGGAGTCCTGGAAGTATCCCATCATGCAGTTTGGGTAAGAGAAAAAGGAAATTTCCAAACTAAAAGGTAGATGACAGAAGCAACGTTTTCCTGAATGTTATAATAAATTCTGTCAATTGAAAAACCCTAGGTAATGGGTTTTCTATTGGTACTTGTTCATTCAAGATTCAGTCTCTTTGATAAAACAGTCATTATTTTGATATTCATTTCTGGTGCAACTGAGTGCAATGTAATGTGACGGTTTTGCAAAAGGTTGTGCTATTATTGTTAAAATAATTTTCTGCTGGCCAAGAGTGGGAAGTGGGGAGATTAGCCAAGCAGAGGGAAGGGAGTGGAAGAGGAGAAGAAAATAAATCTGGGGCCAGGGCTGAATTGGGATTCCTTAGGGGTAATGACTGAAAAGTCACTCTGAGGCCTTGTTAGTTTAACTACATAATTGCTCTGCATAATTAAATACATAAATGTTGAGTAAACACCAATTAAAGCCTTCCTGAGAGAGAAGCAGGCCTGATTTGAGGATCTTTTTTGTGTTTCTTGACTGGTGGTTGTAATTGTCTCCATACCACTATTTTGTACGTTTTCAGCCGCCCCCAAGTATTTTGTCAGTTCTTCTTGACCAGGGCCTCTTTTTGTAGTGCTCTTTTTCTACTTTGTAGTAACTGGCATTCAATGTACTCTTGATACCTATCAGCTCCTGTGTTTTGATTTCTGATTGGCAGTTTGTAAAACTGAGGTTATAGGTCAGGTTGCCTAACTGTTGATTATCTGGAGAAGCCAGGAAAACTGTCCATGACCATGTTAACCAGAGCACACACCTCTCAAATGCATGCCTTTAGTTAAAGAGGGGCTCAGCAGAAAGTTATGGACACTCATTTATGTCAATTCCCCATCTCTGTCCCCGTTGGTCTATAGTGCCACTCCTTTGGCAGGGCATCAGTTACATGACTCACTATGGTTTCAAATCAGTTGAGTGGGCTTATCTGTAGGAGGCATAGTCCTTAAAGACTTTTCCATGTCCTAATGTAGAGCCTGTACTAACCACTGAGCTACAGAAGGAAGCAAAGAATATTACAAGCCCATTTTAGGAAGAATAGTCACTACAAAAGTCCATGATGTGTCTGAAACACAGTTTTGAGCTCTAGTAATCAGTACCAGGGCTCCCGAATTACGTTTGGCATCTGAGCTTTGCTTCCTGATACCTAAATAAAGGGGTCTGGACTCCTGGCTCATAGGTTACTAATGCCGTCAAGTTATACTGGGCCTGAATGGACCAAGTAATGTTTTACAAGAGGGGAGAAAAAGAAACTTGTTAAGTCAGGGGAAAACTCTGGACTTCATCACTTTGTAAAGAAAGAAAAAGGATCTCTGAGCAGCTCAGAGACATGTCAGCCATCAGCAGAAATAATGACCACAAATTTAAATGAGCGGAGACATGTCTCTACTGACTTCTTTGGATATCTTCATCTGGAGTTGAAACACCCTTCTTTAGACTTGGTTCCCAGGAGAATTCTGTAGGGGAGAGTCCCTGTGGACACGAAAACTGAGGCTCACATACCAAACCTAAGAATGTTCATGTTCACTGAGGAGGAGGTGGTATCCTGGCTGAATCAAACACCTCGGAGGACTTCTCAGGTTTCACATCCCTGCATGTCCTCAGGCAAAAATCCTTAATGAGATTATTAGTCAAAACTAATGTTCTCTTAATGGGAATGATATAGGGACCCACTGACCTGATGATGGCATTATACTATAATTTTAAATTGAGGTCTGTGGCATTTAACCTGGGTGTCATGTCTTAATTTTTTTTTCAAGTGTAAACCAATTTTTTCACATCAGAAGACAAAAGTAACACAATACAAGGGGCACCAGGCAAAAAAAAGAAAAAGAAAACAAAAAGTGAAAAAAAATGAAAAAGGAAAATAACAACAAAACCCCACCAATATGTTTAAGCTTCTTCATTATGCAGCCATCTTATGTAAGGTGCCATGCCAAAGACACCATTTTTATGAAGTTAAAAATAGTCCTTGATGGGATGAAATTCGGGGGCAGGGGGCAGGGGGCAGTGATTTCTCTATGTGCTTTTAAGTCCTCTGTGATCCTAGTCCATGCTGGCTCAAGCCTGGTTCAGGCCCCTTTTGCGGTCACAGCAGAACAATCACCATCTCTCACAACTGGCCTCCCCACCTCCCTCTTGCCCCCTCCTCCATTCCTTCACTGAAGCCAGATGGGATCTTTGAAGAAAGCAAATCTCCATGTAGTCATTCCTTTGCTTGAAACTGTGTAATGGCTCCCTAGTGCCCTTAGGATCAACTGCAAACTCCTGTGATGTACAGGCATGCTTGGAGAGGCAGTATGTATGAAGGCAGTGCTTGCTACCCCGGACTCTGAGCCATGCTTCCTGGTTTATGATGTTGCTTCGGCCACTTACAGTTGAAAACCCTTAGGGGAGTTATTTAGCTCTCTGTGCTTCAGCTACCTCAACTGTAAAATGGAGATGAAAGTAAGGATACAATCCCAACAGAGTTGTTATGAGAATTAAATGAGTCCTAACACATACGCAACACCCAGTAGGCATTTACTATTATTGTCATTATTTCTATTATGCTCTCAGTTTGCCTCTGCCCCTATAACCTTGCCCTCAGTCATACCGAACCCTTTGCAGATACTTTCCTAACCCCCATTCACCTAATGAGACGTATTTCCTTTTGCCCCTATTTCTGTAAGCTGCTTCCTTTGTCTGGAATGTCACCACACACAGACACACACTCACACATTCTCGTCTGTCTACATCCTCTATATTCACTGACTACATCCTTTGACTAAGTCTTCTACAACCTTCAAAACTCAGCTCCTTTACCCTGGGCAGCCTACCTGGATATCACCCTCTCCATCCTACAGGTTCCCGCTGCTCCAGTTTTTCCTTTTGTCTCACCATTTATCACACAATGCATCAATGTTTACTTGTAGTTCTTTCCTCACTCTCTGATTACTCTTATGAAAGAGGGATTACTCTTGTGAAATTGGTTGTTTCCATATACTTACTGCCTATGTGTTGTGTGCTCACAAATGCTGGGTGCCTGGATGTATGTATGTATGTTACCAAGGGAATCTGATCTAGTGACAGGAAACGTCCCAAGACAGCCCATTTGGTTATAATCACAATTGCACTAAATCTACCTGAAAATACAATCACTCCATTGTGTTTTCTGATCCATTACTTGTCCATATTAAACTTACCTGGTTCCCCGTGTCACCCCCTCAAACAGTATTCTTTCAGATCCCCTTATTATCCTGGTTGGTACCTTCTGAACATTCTCCCCTTTGTCAATCTCCCTTTAAAGTAGGCACATGTGGTGTCTAGTGAGCACAAAGATACATGATCAATTCTTTTGTAATTCTACTAAAGTGGACAAATGCTAGCATTTTTTCCCCTCACAACACTGTTGATTTGTTGAGCTCACTGTTAGCTACCCCTCCCCATCAACTCTTAACATGCCTCTGCTGTACCACCTGCTTCCAACCTGTACATGCAGGTCTTTATGGGCTGTAGTAAAAGCTTTGGCTGCCACTCTGAGTTAAATGGGAGTCATTGGAGGGGTTTTAAGTGGAGGAATGATATACCTTGGGGTTTTAAAGGATAATTCTGACTGCTCTGTTGAGAATGGCCTTCAAGAGAGCAAGGGAGCCCATTAGAAGGCTATTGAAGTGGAGGTTGTAAGAAGTCATCAGATTCTGGATATATTTTTGAAAGTAGCACTAACAGGGTTGATTGGATGTGGAGATTAGAGAGTCAAGGATGACTGCAGGGTTTATAGCCTCAGCAGCTGGAAGGATGGAGTTGCCATCAACTGAGATGAGAAAGGCTACGGGAGGAGGAGACGCAAGGAGATGATCAAGAGTTTAGTTTCAGATGTGCTAAATTGAAATTTCTTTTAGACTTCCATGTAGAGATGTTTAAAAATTAGGGAGATATATGGGTCTGGAATACAAGAGAGAGATCTGGGTTGGAAATATGCATTTGGGAGTTTTTAACATATAGATAATATTTAAAACCCTGAGAGTGGGTGGTGAGACTACCAAGTGAATGAGTATATAGAGAAGAGTGGAGGACCAAGGACTAATTATCTATATATGGGATTCTGGATATTTGGTATATTATTAATATCTATTGAGTCACTCATGTTATGACCTACTGGCAGATCATAATTATTTTAGCGGGTTACAAACAGCACTTTGAAAAATGGAGTAGAATAGAAAACATCACTGTGTATTGCTCAGAAGAAAGGTAAGTTTTCTTGAAACCTTTTGTTTCAGTTCTATATTTGTATACATTATCTATTCCTGTGAAACAAATTACCTCCAAATTTAGCAGTTGAAAACAACCAGCACTTATTATTCCTGGGGTCCAGAGGCTGCCTAGCTGGATGGGTTAACTCAGGTTGAAGACAAGCTAAGCTATTGGCCAGAGCTGTCGTCTTCAGGAGGCAGGGCTGAAGTGGGGGGGTGGGTCCTGCATCCGAGCTCACTCTGGCGGCTGGTGGCAGGAGTCTCAGCTCCTGTCATGTGGGTCTTTCCTTAGGGCTGTTCTGGACATCATGGCTGGCTTTTACCGGAGCACGTACCTGAGAGAGAATCAGAGAGCAGCCCCAAGACAGAAGCCACAGTCTCTTTCATAACCAACTCTCAAAAATGAAACATCATCACGTCAGCCATGATTCTTCTCTCTTCACTTCTGTTAGTCACACAGACCAATCCTGGTGCAATGGGGACTACCCAAGAGTGTGAATGCCAGGAAGCGGAGGCCATGGACAGCTATCTTGAAGCCTGGTTACCATAACCTCTCTATATATTTGTGAATACCAGGTTGAGATATAACATATCCTTTTTAACGTGGGTCGTATGAAAAAACATTGAAGACACACAGCTCTATAGTGTCTAATGCTACGTGCCATTGGGCAGAGACTTACATTAGCTGGCAGAAGCCCATTTAAGAATCTCTATAATTGATTTTACACCCATGGTTAATCACCAGTGACTTTCAGATCATGGGTATGAATGTTAGTGATTTTTTTTTTTTAAGAAATTTTATTGGGGAACAGTGTGATTTTCCAGGACCCATCAGCTCCAAGTCAAGTGGTTATTTCAATCTAGTTGTGGAGGGCACAGCTCCTTGGCCCATGTGGAAATCGAACCGGCAACTTTGGTGTTATGAGTCGGCTCTCTAACCACCTGAGCTAATCAGCCACCCTGACTCCAAGTTGAGTGGTTGTTTCAGTCTAGTTGTGGAGGTCGTAATTCAGTGGCCCACGTAGGGATTGAACCAGCAACCTTGGTGTTATGAGCACTGCACTTTAACCAACTGAGCTAACTGGCCGCCCCCGAACATTAGTGATTTTTACAATGAAACAATCCAATTGAAGTCTAAATGGGCTATGTGGGACTGTTTGTCCCTAACTTAAGTGAGCATATACCAGTATCATTTCGTAGTCCTACTGTCCAATTTCCTGTTGTTTGCATCTTTTACCTATCTGGTCACCTGCCAAGCATCCTATGCATACTGTACCACAAACCTTGTTCTTCTGAACATAACCCCATGCAAGAGAATAAAAAATCTAATTTCTTCCTCCTTTTCAACAAATATGCAATGAGCCCCTACCTTGGGCCAGATACTGTCATGCACTGGTAACAGTTTATGGGTTCTCACTTCAAATCTGTGGCCGTATATTATGCACAGCTGTGTGCCTGGTTTCAAGTTTTTTGGAGAATATAATATGTGAGCTTGTGACAGTACTTATACTTCCCACCCTTTTTTTGCTTGCTTTATTGTCTTGTGAGCGTGGCCTGAGTAATGAGCTTGTGGGAAATTCTACCTGTAGATGAATGGGATATAATTAAACTTTTATGTTTTGTGAAGAGGGGTTATAACATATATAAAGGTGTGCCCTACTTAAGGGAATCTTATAGGATAATTACAGACGTGGCTTTTTATGTAATTGGGTATACCCTGCTGTGAAAAACAAATCTGTTTTTAGCTCTCCTAGGTGATATTTTCTTTGTTTTTACTAGCATAAGTGACTGAAAAAGAACAAATTATCTTTGAAGTGCTAATAGACTCTAAGCAGGCTAGAAGTCTCTAGTTAAAGAATCAAGAGGCCAATTGAAAACACAACGCTAAGTAAAAACAAAAACATATGGCCACTGGCTTTTAACTTAAACTGTAGAAGTTTTAAAATGGAATAGTTTCATGGGATAAAGCGAGCACTACCAATTAATTGGAAAGCAATTGTTTTACAAGAAGTTTCCCAGTTTGGTGTTGACCGGTTTCAAAATACTTGCATTGTTTGTCAGCCCTGCAGCCACCAGCCTTGTCTGGCTTGTTATAATCTGATCTTGTGACAACTGTCGCAGGGAGACCTGGAGGACTGTTATTTGCAGCAGGCTCCCCTGTGATCAAGGTTTTGATCTCAAATGCCTGCCCCAATAGCATGCTGGATGCTGGGCTTACTATAATTTTTTATTTATGACCAGTTGTCTCCCTAAGCTGTAAACTCTTGCAAGCAGAGACTGTTACCAGTGCATGACAGTATCTGGCCCAAGGTAGGGGCTCATTGCATATTTGTTGAAGAGGAGGAAGAAATTAGATTTTTTATTCTCTTGCATGGGCTTATGTTCAGAAGCCAAGGTTTGTGGTACAGTATGCATAGGATGCTTCTTTTTCTCCATGTTTCTATTAAATGTAGTAAATTTTGATTTTCCTTGAAATATGTGAACTTTACAATGTTGAAGACTATTTACAACATAATTCCGATTCCTCAAAGTAAGATCTCTTGTTCCTTTGAAGCCTATCTCATTCTTTGGTATCATCCAATTGGAGAGGAACTTAATTTTTATAACACAGATGTGGAGCACTGGCAGCCTGAGTGAGCAGGTTGAGGGCCGCTGAGGTAGAGAACCTTGAAAGCCTCTTTAGGTTCAAACCTGTACACATCCCTGAAGGCGAGAGTTCCTGTAGCCCAAGCAGCATCACCAGGCCACTGTAAAAAATGACTTCCTGTTTGTCCCAAATGTTGTCTCTGCAAAGGACCTCTAATGAAGTTGCTGGAGACTTGTCCCACTGACCTGGCTTTGGTATTAACTATGTGAAAACCAAAAGCACTTGTTTGCATGGCGGTTTATGAAAAGCCAAGGGCTTTTGTGTGTATTAGGTCTCTGCCTGGCAGCCCCTTGATTTTTCCTTGCTCTCTCTGCTGTGCTGCTCAGCCTCGTGCAGTTGCCTTGTCTAGTCCTGGTGAGACTGTCTGTGTCACACTGCTTCAAGCCTCAAGCCTTGCACCATAGTACAGCCCTGCAGAACTGCATTCTTATCTGTGTCCTCTGGTCTCTGCTACCCACTCCCGACAGCTACCTCTGTTGGATGGTGCTGTTGAGTTATTCGCTCGTTGACCAAATGTTTCCGTATAACTGCCTTTATTTGTTTCCTTCTAAATTTCAATAAAGAACATTTGATAGAAATTTATAGAAAGAAAAATAGCCATATTCACTTGGATTAGCTGGAATCATCTAGATGAAAAAGATGCCCTGGGAGAGACTGAGAAATTTTGCTGATAATTAGTGAGCATAGGAGAGGCTCCAAAGACTTGCGGACTTGGTTGTCTTAAAACCCTGGAACTCTGCTTGTATCTTGGACAGTCAAGTAAGGAATAAATACCAAAGGAGCGCTCTTATTAAGGCTACTACATATAATCCGTATGAAAATAAAACTGAGGAGGGAAAGGATACAATTTGGTGAGAATGACACTAATATTGAGTTTATTTTTAAAATGATTAAGTATCATTTTTAGATATAATGACCATTTTATTTGAATTCCAGTTATGGTAAAGAATCTTTTGTTTTACTTTCAAAAGAAAGAAAAGCCTATGTACCTCACTCCAGTTCAACACACTTGAGTCTTATTTCTATTTTTTCAAACCAGTTGGCCTTGGCTTACTAATAGAGACAGAACCAAATGTTCATCTCTTCCGAGGGGTGAAACAATCACGTGATGGCAATTTTTCAAACCACAGTGAACAACTTCATCAAACATGAATCATGAATAATTGCTCATTGTAATATTGTATCCACAAGAGAAATACTATATGATGGAATGAGATTTTAATAAGATGACTGATCACAAATACATAGGTACAGAGAAGACATTACTCAACTTTTAAGATTGTGTTAACATTTGCTTTGTGTTAAACTCTTGTGACCTGGTGGCACTTTTTTCTTTTTTGGTCTTGACTTGTTTAGTTGCTGGGTTCCCAGTCCCCAACCTTTTGAGGTCTGACCTACTTTACTGTGGTTACTGGAGCACTGGGTATCTTGGGCCCAGTATACTTTATAAACAGAAGCTGAGGCCTATGTCTCTCGATAATCTTTCCTGAGAGGGGAACAAAAGGCAAAAGGCAGATATTCTTATTCTTTATCTGGAGGCGATTCAGTACTCAGGTTGTCAAAGGCAACCTGGGCAGAAAGATCAGCAGGGCCTTATAAGTAGTTCCATTAGGAATATGGATTGCTCTCCCTTTATTTTGCTGCTTCTGGTGCCTTCTGGGCATCTTTGTTGCAAGAGCTGCCTGGAAGAAAGAAGAGAGCATCTCCCTCTGTCTCCTGTGGCTCTGGTGCCAGTTCCCCTTCATCTCAGTAGCACTTTAGATTCCAACCCATGTAGTGTGCTATGGGGGCCATTGCCAGCTGGCTTCCAGTGGGTGGAGCCTAAGTTCTATCCACTTTCCTCTCAACTGATGATTTAGTCTCATATCCCTTTAAATGCTTACCTCTACTAAATATGCCTGCATCTGTACCCATTCTCTGTTACATTTTTTGTATCCATCGCCATCAAGGGGGAAAATCCACCCCTCCCCCAAACTGATAAACAAAACAACTGCACTCGTCTTATCCTTCTGCAGTATCTACCTCTTCTCCTCCCTTTCAGAACCAAACTGGCCCTAACAGTTATTTATGTCCAGTGTCTCTGCCTCCTGTCCTTCCCATTCACTCTTTACTTGCCTGTAGACTGGCTTCCATTTCTGCCACCCAGTGAGACTACTACTTCTCAGAGATGCCAGTGACCTCCATGTTGACAGATACGTCCAATAGACATTTTTACATGAAGTGATGGAAAGCAAGATGAATTTATTTATTTTTATTTATTTTTTTTGAGGGCAGTGTCACTGGCCCTCATATGTGGGACCGAACCGGGGCCGCTGGCTTCCCAACCCAGTGCTTAACCACCGCGCCACTCGGCCGGCCCAAATTCTTTTTTTTAGCTGAGCCATCCTGCCACCTGTTGGCAGCTCAACGGCAACTCAGCTTGGGCTGGCCTCGAACAGCTGTTGCTCAGAGCTCAGCTCACACTCTTGAGCGAGCTCTTAACCCACTGAGCCACTCGGCCGGCCTGCAAGATGAATTTAGACCTTACCTCACATCATGCACAAAAATTAACTTAAAATAGACTACAGATTTGAATATAAGTGCTAAATGTAAATTTTTTTGAAGAAAACACAGGAGAAAAATTTTCAAGACCATGGGTTAGGCAAAGATGCCTTAGATATGACACCAGATGCATGATCCATAGTAGAACAACTTGACAAAGTGGATTTTTTAAAAAAATTTTATTGGGAAATTGAGGGAAGGGAACAGCATTAGGGAACCAGGGAAGGGGAACAGACAAGTTGTTGTCCTTTTGTTCTTCAGTCTAGTTGTGGAGGATGTTGCTTCACTAGCCCATGTTGGTATCATCATTGCGCTCTTCCTGGGTGAGGCAGATCGGTTGCTGGCCTCTGGATGGCCGCTCAAGTGGCTCTGGGGCAGCTCACACTGGCTGCCAGCCACTCACGCTGGCTGCCGGCCACTCACTGTAGCCTATGGCAGCCCACTGCAGCAGGGGCTGCAGCTATGCCATCCTGGGGACTCAGAGCAGCCCAGCTCCAGGTGGAGTTGTTGTTCACCATCTTAGCTGTAGAGGGCAGTGTCACTGGCCCTCATATGTGGGACCCGAACCAGGGCCACTGACGTCCCAAGCCAGCTCTTAACCACCGTGCCACTCGGCCGGCCCACAAAGTGGATTTTTAAAATTGAAAACTTTTGTGCTACAAATGACACACTTAAGAAAATGAAAAGACAACCTACAGATAGATAGAAAATACTTTCAAATCATATATCTGAGCAATGGCTTGTTTCCAGAATATATACAAGGGTAGGAGCTTAGTTCTCTTCTCTGTTGTATCCTAAGCATCTGTTGCAGTGTCTGACATCTAGAAGGTGCTCAATAATTATTTGTTGGATAAATGAATGAACACAGCATTAATGTGGTTTGGAGAAGAACCTTCAGAAACTTAACAAAGTCTGAGGGGGAGAGAAAATATTCTAGAACATTCATAGAATGTTTATGAAGCACTCATACACATATTTGTTCCTTTTTACACTGTAGATGTCATTTTCTCCATGCCACAGTTAAGAAAAATGAGGCATAGGGGCCGGCCGAGTGGCTCAGTTGGTTAAGAGCTCACTCAAAAGTGCAAGCTCTGAGCAACAGGGTTGCTGGTTCAATTCCTGGCCCATGCTGAGCTGCCGCTGAGCTGCCAACAGGTGGCAAGATAGCTCAGCTAAGGAAAAAAAAAAGTTATTCAAAAAAGAGAGAGAGAGAGAGAGAGAGAGAGAAAGAAAGAAAAATGAGGCATGGAGGGATGATTTTTTTGGTCCAAGGTCAAATACTATTAAGTGGGAGAGCAGGAGGTCAGACCTTGCATTTCTATTTCCGCCTCCAGTGAGATGTGGTTTCTGCTGGGTTAGGGAAAGCGCTTCACTTCTGAGCCATGTAGCTGGCACTGGCGTTCTCCTTTTCTTTCTTCAACACTGTAAGATGTCCAGATCTCTAGGCGTTTGGGCTGTTTTCCCAGAATTTGCTCCCTAGTAACCTGATGGCAGACACACTTGGCTGATGCAATGAAGAGGATGCCATGTGAAAGCCCAACACGATTTTTCACCATGTTTGCTCTTTAGAATTTGTCCTCCCAGGGCTGTAATTCTTATTTTCTACTTCCCCATCAGACTTTGGTATTTCACCAAATGTGACTTGGCTGCCAACTGGTGTCTTGCTGACCTTAATTCACTTGCACTTTTCCCTGGTTTTCCAGCATCACTTTTTATTTTTGCCTGTCATCAGTCTCCAAATCTGAAATTGATATGCAGGTTAGATCCAGCCATGGCCAGACTGTGTGGAGTGTACGAAAGTGAGGAAGTGGCATCCTGCAGACTCCATACTCATGATTTTATGGATGGAGGTGGAGATAGTATGACATGATGCCAGTTACTTTATGATGGCATCAAGAAGTATGTTCCAAGCATTGTGTCCGGCCCATTCTCAGAAGATAAAGATGTTGATTGAAACTAAGAGGAGGGCAGTGTTGTGACACTTTGAATAAAGAACTAAGCTCTAAGACACCTGGACTATTAGCCTCAGCTCTGCGTATAGTTGTGCAGTTATGTTTCAAATTATTTCATCTTATCTTCTGTTTTTTAACTTTTCAAGTAAAGAGGTTATAGCAGATAAACTTTAAGATCTGTACTGCTACCTGAAATTAAGTTAGGTAGCGCAGCGAGAACTAATGAGGGATTCTTGAATCTAGGTATGAACTTTATTCTCATAGTGATTTGATTTGCTTTTTACTTTCAACTCTCTAAGTCAGTTTTTAAACTTCCCAGGCAGAATGTGAGAGCTTAAGTTTGGCAGTCCCCTAGTGGGATAAATGGTCTGAAGATGAAAAACTGTGAAGATTGTCAGTTGAAGAAGTAGAGGCAAGGATTGAGACCTGAGTCTGGCACTTCCTATGGTACTGTCCTGGCACGTGTCATGCTAAGTGGCCATGACAGCTGTGGTTCAGAAACTTACCTCCCTGGTTGTATGGCATGTGCAACTTCTGGCCACAATTCATTGCCTTTTATGTCCCTAGCTCCCAAACAGCCAAGATCAGCCTGGGAGGAAGGGCCAAGACCCTGAAAGGCAGGCAGACTGGCAGAGCAGAACAAGTCCTGGAACCAACTGTGGGTTCTGGTCTGTGTTCTGCCACGGACACGCTGTGTAGGCCTGACCTCTTTGTCAAAGGGGGAGCTAAACTCAAGGATATATAAATATCTGTGCTCAGTAAGTAAACATGTGCAGCACCACTGTGTCAGGCGTAAGGAGCCTAATTTTGATGCATGGTGATGTTCTAAGAAGCGTAGCAGTCGTAATCATAATAAATAAACCATCAGGGCTGCAATGGAAGTGTTAGCCCAGGCACAGCCCACTGCCTTGCTGATTGTTATCAGAGGCTGCTATGGGAGTGACAATTCACACTTAGAGATGCTTCCTGAAAGTGACTAAAACCAAGTTGGAAGCCTGAGGCTAGATGGAACCTTTAAGGTCATCCATTCCAGTTTTCTATCTGATGATTCAGTCTCCTCTAAATGCCCTTTTAACCCAGGCTTGCACTCATCCCATGGTGGGAAATTCACTGCCTTGTTAGGGCATTGCAAGTTGCTAGAAAGTTCCTTTTTATATGTATGTCAATCAAGCTGAAAGCCACCTCCCGTTGCTGCTGTCAATTGATGTTCAGACAACAAAAACTTTTATATCACATAGACACAGAATAGGGATATTTTTAATTTCTGGGAGGAATCAAGAATGATATGCATGGGATCACTGTTTCTGATGTGTCCTCCTAAGGAAAGCCAGGCTTACTGGGGGCTGGTAGCTGTGAGAGATTATTTTCTTAAAAGATGATAAGAATAACTGTGCTATAGTTCGATATCTGATTTCAGAAGAGAAACCCCATTTCTATCTGTGGGTATTTATCTTATGTATTTACAGTCATAGTTGATGTATTAACTTTGATCCTGTCTGTAGTAGACCGTGTAAATTGCAGAGCAGGCAGAGGCACTGGTGCCTAATCACAGCTTGTCATTCACACGTTGATTCACTCAACAGACATTTCCTGAGAAATGCTTGGTGGCTGGCTCTGATTCTGCCCTCGTGGAGTTTGCGGTCCATGAAGGGAGAGAATGTTTGACTTTGGTGACACTGTATAGAAATTAATCTTGACTTTGCCATCTCTTTGCTAGGGGTTATGTGCTGTGCGTGACAGACTTGCCACTGCCTGGCACATTGTCGGCCGTGGTAAATATTTAGTAAATGAGTCAGTGCCTGGATACATGAAGGGAAAAGGCACAGACTTTAACATTGCTATTCTGAGCTAGATCCTGAGTCAGCAATTTATTCACGTGTGGCTGGGGATAAGGCTTTATAAAATAGGGAATCTGTTTTGCAGGGTTCGTTGTGAGGATTGAAAGAGAGAATGCTCAGAGTGCCTAGCACAGTGCCTGGTACACAATTCTTAAAAAAAAAAAAAGGCTTATTCCATTTCTACTGTAGCTCCCTAAGGAGCCTATCCACCTGTACAGAAAAACTAATGAGAACATCTTTCTAGACTTCATTGGTTTGCTCATGTTTTAAAATGAAAGACATCGCCCCACAGAAGAGGCCCCACCCCTGAACCCTTTGAAATGGGTCTAAATCAGCTTTTCCTTGATAGGGAGGAAAGCCAGAGTTACATTTGAGGGAGATGAAAAGGTTCTGGTGATGAATGCTGGTGATGGCTGCACAACAATGTGAATGCCAAAATTTTATGTTTGGTTTTGTTTCTCTGTTCCCACCTTCCCTGTGTCCATGATCTGTAAATGGATGCTGAAGTACATAAAAGAACCTTGTCATTTAAAGGTACCCCACAAGGAATCCTATTTTAATGTCAGTTATCCCCTGTCATATATCAGTTGGGAGAGGTGTTGGGCATGATGGATGTTCCTGGGACAGGGTAGGGGTGGAGCTGGAAGCTGGGGAGAGTCAGGGCTTGAGCAGTCAGACCCCACTGCAGGGTGGATCTCTGCATGTGTTGCTCATAGTCTGTAGGGACAGAATTAACTCAGGCTTTGCTCAGGCAGGTCGCTAACCCAGGAGGCCAGTCTGGTGTGGGGGACACAGCAGTCACCATCTAGATGTTAGAAGTAGCAACAAGGGCTGACCGAGTGGCTCAGTTGGTTAAGAGGTCGCTCAAGAGTGCGAGCTGAGCTCTGAGCAACAGCAGTTCGATGCCCAGTCTAAGCTGAGCTTCCACTGAGCAGCCAACAGCTGGCAGGATGGCTCAGCTAAAAATAAAAAAAAATAAAAAAATGAAGTAGCAACAATGCCTTGTGGACAGCAGCATCCTGATTCCAGTCTTTTTACTCATAGCCAAAGCCAAAGGGGGCGTAGCAGTTGGAGTTCAGGGGGAGCAAGGGTGCTAAGTAGGGAAATCAAGGTGCACCCTTCACATGGACTATGCCTGTTTGGTGGTGTCAGGGGAGAGCTGTGGCTGGGAGGGCTCACGGCTGCCCAGGGCTTCCTGATGCCTGGCGTGAGTCTCCAGCTTTCCAGCCCGTGCGTGGATTTGCTCTGCTCCCTTCCCTGCTAGGGCGAACCCAGACAGGGTCAGGGGCGCTCTCGCTGTTGAAAAGCTGCAGGGACTTGTGCTGCCAGGAGAGGGGACGGCCAGAGCTGACCTTCCCCACCCCTTTGCGTCCCTTAGGCCAGTGTGGTTTTGTGCTTTTAAAACACACTTCATTTATTTTTGAGACAACTAATGTTATAAAAGAACTCGCCAATTAGAAAACTGGAAGGTACCTGGGAAATCCACCCTTGTCTTTATTTCTAGAGCGAGAGCTTAAACTTGCCGAAACACTTTGACTATCATTGAGCAGTGGTTCAATCTCATCGCTGGGCCCATCCCCAGGAATTCTGAATCACTGTGTCTGAGGGAGCCTGGGAATTTGCATTTCTGTAAGTTCCTGGGGAATTCTGCCTTGGCTGCCAGGAGCCATGCTTTGAGAACCACAATCGTAGAGTAATCCACTTATTCACCATGCTCTGAATGTAAATTACCTATTTTTTGTCAAGTCCACCATTTCAGTAACTATCTTCTATTGATGCGCTTGTCTATGTCTCCTTTGAACAGGTATTTTGACGTTGGACTGCATGATTTCTTAATCAGGTAAGTCAATAATTTTTATTTGCAATATCACTGAATAGCATGCCTGTTAGGGAAGACTGAGATGAAAATAAAATCCTTGTTCAATGTCTTGATAAATAATGACAGCTGTATTCATGTCAAGAAAATACATTAGCACTATGTTTTTGTGCTCCCCAGAATCACATGAGATTATCCTTCTTAAACAAACAAAGGAAATTATGTTTAAAGGGGCTTATATATGAAGTGATAGCTGCCCAAGAGCTCGGACAAGCTTAATTCCACCTGCTGGGCACCTGGAAAGACAAAAAGAGAAGAGTGCCAGCTTGCATTCATATATTAAATAACCCGCTTAACCAATTTCCCCTCCATTGAATTTAAGCTTTGTAAACTGAATCTATTAGTTGTTTTACAGTCATAAAGATACAGCCTGTTTATAATTGAGAGACATTACAGATGGCAATTTATATCCTAGTTTATTGGTTATTTTTACTGGAGTTGGCTTATGGGACATATTAATTCCAAGTAGCTATTAAATCAGAGGTTAAATGGAAATATACCAGAATAGTAGCAATATTAGTAAGAATATGTGATATTTTCCTGCTATCAACTTTGCTGCATTTTCTAGATTTTTTTTTTTATATTGGGCATGTATTATTCTGACAATGGTGAACATTATCATTAAAATGCCTGTCAGAAATATATGTGGGCAGCAGTAACGGTTGCCAAAGGACTGTAAGCTGAAGATTATAAGGAAACCAGAAATCATGTAGAGTGATGTGCTTTCTGCAAATATGTGGCTCTAAATGTGAATTAATTCTGACTAATAGTCTGCTATTAAACAATCTATAAATTACATGTAATTTCTGGATACAAGGGTTCCATTCTCCATGTGCATGACCATCTCCCTGTGGGTAAGATGATCTCCAGAGGGGTGGACATATCGGCATCACCTTTATCCTAAACCAGCAGCATTTCCTCTGTGCTGGATTACATATGGTGGTGTTCCACGAGAGGCCATGCGTACCTTGTCCTTTTTGTAGGGCCTCATCCAGGGCTGTGCACTAAAATCTCATTGAGAATCTCTTTACCCCAAACCCAGGGAATATGGGTTGCCCTGGCTTTCTCCAGGATGCCACACATGGATGGTAGTGTGTAAACTGCTACCTTTGACACATCCTGCATTTTAGCAGGAGGGATAAAGGACTGATTGTCATGGAAAAGGCAGGCATGAGAAGTCCATGTCTAAACTGATCAGGTAAAGCTTTCTGGGTATAGCTCAGGGAGTAGTTTGGAGTTTTGAGTTACTGTTTTGGTACTTTGTACCACTGCTGTGCTACTGTTCACATCATTTCCTGTGGTAGATGCATGTTTGTACTTTTCTTATTTTTTCTAGTAACTTTATAAGGGAGGGGAACATGTCTTAATCACCTTTCTATGATTAAGTTGTATAGAATCAAACTTCAACACACATTTGTGGTAGGAGTGAATGAATGAGTGAATGAATGAAATGAGGTCAAAAGGACAAGGAGGGTAGGGATTAAGAAGAAGCTGTTCAGTTGTTTATTCAACAAATCATTATTAAGGCTACCATGTGCTACTTACTTGGATATATCTGGGAATAATATCATGAGAAAAATAGACATTTGATTGAAAGCTTTCCCTGAGCTTACCACTTCCCAGGTTTGTGGTGAGGGATTTAACATGGGGAGGAGAGATGGTCTGCTTCTGGGACCCCTCCTCCTGTTCCTTCTGGGCTCCAGCTGTGTCTCCTGTGTTGCATGGGGAGGAGGGAGAGGGAGTGGTTAAGAGCCTCTAATGGTAACCGGTGCTAGGAACCCCTTGTCCTTTTGGGTGGGTACAGGTAAGATGCTCCAACTTGTCACCTTAATCTGTGTTCTGTGAAACACCCAGAAGTGGGGGGTAAGGCTTCTTTCTGTCTTGCCATCCTGTGGCAGTTTTCCCTTTCCCAAATCTGGTAGGCAGAGAGCAAATAACATGTCCCCTGCCTATTTAATTGGGGGATGAGAGGTCTCCCTCTTGCAGCTATGCCAGTCCCTGTGACAAGGTACTTTCATCTCCCCTCACATGACAGCACTCCCTAAGCCAAGATGTTGAAGATTCCAAGAAGCCTCTTCCTCTTTCATCTCCCCAGCTTAGAAGCAGAGTGGGGGTGGGGGAGGTGGTTCCTTGGAGCACTCAGTCCTCCATCACTTAGTAATGCCACGATGAGGTGGGGTCAGACTTCTTAATTTACAGCCCTCCTTGGAAAATAGGTCCTTTTTGCCCCACAGTGTGGGAGGTGAAGCCAGATGGGGTCTGAACACTGTTTAGCATTGGGTGCCTATGGAGATCTGTTTCATTTGAACGATGAACCTGTGGCCAGGTTGAAGAGGGTGGGGGCGCGTGCAAGAGGGAGTTGAGGGGGTGGCAGCACTAACTCTTTGGAGAAGTTAAGCTGAGAAGGGCAGGAAAGAAAGACAAGGCAGCTGGTGGAGAGGGAGGTTTGAGTGGGGATTTTTTTCCTTTTTAATTGGAGGAACTCGCGTTGTTTAGCCACCAGCAAGTCTTAAGTGCCCTTTAGCCTTAGAGAAAGTGGTCTCAATTGGCTAGCAAGAAGCCGAGTGTGATTGCTAGGAGAATGAGTGAGCAGAGGCAGCAAGCGGTGCCCTCATAGCCCCAGAGAGCAGTGGCATTTTCCTGTAAACATATCACTAGACATTTTTTTTTTTTTTTTGAGGACAGTGTCACTGGCCCTCATATGTGGGACCCGAACCAGGGCCGCTGGCTTCCCAAGCCAGCGCTTAACCACCGTGCCACTCGGCTGGCCCCTGTAAACATATCACTAGAGAAAACGGGAGGGTTGGAGGAGCGAGGGAGGTATGACCGGAGAATTTTCATTCTGGAATGGCCAAGAGAATAAAATATATTTCCCCTTGTAAAAGAGGAGATGGTGGAGAAATTGGCATAGATTCAAAAAGAAAGAAACAAACAAAAACCTCCATTTATTAACTCTAACAGACCCTTACTGTGTACTCTGATTTGTCAGGCTATGTTGATGCTTAGTGTTTGGCATAATGGAAACTGCAGCAATCCTGCAATTAATCAGCTGCATCTTTTACGCCAATGGAAGTAATGTCGACTTCCTAGGAATGACATGAATTTCCACAAAGCCAAGATCCCTATCTGTGATCTCAGCCTAAGTAACTGCAAGGAGAGACATGCTTCCTTTTAAGTGGTTGGAGTATTTCGTGGAGTTCTGGAGTAGAAAGGAACTGTCACGTTTAATGATAAGTGTGAACATTTTGGGTATTGGTGTTTTACGATGACTGGGAAAATCCAGTGAGCTCCATCCGTCTGCATTTTTTAGAAATGAAAAATATTTCCAGAAAACAGTAATCACAGCTCACCTAAGAATAGCCTCAGAAGAAAGAAGATTGTAGTTGGCTGGAATTCTTCAATGTTACATTACAAAAGTAAAAGGGGAAAAAGTGACCAGCCTGGGAAAAAAGATGACAGAGGAAAAGAGCTCGGTTTCATTTTAGATAATTGGGGTGGCTCTTGCCATTGATATGTCTTATGCAAATTTGGAAAAGGCAATAAGCCTCTGGCATGGCCCTGAAGCTATGTAAGAAGATCCCCGAAGTTAATATGGCTGTCAGGGGCTGGCCGAGTGGCTCAGGTGGTTAAGAGCTCGCTCAAGAGTGCGAGCTGAGCTCTGAGCAACAGCAGTTTGATGCCCAGCCCGAGCTGAGCTTCTGCTGAGCTGCCAACAGGTGGCAGGATGGCTCAGCTAAAATATATATATAGTTGTCAGAGGAGAAATTCCTTTCCAGAAGTAAGCAGATTTGGCCTACAGAGTGGTGTTTGCTGTAGTGCTGATTCAGTCCTGTACACATGCCAATATTCATACAAAACAGTGTGTGCCCTTTCAAAGCACGATTTTGTTCTGGTGAGAGAGAAGATAGAATGCAATAGCTGGTCATGTCTTGTTGCATCTTTTGTTCTTCTTCTGGAGCTGATCCTGTGAGTCCACCGTGGTCTGGGGTCCGAATTGCCAGACAGCAGTGAACTTCAGTTGTGTGTGAATTAATGACTCACGTAATTCTGAAGTTTGCAGAACTGTTCCTGGCGTTCCCTTGGTGATACCCTATCCCTGACCCATTCGTAAAGCTAGCTCCCAGCCGACTAGAGGTGTTTGGAGCTTCCTGAATCACAGGGTAGTTTTTAACGTCCGTTGTTCTGAGTGCCACCACATTGGCTGTGGTTAATTGTAGCATTCACGGTGTTGAAGATGTCTGATCACCATCATTTGAAATACGTCTTGGATTTTGTGGTGTCTGCTATGTTCAAAGGAGTCTGCCCCCAAACCATTAAAAAGAAGGAATAATTCAGGATGCTTTAGAGCCCCACGCTCTGCTCCTGAAGATGTAGTGGGTGTGGTGGAGCCCAGGCATTAGTATAATTACCACTCCCCTCCAAGTGACTCTTACGCTCAGGGACATTCAGAACCTGCAGTGTTCTGTAGCATTCTTTCTGTGCATGTCATACATCCCTCCTCGCAGTGAGCTTTTTGAGGGCAGGATCTGATTCGTCTGTTATTCCTCCATAGCACCCCATAGTGTGTGATGCTGAGAGGGCCCTCAAATATGTTTGAATGAATACATTTCAATTTTCAAAAACGTGAAAAGACTTAGTAACCATCTCTTTTTTTTTTTCATTTAATCTATTTGTTTATGAAACCAATTAAATGGTCTAAGCCCTATTCCAAGATCTGGGATAAAAGCAATAATGAGGTAGACAATGCCCTGGCCCTCACTTGGCTTGCATTCCAGGGGATGAACATGGAGTGTAAACAGGCAAACAAGTAAGCAAGCACTGCGACTCCCATGATGCAATGGAAGGGCAAGATGGCAGGCCTCTGTGAGGTTGTGGGTGATGGACTGAGAGATGGGAGAGGACTGGAATGCAGCCAGGGGAAGATCTGGGGCTAGCCTGAGTCAGGCATGGGGAAGGGCAAACACCAGGCCTGGGGATAGAAAGGAGGTGCTTGAGGAATAGAAGGGAAGGAAAGTCGTGGGGATGAGAGTGTGGGGCGAGCAGTCCAGCCAGTCTATGAAGAGGACTGGGTTTCCTTTTAAATGCAATAGGAACCACTGGAGGGTTTAAGTAGGGGAGTGACATGATCTGATTTATATTTTTCAAAACTCACCGTAACAGGCTTAGCTGGGACTTTGGTGAAATTGGGGTTTTTGAACCTCAGCCATTACCCCGCTGCTCCTACCATGAACTGGAGCTCGGTGACCCAGGCCTATCCTTGCTCCTCAGGGAAGTTTCTTTGACAACCAGCTGTTATGACAGCTACTCTGTATTGAGTAACAATAGCCCTGAATGATCCTTTTATTTCCTTCTCTGTATGCTTGCCTGGCATACTGTAAAAGATCTAATGATACCCATGGACTGGGAGGCAGTTAAATGGCAGTGGACATGACAGTAGGCTCTCTCCAGAAGCTGGACAGCTGGAGAGACCTGGGTTAGTGCTGGGAAGTCACTGGGGGTGGAGGTTTGCAGCCTTGTCATAGTGACAGCTAACTGCCTTGTCTTCTGTGCTCTCAGCAAGCCCAGGCTCTCCCGTCTTCACTGGCACTTTATCTGTGGGGTCTCTGAAGGCCCAATTCCCAGCCCTCAGTGCACCTGTTTGGGTTCCACCCCTTTGGATGTCAGCTCTGCTTAGGATAGGAGCCTCCTAAGCCCACAAGGCCTGTTCCCTCTGGGGGGCTGCCTGGAGTAGAACTCCATCCGGTTCGCTCATGAGAGCTGTTGCGCAATGTGTTGTGTATTCTCCATTTACTCGTCAAAAGCCACACCCTCTTTCTGGCTTCCCACATCATCGTCACTGTTAAAGACAGCATTTTTTGTACCCCCTACACTCAAGCACTAGTAGTGACATTTGCTTTGTAGACTATTAGGATGGAAGGCCATTGGTGTTAACTCTCAGTTCCTAGAAGATTTCTCAGTCCGACTGCTACCACTTTTGAGGAAAAACTTTCTAGAATTATTCATCTTCATCACAGTGCTATATTGAGTTTGTTAATTAGAAAACCCAGATTAAAAAACAAAACTGAAAGAAACCCTTTGTGCTCTGAGAGTTGAAATGCCTAATTCACTTCCCACCATACATAGCACCTGTCAATACAGATGTTCTGGTGAGTAAAGCATCTTTTAAAAAAAATAATAAAAAGAAAAATTAATTGAGAAAATGTGCAATGTAGAGACATAACTTTAAGTGTAAAAAGCTCTGCGTCAGGGACACTGCTGAGCAAAATGGGTGGTAAGATCCATGTCTAAACCAGTGCAAATGGGTTATTTACTTGACAGGATATTTGTTTCGTAGTGGTGGTGTTGATTGTTTTTTAAAGATTCCCTTCGTAATGTCTGGGGATCTTCCTGCCTTATGGGGCTAGAGCACCAGGTGGACGCCAGAAACTTGCTTTCTTTTCTTGCAGCAAAGGCTTTAGATCCCACCTCCCTTCGATTTAGAGTCTACTGAGAATGAATGACATGTGGGCAGAGGTGGGACCTGGAATGCATTCTGGTGAGTCTAGCAGCCTGACACCCAGCTTTGAGATGCAGAGGTCCTAGGGTGGAGCCCCTCGCCCCACACTGGTGATTGGTAGGCACAGTAGAGTCCCCATTGGAGCAATCGTGGTGTAATCTGTCAGCGGTTTGTGACTGCATAGCCTCCAAAGCTGGCTCTGAGACTCTTCCTTGGAGATTGTGCAAACGGCTGAACCATCTTTAATAAATTCCTTTCATAGTAAAACTAAATAGAATACGGGCCAACCGAGTGGCGCAGTGGTTAAGCGCTGGTTTGGGAAGCCAGCGGCCCTGGTTTGGGTCCCACATATGAGGGCCAGTGACACTGCCCTCAAAAAAAAGAAAAGAAAAAAACTAACTAGAATAGGTTCTGTTATTTGTAACTAAAACACCTGAGATAGTTACTTATCCAATGATTAGGGTGTCTAGCTTCGTGGGAGAGTACATGATCTTTAGTTGGCTTTGCCCGTGAACTGGGTCCAATCCACACATTAGAATTAAACAAAACTACAGCTATTTTTGCATCAATAACAGAAGCAGCCTATGAAGGTGAAAGGGCCTTGGATCAGATACAGAGGACCATGGCTTTGGTCTGCCTTCTACTTTCTTGCTACAATGATGTTGTGCAGTCACTTCTGTTTGGGCCTCAGGTTTCTTACCTGTGAATTATACCCAATACACTCAGGTCTCTTCCAATCTCAGCAGCCTCTGATGAGCAACATTAGTGTTTTTATTCAAGAGCCGCTTCTGTTGTTCAGATCTATGATATCCAGTATAGTAGCTACTAGCTACAGGTGGCTATTTATATTTATATTAAAATTTAATAAAATTAAAAATTCAGTTGCTTCATTTCAGTAGCCACATTTTAAATGCTCAGGAGCTAATGTAGGTACTGGCAATCACTTTGAGCAGTGCAGATATAGAATACTTCCACCATCACAGAATGTTCTCTTGGCTAACACTGGTCTACATGACAACGCCATTTGTCTAATTCCCTTGTAGGGATGCTGGCTGTCCTATTATATTTTTCATGCCTACTTGAATGATTAGCAGCTACCTTAGCCACTCAGCTTGCCCCAAATAGAACTCATTATCTACATTTTTCCCCTGCTGAACCCTACTCTTCCCCCCATCTTAGAGAATTGAATCAAGCAAATAAATACCAAGTGGTAAGATCAATCATTCTAAATGCATGAATCCATTCATTTATTCATCAGATAGTAGTTTTAGTATCTACTATGGGCTTGGAACACAGTAGTGAGCAAAAACATAGTTCTTACTCCCTTGGAGCTTATGGATTAGTAGCAGAGAGGTGTTTGTCAGAGACCATACACATATCTGGAAAAGTATAGCAGCCAGTAGTGCCAAGAGGGCGTGACACATGGTCCTACAAGTGTGTATCACAAGGCAGCTGACCCAGACGTGGGGCAAGGGCTGACCACGTGGAAGGTTCTTCAGGAGGCAATGCTTGCGGTGGAGGGAAAACCCTGTGGTGGAGGAGCATGGTGCGTTTTGGGAGGAAGGAGAGAAAGAAGGTTTTTGTGGTTGGAGCACAAAGTGAAGGGAGCATGGTGAGTCTGGGTGGTTGTCTTGGTGCAGCCGAGGCTTTGAATGCCGTCTTAAAAATCAAAGTCAGACTTACTTCTAAGCAGTAACTTGGATATAAGTGATTAAGGAGTTTGCTGGCAAAGTGTAGCTGTAGTGAAAAATTATATATGCATATGCAGGCTAACATGTCCAGAATCCTCACTTAGACAATGGAATTGCCATATTGATGGGAAAAAAATTTCAAGAGAAAACAGATAGTGTAGCCTATTAATTAATAGAATGGAAGGATCCATTGTGAGAAATATTATAGCTAATATATTAATAAATAATACCACCATTTGCAAATATGTACTCTTTTGCATTAATCAGAGCAGATTGATTTGTATCCAGATACCCTTTCCTGGAGGAGGAAACTGTATGACAGTATAATTAGTGGGCTGGGAATCGGGCATACCCTGCTCTCTGTAGGGATAAGGAGTTGCTGATGTACCAGGAGGTAGGTATGATGCCATGAGTCAGTGAAATGATTTGTGTTTCCATCATTTGTTTTTGGGGATTGTCAAAATCCTGGCGTGCGAATGGGAATATGTTACCCCTTCAAACATCACCCGTTGTGCAGCCTTGGGACCTTGTGACTGGCTCCAAATGGAGATCAACATAAAAGATCAAGTTCTGCTGCCATGAGGACAAATGCTGTTAAGCTGGTGTACATCAGACATAACACTGAAGTGAGCCAGCTGTGAGGAATGGGGCAACCTGCTATGGGGCAGGAGCTTGGTAGGGTACCAGCTTTGTTCCAAGAGGTCGGTATTTGCCGAGAGTTGTGTAAAACTTGCTTCCTAAGTGTAGTGGACGTTTGCTTCATACTCTGGCTATTCAGTACCTTTTGAACACTTTTGAGGCTTTGGGGAAATTTCTGACCCTATCAATTCTACCTCCTCAAAGTACAAGTCAAAAGTCACTTTCTGGGTCTCCTTTGCAGCTAGTGCCAGAATGTGTCTCAGGCCCTGCCAATCAAAGAGGTAACTGATTCAGAAGAGAGGCAGGAGAACAAGGGGGCACCCAGAGGGGTGTGTCTTCTGAGGGGGAAAGAGAGACATGCAGCTTTCAGATGCAGCCTGGACAGGGGTCCCCAGCTCTGCAGACAAGCCACAGCACTGCCGCCAGAGGCACCCACAGCAGGGTCTGCCGTGGGGTCTGGGGGAGGAACCGTCCCCCAGCCTGATTCGCTGGCCCACCCAGGATTGTGACCTAATGTCCTTTAAGAAATTATCTGTCTGCCTCAGTTAGCTAGAGTGGATTCTGTTGTTTGTAACCCCGAACTCTGAATGATACATTAGACTATATGAATGAGCACAGCTGAGGCTGTAACTAGCTCTGTTCTCACAGCATCTCAGTCTGAAGAGGACCCCAGGAACCTTGAGGTAATTGGATGAAGTTTAATCCTTTTGGTCATGCCGCCAATCCGGTGTTTCTGCAAGGCACACAAACCTGAAAAACCTCAGGCCTTATAAAATTGCTCACACAAAAATCAAGGGACTTATGGAAAAATAGAGGTGGATAGATCACTCATAACCTACACAACTCCATCCAGAGCATAAGAAAAATAATAACAACTCCGATAAGACTATCAGCACAACTGGAAAATCACCCTGGATTCCTAGGCAATAAATATTCTAGTTAAGTCTCAGCCTTCACCTTAGAAGGTGACGGTGTCTTGATGACAGAAACTGTAAGGAGGGTTTGAGGCTGCTGAGTTTTGGAGACAAGGGCAGAGGGAGGTACAGGCTTTGGACAAACGTGAGTGATGACTGAGCAGGATGGCTCGGATCCTTGTTTTGTGTGCTTTGAATACAGAGTACGTGGCTCACCCAGGCCAGTAGGAACAAGGGGAGGGATGAATGGTATCTGGGAGAGTAATGTAGTCATCTGTTAGTGGAGTTTACGTTCAGATGTTTTTACTTGGGGGCCAGGTATTGACGTACTAAGAAAAAAATATAAAGCGACACAATTGCTATTTTATAAGTACATTCTTCTCCTATTTACTGAGTACAGATGAGCTATCGTATTTGAAGAAGCAAGTATTCTAGTAGACCAGGCTGTACTTGAAAATGTTCTGTAAATCTGAGAAGGTGGAGAACGCTTGGCTTGTGGATAAATGGTCCCCAGCTTTGTCTAAGAGGATGGAGCCCCATGGAAGAATAGACTCTCTTATTGTATGGGCTAGAGAGCTGGAATAGCACAGCAGTGAGAGGGTGTGGGGCAGACCACCTGGGCTGGAAACCCTGCTTCACCACTCCTAGGTCTAAGCCTGGATTTATCATTTATAAAACAGAGATAATGATACCATCTTCAAATTGTTAATAATGCATGTGAAATGCGTAAGACAGTTCCCTCAGTGATTGCTGCTGTTGCTGACTTCTCATCCATCTGCCTACCGTACCATCTGCTTCAAGGGCAAAGAAGATAAAGTGTCCGTGAAGTATCTCTCATGGGGTCTCACACATAATAGCCCTTCAGTCCATATCAGTTGAATTTGAATCCAAGGAGAAATGTCCACGTGGGCTGCAACCCACACTGTTCCTTTCTTCCTGCTAAGTCAGTGCGGAAACGGCTTGGTGGCAAGGATGGGACGGTTTTTATTGAGAGGACAGGTTCCGGAATGCACTCTGGACTAGGCGGCAGGCTGTGAATTCCAGGTGCTTTGGACTAACACAAAACCCCAAGGGGAGGTCAGACCTTCAAAATGGATCCCAAGTAGAGAGCAATGTGCCTCCAGCCTGTTTTCAGTTGTGACCAGACCATTTAAAATAAAAACTAGAATCTGAACGCCTTCAGCATCTGTTTGAAACCGAACGGTTATTTGCCGACAGTATGTTTTTCATAGAGTGACATGTGTATGTGTTTATTAATACACTGAGTCTAATGGAAATAGGTAATTAATTTTGAAACTTTTAATCATTTTTTAAACAAAATAATGAACAGTAAAGCATTTAGCTGAGGAAGTACATCTGGTTACACAAACAAATTATTTAGTTGGGATGAGATGCAAATGTATATTGTCTCAGAGACCCATGAGTCTAGTCCTAGCTTTCTCATTCATTTCATGGCCTTGGGAAAATCACTTTAAGTTTCACTAGCCCAGGGGTCGGCAAACTTCAGCTCTCAAGCCACATGCAGCTCTATGGGTATGTTCCGTCCCAAAAGTTTGCCAACCTTTGAAAGAGGCAATCCTGTCCCTCATAACAATTTAAAAATTATTCAAGAGCCATAAATATATTTTTACATAATCACCATTGTGTGAATAATATCCTTTAAAAATTTTATAAATGAAACTATGATAGTTTTATTTTCATTTTCAGTTTTACTTCAGATCCTGTGGCTCATGAGCTGTAGTTTGCTGACCTCTGATGGCTCTTCCATCTCAAAAGATTGCCGACCCCTGCACTAGACTATAAAGTGCCATCTGATTTAAAAGGTCCCTTCTAGCTCTGAACTTATATATCACCGTAGGAGTCTGTGGCTTGCTGAACATGGACAAATTCCTGTAAGCATTTGAACAAGCCAAGAACCCTGGTCTTCTTGAAGCCCCACACTAGAATTTAAAATACAAGATTTTCCGTTTCATTCAGGACCATGCACAGAATTCCTACTACATGCAGAACACAGTAAGGCCAATGTGGGGACAGAAAAGTGAGCAACTGCTTAATTTTTCTGTGGTCTGGTTGGAGAGGGAAAGCACACATGTGTGACATAATCAAAAGGAGCTAGCCACTGGGAAATGTCAGAGCTGAAGCTGCCTCTAATTGTTGGGGAGTAAGGAGGGAAGGATGAGTCCTAGTGGGGAGTGTGCAGAATGGGACAAATTCCCAAGGACAATGTTTATAATTTTGAATAACGGGACTTGGATTTGTACTCTATTTGCTGAGCCAAAGCTGGACTGTTTATTTCTTTCCATCTTGTGATTTTCTGGGGAGTATAGTTGGGTGAGTCTCTCTCATTGATGTGTGGGTACCTTGGACTCGGCTCTTTCTAGTTCATGTTTGAAAACCCCATGATATCAAGTACAGCACTTTGTTATAAATATCTTGAGTATAAATATCTTGATGGTGGAAGCCCATCCTCACCTTTTGGCCCTTTCTTGGCCCGTTGGCACCTGAACTTGAGCCTGATCAGCAGCAGTAGCTGGATGAGATGGCGGTGAATGGCACAGAGGAACTTGGTTCTCTTGTCGGTAGCTTTGCTGTTTTAGTTTTGCAGGTGCTGTCGGGCGGCTTCAGAAGACAGCATCTCTGTCATCTCCAGGGAAGCAGGTATGGCTGAAATAGCTGCATCACTGGAGGGCGGCCTTTGGCTTATGTCTGGAGATGGTCTTTGCAGTACTTAACCACGTTTGTCATTACCTCTGAGATTGATAGACAACCGAAAGCCTTTCTCTGCTAAGAGCTTTGCCATCCTCATTTTGATGCATCTTGCTGGGCAGGCAGGTGAGCGGCAGCTTTCTTACCACGTGTGTGTAGTGTACCCATAGGTGTGTTTTCCAGGGCAACGGAATCCAGCTACGCCATCGCTACTTTAAATTGGGGGGTCTCTAAAAGGGTCTGTAGTCCTGCCAAGGAAGCTACTGGATAAAATGAGATTTAGGGGATTTTCTGTGATTTTGACATTTCTGACTTTCTCTAATAAGGAAGTTAAGAGATTGGTAATTTGCTTTCACTAAATTTTGTTAAATTTCTGAGAAATCAACCGTGATGCTATGACCAAAAACAAAGATCTAGCTTAAGCGAGTCTGTGCTGGCACCTGGCAGCTTGGCGTGGTGTCACAGTGCAGAGCACTCACTGGCTCCCAGCGTCACTGTGGGGCGATGGGCTAGAGGAGAAGGAGGATAGGAAAACTGTTGCTGCCTGTCAACCCTATAGGGACACGGGGGTGGGGGGTGAGGGGTGGGGACTGAGAGTGTCAGCCTGTGGTAAGTGGAAGAATGTCTTTTCACACCTGCCTGTCATTGCACCTTTAATTGTCAAATGCTCTCCTGGGTCCTCCTCTTGGTACTGCTGCGAGCAGGCATCTGTGGACCCAGAGTGGCATCCGTCTCCTTCCGGGCCCTGACAGCTCATGCAGAGCCTAACGCTTTTTCTTTTCAGACTTCATACTGTGTGATTACATTGATGCCCGTAGTATTTGTACACTCCTGTTATATTTATTTGTTGTTGTTTTTGTTTTGAGGGCAGTGTCACTGGCCCTCATATGTGGGACTGAACCAGGGCCGCTGGCATCCCAAGCCAGCGCTTAACCACCGCGCCATGCGGCCGGCCCTACTCCTGTTATATTTAAGTTGATTACCTGAGGACATGGGGTGATAATTATGCACCACATGGAAATAGATACGTGGAGATGGATATATTTTTTCCACAGGGTTTTGTTGTAATTTATTTGCTTGTTTATTTAATTGCAGGCTCTTTTTATAAAACAATCCCCTACCCCACTCCACGATCATCTACTTCCTGTGAATCCAAGCAATGGCAGACTTCCTAGGGAAAGATCAGATATATGGGATATTGATTCCCTGAGCACATCAGTTCTAAGATGCTCACAGAACTGTACCTGCTGTCTAACTTTCCCGCCATCTGCAAGGACCATCTGGATTGTGTTAATGCCGCTTTGCTTCCTTTCCATGGATGTACTACTAGTAGGATGCACTGTTGGAAGTCACTGTTTAGTAGAGACATCTTATTAAATAGTCTTGCTGACCAGCCCCCTGCTTTTTGTAGGATTGCTCAGCCCTGTTGGGGTGTGACGAGGGGCACAGCAGCCTTTCTGGGGAAGAACTGATGGAGAGGTCAAATTCTAGCCCCAAGGAGGACTGCTGTTGTGCCCAGAGCTCTGGATTACAGGACTTGGCCTCAGATGCCAGCACCTCTGCCACCTGGCCATGTTAATGTTCCTGTGTCAGCTTCCTTTCCTCATCTGCCAAGGGAAGATGGTGACTAAATCAGAGAGCCATGAAGACTGGGTTTGAGTATATATGTGGAAGAACTCAGTACCATTGTGAAGTGTTGCAAGGTTAATCGCCAGCCGTTGATCTAACCCTCTGTGCTGTAATTCTGTGGGGGCCTGGGTTGGGAAACATGGCGATCCCTTCTAGCTGTTTCCTCAGATTGAAAATAAATGTACCATTTTCAAGGATTAAGAGAAACATAATAGATATATGAAAAAACAATCTGACTTTAGTAGTTAGTGATTTTTCTGGATATTGGCTGGAATCCCCCGGTAGGAGGAGGAAGAATAATAGGAGAAGGAAGGCCATTCAGTTTGGTGTCCAGACAGCTCTGTCTACACACCAGGTATCCTGGCCTTTTATAGCAGAAGCTGCTTTGAGGGATGCTCTTGCTGTGTGTGTGTGTGTGTGTGTGTGTGTGTGTCCGTCCGTGTGTGTCCTTGTGCTGTATGTACATGGGAAATACATCAAATGTGATGGCTGAAAATGTGATGGCTTAAAATTTTTTTTTTGGGGGGGGCGAATCCCTATGTGTAACTACCCATGAGTGTATTTCCAGGAGTCAAAAAACAAATAAAATAAAGAACACTCCAGACCAAACCAAAACAACAACAATGACAATAGAAATGTGCTAGAAGCGTCATGGCCAGCCTGATTTCCATTGTAACCAGATCATTTAAAATAAAAACACTTTTGAATCTGAAATCCAGCAGCATGACCCCTTCGTTCCAAATCCCAGAGTCTGGAAGAGCGGATTGGGGGTGCCCAGGGCAGCTCCAGGACTTACTCAGCCCTTGTTCAGGGAGGGAGCTGCCCCAGAGGGGCTGGGAGCATATTTGGGTGCATGTCAGGTCCAGTCACCGCCTGTCCCTGGCTGTCAGACTGCTGATGACCAACTGGTGTGGCAGTGTTAAAGTGGTGAACTCCTTTTCAAAATATTTTCTTTTTTTTAATTGGGGCAAATGCTTTTAGAGCTTTAGTAAGCTAATCACTGAAGCCATTGCTATGAAATGTATAAATAACTGCAAGAATGCTCTGAGACTTCTGTGTAAGTCAAGCGCGTTCCTGCACACACCCTTGCTATCCCCTACCTGTCTATCCAGACGCTCTGACTCCTGATGTTTCCTGGTGGTCCTCAGCCACCGCTGGGATTCCGAGATGAGTCTCAGAGCATCTTCCTGATGCTCTTTTGTTTGATTAGTCAGAATCTGGCCTCTCCTCCTCAGTTTCCAACAAGGAACCCAGCTGTCGGCTGTTCTCATGCCCACGTGGCCATCCCTGTCATCCTGGGCTCAGCACCACGTTACTGCTGATGGACTGTGGGCTTTTCAGCATCTCCCCACTAGTGATTGTATCTTACCTATGCTGCTTCATATAGTGGGAAGACCAAAGAAGGAAAAAGCTGTCCTTTCCATGTGAGCTGGAAAAGGATTTGTGAGTCTTAATCAACAGAAAGTTAATGAATTGGGGCAATCAGATAATGGATATGGTGCTATTATAGGTGATTGGTAGAACAGCAAAATCACTTGTCATGTAATTCCCCCATGGGCTAGTGTTTGAGTTAGGCCTTTGCTGTAAGGTAGGATTTCTCCAGTTTGGTACTATTCACATTTTAGGCCAGACAATTCTTGGTTGTAGACGGCTTTCCCGTGCATTATTGATGTTTAGCTGCATCTCTGGCCTCTACTTGCTAAATGCCAATTGTACACTCAGTGACAACCCAAAATGTCTGCAGACAGTGCCAATTGTCCCTGGGGGGTGGGGGTGGAGAGGGGAGAGAAAAGTTGGTTTGGTTGAGAACTGCTATGAAATCAAATGCTATGTCTGGTTTTGAGCTGTACGTAAAAGAGGATGTGGAAAAATTGGCTACAGGGCTTCCAGTTTCAAATGATGTCTGTCTATGGCCTGATACAGTCTCCTCCAATTGCTTTTAATGTTTAGAAAACACTGAAAAAGATGAACAAAATAAACACCAGAAAGTAGGACTGGAATTCTGCCTGTTGTCAGAATCCATGGGGTATTTCCTTTCATGGGGCACATCGAGTTGGTCTGAAAAAGGAAATTGGTGGCCCAGGGATACTGTGCTATGAAACCCCTCACCTTCTCCCTCTGTGTGTGCCACCTGTTCAGAAACACGTGGTCTGTTCACACCAGGAAAGTGGGCTGCCCTCCCCCAGTACACAGTAGTTGTACTTTGTGCCATTGTTACTGTTGTGTTCCCCTTTCATAAGCCCCTCTCTTTCTGCAACAAGGTGGGGATTTCAATAGCAACAAAATAAGTAAAAGGGACATGGGGTTGGACTGTTGGTGGTGTTTTTCTGCACGTGATCCTCCTCAAGTCACTGCTGGAGGCGACAGTGGGGACAGAAGAGGCCTTGCCAACACACTGGGAGTTGTCATGTTAATGTGTCATGTTGGTTAATGGGGCAGGAGAGCAAGGACATGGGGTACAAGAAAAATGCCCCTTTGAGGAAAGGTGACCTGTGTCAGAGAACACCTGCGAGAAACGGAGCTGGAGTAGGTGCTGGCACCTCATTTTGTTCTTTTTTTTTTTTTAATTTTCAAATTGTTTATTAGTTTCAGTTATACAAAGCCACGTAATAAGTAAACATTTAAACCTCTCATAAACCTCATTTTGTTCTTCATATGAGTTGCCTGAGAGAGAGATTTGACTATTGCCTAAGAGGGCAGAGGACAAAGTGAAAGGCAAACTGTCCCCTTTACTTTGTTCAATCAGATGAAAAAAAATGTTGGGAAACTATAGAGTCATTTGAAGTCCTCCTTCATTATTAATTTTATAGAGAGTTATTTTGTGGCTGTGTAATTTTTTTTTGTCATGCAGTACTGTGCAATTTTTAAATGATTTTCTCTTCTTCATAATTAAAAACAGTGATTAGATTATGTTTTATATTATCTGACAGTTTTCCTTAGACAGTTGAATATAGTTTGTATTCTTTGCTTTTCTCCATGTAGACTTTAATAAGAATGGATTCACTATGTACCATGATTTGCTATTGTAGTTCATCATGAAAGTGAGTTATTTCCATCACTGAAATAGAATACCCAATATAATGTAAAAAAATAAAATACATATGTTCACTTTTGATAGATATTAGATTGTTGATAAATACTAAGTCTGAATACTCTTTACTGTTTTACTTCATCTAAGGATTGATATATAGAAAAAAATATGTAGCCATTGGGGGGAAAAATCCATTATAAAGTAAAGGGTAAAGCACCCCAAATCACAGAGGAAGAGCAGACCTGTGAGGTGATTTATTTTCAGAAACAGTAAAAATATTTTTAAAATTCTTTATTCTCCTCGGTGTGATATAAAGATGAGGCATAAAAGAAATAGGAGTGACAAGCTATAAATAGAGGATAAAAAGGGAAGAACATGGAGATAGGTGAAATAAGAAAGGATTAGAGGAAAAATAAGGATGCAGTCACATAATTAAAATCCACTTTGGAGAATGTAAAGGTCAGAATTGACACTTTAGAATATTGACTCATGCAGAAGAGTCTTGAGATACCCTCAAGACACTTTAGAATATTGACTCATGCAGAAGAGTCTTGAGATACTTGTAGAAAAAACAAAGGGAAGAGTATGATGAGAGAAAAGTAATAAAATGAGGAGTAACCATAGAATTATTGAAGTTTTGAAGATGAAACCAGAATAATGAGAGCAGAAGCAATTGAAAACAAATTTTCTGGGCTTGAAAGGACTAACCATATTACAGACAATATGCAGAAAGGGAGTTATATGCAGGCACGTCCTGCCATAATTTTAAAATTACTGAACAAAGGGAGACGCTGTACACGGATCCAAGCAGAAAACAGGGTTACTTATAAGGAGTAAAAAGATGTCAGACATCTGCTTGGTAATACTCCATGCTAGATAGAGTGAAACGATTTTGAGTTGAAGAGGAAAAGATGGTGGATCAAGGATTTTCTACCCAGTGTAATTGTTTTAATGTGTGAAGGCAACAGAAGGACTGCTCTAAAAATGCTTTGGGGGTGCCTGCTCTGGTCCAGCCCCTTTTCATAGGATCACCTTTACCTAAAAATTACTCATGGAATAGGTAGGCGCTTGAGCCCTGTGCCTTGCCGTCTCCCGCTGACCTAGTGGCACTAGGAGTGGACATTGCAGTAACCTGTGACTTACGAGCTGGCAAGTAGAGATAAGCTGAGCCAACTAGATTCTTCAAGGATTTTGGAACAGTGGAAATACTACGGTTGCTATTGAAGGCTGGAGCTGGAAAGTCACAGAGATGAGTGTATTGCTAGCACCATGGCGAGCCAAGGCATGTACAAACCAACCTTCCTGGAGAAGCAGAAACTCTGATGCAGCAGAGAAGCTGGCTTGGGGAAAGAGAAAGGAGAAGAGAGCAGGGTCAGAGAGAAGCAGAGAAGCTGTGAAAGGAGAGAGTGTCTCAATTCCTCTCTTGTTCCCATGAGGGCCTTGCATCCTTTGACTTTTGTTCTCTGTCCTTACAATAATAAATCATCTTGGACATGAGTACGTATCTGTGCCTTCCAGTCAAGAAAACTTCTTACTACAAGGGCATTTACAGATAACCAAGGACTTATGAAGTATACTGCCTTGCAACCTTTAATTAAAAAAATTGCTTGAAGTAGGATAAAAACAATAAGTCAAATAATGAAGAAGTGTGTTTTTTTTTTTGTTTGTTTTTTTTTGAGGGCAGCGTCACTGGCCCTCATACGTGGGACCCGAACCGAGGCCTCTGGCTTCCCAAGCCAGCGCTTAACTACGGCGCCACTCGGCCGGCCCCTGAAGAAGTGTGAAGAGATTGGATTGCTCTATGGGACTCTCATCAGGTTTAATACCCAATTTGTGACTAAAATCTTGAGGTGACTTGTCACCTGGTGAACTACCTTGATGTCCTAGCCAGTCTCATGACATAGAAGATGGCGGAGGGTTTGATGTTTCTTTTCATAAGCACAGCTGAATGAAAAAAGTAAAGAATGTTGTTAGGGATCATTACTCCTAATTTAGGCAATAATCCTGTAATGTGACATGAAAGATGGTCCGTAACAGCCTGTCTCTCAGGTAGCATTTATCCTCAGAATTAGAATTGAATTTAAACATAACTACAACAATGTAGCAAACATGTAAACATCCACTATGTTGCTTAGGAAGAAAATTTGGGAAAAATATACCCAAATATTATATTGACATGGTTTTCTTTGATGGTGGATGAGAGGTGACTTTTTCTCTCCTCTCCGCCCCCTTCCCTCCCCTCTTCTCCCCTCCCCTCCCCTTTTCTCTTGCCTCACCACCACACAGTAGGTGTCTGTGTATGTTTGCTTCAATGACTATCGATTTTTTAAATGAAAAGATAAACTTTATATTAAAAAATTAGAGACAACACTGAGCAGCATGACCCCACCCCCCCGAAAACAAACAAACAAAAATATATTGATGACTTACTAAGACCCTACTATGTGTCGGGTACTATGCTCAGGTTCTTTACAGGCATTGTCTCTCCAAATCTTTTTGTAAATCTAATAACGAGCATGTGGGGTAGGAAACTCAAGCTCTTGGGGGCTCAAGATGTGACAAGTTGTCATAGACAGTGCATGGCAGATGTGGAGATCTGAATCCAGGTCCATTCCACTCCTAAGAGACTTCTGTCTTCCCTACTGCATTGCCTCTTTTGAATAAGCCAGGGATTGAGATGGTCCCTGGCAAGATGGTGTCACAGCACAGGGGTTAATATTATGAAGAAAAGTAGACGGTAGGGAGAATTCATGGATTTCCTTTACGTATTTGAAGAAAGATTATCTAGGGAAACAACCAGTTACATGATATGGAGCAAGTCATCCCCTCTACCCTCTTTTTAAGCTTCCGTTTCTTTGTGAAGCCAGGGGCTTTCACTACCCAGTCCCTGCCTCCTCTCGCTCTTGTGTTATGGGGCTCATCTAAGCCAACAAGCCAGCAGGAACTGGGCTTGTTCCTTTGTTGTTGTTTTTTTGGTCTTGCTTTAGTCGGGATTTGAGATGGGAACGAAAAGCAAGGGGCAAAGTTGTAAAGCCCAGTTAGAGGGCATTGTGGGTCAAATCCCAGGAAGCAGTAATGAGAACGTAAGACATAATATGGGTTGCACGGTGATTTGGAAACATGGAGTAACTTTTTCATCTGGGTTTTACATTTTCATGGAAAATTTCTGATTTTTTTCATTCTAACCTGGAATCATAACACATGCTCTGGTACTTTACTTGTGACATAAGTTACAGACATATTCACACTATAATTGTGAATGAGCCAGGTGGCCCTGATCATAGGCAAATAACGATGTCTTGCACTGAGGCAGTCACCAGGGTGTCCCTGGACCTTGGCAAATGGTCACAGTTGGCTTTAGTGGTCAGTAGATCGCAGGGTGGGTGGAAACGTAATAGAGAAAATGAAATTTAATAGATTACGAGAAAAAATATTTAGATTCATAATTTGAGTACAGCCTGAGCAGATATTAGAATTGGTTCTCTATGAAAAAGGAAATTGCTAGACTTTTTAGTAGTATTGACAGAAAATTATAAGGGCGTGTGTGTTCCCATTAAAAAAAAATAGATCCATGGTCCCTAAGTGGCACTGTCTCTAGCTGTGATAAAGGCCTCTATTTGGCACTCTAATCATCTAGTTACTATTTTTATTCTCTAAAACTTATTGGTCACCCACTGTGTGCGTAAACATTGAGTCTGGAGCTGTGAGGCATATGCTGGAGTTGTGAAAATCTGATTTCTTTTAAAACCTCTAGTAACTCAGACGCCCAAGCTTTCCCCAAATAGCTTTAATTTGTACATTGGATCAAGTCCTCCGTTGACCCCAGAACCTCACTCCAGGGCCCATTCCCCCTGCCTGGACTCACCTGCGCTGTTGGGCCCGCCCGTCACACCACACAGCTGGCAGTTCTCCAGAGTGTGTGGAGAGCACAGCAGACTGACGTGGAAGTGCCGATGGCTTGAAAAAGTCAACATATGAAACTTTATGTATAGAGTGGGTATAAACAACTGCACGACAAGGCCGGATTTACATGCAACATAATCCAAGAATGTTTGCGGGAAGATGCTGATGAGACACTTGCATTTGCTGTTCCTTTCATACCCTGCTGTGCTCACAGCTGCCGGAAGTCATGGCCCGCCTCAGGAGCAGCCGTTGTCTGACTGAGCATTTCCATTCTGCTCTCACTGTTCACTCGTGAGCATCCAGGCAAAGGAAGCTTGGGCAAAGTGCCCACAAACACCCAGAAAAGGGGCCTGGTCCAATGACCTAGGCCAAGCAAGCAACTCTGAAGTCAGTCTGGTTGTGGCCAGTGTGGGTGTCGTAGAGATGGGTGCTGTGGCAGACAGGAGGAGGCATGGTGATGCAAGGGTTAACAGAGACTGTAGGCAGAGCCCACAGCAAAGCCCAGAAAAGAGGAAGCCTTTAACAATTTTTTTTGTAAGTAGAATGAATGAACAAATGAGTGAACAAATGGATGAATGGGTGAATCAGGGTCCAAGCTGAGGACCTAGAGTAGAAACCAGGAAACTTGCTGGAACTAGGGAGGCAGGTGGGTAAAGAAGGTTGAGGATGGAGGCCCAGCTGCAGCTTGATGCTCCTGCCATATCCCAAGTTTTGGTTCTCCTTGGTGCACTGGGGATCAAGCAATAGGCTGGTCTCTACCTCACTCACCAGTGGGAAGATTTTGAACTTTATCGCCAGACTCTCATTGGTTCAGTATTGAGCCATTGGCAGTGAAGCCTTTTAGGGAATGCATTTTGTTGATTATATACAAAGGATGGGCTGGCAGAATTTTCGGTAGGGATTTGTATTCGGAGTCTGTGGTCCTCTAGGAAATCCAGGGTAGCTTGACAGGGCTCCCTGAACTTGTGAAATTGCATGAAGAAGCGTATGAGGGAGGCAGAGAATCTGTAACTCTAGACAGTTCTCCACGGCCATTAATGGGAAGACATCCATCCCCTGAAGGGTCTGGCAGTCAGAAGACCTGAGTTTTAGATTCACCATTAACTTGTGGGAGTTCTGGGCAAGTTAGACCTCATTTTTCCTCCCTGTAAAGTGAACAGAATGATGCATGCCCTGTTTACCCTATGGAATTATTAATAGTTTGAAAAAAATAAGATATCCATTAATGCAATAAATTATTATTTTTAAATCGGATCCCATTACTCACTTGCATCCTGTCTTTAAAAATTGCATAATGTGTCACCATTTACCCTGGGACACCTGTACCAAAGGCTCTTCAGGGTCAATGATAAGGAAATTTACTGTCTGCACCATCTCCCACCTGACGCTCTTCCCTTGCACCACGCTGATTCCCAAGGGCTGGTTCCTGAAGTGTTTACTCTTCCTGCCTCCCATTAGCTAAATGTCACTCTCCCTTCAAGCCCAGCTTTTTCTCACCTCTTCCTTCCTCAAGGCTATTTGATTATTTCAGCCACAGGGAGTTCTCTTTTCTGAAATCCACAAATCAGGGTTGACTGATTCCTCAGCTGGCTTGGGTTTCTAACCATCTCTCAGGCCACTTGAATATGAGAGCCATGGTTAATATGTGTACATGCAAAAGTACATTGGAGAAAGATCTGTCCACACAGTAGAAAAAGCACTGTAGTGCTTGAGATTAGAATCTTATCTCTTTCGTTTCCAACCTGTGTGTCCTTGAGTAAATTATTTAAGCTCTCTGAAGCTCAGTTTTCCTCAACTGTAAAATGTCAGCATTCATACCTACTTCAGGATTGTTTGTGCTGTTTAAATGATATAAAGCTGTGAAGCACATGGTAGGCGTTAAGCAAATGTTTCAATTCCCTTCTTCCCTGAAGGGGGAAAGCTAGGGATTGGGGAGACAAAAGAGATATTATCTTTCTTATTCTTTCCACCATTTCTTTTGGGGGCGGGGGAGACAGTTTCAACTCCACTAAAACTCAACATTTCATTCTTGTTTGTTTGCCTGATCTTCAGCAGTCATGATTTATCAAACAGGAACAAGAACTTCTAGAGACGAATAGAGAGCTAATTTGCACAGGTGGTGCTAAGAATCCTGGCATTAGCCAGAGTTAGTTAGGGTTTCAGCAGTCACGCCCTGGCTCTTCTCAGAAGGCTTGGCTTCCTTGTAGGACATGATGGGTACTCCAGCAACCAAACTGAAGTGCCTGCAGAGGTTCTTAGCGCCACCCTCACCTGCCATACCCAGCGGAAGTGCCAGCAATGCAACAAAAGCCAGATCCTTAGCCATCTACCTGCCTGCCCTCCTCCATGAGCCACCGGAAGGAAGGGACCCAGAACCGCTTGCGATTCTAGTGATTCTGCCCCATTTTAGAGATAGCTCAGTTTTAGTACTTATTCTGAAAATTCTAACCCTGCTAGAAGATTAGTAGTTTGTTTTTTGTTGTTTTTTAAAAACTTGTGTTTCTGAGTAATCCCCTGAGAGGCAGCTGGGCGGTTGGCTCCTGAGACCAGCCACTGGTGATTCGAAAGTGATTAATGCTTTCCCCCTTCATTATTCAAGATAAAACTTTATCATTACAAGGAACTACTTCATCAAAATGCCAGGAATCCTCTTGGTTATCAGAAATTTATTGGAATGATTCTTTTTTAATCTCAAGTCATAAAACCATTTTAAACTTTAAATGTCATAGCAACATTAATAAACAGATTTATTGAGGGGGAAACAAATTGGTTTATCAGCTCCCAGGCTGCCTGGTAACAAAGGCACTTCGGTGAAGCTTGTGCCTTTATAAATAGACATGCAAGCTTTGCAGAAAGGAGGAGCCCCTAAGAATTTTGTAATGTTGAAGTTGCAAAGTGAACCTAATATTTTTCCTCACTCTCAAGGCCATTTCAGTTTTGCCTGAGCTATGATTTTCTGTAAAGAGACTCTGGTAGGGATGAAAGGTGTTCCTACAGGCAGTCAACTATAATGCAAAGAATTGAATTTTCTTTCTTTCTGCTTCATAATCCATGACCAGCAGTTAAAAAAAAAAATGAAAAGTTTGCAATCACATTGTTCCGTCAGCATTAATAATTGCCTTGAGAGTAACCTTCTCCCACTTCGTATTCCTGATGGCAGCTCTAACTGTTTGTTTCTCTGGATAAACTGAGTTGTGAAGAATGAGGATGATGCACAGGGAAGCAGGTGGCAAGAGTAGATTTTGAGAAAACTCAGGGCATTTACTATGGAATTTTCCATATGGATTCTTCCAGAACTCTCATAACTTTCAGAGTGCTTTGGGAGAAAGTTTGTATCTTTGGCAAATAACCTGTACTTTGATTGCTCAAAAGGTAAGTCACTTGTGCATCAGATTTATCTCTTCTTGAGTTGTCTTTCTCAGAAAAACTCTGCCTATGCCCTGAACTTGGCCGAGAGAGTGGATTATCTGGGAAACAGACTCTGAGATGGAGGTTTGAGTGCAGATATTACCAGCAGTTGTTCTTTGGACAAATACATTTGAAGGCCTGAGGAAAACAGGATTAAGCAAAGGGAAGATTGGACTGCTGTCAGTTGCAAAGAGGCCTCTCTTGGTGGTCCCACTGGGTAGCTCTGGGGCTGGGATGCCCTTCACAGTTATCTCACCTTGAGACAAGGAGCCTGGACCTCAATAACCATCTCCCTCTTGACCAATTAATGGATGCAGCTGCCTCCCGGAAGGAACTGGGCCCTTGGATGATGCAACTGTCTTTGGCTGAGGGCAGTTTCTGGGGAGGGACTCTGCTACCTGGTATCCACCAGGAAAGTAAATGGATGTAGTCATCATATACTTCTCACCCTCATCATGCCCTTTGAGAAGGCTGCCTTGAACCTCTCCCCACACAGGATGATTCGTGCTCTCCTTTGTGCTTGCCCTCTGTATGAAAGTGGCTGTCTTTCTTTCTGCGGGATGGTGAGCCCCTTGGGGGCGGGGAGCAGGGCTCCTTTGCCTCACGTCCCCAGCGTTTAGTGCAGTACTCGGCTCAGTATGCACTGGTTGAATGAGGGATTAAGGGTAGCTCTTCCCTCATTGCTTCTTCCGCAGCATCCGTCCCTCTGTCCGAAGGCTTCAGCATCTTCCTATGACCATGGCAGACTGAAGGGCTGAGGAGGGAAGAAGAAGGTAAGAGAGAGACAGCTGTGGAAACTTCTTGCCCCAACTGGCTCCAGTGCTGTCCAGAAAGAGGGAACCAAGGGTGACTTCTTGGCCCACAGCAAGAAGGGCCAAGTTCTGTGATGCTGAATCCCACACTGAAGTTTCAGAGTGTGGCAGCCCCTGCCACTCGTTCTTCTTCACCTCTCAGCTTCGGGTGCTCTTTGTACTCTGCCTTTCAAGGCTCCCAGAGAGGTTGGGGCTGAGAGAGGAACAACTTCCTGTTCCGCAGGAACCTTTCACATGGAGGAGAGGGAATTATTTCTTCTGCTGGGAATCTTCCAGAATCATGGAGATAGACCACACCTATGAGGGCAGAAGAGGGGACCCCAAAACATGAGCACATGCAGCATATAAGGCCCAAACCCCATCTGCATTTTGGAGTTGGCAGCTCCGGGGATTCACAGTCTTCAGGTTTCATCCCTGCACTTGCTGGATGCTCACAGCATCTTACGGTACTGTCCTCTGAGGCCAGAGTGAAACATCTTGGGCTTGAGGAATGGCTCAGTCCCCTGTGATGTGACCTTCCCAGATCACTTCCTGGTGAGTCTCGAATTTTTTCTCTATAAACGGGCTGAGCTCAGAGCTGTTGAACCTACACTCTGCCCCCTTTCTCTCTCTCTCTCTCTCTCTCTCTCTCTCCCTCTCCCTCTCCCTCTCCCTCTCCCCCTCCCTTTCTCTCTCTCCCCTCCCCCTCCTCCTCCCCTTCCCTTCCCCTTCCCCTCCCCTCCTCTCTGTTTCTTCTTCTTCTTCTTCTTCTTCTTCTTCTTCTTCTTCTTCTTCTTCTTCTTCTTCCTTCTCTCTCTCTCTCTCTCTCTCTCTCTCTCTCTCTCTCTCTCTCTCTCTCTCATTTCTGAGCCCTGGCTTCTGCTTTTATCTGTCTTGTGACTTTCCAGCTCCCGCCCACTCCTGTCTGGGGTTGACATGTTATTAGAAATGGCCCTGAAGTTGTTTTCTTCCCTGGATAAAATATTTATCACTGAGATCTGTATTTTTATTGAAAATTTCCAATGGCGCATGCTCTATTCATGTTGTCATACATCATGGTAATCCAAAGCCTTGCAGTGAGCCACAGTACCACAGGCCGATGGGTGTATGACCGCTCTGTGGAGGGACAGGGGATGGGGTGGTGAATGCCCATGACCCATGATTATCTAGCAGTGGTTTTCAGGAAGAGGGACTAGTACTACTTGTAGTAATAGGAATAAAAATAATAACAATAATAATAAAAACAGATAGGTTAATAATTTTAGGATGAGGGCACCCACTGTTATGCTTGTGTAATTAGAGTTTTATTTATTACTGTATCCTTGTGCCATCTAGAGTATTTGTGATAATAAAGGGGGTCAGAAGTACTTGTTGAACTACTCAGTTATTTCCAGGAAAACCATAGCTCTCTATTCGAATTTAACTTGGGCATCCCTCAGTTGGCTGCTTTGTCCCACTGGCTTTGAAAGATGAGCTTTGCTTTGGTGTTGTGTTTCGATGATACACAACTCTGAGGGCTGAGGGAGTGATCTCACCATTCACTGAGGTGTGCGTCAGAGCTCAGTAGGGTGTGGGCCTTAAAGGTGGAGATTTGGATTTGGGGACAAAGGTACCATTCTCTATCCAGAGATCAGGCCAAGGCCACTCTCCCTATGTATGAGTCGTGAGTGTGTGAGTGTGTGTGTGTGTGTGTCTGTGAAGGTGCCATGAGCGTGTGTGTGAATGCACATGTGGGTATGTGGGGGGCAGATGCTGGGGAGAGAGGGGGTAGATTTCAGCTTAAGCCCATAAAGGTGCTTTAAATGGGAAGAGATGCCATCCCTAAACCATGGCAAGGAGAGTGGGTTTTCCTGACTGCCTGTCTTTAGGGGTGGGTGTCTATGGAACCATCCAACCTTTCTCAAGGTACCCCATGTGATCAGCTAATGGTCAGGAACTGTTGGAATATGATGCCAAGAGAGATTTTTCTTGTTGTTCTGGAAAGTTGGTGAAGACTCAAAGCTGGCACAAGAGGCAATTAACCCCACATTCCAAGTTCAGACTGTGCTGCCAGGGCTTGTTAACAGTCTTGAGAGAAGCAGCCTCCTGAGAAGAATTGGGCTGAGATCCTGTTAAGGGAGTGGCCACCCATCAGTGGGAGTCCCTGGGAGGGTAGAGTTGGCATAAAAAAGCTGGGGCACTTAGCAAAATGTCAGAGAGGCCATCATTAAATCACTGTTAGAAGAAGAAACTCACTGTTTTCTATTTTCAGAGGGGAAGATTGTGTGATTTCAAACCAGCCAGCCTTTCACATGCTGTCCTCGTAACTGTTAGATAACAGGATTCAGCAGTGTGTAGTGATCAAACATATGGGTTGAAACCTTTTGGGGCCAACCAACAAACCAACTGAACTAATGGCACAAGCTTCATATATTGGTTAATAGACACCTGGGGACAGGAATGGTGCCCATTGGGCCCCCTTGGAAGCCTAGAAATAAATTTTGCCCTGGTGGCCTCATTAGTATGCGTGTGTGTGGACTCCCATCAGATAAGGGCTGAGAAGTGTTATGAAACCCAGCAAGGAAGAGTGGGCCAGCTGCGCCTGATTATTATTGATTGAAATTTCTTCCCACCAATAAATTTGCTTATTAATGTCTATGCTAGGCATCCTTGTCTTCATAAGAGCAGCATCATTGTTGTTTTCTCTTCTCCCCTTCCTTCCCCCTGATTTTTTACCCCCACAAGGACAATTTTCACTTGACAAAATATTGCGTGAAGAATCAGAACTGTAGTCTTGCAAAGGGTTTGGTCTTTTCTGCTTTCTGGCTTCTCTTCCTCCTCAGCACCCCTGGCTTTCCTCGGCTAGTCTCCAGCCTGTGGAAACGGAGGTGGGGGGCTGCAGGTCGCAGTCCCCCTGGCCTCTTCCGTACTTTCTCATGTTGCTGGCCTTTCAAGAGAGTTCCCTCTTAAGTGGCATCATTTGCCTGGTTTTATTAAAACAAAGAAGGAAAAAAACTAAAAGCTTCTATAATTTGACTCCATCCTTACTAAAATGTTACTTCCACTAGGACAAGTGCTGTCTCTTTTGCTTGTCACTGTATGTCCTAAATATAGTCAGCCCCTAGACATTTGTGAAGTCCACGAATGCATAAAAGCATGCACGCCCATCCATTTCCCGTCGCACTGCTGCTCACCTGGACACTGGGGGCTGCTTTTCCTGCCAACACGTGGTGCTACCCTCCTCTCATGGCCTTCCTACCCCCTGGTACATGTGTTTCTTCCACTGACAGACACATGTACCATCCAGCAGGCCCAGGAGCAGTCTGAAGCCTGACACCACAGCTCTGCTTTCTTGCCCGGTGTGATTGGTTGCAGTTTGGTAGATGTTGTTGATTATTTCGTTGAGTTGGAGGTTTGTACTGATGAGACAAAGATCATGGAATTTAACTTCATGTAATTTGTCCAAGAATAACAATTTGTTGATCACAGATTTCACTCCTGACCTGGTCAGCCACTCACAAATGGGTATGATTTGTTTTGTGAATATATGTGTATCATTCAAAATCATTCCAAACCACTGGAAAAACAACTCAAGGCCAATGATCTCCTGAAGGGCCAGATAGGCATTTTGTCCTTTTACATGAAGGAGGGTGTAGCATTATGCCTGTAGGGGCATAGGATCCAAGTACACTCAAGACTTCCTATAGGCTGTGCTGGTTTTCACTCATGCTCAATCCTTACCCCCAAGTAGGTTGAAAGAGCATGGAGAAGGCACATGGGACCAAAGACTCATGGATGAGGAAGATGCCTCAGGAAGACAGACCATGTGTTGCTGGGACCAACTTTGAATACATAGTTTATTTAAGGAATGAGTGTATTGTGTTATTAACTAACAGTTGGTAAATTGCTGGATAAATGATGCAGAAAAATCTTTATTGTGAGTCAAGGACTGCTTCATTATAATAAGTACTGCCACAAATGTCCGAGTTTTCTTGGATGACAGATGAATCTCAGATAGGGCAACCTCCCCTCCCCACCTTTCCAACTCCACAAACCCTTGGTTCAGAGAGTTGAAAAGCTGCAGTCTTCCCGGCCTGATGATGATAACCCAAGTCACATTTCTGCACGAATGTCTTCTTTCTTGGTGCTAGATACCCCAGGCCAATCATTTGTTGGCTACTTTCAGGGAAGAGGTGGGCAAGACATTGGCCGATTATCCGGGTGGCCAGGAGAATGTGGGTTGAGCAGGCCCAATGACACTGCCCACCTGGGTATTCTGATGCATTTCCTCTTGGTCCAGAAGCACAGTCTTCCAAGTAGGAAGGCCAGGTAGGCTTTCAACTGTGTCCTGCACAAGTGGGGCAGGGACTTGGATCCCTATAGATGTTTTCTTCACCTTGGTTGGTCGTGAGCTGTGTTTGGTGTTATTTGAGGGTAATACTAATACTATATTATGCCAGTTACTTGGTGGCAAAGAGTTTTCTTCTCACTCAGGTTTGAATTTCCTATAGCACCTAGCATAGCATCTTCCACTAGAAAGTATCCAACAAATGGTAGTTGGATGAAAGCTAAAATGAAAATAAAATGTGCTTCACAAAATATGGTAGCCCCTCATGCTCCAGGAGGAATCAGGAGAGTGGGAGTTTTAACCCAAGGCCGGTGACTTGGTTTCGCAGAGCAACAGAGCTCTACCTGGCCGACCCTGTGTTTCTTTCTCTCGTTACTTGACTTGGAAACAAAGGATGCAGTTGTCCCAAAGGTCCAACACTTGCCACCTGCCAGGACTTGCATTTGGGTTTTATATACCTGTTTTTGTTGAGTTGAGTAGTTTGTAGTGTTTAGTGATTCAAGTGGGAGTGTTGCTTGGGAGAAGGGATCGGGAAGGGAAAATAAGCTTTCTGCTATTAGGAAATGGATTTGGTAACTTTTTTCCTTACTGCTTTCTGGTTAATTTTGAGGTATTTTGGATGAAAGGGCTTACAAGCTATGGCTAACTAGGGAAGGAAAACACTTTCATTTCCAGATGGGTAAATAACCTCTGCCCTTTTCTTCATACCTCCAAAACAACTCTGTAGGGAAGCAGCTGTTGACCCATTTAGAATTGTGCCAGTTATTGTTAGGGCCAGGTATCCATCCGTTGGAATCAGATGGCTGGTATGTGGTATGATGGGAAAGGTGCCCAGATAAATTGAAATGGAAGGTTTGGGGTTGTCCTGAGGTCAGATTTGTTGTGAGGATGAGCAGTATATAAGATACTTCGTGGTTTGGAAGTAGTAAGGAGGCTGCCTTTCTAAAGTTTCTGTTTTATCTCATAATGATGTCAAGTGTAACTCAGGGAATTAGATGATGTCCAACTTGGCAGAATCTTCTGTAGTCAACTCATTCTCGATCAATTGATAGGAATTTGCTAAGCATTTGCTGTCTGCTTGGCACTCTAATAGATGTCATAGGGAATAAAGACTTAGGAGGCATGATTTGTATGCCCAAGAAGTTTTATCTCCTAGTTCAGGATATGGGTTAACCTACAGGAAAGAGTAGTGCTGACCACAGTGTCACCTATGGTGAGATCCTAAATTATGTGGTCAGACTCTAGCACCTGATCTTGCATTATTGTTTCGCAGAAATTATTAATCAATGGGTGTGACCTGTTTATTTCTTTACCTCTACTCAAATGCTTCATGAAAGCAGAGACCTTGTGTGTTCTGTTCACAATTTCAAATTAACAATTTAACCTGTGTCTGCTTGGCTGTATTAGGTGCTCAGTAAATAGCTGTTGAATCAATGGAGTGGATTGTAAGTGCTATAGAGGAGAGGTTTGTGAGGAAAGGTTCGTGTGAAGCAGAATTCAGTAATAGGTCCAATTTTAACTGCATTCAGCATATATTATTCAGCACCCATTATATATTGATTTTAGCTCACTTTGCAGAGCCACGCTGATAATCTAAGTAGTGGAGCTCGGATTGGGACCCAGGCCTGTCTGGCTTCTAAACCCACATCTTTCTACTGCACGATGCCGCCATCCACAAAAATGGCTGGGTCTTCCCACTGAATGTCCCAGGGGCACAGGTCAGAGACAGAGATCCAAACCTGGGCTGTATGTTCTCAGCCAGGATTTAATTTGATTGTGATGCTATGTGGCAGCTTTGCAGTGACATATGTAGATGTGTCGATGTGGTCCCTCTTTTGCCATCCAGTCAATCATTGTGCTACCCAGGAAAATGAAGGCTGTGTGTGTGTGTGTGTGTGTGTGTGTGTGTGTGTGTATTTAGCCAGTGCCTCGTGCATAGTGGCCACCCATCATAGTTATTGAATTAATAAATGAATGAATATGACAGAGACTAACTGAATATGATGTAAACTTCATTATATTTTATCAACCTATATTACAGAGACCTGGCACTGTAGGGATTCATGAAGCCTTAATTACAGGATTACAACTCTCAAATATGCAATAAGCCAGTTCAATTGTAGGTAGCTGTTGAGCACATAGGAGGTAGGGAATTTGCTGCTATTTTTAGAACACCTTTTAGTGTAGCGTATATTAGCTATACAAATCATACAAAGGCTAATTAGAGAAGGTATTTGGGAATAGTGTATATTTTTCTAATCTGAAATATTGAGATTGAGGGCTTCCACTTACCTAGTTTATTAAGGAATGCGATGCTCACACAGAAAAGAGTGCTTTGTAGAAGTTCTTTTTCATCCAGTTGCCAAGGGTTAAGAGGTGGAGATGGGCGTAGGATTCTGACGACGCTGTGGATGTGAGGACATTAATGCTTTGGAAAGAGGAGCAAGATCCCCTGCTTTCTCTTCACTTGGCTTCTTTCAAGTATTTTCCTTGTCACAGCTGACATCTATTGAGTACTTGCTGTATGCCAGGCACTGTTCTAAGCTCTTTACAATCAATATCTCAGTTAATCTTTATAACGTCTCTATGAGGTGGGCTTTATTACTGCCCCTGTACTGCTCAGGAACCTGAGGCTCAAAGCCTCACAGCTAGTAAGGCAAGGTGGGATTAGAATCCTGGGGAGACCCCATGCTCTTACACTGTACGTTAAGGTCTCTCCTTACTTTAATGCCCCTGGATGAGGTGACTCTGCCTGTGACAAGCACCCAGAGGGAATACAGAAGTGTACTGGGCATTGGGGGTATAGATTCAAATAACAGACTAGGTCTCAGGCCTACAATGGTCCAGTATAGTCAAGAAAATGAAGCAACTGAAAAACTGTACATGGTCATCCCTCAGAATCTGGGAGATTGCTCCCAGGACCCCCTGCAGACACCAAAATCCACGGATGCCCAAGTCCCTTATATAAAATGGCATAAAACAGTGCACACAGTCAGCCCTCCACAACCATGGATTCCCAACCATGGATCGAAAGTACTATTTTCGACCCACAGTTGGTTGAATCCGGGGATGCAAAACCTTCAGATGTGAATAAATACTAAGAATTTAAGAATATCGGAAAGGATTGGGGTTAGAGGTCAGAGGTCATCATTTGTGTTTGGCAGATGAATGATGTTAATCTGAGAAGGGGCTGAAAGATGAAATTGGGGTGGAGGGAGTACAGGGCACTTTAGTGGGTTAGAAGTGTGGTGGTGGTGGGGTTTCTACTCTGCAATGGAGTGAAATCCAGGGTCACCTCACAAGGGTACTCATGCAGTGATTACAGTTGGAGCCACTTCTCGCTCATTCAGTAGTGCATTTCAGCAACTGCATGACAGACCCAGCTCTCAGCAAAGGGCTGAAGGATGGAGTTTGGTTCTGATGCTTCTCTGCCTTTTCCCTTTACCTCCTCTTTCTTCTTTTCCTTGCCTTCACATTGGCCTCACTTGTGCAGAGTCATTCCCAGCAGTTCCATTTCAATAGAGCTCTTCCCCGCTTCCTCTTGCCTTCTGATTAGGCTAGCAGACATTCCATGAGTTATGTATGTTAACATCACTGTTTACCTGCTCTACGAGTGGCTGACTAGCCAGTTAACGTGATAGATGAGCCCACACTCCAGGGAGGGTTTGTTAATGTCCCATTGTGAGTACAGGGAGGTGCAGGGAGCGAGCCCTGAGAAGTTGCTGACATTTTTAGAATGAGGCCAAGAATGAGAAGCTTGTGATGGAGAGTGAGACGCAGTAGCTCTAGAGGCAAAAGGAAAACAAAAGAGTGGTTTCATTGGCGCCAAGAGAGGAAAGAATGTGAATACGGAAGATGAAGATACGAAAGGATGCTCGTGGCAGATTAGATGAACAGAGCAGTTTCCCAAAGTGGGCCATTCATGATCCTATTCTTACAAGAAGTATGTATCCATGTATATTTACGGAAAAATATCATAGAGGGCATACACAAAGGTCATTGGTAGTTGTTTCTGGATTATTTTTTTGTATGTCTATTTCTAAATTTTCCATAATTCGTGTAAGTGGTAAGACATAAAGCAGAAATTACCAAAAGAGAAAAATAGAAGGCACAGTCAATGCTAAAGGCAAAAGACAAGACAGGTAAGAGAAAGATATAACTGTACCCATTGGCTTTGGCAATCTAGGGGCCATTGATGACCTCGACAAAATTGTTTAAATGGAATGGGGAGGAGCAAGAGTCAGGCCACAGCAGGTTAAGGAGAAAATGGAAGGGGATGATTTAGAGACAAGGTGTAGACTACTCTTGCAAGGACCTTGAAATACTTGGCTCTGAAGAAAATAGTTAGGATCGAAGCTGAAGAAGTAGAAGCTGTGGGATGAAAGAAGGGTGCTTATAAAATGGGAGGGACTGGAATATGTCTTTATGCTAAGGAGAAAACCAGTTCAGGTAAGCTGGGTAAGAAACAGGGTAAGAGGGAGCTAACTGATGGAGCATGGTCCCTCAGGAAGCCCCTCAAAAGTTAAGTCTTACTCATGGAAGAGACATCTCTTCCACTATTGGAACATACATGAATGAGTGGTGCCATGGAGGTAAAGATGTGTGTGGTTAAGAAAGAAGATGAGGGCACTCATATGATGGTCTTGACTTTCTCAGAAAAGCAGTGGGTGCAAACTTTGGTATGAGATAAGCCTCCCCTGAGGTAAATATCACCACTACCTTCATCAATGTAATAGGTTCGATATAAGCTCTCTGAGGACAGTCTGACATGGCACATTCCTGAATGTCTCCAGAGCTTAGCATGGTACCTGGCACCTAGTAGATGCTTAGAAAATATTTGTCAATGATATGAATCTATGGTCAGAAAAAGAATGTGGCATTCTGAGTCTGTTCTTCATTATTCACATCATTCCCTAAATGTTCGATCTTTTTCAAGTACCACGATCCCAGAGGAATGCAGACAAATGAAGAAGAAATATCTAGAAAAAGGGAAAATATGATAGGAGATTTGGAACCAAGTATAAAAGAATGGATAAAGAAACAGGATATGTTGCATGCAAAATTAAGCCCTTGGAGAGAGATGAGAACCTTCATCAGACATTTGATAGGCTGCCAGTTGAAGACCTGAGATACTTGTTCCGTATTGCTTCAGAGAGGAGAACCAGCATCAACTGGTTTTGAAAGGTAGAGAGAAGCACATTCTTGCCAATCTGAGTTGTCTAGAAAAGACTATTTCCAAAGGCCTAGAATTCTTGGTCACTGCGAGTGTTGAGGTGTGGCTGGATGATTTCTGGTTGTGGGGATAATACAGGGGATCCAGACACAAGGTGGCCTCTCACACCCTTTCTCTCTCTAGGGTCCTTTGTGCCAGCAATAGGGGATCATTCTTGTCCTTTGGACTTTGAGGTGTTATAGTAAGTTCCTACCAGATTTATCTGAGTGGAGATGCAATGGATTTTTTGGTCATCTCATAGTGATTCAGACTCTCTGTTATCCAGAACTACCATGCTTTATTGCTACAATGATAATTTAAGTTCACAAAAATGACTCTGAGGCACAAAAAAACATGTTAAAGTTACATGAAACACTGTATAAAGCACCAAGCCTGGTATTGGACCCCTACTAGGGACTCCGTAGGTATTTTTGAAAGCTAAGATTTATTAGATTAAATATTAACTCTCTTTTAAATATTAAGTATGCCTGATAGCCATAGTTATCGTAGGGCAGCCACGTGAGTTAGTGAGAAAAGCATGTTTCTCGGAATCTCAGTCTCTGCCCCACCATGAGCTGTGCAGCCTTTTCTACTTTTAGGCACTCAGGTTGAAGAAAACGTGCTTTGCTGTAATTTTCAGCAGTTGGTGCAGGTTCTGCTCTCTGATGCAACACGGAACATGTCTGCCAGCTCTTTGGGGAAATAAATAAGCTTTATTTTCCTCATCTGTAAATTGGGGAGGAAATTCCCAGGGTAGTTTTGAAATTGAATAACATCTATAAAAAGTTTAGCACAGTCCTGGGCTTACGGTGAGCCATCAGCATTTTCTTTCTCCCCTGTCTTAAGAAAAATATGTAACTCAATGGAAATTACTTCCTTGATTATTAAGGATGATAGTAGCCCTAATATACTATTATATGTATACTATTAGTATAATAATAATTTATTTTGCATTAATTTTTAGTTCCTTTCCATTCCTTTTGCTGTGTTTGATCATTATATAGACTCCTATGGAGTAAGCTGGATATGGATTATAATTTTATCTCCTAAATGGAAAGTCTGTGGCCCTGCCTGGGTCACAGCAGTTAAGGGTTATGGAGGCAGAGACAGAGCCTAGCTTGTACCCACAGCCCCTTATTCACTCCTACGTCAGCTTCATTAACCTCCGGGTGTGACATCTACATGCCCTTGGTTCCCAGATAACTCGTGAAGAAAGGCTCATTTCATTACATGCATCATGTGCTCACAGGTTTCTTTGTAGCCTACCATTTAGATTGTCCAAAGTGAAATGTCAGATTATGTTTGTTTTAAATTTGTCAACTCTTAAGATTTTTTTTTCCTTGAAAGATGGAAAGAGGGAATGATAAACCTTTTCCCTCTGACATTGGCTTTGGTAAGAGTTTGTCAGTGTTATTGGGGTTACATTGGAATTGAAGTCAACTAGCCTATAAAGACAAAATCGAGCCCTCCCCTTTTCTTCATATTCTCTTCTTTCTCCATCTCAGGTGGCCTTCTCCACGGGCTCCTTCCCTAGGAACCCCCTTTTTTATTCCCCCACACACTACAGCATGTACCTGTTGTTTATATCCCTAGGCTGCCTTTATTTCTGCCTTGATTTGCAGTTTTTAACGTCACCTCTAGATGTCCAACTCTGCCTCTAGATTGGCCACGCCAGGCAGGCACAGTCTGTTTCTAGTCACCTCTTTATCTCAGCGTCTGTCTATCACAACACCTAGCCCAGAGTTGGCGTTCAGCATAGCTTTCTAGGCACATTCCTTTCACAAACACAAATACACACAAGCATGATTGGGGAGCAAGAAATCACTCGGTTTCTTTCTAGTGATAGTCACCATACTGTTAAGTGATGCCAGGCTATGCAGGTGTAACCCAGAGTCACTGTTCGAGCTTTATGTGCCATTGAAACATTAAAGGGTGACATTTTACTCAGAGCACTGCGTGCTGCCCTGGGAATACTCCTTCTGGAAGCAGTGGAGCTCATCAGAGCCATGGACAGGGTGTGTAGTCCTGGGTCCCGCTCAGCGTGTGATGCTCTGAGGTGTCTCACTCCGAGGGGCCAGGTCCTCCAAAGAGCTGTGCAGCCTGTGGGCTCCCTTCGAGAGCACTGTTGGGCACATGACATTGTGCAGTGCAGCTCGTGGGATCCAGGGGTTCCCAGAGAATATGGAAGAGTCCAGAGACCACACTGAGAGTCTGCAGCTGTGCCTGAGGCAGACGTGTGTGCAGGTGCTGGTGCTGCTAAGGAGGAGAGCAAGCCACAGACGCACCACCCAGGACTGTGTGTTGAGGGGAATGACAGAAGGGGCCCCGGCTGGGGAGACCTTTGGGCCAATGTGGGGAGTTACTCTTGACATCGGTGTACAGTAGAGATGCCTATTCTTCCCGCAAACTCCTCGCTGAGGAGTTAGAACACTGAGAGTGGAAGTGACTGAGCTTGTGGAGCTGGGACTCCCAGAAGAGGTCATTTAAGGCAATGCCCTGGAGTCTGGCCTGAGGCTTCAGGAGTCTTGTCATGACCATGATGCAGGAGGAAATGATGGCAGACGTGATGATAACCAGATGGGCTGGGAATGCTGGCCCCACAGTTGAACTCTGAATAATAGATTGGTTGCCAGCTCTGTCTGGCCCATTCCAGCATCCCCTTGGATGGCTCTCGGCTCCCGGATCCCTAAGAGGAGTTGGTGGTTGAAGTGCACAGCTGTACCTTGGCGCCCCCAGCTTTGCAGCATGGGCAGCCACCCCTCTGTCCTGGGAAGTTCCAGAGACGCCTTCTAGGAGGAGAGGGAATGTTCTGGATGAAGGCTAGAGCCTTGGCCATAGAATTGAAAAAGGGTCTGTTTATGGAGCTCTCAAAATGAATTTTCTCATCTTTGCCACCCAAGGCAAAGATGGTAAACTCTGAGTCGGCTGTCTCCTGCCCTCCACCTTGCATGCCCCACAATGGTAGTATCCCTTCATGCTCTTTCCTTCCTGCTCTGGAATGCTGATGGTGTTGGAGGCCTAGACCTGCTCGATTGGTTACTGGGCCCCAGATTTGTGGTAGTGCATGCAGCCTGGGCCAGTGAGACTCCAAGGCACACAGGAGCTCAGGGGGCGGGAATCTCTTTGCTCTTTGACCTCTATGAAATGGCTCCTCTTGGGAGCTGCCCCTTGTCTGCAGTTTCATTGGCCATGATCTTGGACGGCGGGATGATGGGAGGGAAGAGCTGGGAATAGGACTTCTTTCATATGAACCCCAGCTGCCTCTCTGCTTCCCCAGATTCAAGACATAGCTTCTCTCTGCAGCTACATGAACCACCTGTAGCAAGGGAGGTCTTGATTACCCCTCATCTTCTCTGCCTTTCTCAGGGATAAGGCGGAAGTCAAGCACAGGACTGTCCAGCCCTTAAACCATCTTTTCTCATCTTGACCCCACTTGAGAGGGAGCCTAGGGAGCAAGTAAAGTGCCATTCTAGTGGTCCACTTCTTTCCCCAACCCCTGGGAGGCAACTGTTTCCCCACATGGATTACCATGTTAATATCCAGTTCCATGGCTGACATCTTCCGATTTCATGTGATTTTATTGCATGAGCAGTGGCATTTTTGATCTACAGAAGAGTCTACCTTTTATGACATATAGTGAATGTCATCCTTAGACTGTCTCTGTAAAATGCTACCTCTTAAAATATTAATCTCTAATGTGCACTCAAGAGTTCATTCAATTACCATGGGATCTTTAGAATAAGCAGCATCATCTGGGTGGCTCTCATGGCATTAAGGGAACTGCTTACCAGGACATTGTTTCCCAGGCCTGGGACCGGGTTCCTGCTTTGTTTCCCTGAATGTTGTGTTGCATGTTGATGCAGATTTATTGTCATTCATACCCAAACCCCGAGCGTTATCAGTTTTCCCTTCCCGTGCCCAGCCTTAGAAGGCATCAAGTCTGATAGGGACTGTGGCCCATAACTGTGATAAATGAGAGGCAATTGAAATAGTTCTGTCAAAACTGATTTGTCAGAGTGCTGATTTCAGTCCAGAGAGGGAACAGCCTCATTATTACCTCCAGCAACCATTTTGCTTTGATTATTTTTTGAAAATCACTTTGGTGCCTGTGACCTTTATTTTTTTTTCCCTTCTGCAAACAGTCTTGAATGGCAGTGTGTTTGAAAGCAGTGCCCATATGGTACCTGCTGGCATTTTCTCCTTTTCTGGGCATTGAACCCCATCTATGGCCACCCCAGAAGAGCATTTTTATTACCAATGGGCTGCCACTCTTTAAGAAAAGACCAGACTATAAATGTCTGAATTGACAAAGCAGATAAACTGGGGAAGGGGGGTGGGTGGGGGGTGGTGGTGGGATGGGGTGGTGGTGTTGTTGAAAATTTGCTATTAGAAAAGGATTTGTCATCTTCAGTCAAGATTCACCGTGGACTTCCTTCAGATACCTGTTTCCTGGTGCATTTCACATTACTTCACAAGTTAGCTTCATGGGGAATTGGGGAACCTGGGAACATGAGCTAATGTCTCAGGAGCTCCATGTCCTGCAAATCCCATAGAAAAGACAGGTCCTCTCCGCTTTAGCAGAAACCAGTAACAAAACAGCACGCCATTGTCAATGATCATAACTCTTCAAGATCGTTCACGCTTATGTCCCAAATGTTCCAGACTATAGAGACCTCACCCCCTAGTTCCCCACTAGCCCTTGAATTCTTCCCAGGGATAAGCCAAGGCCCAGAGAAGGGACCATCACTGAAATCTGTGACCCTGACTTATCTATCTGCACTGCCACCCTTCTCTATGCTCTGAGGTGCTGTATGTGTGTGTGCGCGCGCATGCGTGTGTGTGCACCTGTGTGCCTGCACGTGCATTTGTTCATGTCCATGAGTGATCCTGACTCCTCACCACTTCTCTTGTGGCCAGAATACATGTTGGACTTGAAAGTGATATTTGTGGCAGAAGAAGAGATTTTGTCAGAAAAGTTAAACCAGCGAAGGGTCAAAGCCACTCACCCTCCTATTGGCCTCGTGAATACCCTTCCCTCATACATATCCAATATTGACGGGTACCTCCATGGTTTCCTTTGAGGCTTTTAAAGTTAACATCACAACTTTTAAAATTCCCAACTTGGGTGCTTTAAATTTTTAACCAACACTGAAGTTTGGCTTTCAGGTAGTTCTGGCAGTTTCCTAGAGAATTTGGAGTTGGCACGTTTCCATCTCAGTCCCTGCCAAGCTGTCCCCTTGCTCAGGGCACCTCCTGGTGATGTCTGTGATTTACTCCAACTTTGTAAATATTACCTTCTAAACCCTCACGGCACTTTAGAGGACAATGTGGAGGTGACAGATGTAAACGATGACATTTACTTATGAAACCACACTTTTAGCTGGAGAATCAATCACCTTTTGTTTACAGAGAGTGACACTCAAAGAAAAGAATGGAGAGGGAAATGAATCAGGGAAATGAGGAGGATGAGGGGAAGAGCAGAAAAATAAGGAGGTTGAGTACTCCCTGAATGCAGAGCCTAACTTAGACTCGGGAAATAAAAAAAAGAAATGTTACAATTCCCTGTTCCATGTCTGGTGGGGAGTCCTACCTACCCTCACACCTGATGGAGCAGCTCAGAAATGCTAACGAGTAGCACATGAACATCTGAAGAAATAACTTAGGCTGAGCTAAATCCGTGAATTCTGAAAAGATGAGGAATTAATGGGCCACCAGCATGCAGTGGGATCAGCTGGGGAAATTTTCCTTGAAATGAATGTTGAACCTATTTTGAAAGAGCAAATGGTGGAAAAGACAGCCCAGTGTGTGTGTGTGTGGGGGCGGGGTAAGGAGTGGGGGGATCTTCCGTGGTTGGGGGGGGTAGGGTGACATGATTGTAGGCCCAGACTTGTGCAAGAATGAAGTTTTTTGGCTGAAGTGGAGAATCTCTGTTGCTCACTTATAAGAAGGAGTTGGTGGCATAGGAGGGAGAGCCAGTTGGAAAGTGACTTGGATAAAGCCAGGGTTTTAATTTAGAACTTAATGCAATGGGAATCTACTTTAGGTACGACCTCCTGAGGGTAAGGACTTGGCTGCTGCTGTGAGATTAGATGCTTCCTGAGGACGAAGAATTTGCCTCTTCTTTTCTTCAGCTGTTAAGTTTTGTGTTTGCCTGACTGACCAACCAGTTGGACTTTATATACGAGATACTGCGTCCCTGTGACAATGTAGAGTATATACCTGTCAAGGCCATGGGCCCTGTCTCTGTGGGATCCCTTTCAGTGTGGCTGCCTCTGAATCACTAGACCATACATCCTGATGGAGAATGAAATGCCTTGGCTGTCAGTTAGGCATTTCTTCGCATACTTGTCTTCAGAGCGCTTTCTTCCATAGGCCCCCAAGGCATTGTTCCAGTTCAGTAACTTTTGAGTTGTACTGGTTCATTTTATAGTGAACATTTTCCTAACAGCCATGATAAATGAATGAGAAGATTGGGACTAGCAGGGGTGACATTGAACAGGATCTGGGTGAGAGGCAGAGATCAAAAGGGAGCAGCCAGGAGAAACAGTCTAATTGCTCATAGAGGAGGGATATGCCCAGAATAGTTGTGATCTTGATCCCCAGGTTTGATGAAGCAAAGGATGAGAAATGTGAGAATGAGCAAGAGAAGATGGTATCTTTCTCTAAAACCATCACCCTCTGGCCATGAAAGGGGAGACCACACACACCTACATCATACATACACCTGAGTTTACCCCTCCATGTCTGGCTTTGCATACACTCTCCGCTTCCGTCTGGACTTGGGCAGCTTATAAATGCTTTCAGCATCCACTCGGGAGATAGGTGGGAAGACAGGCAGGCAGCCAGGAAATCTTGGTGGTTATTAAACTGAGGCTTCCAGGACCTTTTTATTAGCGATTAGACTCAGCTCCACAGCACTAAAGACCATAAACTCCTGCTCTATCTCTTTTGCTCAAACCTCCAAAGAATCTGTTTTATATGGTGTTTATTTATAACCCAAAATAGACATAGGATCGGGAGCCTGGGGATTGCAGAGGCTTCAGTGTGCTCTCAAGAAGCCGGTTAGCAGCCCCGGAGGGAAACGGTGTGTACCCCTTTCTGGTGTCACCTCCCCCCGGGCCTTCCCATCCGCCTTTGTGACTGGAAGCTAGTTTTGAAGTATGGCTTCTTAAAAAGCTATCTGTTCAGTTTTAGTTTTCTCAGTCTGTAGTGTGAAGATTGTAATTCCACAGCAACTCATGTGTCACCAAGATGCAAGCTTTTAGAACGTTTTTAGGCTGCTTTAAAACTGGTTGAATGAGTAGACCTGGCTAAGCACTTCCTTTGGCCCTGCCACACAGCACTCACCCATGACAAGGAAAGGACTCGGTCAGGTGACATTTCTACTCAGTAGATAAGGGCAAACCAGAGTGGAGGAACTACAGTGATTTGAAGGTGAAATGTTGGTGATGGACCCCTTCGTGGTGGGACCTACTGTGTCCTGGCCCACCTGCAAGCCCTCTGCAGGCCCCTTGTAGCCAATATCAGCTGTTTGGAGAACAGCTGGCCGCCATCTATATAGCTTAAGCATATTCAACAGGCCTTAAGGGTGTTGAATCCATAGCTTGGATCCCTTAGCACAAAGCCAACTGGTTCTGATGGGGGCATATTTAAGGCTAATGGTTTTAAGTAAAGAACATCTCTGACCAAGTAGGCCAGAGGTCTTGGTGCCTTCAGGTGCTTATGAGAGATATAGGACTGCTAATCACTGTGGTAATGACATCTTGTTTTTCCCTGAATGCAAGCTTGTCATTGCTGGCCCATTTTTAGTAAATATGCATACTTCCATTTATGTGGAGTGTTAATATCTCCAAGCTCTTTACATATATACAGAAGGCGCCAAAAATATATATATACACATTTTAAGAAAGGAAAAAGCTGTATTAAAATCACATGATAGCAACCACATGGAGCACCTCTTGTAATTGCAGAAGTCAAATGGTTGTCTGTGACAATGGTGACAATTTATCACAAGTTTAAAAGCTCTTAGAGGCTATGTGAAGTAAATGAAAATTATGTTGTTAGATATATAAATACTGTTGACTAGTAACTATATAATAGCACGTGTATATGTGCGCTCTCTCTCTCTCTCTCACACACACACACACACACACACACACACACACACACACACATCTAGTACTGCCTGAAGGAATTTTACAATTCAGTTAAAATGACAACCATAATAGAAAAGACATCTTTTGGTGAATGACTGTTCAATCAGTGGTACCAACAGCAGGCTGTCTGGATTAAATAGAGAGTTGGAATATTCAAAAGAGACTTCCTGGAGGAGGCAGAAAATCAACTGGACTTTGTGGACTGAATAGGAATTGGAAAATCAGAGAGGACAGAAGAATGTGAAAATAGTATGACCAGAGGCATGGAGGTGTGAGAGCCCCATTTGTTCAGGATTTCAGGATTTGTCAAGAGAACTAGTGGGAAATACGGGTGGTAAGGCAGGATGTCAGCCATTGCTTGGCCCCGCTCCGCCAAGCAGTAGGTACTTGAAGGCTGGGAACCCCGCAAACCCACCTCGACTCAATCCATGGGACAGAAAAGACAAGTATCTTAGGTGCCTCATCCCCTTATCCTGAGGGGTTTGGGATTAGTCCTCAGCAAAGAGTCTGAAGATAATGCAGCAAGCCAGGGAGCTATTGTGTAGGTCCTGGAAAAAGGGGGTGTTGTGGCTTTAAGTTTAATGTATTTACCATATGGATTCTCACCACTCCTGTCCCCAACTGTAGGGCATATTCCTGAGTTGTTTTTCATAGTGGATATGAGGAAAATAGATATTTTCTTTTCCCTTCACATATACCTCAACCATCAACTTCTTGTGCCCCACTTCTTACATAGTCAGACATCTGACGATGCCAGCCTGGTCAAGATGGCAGGTGTAATCTCTGCTTGTGGGACAAAAGGAAGCTAGTTTGTTTAAAAATTAAACTTACCGTATTTTACTGTGCATAGTGCATACCCACGTTTTTGGCCCAAACTTTCAGGGAAAAAAAAATCTTTTGTTTTAATTTTTTAATTCAAATTTTTATTTGTTTACAGTTAGGTATTTGTTTTTTGTATTATAAAGGAATTTTAGCATTTAAAAAAAACATATTATGGTATAAGAAATTTTACGTCACAAATAATTACAAAACACAACAGATACAAGGTACAAGAAATTTTATGTACCGGTAACAAATTCACGATATTTATGCCTCATAGAAGGCCAAGAACTCTTCGTAGTTGCAAGTTCTTCATAAGTTCCACAAAACCGCATATCGTATTCCAGGGTATTATTTTGCATACAGATATCGTCATTGATTTCTAGAGTTACACTTTTAACTCATAAGCACAAATATAAGAATTAAAAACATTTATATAGATACAAAATGAATACTACCCATGTATAATGTGCATCCTTATTTTTCCCAAATTTGGGCAAAAAAAGTGCATATTATACATGGCAAATCCGGCACACCTGTGGCCTCTGGCACAGACCTCCTTGGCCCATACTCCTTTGTAAATAATAATCATCTTTCTCCCCAGCAAGATTCCTTTCCTACAAAGGCCATTTTTTCAGTTGTAAAATACTAGTGGATGTTTCTGTGGAGACTGCTTGGAAGATTTGGTGAAATAAAAGGAATATATCATCTAGAAATGGTCCCATTATGATAAATGGCATAGCAGCACACAGGCCTCCGCGTTCTGAAACCAGAACATTCCAGGGTCAGATTTCACCTCTCCTGTGTAAAAGGGGCCTCGTCATTAGTTCCTGGCAAGGCTGTTTTAATGGTTAGAAAGGGTATATACAAAGCACCTGGCTTATTCAGTAGAGGGTAGACGTTCTTAAAAACCTCTACATTTTACACAGGTTACTCTGCTGAGTTGGGGGTTGCTGGGCTGCATTGATTCTGTGAGAAGGTTTTAAATTAAGAAGGTGGCTGCAGGTGGTGCCAGCTTTCTCAAGGAGTATTCCCTGCAGGCAGTGACTACAGGAAACTGGCCTGGCAGGGCAGACCTTGGGTAAACTCAGGCCCGTGCAGTCACTGACAAGAAGAAATCTTTTATTTTTGCGTTACTGAGAAGGTGATGTTTTCTTCCTTTGGGAAATAAATCAATTTCACTGAGCGGTGGAGCTCAGTAAGTGGGGTCACACAACTGCTTTTCTAAAAGAGAGACATGTTTCTGTTTCTGTTAATCACGGAACTGACACAATACGTGTAGAATTCATAAAAAGAAATGACCCATTCCCTCTCCTTGCCGAACCTACTGCCTTTTAGAAAGTAAGAGTGAAAAAGGGGTGTTTATCTTCCAGTCTGGAAACCGTACTCTCTTCTGGTTTAAAGCAAGCAGCCTCATGTCCTGGGAGACCTGCCATATATGAACTTCTACAATAAAAGGATTTTGTTAGCTGTCATTTCGAAGGCAAAGTAACAAAGCCATAGTGCCAAGAGGTGCCTAAAATAACTGAGCATGTAATTATGGGGCTTGATGCTGCCTCATTACAAAGGAAACACATCCTTTTTGGAGTATTGGATCCACTATTAAGGACCATTGGTGTGTATGATGACAGGTTTTTATTCTATTTCGGGTTTTCTGGTGTGTGTGTGTGTGTGTGTGTGTGTGTGTGTGTGTGTATGTGTGTTGTTTGTGTACATATATATGTGTGTGCATATATGTATATATGTATATATATGTCTATAGTGCAGCTCATTTTAACATGATGAGATACAATAAAAATCTCAACATGATAACAGTTATGTTAGGTGAGAAGAGTATTCATATTAGTATTAACTTGTTTTTTAAAACAATTATCTGCAAAGTTTGTAAACAGCAGTTATTCCTCATACTTTTAAAATTGCTTTGACCACCCCACCCCCATTTTTTTAAAATGCATTTTTCTTCAGAGCAGTCTTCACCACTAACCAAGTAGCCTCTAGGGGGCAGCAGAACACCAACTAAAACCACCGTGCCTGGGGCTGTCAGATTTTTCTGGCTCATTGCCAGCCCTTCTAAGCCGGTGGCAGTACCCATCCTTCTCCCCCTTTGCCTGGTAAAGCTCACCCTCTAAGCCTTGTCAAGGTGGGGACCTTTGCCATTAAGCCTCCCTATCCCACTTGCCTCTACTCACCTTCTTCTCCATGCTCTTAAACCCTCCTGGTCCACATTGTACCATATCCAGTAGCTTTTAATGATGGCCCTTGTTACTGTTTCAAGGTTGTACAGATTACTGTACAACCTGCTGTACCTGTCCTTTTGGCAGGAACAATGTATCAAGATCTGTGTTTCCCCGTAGTGCCAGTGCTGCCCTGGAGGCCTGAATAAATGCTTGACAGCAGATGGAGTCTCCCTTCACCTGTAGTGTGCTTGATACATATCTGCTAATTTCATTGTCAACATGGTCTCTTTTTGCACAAGAGAAAGTATTTTCTTTGCTTCATTTATTTCTGAAGTGGCTACATTTGTTTCAGATTGGGGTGTCACATAGAGGGTTTTCAAAATAAACCCAGAGGTATAATGGAAAACATTAACTTTGGTGCCATCGGTATGCCAAGTTGGCTCTTCCCTTTCCCAGCTGTGAGCCTGGGTCAAGTTAACTTCTCATCCTCAGTTTTCTTACCCATAAAATGGGGCTATCTAAGCTGCTTGTATAATTTGTTATCTGAACTGAAGCAGTTTTGAGAGCGAAAAAGGACATTTTAAAATCATGTTGCTTTTTTGAAATATTTATTTATTTATTTATTTCAAAACAGGAATGCTTTGGTGAAGGTAGGGGGAGAGGGAATGGGTTTTTATTTATTTATTTATTTATTTATTTGAGGGCAGTGTCACTGGCCTCATAGGTGGGACCTGAACCGGGGCCGCTGGCTTCCCAAGCCAGCGTCCAACCACCGCACCACTCGGCCCGCCCTGAAATATTTATTGATTGAGGAGTGTTTTTTATTTTTATATTTTTAGCTTACCTATACAATAGTTCTATTTGAAAATGATTTTCAAAATAAAATTTCCTACAAAAATAAATATTAAAGTAAAAAAATAAAATAATATATGGATAGAAAAATTGTAAAGGGTATGTGCCTACGTCCCCAGATCCTATCAAACCGCAGTGTGAGTTTTGTCCAGCTCTAGCAGGAAAATACTGATTGGAGAGCATCGCCCTCCTTAGATGTAGTCAGACAGCTTTCTCAGAAGTAGAGAGCAGCCCCAGGGATAGCTGTGCATTTTGAGTGACAATTTGGCTGCCCTGTGAGACAGCTTTTCTCTTCACTTGTGAATTCACTGCTGCCTCCGGGCAACTTGCCTGGAAGGCTGGAGGAACTGACCTTGCACCCCTCCTCTGTACCTAGCTCCCACTTTTCAGCAATTGTGCTTAAACACTAGGTTTACCATAAACCTAATAGTTTAAGCTATAAAATATATACCTGCCTTGAATGTTGATGTCCCCAGGTAGCCAGAAACTTAATTGCCATTCTGTAATTGGGTTTCCAGGGTTGGGCACATCCATTTAAAAAACTCTAAATTCGTTACTCCTCACCCTGCCTCTTGTAAGTGCTGTTTACTTTGGTGATGAGAGCTCCTTCGCCGGTGTGTTCATTTAACCTAAAGCCCTACAGAGCTGAGGCCTGTGTTTTCGCCAGCTCTTTGCATGATGTGATGGAGAATTCAAGGAGTGCTTTGCGGCCCCCTGGAAGTGGGGAAGAATCTTCATCCAGTGATTATCAACGTGTGGCAGGAGATTCAAGCCTGGGGAGGACAGGTTTTATTGCAGGGACAGCCCTCTGTATGGCTCCTAACAGCCTCTTCTTTCTCTAGGTATGTGTACATTCCAGTGGGCGGGTCCCAGCATGGCCTGCTGGGGACACTGTTTTCCACTGCAATGACGTTTGCGTTTGTGAGCTACTGGCATGGTGGGTACGACTACCTCTGGTGCTGGGCCGCACTCAACTGGCTGGGAGTCACCGTGGAGAATGGAGTCTGGAGGCTTGTGGAGACCCCGTGCATCCAGGACAGCTTGGTGAGCAGGAACCTTGCTCGTGTGGTAGGGTATGGCTGAGCCAGGGAGACTGGGTTTGGGAGGGAAGGTGGTCATCAGAGTCCGGGCATCGTGGGTCATTCTTGCCAGATTGATTTAAAGCCCCTGTGCCTAGAGGTAGGATAGTTAAAAAAGAGACTTCGATAGCTATTTTTTTTAAAAAATCTAAATATTTTAACAATAAAAGCGATACATGTTTATTATAGAAAAAGTAGAACATTCAGACAAGAATAAAAGAAGAGAAAAATGGCTCAACAGAAGGCACTGTTAATACCCATTCTTCTAAATATTTTCTATATATAGACACACACGGCGCTCATACCAGGGTGCCAAAAAATGTATACATATGACTTGTATTATTGGTATATATTAAATATTACAATTTTCATACAGATTTTTTCCTTTCTTAAAATGTATATACATTTTTTAGCCCCCTCTGTATATTTTTGGCACCATTTAAACAAATACTGTTATTCCAGAGATATGGTCATATCAGGGCCACCTTTTTATGTCACCAAATCTATTTCTAACTACTCTTTTTAATGGCTATGTATAATTTCATTATTGGATGTGCCATAATTTATTTAATTAGTCTCCTGTTATTAACAATCATAGTATTCTGATTTTTTTGCACTTAACGAATTGCATTGAGATGAATATCATAACCAGTATGAATTCTTGTATGTAAAATTGCTAAGTTAAAGGTTTTTCTCACCTTTAAGGTTTGCCATATATACTATCTAACTCTGAGTCAAGTTGTTCTCAGACTAGTTGTGAAGGACATCGCTTCACTGACCTGGGTTGGTATTATGATCCTTGTGTTCCTCCAGGGTGAGGCAGTTGGTCGCTGGCCATTGGCTGGCCGCTCGTGGTGGCTCACGGCTGCTCAGCTCCAGGGTGAGCCATTATTCACCGTCTTAGCTGTAGAGGGCGCAGCTCACTGGCCCATGTGGGAATCGAACTGGCAACCCTGATGTTCAGAGCTCACTCTCTAACCAACTGAGCTACCCGGCTGCCCGTTTAACTCTTTCTTAACTGCCCTGTAGACAGGGTGTGCCAATTTCCATCCCTACCAACAGTGCATGAGAATGCCCTCACCAATGGTATTTTAATCTTTGCTAATTTGATTGGTAGGTACTGTTACAGTAGCATATAAAACAGCTACGGGTTTCAGACAGATTCCAACTCTACAGGAAAAATGATTTGGAAAATTAATTAAGCACTTTTCTTTACACATTTTAAGTGGTTTTAAACTATAAGCAAATGTTTTATGGTGTAAATGTGGCATATGATGTATTAGAATCTTGTAGGAAATCATCAGTTCTGAGTATGCAGCAATATTCTGTAACCCTGAAAAAAGTAGCTAAAAAGAAATATGCTGGCATCAGTGTTCACGGCAGGCAATAAAACACAAGAAATTTACTGGGAAATGATTAATGTGGATACATTTCCCCAGTATATGTAACAAAAGTGAATATATATTTTTTAAACCAACACTACCAAAGTAGAATACATTTGAGTGTTTCTCTCTAAAATTAGCCATAGTACAGGTGGAAAGTTATTTCAATAAAAACTGATACAAAGTACATAGCCAAATAACACATCTGAAATAATTTAAATATGCTCATGCATGTTTAAAGATAAATATTTTATTCAGTGGTAGTACCCAGCATCAGCAGAAAAGAAATGTCAGTGAATTCTAATAGAAAATGGAATTTCAATGAAAATCATGACAAGTATGGAACACAAAGACAAACCATAAAAGGTGGTATCATAAAGGTTCCAAACTTCATCCTGAAATCTGAGCAGTCTTCCCCAAAGCCTGAAACCCCGCCATCACCTGTGAAAGCCAGAGAATCCTTTTAAGCCCAGGCTAACACATTTCCGTGTGCCTTCATGAGAGGTCTGACATTAACCTTGAACTTAATGTTAAGCAGTGCTCTGCAGACTTGGAGTCGTGGCTTATGTTATTGATAAATTTTCAAAATCTAAAATGTTAATCCAAACTGTGCTATGTAGCCTATGGCTTGTTGATGTTGGTTAAAAATGAATGAGGACAGTGAACATACTTACTCACAGGTGAAGGCCTTGAATGTCTTCCCTGTTCCATCACAGCCCGTTCCAGGCCTCTCCCATGTTTACCTCATTTGAACTCCTATCCACAAGGTAGGCACCTAGGCTCACAGTACTTTTTGAATATGCATTTTTGAGTGAGATATTTATCTTGTATGTTGCAAATACAATATTTAATTAACATATTTATTGAGCAAGAGCATATTTTGTAAAACCTATTTTTATCACCTATCTTTCATCCCAACAGCCTGGGATTTTTATCACCTGTCTTTCATTCCGACAGCCTGGGTTATGGCTGTTTAGACTGTGAGCTCCTCAAAGTACAGGTTGGGGGTCCCATTACTATTTATGTCCCTAATGCTTAGCTCAGTGCCTGAATTAGCTGCAGTATTTCATCAAAATTAATGCTTCCAAATGGGAGTGATTCTTTTTTTTCTAATGTAGTTTTTGGTGCACGAAGCAATATAATAGTTAAGACATTTACACCCCTCACAAAGTGATACTATCCCCTAGTCTACTACCCCTCTGATATCATATATAGCTGTTAAAATACCATTGACTATATTCCCTATGCTGTACTTTATATCCCATATATATATATATATATATATAGAGAGAGAGAGAGAGAGAGAGAGAGAGAGAGTTGACGTATGTATATTTATAGATGACATTCAAACTAGATTGATTCTTAAGTTATGCTTCCACCTGTCCAGCCAAGGACTTCCCCCCTCCCCCCATTCACTCTGTTTCTGATACAGTTCAGCACAGATTTTGTTTTCCAAAGGTACATAACCTTTTGAATAAACTGTTTCCTCATTTGATTTCCCCTCCTTCTGTCTCTCTCTTTTCATGAATCCATTTCCCATTCTTTTGTCAAAATCCAAATAAAGACTTAATGCCTCCTGGTAGTGTTTTCACAATGTGAGTTCACTCCCCACGCACCACATATACTCTTTCCACAGTATTCGTGCTTCATCTGTTTTTTAAAGACAGATTGAAAGATATCTGAATAACAAGGATTATCATTCCTTCATTCCCATATCGTCTTCGTCTTCAACCTCAAAGCTTTGCCTGGGCCATAAAGTATAGTAGGATTCTATTTCTTACTCTCCAAGGTTATTTTGTTTTTATTTTTGAGGGCAGTGTCACTGGCCCTCACGTGGGATACGAACCGGGGCCATTGGCATCCCAAGCCAGCGCCAAACCACTGCGCCATTCGGCCAGCCCTAGGATTCTATTTCTTGGCTGTGGTAGAATGACAGTTGAACACTCACAGAAAGATTAGTCAGGGCTGTGTTGTAAGTAGAAAGCCCTCTGATGTTGTAACCTGGGCTCTTTACTGCACTCCTGCTGTAACGGAAACGTCCATTGCACTGTCCAATGCAGTAGTCACTAGCCATGTTGAGCAATTGAAAACCTAATTTTTAAATTTATCTAATTTTAATTTAATCTAAATCTAAGTAGCTCCCATGTAGCTAGCGACTTCCATTTTGAGCAGTGCAGTTCTATAATGTACCCCTTTTCTAGAAAAAATGTAAGAGAATGTGGAGGCTGGATTCTATAATTTAGAAGGATCTTCATTAATGGCATATATATCCAACTGGCTACTGAATGTCTCCACTCAAATATGTCACAGATAGCTCAGACTTAGTATGTGTAATACTGAACTCGTATGCCCTTCCCCTCAGTAAATCTGACCAGCTCCTTTCCCTCAATCATTCTCTATTTCTGCAGATGGCACCATCCTCTATAGTTACTCAAGGCCCAAACCATCACGATATCCTTTGTACCCTGTCCATCTTTCCTGTGTGTACTGTACATCGTACCTCCTAAGTAGATAGTGAGGATTAATATAATTTTTTTGCATTCCCATTTCCACATGGTCATTCTAATCTAACTGTTCTCATTTCTTGTCGGGTCTACCAAATAGCTACCAAATAACTTGTTTCCCTGCTTCCCCTTTTCCCTTCTTCTAGTCATTATCCTCATAGTGTTGAGTGATGCTTCGTAATAGAAACCTGACTGTGTCACTGTCCTTTATAAAATCCTTAGTGGCATCCCATTTTCTTAGGACTAAGTTCACAATATTTAAGATGACCTGTATGAGGTCTTGCCTGACCTTGACCTTGGTACCTCTCATCGTCCTGTATGCCCCTCTTCCCCCACACGATGGGTCCCCCTAGCCTCAGCTCCCCTCCATAGCTTCCATCTCCTAGGATACTCTCTCTCCGTTTACTGCACGCCTATTCATGCTTCAGATTTTGACTTGAATGATACCTTGTTTGTGTAACCTTTGCTGAACCTATTAAGTCGATCCAGTCTCACTTAATAACTCATGTTGGGCACCTTGTCCGTGGTCTCTTCTGCTGTACTTATCACAGTTGCAATGAAACATTTTTATACAACAACTTTTTTCATCCTGAGCTCCTCTACTGAAATGTAAGCCTCACGAGTCCAGAGATCTGTGCCCTTGATCCTTATCCCACGGCCTAGTGCAGAGTAAGCATGCAGTAAATATTTGGTGAATGAGTGAATGAATGAATAAGTGATATTCTCTGACTTCACCGAGGGAAGTACAAGAGGAAATCGGCTTACCCAGCAGCATGAAGAATATAGATTGAATACTGGAACCATTTACTAAGGGGAGGCTTGTTCAGCATTACACAGGGAGATTATTTTACTTTGTGGCAGAGTTGATACTAATTGGTCTAGTTATGGCAGAATGCTATTTTAATGCTCAGAGAACAAAATATATTCGGTAAAGAAAGGGGTAGCGAGGAATTAGCTTTCCTGGTACCCCGCTGCTTTGGGAGAGGGGGGGATTATGGGTTGAAACTCACTGAGACATAGGACTGTAGGAAGCTGACAAAAGGCATTTTCACAAAGCCCCAAGCTGGGTGGACAAAAGGCTTTTCCTCTAAACAAGCGCTCTCCCAGGGAGTTAGAGTTTGTGTTCAGCACTGAAATCTTTTAATAAGTGGCACCATTTGGAAGCTTCAGTAGAGTGACACTGCTTCTTGCCAATTCTCAATTTGATCTCTCCTTTGAAGGAAGAAGACACCTCCAGGCTGCTTGTCAGTTGTTCCTACACAAAAGAGAATCTGCATCTCACTCAGGCTGTTCACCCACCCCCACCCCCACCCTGATTTCCATTTCATTGAATAATTGAAATACATCACCCTCCCCCTGCTCCACCCCCTTTTCTTGGCCCCTAGAGTGTCCTGCTAAGCTGATTTATATCCTGTCTGAAGCAGTAAAATTTCTATTTATAGACTTAATTGAGGAAACATGCCTCCAGTGAAAACCACGGAGGGTCAGTCTGATGGTTCTGGGGGGGGCGGTCTGATGCTCTGGGGTGTCAGAAAGAACCCAAGGGCCGTGGCTGTGTGGTACTATCCATTTAGTTTATCAGCTGTATTGATCAGTTTGATTTTAAAGATGTAGGTACAGAAATCCCAAGAGTTTGAGAGATCCGGCTATTTGAAAGGAGAACTGATTGTAAAATTATCGACATGATCGATGGTTACTTAGATCTGTGGGGTCCTAACTCACCAACTGGCAAGATGCGCATGTCAGTCAGCCTGATGAGAAAATCCTTTCACTAGAGGTCAGTGACCTCAGTCCCAGCTAACACACAGCAGACTGGCCTGAAAAGCGTTGATCTGTTTGGCAGCGGCTCATGATCTATACCCCTGCTGCTTGGATTCATTTCAGCAAATGGAGAGCAGGTGCTCACTGTAGATAAGCCACTTTCTCCAGGTCAGACCCATTCCTAGCCTGGGCCCATTAGGCAGTCAGCCTCGTCCTTCATTTCTTCATTTGCTCATTTTTGAAAAGAAACATTTCAGCGCCTTATGTGGGAGACAGTTCGCAGAGCACTGGGGAACTCTGAGCAAAAGGCATGATTCCTCCCTTCTAATTTTTTTTTTTTTTTTTAGCATCCTCCTTCAGGGCTTCAGTCAGACAGTGTACTGGTCTGTCAGTGTATAACTGTAGAGTCTATATTAATATATTAATCCATTTCCTGCATGAATAAAGGTATCTTGCCTGGCCTCCCATCAGGATGGTCATCTTTACAGTGGCTGCTTTGGATTAAAGAGGCAATAAAACCATGGAACGAGAGTTTTTCTCTATGAAGAGCTAAATGATCTATATACAAAATGGACTTGTCTTCACAAACATTAAAAATATTGACTGGCCGAGCCTTCCCAGGCATTGCTCAGAAGAAAGGTCCAAGCGAGAGGTAGATATTTGGGATCATGTAGATGATATTTAGAGCCATGGGAATGTTTGAGACGTTCTAGAGGGAGAGTGTGCAGAAAGAGAAGAACAGGCAGCGGCCTGGGACTGAACCAACAGTTAGAAGTCGGATGGAGGAGGAGAGGCCAAGGAGTGGGAGGAGAATCTAGGGGGCGATTTCACAGACACCAAGAGAAAGGGTATTCCATGGAGGGAGTGGTCACTGGTATTGATGCTATCAAGAGGCCAGGTTAGGTGAAGTGAAAGAATGGTTGTGTCACCACGTCTGAGTGCTGTCAGTGGGAGATGGAGCAGTGAGTCATCTTCTGTGTTCCCCAGGAGTGTATGATCTCCATGTACAGACCAGTGGAGCACCAGTGTAAGGCATTGTGTGCAGAGACCAGAATGAGTCATGGAGGCAGCTGATGTCACTGGGCATAATGGGGGTGGGGTGGTGTTCAGTGTGAGCTAAGCTTTCAGAAACGGTTTATTTCAAGAGCTGGGGCTTGAATAGGACTCTGAAGAATTAAGAATGGGATTTGGATAGGTCAGTAGAGAGGAGAAGACAGGTATTCCAGGCCAGGAGAAGAGCACACACACATCTGAAGCCAGGAATGAAAACGCCATATTCAGGTGAGGAGGCAAAGATGATAGACGAGGGACTGTCACGTGGGAGAACGGAGGAAAGGAGATAAGAGAGGCCAAATGGTCCTTCATACAAAAGGATTTGAATGCCAAATTGAGAAATACAGAAATGCAAACCACTTAACCAAACAGGAGAGCATTAAATGAACGTATTAATTCTACACGTCAAACAAACCTGTTGTGCCAGCTTGGTAGCACTCACCTGGGCCTCTCAGCCTGGAAACAGTAGTGCCTGCTGTTTTGAACAGTGTGTTCCTTGGTGGATGACGATTCGCTGGTGCCACCTGCCATTGTCTCCCACTCTGAAGCATCATTAACAATGCAGGAAACACACTGTGCAACTCACTGGTTATACACTTTCCTCTCTGTGGGCATCTGAACCCGGGCCTTAACCCCTTTGGTCTGAGAGGTAGAACTCTGCAAATAATTCCACCGTTTAGCTCAAATATATTTAGTATGGCAAAAGTATTTTCAACTTTCCGTTATTGAGTGTACTATCTGAGAGAGGGAAGGCTTTGAACTAAACATAATTTTCAGTTATTCATGGACTGACCAGCCCCCTGGGTCAGGCCAGCTCTTGGACTTCTGCTGCCATTCCAGCCTCTCTCGCTTTAGGCTTAAGCGAAGCAGAGGTCACTCTCTCAGCATGTGCTGCTTATCCACTCGCCCTGCTAAGTGCACAGCACATACTCTCACCCTGGGGAATTGTAACCTGGAAAAAATACGAAGCCAAAGATGAGAGCTATGGCTTAAATGTAAATGGTTGAAACTGGCTTTTCTAGGTGGCTTGTGGGATTAGATTCTTTACCTGATTTCTGCTTCTACAGCACAAAGAAGTGGTGGTTACTGTAATCACAGCCTAGTACTGAGTAATTTTCCATAGATGAACTTAGGAAAAAGCAAAATCTTACTATGTACATATCTGGGTTCTTTTCTCTCCCAGAAAATCCAGATTACCCATTGGAAGTAGCAGAGTTTGGGGTTCCACTGTTCCTGATATTGGTGGAAGAGTGAGATGGTCCCTTCTTCCCAAAGTAATGTGTGCGTACTTAGTGCAAAATATTTGTACACTATATATTTATGTACAGTGTGTATTATGTATGTCTGCTGTGACTGCATGTTGCATATACATACACATCTATGTAGTATCTGTGTATATGTATGTGTATATATGTGTGTGTATGTATGTATATGTGGTGTGTGTATATTCATTTTTTGAAGCCCTGCAAAGTCAGAAATGTGCAGAACTCCCAAAATATCTTACATTCCTCCCAAGACGTAGAAATAAACACTGCTTAAAAAAGCTTGTGGAGCAGCTGCTGGCCTTGTTTTAGATGAGCTGGGTTGATATCAATGCTCTTGTGATTACCAGCATGTATTGAAACACACAATTTAAGGTGACTCTTGCTTCTTCCTCTGGTGTCAACCCTAGAGTTCACCCGTTAGGCTGGAGTAAATTCTGGAATGGCCACTGTCTGTCCCATGAGGGGTGACAGGAAAGAGTATCCTACAAAAGGTCTAGGACACCTATCAAGCCGACTCTGCATCTATTCAAAGTTGGTGATGTTGAAATAATTTCGTGGTGAGGAAAGATGAAAATGAAGACTAAAGAATAATAACATAAATTTTGTATTTTATGTTTTCAATATTTATTGAAAATTCAATATTTTATTGAAAAATACACACCAACACAGAAAAGTATATGGGAGGTTATGCACTACAATTTTAATGGTGGTTAACTCTGACCGGTGGGATTATTTGTGATACGTAGTTCCTTGTGTTTGCTCATTTATATTTTCATCCATTTCTACAGTAAATAAAATATTATTGTCTAATTAAAGGTTATTGATAGAAAAGAGACTTACCCTCAGGAGGCTCTGTTTGTCTGGCCCTGGATGTTTGATTTATATTAGAAATTGAAGGTTAGGGTTGTCATTCTCAGGAGCAAACTCAAGTGGGGCTGTTGGAGCTGCCAACCTTTGCCAAAGAAGAAAGTGCACCACCTACTGCAAAGATCTTCCACATTTCTTGTTTTATTTAAGCATCACAACAGCCCTTCAGGGCAGGTGTTATTATTACCTCCAATTTTACAGATGAGGAAACTGAGACTGGAGCAAGTAATTTGTCTAAGAACACATGGTTAGTTTAATTAGAAAGGGATTCAAATTGAGTTACCCACCATCTATTCTAAGTTTCCTTGATATCAGACTAGAAATCTTTCTTGGTAAACCCCATCCACTTGGATCACTCACTCACTTCATGTCTCCTTGCTGCTCATGCACATCTGGCATTAGATTAATTGACATTCCAGCTGTTGGTTCGTGGGCAACCTGTTTTTCAGTTGTGGTCCCACTTCACCTGTCTGTGGAATAACTCTTTTTAAAAAGTGGTCCAAGTGAAGTGGGAATGTGCACAGAGGCATCTTTCCCCCATTATCTCTCGTGATTTTAATAATAGCTTTATGGGTAAATGTTATCATGATCCCTGATTTACAGTGGAAAGAACTGAAACCCAGCAAGTTTCAGAAATACGTGTTTGTGGTTCAGAAGTCAGATCTTACCACAAGGCTCCATGTAGGTTACTAGGTAGGAGAGCCCTCTCCATCCCTCTGACCCCTGTCTTCTCCCTGTCAGAAACAACTCCCAGTTCTCTTAGGCGTTTCTGATATTTACCTCCGTCTTTCTAAAATATATTCTGTAATTTATTTATTTATGAATTACAAATAATAACTGTTTTAAAGCTACATGGGGTTTTTGCACCTTAGACCTACTTCTAACTTCTCCTAATATAATATTTCTATTTCTGCTAAAATCAACAGTGTGTACAGTGTTATTACTCTGTTAAGTGTGACTCACTGTCAAACCAGTTAATATACAGATCAATAAATAATTTAAAAAATATACCTGTGCTATAATTCCATTTCCTTTCTTTTTTTTTTCTTTTTTTCTTGAGGGCAGTGTCACCGGCCCTCACATGTAAGACCTGAACCGGGGCCACCAGCATCCCAAGCCAGCTGCCAACCAACGAGCCACTCTGCCAGCCCCCATTTCCTGTCTTAGTCAACTGTTTTCCCCATCCCCTCAGAGTAAGGATTGCCTTGCCTTTTTATTTGATTAGTTGTTTGCTGTCACTACTTCTTCCCAATTTCTCCAATAAAATTTAAATCTTCTCAGAAGTATTTTCCATGTGGTCAGACACATCTGATAATCTGTCAGCTCCTTTCTTTTCCTGGAGGCTCTCTCTGGAGTCTCCTTATCCTCTTTCCCATCTGGTTCATTTCTAGTTAGATCTGCTGTACAGCTGTTGCCCTGACACTCCCCTTCTCTTGTCTCCTGTGCTGAAGCCCTGTTTCTTGGGCCCCAGAGCTCCCTCTTGTTTCCTCTCTCCCTTTGATTTGGTGGAGCACATCCTTTAGTAGCTTCCTTAGAAAAGGACCATGGTGATAATTTGGGTTTTTTTGAGACCTTGTATTTTCAAAACTGTCTTCAATCTACCTTCATATTTGATTAATTATCAGAGCACTGACCTTTAGGTTGAAAAGTAACTTCTCCTGAAAATTTTAAAGATATTATTTGTCTTTCAGTTTTTAGCTTTACTATTGAGAAATATCATTTTGATTCTTGATTCTTTGTATATAAACTTTTTTTCCCTCTTAATAACAAATATCTTTAGTATTTGTATTCTGAAATATCATTGTAAATGTTGTCCCTGAGTTTATAGTCTGTCTGATGGGATTTAGTCATGAAAACACCATCATGGGAATGGAGAAAAATGGAAACCTGGGGCCTGTTTGCTCATTACCTGAATTTTTAACCAACCTCCCTGGTTTTTTCCTACGTGGTTTACTGTTGCTATCTGTGGCATATGGTGCCACCAATGACTGGGCCTTCTGGGGACCTGGTGTATGAATGACTTTCTTCTCTTCGGCATCTAGTGTTCAGGTAGCTCAGCTCTGCTAATTCCTCCACCTGATTTCTATCTTACAAAAGTGGGTTGACTTTGCTCACCTGCTATTCGCCAGTCTTCCATTCCTTGTCTGTGGACTTCTGCCATTTCAAATGTATGCTTTTATTTTAATGGGGTTTGTGAAGGGAGCAGAAATGTCTCATCTACTGTGTTTAACTGGATGTCACTAGAAGAGTTTTCTGTGCTACCACTTGGTGAATCATTTTGCAATGTTTTACCTGTTTTAGATTTTTAGATTTTAGATTTTTAAATATCAGGTTTGCTCAAAAAGCAGGCTTTTCCCTAAGCTGCTGTTGTTATTTTTCAACAGCATATAGCTGAGGCCACAGCTGTTGCATCCTAGGCTTATTTAATAGTCCCAAGGGACCTCAGTGCTGCCTCAAGAGGGAGACCCAAGTAGCATGAGCAGCCATAACTTGGGAATGATAGTCATCTGGCTTCCATCTTCCCACCCATGTGCCTTGACTCTTTATACTCGGGGGAGGCGGTGTGGCCAAGGTCTAAGATCATTTAGTGGAAAGATTCCTAGATTTCCTTTTTTTATTACTCTTTTTAATTGATGAAGTCATTCATGACCACATGCTCTTTAAAAAATACAGGTAAGACTGAAGTCCTATAAGATACCCATCCCTCCAAACAAATACACCTTGCTCATTTTCCTCCCATAAGAGGTCACCATTATTATTAGGTTGGAGTATAACCTTTGATGATTTACTATCGTGTGTGTGTTAGTGTGTGTGTGCCTGTGTGTGTGTGTTTTAAGAAAGGTATGAATATTCCAAACTTTATACTTTTTTTTCCTTTTCATGGTATGTTTTGAAAATGTTTCTATATTAATGTAGATCTGCATAATTGGGCATGGTATGGATATATCATAATTTGTTTAGCCGTTATTCTATTGTTGAAAATGCAGTTGTTTTTCTAATTTTTTTCTTCTGCAAATGTTGCTGCAGTGAAGATGTCTATTCATGTCTCCTTGTACATATGTGTAAGTGTTCCTTTAAGGCAGATACCAAAAATAAAATAGAGCAGGAGTTGGTGAACTATGGCCCACAGGCCAAATCTGGTCTAGTGCCTGTTTTCGTATGGCCTGCAACTAAGAATGGTTTTTTACATTTTAAAATTGTTTTATTCATTGATCCATACTTTCTCCAATGAGTTGAAAGATCACCTTTAATATATAATACACATCCAAATATACATGGGTTCATTTTGGGGATCTATTCTGTTGCATTGATCTATTTGATTATTTCTATTTTAAGTATGTTCTGTTTATGAGATGTGTCATCTGCATATCTTAAGTTATTGGTATTTCTTCCACAAGATTCCACTCCCCCTTTCTCTGAGTGTAGCCCAGTTTTTTCATATATGTTTTGCATACAGGTTAAACAAATAGGGAGATAAATGCACCCTTAGTTGAAACCTTTGCCAATAGGAGACCATCATGTTTCTTTATATTCTGTCCTGACAGTGGCTTCCTGTCCACAATATGGCCCCTGCTGTTTTTGACAAAGCTGGACATCTAGAGTCGTAGAGCAGATGACTTGTCCATTTAAGCAAAACTGTTTTTGCCTTCATCACTGTAGATACTTGATTCTCTCTCAGGAGCAATCAGTGTTTGGAAAATTTAACTTCATTGACCAGATATTTTTTTGAAGCTCTGTACACTTACAAGAAGGATGAAAGGGTTGCTTTCTGAGTGCCTTCATGTACTCATTTGGCTTGGATATAGGATGGGCTGGAACCTTCAGGAAGTCAGGAGATTCTGTGGCTTATTTAGGGCAAAGAGAGAAACAGGATAATCAATGAGCACACAGAGCATGTGTGGGCCTTGCATGATGCAGATTGAATGATAAGTTGCCCCATCCTTCAGGAACTTACCATGCTGGTAGGAATATGAGAGGGATGGGTAACTGGTAAAACAGTGGCTTCTAAATGGAAATGACCAAAGTGTCTTGAGAAAGGAGGCAAGGGAAGCAGTGCCCTGGCAGGTTGGTACAGAGATGGGACAGGGTCCCTGGCATGACTTTGGAGTTCGAGTTTTCCCGACCCTGAGTGTTTCACCCCGGCCACACTTCTTGTTCATAAGGGCTAGAATTATTTTGGTGGTGGTGGTCTCATCTGTACGGCCTGTGGGGCAGCCTCCCCTACGGTCTCCTCCCTTGCCATTTCCTCCTCATCCTCTCTTACCCTCTGGGTAGCCTTTTTATTAAAATTAAATTTTATTAAAAACTTCAGTGATTATTTGGAAGAACTGTGTCCAGCTGCTCAAACCTACCCAATTTCTTTTTTAAGCTTCTCCCACACTTAAAAATAAACTGCATCAGGTCCCACTTGCCAAGCCTTTGTCACCATCTCTAGCAGCCATTTCTATGGCCCATCTGCTTCCCCAGATGCTCAACGCGTCCCCTCTTCCCAGCTCGGCCCCACATGCAGCGCCTCTGTGGACAAGTGTGGGGCCCACTGAGCACCGCAGCCAGCAGCCCCACCACCTGCCTCCCACTCCTGGGCTGTTCTGAGCATCACTTATGACCCAGATTCGGCAGATCACCCCACAACGCCCAGGCCTGGCTTGTTTGCCCCAGTCCATCCTGTGATTTCCAGGGACAGGATGTTGACTGGAAACGATAGAGGAGTTGCCATGGAGATAGGAATAAACACACACAAGCTGTGGACACGAGCCATGGACACCTCACAGCAGGAAATTCAGACTAGTTTAACAGAAGTTTAGTTCATCCCTAAGGTTTATTTTGTTTGGGTTACATGCCTCACCTTTGGAATCAGTGTCTTAGAGGGAAGTTTAAAGCCACTGCTAAACTATCATTATAACATTCCCATGTCCCACCTCTTGTTTCTTCTGTCAGAGACAGTGTACTTGCATAGAGGAGTTAGAGGTTGGCCTGCACTTCCGGATGTCCTGAGGGGCTTGCTCTATCGAGGACCAAAGCGTGAAGAAGGGGTTCTAGCAACAGTAACATGGAAAGAAACTGCCCCAACCTGTCATGTGGGTCAGATCCCATGCCGAAAAACTGGGCACCCTGCACAGGAGTAGCGATGCGTTCTAACCTGCTCCACCCCCAGTTCTTCCTCTTTCCTCTGGGTTCCAGGGGTGTGGGGGTGAGGGGGCTTGGAACTGATGGTACATCTTGCCTGAACATGACTGGGGGCCCAGGAGGCTCCTGCTTTCTCAATGTGAGCCCAGGCGGTAAGAGGTGGGGGTGGGAGGGGCCTAGCACTGGGGTCCTGTAAGGAACCTTTTCCCTGCCCCGAGATGCACTTTTCTGGGGCCCAGGGAAAGGGGGAATGGTTTTGGCCTTGCTCCTTATGAGAGAGGAAGACTGTTCTGTGCCTTTGTAGGCCGAGGGGGAAGTCAGCTCTGTAATGAATGTGGCAGAAAACATTCCACCCTCTCTCCAGAGGGCGCTATGGACATTTTGGGCAGGACAGTTCTGCCCAACAAATTTCTAAATGTCCCCTGGGGACAGTGCCACCCCAGCTTCTTGCTGCCAGGGTATTGGCTTGCCGCAGACTATGCTCTAGGAAGAGACCAGACCAGAGCTTGTTTATCTTGATATATTCGTGTTAATGAAAATCAAATTCTGTTTACCAATTGTTGCCTTGTCTGATCAAGTTGCTGATTTTTATTTTCATAACTGATGGCTCTTCACTGTACACCAATCTAGTTCCTCATTTAGTTTCCAATTTCTCAACACAAGTTCTCCTACCAAGGTGGTTTTCAAGCACCTAACCCATGAGGATGGATGACTAACATATAAGTTTTGGTCCCTTGTTCATGGACAGCCAGCATCCAAGATATGAAAGACCACGGGAGTGATGATATAATTGCTATAGGGCTTCAGAGGAGAGAGTATAAAAGCAACAACGAGTTTAGAGTGGGGGCTTTGGCCCTATGGCCCTAGAGATTCAGAAACTCATACTTATTGATGGAGCTGGCTGAGCCAAGGGAGTATATCCTTCTAGCCTTGCTCATATGGCATTTTTCCTGCAGGGACCCCCGAGGTCTGGAAATTTCCATAAACCAATGACTGAGGCCAGATGGTTCCCAAGTCAGAGAGAAAGAAATCCCTAATATCAAGCGTCACCTTCCACAGTGTGTCTGGGGACTCTGAAGAGGAGAGATGGTTGCAGCCAAGACTTAACATCAACTTTGCTGTTAATTATTACCTTGTGGACTCTCCAGATAGGCCCTCTCCTCCCTTCTTTGTGGTTCATAATTCTGCTCTCCCACTGACTCACAGCGAAGAGAAGCAATGCTTTGTCAAGTTCACTACTTATTGACAGGGCTAATTTTGTCAGTTCAGAGGATGGGCTATTAGTTAAAATTAGGTTTTTGAATTTTCTTTCTCATCATCTATTTTGTCTTCCACCCACTCACCCTGAGGGATAATCAAGAATTGCCTATGAGCCTCTTGATTCCTTTAAGTCTTTCTAGCTTATTGATTTCAACAGCCTGTGTCTTTTAACATTCTTGCTTAAAAAAAAGAAAATTAACTATTTCTAAAAATTGAATTGTCATCAGTCATTTCAGATTTTAGATGCCTTCCTTCCTATCTCTGAGAGCAAGGCTCCCTCATATTTGCTGTTACTTTGACTCCCCGCCCCCCCCCCCAAGCAGAAATGGGAATTTATTGACTCATGTAGCTGAGAGAGATACCGGAGTAATCAGAGAATGAAGGGAAGATCTGTAGGAACTGGGGCCCCGCATCTCCCCCACTCACTCTCCCTCGCCTCCTGCCTTGCTCTGCCCCGTTCCCCTCAGCTCTGCCTCCTACGAGACCCTGCACTTACCCCTGCACCGGGTAACCTGGCACTTCAGCCCTGCTTAGCAACCCAAGGCAAAGAGCATTTTTTCCCTCAGTATCTCTGTTGATTATTTAATCATTGTAATCATTTGTCATAAAAGGAGAACCACTTTGAGCTTAACCAAGCTATGTGTGCTCTCTGGAATTGACATTAATAAAAGATCACATGGGGCCTTCTAATTCACAAAACAGGATGTCAGGTTGGGGGAGACTGATGGGGTTAGCACAGACGTGTTTGACTCATTAGAAATCAAATGTGTTATCGGTGTTCCTGTACCTGGAGAGAATTATTTGGACACATTTATGCCAGTTAAGACAATTCATATTCTCTTGATTTATTATTCTGGATTTTTCCCCCTATCTCCCTGCTTCCTCTCACCCTGCCTCCCCAGTTATTGCTAACTGAGCCAGTAGTATCCAGAAAATACCTTCCTCTCCTCTAAAATGCAGAAATTGGGAGACTAATGTCCCCTTATTCTCAGTGGTGAAGAGTGCTGAATTACAAGCCTGCTTCGTCCCCATTTCTCTTCCCTTACCAGTTTTTATACTGGGAAATGTCTTATCAGGTCTTGTTTGACAGCATCCCCTGTATGTACTTGTGGCTTCTTAGAGCAAGGGGAGAGATAGATGTCATCTTGTCTGGTGGCCTCTGACCAGGGACATGTGAGCATCACTGGAGAGCTTTCCAGAACAACCATGTCCCAGTAGACAGCTCAGTGCCCGCCGCACAGCTTATGCATGCAAAGGCCACACACTCATATATGGTGGCAATAAAGCTATGGTTCCAATGTGATGCTGGAGGAGAGAGCCATGGATGGGGAGATATATGGGAGCAGCTGTATCTGAGCATACAGAACAGATGCTGGGCTGGCAGGAGAGAAAGGGGAGGGTGTCAGGACTTCATCTCTCTAGAGTTTTAAAAGACACTGGCCAAGAATGACTTCAGATCATCCACAGCAGGTCCCCCCAAAGTAAGTAAGCCTCCTACTAGAGAATCACCCTCCGGCTTAGTCCTTTTTGCCTGCTGCCATGAATCCTACTTGTAATTGGAGCACAGCTGAAATCACGATGCAGGTCGCCCCAGAGGGGTGCAGGTTTCAGGAGGCTATTTGGGAACTGTCCCTAGACCCTTTGCTTCCTCTCTTTCCTGAGGTATTTGTCAGAAGCCCTGGGCCGCGTGTGTCTGGCTGGTACACTGCACCTGGCTCTCATTCTGCATACACAGTCCCAAAGGCCAGTCCTGGTGACATGCTCACGGCGCACACACACTCCAGACACAGCTCTGTGACCTCAGTCAGGAGGGCCATCAGAACAGTCAATGCAGAGAAGTAAAGGCTTTGTTGGTTTTATGCAATCCTCATGAAGGTAGTAAAAGGGGAGGAAAAAACGCAATGAAGACCTCGGATGGATGGGTGTTTTATCATCCATGCTGGAAAACGTCTCCTCAGTCCCTACCTGTTTCAGGTGCTGTCATGAGCCGCCATTCTCTGATGCTGCAGCAAGCTCACCGACGGTGGGGTGTGTGTCGTGATCTCTGATTCCAGGAGTGGAGTCAGCTTGTACTGATTCTCCTGCACCCTCTTAATGGGATCCCTCCTACTCGTGGGCTAGCGTTATGGGCTGGCTTCCCAGGGCCAAGCAAACTGGCCCAGGAGAGCTCCTGGATCTCAACCCCATTCCATGGAGTTGTGCTTGTTATCATGGAAAGCAGTGTAAAAAGGTCTTATACCTGTAAATGTACATGCAGACAATGGGTGGAGACATTCCAGCTAAATCTTAACTAGCTCCAATACTTGAGTTCACATGTCCAAGGGAAGCCCAAATTGGTGGTAGTAAGTAACAACTTGGAGGTGTGTCCCTTTACTTTTTTAGACCAAAATAAACGTGTCACAGGAATAGCAGTTTTGAGACCTGTTTAAGTAACAACCTATAATACTTTAGGCTCTGCGGGGAGAGAGATCCTGGGCTGGGGACCGAGGAAGACTGGATGACATCCCAGTCTCATTTTTCACCCTTGAGATGAGACGCCTTCTTACCTTTCCCCGCCATAGGTCCAGTTCCTCTCCCCACGAGCTCGCCGTCGACTCCACGCTGTCCTAGCGTCTTGCTCCACCTCCATGCTGATCCTGTCCAACCTGGTGTTTCTCGGGGGCAATCAGGTTGGGAAAATCTACTGGAATAGGATCTTCATACAAGGTAAGTTGCGGGGGAATGCTGTTTTCTCAGCCAATTTCTTGTTTTCCACATATGCCTTTGGTATCTTGACTGGGATGGGGGGGGCACTCATTGTTCTATTTATGGTATGTGACCTCTAAATACCAGCCAGGAACAGTTCCCTGTGTTTAGCTGTGACTTTAAGTGTACCCTATTTTGGTGGCCCCTCTTATCTATGACACGTGACACTTAACATCAAAATGTACTATCCCAACTCTCCCAAACTCTACTTTTCCGTTCAGCTAACTTGGCTCTCCAATTCTTTTTTTTTTTCTCACCTCTCCTACTATCTATAGATCCCAGCCTTCAGTTTACTGCAAAGTCTAACATTTGCCATTCTGAAAGTCCTACTAGGATTATGTCCTAGAAGCCCTGCTGTGCCTCCCCTGCAGCTGTGGGGTTGCCGCAGCTCTTTGTTGGGGATGTTTTTGTCTGAATTTGAGGACACCAGCACTAGTAGGTGACCTCATGTTTAATATACACGAATGGCTCATCTGAATGGCAACAGCAAAGCCACACCTGCAGCAGGTAAAATGCTATTCTGTGGGAATTATTGTGAAAACATTGCATTAATAATTGATCATCATTTATTTAAGGTCCCCATTTCCCTGGGGCTGGAACTAAGAGTTACATCACACCCTTAAGAGAATTGGGAGAATGGGAACTACTTATAGTACATACTACATTAGCCTATTCCCTGTGTATTAAAAGCTGAGGTTCCCTGACCAGTAGCAGGGTTTTGTGCTTTGGTTTGGAAAGCTTTGCCAAGGGGTAATGATGTGACTGCACACTAGGCTGTCATCTCCACATTTGGGTCCCCAGCCATGCTTTTGCAGCAGCTCTTTTCATATCAGAAATAATCCCATCACAGCTGTGTGATCCCAGAATGCCAGATCATGAATCTAACCTATGGCAGGCTTGGGTGAGCCAGGCTCAAAGGGGCCAAGAGAGAGAGCCCTTTTCTGCTTTCATCATGTTACGATAATACCTCTCTTTAATCTTGCTTTCTGAGAAATGGCTTAGCTGATAGTTCCTGAAAAGACCATGTACTTTCTAAGTGGAGGCTTTCCTTTCATAAAGGTGGGAGATAAAGGGGTGCTGGAGATCTAAAGATAAAAATGCTCCTAGAGGTGGGTGACAGTGTCTTACTTACCTAACCTTCTACCACAATAGCCAGCACAATGCTGAGAATGCTGGGGGAAAATGCTGACTTGGGGTTTGCTGGTCTCATGAGCGAGAAGGCTCTGATCTTTGCTTCAGTAAATCGGACATATCGGGTGGTTGCTACTCGAAGGCACTGAGACAACAACGATAGAAGAGGAAGCACCCACAAATGTGGGACCCAGACATACAAACCGAAATGTGTCCATAGATTCCAGCAATTGCTGTGCCAGGTGCATGAGTAAACTGGTAGAGGTCACATGATGGACTGGCTGACCTTCCCATGGAAGTTGGACTTCACAGAAGAAGTGGCATTTAAATGGGAATTTTGAGCACAATAAGTAGAAACTTGCCAGGCGGAGAAGGCAGGTGAAAGGGATAAGTAACACTCGCTGCTATGTCCAATAACTCCAAACTCTCAGTAACGTTTCCCCTTAGAAGTTTATTCTTCTCACAGTTCAATGCGGGGCCAGTGGCTTTTTCTAAGCAGTGAGTCCAGGACTTAGAATGTTTCTGTTTTGATTCTCCACCACCTTGTCCTGCCATCATGGGGGGAAAGAGACAGGGGATGGAGCACAGGTGCTAAATACCCCCACCAGAAGTGACACATGGCATTTCTGCTCACATTCCATTGGTGAGAATCAGTCACATGACCAACCTAAGGGCAGAGCAGGGGAATGGGGGAAAGTGCACAGGTGTGAGTAGGCTGTGACACAGTGGGAAAGGGTATACAAAGAAACCAGCTGGAGGTGCCCAAGGGGCAGTTAAAAATGTAAGCTGGAGTGGGGAGGAGGGTGGGACTAAAGGCTTGAGATGTGGGAGTCAGGGCATGAAGGTGGTAGGTGAGGTCATGGGAGTGAATGCAACTAGCCAGGGAGCACACACACAGTGAGAAGGTGGGACCTGGGGATGCTCTCATTTTAAGGGGCTGAGAGAAAGACAGCAGCTGTAAGACTTTCTTTCTGCATCTCAAAGGCAGAAAGATCAAAACATGATTTGCCCTGTACCCTGTGGAGTTAACATCAGTCACATGGGGTCAGAGCTCTGAAAAATCTGGTCTGCTGCTACTGTGTGTGGGTCTACTATAGTCTGGGATTGGATATGTGTTGTGTCCTTCCTGGAGCCATGTACAGGAGTCCTGGGGACTGATTCTCTGCATATGGAGGGCTCCATGGAATTGTTTCTCTCTGGGTTTTGAGGCCAGGGAAGCTCAGCTTCGAGGGTATTTTCTGTGTCAGCGATTCTTCAGCTCAGCCTGGCCGCATCTCAGCTGGTCTGACCCTTGGCCTCCTGAGTCAGGGAATGTCTCCTGGGGCTTTGGCACTTTGCCCCATTTGTCAGGTCTCTGCTGTGGGTCTTGGTCCCTGAGTGATTGAGATTAGATAACTCTTGGAGGAAAGTGAACCAGATGGTGCCAAATTCCCCATCCTTGAGAACTCCGGATTTTTCATAACTAATTGGATTGACTTGATAGAAACTCAGTATGAATATTCATGTTTCAGTACAAAAAAAGTATTAATGAGTTTATAGAATGCTTCTTCAGACTCTGCTGGGGTGTTACATTAGCTTTTTAAAATTTAAAAATAAATCTGAATTCTGAAAGGCCCTGGCCCCAAAGGTTTCAGATAAGGGTGTAGCTGCTGCTGGATCTGCTCTCCCATCAGCCACGTGACCAGGGCCTGTGGTTCCAAGACCCATCTCTGCACACTGAGGAAAATGTGATGAAGTGAGTGAGGAAGCCTGTCTGTATGGGATGGAGAGCATTTAAGCTCAGTCTTCAGGTTTCCAGGTTTAATGGGGATAACTGCCCTTGTCCCCCTGTGCCCTGATGGGCTGATAATGAGGAGCTGTGTTCCCTAACAGATGTCACCTCCGTGAACTCTGGAAGAGCAGGACGAGGGCACACAGGGTTCTGGGGCATAGGATTATTGAGGAGCTAGAAGATGCAGCCCCACCAATTCTCAGAGAGGCTTTCCCAGTGTCACGGATGTTCCTAGCAATATCTCATGATTAGCCCAGAGGAGTTGTCATAAGGTCAGTATCTGTGTCTCCAGTTGACTGAATTTAGACATGAATTTGTTTGCTTTAAGCTCCAAAGCTTATTTTAGGAGCTTATGGAAAAATCTCTGTCCTGGTCTCTATGGGGTTGGTGATAGGAGGCTGTAAAGCCAGAGCCTTGCTTTTCTGCTCTGTACACTGCCCTGCTGCCCAGAAGAGTGGACAACGCCAGCCAAGGGGTGGAAATGCTGAGCGGCCTCCAGGGCTCTGCTACGCATGGCACACAAACCATTTTTACTGAGTGTTACCTCTGCTGCACAGGTTGGAGGGGTAATGTTAATTAATGCAGTGGAGAATAAAGAATCTCATATCTCTGCCTTTAAAATAAATCCCCAAACCTTTACTACTGAATGTTTACTTCAAGCAGCTTGAGGAATGTGAACATTTAGGAGTGTGTGTGTGTGTGTGTGTGTGTGTGTGTGTGTGTGTGTGTAAAGAACCTAGCTGGGTCCAGGGATCTGGGAAGGATGTGGCTGGGGATTTGGCCCCCACGCTTGCTCCAGGAGGCACCTTGCTGTGTCATGCTTTGCAGAGGCAAACACAGCGTGCTTCTTATATAACTCTTTGGCTCTCAAAAGCACTTGTTGATGGATGGCGCTTTCTCATGTCTGCCTTAAAGCTTCAACATTGAAATGTAAGTTAATTTCTTGAGCAAGCAGTCAATGACTGTCCTGTAACTAAAAAATATCAATGTTATAACTCCAAATCTGTAAGACCAGTCTGTTCAGCATCCTAGCAGTGCTCTTAGCTGTGGGACAGTGGGAACAAAAGGCAGACAATGGGGATGGGTGTCCAGTGGGCATTTATGTGTCCATTGGGTATTTATCTGACCTTGAGGGGGCCGAGAGCTTTATGTCTGACTGGGTGCAGGGTGGTGTTCCTTCTGAAAAGTCCATTTACTTCTGTCACCGGAAGGCCCCAGCTTTGTAAGAAGGAGACCTAGTCATTCCCCAGGGGGCGGGCACTGGATTCTGTGATGGGAGCTTGGTAGAAACATGGCGGCCACCAGCATTCTCCTGCCTGACTTCCGGTTACACACACACACACACACACACACACACACACACACACACACACGTGCACACACACACACACGTGCACACACACACACACGTGCACACGCGCACGTGTACATTTTCCCGCCTCCTTGTTGCCTGGGCTAGTTTGGCAAGCTCTGTCTCAGCACTTACCTCCTGAAGTGGCCCTGTGCCAATGTGAGATGAATTTGGTCTTTCCCTCCAGACTGCAGAGAGAGAGGAGCTAGTAATTTCCTTATGCAGGTCAGAACCTTTACACTCCCTGCATTTGCTTACTGGTTCTAGCTGACAAAGGAGAAAGTACATTTTCTCCCTGATTACTGGCCTGTCCATGCAGTTTATTCATCTCCTAACTCAAATGGCTCCGGACAGGCCCATTTTCTGTAAAGCTGATCTGAGGCATTGCACTGGAAATTCTGGAAGCCTTTGGTTATGTAGAAACTCATTCCCTCACATTTTGTTAAACTCTTGGTACTAAAATTTCATTTTTGATGAGAGAAGACAGAGGGGCGGTATCAACCTCGCAGGAGCCTTCCTTGGTGACTCCTTTGTTTCACCGTCTTCACTAGCCCTTTCCTTTAAATAGAGTTTTCATGGTTCTGATTGATTCCTTCTGCCTCACTGGATCTGCTGCAAGTTCTAGAAAAGTCTGAGGAGCAGGAGTTTCCCAGCCATTGTTTTGTTGGTGAAGTTGATACATCGATACAGGCATTCGTTTATGGCCATTCTTGGAATCTGAATTTCAAGACTTTCAGAAGCTTTGGTTTTTTCTTTACTCTGTGCTATGTGGTCACCCAGATGTCTTGGGCATCAGTTTTCCTAAAAGTATTTCAGGCCAAGTCAGCAGACATAGGACGTGAGAAACAGTGAGTGGAAGTTCTTATCCAACAGTGCTCCTGGGGCAGTGTTACACCTGAGAGAATTTCTAAAGTATCTAGGAAGGAGCTTGAATCATTGTGCATTTAAATAAATCCTGCTTTCTGTGAGGTTGTGTGAAACTTTTTCCTGTTAACTAGGAGCTTCATTTGAAATGAGTTTCATGGAATATGGGAAGATTTTAAAGTGTCTCTAAGTAGACTATCAAGTAAAGACTAATATAGCTCAAATACAGGTAATCCAAATAAAAATAAAATAATTTTGACTTTTACTGATTTATTAGCATATAATATTTGAAGTCTCTACCTCTCATTGGCTTCCAATCTATCTGTGTTTATTCATATATATTCAGGGTGATATTCAGAAGTATATTACAAGCAAATCATTATGTTGTACAACTTAAACTAATACAATGTTGCATGTCAATTATATCTCAATAAAACTGGGGAAAAGTATATTACAAATATAAATTAAAATGAAACCAAAATATTTTTTACAATGTAAGTAAGTCCCTTTTTTTCTCTAAATAAACTGTATGCATAATAGGGCCCGCCGAGTGGCGCAGTGGTTAAGCGCTGGCCTAGAAAGCCAGCGGCCCTGGTTTGGGTCCCACATATGAGGGCCAGTGACACTGCCCTCAAAAAAAAAAACAAAAACTGTTATGCATAATAAAGCTGCTCACCACGTGATGAATATTCAGTATATATAATAAAAGGATATCTGCAGTGAGATCCCAAGTCTGTACTCTCAGGCCCAAACCTGCAAGTCACTTGGGATTGCAGTGCATGTGTGGCTCTGAAAGTGAACACACATCCTGAATTTATATTATTCATTGATGTGATTTCTTATCACAGCTATGACTCTGCTTTCTACCAATAGGTGCTGAACTTCAGCACCTGCCGTGCCTGTGCGTGCCAGCTGAGTATTAAAGGGGAGCATCTGAAATGTTTATCAGATACACCAGGAGCCAGGAGCCCCCTTTCACCAGACCATCTCCTCAAGTCACCAGTGAACTTTTTTTAACAGTATTAAAAATGAAGACAATTTAATATGAAATGCAGTAACATTGTTGTAACAGCAGGGAAATCAAGCCTGAATCATCACTATCAGGTGTCTCAACTTTGGGGATAAATTCTTTTGTGCACCAGGACCCATCCTTGTGTTTGTTTCTGTTTACCAATGCACTGGGCAGAGACCGCCTGATTTCTGTTGCCTCCTGTGTTTGTTTCCTATGGCTGCTGTAACAAATTATTACAAACTTGAGGACTTAAAGGAACACAAATGTATCTCTTACTGTTCTGGAGGACAGAAGTCTGAAATCAGCCTCATTGGTTCCTTCTGGGGGTTCTAAGGGAGGATCTGGTTCTTTGCCTTTTCCAGTGTCCAGAGGCCAGTCACATCTCTCGGTTCATGGCTTACCTTCTTCCTCTTCAAAGCCAGCAGCATAGCATCTTTAAAGCTCTTTCTCCTTGTCCCTCTTCTCCTGTCATCACATTGCCTGCTATCTGACTCCTGTGTCTCTTCAATAAGGACCCTCAGGATTACGTCGGGCCCACCGGGATAGTCCGGGATAATCTTCCCACCTCAGGATCCTCAACTCTATCACACCTGTAATCCCTTTTGCCATGTAAGCCTACTTCCGTGGCTTCCAGGCATTAGGACATGGCCATTTTTGGAGGACCCATTATTTAACCAACCGTAGCACAAGAAGGCAACAGTTGCTGTTAAACGAAACATCCCTTCTGTGGCACCACTGCGATAGCTCCTTTCTCAAAGATTTGATTATAAATTAGCACTTGAGATATGGCCACTAGCCTTATTAAAATGAGAACCTACCTGTAAAAAGAAATGGTACTTAAATTTCACAGAAGAAATGTGAGATTTGTTATCTTGAGGGTATGTACAGACTAGCACAAGGGAAAGATGCAGTTTTGCTTGGTGGGCGTTTGTTCCCCATTCTTTGGGAAGAAACCTGTTCTACCCCACTCTGAATCTATGTCATTCTGGTAGGACACACCCTATATGCAACCAGGATTGGCTAGGCCATGCGGACCATCTCCTCATGTGATGCAGTTCCACAGTTTCTGTTAGAACTATTAGGAAGGAGAATTGCTCTTTCTTCTGCTGTTGCAGTGATGTCAGAATATTGGGCAGGAGCTGCTGGCAGCCCTCTTGCCACCACCAATGGAGAGCACGTGGAGAGGGAAGCCACCTCCGAGGGAAGCAAAGCTGCATTTTGGATGGTGTGTTTTTGAGACAATATTTTGAGACAACCCACTACCACGTATTTTTAAGCCCTTAGTTCTTGAAGCCAGCATATCTATGTACTTTTCAGTTATAGGAGTTTTTTTTCGTTGTTTGGTTTGTTTTTTACCTATTGCCTCAGTTCATGTTGGGATACAGTTCTCTGGGGCTGTCTTGTGTTTCTGCATGTCTTTTCAGGAGAGACATTGACTGCCTTTGTTCCGAACTGTCTTTCCAAGAATATTTATATGGAAGACATCTTTGGAAGATGAAAACAGTGTCTTCCTCTAAAGTAAGAGGATTTGTTTACTGCCCAGTATAATAAATACCTCTTGCTGGAGGCAAAATTCAGATAGGCTTACTGCCCATTATAAAGTATTTGTATTTCCTAAGCTGGGGCTTATCCCCTATAACATAACCCACTGCATGTACAGATATCACCTGGCTCTCTTCACCTTGTGTGATGGGATCTGAGGCTCAAGGAAATGACACAAATGCTCTGACTACTGCTATTGCTGTAAGAAAGCCCTTTGTCTCTGACCCAGCAGTCTCGTAGTCTTCTTCCAACATCCATGAAACTGACAGGCTAATTTGTTGCTTGAAAGTAGGATAAAATCTCAGAGCCTTCACTTATTGACAATCCAGTTTGGTTGGGTTTCTGTCACTTGTAACGAAAAGCATCCTGACTAATGTAGGTGGAATATACAACCATGACAGGTTCTTAAGGGAAGGTATTTGAGGAGATTCTTTTGTACTGAATCATTTTTTACATAACTTTTTTTTTTTTTGCTTTTGTAGCTATGGAAAATTATATATTCTGTTATGCTTTTTAAAGTAGGAATCTAATTCTTCTATTCTAAATTTAAACAGTTATAAAAGACTTAATTTTTGCTATATTATATTGACACTTAAAAATAAAACTGAAACCTTTAAATAGTATAAATTATAAATAACTTAGTGACTTGATATACATACACCATTATCCTTTCAAAAATATGTATGAGCAAGATCTTCTTTCACAGTGATATTTCCTTGATCGCATATATCTGTATCATTTCCCCCACAGAATTTTGTCTTGTCTAAAAGTTTTTCCCTTTCAGCCATCACATTTCTCTGCAGCATTGTTGATTTTGTTTATTTTATTTGTTTTTCTATTACTGTGAAGCTAGAAATGTAAACATTTTTTCCTGGATTGAGTTATCATTACAATTATTAGTAGTACATAACACAAAGATGATAAAAGGAATTATCTAATTGTCCCTTGATTTTGCCCCCCTATTTTCAAGCTTTTTATTGAAATATAGCATAGAAAAGCACATATCATAAGAATTTTCCTTCAGTGAACCCACATGTATAACCAGCATCTTGAGGCCCCTTCCTATGACCCTTATCATTTACTATCTGCCCCTAAGAGTAATCACTATTCTGACTTCTAAGTGCATAGCTTTTTATGGGTAACTTGTTTGTTTAAAAATATATACGAGGTTGGAAAATTAATTACATGAACTTGTTGCAACGATATTGCTAACCTTTATTGATATCAGAGGGATTATTCATTATGAAGTTGTACCACCTGGACAAACAATAACCAAGTTTACTATTTGGAAGTGCTGAAAAGGCTGTGTGAAAAAGTTAGACAACCTGAACATTTCGCCAACAATTCATGGCTCTTGCATCATGACAATGCACCATCTCACACAACACTGTCTATGAGGGAGTTTTTAGCCAGTAAACAAATGACTGTATTGGAACACCCTCCCTACTCTCCTGATCTGGTCCCCATTGACTTCTTTCTTTATCCAAAGATAAAGGAAATATTGAAAGGAAGACATTTTGATGACATTTGAAACATCAAGGGTAGTAGGTCGACAGCTCTGATGGTCATTCCAGAAAAAGAGTTCCAAAATTGCTTTGAAGGGTGGACTAGGCACTGGTGTCAGTGCATAGCTTCCCAAAAGGAGTACTTCAAAGGTGACCATAGTGATATTCAGCAATGAGGTATGTAGCACTTTTTCTAGGATGAGTTCGTGAACTTAATTGTCCAACCTCGTATATGGAAGTTGAGGACCTAGAAATCAGTTCTTTGAAAGGTAGCCATGTTGTTTGTGCACTTTGGAAAGCCTTGCCATAACCCTAGTGGTCTGCATAACCCTGTTTGAAGACTATTGCTCTGTTGGGGAAAGAAGGTCACTCTGTCTTTTGTGTCCCCCCCTCATCTCTTTATTCTAGCCTCAAAAGAAAAGAAGTGTTGATCTGGACTGGACAGGAGACAGGGTTAGCATATATCAGTTAGCCACTGACATATAACAAACCACCACAAGAGTTAGTGGCTGAAAAGAACAAGCGTTGTGTAGCCCATGATTCTCTGTGTCAGTTGGGGTCTGGCTGGTCTGGGACAGCCTCATGCCTACCCCTGTGGGTCAGCCATGGTTGAATTTGCTGATCTTAGCTGGGTTAGATCATTTAGCTGGGTTAGATCAAGACCCCATTTCTAGGGTCTTGGCTGAGGTGAATGATCTAAGTCAGGTCTGTTGCATGTTGATTTCGTATTCTTCAGCAGATTTGTCCAGGCTTGAGAGAGAGAGAGAGAAATATATGCAAGGCCTTTTCAGGCTTAGGCTCAGAACTGACACGTCTGCTGTACTCTCTTGGCCAAAGCATGTCATAAAGCTAGCCCATGTTCAAGGGGAGGGGAAATAGACTCCACCTCCCGATAAACTGCACAATCGTATTAAAACGGGTGTTGATACGGTAGGAGTTGATGGAGTGTGACCATTTTTGCAGTCTGCCTTAGTTGCATATTCAGAGAGGTCCAAAGACTGGCACAAGAGTATGGCCATTAGATGACCCCATGAAGCTGGAGAGGTAATAAGAGTCACACTGGTCCCATTCGGCCATCTCTTCCCTTGGCCTCTTCGATGCTTCTATCCATTTCTCCTTCTTCTCCCTGGAGAGGCTTTCTCTGCCACCCATGCAGTAACTCATATCCTTATGTTGTTTGGGTTGGCAAAAACCAGGAGACTGTCTCGGGGGAAAGGCCTAGGCCAGCCCTGCGCCTTGTAGTGAAATAAACACTCGTGCATGTGTATAAGTGTGTGTGTGTGTGTGTGTGTGTGTGTGTGTGAGCCACATTGTTAAAATCTGGGACAGTGGGACATTCAGGCTGATCTAACTTGACGAAGCTTCCCTGAGGTCCAGTCTGGCCATGTGGAGTTCTGCGTGGAATGTGGGGCCAGGGCCTCAGCTAATAATCAAGTATTCCCTTGATTGGCTTTGTGTAGATGACTGTGGCATTCAGATTCCCTGAGTCCTCTGACTAAATATAATTTTGTACCTCTGAGAAGCATCCATTGTTACTATTTTAACTCTTTGTTGTTCAAGAATTCTAATTCACTATTTCAGTTGATCTTCTCAGGAATCCTTCAACATAGTTTAGGCAGATCTGATCTCAGCATTACTAACAGCCCTGAGGCCAGAGAGGTTAGGAAGCTTGTTCATAGTCACACAGCTAGTCAGCTTTGGAACCAGGCGAGATCTCAGGCCTTTTGACTCCAAAGCCCGTATCCTTTACATTGCACTTCTTTGCCTTCCCTGCTCTGTGAGACCTAAATCACGACAAGAAGTCCGTGTTGGCCACAAAGCATCCCTGGGTGTCACTGTCTGCAACAAAGTGTAAGGCACCTGGCTTAATGTCTGTTCCTGGTACTTATCGGTAGGGGTGGAGTGGTGACAGGAATCAGACCATTCAGGTTCTGGGGTTTATGGGCCAGCCCGCAGCTGCTAGCTGGATTGACCACTGGCTGGTCTGCACCCCGGCAACTTTTTATTCTGAGCCTGCTTGGCTGGTGAAGGACCCTTGCTCACCCGAAAAATCAGCACCCAAGGTATTGGTTTTCCCTCTTTTAAGCTTCCTCAGACATTGCATTAGCTTGTGCACTAGACAGCAGTGGAAGGAGAAGGTTGTTTTGTTTGGGCATGCTAGCTGATTACCAGAGAAACAAAACTTCTCAGAATGGCTGTGTCAAAAGAAAGAAGTGTTGATCTGGACTGGACAGTAGTTATTAGAGCCGAAGGCCCACGTCGCGTGATGCTGGGAATGCAGGACGCGGCAGTGTGGGCTGGTTGTGGTTCTTTTCTTCGTAGTAAAGATCACAGAGTGGAGTCCAGGGAATGTTTCCTTGCCTTGGGAATTTTATCCACTGTGGTCACCTCTCCTGAGTGTAATTATGGCTGTCAAGCATTTCAATGAATATTCAGTAAATAAGAATAAAAACCCCGGAGAAAAACTTTTCACTGTTTTGAAATAAAGAAACGAACCCTGTTTTGTGAGCACCTGCTTGGTACCATCCAGGATTGTTTAGGGGCCAGAGCTTTGTGTGGCCCGGCATTGGCACCATCCAGACCATTTGTCTCTGCTCTGACTTGGGATTCTTGCAGCCTGCCAGCTGCTACCCTGCTCACCTTACCTGCTGCCGTGGCACATCCTCTGCAAGGGAACCTACTGAGAGAGTAAAGCATGACCAATGTGGTGTTATGAATCAAATTGTGTCTCTCCCCCCCCCCCCACAAATACCCTGATGTCCTAATCCCATTATCTTAGATGTGACCTTGTTTGGAATTAGGGCCTTTACAGAGGGAATCAAGGTAAAATGAGGTCATTGGGGTGGGCCCGAACCCAAATGACTAGTGCCCTTATAAAAGGAGGAAATTTGGACACAGACAGATGTGCACAGAGGGAAGATGGTGTGAAGCCACAGGGAGAAGGTGACAGAAATTAGACAGGACATAGGACAGGCATCCCAACAGTGTGCAATGAGAGTGGGAACAGTCACATGCCAGCACAACAATGTCATGAGTTGAATGTAATCATCCAGAGTGGGGGTATTCTGAGCTAGAGGGCCAGTGAGGGCTCAGTGAAGGTGAGAAGCAAGGAAAAGCTGACTTCATTTCTGGGGAGCCCTCATCTTTCATGAGTGATCCGGGTCAGTTTAAAGTGTGGTGGTGTGGTGAGTGAAGATGGGGGACTAGAAGCAGAGATCCACAGTGACTGTCCAGGGATGCACTAAGTAGCTGATTTTAAACCAAAGCCAAACTTTCAGTTACCACTTGCCTTAATACTCATCTTCTCCTCCTGTGGCCTTCTTTAACCCATGACGTTGATTACACAGAAAGCAGCAGATAGAAATAGCTAGTCTGGAAGTCTGTGTCACCCCCTGTCAGGCTGGCAGATTGAGGCTTCCAGAGGCTTATCCTCCACTTGGAGCTTGCTGCCCAGCATCCAGCCGACTCAAAGCTGGAAGCCTTTGTCGCCCGGTGCCAGACGAGCAGCATGCCTGCAGCGCCTCTCTGCTGCCCTCTCTTCTCCTCTGGGTATTGTCACACTCCAGCTGCTGCCAGCTCTTGCACAGAGGAGGAGGCAGCTGCTTAATTTTATCCCCATTTAGGTCTCTAGGCAGCATACCTCAAGACTTTTCTTTATTTTTCTGATGGCATTTTCATGTAACCTGGTGGGGATGGGTGGGTGGGGGAGGTCTGAGAAGACTCGCCAGCTATCAGTAAAATAAACGGGGAAACCTAACATTTTGTTTTAAAAGGTGATTGCATTCCTTTGCTGTTAGAAGTCTTCCGGGGGGCAGGGCTAGGTACCAAAGGGAGTCACCTATAACCGGTGGCCTTTAGGGGAAGAAGAAAACATAACTGAGTGCTGAGCTGGGAGATATGATACTGTACCAGAGAGCATTAGAAAGATATCTCTGGCTTGCTTGAGCAAGGCCAAGCCACCCAGTTTATGACACAGGGACATGGGTTTTTGCCTGATCTGCAAAAGGGAAAAGGTCTCCCTTTTCCCAATTGTTTGTTTACATATCGGGCGAATGGGACCACTCCCATTTGTCTTGTTTCCAAGTTGAGTCTCCTAATGGAACACATTTGTTGTAATATATAAGAGCGGACTATTTGCATTCTGAAGGTTGTCAAGCACACAAAATCTAAAAGGTGTCAGACAGCATAATGGGTGCTGTTATTTGCTGACTTTCAAGTGACAACTAGTCAAAGGATGGTCACACAGGTCTGTTTTGGGAGCCAGGCCTTTCCTGAGAAAGTCTTTGTTTTTAACTAAACTAGAAGAAACCAGGTAATTTTTAACATAAAATTGTTCCTGATCCTGTTTTAACATTCTATTTGTGTCCACAGTTACCTATCACTTATTTTTCTCATATTTGAAGCTTGCCTCTTGATTACTTTTCTCATTTCGTGGCTGCCCCAACAAAATTGCTGGAGGGTTGGATCATACCTCTTGCATTGCTATAAAAAAGTTTTATCATCAGCAAGGATTTTACTAAAAGAAGCGAAAGTACACAGTAAGGAAATAAGAAATGTGAGAAATATCCCAACCAATCTGATTCAGGAAAAAGAGGCACAGTGGTCAGGTGGGTCTAGATGAAGCCAAGATCTATTTTCACAGAGAAAATTGCTTGAAGGAGAAGGCCCCTCTGTATTCCTGCTGGTCATTTTACTGGGTGCTTACAATATATTGATAATCAAACATGGAAAAATGTGCTATAGTGCCTAAAGACAAAATGCTTTGAGGACAAAGAAGTGAATGGCTAAAAAAAAGTCAAGAGCTACAGAATACAATGTGATGTGCTGGATTGGATGTGGAACAGAAGAAGGATATAGGTAGGAAACCTGGTGCCATCAGAACAAAGTTGGGAGGTTAGTGACTATCAGTGTGCCAATGTTGCTTTCTTAGTGTTGACAGATGTACTGTTAGGAGAAACTGGGGTGATGGGTATATGGGAGCTCCCTGTGTCACCTTTGCAACTTTTCTGTAAATCTTAAATCATTCCCAAATTAAAAGTTTATTGAAAGAAAAAAAAAAAGGAAGTGAATGGTTAACTTTAGCTTCTGGATCTGAAAGTCATCATGGAGGAGGTGACATCAGAGGTGGGCGAAAGGAGGAGTAAGTACCAGACTAGGGGAATGGGCACAGAATGCACAAAGACGGAGGCATAGAATTGCACATCCAGAAAATTGTCAGCATGAGAAGATATGAGGTCTGATGTGGTGAATAGGCTGGTTGTTCTAGAGGGCACCACAGAGGTAGCTTGAAGACAAAATAATGAAGGGCATAGTGGCCATGCTATGGAGTGTGGACAGCATCCTTAATAGGCTGGGAGAGTGGTGCATTACAGAAAGAGTTCGGCACAAGAGTGACAGGCTTCTCATTTTTGAAAGATCCCCAGAGAGCAATAATGTGGAGGCTGATTTGGAGGGGAGCAGTGCTGGGAGCAGCGAGGCCAGTTAGGGGACAACATGAGGGATAACAGGGCTACCGAGTGTGAAAGAACAGGAAAGATGGAAGAAAAAGCCTTCAGAGTCCTCCCAGGGAAGATTTTAGAAATCATCTAAGTCTTCATATTGTAATTTGTACAGTTTAATGATTTGGGTACCTCAGACAGGGGCAGAAATACCTGAGGTTCATGCACTGGTTTTGTAGCTCACGTAGATTAATTTCTGAATTTTGGAGAAGGGCTGGTCACTATAGAATTCTGTTTTCTTTGGGATTTGCGGGAGTATGCAAGTGCCAAGAAAAGTGCCAAGATGAAAAAGGTGTCTTTGTGGACATAAGCAGCTTGCTCAATAAACGGCCTGAATTAATACGTTTCCAGGACCAGATTTACTTTGGAAGGGGCGTGTTTGTAGTGTCTTGCTTTTACATATATTTTAAAGACATTTTGAGATTTGTCTTTTGTTCCTTAAGTATAGTGAGTATAGCTGCCCAGATAATTTCAGTATCTTAAATCTGTATTTATATGTATCTGCTGTGGTGTGTATGCGTGTATGTGTGCTGGGTCTTACCCATGATGTCTCTTTCGTGATATGCCTGGTTACCTTTGAGTATGTGCTGCTCATTGTCTTACATAATTGTATGTAGGGTTTTCCTGAGGCCCAGTATGAAGGTACCTTCCTCCAAACAAAACTTGCGTTTTGGCCCATGGTTCATCCTCTCAGGGACAGATTCACTTCCTTCTCCCTTTTCTCTGTTTACTACTGATTCACCCTTACCCTAAAGATGATTTGATTCCTTTTTAGGTCCCAGCTCCTATGAGTCACTTGTTAGACTCACTGCGTTTATCAGGTCCTGAGATTTTATTCCTGTTTTATTCCTCCTTTCTTACCTTCAATATTGAAACACAGTCTGGACAGACAAATGGTCTTACAACCAAAACATCATGAAGAACTTCCCTTATCTCCTGTGGTTCTCATTTTCTGTTAGACTTTTGGCCCCACTGTCATTCCAGAACATTGTCAGCTTTTTGAAAAACAATTAAAATGTTTGTCTAGCAATTTTTGTATTTTTCTTCCAGTGAGAGAAATAGTCTAAATAACTTGCCAGCTATTGCCAGAAACAGAACTCTTTCTTAGACTCTGAAGAAATTCTGATTTCTCTTTGAGTCAAACATGGCATTGGAAACTTCCAAGAAATGATAAAATGGTTCAAATAGAAATAGAAGGCATCAGGGTGGCCGGTTAACTCAGGTTGTTAGAGCACAAGCTCATAACATCAAGGTTGCCGGTTTGATTCCCACATGGGCCATAGGGCTGCATCCGCCACAACTAGATTGAAGACAACTATGGAGCCAGTGGATTGTGAAAAAACACACTGTTCTCCAATAAAACTTCTTTAAAAAAAAAAAGAAATAGGAGGCATTAGATAAATTCTTTTTTTTTTTTTTTTTGAGGGCAGTGTCACTGGCCCTCATATGTAGGACCCGAACCGGGGCCACTGGCTTCCCAAGCCAGCACTTAACCACCGCGCCTCTCAGCCAGCCCAATAAAGGGGCCTTTTTTTTTTTTTTGAGGGCAGTGTCACTGGCCCTCATATGTGGGACCTGAACCAGGGCCTCTGGCTTCCCAAACCAGCGCTTAACCACTGCGCCACTTGGCTGGCCCGATAAATTCTTGAATAGTGAATTTATATTGGATTGCTAAGAGAAGTTAGGTATATTTGAGGTATCCCCTTATTTCTGAGAGCTGTATTTCAGTGATGGTGTAGTATGACAGTAAAGGACTCTGAAGTCAAACACGATTGAGTCATTTACTAGCTATGGGACTGTGGACAAGGTACCTAACCTACCTAACACTCAGCGTCACACCTGGAAATAGAAAAATAACTACCTCATAAGTGACTGTGGAGATTAAATAAGGTAATGAATATAAAACCTTGTACAGTCCCTGGTACATGGTAAGCCTTTACTAATGGTAGGTTCTTACTGGTAACAATATATTAACATTATTCCACCCACATGACCCCTTTTTCTTCTGTCAAAAAGAGTTTGGTGAATATCCACATACAAAAGAATGAAGTTGGGCACCTACCTCACCCATATACAAAAATTAATTCAAAATACATCAAAGACCTAAAATATAGGGGTGAATCTTTATGACCTTGGTTAACCAGTGGTTTCTTATATATGACACTAAAAACACAAACAATAAAAGAAAAAAATATATCAACTGGACATTATCAAAACTAAACATTTTGTGATTCAAAGGACATTGTTAAGAAAGTAAAAACCTAGCTAGAATGCAAGAAAATTTTGCAAATCATATATCTGATAAGAAATTTGTATCTAGAATATATAAACTCAATAATATTACAACTCAATAATAAAATTATTATTACAACTCAGTAATAAAATGACACATAACTCAATTTAAAATCAGAAAAGGATCTGAATAGACATTTACCCAAAGAAGATATACAAATGACCAATAGCACATGAAAAGATATTCAACATTTATCATTAGCCATCAGGAAAATGCAAATCAAAACCACAATGAGATGTCACTTCACAACCACTGAGATTACTATAGTAACAAACAAAGTCAAAATGGTAAAGAAGTGTTGGTGAGGATGTGGAAAAGTTAAACTCTCATACACTACCTGTACAAATGTAAAATTGAAACAGACACTTGGTATATAGCCTGGCAGTTCTTCAGAAAGTTAAACAGAGAGTTACCATATGACCCAGCAATTCCACTCCTAGGTAGATACCCAAGAAAAGTGGAAATATGTGTTCACACAAAAACTCATACACAGATGTTCATAGCAGCATTATTCATAATAGTGACAAAAGTGGGACCAGCCCATATGTCCATTAATTGCTGCATAGATAAATATGTTATATCTATATAAAGGAATGTTAATTCAGCAATAAAAAGGCATGAAGTACTGATAATGCTATAACACAGATGAACCTTGACAATATTATTATAAGTGAAAGAAGCCAATCACAGGGACCACATATCATGTGATTCCATTTCTATGAAATGTCCAGAACAGGTAAATCTATGGAGACAAAAAGTATATTAGTGGTTGCTTAGGGCTGGAAGGGGTGGGAGTTTAGAGGGTAATGGTGTTGCCTTTTGGGGGGTGATAAAATATTTTAAATTTGATTGTGATGATTGCTCAATCATGTGAGTATACTAAAAGCCATTGAATTATACATTTTGCATGGGTTAATTGTGTGGTGTTTTAATTATATCTCAATAAATCTGTAAAAAATTAGTTTAGGGCTAAAAGATATTCCTGGCCTGGTTATTCTGTTTGGTTTGTTCCTCAGTCCATCCATCCATTTATTTGCCCTTTCTTCTATCAGTTCATTCTTCCTCCCATCCTCCCATCTCATCTCATCCCATCCCATTTTTTCCTTCTTTCCTCACTCTATAAATACAAAAACCATCCACTGGTCATCTCCCAAAGTCCTGGGACCATGCTCGTCCTTGCCTTTTGTCATGCTAATTTGACATTTCTGTGTCCATGTGCTTTGCAGCTGCCTAGTGTAAAGTGACTTTTCCAAGCTCTCCAGAGGAAATGCCCTTTATTAACCCACCCAGTAAACAGAGGGATGCATAGATTTGGGGAGAGAGGGGAGAGAGGGACATGCTGAACACCTGGCTCACGTCTCACCTCTGATGAGTCCTCAGAATGCTGTGTAGGACATTCTCTGGTTTTGTTTATTCACAACTCAATGTGAAATATGTATGACATTCTCTCCTGCCACTTGTCTTTGGGCCAGTGCAGGTGTGATGCCTGGTAGTTGCATTTCTCATTATTAACACAATGTTGAGTGATTTCAAGGTTGACCTGGTCTAGCTCAGCTTTCTTAAAGAGAGTACTCCCCTCTGTGTCATCATTAATCAGTATGATGTCAGCTGTTATCTTGTCCAATCTCATGTATAGTTATTTCCTAACTTTATTGCCCATTAGAATCACCTGAAAAGCTTATTTAAAATGCAGAATCCTGAGTCCCCTACTTGTAAGAGATTCTGATTCAGTAGCTCTAGGGTGGTACCCAGGAATCTGTATTTTAATGAACATGCCTAGTGATTCTGATTGAAATGCTCCTTTGAGACACTCTACAATAGTTGATCTGTTTCATGCGGGCATCAGTTAACAATAGGGGAAACTTATAGTTTCCCCTCTGGTGCCCTCTGGTGCCCATCTCATCAATCTTGGAAGAGTTGCTCCATGGATGAGAAGGTGTTTAAGTGTATTATTCTTTCAACTCTCCCACTGAGTTTAGTGGGTAGGATCTTCAATATATCTTTAAGATTTTTGAGGGAGACAGGAACCCAAAAGCTCCAGGCAACTTTCACTGTATCCAGTGATTTATTTAGATAATCCAAACTGTAACTTATCCAAATAATCAGCATCTGGATTTAGAGGCATATTATTAGATATCAGAGTTTTGCACCCTTTTTAATTTGCTTGATTTGATAGGAAAAACAAACTTGAATTTTAGAAGACAAGATGGAGGAACCTTAGGAAGAAGATGATTGGGGCCCGAGGGAATGGGGTGTGGCTATGTAAGCTATAATGAAAACTCTTCTCTGAACACAGACAACTGAGTGTGGACTCCAATAAGGTAGGTAGGAAGTTTTACAATCCCTCCAAATCTGCACATACCTCAAAATGCTGTGTGGGCACATATTTCTCTCATGAAGACATAATTCTATCAATGTGCCAAATCCCTTACCTCTATAACCATCAAAATGCCCTTGTAGAACCCCTGATTCCACATTGGGCTGTATTAAAAACAGAACAAAACAAAACTTGAGGCTAATTTCAGCCATCATTGTTATCCAAGACATCATTGATGTATACCACCAAGGAAAGAGGGAGCTTAAACTAAATTTCAGTTGAACATGAGAGAGAAAATACTGTAGTATCTTATACATATATACTATTTTACATTTGCAAAGCACTTTTTTGGCATTACAGTCCTATAATATAGATTGAACAGAGTTATTATGCTTATACAGTGGGTGAGGAAATTAGTTAAATGACTGGCCAAACTCAGTTACCTGGTAAATGGCAGAGCTGAGATTTGAACCCATGTCCTCTCATTCCTTCATCTTGAATGTCATTTTCACTAAATCACACCACTAAGAAAATGGTGGGGTTTCTGCTAATTATCTGCCTGGAGTTGATAATTTAGGAACCCTACTTTGTTATTCTTTAAGACATGAATGATGAAATACTGAACACTGTATGAAAAGAGCTATATAAATAAATGGTGATTAGTGTTTTGGTTTTGGGAGGAACTGACTGTCCATCCAGCAGAGCAGGAAAATCAAATCATTTACTTTAAAAGCCCTGGAAGCCTTCCTTAAAGAGGTGGATTATGTTTTTCAATTTTAAAAGGAACATTCCTGTTTTGAACTTTTATTTAAATACATAACATATAAATTAAAGTGCACAAAGGTTAAGTATGCAGCATGATGAATTTTCACAAACTGAACATACCTGTTTAAACTACTACCAAACACTCTAGAAGTTTCTCCGTGTCACTTCTTCTAGTCACAAACCCCTCTAAGGTAACCAGCATCCTGATATCTAATGTCATAGATTAATTTTGCCTGCGTTTGAACTTTATTCAGATAGAATCACAGGGTACTGTCAGTTCTGCTGTAATGCTTGTTTTGAAAATGCAAATTTTCATCATAATTGATACAGTAGGGAGCAATTTGAGCATAATGCAATTTAGTATTTGCTTATTTGCAATTTTGTCCTCAAGAAACACTAGGTGAATGCAGAAAACTGCACCCAGCTGCACTAAGCCCCATAGGAACGCGCAACACGCACACCTGTACACACCTCAAATGCTTACCAGCACCTCAGTTCCTTGGGCATGTGATGAACCCCACCCACTTCTGGTGTTACAGTCAGATCTGCTGTAACACTCCTTCTGATGTCAGATAACCCTCCTCCCCTCACTTCACAATGATTTGCAAGCAGCAACCCTTCTGATGCCCACTTCCATAAGTAAACTTCAAATCTTTGTAAACATAAAATACTATTTATTTTAGTATGTATTCATTTCTTAACCATTTTAGATGTCTAAACCGATGCTACCACTTTTATTAGATTTCTACTTTTTAATGTACCACTGACAAGGCTTTTGAATGTTATGCCCCTGTATTTTTTCCTTTAAGCCCTATGGTTTTAATTGCAGGATTTTGCATAGTGTGGTGATTTTTAGGGACACATACATCATGTTATAGCAGACCTGACTGTAATTTTCTTTTGTGTCTTGCTTCTTCCGACTTTATATTTGAGAGATGTATCAATATAACATGTAGCAATAGTTTATTCATTTTCATTGCTATATAGTATTTCATTGTACAAATGTACCACAATCCATATATCTATTCAACCTTTACTGGACTTTTTAGGTTGTTTTTAGATTGAAGCTAATATAAATATCACTGCTCTGAAATATCTTATGCATGTCTCTTAGCTCACATATGTACATACTTCCATTGGGTATGAGCTTAGGAGTGGAATTTTTTGGGTCTTAGGGTATGCATGTGATCAATTTCAGTAGAAGTCACCCTTTTTCTAATGTAGTTGCACCAATTTATTCTCTAAGCAGTGTGATGAAGATTCTAATGCCCATGAACCCTCTCCCAAATTGTCTTCTTCATTTTAGCTCTTCTAGTTGCGTTGTGTGTGTGTGTGTGTGTGTGTGTGTGTGTGTGTGTGTGTGTACGGCATTTCATCATTATTTTAATTTTCATTTCCCTGATGACTAAAGTTTAAGTATCTTTGCATATGTGTATTGCACCTGTATATTCTCTTTTGTGAAGTGCTTACAGAAGTCTTTTGACCATTTAAAAAAATTAAGTGAATTGCTTTTTTCTTCTTGATTTATAAGCATTCCAGGTAAAAGTCTTTTGTTGATTGTATGTACTGCAAATGTTTTCCCACTTTGTGGCTTCCATATTTTACTATTTTAATGATGTTTTCTGATGAACAGCAGTTTTTCATTTTCATTAAGTCCTGTTTATTAGACTTTTCCTTCATTGTTAATGGTTTCTGTGTCCTCATTAAGAAATGTTTGTTTACCCCAAGGTTGTGAAGATATCAGCCTACATTGTCCTCTAGAAGCTTTACATTTTTACCTTTCTAGTTTAGATCTATACTCCATTTGGAATTAATTTTTGTGTATGACATGAGATGGCGATCAAGATTTTATTTGTTGGTGTGAATATCTAATTGACCCAGCAACATTCATTGAAAAAACCATCATCTCCCCACAGATGTGCAGTGCAATCAGTGTCATAAGTTAGATGTCCAATGGTGTAGTTGTGTCTTGGGCCAGTATTGTCCTGTCTTAATTAGTGAAGTTGGATCATTCTCGTTGCTGGACTATAAATCCTCCACCTTCATTCTCCAAGATTACTTGGGTAGGGACTCTTGGATCTTTGACTTTTCATACAAAATTTAGACACATCTTGCCAATTGATACAAAATAAATAGGTTATTTCAGATTGGAATTACATTGACTCTGAATATAAATTTGTGAGATTTGACATCTCTTCAATACTGATATCGCCCTTGATTTATTTAGGAAACAAATATAAATCTAATAGTCAATGATAGTCTTTGATCAACCACAAATGAAATCATTATTTATGTAGATGGGAAATAGCTAATATATTCCCAAACTTTCTGGAACATACTGCTCCTATGGAGGGTGAATCACCCTTTCATCTTTGTGAGGCCTCATTGTAACCATGCTAGTTGATGTTAGACATGCAGAGGCAATGTGGGTCTCGATTTAGCACTGGGCAATGAGTCACTTAAGTAAGGTTTTGTACCAACCAGCTGCCTGCCCAGTACAGCTTTCCTGTTGTCCCTCTTTAGTTCCATTCTATTTTGCTACCAGACAGCTTTGTTGGAAGAGAAGGGGGGAACATCTTATTCAATTTAGTGGACAGAATTTAAATACAACAGAGCTAATTGCAGAAGCATCTGGAAACATTACACAGATGAGCCAGTGGTGTTTAGAGCTAGTGGAAAAAGATATATTCATATGCCAAGAATTGAGTTGTAATACTTCTGGAAATTTTCATGCCATGGAGAAATTATTATTTTTTTGTTTTTGTTTTTGAGATATAGAGCTGAAAATATGGACATTTTTGAAGAATTATTTGGAAATTTGGAGATCCTCTGGTTTACCCTCCCTCCATTGCAAGATAATCAAGTATACGTTGCAGGAGTCATAGAATTGTGGCAAATTAGATCCAAAGGGATCTCTGAGGACAGATTCGGGCATAACCCTCTCATTTTGGAGAAGGGGACACTGAGACCCAGAGAGATAAAGGTACTCATGTAGGACCAGAGCTAGAAGCCAGGTCTTCTGACTCAGTTCCATGTTCATTTCAAGAGGTCAGCATTTCCCAAAGTATTCTGAGTTTAATCCTTGAAATAATTTTCTTGGGAGAGCGAAATGTTCCATCTAAAAAGGGATCCTTGGCAAAATTAGTTGGGAAACTTTTGCATAGCATATCTGTTTTTGAAAATGTACCATCTACATTGGCATTTTTGCCATCCAGTAAGGACATTTGTCCAACTTTAATTCAGCATTTCCTAAACACTTAACCATGGAACACTGTTTGCTTAGAACAGCTTGATATAAGGTAGTAGGCGCTATGAGTCTGTCTGACAGCCTTTGCTACTAGGAAGGCTTTGCCTTGTAACTTTCACTCGTTGCCCATCACCATGCCCTCCGAGTGGTCATCTGGAGGTAAAAGGCCTCTAACACTTGTGAATTGCATTTGCTTGGGCCTTTGCTTATATTGTCCCATTTAATCCTCACAAAATTCTGTAGATTAGTTATTATAGTCCCTATTTTACAGACAAGGAAACAAAGAATCCTGGAGGTTCAACGATTTCCTCAAGGCGTCCCAGCTTAGCAAACAGAGTGTGCTTTCCATCCCCCCAGGCTGCCTCCTGACCAAATTCTGCCCTCATTATCATGGAGACCTACCATGTGCTACTATTCTTTTTTTCCTTTTTATTAATTTAGTTGAATTTTTAAATAAAGAATAATTCCATTTCTTTAAACTAAAAAAAATAAACAGTTCACTCATTTCTCTCACCCTCCCCCAAACCCCTGCCTCTGGCAATCAATCACCAATCTATTCTCTGTATCTATGAGCTTGGGTTATTTATTGATTTATTTTTTTTTTAGATTCCACATACGAGAGATCATATGGTATTTGCTTCTCTCTGTCTGACTTATTTCACTTAGCATATGCCCTTAAGGTCCATCCATGTTGTCGAAAATGGCAAGATTTCATTCTTTTTCTTATGGCTAAATATTTTGATGTGGTCCCACTTGTTTAGTGTTGTTTTTGTTGCTTTTGCTTTTGGTGTCAGATAGATCAAGGAGCTTACCGCCTATGTTTTCTTCTAGGAGTTTTATGGTTTCAGGTCTTATGTTCAATTCCTTAATCCATTTAGAATTAATTTTTGTGTATGGTGTAGGATAATGGTCCAATTTCATTCTTTTGCATGTGGCTGTCCAGTTTTCCCAACACTATTTGTAGAACAGACTGTCCTGTCCCCGTTGTATATTCCTGACTCCTTTGTCATAAGTTAATTAACTATGTATGCATGAGTTTATTTCTGGACTCTCTTGTTTTTATTTTGAAATCAACTTTATATAGGTATGATTTACACACAATAAAATGTAGCCATTTTAAGTACTGTAGAGTAGTCTGTGAATTTTGACAAGTGTATACACCTGTGTAGTCACTGCCACCATCAAGATATAGAACAATTAGGGCCGGCTGAGTGGCGTGGTGGTTAAGAGCTGGCTTGGGATGCCAGCGGCCCCGGTTCGGCCCCGCATATGAGGGCCAGTAACACTGCCTTCCAAAAAAAAAAGATATAGAAAAATTAACTTGGTTAGGTTCAAACTGCAAGTTCCGTGCTTCCATTCTCAGTTCATTCTTGCTCTTCTGTGGGATTTCCCTTACACTCTCTGGCCCACAGCAGTCCTTTTTTTGGTTGCTCTGGGCAGAAAGACAAGATTTCTCTTGGAGTTTTAAACCCCAATATGGCTGCTCCACTCTGCAGCTCCACAACCCAGACCACAGATGAAAGCACAACCAACAGTAGGACTCTCATACCCTTTGCTTCACCAGATTTTGACTCCCCCAAATCTATTGCTTTTGTTTACTTGTTTGAGTCCTCAGATAGTCGCTTGATATATTTTTGTAGTTTTTAGTTGTGCAGCAGACGGAGACTGATTAGGTTTGTGAAATCCTAGTGGAATCAGAATTCCCCCTTGACTTTTAAATATATTTGATTTTTGTTACAAAGAGACTTGTAAGTAGCTGGATTTTAAGGCCTATTTGTGAAAACTCCTGAGAATGAGAGGACTATTTATATTATTATACTAAATCTGAAAAAAAATACCCACAAGCTCCCTGGTCTGAGCCTCTCGTGCTGGCAGGATAAGTTCATTTTTTTCCAATTTCTAGAAGAATTAATGGATGGTCCTGCCATTGGATGCCCTGTTCTAATCCTTTTAGGCCTAATCAGGAGGCTATGAAAATATCTCTGAGCCTCAGGATCAAAAGTCAAGACAAAAGCCCATAAGTCAAGGCATTGAATCCTGTTACTTGCTTTTATTAAAATAATAATGTCTCTTGGGAAGTAAATTGTGTTTCTTTTGCAAATATTTTTATTACAATTAGTACAATTTGAAAGTTGTTTTAAAAAGGTAAATTACCTATAATCCCATAACACAGAGATAATCACTGTTAATCTTTGCTTACAGATCTTGCAGAAATGCATTTTTATCTTCTGTTTGCAAATTTGTTAAAATATTAACCGTTTGGTATAAGAGTTGTTATGAGCCAAAACTCTAGATTATCTTATATGAAATATATTCTCATTGTATATTTAAAATAATCTTGGGGAATTAAAGGCTAATTGGGAATACAAGGTATGATCACAAAATACGGTGAATGTTTAAATTTAAAACTTTTAAAGGGATGTGGAATACAGTGTGGGGAGTGGAGTCAATGGAATTGTAATAGATATGTATGATATCGAGGGTGGGAGGGTGAATTATGGGAGGGGGGCTGTCACTTTGTGAGAAGTGAAAAGGATAACTATTGCATTGTTTTGTACACATTGCTTCTGGTATGGCAGTTTCTGTCAAAACCATTATGGTGTGTCCTCATCTACCTTAGTCACCACATCTAGCACCATGCAACTTCTGGCTCTTCCCCAAAGTCAAAATGACCATGAAAAGCAAACATTTTGAATTGATTCAGGACATCGAGGCAGCCATGGCCGCATAACTAGATTGAACTGCTTCAGAAAGTGGCCAGAAAGATGGGATAAGTGTATTCGAAGCAAGGGGGAGTATTTTGAGGGGGATTAATAACGATGTGTGTCTTACTGTAATAAATTTTTAAAAATTTAAACATTCACCGTATTTTGTCATCACACTTTTTATAGGGAGATCTGCTATTTATTCATCATTCTAAAACAAAAAAACTGTAGTGTCCCCAGTGACTCTAATTTTGAGTAAAATTATGTACTCAAATTGTCAAAGAAAAACAAGTGAAAGTAATGGGTGATCTCTTCGCTGCTGTGTTAGCCCCCTAAAGCTGCTGTAACAGAGTACCACGAACAGGGTGGCTTCAACAACAGAGTTTATTCTCTCAAAAGTTCTGGAGGCTAGAAGTCCAAAATCAAAGTGTCAGGAGGTCCATGCTCCCCTGAGACTCTGGGGAGAATCCTTCCTTGTCCCTTCCAGCTTCTGGGAGTGACTGGTGAGCCTTGGCATTCCTTGACTTGGTCATTGTAATCTCTGCTTCTGTCATCACATGGCATGCTGCCTGACTGTCTTTGTGTCTCCCATTCCTCTTTTTATAAGGACGTCAATCTTATGGGATTTGGGGCCCACTCTACTTGACTATGACCTCATCTTAACTTGATTTCATCTGCAAAAACTGTATTTCCAAATAAGGTAACATTCTGAGCAAGTAGGTTAAGGCTTAAGCATATTTGGGGGGGATGTAATTCAACCCATAACACTTACCATTTCCTGACCTTCACCCCACCCCTCCAGGGCCATCCTTTCTCTACAGGACACCTCCCTATCCAATGTGACCAGCAGAGATGCCTTAGACAGACATGTTCTGTGACACATCTTGGGGAGCTCCCTCTGCAGTGCCCTGACCATCACCCTCCCTGCTCCATCCCCACCAAACTTATCACCCCATCTGCTTTCCTTTTCCCAGCCCTTGTCCCAATCTCTCTGGGAAATAATTTCAAGAGTCTTACTAGTGCTGGTGGCTTCTCTCTGGTTTTCATGAGAACACAATCTAAGGGTAAAAGTGGAACTATGTGGAAGAAACAGATTTTTTCCCTTAAATTTCCAGATTGAGACTCAACAACAATTATTGAGCATCTGTTATGTACAGGCGCTGGGCCAGTTTCCTTTGACATGTGTAACATTATTTATTTTAAACTTCATACAGCTTTTGCTGATGAGAGTGATTTAAGTAGTTGAGCCACACAATAGGTAAATTTCAGAGTAGGGTTTTAAATTCCTAGATAGCAGCTCAGAGGTAGGAAAATTGTAATAAAGAGCCTGGCTCCATTTTTGATGTTTGACAGTTGACAGTGTTTAAGCCTCGCTCCCCTTGTGTCCCGTCTCTGGGCAAGCCAACAGGAAAACAGACTCGCTCCTTCCCCAGGTGCTGGTGGGAAGTTGAAACCATGCAAAGGAAAGCTCAAAATACAAATGCAGCCATTGCACCCCCTGGCCCTGCCCTCAGCCATAATAAACCCGAAGCCTCTTGGACTTCCCATTGCACAAGCCATTTTTTGAATGGCTAGGTTGCCTGCTCTCCCTAGGTATCCTCATTATGTGAGCAATAAAACTTCACAGCATCTTGGCACATGTGCAGCATCGTCAGTCTCAGCATCTGAACCACTTTTGCACGGGGCGGGGGCTGGTGCACAGAACAAACACAGATAAAAATATTCAAGTAAATTGACTGCTGCCATGCTGACCCTTAGAGGACTGCTATGAACATAGAGTAGTCAATGTATGTTTGGCTGATGGAGGCTTAAAGCCATGCATTTATCAGGCCCTTCCTCCCCTAGCAGTGAACTTGGTGGGGCTGGTGGTGGAGAAAGGTTTCTCCCATCTTGGCAGCATTTGGTTTTTTTCTTCTGCCATTGTACTGCTCTGGGTTCATTACTCATCAGCAGAGGTCTTCAATCTTGCCCTCAATATCCATCTGCTTATTTAGTGCTATTTGGTTATTATCCCAAGACCCTAAATCCATATACACTTAGAATTAAAGCCCCACAAGCCAACTGATTATACACAACACCCTATGCACTCTCCAGCAGTTTTTCTTTCTCTAAGTGAGGATTTATAGAGAAATTAGTGGTTGTATGCGTTGCATGTGTATTAATAAAAAATGCAGGATTAATTGTAAAATTGCACAGAGGTCAGGACATGCAGTATGCAAAATGCAAAAACTGGTTATATCACAAACATTTGAATTAACATGCCTCCATGCAGAAATGTTCAGGGAATTCGTGGTTCAGTTAATGTGACACCAGAATTGAGCCTTTTAAAAACAGACCATTCCCAGCATAATGATTCTATAATTTATTCAGACTCACACATCCAGCACCATAGAATTTTGTGTTAAATAACCCAATTGTTGTTTAATGAAAACAGCTTCCAGTAATGCAAATCCTTGGAGTCAGCCCAAACTGTCTGTCTTGGCCTCAGCCAAATACTTGGGAAAGGTAGAAGGGATATTTAACATATTTGGGGTTGTATATTCACCTCTAATAGTATACATGGGCGTTATTCTCAGATACATGGCTGTCTTCAGTGTTTGGAGTCATGTCCCGGGTCCTTCTGACCACCCAGCATATACAGGATCCCCATTTCTCCCCATAGTGAGCTCAGCAATGTAGACTCACTTTCAGGAGCCTAAGCATGGCATAATGGCAAAGGGATTCATAAAACAAGTGATGGATCCACAATAGCATTCGAAGAGTAACCTAGATAAGAGGCCTGAGTGGGTCAGACAGGTAGCTCCAGCACAATGCTGGTCACACTGAGTACAGCAACGATCGGTAGTCCTGGAGGCCAACCTCACCATGTCTGTGGTAGACCTCTGTGTACACATATGACCCTCAGACAGTGGGACACAGGTAGTGCAGTATTTTTCCAGTTGGGAAGATGAGCTGCTTGGAGCCAACCATATGGCCCACACTAGGTCTGAGAGGTGGCTGCTTCAGGTTCCATGGTGTCTCTGGCAGTGATCACCTCGGAGTCAGAGCCGCAGATGACCTTGACCTGTCACATGTGGTATCAACCAGCTTGTCTGGTTGGGTAATGAGAAAGCAGCATGTTGGAATGCTGGATGTGGAAATCCACATTACAGAAAGCATGCTACTGATAATCAGCAATGCTGAGGGATGATAGGTTTAAATAGCAGCAGCAAGTTTAGGGTTAGAAACAACAGAATAGCAAGATGTTTATGCAGCCAGAGTATACAAGATGTGATCAAGCAATATGATGAATGTTTAAATTTAAAAAAACTCATTACAGTACAAGACACATTTCATTAATCTCCCTAAAAATACCCCACCCCACCCGCTTCAAACACACTTTTCCCATCGTTCTTGCCACTTCCTGAAGCAGTTCTGGAAGTCCTCTTCCCTGAGTATCTTTAGTTGCGCTGTTGTGGCTGCCTCGATGTCCTGAATCATTTTGACTTTGGGAAAGAACCAGAATTGCACAGTGCCAGATCTGGTAAATAAGATGGATGTGGACACACTGTAATGTTTTATTTGACAGAAATTGCCGTACCAGAAGTGATGTGTGACATGGAGTGTTACCATGATGGAGGATGATTTACAGCACACTTTAAAACACACCTTCTCTCAACCATAGCTCACACCCGACTGACTGCACCAAACAAATTGAAACTTGTCTCACACTGTTACTAAGGTTTGATGTGCCACTTCCCATATTGAAGATCCCTGCCTTTCTGTTGGATGGCACTTGACAGCAGCATTCACCGTATTTCGTGATCACAACAGAAAGGCTCCGTGTCACACATCGTTTCTGGTATGGAAGTCCTGTCAAATAAAAACAGTACTGTGTGTCCTCATCCACCTTATTCACTGGACCTGGCACTGTGTGACGTCTGGCTGTTCTCCAAAGTCAAAATGACCATGAAAGATGAATGTTTTGAATCGATGCAGGACATTGAGGCAGCCACAACAGCACAACTAAAGACATTCATGAAAGAGGACTTCCAGAACTGCTTCAGAAAGTGGCAAGAATGATGCCATAAGTGTGTCCAAAGCAAGGGGGCATATTTTAAGGGAAATTAATGGCAATGTGTCTTTTACTGTAATAAATTTTTTTTAAATTTAACCATTCGCCATATGTTTTGATCATACCTTGTATTCAGGGTTATGTCTCCATATCTCTACAAGCCAAAAATGATTTGTTCAATGGCAAGTTTTAGGGATAAGGAAACCGTTTTGGACTTAAAGTTATGAGCTGTCTAAGTATGTTCTTTCCAGAGTTTTGCCCTATTCAGACATCCTGCTGAATGACTGGAGATTCAGGTGGGTCCACTTCTCATAACAATTTTGTGAGTAGAGATTGATGGTCTTGGTTTTAAAGGATCATCTTTTTAAAAAGGTTCAGAGACTTTGGTATATGTAGCTGACAAATGATGGAATTCAGGAGTCCTGAGTCCAAGGGCAGGGCTCTCTTCCGGGGCTGACAGTTCTGGCTTCTGAATCTGACCCAGCACTAGAGGCAGGTAATAGGTAATATTATTTCTTCCTGCTTTGTGGTTCCTCATCCTAGAAAGAATGCTGAAGGAGAGAGGATTTTTTTAAAATTTGTTTTTAAGGGTTCCATGAGAACCGTTGGACTCTAGGCATATTTTTGGGTTTAAAAAAGGGAAGCATAGTTTGATTATTTTTTCTTCTTATTAAAAGGGCAAATGTAATACCAAATGCCTTTTATCTTTGGAATTTAGCCAACTGTAAACATATTTAAAGCGATTCAGCTACAACTCAAACTCTTCATCAGTACGTTTGGAAGCTCTTGGATAGAAGACATGTTTTTTTTTTAAATCTTTCTAGATCAGTTGTATATTCCTGTATAGCCACTAATTTAGACAGGATAAGCTGTTGAATCCTTCCTTCCTTATGGGGAAAGTAGGGAATGAGCTAGAGGTGTGTGGGCACTGGGCAAGCCTATCCTTTATTATCTTATGTGCCTCATGGCATACTGCTTCCCTAGTTGGTTTAGGAGGACCAAATATGGTTTCGTACATATTCTCATTTTATAAATTCAGAAAGAGACAGAGAATGTGATTCACTATATGAAGTTTTACCTATTCAATGTCATGGTGGAAAGCCCTGGATAGCTGTCTCCTGGGAGCCATAGAGTCTCATCCCTGGGGAGAGAGGGGGACCAACTCAGAATGGAGTCAGGAGTAAGTTTTATAAAACAGATCATGACTCTGACCATTGGAGAAAGAGAACGCTTTGACGAGAACCCCAACAAGTGATTTTCTGTAAAAGGCAAACCCCCAAGTTCCAAGTCTCTATGCATGACAAGCCCCTCCCCCCTTCTCTCCAGACTCACATGGTTATTGCCTCTCCTTCCCTAATTCCCCTGCCACCACAGCGGATACTCATTAGGCTCTAGGCAAAAAATGGGCAGCTAAGTGATGCATCTGTCAAGGTCTAGTCTGGAAAACAGAGACCATAGTACGTATTTCCAACAGAACCCTCACTCCTATAAATCTTTAGAAAAATGGGGAAAGAACGTGAATAGGCCTCTCGACGAAGAGGGAAATACAAGTAGCTCTGAAACAGATGAAAAGATGCTCAACCTCGCTCTTAATGAGAGCAACGCAAATTAAAAGTTCAACAAGGGACTGCCCCAGATTGCGTAGATCAAAAAGTTTTATCTCATACATTTGGCCAAGAGTATAAAGTGGTAACTCCTTAGTAGGGAGCAATTTGACAATATCTATCAACACTGACCTGGAAATTCCACTTCTAGAAACTTGTCATCTATTATAGATATACTTTCATAAAAATGAAAGGAAATATATGCAAGGATAGTCATTGTGACATTGCTTGTTAATAGCAAAAGATTGGAATGGACATAAATGTCCATCAGAGGGAGTCAGATAAATAAATTGTGGTATGTAAACTCAGTGGAAATGTTCACAGCCATGAGAAATGATGAAGCAGCATTATATGTACTTATATGGAACAAGCCCCAAGATATTCAACCTTAAAAAATAAGGAAATTAATAGTGTGTGCTGTTTTTGTGTTCAAACAGTATATACCATGAACTTGTTGCAACCATGTTGCTAACCTTTTTTTGATATGAGAGGGATTATTCATTATGAATTTGAACCAACTGGACAAACAGTTAACCAAGTTTACTATTTGGAAGTGCTCAAAAGGCTGCCTGAAAAAGTTAGATGACCTGAACTTTTCTCCAATGATTCATGGCTCTTGCATCACGACAATGCACCAGCTCACATGGCATTGTCTGTGAGGGAGTTTTTAGCCAGGAAACAAATAACTGTGTTGGAACACCCTTCCTACTCACTGATCTGACCCCCCAATGACTTCTTTCTTTACCCAAAGATAAAGGAAATATTGAAAGGAAGACATTTGGATGACATTCAGTACATCAAGAGTAATAAGACGATAGTTCTGATGGCCATTCCAGAAAAAGAGTTCCAAAAATTGCTTTGAGGGGTGGACTAGGTGCTGGCATTGGTGCATAGCTTCCCAAGGGGAGTGCTTCGAAGGTGACCATAGTGACATTCAGCAGTGAGGTATGAGGTACTCTTTCTAGGATGAGTTCACAAACTTAACTATCAAACCTCATAGATACAGAGACCATTTTGATGGTTGCCAGATGGGAGGGGGTTGGGGGGATAGGTGTAAAAGGTGAAGGAATTAAGAAGTACAAATCGGTAGTTACAAAATAGTCATGGGGATGTAAAGTACAACATAGGGAAATATAGTCAATAACATTGTGGTAACTATGCATAGTGTCATGTGGGTACTAGATTTTTTGGGGTGATCACTTTATAAATTACATAAATGTCTAATCACTATGTTGTACACCTAAAACTAATATAATATTGTATATCAAGTATAACTGAAAAATTAAAAAAATTACTTTTAAAAAAGAATATCTCTGGGAGTGTAAACAAGGACCTGGGAACAGATACCTCTAGGAAGAAAAATTGGGTCGGTTGGACATGGTGATGGGACGATGGAGATTTACTTGTCCCTGCTTACGCTTTGGTGCATTTGAATTTCACATTATGCATTAACTGGTCAAAAACAGATTAAAATTTTGGGGAATAAAATCCCTTGTTAGCCTTGTTGGAGGGCACATGAGACAGACAGACTTACTGGAGGGCAGGCCTTCTTCTATTGAGCGGGGGTTTATCCAGAGGATGGAAACTACTGGAAGTGTGTGCCAAGGAGAGTGGAATAGCTAGCCATGGCTCGCCCTTTCTGCTCACACGCTGATGATGGTCAGAGTTGTCAGTCCCCGTTTCCTTAGCCCTGCCTGCTCCTGTGCCGTCCCAGGGCCAGGCTCTCATTGCTCTGGGTCCCCCGTCACAAGTGCCTCCCTCATTCTCCAGAGTGGAGCTCTCTAAGGGCAGAGGCCAGTCTTTCCTGTCCCATTTCCCCAGCCTGTGACATTATGTCCAGTGCACAGAAAAAGCTTAACAAAGGGTAACTTCTGACTCATTCGTTTATTCATTCTGGGGAAACACCTTGAGGTCGTGACTTATCTTTTTACATCTAATTCAGCCTCGGTTCAGCCTTTCCATGTCCCTGCTGTCCCCACATTTTGCCCAGTGCGCTGTATGTAGTAGGAGCTCAGTAAGTGCTGAATGATGAGAGTCACAAGGATGGTTAGTTTATCTTCAGAGCAGAGCCTTCCCAGTCCTTACAGCAAGAACAGATCCAGATCTTCCCAAATGGAATACACAGCAGCCCCATAGGAAAGGTAAGTGGGAGGCTCTGCAGTGTGAAAGGTGCCAACAGCCCAGGTCAGTACTCCACCCAGGGGTGCTGGCAGAGGTGACAGCAGCAGGCTTGGGGAAATGGGGCTGTCACAATTCCTTCTTTCACTACCCCTTCAAGCTCTGTTGCTGGAGCACAAGTTAGGAAGAACCAGACAGATCTGCCTGGTAGGGTGGGGAGAAGTGCAGATCCACGTCGCAGAGCTGACTCTCATAGACACTGCCCTGTCCCTTGGGCAGAATCCCAGAAAGCACAGAGGCCTGGCTCCACAGGGAGGGAGCATCTGGGGCCTCTGCACGGAGTCCAGAGTGTCAATATTGTGCCCTGAGATCACAGACACAACCCAGCCAGAAGCTGCGGCAGCTGAGACGCTTTCCCTGGAGGCCAACAATGAACCCCATGTGAAGACTACGAGGAAGGGGTTCAGGAGCGGTCTAAGTTTCCCAAAGGCTCTCAGCCTCCCTGCCAGTCCTGCCAGCTGAATGGGAAGCCCAGAGGAGGCAGGGGAGGGTGCTATCACCTTCCTGGTAACTACGGCTAACATCGGGTAACTCCTAACAGCCCTGAGAGACCCTGTGCCTTTGATTCTCCTGCTTGGATCCATTTCAACAGCGTCCTGCTGCGTTCTCTCTGCCCCTGTAGAAAATGGCTTGGAGGTGTTTGATTCTGCATGGCTTGGCAGATGACAAAGCGCTCCCCTGTGAGATTGCTGAACTGAACATTTGCTCCCTCCAAACCCTGCTCAGCGCCAGCACACCCAGGCTGCCCCAGTAGAGGGACCCCTGGAGGGGGGCAAATCCCGGCCTGGACTCAGGCATCCAGCCCGCTGTCCCAAGCAGACCCACTGTCAGGACCATCAGCCAGAGGCAGGATCCTGAGGGAAACACTGTTTTTTTCAGAATAGGATTTTTAAGGCACAGAAACGTCTTTCTCTAATAACCCAAGTCCGAAAAAAAGTGTCTGAGTCACTTTATGCATCAGATAAGTATCCTTATAAGCACTTTACTAAAACCCTGCTGTCTCTTGTAATGTTTCTGCAGCTTGCTAGGACACGACCTTTAGTTCCCAGTACCAAGGGGATGCCCTTCTTTTCCCTACTCCAGAAGCAGTGGTCTTTTCATCTAACCTCAGTCTTACCTTGTCCCTCTCTTGGGGCAGGGGGAGAGGAAGATGATTTGAGGGCTTGGATTTTTATGGACTGGGATCTCTAAGATTTGGAAGGGGCCTTGTGGGGATCACCTGGTCCCATCTACCATGGGAGGCTCCCTCAATAGCTGTCTTCTGGAAATCTGCCTGATGCTGACAGGGGTGGGAACCCAGGATGCCCCCAGCCTTTTGGAGAGGCTGTCAGTGGTACAGGCTCCTTCAGTAGTAACCAAAATCTGCCTCCGCTAACCTCCATCTGTTGGCCCCATTTCTGTCTTCCAGAGTGATATAAAATAAGTCTAATTCCCTTTCCATGCGACCTCGTGGCCTTTTTCCAGGCTAAACTTTGACTTACCAGCATGTTCACACTGGGGAGCCCTTCTAGACCCCCCTTGAAGTGGCTTCTTCGTGACATTGTCTCTTGTAAAACATGGTGCCTGGAATCGGTCAACCTCTCTGGAGTCTACACTCATTGTACACATGGTTTCTGTTACTCTCAGGCTGAATACACAGCCCTCCTCCCACTAGCTCTTTGCTTGCCATGTGACCTGAGATGACAGCAGCAGTGGCTTTGGCTACTGTCCAGGGCCAGGCAGCTGTGCTTGCCTGTGCGCCATTGGTCCCATAGCCTTGGGTGCCTGCAGGAGAAGAGCAGCTGTGCTGTAGGACAGCTCTGTGCCTCAGCTCACCCTCAGCAGAGCCCTGGGTCTCCAGCATGTGCGGGTTTGATGGGAGGGTTCTGTGGGGTCTTCTGAATTCCTTGTCGCTCCCTGGAACAGTGACCTAAGAGCCCCTACCCATCTCAAGGAAGCGCTGATGCTGCTTTAGCGAAGAAAGGCCTGGGCTCTCTGAGTCCGCAGCCGGCTGCTCCCTGTGCAGACTCCTCCTGGCACCCAGGACCACCCAGGTGCTCTGAGCTCCTGTGGGATGTCGCTTTCCCCGTCAACCCAGCTGGGTGGAGGGGAGCATGTGGACACTGCTGCCGCCAGAGCATCCCCTGAACTTGGATGTTCTTCTTATCTCTATTTCCCATGCCCCTCCTTACACCAGCACCCCTTAGGAGATGAGATGCCTTTCAAACTACTATTTGTGAATGATAGAGCCACGTATTTCTGTACTAATCTCAGAACTGTTTTGTGATGCTGCCTGTCAATTTCCTTTTCAGGAAGACAAGGGGCAAGTAGGTGCTGACAGTCAGTACTAATGAGACCAAGCCTATGGGCTCAGGGCCCTTAGAGAGTGAAACAGCTTCATGGCTACCAGCTGCACCCCAGGCACAGCCAGCCTGCCTCTGACCAGGTGGCAGGAGCAGCGGGGAGAGTAGGGATGGCTCCTGGGTTAAGAGCAGCAGCCGCTGAAAGATGGTGCAGACAGGCTTTTGGCTCCACAGTACCTCCAGCCCTCAAACCCATCCATGCCTCAGCATGGAGATGAGCGAACTAGACATGCAGACACAGTAAGTGGGAGCAGCGAGGTGAGAACAAAGCCATTTCTGACAAGCGGGAACACCTCCTGCTCTTCCCGAGGGGCAGCTGGCGTTCAGAACCCACCGTCTCTTCTGAGAGTTCGTGGGAGAGCTGCTGCTGCTGACACCGCCACCATTGCCCGGAGCTCGGTTTTACCATTCTGTTCTTTGCTGGGAAATTTAAGTCAAGTAATTTGGAGTCCTTTATCTAACAACTGCTTTAGGAAAAGAACATGTCACACGCATCTGCTGACATCACCTTTTCAGGTACTCCCACAGTTTAGGCGCCACTTGCTTTCTCTCCCTTTCCAGCTCTCTCTGGTATATTCGTTTTGGGGGTGGTAGGAGGGATGCCTGTAGTGGCATTCGTGCCTTGCTGTCCCTTGGGAAAGTCTACGTGTTGACGGCCAGTACATACAAGGTGCCTCTTCTCCCAGTCACACCCCCTTGTGGATGACGCTATGGGCACTCCTATCAGCTGTCTTCATGTCCCATGGGATGGGAAAATAGAGGTCAGATATACATCCATGTGGTTTCTTGTTCAGGGGTTTTGAAGCAACTGTTATTTTTAATTATCTGTAGGAGAGATTTGGAAATCTTGTGAATGAGTACTCTGGTCAACAACCAGTGTCTGTGCCCCTCCAGTCTCATCCTTATTCATTTATTGACCATTCTGCCACATGTACCCTGGTCCCAGGGATCAGAGGAGAAAGCCGCAGATTCATAGACTCTCAGACCTGGTTCTACTTCTGGTGCAAAAGAGGAACCGTGTTCCAGCCTCCACCAGTTCTGCCTCTGCTGCATCCCTTGACCGAGGAAGCACGGTGTCTCCTGAGCTGGTTCCCATGTTGGAGGGCTGCAGCTGCCACTGTCCCTCTGCTTCCCGGAGGGTCTCCTCTCTCAACCCTCTGGGGTGGCAGCTATCGTCTCATCCATCCTTCTTCCAAAATAGTAGACTTTTACATATCTGCAGGCAGCAACTTTCTCTTCCTCAGAGCCTTTGCTTTTCCAGATAAACCCTGCCAAGTCTGTCAGCCACTCCTCTGTGATGTGGTTCCCAGACCTGTGTCATCCCATATTTGTACAGTTGGATTAGAAAACAAAACAAAAGCTGTTGAAGCTCAGCTGTTTTTATCATTGTGAAATTCCCACTTAGTGTCCGCCCATGATCCCAGCCTGGCTGGCTGTTTGAGACTCTGGTCTCTGTCTTCTGCTTTCTGCACACCTGGAGCACGGAGTTGTGCACCTGAACCTAAAGGTGCAGGTGAATCGTTCAGGGCCCCAGAGTGTGCTCTTGGCCCTCAGTGGCACGTCCTCACAGTCTGCAAATGAAGATGCACACTGTTCATGTGAGAAGTGTCAAAGCTGCCTATCTAAACGTTAGGCACACAGTAGGTGCTTCATAAATATAAGTGTGGGTGAGTGGTTGTCAGGGCCGTGTGACAGGGAGCCCGATCCACACTGTGCACATCCTTTGTTTGAGGGAAGTGGCCGTGAGCTCATTCGCTGGGCAGCAGCAGCTGTCTTACGTAGTGCAGTCAGGCATGAACAGCGAACAGCAGTCCTAACTAGGCTGTATTAGCACGCAGGTTATGAAAGAGGAACAGCTGGGAAGCTTGTTCTGAAGGCTTCTGGGCAACAACTGGACAGCCTCTGGCCCCAGTGACAGGAGTTGGGGCTGTGGCACCAACTGCAGGGACAGTTTCCTGGGAAGTGGGTCCCCCATGCATTTGGCCCTGGAAAGAAAATATGTGTTATCTCAGCACCACCTTAGCACTCTGCTGTTAGAATTAAAAAAAAAAAAAAAAGTGGCTCTGTCTTGTTCTCTCTGCCTCCCCAGTTTCACGCAAAATGATTTTCCTTTATGGCGGCGAGTTCCTCAGTAAGCACCTGTCTGCAGGGCCTGTACCAGGAGGTGGAGGAGGATGAAAAATGCAGCATAGGTTGGCTTCATCAGGACATGAAATTAACTGTGAACAACATGATTTATTAAAGACCGCTGTTTGTGCCAGTTAAAGTGTGCATGCAGCACCTAGCAAGCGATTTGCTCAGGATGGCAGGATGCCCCTGAGGGCGGTCAGAGCCACCCCGTCGTCTGTGTCACCTGCTAGACTCCTGTGGAGGCTCAGCTCATGGCAAGGGCCAAATAACTGGGGCTCTGACACTCTTAATAAAAAAAGTTCACAGGCTCTGAGAATATGCTCTTCAATGCCTAGCTAGAGACTAAATGAGGCACCAAGACACAGGATATAAATGTGCTCGTAGATGCTTTCTTCATTCCTCTTTACAAAGATGGAGAAACTGAGGCCTCTGGAGGTGAGGTGACTGGGTGAGTTAGTGATGGATGGCGCTTAATAACCTGCTGCTTCCCCCTTCCTCTTACCTTTGGCACCAGGAGTAAGGGGAGGAAATGAGATTCTGAGGCAGAGGATTTAAACAAAAGGGAGCAGGCCAGGAGGCAGGGGCCTGGTGTGCTGTGGCCCAAGGCCTCTAGTAACTGCATTGGAAACTTAGGGGGCCCAGAGCACTTGGACTCACACAGCCTGTGGTCCAAGCATGGCCTGACGACCGGTTAGCTGTGAGACCTTGGGAAAGTTACTGTACTTTGCTGAGCCTTAGTTTCCTTTTCTATGAAATAGGGTTAATCATACCTTGCTGGTAAGGTTGTTGAGAACGTGGAAGGCGCCGAGCAAAGCACCTGGCAACATATGATGCCCAGGAATTATCTATCTTCTCTGCTCCGTGAACAATTCATGAACAACCTTTAGAATATGTGCTGCCAAAACGAGCACCATGAACAATCTTTAGTAGAAAGCTCTTCTCTCAGGTTTCTGCAGAGTTCCCCAGAACAGTGGTTCCCAAAGTGTGGTTCTTGGACCAGCAGCATCACATCATCTGAGGATGTGTCAGGAATGCGAATTGTAGGCCCACTGCAGACCTCCTGGGTCAAACTGCGGAATGGGTGCCCTGCCTTCTGTTTTTTTTCTTTGTTTGTTTGTTTTTTAAAGATTTTATTGGGGAATTGGGGGAGGGGAACAGCGTTGGGGAATCGGGGAAGGGGAACAGACAAGTTGCTGTCTTTCTGTTCTTCAGTCTAGTTGCAGAGGATGTTGCTTCACTGGCCCATGTTGGTAGCGTCATTGCTCTCTTCCCAGATGAGGCAGATCGGTCGCCGGCCTCTGGATGGTCGCTCACCGCGGCTATTGGCAACTCACACTGGCTGCTGGCCACTCATACTGGCTGCCGGCCACTCACTGTAGCCCATGGCAGCCCACTGCAGCAGGGGCTGCAGCCTACACCGTCACCAGGGCTCTCACAGCCCAGCTCCAGGTGGAGCTGTTGTTAGCTGTAGAGGGCAGTGTCACTGGCCCTCATATGTGAGATCCGAACCGGGGCCGCTGGCGTCCCAAGCCAGCGCTTAACCAATGCGCCGCTCGGCCGGCCCCCTGCCTTCTGTTTTAACATGTCCCCCAGCAACTGATGTGGGCTCATGTTTGAGAATCAGTGCCCTAGGGCTTCATGCTTCAATTTGAACCAATTCTTCCTCAACATTTAAAAGAACAAAACAAACAAACAAAAACAAACACAAAAAACCCGAAACACTGAGGCCTCGAATCCTGGGTTTGAGGCCCAGGTTTGTAATAATGTGAAGGTAGGAAATGATTATTATAACCCTGAAGCAACAAGAGCCTGTTCCTCAGACCTTCTGTCCATATGCCCAGCAGTCTGAAAATAGACCCAGCAGCGTACAGGCTGCCAAGCTTCAGCAGCTTTGCTGTTACTGTGCATCCTTCGATAACATAGCCCTCTGACAGGAAAAGGCTCCCGCTTTACGGCTTTATTTAGATTAAAGCTCTAAATTTAGCTCTGAAGGAAGGTCTGCAGGCTCAGTACCAATGGTTCCACAATATCTCCAGCTGGGACTGAAGTCATTCTGAATAATGAATGGGGTGATAGTAGTGAAGCTGGTGGGGTGGTGCAGAGTGCCAGGCTGGAGGCAGTACACTCTTTCAGGTCCTGAGCCAGCCCCCTAGGACCAGGGTCTGATGCACAAGCTAGTTCTTTAAGGAAAGACATGCTCAGCCTTCACTGGCCTCGGAGTAGAAAACGCCACCAATGCAGAGGGATATATGCATAAGGTCAGGTGCTGCCACTCAAAATATCTAACAAATGGAAAAGCATGGGCACAGACCAGTCAATCCAAAAATATGACAGCCAAGTGCTGGAGCAGGCCCTGGAGGCCCCTGCAGAACTAGCTGATACCTTTTCATGGTTGTTTCATGTGGGAGAAGCTAGGACCATGGCTTTTAATAACTAGGAGGGAAGCAGTCTTTTAACATCAGGTACAGTCTCTCTGATGTCAGCCCTGAGGATAAAGTCTCAGGATCAGTGAGTGGTAATATACTCTTTGGCCCCCAAATCCAACAGTCACCAGGTCCTATGACTCTCTGTTCTGCAGCATCTCCTAGAATCACCTTTTCCTTCCATTTCCCCTTTGGATAGCCTTCTCCAAGCCTGCCCATTTGCAAAGGCCCTCTGTGAAGGTTGGAATCCATCAGCCCCACCCACGTTGGTCTTCCCCAGATGGAGATGTGGGCTATTCCATATGTACTTTCATACCCAGGAGTGTGGATAGATGGGTGGGTAGCATTTAATGATCATAATATGTCCATCACATTTGCAGACTTAGGCTCCAACCAAAGAGAGTTTGTCTGGGAAGGTGAGACTTATTTCCTTTGTAGCCTGATGGCTGTCAAACGTAAGAAGAAGCTCCTCGTATTCCTTTCTTAGAATGGCTTTGAGTCACTAGGTGACATAGGGCCAGAAAGTGAGAGTCCGTCTGTCCAGCTGAAGGGACCCAGGAGCCAAGCTGGCAGGGTCATGGTGTTACTCCACAGAAGTGTGACCCAGAAAGGTGATGTCTGAGCAATGGATGAATAAGAGGGACAATAGGCAACAGAGCACCAGAGCCTCTGGCTAGAAAATTTGCCTGGATGAGTAGAGGAAGGAGGCTAGGTCATTATTAGTGATGGATTGATAAATGATAGGTAATTGTACATAAAGACTAAAGGACAGACTGACATCCTTCAGACTGTTCTCCAAATAGGATCTAACCTAACACTGTGGGGTTGTGATTGGGATGTGGACTCTGGGCCCTTCTGAGACTGAGGCTTCCAGCAAGAATATTGGTATGGGGTGGTAATTTCTACCTCAGAGTGTTGTGAGGATTCACAAAGGTTGTGTATTCTTTGTAAACTCTATAGTAGATTGCATATTCTTCCTAAACTGCTCATATATAGACAGACTATAATGCTGGCTGACTGGGAAGAATGGCAGGAAGATAGCTTCTCTGCAAAGTTTGTTCATATGCTGGTCGCCGGCTGTTTTCTTCTAAAAGTGGTCGACAGAGTAGGATAGGATGTGGCCTTTGAAAGAGCCATTAGAGCCAAGATGACTGTCACAGACTCAGGAGTGTCATCCCACCTGACAGCCCAGTGAGCCTGTGATGGGGTAATTGATAGCAACTCAATTAACTCCTTTCCTATTAGGAATGATTGATTCCTTCCCTGGGAGAGGGGTTCGTGCTGATGCAGCTGCCAAATGCTTCTGTATGGTTAAGAAAGAACTACTATTGTCCTCCTCAGAGGTTCCAGTGGAAGAAAGCATGATTAGGGGAGTCTGGTGTTCAGACCTACACATGACAAGTCCTCCTGCTTCTAGGGAGATGAAGGACTGAAGACCCATCATCATTTAAAAAAATGAATGGTAATGAAAGGAAACTAGTTTTTTAGAGGTGTGCACACTGTAGTGTAAACAGATATAGAATTATAATGTACGCCTGAAATTTATATGTTATTGACTTATATTAAATAAAAGCTATGTTATTGACTTATATTACCACAATAAATTTAATAAAAGAATAATAAAAATTAATTGTATCTACATGCATTTTTTTGTTTGAACACATTGAGACATATATAGCATAGGACATTGTAGCAGAGTATAGCAAATCTGTGATTTGCTAATATTCTTACCTTTAAAAATTTTTTTTCAGCTTTATGGAACTAACTTATGCTTAATAAAATACATCCATTGAAGGTATTTTACAGTTGTATATAACCTTGAAAATATTCCCATAATCAAGATAGAAAACATTTTCTTCATCCCCAAAGATTCCTAGTGCCCCCTTTGTCTTCTGTCCCTCCCTCTGCTCCACATCTGACGTGCTCTTTGTTATCAAAAATCAATTTGAATTTTACATAAATGGAGTAATACGGTTGTATGATTTTGCCAATGGCTTCTTTCATTCAGCATAAAATTTTTTTTGTTGTGGTAAATTATACATAACATAAAATTGACCATCTTAACCATTTTTAGGTGTACAGTTCAGTGATGCTACGTACATTCACAGTGCTGTGCATCCATCTCCAGAACTTTTTTCATCTTGCAAAACTGAAACTCTGTACCCATTAAACAATAACTTCCTTCTCTTCCTAGCCCCTGCGAACTATTATTTTACTTTCTGTCTCTATGAATTTGACTACTCTAGGTACCTCATATAAGTGGAAATCATATAGTATGTGTCCTTTTGTGACTGGCTTATTTCATTTTGCACAATGTCTTCAAGGTTCATCAGTGTTGCAGCATATGTCAGAGGTTCCTTTTTAAGGCTGAAAAATGTTCCATTATATTAGTATAGAATACATTTTCTTTATTTATTCATCAGTCAATGGACACTTGGGTTGCTTCCACCTTTGGCTATTGTAAGTAATGGTTCTGTGAACATGGGTGTACAACTATCTCTTCTAGTCATTCTTTTAAATTCTTTTGGGTATGTATGCGGTAATTCTATTTTATTTTTTTTCAGGAACCTCCATATTGTTTTCCATTGTGGCTGCACCATGTTACAGCATTACCTTTTAAACAAAGTTTTTCATTAGACATGCTTCTTGTTCTGATTATCTTTCCAGAAAACCAATTCGTCACATCTTTTGATTTCTTGTGGCCCTGCCTAATGATCATCTTTTCCTTCACTGTCTCGAGTCTCTGCCTTTCCAGTCCTTTCAGACTGATGTAATGGCTCGGAGAATTGCTTAGCCATAATAACCTCGCTTTCTATTAGCTGTAGCCATTTCCCTCTCTGTCCTACCTGCTTCTCATTAGCTGTAGTTTTTATACAACTCACCAATATCCTGTTAACAATATGATACAACAAACTATATCCTATTAGCCCCATCTATTGTATCATCTACATTGGTCCTCTAAATTGAATCTATTGTGCTATACATCCTACTTATATATTTAGCTGTATCTGTCAAATAATCTGTCCTATTGACTATACTACCTAATCTTTTGCAACTGTTGTCTGACTTGCTAGCATCCTGTTCATAATATCTTCATTGCTGCCTCATTGTCATCTGTTAAAACTGTTCACCTGTTTAGATCTCATTAGCTCCAGGTATCAAAAGCCCACTGGGAAGCTACATACCTCATTGGCTCTGGGGGCCCCACTATGAATGTGCAGGGGGCTTCAACCCTAAAGTGCACTCTTCCCAAGGATCTTTTCCTTTGGCCAATACTGTACTGCCCATGAGGCTCTATGGACCACGTTAATGGAGTGTGTATGTGTGCGTGTGTGTATATGTGTTCACATACACGGGGTCTGGGAAATGGGGATATGGGAGTTACCTGGACACTGAGCATTGGAAATCCTGGTGAGAAGGGAGAGCATGGAAGGAGAATGCAGAGTGGAGAAAGGCTAGGGGGAGGGAGGACTGCAGGATGAAGTCAGTGTCCATTTGGCAGGGCAGAACCCTTTTGACGCCATCTTTTTTGTTAATGGCTGACAAGCCTGGATGACTGTGCATCACAGCAATCCTTGGACTGTTGCCAGAATGACAGCCCATCCTACTTTCTTTTTAGTTTTGTAATCCCAGGCTCATTAGAGCCCTAATGAAGAAGAGACTCTGCTCCAAGCAACCCTCCCCGCTCCCCCGCCACCTCACCTCTCACACACACTTGGGCCACATCAATGATTGCTTAGCAGCCACCATAGTCGAAGACTCTACCTGCAGGCAACCTACAGAGGTTGATGTCAACGTGTAGGACAGCGCCTGGTACACAGCAAATGCTCAGAAAGTATTGGTTGAATATTGTAAAAGGGTGACTTATGGAATCTGTCTTTTCTTTGTCATCACATATGTTACACTTGAGTTCAAGGAAAGATAAGGGGTCCTTGGCAGCCATGCAGTGCACACTGGGTTACTGTCTGGAGGAACTCTTGTGCGTTAAAAAGGCTGGCTACCTGTGTGTTTGTAACAGAATTCTTGAGTGGTCCTAGAATAATCCTTTGCATTTCTGAAACACTCTTTTAAAGCACTACTGAAATTGCAATACTATTTTATTTCATGTGCTTCTATTTATTTTTGACCTCCCATTGTTAAACGGAGAAACTGAGACCCCACTAGGGTCTCATAGTAGAGTCAGTTATTACAAGTCGCCCAACTGCTGTTTCACTGCCTCTCTGCATGCCACACAGCAATACTGGGGAGAATTTTCAGGGCCCAGCTATGTTCCAAATTGAATATGTATATGCCTCACCTCTTGGCAGTGTTGGGGATATTTCTCCTTATAATTCTGTGTACTGGGCAGAAGCTTTCACAGATGTGCCAGTACAGCTGTGCACACCCCCAGGCCCAGCATTGTGTAAATGAAACATTCCCCCCTCCCCCCACCCCCAGCGCCACAGCCAACCTCTGGGTTCTGTGTTTACTAAACATCTGCTGATGCCCCACCCTACATAGTCTGAAGTCTGGGACCACTTCTGGTACCTGAGTCCCCCTCCCTTCTTCCTGCTCCCTGAGCCCACTGAAAAGCAGGTGTTGACAGGGCCCCTGGCATCTGTGTCTGAGCCACAGAGGTGAGGGACCTGAGGGCCTCCAGGTAGGATGGGTCCATCCTGAAGCTTGCAAATGTATCTGGCTGTACTGTGCTTATTAGTGCCCCTTAAATTCAAATGTACCTAGAATCTCAGAAGGTGACTTCATTTGGAGATAGGGTCTTTGCAGATGTAATCAGTTAAGGCTCTTGAGAGGAAATCATCCTGGATCTAGGATGGGCCCTGCATCCAATGACTGGTGTCCTCATAGGAGGAGATGACACAGAGACACACAGGGAAGAAGGCCATGCAAATACAGAGGCAGAGATTGGAGTGATGTTGCCATAAGCCAGAGAAGGCCTGGGGTCGCCAGAAGTTGGAAGAGGCCAGGAAGGATTCTCCCCAGAGCCTTCAGAGAGAATGAGGCCCTGCTGACATGTTCATTTCAGACTTCTGGCCTCAAGGCGTGTGAGAGAATCCGTTTCTGTTACGTGAAGCCACTAAGTTTAGGGTAATTTGTTCCAGGAAACCAATATACCTGTTCACTGGCAGATAGGAGGTGGGACATTACAGCCTGTCCCGAGCCAGCCTGTTGGGGGTTCAGTTGTCTTGCCTTCAGGAGCTGTGAGAATTCTTTTGCCAGGCCAGTCTAAAGAGCGAGTTGAAAACAAGAGTTAGGAGAAAGATCATGGCTTGACTTCCCTGTTATCAGCCTAACCTTGTTGGAGAAAGACTTCTGTGCCCTTTCGCCACCATTATTACTACCTTTCTTTAGTGCCCACCGTAGGCCAAGGACCGTGTGACTCTTTACATCATTTCACGCCATCCTTGTCTAGGTTGGGCTGCCATAACAAAATTCCATAGACTGGGTGGCTTAAATAATACATTTATTCCTCTCATTTCTGGAGGCTGCAAAGTCCAAGGTCAAGGTGCTGACTAATTTGGTTCCTGGTAAGGACCCTCTTCCTGACTTGCAGGCTCCCTTCTCACTGTGTCCTTATGTGGCAAAGAGCGAGACAGGAAGCCGACTTTGTGGTGTCTCTGCTTTGTTTTTCTTTTTTTTAAATTTTCTTTTTTCCTTTTGTTCTTTTTTTGTTTCTTATTATCGCTATGTGGTGTCTCTTCTTACATGGCCAATGACCCCATCATGAGAGCCTGACGCTCATGACCTCATCTCACCTTATTTACCTCCCAAAGGCTCCACCTCCAAATACCATCCCATTGGGGGTTGGGGCTTCAGCATATGTATTTGGGTAGGAGACACAATACACTCCGTGGTACCTTATGAGGACTTTATTAAGTAAGTTATTCTATCCCTCCTACTTTCACATTTGATATTTCTTAAATTGCTCAGGTCACGCAGTTGTCAAGTCGCAGAGCCAGGATTTGAATTCCTGTCTAATCCCACTTCAGAGCCTGCACACTTCATCATTATGCTGCACTGATTGCCCTGATTGAACCTGGGTCATATGAATAACAATAGCAGCTAATAGCTGACATAGCAAGAAGAAAGCCTGCCAGAGTTGTAATAACCCTCATTGGCCCCCCACTGCCTTCTCCCTCCTCCTCCCCCGTTCCCTCCCCCCTCCCCTGCCTGCCCCTCCCTATGTGGGAGCCACATCACGTGATTCCCTGTTCCTTGGGTGGCCTGTGATGCTCACACTCAGGTGGTCTCTCTGGTAGTGTGTCCCTGTCCCTTTCCATCTGACACATTCTTGCTCATCTCCACATGGTCCATTTTAAATGTGCTCTGCAGATATTATCTAGCACATATTACATGGCTTTTAAACCCTATGGAGTGTGTTTGTCTTTTCCAAACCGGAGTGAGAGCACCTTTGACACAGGACTAGCTCTTTCTATTTTGGCATCTGGTACCTTCCATAGCAGCTCTGACTCTCCAAAGCCCCCAATAAATATTTGAATAAGTGAAACCTGTAGAGGACATGGATATCATTAAGTAACAAATACTTAGCAGAAAGGGCTGTTAATTTTTAAAAAAAGAATAACAAAGAAAAAGATATCAGATATTCTAAGACAAGTACTTGTAGAAGGAACCACTAAAAGTATTGAATTTTGAAAACAAATGTTTAATGTAGGCTCTTCCGTCTGTGTGTTTACTCATGACACTCAGTTCTGCATAATGGTCAATCTATATTTTGAGATTTGCTATGATTCCCATGGACTTTTCTTCTTTTTTAATTATCTGCTTTACTCTCCTAAATATATATTCTTTGAAAGCTTGGTCCTATTCCTAAACATAATTTGCATTTGTGATAGCACAGTCCTCATTTTATGCTGACCCCAATGGGAATGTAGGGTTCAACTTGCCGGCATTTCATTTAGATCAAACTTTGCAGGAGGCGTGTGTCCCCATGTGTAAACCAAGGCCCATCGTGTTTCTTGGGTTGCCTTATCAAAAGAGGGACAGCTTGTATCTGTGGGAGGTCCCACTCCAGGCTTTTCTAACCACTCTCCAATCCCTGTCCTCCCGTTGCAGGCTGGCCGTGGGTGACCCTCTCTGTCCTGGGATTCCTGTACTGCTACTCCCACGTGGGCATTGCCTGGGCCCAGACATACTCCGTGAATTAATGCTGCCAGGCCCCGCTCAGCCCTGCTGCTGGCCTCCAAGGCAAATGGTGCTTCCCCCTGACCTCACACCCCAAGATAACCTCCAAGGAACCATCTGCTCATCTTTCGTTGGCGTTACCTCACTCCAAGACTGGAAGCGTGAGCTCTCATAGGAAATTGACAACCAGAGAGTCTTCTCACTTTGGGGATTTAGAGATCATCTCCCCATATCATCATTTCCTGTTGAGTAAGCTGGGCTTCTGAGTGGTAGAGGGTCTTGCCCAGCTGCACAGGTGACATTGTGGTCTAGAAGCCTCCCAGTCCCTAGGGCCCTTTGGGCTCTTTCTCCTTTACCAAGAATTAAATGTAATGTACATTTCTTTTTTTTTCTTTTTTTTTTTTAATTTTATTTTATTTTTAATTAGTTTCAGGTGGAAGTGTAATAGATATATATGTAATGTACATTTCTTGATCGAGGCCCAGAAATCCTGACTAGTGCTAAGCCTGTCCTCTACTGGGCAGTATTTCTGAAACATTTTGGGGACTATTCTGTGGCCCCTTCCCCATATCCTGCAGGATGCCCACTAGAACCAGCACTAGGGTTTGAGCTTCACACTCCAGCTCCTCAGCAGAGAGGTGACAAAGCCACAGCTGTTCCTCATTATCCAATCAGAGAAGATAGAATACATTCTGTCACATTCCAAGGAGTCAGTACCCAGGAGAGCTGGTATTTGAGCTTCATCAGTATGATCTACATCTGGCTGCTTGTTCCCGAGATTTGCGGAGCAGCATAAACATGGCAGTGCCTCCACCTGACGGTTCATCGTTTCCACATAAAGAAGCAGGATTACAAAACAAACAACAGCATATCCACAGGCAGGTGTTACCAGGCGAATCACAGAGGGTGTGGATGGTTTCCCATGGTCTTCTCCCCACACAAGTGGTTCCCTTCAGTGGTTTACACTGTTTTGTTTTGAATAAAACGGAGCCTTTTCTATCACATCGGCAATATACATTTTTGTAGAATTGTTCTGAATATTTTTTGAGGAAAATGTTTAATGTCTAAACACACTTACATAACTCTTCAGTTATTCATTCCTGTGGAAAGATCCTGACAGGCCACTAATGACCCCAAGTGGTAGATAATTCAGAATACTTCCTTTTGGCTTTGGATTTTTGTTGAGGGGGTAGGTAGTGGTGGGGGGAGTAAGTGAAAAAGCTTTAACATTTGAATTCATAGTGTACCCAATTATGGGAGAATTTAGAACATCTCAAGTGCATAAATTAAGTTGTCATGAGTTTCACTTAGTCCTGGCCTGTGTCACACTGTCTCCGAGTTGTTATTTGTTATTGTCTCTGTATCCTGGCTGGGGAAGATTAAACTCTGAGAGTGCAGGACCAGTTATTTTGCTGTTGTCCTTTCTTCCTAGCCACTCTGTTTGGAAGAGGGAGGGAGGGTCCCAAAGGTGGATGGCCAGGGGTGGGCACATACCATGGTAGCTGCAGCAGAGGGCAGAGGCCAGAGGGCCAGGCAGGTCAGGGCAGCAGCGGCCTCAGCAGCCAGCTTGGCAAAAAAGGAGACACAGGCAGGCGATTCCAAGGGGCTGAGAAGTTTTAAGATGGGGATGAGGCTAGGGAAGAGTCACCATTCGAATGAATACAGTAAAACTTCATGGACTAACACTAATTTGGGAATTGTGGTCAGCCAGAGGGAATTTGGCTGAAATTCACATGGAAGGGGCTGGCCAAGGAAAAGAATAGAGTGTGGAGATTGTAAGGAAGTGTGTAATATGTGTGTGTGTGTGTGTGTATGTATGCGCACACACACACACACATACATACATACATTAAACTCTTCAGAGATACCATTTATATAAAAATAGGCTTATTCATTAATTAAACCATATTAGAATAGTCAATGACTGTATTCAAAAGTAATAATCCTGAGTTTGTTATAAGCTATTGTATGGTTCAGAGTGGTTCTCAGGAATTAGTACATGATGACTGTGTTTAGCTATATATTTGAGGCCTGATTAACCAATGTGTGGATTATCCAGGGTCACTGTTTTCTTTAGCTTCTATTCCTCATCTAGAATATGAAAACCTCTTCATGCATATGAACTAAAATCTTGGAGTTACTTTAAATGAAAGACTCTTGAGGGCAGACAGAGCAGTTCCAGCTGAGGAACATCAGCTGGATGACACATGTCACTTTCCAGTCATCAGCCCTGGACAACTTCAGGCACACGAGTGGGAAATAACGAGACAAGGTCCCAAGGTGACTTCCAGCCACAGGATCCTCTGACTTCAACCTAGAAAAAGCTGACAAGCTGTAAGTATGATTCCCAACAAGGAGGCAAGCAAGCCATCTGAAGGATAGCCAAATCCTGCTCATTTTGGACTAATGCTTAGGACCATGCAAGAAGACTTAAAAGCATTTTGTAATTTCTTCAGATTAATTTGTTTGAAGTGACAGCAGAAAATCTTTTGTTCAATCAATTACCTATGTAATGATCTATATATTGGGAGAATAGTAATTTAGTGGGAGGGGGTTCCCTTAGAGAAATTGAGACTGCTCACTTGCTTACTTAAAAATAATCACTGTTGGGCCAGCCGAGTGGCACGGTGGTTAAGTGCTGACTTCGGAAGCCAGCAGCCCCGGTCGGGTCCCACGTATGAGGGTCAGTGACACTGCCCTCAAAAAAAAAAAAAAAAAATCACTGTTGGGCCGGCCAAGTGGCGCAGTGGTTAAGCGCTGGCTTGGGAAGCCAGCAGCCCCTGTTCAGGTCCCGCATATGAGGGCCAGTGACACTGCCCTCAAAAAAAAAGAATAATAATAATTACTGTTGACTAAGTGTAAGAAATTAACTGTAACATAATGAGTTTGTTTTCTAGCAAATGTACCAGAACGTATCTATTCAATAGGTCCAATTATTGAGAAGCCAGATTATCTTAACTGTACTGGCTGGCCTTTCTCAGTACATGTTGAAAAGCTTTTCTGAGGCCTTTTTTCAGGGAAATTGTTTTTATTTTAAAACCAACAAAATCCCTCTTTTTTTATAGTTGAAACCCACTTGGCACCCCAAATGTATTATCACTTGGCTCTGTATGACTAAGTCCTTCAGACTAATTATAAAAATCATATTTACAGAGAGATTTTTTTCACCAGTGAGGATATCTAAAGAATGTAGTATTTAGTGCTTTACTAGGTGAGACCTTTGAAATGAGTATCAATCATTTGGAATTTTAAGCAGTATACCCTTAAATTATTTGTGTTATGTTTTGCTGCAATGTAATTAAATAATAGAGTGTTGGGAGAATGTCATTGCAAATACTGTATTCATACGATAGCTCTATGAGATCATGCACAGGCCTGAATATGGATTGCAGATCAGAGGCTCCATCCCTGAATTACCACTGTCTGTAAAAAAGAAAAGCGTCATTTTTGACATGTGGTCCATTGGTATCAAATAACAACTCAGGTTGGCAGTATTGTAGAGAGTCTTGCCATGTGCAGAAAGCAATACTTATTAAAACCACAGCAGAACTGAAACAGTGCTGGTGTATAGGGGCAGTTAGTTTAGGGCCAAGCAGTCCTCTGCCTTAATGGCTTGAAACCATCAATGAATTCAGACACAGGTCAAACTCATATTGTTGACACTGAGTCATTCTGAAAGGATTCAGTTGCTTTTCTAAAGTATATTTTAAAAGGCAGGGACGCATTCATATATCTCCTGCAAATTTCAATCCAATTTGTTCAAAATTAAACAGTTCACTTCTAAGTGGAGGTCAGTTTCAGATATGTGTTAGGTCAACGCGTTGTACCACAATGTTCCAGGGACGCCAGGTTTTGGAGGCGTCTCGGTCACTGGGATAGCACATCCAGCTCTGTTGCAGATGATATTGCAAAGCACCTTCTCAACTGTTCTCTCACCATGCAGTACTCTGACACACAGTCTTGGTGCTTCTAGAATTTAAAGTTCTCCAAAACCCACACTTATTGGTGCTATCCCAATGAGAGCTCCCCAAGCTCTTGAAAAGAAATAGAAAGTACCATCCTTGTTCTGTCATCTTAGGTCAGAATACCCAATGCAATGCCTTGAAATTATATAAAGAAAGGCAAAAGCAAGTATCATGTATAAAATAGTTTATTACCATAATAAATAAAACTTTTTTTTTTTTTTTTACAAATATCATTTGTGCTTGTTTAAAAATGTTGAGAAGGGACTATCAGTGGAGGGGCCCACATGTTCCTCTGAACATTCCCAAGTCACAGACACACAGCGGTGCTCCTGGCAGCATCCTTCACTGGCCACAAAAATAGTATCAGCTCATTTGCACTTCTGTTTATTCATGCTCATTTGGACAAAGTGGCAGATGCAAAGGAAAAGGAACACCCAAATGAAGGATTTGGCAGGACTCAAGTGGCAAGTGTGTTAATATAAGAAGTCCCAGGATGACAAATTGCTCATGAGTGGAAGTGTCCTTGTAGTGTCAGCAAACTGTCGGATGTGGACAGTCTCCAACTGATGCACAAATACAGTGTCTGAATATTAAGAGAATACATTCATTAGGGGGAGGTTGCATCTTTCTTAACATAAAAGCAATTCATATCCTGATACAAGATCCGTGAACTTCTTGTTGAACAGCTAATAGATCCAGAAGTCACAGATACAGAGACACTGGCTCTAAGAGACGTTCAATAATAGCAGGCGGGGAGGGCGCCCACCGGGGCCGGCACCTGCGGGTATTCAAGTCCAGTTCCAGAGGTTCCAAAAGAAGCCTGACATGCTCTCAGGAAAATGAAGTTTCACGTGGAACTAATTTAGGCTCCAGGCAAATTCACATTGATTCTTTTGAACTGTGAGGGATGGAAATTAAAACTTCTCCACATGAACATTTTGGGTGACAAAATGGTGCTTTGATAGCTGAAGTTGGTGCTGAGAGGACAGTGAAATCTCCAATTGGAGGGCACAAGAGCTGGTGAAGATAATTTTTCTTGAAGCGAGAGAGAAGACAGTACAATGATTTAGGGACAGAACAGAGGCTGTTCCGGGGCTGGAGTGTGCCCTTTGGTGGGCCACTGCTTTAAGTAACACTGTGAGGAGGGAGGAGAGGGGAAAGACTGTTGGCAGCTCCGGCACAGTTGGAGTTCCATTCAGGGGTCTTAAGGCTAAACATCTTTATTGCAAGACACTGTACAGTCTATTCATCAAATGCACATCAATTTGTATGTCCACCCGGGCTCTGAAAATTCCCCAAAGGGTGCATTGCATATGCCATATGGCGGTCAATGCAACAAGGGGAAATGAAGCTCTTTCCTGTACCTGGCATTTCTAAGGCATTCATTTGGTCCCCACACAGGCTTGGATAAAAGTTTGAAAGTTGGTTTTGTCGATCTAAATAAAGAGGCAAGCTCAAAATTGTCAAAGAAGATGAGTTTTTGGAAATAGCTGAGGAATTCAGGACTCACCTGTTGCTTGCTACAGTTTGTCCCAAATTGCAATTCCTCTGCTACATCCAAATAAACTATTTATTTACTTATTTATTTGGACAATTTTGAACTTGCCTCTTTATTTAGGTGACATTCCTTGGTGTCAGAAATAGGATCTGGGGCCGGCCGAGTGGCGCGGTGGTTAAGCGCTGGCTTGGGAAGCCAGCGGCCCCTGTTCGGGTCCCACATATGAGGACCAGTGACACTGCCCTCAAAAAAAAAAAAAAAAAAAGCTAAGAAATAGGATCCAAAGGAAAAGACTCCAGGAGGACGAGTGCCCTCGGAATGGAGAATTTTGTGCCCATCGCTCTGGGCGTCTCCTGATGTCCCGTTTGGTGAGCCGCCTCCTGGAGTCTGAGCTTCCTCCCTTTGGTTGAGCTCTCTGGCTTTATTCGGCACCTGTTTAAATGCTTCCTTCTTTCTGTTTAAGGGTGTCTCCTTTTTGGTGAATACTTGTTTTATTTTCCCATTAGAAGTGCGCTGAATTTTGGTATAATTACTTTGGGTTTTGAGAGCAGAAATTAAAAATAGTATCAGTGGGCATGGGTGGAATAAATAAATCTACTGCAACACTCACCGCCTCCTAATGAGACACGTTGATCTCTGATGCACAAGACCCTGTGAGGGGATAAGTTGGGGACAGACAGACTGACCATAGGTTGCCTGCCATCTGCCAGGAAACGTTCTGTGCCACTGGGGACACCTGGACATGGGTCGGACAACTGGGGCAAAGGCCTTCCACACAAGAAAAATGTGTCCTGTGAAAGGCACACTCTCACTGTAAACCAAAATACACTTACCACCCCCGCCCCCTTCAGGCTATTGAGGAATTTTTCTTTTGCTCTCAAAACTTGTGGGAAATATGAATCCAGTCATCTAAATGCCTAAGAATAGCCCTCCATCAGGGACCCTAGCCGGCTTTCTGTTAAAAAATTATAGTTTTGCTTCTCGTGAATTTTTGACTAAATGGACCAACCTTAGTAAAGGTAATTTAGAACTTCAGTGGCCATTAAGCCAACTCTTGATCTCCCCAAACTTGTTTTTCTCTGGACTAAGTTAGAAGACCACTGCAATAAACTAAAAAACCTGAACGGGATGGCTATTTTAATTGGTACCTAGAGCCTTCTAAACATAGTCAGGACTCTAAAATTGCTTTTTTACAAAGTACTATGTCTAAGTTAGCTGAAGAAAATAAATAACTAAAAGGAGATTTAAGGTCATTGGAAGCCTCTTCCTGGGCAGCACCCGGCATGGTTTGCCCTAACACTACATTTGCTCCACTTTTTCTACCTTTGCCCTCTAAATCTACCTTTGCCCTATTCTAACCCCCTTCCTTTATCTGAATGTCGCTGCTTTAGTGCTAATACCTTACCAACTGAGCCTGTTAAAACTCCCCCTTTTAACATTAGGCCCTCTGAGGATCCTGGAAAACCATTAATTTCTAACATCCTATGGACCAAAGCTGAACTTAGAGCTATAGTAAAAGATTTTCCCAAGGTAACTGAGGGTCCTCACAGATTTGCTGAAGAATTCAATATTGTCATTCAAACTTAACAACATGGCTTCTCTGCTCTTTATCAGTTAGTCCCCACGCTTGCCAGAGAACACTGCATTAAATGGTGGATAGTGGAAGGTTCAGTTAGCGGCATCTGAAGCTCATGGTCCTTGATTGGGAACCCAGAGCAGCAAGCCTCCAGGCAAGAGTAGGTAGTTGGCATGAAGCAGCCTGCAGCCAGGTGCACGTCATAAAAATGAAAGAAGAGAAGGTTTGGCTCATTTAAAAATGGGGGGGGGGGTTGTTTGTTTCTTTGTTTCTCAGAGGAAACAATTATAGCAAAAATCCCTAAAGTCCTTAACTAGAGTACAAGAGCATATGCAACCACACTCGTGGCACTCTCAGCATCGCCCACAGGAGTGCGTGTTGTGGGTCCTGTGACCCCAAGATCAGGCTTCCATTAAGCCCAGGTTGAATCCTAGGAGTCAATCCTAGGAGTACATTCATGAAGCTTTATTCCCCTCTGCCCCCCAAACGAATCTGGACTTTGAAGCCTCACCCATCAGCATCTTTGCTTCTCAGACCCAGATGGGGAGTCATTTCTGAATGAACTGAGCCCCTCAGGCAGAGCTGAAGGGAATGGGAAGGGATGCTCTATACTGGCCTGCAGGGTGCTGGACAGCAGCCTGGCATCCAGTCCCTGGAGAGCCGGGCAGGTGCCTCTGAAGCTGGACATTTGTTAGTAGCGCTCTTGCTCTACCTGAAAAGCAGTAGGTCCAGAGCCTCACAAGCAGATTAAGAGCATGTTTGAGGAATGGCAAACTAGAATGTTGCTGGGGCAGCTGGTAAGTGGGATTCCAGAGAGGTTACAGCTTCTGCCCAAAGGACGAGTTGGCAGCTTCTCAAATTAAAGAGGCTGGAAGCCCCATGGCTCTATCCAGTGCCATGAACAGTCATGACAGGGGAAATTGAACTTCCTCTTCTTTGTATGCTGCCATCTGAAGCTGAATCTAATTTCTCAGCCTCAGGAAACCAGGGGCCACCCTGTAAGCCTCAAGTGAGAAGCTGCACACATGTGTGGGGTCTCTGGCCTTGACCTCCACACTCTGCTCCCCAGGGCCATCAGCGCCAACCCTGGGAGCTAGGAGAGGACAGTCCCATTCTGCACAGACAACTGAGGGCCAAGTCCTGGGTCCTATCATGGTCACTGAGCAGGTGAGAGTGCGGGCCCAGACAGGAGGCTTTCAGAAATGCTTTCTTTGGTAGGGCAGGACCTGACCTGTCCGGTTCCCTTCAGTACTCAGGACTGTCAGCACTGGGCCCCAGACTCTAGCAAAGCAGTGTCAGGCAGGGGTGCTAAGGATGGGGTTGCTGCAATGTAAGTGTGCAAGGTCAGTGCCGTGGAGGATTCCATGCTGTCACTCATGATCCAGACTACCTGCACTGCTTATTTCACTCTCAAAGCTGAGTTCTTAGAGCTGAACTTCCAGCCTTGCTAGACAATGTTGAGGGTCCTGATTCCTCTCTCTAGGGCATACACCTGGGCTAGCCCCGATCGCCTGGGAGAGACCTCTTCTCTTTCCTTTCTCAGACACCATTGAAAGATGTCCAAGCACACAAATGACCTGACCCCAGGTGACTATGAGGCAGTGGATTGTCCCCGAGCACCATGGCATAGGGACTTGTATGGCCCACTGGTGGCTCCATGATCATTGTTCTGAGCTCTGACCTTCCCTGTGGATCACAGCTGCACAGCCACCTCTCCCCATCACCATAAAGAGCTGGAAAACTCACTGCCTCATTCTCTTTTTCCAGCTCCCAAAGCAAGTACCATCATGGTCCTGCAATCCTTTCACATTTTCTCTTGAAGTCCTACTGACTTTAGTAGGAGATAAAGAGATCAGCTTTAAAGTAAGGCCACGCCTGGCTCCCAAGTGACCTCTAATGACACGATGAAGTGGAAAAAATACAGACTTCTGAAGGGCAATCCCAGTGAGAATTATAATATAAACATAGCAATTGCTACAATCATTTTTCTGAGGTTGTATGTGTGTGTCTGCTTTGCTAATAAAGCAACTCGGGGCTCATCACCCTTTCTGCTGATGCCCAATACCCTGAGGAATGTCACAGGAATGTGTGGGAGAGGGATTGAGAAGGGAAAGAAGCAAAGGGGCGTGTGTGATGAGGCCAGTGGCATGGAGCAAGACCCAAGATTCATCCGGGCCTCCAGAGCCCTCCCCGCTGGCCATCCCATCGGCACAGGCTGTGGAGAAACTCTGGATCCCAAGGGCTCCTCTTCAGCTCCTACACTTGGCTTACCTCTTTGGGGAAAGAGGACCTGAGGATTCCTGGCTCTCAGTGTCTATGGGAGGTCCACACAGCACCTCAGCTGCTTTTTGGCCTCAGCCATTAGAGACAGAAAGTTGAAAGGCTCTACACTCCCTGTCCCTCTGTGTCCCCTTGTCCCAACCTTGTTACAAATAATGACAGTAGGAAAATATATGGTCACATCAGACACAGGCTGTACAAGGACAGGGAATGCTGGAAAATCCCTGTGCCCAAGGCAGTCTTTGGGGGTCTTCCTTGGCGAAGGAGCTCAGCATAGTATATACATGAGGGGTTTTTGGTACTCTCCCACCAATCCCCAAATGGCTGCTACTCTTTTACAAATATCATGGCAGTAAAAAATTAAAAATGAAGGAAAAGACCCTTTAGACAGCATGCCCCCTTTTCCCAAATTGTGCAAAGACAGTTCAGGGGTAGCTGCCGTCTTGCAGGGTGGCCACACGCTCCTCTTCCCATATCTTTTCCCAGATGGAGAAAAAGAGAGTGTGTGCCTAAGCAACTGGTCCCACTTAGGTTTTCTGTCAGGAAAAGCCTACTTTTAGAGTCGTTGGTCATGTAGGTGTGTGGGGCGGGGTGGTGTCTAGGACAGGGTGGTTGGTTTTGGTCTTTGACTTTTTTCACAGACCGTTCAGCTCGCTCCAAAAATGTCTCTCTCTGATTCTGGGGACTGGGGCCTTGATATTTCAAAGAGCTCCTGAGGAGACTGAGAGGATCTTCTGGAAGTTAATATCCTGAGTATCTCAGAGAGCTGCTGCTCGATACTTGTCATTTTGGCGTTCAACGCCTTGATGTCGTCCTTCAGCTCGTGTTTCACCTCCAGGATGGCGGCCTGCAGCGTCTGCTCAGGGATGGGGTAGAAAGAATGCTTGGCCTCCGCCAAGACGGGACTCCGGTCCTGCGGGCTCCTGGCCTCGCCAACGTTGTCCAGGCGCAAGTCGCTCTTGGTGATGCCGCTGTCGCATGAGTCTGTCTTCTTCAGTGTGGCCTCCCCTGATGTCTTGGTCCTCTCAGGAAGCGTCTCCATGGACTCGGCCTTGGACACCTTGTTCCAGTCCTCGCCCTTCCCGCAAGCGTCCTTGAAGCGGGCCCAGCCTTTGCGCTTGGCACAGTCGCCCCCACCGCCCTTGGGGCCCAGGCACTCGGACCCGGGCGCGTGCAGCTTGGCGTGGTCCGACACGACTGAGGGGCAGGCCGCGGGGAAGGACACGGGAGTGGCGGGGCTCTCGCGGACAGTGACCACACTGGCCTTCACCAGGCTGCGGTTGGCCGAGGCGTGCTCTGCGAGGATACTGCCCTTTTCCACGTCCAGGTCATCCAGGTCCCGGACGCCCCGCTCCGCCGCCAGCCTGGCCTCCTTCTGCTGTCGGAACCTCTGGAAGAGTCGCCGGACAGGGTGGTCCGGGGGCAAGATCAGGGGGGCCTCGTTCTTCCGTTTCCTGCGCTCTTCCTCTTCTCGCTTCACGTCGCTGATCTTCCGGAAGACAATCTGGAGTGAGGCAGAAGGACGCACAGTGTTAATGGGCCTCTCAGCCGCTCTGCCCGTCACAGCTCGTGGCTCCCAGCCCCCTCTCCCCAAGCACTGAGGCTCACAGTCCTTGCGCATCCCTGCAAAGCCTCCCTGGGCTTTTCGCAGTGGCTGCCATCACTATCTTTGCTTGACGTTCTTCCCAGCCTTCCAACACCAAGGAAACAAACCCCCAACCCAGCCTCTGCACCGCCACAGGCCAGGAGGCTGGAGTCCCCAAATGGCCTTTTCTTGGCCCCTGGGCTGGGGCCCCCTTTAACCCACCCATGCCTGCAATTCAGCATCATCTGGTGGTTTTTCAAACATCATTTTTCTTTTTTTCTTTTTTTTTATTTATTTTTAATTAGTTTCAGGTGTACAACACAGTGCAATAGTTATACTTCTTACCCCTCAAAGTGACAACCCCCCACCCCCAATACACCACCCCACTCCCCCCCCATATCATATATATCTATTACTCTTCCTCTGACTCCCTTCCACAGTATAATCCACATCCCGTGACTATCTATATATATTCAATTACAGTTGGTATACAACCTCCGCTTCAGGTATACAGTGCAGTGATCAAGCCTCTACTCCATCCATGAAATGGTCTCCCCAACAAGACATGTGACCATCTGACACCCCACAAAATATTTACAACATTATTATATTCCCCGAACTGTCTTTCATATCCCTGTGGCAATATTGTAGTTGCCTATTTTTGCTGTTTAATCCCTTCCCCTTCTCCCTCATCCCCACCCTCCTCCCAACTAGCAACCCTGTTTTTCCTCTATATCTATGAGACAGTTTCTGTCAAACATCATTTTTCTGAACCCAGCTCAGACCCACTGCATTAGAATCTGCAGACCAAAGCCCTTGAACCTGTCACTTATGCTCTCCAGGTGGTATGTATCTAAACCACACTTCAGGGGAAGAAATTTCAGCCAAGGCCACAGGCTGCCATTGCCACATACAGATCTGGACCCTAAGCGAATGCGGTTGGCTGTGAAGAGTAAAAGCTAGCCTCACCCGGAAGCCCTCAGGAGCTTACAGGAAAGAAAGGGCCATAACCTTGTACCTGAGCTCCGCAGTTTGTAGGGCACTTTAGTGTTACTTCCTGTCCCTTACAACAGCACTATCAAGCTCACCGAGACACACAATATCCCCATGTTAGAGAAGCAGAAAGCAAGGCTCAGAGGGGTTCAATGTCACGTAACAGATAAGTTTCCCATAAGGAACTTGTACCCAAGCCATCAAACCGCAGATCCATTAGATGTCCACCAGGTACTCCCTGACGATGACAATGCTTCGTGCAGAGGACAGACAGACAGTCAGCAATAGTCTCATGAGTCTGGCTCTGAGTGTAGTGTGAGCGACATATTACGGGGCTTCCCCCTGGGCTGACATCAGATTCTGGGAAAGCCTGTCATTTCGGGCTTACATTGCATGTGGCAGGTACACTCAGGGATATGTCGGAATCATCCCATATCTGAACTTGTAGGAAACAGCCTGCAAGAGGTCATCTTTTTAATGTAAATTGCTGGTTTGAGGACCAGCGATCTTGAGCTCATCGAGGAGCAGAGGCGAGGGCTGTGGAAGGGACAGTGGCAGCTTGTCCTGCACCACAATCTGGAAACCCCTGTGCCCTGTGTGGGCAGCCTCAGACCAACCCTAAGCCAGCCCCAAGGACTTGCCTCAGGACCCCCAGGTCTTGGAGAAGCACGTACGGCGGCATGGCAGGACGATGGGCTTTGGGACAAAATTAAGTCCCAGTTCTGCCACCTGATTCCATGACCTCAGACAGGCATCTTACCTTCTGAGTCTCAGTTTCCTCCTTAAAAAGTGGGAAAAAATCCCCACTTTTCTGACTTGGTGTAAGCCAGCATCTTTTATGTGAAAGCACTGGCCCCCTGTTAAGTGCTTAAAGTGAATCCTGCCCCCAGTAAAAAAGGCAGAGGACTTGATAGGGCTTTTTTCTTTCTCTCTTCTTTCTGCCTCTTGGTATAGATGATACATAACTACATAACTCACCGTACCTCCTTCAGGAAACCCCCTGCCCAGAGCTCTCTGATGGCACCACCCAAGGATAGTCATTTTATGGTGCCAATAAATACAGAGGAACCCAACAAACACTGAATTGCTTGATGCCAGCAATCAATAAGCAAATTGCAGGCCGACTGGAGGCTCACACCTGTCATCCATCTTCTCCATCAAAGCTCCTGGCACCGCATCACTTTACACTCGGGTCATTCACCGGTGGGTGGGGTAGAACAGTCACCCCTCTCACCACCTGGTTAAATCTTCCAGCCATATTATTTGGGTCCCAGTGTATGGGTGGCTTTCTGACCTCCACTGGGCAGCATTTCTCCCATCCCTGCCTCTGCTGGTCCCCATCAGCCACAGCCCATCTGCTCCTGCAGCCTAGCCTCTCAGTTGGCAGCCTTCCACCTCCTTACCTCCTTCTGCTCATGTGGTTCTCTGCTTTGGGAAAGACCCTTGCATTCCACCGGGCATCCAACTCCTCCTCACACAGCACCTCTGCCAGAAAGCCCTCCCTGACTCCACGGAGCTGTAACTTATCCTCCCACTCTCATGGCCCTTCCATGCTTACACCACACTTCTGCCCTAGTTACATTCTATCTTGTGTCCATTTGTAGTCGAGATGCCAACATGTCTTCCCCCAGTCACATCCCTTCTTAGAGAAGGGAGGAAGGATGAAGGGAACAAGGAAGGAAGGTGGGACAGAGGGGAGGAATGAGAAAAAGAGGGAGGAAGGATGAATAAATGAGAATGTGAATGGAGAAAAGAGATAGCATCTTTTAGAGCTGATTGTTCTGGCTCCTCCCCTTTATCCTGTTGGGCACCGATTCTTAACAGTGTCTGCCCTTTTTACTACTTGAGCTAATTTGAGTGGGGTTGTTTCTTATAAGCAACAATTCTCAAACAAGGTACTAGTTATTTACATCTAAATTTATTGCCCCTGAAAACTCCCTGAGACACTAGCACAGTACTTTGCATGTCACACCTGTGTTTTTTTACTTTAAAACATATATATTGTCTACCCTAACAGGGCAGGGGTTGCCTGTTTTGTTCACTATGTCCAGCACTTAGAAAATGCCTGGTACTTAGGGGGCCCTCAGTAAATATTTATGGAATGAATGAACTAATAAATGAATGAGTAACAGATAAATATGAGCTAATGAGTCACTGAGAGAATGTCTTCTGCCTGAAAAGATGTGATCACAGAGATCATCATCAATGTTATAAAAGGAAGCGATTGGCTCAGCACACACATAGTCCTCTTACCAACTCTGAAGATCACTGGTCAGAGGCAGCCCTTGAGACTGGAAATGAGATGTTTTAAGACTAAAGAAAAGGAAGTGCTTCCTCAGATATTGAGGCATCAACAATATGGCTCTGTTGAAACTCCCTTCAATCTTATCTGCCGCCCCATCCCTTCAGGATTCAGCTTAGGAGTCATCTACTCCACCGAGCTTCCCTGACTCTCCCTCACTTCCTGGGTCAGAAGACCCTTCCTGGTGGTAATAAGCCTGAGGCAGACATACATACTGCCATCAAAGATCACCGCAACCATTGCTGAGAAGTAGCATTGTGCTTATTCGTCTTTTCCTTTAGGCAGTAGCTTTATTCAGTTTTGTTTTGGTTTGGTTTTTCCACCCTCAGTATCATGCCTGGCATATATAGTGCTCAACCAATGGTCAATGAATCAATAAATATGTCAGTGAATAAGTTATGTGAGGCCCATGCTAGGGTGAAAGAAGTGGTGTGTATGCCCTGCACACACACACACACACACACACACACATGATTTCTGATGTTTGTGGCTAGTGGGGAGAGAGGAAAAAGAGATCACAAGAGAGCTTCTCTATGCATAACATATATGCTCCTGAAGAGAGCTATATAAATAAATCCTAAAGGACTTCCATGTTCACTCTTCATTTCAGTGACCTAATACTGATTTCATCACTTCTGCCTGACCAATTTTTACTTTTCCAATCACTTACATAAGCTCAGAGAGCTGATATTTCTAAATAACCTTGAGATGAACTTCTTTGCCATGAGGACAACTGCTCTTGAATTTGTTTGTATAAACTTGAATCTTCCTGTGGAGGGCAATCCGATGTCATGGGATGAACCTGGACTGGGCCTCTGAAGGCCAGAGTGGTCATTTCAGCCCTGCTACCCAGCAACGCTGGGCCCTGAGCAAGCCGCCCTCACACCTGCTGGCACCTGGACAACCTCTGCCCCGAGCTCCCATCAGAGCAGCGCCAGACTTTCTGCTTTTGTTTTCCTATTTTATGTTTTAGTCTTCATTGTAAGAGTTCATTCTGGGATAGGATTCCATGGTCCAAAAAAATCATTTTGGAAACCACTGGATGACATAGTCTCTGAAGCACCTTTGGGAATGAACAATGAATGATGATAATAATACAGCATGCTGTATTGTGCTTTACATCTTATTCCACGTACTCAAGTGCATTGTTTCATTTAAGCCAAAATTCCCGGGAGATGTGCAAGGGCCTTCTCCACAATTTGACCATTGAGGAGACCAGGGCTTAGCTGGTAGAGTGACCTTCTCAAGGTCACATAGCTAGGGAGAAGCAGATGTCACCTTGCCTTGATGTCACCTTTCTTCACACTGGCAATCCATAGACAGGGGCCACACAGACAGAGAGATGCTGGGGTCTGTCTGGAGAGGTTGTTACCAGGCTCCCTCTAATCACCCATTGGCAAGGCCCCGCCTTGGACACAGGCTGACCCAGGTCCAGGCCTCAGTGATGGGATAAATCCTGATCCTCCCTGGCCAGCCAGGGTCCGCCAGCCCACAGCAGGGCCTGACACATTGGGCATACGAGGTCCATACAGAATGCTAAACAGCTCATGACTTACTGGAACAGGGGAGGCAGAGGCAGCCGCAGGGCAGGGGTGGCTGCTAGCCTCGCTCATCCATCTCCACGTCCCTCTGAGGGCTCACCAGGCTGGGTCTGAGCCTGGAGGCCTTTAATGAACGGCTGTTGAGCTGAACAGAATCGACACCCGGCTCCTCCGGCTGCAGGGCTTTCTGGGAAGTGATTTTCAAGTTTGTTTGAAAACGCATTCCCCCTGGGACCTGAGGTGAGCCAGGACAATTGACTACTTCTTCTGGGTGGCAGCCAAGGAAAGCCTGGCCCCTCTCCAGCTCACCAAGTCCAGGCCACTGGGAGCAGGAGTCCCCTCAGGGTCACTGAGCAAGAAGGTCCCAGCAGCACAGGTAGGGGAAAGATAGCTCTGGGAGGGGAATGGGCTGCCCGGAGTCCTGACAGCACAGAGAATGGGAGTCCGGTTACTTAGAAAAGCTCAGATTGGGGAGTAAAAATATATACATAACGTCAATTCTCAGTGGTTAGCATACATGAACAGAGGCTGAGGTATAAAATATAGAAAGCCATAGATAAACTAAGAGGGATTTATTTTGGTTTTTATTTGGACTTAGGCACATGTCCCACATCTGAAACACAGGGAGCAGTAGGAAGAACGCCGGTGTGGCATGGCCTCAACTCTGCTGCCGACAGGCCACTGTGTGACCTTGGGCAAGTCGTGTCCTTCCTTGGCTGGACCAGATCAACAGTTCTCAAATCTGGCTGTACTTCAGAGCCACCTAGAGAGCTTGTTATCTACTGAGTGAAACTTGCCAGTTTCCTATGGCAAGTTCAGAAACTGGCAACTGCAGCAAGCTCCCAGGTGATTCTGATGCAGGCAGCCTGACCCAGACCTGCTGACCGGGGTCTCAGAGCTCCTGGACTGATGGCTGACGTGATCACTGCCACTTTGCTGTCCCCTGTGTGTGTGCACCTGGCTCCGCCCTCCTGTGCTGCCTGAGATTGAGCCAGTGGGGAGGGAAAGGGAGAGGGGATATTAGGAGAGGTGAGGGGCTGACCCCAAAGGGCTCCTGATCCCTTAAGGGTGACTGAAAGGGACTGGTCCGCCCTACCATCACTTGTGTTTCTTTCATCCTTTGATCTGACAAAAAGCTGGTTTACTATCTGAAGTGGAGGAAACAAGCCAAGCAAACACTTATTGAGCACCTACTGTATGCAGGACATGCACCCATGTCTCTTCATGACAGGGGAAGGCCAGGCCTCTTCTCCTCCCAAAGCTGGGGCCTATGCTGGCACTGCCTCGAGCCACTTGGAGGAACACAGCGGCCTCAGGGGGGCAGGGCCCCACACCCTACAGGCCTCCGTGCCGTTGCCTCCCTCATAGTTTCCACACCCACCAGCCCCCTCCGCCAGTAACCCTGCCTGATTTGGTGGCAGAGCATACAACACGGAGATTAACAAACTGGGCCACTGAAGAAACTGAAAACATGAAAAAACAAACTGGAGATGGATGGCCTGACACGACAAGGCAGTTGGTTGGGTTTTGCTTTTTGAAAACGCCACTTCTTAACTCCTCAGAATTTGGCCACTTCTGCTGCTGACGGAAGCAAAGGCTACATTTTTCTCTCAACAGCATCATGGACATGGGGAGCACCCAGAACATGGGAGACCCTGAGCCTCAGGGAGGGGAAGGGGGTCCCAGAGGGACCAAGGCCCGTCCAGGTCAGTAATCACTCCTGGAGCTCAGACCATGTGCCGCCAGAGCTTGAAGCTAGCAGGGAATAAGGTACAGCCTGCTCTCCAGAGAGACGGGCTGGCCAACTCCTAGCTCACGTTCCAGCCGCTAAGCAGGCCCAGGGTGGGCAGGAGCTGGGGGAGTCAGCATGGGGGGATAGACAGCACGAGCACAAGCTTTGGAAATCCGACAGACTTGGTATCGTGTTCCCCAGGCCTCAGTTTCCTCATGTGTAAAAGCAGACAATACTATTGATTTTGTAAGGCTCTCAGGGGGATGAAGCTGGATAATATCAGTAAACCTTTAAGTAGAATGCTTGACATTTAATAGTTGCCGAGTAAATGTATTATGTATCATTCTTTGAGGGGCCACATGAGGTGATTCTAGAAGGATGAGCTGTAATTAGTAAGGTATAAAAGGTGAAGGATTTGGGCAAAGGTGCTCACTCAGAGGACAGCGTGTGTAATGATACCACGGCGGAAATGCCACCCAGGATAGAAACATGTCTCTGTGGTCGCAGTCCGGGTGGGAGGGGTGGACGCTGATGGAGAACCTCCCATGCGCCAGGCACTGTTGATAGATGTTGGACGTGTGTTGTCTCATGACTTCCTCACAGGAGCCCCAGCAGATGGACACTGTTACTGTTCTCATTTTTCAAATGAAGCGACTGAGCTTAGAAAGGTTGACTACCTAGGGGCACAAAGACAGTGGAGCCAAGACTCAAACCATGACCACCTGCGTCCCCTCCCATGCCCATGCTCGTAGCCACTCTGCCAGAGAAAATGCCTTGGTTTCAGGGAAAAGGATGCATCTCTCTCAGTCTATGTTGATAACCTCTATCCCTGCCTTGTCACCCCTCTCTGTCCCTTAGCAGCAACTTCTATAAAGAATTCAGGGACAGAACAGTGAAGCAGAGAGGAGATCTGGCCAAAGGGAGGATGGAGGTCAAGAAGCCGAGACTGCTGGAGCAGTTGAGGAGGGAAGGACTCACAGGTCCCTTAGGCTGTGGGGGAATGACACCGCGTGACAGCCAGACTCCGATGGGTCGAGACAGGAAAGAGGCTGTGCAGCACAGGAGCCCAGTGTTTCGGTTATCGGAAGAATCTTGCCTCCCTGGAGAGTGCCGAGGTTCCCAGTTACCCTCAGGGTGCAGCACTGAGTAGGAGGAGAGGCATGCAGATTTCCCAGTGGGCTTCATCCAGGAAGAACCTAGAGGCTAGAGATGGTGTGCTCTCAGGTGGCTCTCCGAGCGCTGCTCATGGGCTGGTCCCTGCCACCACCAACAAAATCTGCACTTTCCTCCGGCATGAATCAAGAATGATCTGGCCAGACCCCTTAGTGACATCCCATGAGGACTGACATCCTATCACTCACTCTTATAAGGGTCCCCCAGTAAGGGGGCAGGCCATCAAGGTCTTCTTTAGACAGATGAACAGGGGTCTGGAAGACTCCTACAGATGCACCTGTCCTATTGTGTCTTGGGAAGATGTGAACCCAGGCAAGATGTGACTCTTCATTCTCAGCGCCACCCAGGGAAGAAGATGCATCCCCTTTTCGCTACTCAGGGAAGAGATGGCATTCTTGTGTGGGAGCCGCTGGCCTCTGGCATTTCATATTTGTCACTCTTTGTGCTCCCTCAGTGGCGTGGGTTGAATTGTGGACACCAAAGGGTATGTCCACCCAGAGCCTCAAGCGTGGCCTTATTTGGAATCAGTCTTGCAGATGTGATAAGGTAAGGATCTCCGCTCTCCTAGCCAGAGCAGTCCCTCTTCCCTCCCGGTCTTTCCTCGGTGTGAGCCAAGTTGCCAGTCAGGCAGGAGAAAAAGGGAGCAAATGGAGCTGCTCAGTGGAGCTGCTGACCCCTATCCATCAGAGATGCCCCGGGGCAGGGCAGGTGGAGCAGAATTCGGCCTCCAGCATACCCTGAATAATGGCTCCCTCCTGTCTAGGGAAGCTCTAATCGTGACTTCTGAAGTCACGTTCACACATGACTGTCTCATTATTCCATGGGGGAAGTTAAGAAAGTGGAAGGTGACCTGTGATGTGCAGAAGTCAAACCCACGAAATACTTCTCTGACCGAGCATTCAGCCCCCTCCCCTCGTCCCTTCGGCCTGATACCCCTGCACAATCCTGCTCACCATGGCAGAGTTGGGACCGTGTTTTCTCCACCCCGCGCATAGTCTTCTGAATATTCCTTTTGCCTTCTGGATTGAGATGGAGAAAAATGGAAAATAGGGGAAAGAGTTGTCCTGGAGACAGCAGCAAAGGAAGCCCATGAGAGGAAGGAGATCTCAGGCACTGAAGGGTTAACATCTCACTACCACCGTGTACATCCGAGTCACTCTCCAGTGCTTCTCTTCCTTCCTCAACTGAGACTTCCACTCAAATGGCAGCTAACACCAACCAGCCACTCAGCGAAGGGCCAGATGTTGGGCTAAGCACTGAACACATCGGTTACTCACTCGTTCACAACCACCCCATGAGATGGACACAGAAGCCATTCACCCAAGTAAGCCTGGGTGACGTTCTCTGCAGCTTGTACTTCCTACCATCAAAAGAGGACAATAATTAGAGAAAGTTTCATCCATCCCCAACATCTTCTGGTTGGTTGCATTCTCTTAATTTTTTTTCTGGATTTAAGAATATGCTACAAAGCATATATTTGCATAATTATAATTCTACTCTGAAACAAACAACTGAGAATTCTGGCAACTTATACATTACTGCAGAGCTGGCTCTGACATCCATGGTGTTGTCCTGCCTGATCTGTGCCACCCTGTCTGTGGCATGCGATTGGGCTGCTGCGACACCACTTCAGCTGGCAGATCACACCATCCCACGCAGAAAGCACCATAGGAAATTAAATCACTTTTCGTTTCATGCAACTGACTAGTTTTGAAAATGATGGCTATCACAGTGTGCCTGCTTGGAATATTCTAGAGGTTGTGTCTGTTGGACTGTTAAAACCCCCATTTCTCATGTTAGGATGCTGAAACTCAGAGCCATTACATACATGAGTTCAAGCCGGGTGCCTTCCCACTGATTCATCAGGGCACAGCCACCCAGCTGCCAAGGAACTTGTCGCTTTTGCACTCGTAGGGAAAGTGTCGCCATCATCCCACTCACATCTAAACTATAGACATATCCTCAGAATTGGTCTATACAGTGAGTCTCTTGCACCCAGGAGGAAATACAGGCAAGAGAGGGACTGGGACAATCTGAGTGAAGGCCACTTCTCTCTCTGATGTGCACTCAAGCTCCTGCACCTTCTTATAAGCTGTCAGCACAGCAGCCGGAACAGTGTGTGGGCTCACCGGGAGAGCTACTTCTGCTCGCCCCTGTCCCTGCAGGGGTGTTTCAATTGTACAGACAGGGTGGGGAGGAACTGGGAGCTGGGCTGGGGGGAATCCTGCATCCCCCACAGCACCAGCCATGCAGAATCAGGGGTGGCTGTGGGGAATGGGAGGGAGGACCGGCCCGGAGATGGGCTCCTCAGAGGCATAGGGCTCTTTAATGATAAGGGAGAGAATACTGGCTCCCTGAGCTTTTCCTTTTGGGACCTTAGCCTTCTTCCCTGGGGAATATGGGGTGTATGCATGAGGGGGTGCAATAGAAGGTCTCTTCATTCTATCCTTCCATTCTCTGCCCATTGCTGTGTTCCTTTAAAGATGAGAGTGGGGTCTCTGACCCAGTAGCTTCACTGCTTTCCTGGGACAAGGTAGAGGTGCCACTGTGCCTGCTAAGCGCAGGCACCACAGCCCAGCGTCACACCTGGCCCCACACTGACCACCCAGACTCAGGGCTGCATGAAGGTGGGGTGCATAGATGTGAGCAGCCCGGGTTTCTTAACAAGGTATGAGCCAGGTAGAATGGAAGGCAGATTAAGCAGCCTTTTCTGCAAACACTGCCAGGAGTAGAGAAGGCCAGAACTTCAGTCTGCCTTCTGTTTTTATCACAGAACCTCTTTCAGCTCTGTACCTAGAGTCCTACCCCAGCCATAGCGATAGGTAGCTGAGTGATGAGCCAGTTGCCTGGCTTCCCTGAGCCTTGCTTTCCCCATCTGGAAGCTGAGGATGCTTGTGCCAGCTTTGGCTCTCAGGCAGTGCTGGTGCCAGGAAGACTGCTGCACACGCTGGCTATATTATGGTTATTCCCACATAACCTCCAGGAGGAAAGGCCTCTCTCAGCTTTGCCCCAGCGACCAGAAGAGCCATTCTATCCAAGCAGAGCATGAAGGGCAACAAGGTCTGAGGACCCACTGGCCTGGGGGTGGAGGGATCAGCTGAAGGAAGAGAGGCCAGATGGAGAGCTGTGATTGCAGCTAGTGACAGACATGGAGGGGGTGGCCCAGGGAAGCAGAGGAGAGGACATATGAAACACAACATCAACATGGCCTGCTTCTGGACGTGCATGCCAAGGTATCAGAGGGATGGACATGATCTGAAAATTCTGGACCTGGACTTCAGGACTCATCTGCCCAGGCTCTGCAGGGACATTTGCAGCACGGGAGCATCTCAGGGACACGCACTGCTGATTGCTCCTGGACTTTGGTCCCCGTGTGGTTTCCCACCCTAGGAAGCCAGGTGGAACCACCTGCAGACCATGAGGCTGCCCTTAGCCTTTCCAGAGGCAGTTTCAGTAGCCTGCCTGTCCACGTCTCCACTCCTGGGGTGGGGGGCACTCTCGTCCCTTGGCCTTGGGGAAGGAGGCCAGTGGGCTCATTCTCAGGAGAAATCATTAGAGAAGAAGAAATCTTGGGGAGACCAGTTCTAAGTGGCACCTCTCAGAGACTGGAGAGCTCCTCCCATTTCTCATCAGAAGCTCCATCCTGAGCTTATGGCCCAGCTGCGTGACTGTCGGCACTGTCACCCGCCTCCCTTCACCTGGCTGTGACTGTCAACCGTGGAGGGGGACAGAATCCTCTGGGGACTTTCTATGTGTCATCAAGACTGCCACATAGGCAGATAGTTCACACTCGTGTTTAGAGGACATGCACGTGCACATGCTCAGGGGACAAGACGCCTGCCCAGTGCCAGTGTCCCGGCTGCACACTTGTGACCCCTCAGTCGCTGGACCAGCCCTCTCGCTCGCTCTGTGCTTCCCTCTGAGGCACCTTGCATCATTATCCAGTCCCGTCCCAGTTCCGAGTCCCATCCTGGGCAAAGGCCTGAGGTGCTGGTTCCTAAGACAAAAAATAGCTCTGCCTGGGCCTCAGGTCAGCTACGTCTGTCTTGTCTGATCTCTCTGCCTGCAGGACGTGTGTGTGGGGAGCAGAGCCACACCCTGTTCCCCCCACCACCACCCTGGGGTCCCAGGGATGGAAAGGGGCCCATTTCCCTGACACCAGAAGACCCCAGGGAAACACCCCTGGGGTTGGGGAGTCCCCACCCTCACCTCCACCCCTACCCCTGGCCCCCCAGGGGAGCAGCCTGAGGGCTCCATGTCCAGTGCATCTTTTCTTAGACCTAACCTGAAGTCCTCACAGGGGCTTTAAGCCTCTTGTTCTGTCTTAGGGAGAGGTGACACTCTCAGAAACCTCACTCCACAAGGAAACAGCTCTGATGAGCCACTCAAGTCTTTACGCAGTGCCTTCTGAATACAGAAGGATGGACAGGATGTCTGAGATGGCTGGTCCATATTTAAAGGAGGCTTCCCTCAGGAGCTGGTGGTCCAGGGCTTTCCTGGCCTGAGCTGACCTGAAACAGCTGCGTTTCACAGAAGGACACGCAGAAAATGAGAAAGAGAGGGAGGGAGGCCGGGCCCTCAGGACATGTGCTGGAGACTGAGACGGTTTAGACCCCATGCGCCTTCATCGTCTACACCCCATCCAGAGCTGCCAGCTTCTTATGATGCTGACACGGGACTAGGTGACACTGCTCTGCTCCTCGGCCATGGATGGCCCACGGGCCATGACACTACTGTCTTGCGAGAGAAGTTGCAACTTCTGAGCAGCAGCTCTGACCGTGCGCTGACTGCTCAAGCCCTTGGCTTCATTGCGACAATGACAGCCACCTCTGCCTGTGTCATTAGCACCTTAGTTTCTCTCTCTGGACCCTGTGAGGGCTACAGTCAAGGCTGTGACGTTCTCTTGGCTACAAGGATGGGGGTTCCCTTCCTTCCTCCTCTCTGCTCAGTCTACTCCTGTCACTCAGAGGCTCTGTTGTCCCTCAAGCTTCCAGAGCACAGCGTGCTCAGAGGCCTGTGCATGGGGGGGAGAAGGCAGGGTTATACCTCAGCATGTCTTAGATGATACCCTGTCTTTGGATGAACCATGGACCAGCTATGGAGTTGGGTGAAGCAGTGTGATTTACAGGGGGCCACTCGGCCTAATGTTAAACATTTACTGGCCTTATCTTAACTCTCAACCACAAGCCCGGGGCGTTGGAACTATTATTACCCCTCTTTCGAAGGGGAGGGACTCAGACTCAGAGGTTAAGTCCTTCGCTGACCATTTACTCAGTCAACTAATCTACAGAACTGTGACCAGGGCGCAAGCTGGCTGATACCCAAGCTCTGCCATCAGGGCTGCGATCTCTGAAGATTCCAGAGCGAGGGCATTGGGAAGGGGAGAGGTTCCTGCTTCTTTGCTTGGGATGCTGCCTGGGGATCCTTGCAGGGCCCTGGAGGGGCTGAGCCCCAGGGGCTAGTAGGGCTCCCCTGGTGGACTGAACACCAGCAGCAGGGGCAGGACTCCAACTTGCCTGGGCTTCGAGCTCATCCTGGGCTAAGCACTGACCACCCTGGACGATGAACAAGATGATGAGAAAGTACAGCCAATGTCAGTGACCAAACCCAGCGCTGCTTCCTGTACTGGGGCCGGGCTCCAGGCCTGGGGGCTGCGAAGTCAACCCAGCCCTCAGGAGAGCTTATCAGCCCTTTTGCCAGATGCACACACAGGCTGTGTTTATTTCAGTCCCAGATGTCTCCTCATTCCTAGGGAGCAAGTGCAATAATTTGTCTCCCAAACTGTACATTCACACACAATCGTATGCTGCTGTCATTTGCTGCCACAGCAGGAGGAGGGGGTGCCCGTGGGTCTGTGCTGGGCTCAGGGACCAGCTCCTCACCACAGGGGCCTGGCCATGCAATCCGCCACAGGCCACTTTTTCTAAGGACCTTCTTCATGCCCCCATCAGCCATGCCCCACACACGAGGAAGCCTGTTTCTGGTAGAGTAACCCACATCAGTGCATCTGGGAAAGTGACATTTTAATTTTCAGGAAACAGCTGATGCAGAATTAGGAGGCTTGTGGTGCATATCAAGTGGCTGCCTCCCTTCCATCTCTTTCATTCCGTATTACTTTCCACCCAGCACTGCTACAAGCACACCGTACAGGGGCGGACAGCTTACGGGCTGTATTTCTCTCCTTTCCATGTGCAGATGGCAGAAGTTGGTCCTGAACCCAAGACAGGATGGGAAGGCTGGTTGGGTGGGCTGCAGAATCGGGCCTTCGGTATTTCAACATTTCTCTGACAAAGTTTGCACTCGAGAAATAACCTTTGGGCTTTTGAGTTGAGCCAGACGCTGAACATCTGGACAATTTGTCCTTCCCGTCCCACGCTGATGCTCGGCGCACAGACAGGAAGCAGGGATGCTGTAGTGTTCTTGGTTTTCATGGGGGAGTGGAGGCAGGGGAGCATAAGCGCTGCACATGGGTCCCGTTTGTCTGTTCTGACCACCGAAGCCTGATGCCTCCCACAGCTTACCCTGTGGGAAATCTCTAGGGAGCAAGAACAGGGCCATGGAGGCTGGAAGATGCAGGAGAAGTGGGCCGGAGGATTTGAGAGGGGCAGAGGCCCTAAGAGAGGGATAGATGAACAAGATGGAAAGAAAGTGGGAGAGAAAGAGAGGAAGGCCTTGCAGCAGAGCCTCAAGGGAGGGGAAAATAAGAAACAGCATGAGAAAGGGCAGCGCAGAGAGGGCACAGAGGCATCAGACTAGCAGAGAAACGAGCCCTGGGGTATCCAAAGCCTGGAAGGGAGAAGCAGGGGCCACACCCACAGGGGGACCCCAAATCATCTGGTAGAGGGCGTGGCTGTCAGGAGCTGTGCTCTCCCTGTGCACAGGTGTTCTAAAGTTGTGCAAACACTTTGCATACATTATTTCAATGAATCCGGACAACCCCATGGGGTAGCCGCTACTGTCATCCTATTACACATATGAGGGAGCTGAGACCGAGGGAGGGTGCAGTGTGAGTGAGGGGCAGAGCGCAGGCTTGTCTGACACGGGAGTCAGTGGGCTGTAGCACTGCCTACCTTCCTGCCTGCAGCCCTGTCCAGAGGCCACAGACAGCTGGTCCTTCCTCCTTGATTCTCACTGGGAGTAGACAACAGGGGCTCCCCAATTTTATTTGAAAACGAGGTTCACTTTCCTTCCCCCCATTCTCACATTCCAGCTTACTGTGTAACAGACCCATGTAATAACATAAAGCTTGAGTCTCCAGGCCGGATCTCTACCTGCACTCTCTGGCTCTGTATTTTGGACTCTCCGCTGTCCGAAGCAGGTTCCTCTTTGTGCCATTCCTGTGTTGGGTATAAGGAGACCAATGTGCTCCCTGGATCAGGCATATGGATTAAGTAAGATCTAACGCATATTCAGCACATGCTTCCCCCCGACACACACACCGGATCCTCAGTAAATATGGTTTCTGCCCTCTCCCACCCTGGATTGAAGGTCTCGCCTTCCTCATAATGTAAATGCGGCTCTCAAGTGCCACTGATTCAGTGGGAGGGGCAGTCCCTGCCACCCGGAGACAAAGGAGCTGTGTCTGGTCACATGGTGTGGACATGGAGCTGCTCAGGCCAGGACTGGCACAGGAGAACCTTTGCGACTAAGCACAAGAACGGCCAAGATGGAGACCCACTGTGCAGAGGAGACACCTCCTAAAGCTTTGGGGCAGGAGTGGAACCCCTCAGGCCTGGGTAGTGAGTGGATGGATCCCCAGGCAGCAGGCGGAAGTGATTCTGCATAATCAAAGGAGGACAGTGGGAATCAGAGTGGTCCGATGGCAGGTGGCCCAAGTGTTGCCCTGTCCACCGCTGGAAGGACCCACAAATTCCTGAGTGCCTTCCTCTGCCCCACTCATCTCCATCCCCAATTTTCAGTGATATTTCAAAAAAATTTCATCCATAGATCACATTCTATACATGCTTTTATCTGGATTAAAAAAAAAAGTCAACCTTACCAGTGAATACAAGTAGGCAGCTGAGAGCTGAGTTATAACTATCATTCATTTGGCTCTGACACTTATGCTTAGATGAACTTTTTTTCTTTTTCTTTTCTTCTTTTTTTTTTTTTTAATAGGACTTCTCTTTTTTTTCTGGAATTAATCATGATCTCTCTCTCTCTCTCTCTCTCTCTCTCTCTCTCTCTCTCTCTCTAATTGGCCCAGTTGTCCATGGACCCATCACTAATTTATTTCACATGTTCTAATACCCATATTATATGCCCATTAATAATATATTCGGTATGTCTAAGTACATTAGTTCCACTTTTTGCCCCTGGAGACACCATTTCTGGAACTCCCTATCCCCTTGGTCCAATCTGGCCTGGCTGCTTTCCAGGCCTAGGCTCCCCTGTGATTTCTGTCCTATGGATGCTGCTTTCTCTTTCTTAGTTTCCTCCTGATTTTATAGGGCCACACACTCTACTGGCTCCCCAGAGAAAATGTCCTAGAAGTTATTTGAATCTCTGAATCCCTAAAGGTGTTTTTAACTTCACTTTTGACTCACAGTTTGGGTGCAGAATTCTGGGGTGAAATATTTTTCCATCAGAATCTTGAAAGTATTGCTCTACTAGCTTCTATATGTCTGTTTTGTTATTGAGCTATCCACTATGAGTGCCTAGTCCTTGGAGAGAAACCTGTTATGTCCCTGTGGACATTTTTAGGATTTTGTTTAATCCCCTGAAATTCCAGAATTTCACACCAGTATGCTTCGATGTGGGTTTTCTTTACTCAAAGAACTGGACACTTTGATGACCTTGCAACTTGAGGAGTCTCGTCCTTCAGCTCTGAAAAGTGTTCTTGTATTATTTCCTTTGATAGTTTCTCTCGCCTCCATTTTTTTGTTTTTTATCTTCTTTCTTTCTGGAATTCCTGTGAGTTGACATGTGTGCTTGCTATCTCAGTTTTATCACCTTTCCCTCCTTTTTCCTTCCCTTTTGTCTTTTTAATTTTATCCTCTGAAAGATTTCCTTGACTTTATCTCCAGACTTTTTATTGTTTTATTATTTTCTGCTACCCAGAAAATGACTAAAATGATCTTGTTTATCTTTTATTCCTTTTTTTTTATAGCATCTTGTTTTGTTTCATGGATACATACACTTTATGGCTTTAATTTAAGTATTTTTCTTTTGATTTCTACATTATCTGCACAGTTCACCAGGTTGCATAAGGTAGAGATGCAGAGCTAGGGATCTTATTGTCCCACATAAAGACTTTAAATCAACCTCATGGGTTTTACCCCATAGTGATCTGGGCTTCAAAGACCAGAACATTTCTTGAGTTTTGCAAAAGAAAAGCACAGCTTTTTTCTCATCTTTAGCCCATTTTTACATCTGGACTGCAGTTTCTTCCACTTGACTAAATCAGTTACTATTTGAAGGAATAGTAAGTTTCTATCTTCTAAAATTTACTGCAATCACTCATCTGCTACTTTCTTTTTTTTTTTTTAAGATTTTATTGGGGAATTGGGGGAGAGGAACAGACAAGTTGCTGTCCTTTTGTTCTTCAGTCCAGTAGTGGAGGACGTTGCTTCATTGGCCCATTTGGTATCATCATTGCGCTCTTCCCAGGTGAGGCAGATCAGTTGCCGGCCTCTGGATGGTCGCTCATGGCAGCTCATGGCAGCTCACACCAGCTGCCAGCTGCTCACGCTGGCTGTCAGCCACTCACTGTAGCCTATGGCAGCCCACTGCAGCAGGGGTTGCAGCCTACGCCGTCCCCGGGGACTCACAGCAGCCCAGCTCCAGGTGGAGCTGTTGTTCCCCATCTTAGCTGTAGAGGGCAGTGTCACTGGCCCTCATGTGAGATCCGAACCGGGGCTGCTGGCGTCCCAAGCCAGCTCTTAACCAACGTGCCACTCGGCCGGCCCTGCTACTTTCTTTTTTACTCAAAAGTTTGTTTGTCCACATGGGTTTTACCGTTTTAAAAAATGTATTTAGTATGATTTCAATGGGTTTAAGAAAAAGAAGAAATAGATGTCTATGGGGCTGGCCCAGTGGCGTGGTGGTTAAGCGCTGGCTTGGGAAGCCAGCAGCCCCAGTTCGGGTCCCACATATGAGGGAAAAAAAGAAAAAAGAAAGACATAGATGTTTATGTGAATACCCCATGTTTAACACAATTCTAGTCTTTTAATTTTAAAACAGACCACTGGAAGCCTTTTCTAACTAACTTGAATACAGAAGGTATAAAACAAAGATAATAAATTCGGTTACATAAAAAAAAACACCCTTCGGCATGACAAAAGACAACATATGCACAATTAAAAGACAAACGAGAAAATGGGAAAATATTTGTAAATTAATGATGACAAAAACTAGCTTCTAGAAATTGATAAGAAAATACCCCAAAATTCCAGTTTTTAGAATGGATAAGGATATGAAGAGAGGTCACAGAAAGAGAAATTTAAATGACTGTTAAGCATGTGAACAGAAACTGAATCTCACTCATAATAAAGTACACATTTAAACTACTCTGAAATACCATTTTTTCTACCACCAGAGAGGTAAAAATCCAGAAGTTTGACAATCTACTTTGTTGATAAGAGTGTGGGGGGAGAAGCATTCTCATACATCTCTGGAAAGTTTTTAAAACATCTCTGTAAAATGGAGCAAATAACAGTGCTTGCCAACTTTATAAGATTATTATAAGGATTAAAAATTTTGCATGTAAAGTGTGTAAAATGCACATAGTATACATGTACTCAATGCTGCCCATTAATATTACTAACATATATTTTTGATCCTGTCAGTATGTTTTTCCCCGCTGATGCTGCTACCAAAGACAAAATTAAATGCTGCCTCCTAACTCTCCTGTGAGGCCTCTGAGAACAGAGACCACATCTCATATGACTGTCTCTCTGGAAGAGCCAGGCACAGTGTAGGGCACACAGCAGGCGCTCATTAAGCACATGATTTTGAAGTATAATGGTCCATCCGTAGACCAAACCTGTAATCTCAGGCTTGTGCTCTTGGTTTCTCATTTTGCTGTGAAGGCCCCGCCCCAAAGCAGGAGGGCAGAGGCCAGCAGCTAAACCGAACAAGAGAAAGCCAGGTTCCAGGTGTGTGTGTGGGGGGGGGTCAGCGTTCAGAGATGGTGCTCCAGGGCTGAAGTCCAGCGTGCACCCCATCAGCAGACAGCTCCATCATTCTGGGACTGCCAATCGCTGACACCCAGCTGTCAGCATAAAGAAGCAACACAGGGGCAGGGAGAGGTGCTCTGGGCCAGAGCAGAAACCACAATGCAATCTCCCTGGGTCAAGGGCGGGGGCGGGGGGTGGGGGAGCTCCTGGTGCCCCCTGGGAACTTCTGTCAATGGCAAGGCCCTTCCTGCCCCCTGCTGGGAAGTCCAAGGGAAGGGAGGGCCGAGGGCGGCATAGCCTGATGTCTCAGGAGGAGGGGTCTTGACTTCCTGCCATTTCAGTATTTAGGTTATCGGCCTCGTGTCTAGTACAATCTGCAAGCCTCAAAGATTAGAGACTCCAGGCGTGGGCACAGCCTTTCCGCCAGACTCACTCCCTGTTCTCCACCTTTGTTTCCCAGTAGCCAGGGGCTCCTCTGATAACAAAGGCAGAGGAGCCCAGAGAGAGAATCCAGAAGCAGAGGGACCTCGAGAGGACACCTGGTCCAGTCCTGTGTCTCCTAAGCCATTCAATGCAAGCGGCCACTATGCCTGGACTTACTAACAATATGACAACTGACATTGGTCCCGTTTGTGGCTGACAGGAAGTTGGCACACACTCCATTTCCTCTGGGATCACAGTGGCCCTGCTGTGCACGTGGGGCAAGGATTCTTATTTTGTACAGATGAGGAGACACTCTGGGAAAGGCAAGGGCCCTGGTTCTTCCAACCCTAAATGCTATTCTCTTTTTTGAAGGTCCGTAGAGTCAATTCTGTATTTCATTGTCCAATGGTCAATTTTATACACACACACACACACACACACACACACAGAGTTTTGTCTGCTTTTATTTAAACCCAGTTCTATTTGCTCTTCTTTAACAGACATGGAGAGCAGCTGGTCAGTGCCCTTTCCTCCTATACATACTTTGCAAAGTCAAGGACAGCAAATGACTCATTCAGAAGCCTTCTCTTTGCCAGGCTGCAAACTCAAGCTCTCCTTCACCTGTACCCAGGTCAGCAGGGTTCTGTGGGGTTGGAAGTAGGTTGGAAGGGGCTTGGTCTGAGTTTTCCCAGACAGGAGTGAGGGGATTAGAAGGCAGAGGAGTGGGGCAGCATCAGCTTGGAAGATGGGAATTTACCTCATGTGCACTGAGAATGTTGGAGAAAGCCACTGACTTCATCACCCCACCCTTCTCCCTCCCACCACCTGCCTGCCAGGCTAGGATGGGGCGAAAGTGGAGGTCACCTGCTGAGAAGTGCCTGAAATAGCCAAGACCAGCCAGCCTCTCCAGGGGAAAGGAATTGCCAGCTCAGGCCCTTGGTGAAAATACCCTTTCTTCTAAGTCTTCAGATCTGACACCTGCGGTCTGCAGACTCCTGTCTGTCCCAGCACCTGAGGAGCTGACAAAGCTGGCAGAGAAGAATTACAGTCCTCTCAAATCTCCTCCTTGGGGATTTAACCTTCACCTCGAGAAAACCATGAAGGTCTTGGGCCAGACAGAGGAAATGAACTTCCTGAGGTGTGTGATTTGGGGCTAACCAAGCAACATCCATCAGAGGGACAGTGACAGAGGCTTAGGGCTGGCAGTTGGGAGCTGGAGAGCCAAGTTCGAGTCCCACTGAAGCCGGAGGTGTTCTGAAAAATCCTAGTCTAGACACAGACCCGATTTGGCTGTAATTGCCAAAACAACAACAACAAAAGAAAGGGGACAACCAATTGATACCATTGCTCTGAAGATATAATAGAAGGAAAGTGCTCAGAAGACAGATCTCAGGGCCCTCAACTCTGGGGCCTCAAGGTGTGTCCTCTCCTTCGTTATCTTACCACTGGGGACCCCCCTGCCCTGCAGTTCTGAGTCAGGGTCCCCCTCCCTGCCTGCACTCACCCCCTTACGATTAGCCTCCCTCCCTGGTGACACTGCCTCTCTCCCCAGTGCCAGGGTCTCCCAATGCCAATTCCAGTGTGTTCCTGTGCCATGCCACCCAGCCATACAATGCTCCCCAGCCATAACCAACGGTGCTTACTTAGAACTGGGTGATGTGCCATCCACTCTTTGGACTTTGTACTTTATTTAATCCTTGTAACAACCCTAAGGGAGGGACTAGCCCCATTTGACAGGTGAAGAAACTGACACTTGCAGAGGTTAAATGGCACAACCAATATTCTGATCCAGAGAGTTGGACTTCCAGATCCTGTCCTCTTGCCAATTAATTCGACTCCTCATTGTCCCTATTTTCCTTCATCCTAAAATCTCCCCTCTTCCATGAAGCTGTCTGTAGCAAACAGGAGGGGGAGAAAGTGCCTCTTCCGACTCACGCAGCCATCACGGCCATCAGCTGCAGGAATTCAGACCCAAGCACTCACGGCTTTCCCACAGGCAGGGCACCATCCCTGCCCCATCCAGTCATTGATGGGCTTAGGGAATACAAACAACTTCTAGTATCTGCAGCAGCAAAATGCAAGGTGCAAAGGAAAATATACCACAAAATAGGCAAACCATTGGAAAATCAAATAAAAAATGACCTTTCTTTTAGCCCCTCTTTGGGATTAGCTGAGCCATGTCTGGTGACTGAGAATGGGTGACAGGCGCCTAATGATTTAACTAGAACCACAGTCAGGCTGGAAAGGACCTCACATATCACTTTGTCAACTTCTCTGTGTTACAGATGAGGTAGGGGTGTCCTTCAGATCTCACAGCCAGGAAATGGCAGCCTGACCTAGGAAGCCACTAGCCCTTCTGTGTCCCAGACCATGCCTCTCATCAAGGAGCTGGAAGGCGAGAAAAGCACTAATTAGCGATTCTGGCTACGCAGAGTGGCTAATTCTCACCACCCCACCCACGTAGATGCTGTTATTTTCATTTTGCAGATGAGAAAACTGAGGCTCAAGGTCACGTCAGCAGTAAGTGGAAGAGCCCAAGCCGCGGGAGTGTGTGTGTGTGTGGGGTCCCCGGTTGTTATTTTCTACTTTTCCTCTCTCACCTCACCTTTGACAAACATGTATGAACCCACGTCATGTCAGGCACCACACGGAAGGAGAAAGCGTGTGCCTTACTCTCTGGCAAAATTCGTGGTCCAGGAAAACAGCAGGTGTTGGGGTGTGTGTGTGAAATAAGTGCAGGTGCAGGCAGAGAAGGTACCAGGTACCAAGGTCAGCTTTCCCAATATATTAGTGCTTGATGGATGCCTGAGAGGAGTCTGATGGTGTGGGCAAGGGCGCCACGCCCAGGAGGAGGGGAGGGGGCCAGGTCATCAATAGCCGGCAGGTCCCCACCCCAGCTCTGAAGAGAGGTGTCTGTGCCCATGACCCAGCAATGAAAAGCACAGGACCTCTGCGGGGCACACAGAGAGCCTGCCTGTAATGAGGCAGGTGGGCATGGAACTGGCTTGATCCAGACTCTGCTCCCAGAGAGGGCTATTTACATCAGGATCTGTTCAAGGACAGGGACAGACAAGCAATTACTGGCAGTAAAACCCAAGCCCAGCTCTGCGCCATTCCCCCACACTGCTTTTTCTATGGTCAAGAACGTGGCTGTCCCATCGGTGTTCTCGGCAGCAGGGCTTAGGTGTGAGTAGTCAGCCGGGAAGCCTGCAGGCCAGGCTGTGCAGGAGGAAAATTGATTATCTTCACCCCGCTGCTGCTTTAATGCCCCAGCCCAGGGGCAGGACATGGCCCCAGAGGTGGCCTGTCTGCAGGAGCATTTTCTGAAAAGCCTCTGTGCGCTAACAAAGATGAAACTCCTGCAGCAAGGCCATTCCCACCCCCTCTGGAGCCTATAAAAGGGCTATCAGTGCGCCTGGTCCTAGGGACAGAACAAATGAAAGGGCCTTCCTGGGCTCCCTTGAAATGTCAGGTGAATCTATTTAGGCAAACAGTTTTCACAGACCTCCCATTCACTCTGAAGTGCGCTCAAGCTGCCATATGGGTATGTGATTCAGGTACATGAGACGGGGCATGATAATGCAAACATGGACCCAATAACATGTAGCACAGATGTATACACGCAGCACAATGCAGGGAGCATCACGAGTGTTTGCAACGGCCCCTCCCTGCCTCACTCTCCAGGTGGAGAAGGGCCCCGCATGCCTCATGCCCACCCTCCACCCCCACCCCAGAGCCGTTCATGCTGACTTCAATCCGGACTGCTTTCCCTTCCCCTGTGCCCATTTCCACTGGTTCAAATTCTCTCTTCAGCAAAGGCCTGAAAAGTGACACTTCTTCCAGGAAGCCTGCCTTGAGCCTCCCAGACAGAGGTGCACAACCCTTTTTGGAACATTCTGCTCTAATAATAAACAGCGCTTTGTGCCCTGAATTAGTCTTTTATGTAAGTATCCAAGCTCCCCACTAATTCATCAGTCCCCCTTCCCCACCCCTAGGCAGGATTCTGACCCATTTCAATGTCTCCTGCAGGGCTGAGCACACTGCCTGGCACACAGCCAGAGCTCAGTAAATGTCTCTTGAATGAACACAACATTCTTTCACACACACACACACACACACACACACACACACACGACCGCAGGAAGGCTTTTTCAGTTCGTCCCCACCTGTTTCACTTCCTTTTCTACTCACCCCAGTGAAAGGATAGAATTTTTCAACGAATCATTGAATTTTCTGTCAAATGGGTATAATAAGCAGTAGCTGGTATTAGCAAAAAGAAAGGTTGTTATCTGAGGGTCAGCTAAATAGTCCTTTCTCAAGACAGGGACAGTTAGGTATCTGCTCCCTTGGAAAGACTGAAAGGCCCACTGCCGCCCTGTAGCAAGAACCAGGACTCTTGAGAAGAAAATGGAATTTGAAAAGGCTAGGACTTGCTTCCAAGAGACTGGATGCCCCAGCCAACAGAGCTCTCCTGGGGGGAGATGGGCTCTGCAGACCCAGCTATCAGGAGGTAAGGAGCCTAGCTCCTGGGTGCATCCATGAGTCAGACACTAGGATGGCACGTATCCTGGAGTAGACAGAGCAGAGCTGTGCCCTTGCAGTGAGGCATAGCACAGAGGTCAGTGGGCCCAGCAGCACCCAGAGCCCAGAGCACCCATCACCCGTAAGGACCTGAGAGGTTCCCTCCACTCACAGAAACTCACTGTCTAGGAATCCTGGGCCTCTAAAGTGGCTGGATGTTTAATGAAACAGTGAACATCACTAGATCTTCTTTACGCAGTTACAGTTCATTCACAGATGTCACATTTACAGTCTCCGCGACTTGCTGACTATATTCAGTTCCTTGACCTTTGCAGGGTAATTGGACTGAACCACCCACTGAGAAGCGCTGCCTCACTCCCTCTCTCAGGCACTCACTCACCCATTCAGGCACACGTACGAGGCCACCCACTGGAGTAAGGAGCGATTTGGACGGGGCTGGGTTAGTTTGGGGATGGTTTCCTGCCAGGCTAGCACATTTGGTCTCAGTACAACATTCAGATTCCCGGTTCCAAGATGAAAAGTCTCTGTCGGTTCTGTTAACAGTCTCCAAACTCCTCCCTCAAGCACGATCCTCATTTCCATGGGCCGGGGCATAAAAGGGGAGGAGGTGTCGGTATTGAAGACCCAGAACCGGGGCTAGAGTAGCGCTTGGGAAGGAGACCCTGGTGCTTCTCTTTCTTTCACATGTCGGGGAGAAAGGCATAAGTAACTGAAAACACTGGGTAAGTCCTAGCAAGGCAAGGCATTCCAGTTCTAGGTGCCCATTTGCCTCAAAGCTCTTAAAGCCCACCTGACTCTGTGGCCATGACCCTACACAGCCATCTCATAAATGCACAGGCAGCTGGATAAGAGAGTGGGAGGCCATTATGGGTTGAACTGTGTCCTCAAAATTTCATCTGTTGACATCCTAACCCCTAGTATCTCAGAATGTGGCCTGACTTGGAAACAGAGTAGCTGCAGGTGTGATGAGTTAAGATAAGGTCATTCTGGACAGAGTGGGCCCTAATCCGAAATGGCAGGCATCCTTCTAAAAAGGGGACATTTGGACACAGACACACATAAACACACAAGGAGAAGGCCATGTGAAGATGAAGGCTGAGATCAGGATGATGCAGCAGAAGCCAAGGAACACCCAGGAATTCCACAACTCACCAAAAGCAAGGAGAGAGGCCTGGGATGGATTCTCCCTCACGGCGCTCAGAGGGAACTAACCCTGCTAACACCTTAGTCTTACACTTCTATCTTCTGGGCGGGCGAGATAATACATTTCTATTATTTAAGCAGCTCTGTGTGTGGTATTTTGTTATCGCAGCATAATAAGTAAATGCAGAGACTTAAGACAGACCACCTGATACTCTGATGGTGATATCATGAAACTAAGTCAACTAAGGGCCAGAACTATAATACCGTTAGTTTAAAAAACATGTATACAGAAAGCTAGAGGTGGATGGATGGAGGGATGAATGGAGGGATGGATGGATGGGTGGATGGATGGATGGATGGATTCCCAACTGTGCCAGGCTCTCTGTAGCCTCTGAGATGCCTTACATGCTGTTCCACTGGCCTGAGTTGTCTTTCTTCCTCCCCCTTGCCTATCTAGCCTGTACTCTTCCTTCAGGACCCAGCTCAGATGTCATCTCCTGGGTTGGGTGTCCCTCTCTTATGCCTCTTTATCATCCAAGAGTATTCATCACAGTACTCCCTGAGCTCTGTGGTCCTTGTGAGCTTGTCATCTGAATGGGCAGGGACTTGGCCTGCCTGCTCACACTGTGACCCCAGGGCCTTCACGGAGCAGGAGCAGGATAAACAATTGGTGAGGAGTGGTGAGAAGGCCACAGTGGGGAACTGGTGACTCTCGGGGGCCAGTGAAGTTTCTCCGGAGGAAACCCCTGGGCTCCAGACCTGAAGCGTGTCCCTTCATTTGGGAAGCCACAGTCCCACGTCTGTTGCTGTCCATCAGGGCAGAGGGGCAGCCGCTCGGGGCCACTTTAGTCCACAGCTGGACTCACAGGCCGTTGCCTATTCCTGACAGCAGGCAAGAGCTGCTCTCTGAGCCCCATGCTCAGCCCATAAACATCATGCCATCCAGCAAAGAGCACACAAGCATGAAGCAGCCACAAGAACGCTCTGCCCTTCAAACCAGTCAGCTTCATCTCCAGGATCCATGAAAGGAACGTGGTCACGCTAGATCAACTATGAGCAGTATTCGTCTGTCCTTAAAACTACAATTCACAAACAAAAATAGTACTTCTGTGATAGACAAGGCAAGGGTCCTTCAGCCCTGTGAAGTTGTTTTCACATCAAATCTCTACCTCCTGGGAGCTGCTTCCTCACACTTCCTGACACTTGAAAGCAGAAGTTTGACTGGCTCCTGGCTAGGAGACAGAGTGGGAGGAGAGAGCCAAGGCCTGCCCAGGACCTCATAGCAGGAGGAGGAGGAGGAGGAGGCGTGGGGGGGGGGGGGGAGGGGAGAGGGAGAGGGAGAGGGAGGGGCAGAGAGGGAATAGGAATGTATATGTCTTCCTGTTGCTTCCAGATGTGTTTGGCCCAGAGTCCTTTGCAGCATGGTGAGCAAAGCTTCTGATGTTAGACCTACTTTGCTTTGATTTTTTTCCCTAGGCCAGTTTGGCTATCTTTTCCCCCAAAAGCAATGCTTTAGGAAGCAGGAGGAGATCCCCAAACAGACTGTGGCTCTCCCAGACAGTCTGGCTCACATCTTTTCAGAAGACTCATCTTTGCCTTCCTGAAGCTTTTGCTCCTAAGGCTTGTGGCCCTCCTATTTATTCCTATTTTAAGCTGATCAAAGGATTCTGAGAGCTGCAGATCCACATTAGCAGGCACCTGGACCCACCTGGGAGTCCAGGAATTCTAGCCTATGAGCCCCAGGATCAGTGTCCAGGCCTATGAACTGTTATCTTAGCCATCCCTCTGCCTGGCTCCTCTGGTGCTTTTTCAGATAACTCTCACGTGTCCTGCTCACCCCACCCTCTCCATCAGGACTGCTATTAGGCAGGCGGTATTCCTTTAACTTGAGTTTGCTCCCATGTTTGTCCAATTATGTTATTCAACTTTAACATTTTTTTTCTCCACTTTGGTTCAAACATCAAAGAGATTCAAGAGACTCCAAGTTACTTATTTAGATGCATAAAACACAAAATAAATGCTAACATTAGCAGTGACCATGAGGATAGAAGAAAAAGAAAAGCAGTAAATGAGATACAGCCACAAGCCGACCACAAGGCTCTAACAGATGTCAGCAATCTAGTTCCGGTCTCTTAGAGGCCATGGCAAAGATGGCAATGTGGCCGGCAGAAGATCCGGAGTACCCAGGCCTTAACTCACAGAGAGATCAAGCGCCCCGCCCTGCTTTCAGCACAGAAGATGCAACTCTGCTCCAACTTTGGGGAATGTGGTCTGTTCTCTCCTTTCTTCCATAAATATTAAATGAGCATTTTCTAATTGCCAGGCCTGTAGGCCTACATATCAAGACGTGATCCCTTCCCCTGATTTCCAAAACAAATAGATGTGCCTTTCTAATTGTGTTTGGCTTTGGGGGTGATTTTTTTTTGCCCAGAGGTGTGTGTGTGTGTGGGGTTAGGGGATTGGTTTCAGGAAGGAACAGACCTTCTATCTTAGCTTTCTCTTTTCTCAGCCTGCAATGCCCAACCCTTCATTCTCCATGCAGAGATGCCATCATCCTTTAAAGTCTAATGCAAATGGCACCTCCTCCAGGAAGCTTTCCTATATTTTTCCAGACAGAATTAATTGTTCCCACGGCATATGACATATGTCTCAACTTAGCATTTATGTCATTCTTTCTTCTCGCATAGATTTTTCTGCTTTTCCCTCTGGCCTGTCTTATTCATAGCACAGGGCCAGGCACAGAAGCAGCAAGAGCATCAGGATTTGTAAAAGTACTAAAATTAATATCGTCAGCCAGAACTTGGGAAAGAGAAAATGAAAACAAAGGGGTGTGGGAAATAAGAGGTGGGGAGGAGAATTGATAATTCTTTGTGTTCTTTTTGTCAAATAAATAAGGTTGGCTAAGAAGGTTTAACCAAAGTTTAACCGAAGGAGGGTTTAGCCAAATAGAATTTCATGAGGGCTGACATTGCACTGGCTTTTCCAAGCCATGAAATCTCCATCTTATGGCAATAATCTCAAAACGAGAATAACCACAAGCAATTAAAGTAAACAGCAAATGAGTGTAGTCGCCCAAGATCAGGTTAGCGTGGGGATAGTCTGGAGGAGAATGTGGGAGAATCTATGCCAAAGACAAAGGGTAAAGTCATAAGGGATAGAATTTTAATAATATCTAAATAGGTTAACTGGAACCGGCTTGCTCAAAAGAACTATTGAAAATACGTCATGACTTTTCCGACAACCCAATAGAAACAATAAGGACCTATTGTTTTTCTCACAGACTCTGGCAACAATAGGATAATAAATCATATAGTGGCAGCTCCGCATTGTCACCTGTTCTCTTTGGCTGAATCCCTGTCTGGAGGGACCCTGACCCAGGAAAAGGAGCAAATATAGAACTTAGAGGGTCCCCCCTGCTCCTCAATGTTGTTCAGGAAAGCTGGGCTCCTGTGGGGGGCAGTGGGAGAACAGAGTCAGCAGAAACCACATGTCATGATCTGAGGGTAAGCTCTGACACTGATGTCATCTCACCCTTCTTCATCTCCTTCCTTTATAATTCTTGCAACCTGTACGATTCCAGGAGCTTTGGAGCAAGGAGGACCCTATGAAGTCCAAGCTCTTCATTTTTTACTAGGACTCAGTGACCCAGAGAGCAGGAAGAAAATGCCATATACAGGAGCCCTGAGCAAGCGGGAGCCAAGGTGGGGTACCCAGGCCAGGCCTCCTGCCTCCGTTCAGAGCTCTCTCCACTGTATCTCGTAGCCTCTCCACCTGGGCTGGATGTGCATAATAGGGACTTAACGCTCTGGTGACTAAAAGCAGATAAATTTAACCTGCGAAACCCAAACCCCCACTGCCCTGGCTCTTAGCCTGACAATCAGGGTGGTTTTTAATTCTAATGAAAATTCTTGAATGCAAGAGCTTTGGTTCACAAAGGCTGCCACCAGCTGCATAAGCACTTGGTGGTTTGAATTAATAAAATTTTTAGACCTTCTAAAGTGCATTTTCTCTTGAGGTATTTTGGTGTTGTTTTTAGAATAATGAGATGCCTGATATGACTCTGAGACTTAACCAAAGACTGTGTAGAAGTAGATGGATGGAATAAAATTTAGATTTGTTGTCCATAGAGCAACGTAATTGCTCCCAGGCAACAAGGTACAGAGTAGATTCTGTCTCCATTGCTCACTGCTTTTTTGAGACATGTCAGGAGCTGCAGAAAGGAGCTGTTGTAAGCCCATTGCTAGGTCTGAGCTGTCCTTTTCCTGTGGCTCCCGGGAGGAACCACAGCCCTGGCCCAGTTTTTTTGTCCTCAGGTTTCTAAACTGACTCAGGGTCTGCTGAAGACACAGCTCTCCTTCACATACCCTCACACATCCCTCCATGCCCACCAACCCATCACTAAGCACTGAGCAAGTTCAGTGGGTGCCAGTCCCCAACTCTGCAAGGAGGCAAAGGCCTTGGGCTGAAGCCTCACAAGGGACCATGAGCTTCAGAGACACACAAAGGAGAATATGCTTTAAAGCTGAGAGATTGCATGTCAAACCCCAGCAGTTCCTGTGTGGGCTGGGATGATGATCTCTGCTGTGCTGTCTCGCAGGGCTGGAGTGGAGGTCACAGTGAAGATGGAAAAATGCTTGGAAAAGATGAAGCTCTATAGCTAGAAAGGACCATTGATCCATCCCCAAAAGGTTTCCTGGGGCTCCAAGGGCTATTTTGGTTTTTGTGTTTATTGCTATATATGTTTATACACAGTCCACAGTCACACGTATTCATATTTTGTTCTTCCATTTCGCAGGGAGGAACCACCTCTCCCCATTATTCTGGCCATCACAGATGGGCTGTGGCTGTCTTGGTAACTGCTATACCCTCAGTGCTGAGAACAATGCCTGGCACATAGCAGGAGCCCACTGAATAGCCAGGAAGTGAAGGAAAGCCAGAGTTCCTTGAGAAGGGGCAGTTCTCCTGTGCCTGATGACATTGACAGCACAGGTGGGTTCTGCCCGTCTCTGTCCTGCCTCTATGTGCCTCTGCCCCATGGTCATCGTCCTTATCCCTCAGAATTGTAATAGATAATTGACATCTGTCTCCTCTCTTGGCCAGCTGAGCTCCTTGGGGTCTGATTCCTCTTCTATCCCTCGACTTGGCACAGTGTATGGACTCAGTTACAAGCTGATGGAATGAATGACTGTCCTTCTCTATGAGTTTCTGAGATACCCCAGAATTGGGCCCAGCACGTGGAAAATCTAAAGTAAAATCTAAAGCCTAAGGGATAGAAGAAGAGAAATTTAATTTACATAATGAGCAGAAGACAGCCTCCCAGAAATTTCAGTTTGCTTTCATCCATTTGCATAGGGGAAAGGAGGCATTCATGGGAAAACCCACATTGCCTTGCTGGGGTTAATGTGCTTCCTCTTCCTCAACCGCCTCCGAGAAGACAACTTAACCTGATCAAGTCAACACCGATTTAGGGAAATGTAAACAGACTTCTGAAAGGCATACAACTGTAAGGGGGAAATTCATCAGTAAAGATGTTTGACCAGGGCTGGCCGAGTGGCGCGGTGGTTAAGCGCTGGCTTGGGAAGCCAGTGGCCCCGGTTCAGTCCCACATATGAGGGCTAGTGACACTGCCCTCAAAAAAAAAAAAAAAAAAACAATGTTTGACCAAAGTGCTTAAGTAAGGAGGGCAAATCAGACGGAAAACCCAGACTGGAAACCCGACTGGCCCCATTTATATTGGGTATCTCTGAAAACCTCTAAAATCCCTTTCTTTCCAAGGCGGGGAGATACCTTCCATTTTTAAACCTAAAATTTAAGAACTATGATGCATAGAGTGAAATTGGGCCTCTTTCATGCTTTAGCTTTCGGGAACATGTTCTCAGGTTAAGAGGGACTTGATGGTCATGGCCAATCACTGTGCTCAGGGTTGGTCATCTCTGCCCTGGAAGTGACCATGGCCCCCAGGGAGAGGAACCCACTCTCCTGGGCCCAGCCACTCCCAGAGGTGGAGGAGAGAAAGGGGGAGAGGGTCTTTAGTCCCCAGGAATCTCTTCCCAGGAAAAAAAAAAGAGAATAAACTCTTTCCTGCTGTACCTTCCCTTTAAAATAAAGCTAACTGGTAATTTGATGACCTCATCAAAACACAGAAAGGCCTTCTGATGACAGTCTGGGGACTGTCAGTCAGTAAGCTGAGCAACAAAGTGAAAAATAAAAGCAAAGTGCTTTTGTTCCCTTGATTCCTCTGGCTTCAAGCCCTGATTTCTTTAAGATTAAAAAGGAAAAAAACCCAAACAAACCAGAAATCAATAATTATAGAACAAAGAAGACAAGTTGACCATGGGAGTGGAAAAGTCTAGCCTTCGGAAACTTGACAAAGGGGCACTGTGAGTGCAAGCATGGTGGGCTGGGCAGCCCTGGACACCCTCAGGTGGGAAGACAGCTGTGGTCTGTCCTTGCAGGGAGCTAAGTGCTCCTCACCACACACCAGACACAGACTCCACTAAGCCATCCACAGCCTCTCCCATGGCCCCACCCCAGCTGGGGAGGAGTGTGGGCTGTGTCATTCACATGGGAGACTCAAGGTCACCAGCTTCCATGGGCCATCAGTGAGCCTATCTTTAGCAATGTGATATTGACAGTCGTCATCACTTACTGCACGGATCTTATCTGGTTTAATCCTCACAGTTCTGTGAGGTTCATATTCCCAATTTACAGGCAAGAGAAAAAGAAGACCCAGAGAGTTTGGTTAAGTTTTCCAAGGAAATTCTTTTAATATAGTAGGCCTCAACCATGGCTGCAATGGAGAACCCCAAATCACAGTCCCAGGCTGCACGATAGACCAATTAAAGGAGGATCTCTGGGGTGGAGTATTTTAAAGCTCCCCAGATGTTTCCAGTGTGCAGTCAAGGCCGAATGACGACTGATGCAGTAAATAGTAGAGGCAGGGTCTGAACCTGATTCCAGGCCTCTGCTTATTCGTCTCTGCAGTATTGCCAATCACGAAGGAACAACCCAGAGAGCTAAAGAAATATTCATCAGGGGTGGCCAGGCGGTTCAGTTGGATAGAGCGTATGCTCTTAACAACAAGGTTGGCAGTTCGACTCCCGTATGGGATGGTGGGTTGCGCCCCCCCCCCCAACTAGATTGAAAATGGTGACTGGACTTGGAGTTGAGCTGTGCCCTCCACAACTAAGATTGAAGGACAACAACTTGACTTGGGGCTGATGGGTCCTGGAAAAGTACAATGTTCCCCTCCCCAAATTCCCCCATAAAATCTTAAGAAAGAAAGAAAAAAGGAAAGAAAGGAAAGAAAGAAAGGAAGGAAGGAAGGAAGGAAGGAAGGAAGTTCATCAAATGGCTTTGCTACTGGGTGTGCTTGGAGACTTGGGATTCAGAACAAGGAAATCCACTTGGCATAATGTTTATTTTCCTTATAAATAGTATAAGAAACAGGCTGAGGGCTGAGAGTCTTTCGCATACAGCAGAGTGCATCGGCTTGTGAATAGAACTTGCAGACATTCAAAACCTTTTTATTTTACCTTCCAGTTCCAGCCATGTGCAAGAACTGAGCTGGAGTTTGACTTCTGGGTTCCATGCTACTTCTGGGGCCCAGAGTGAGTGTGCCAGCTCACGAAGGGCAGCCATGGCCAACGTCATGCTCATACCTCATCTGTTCAGAGAGATGGGTCCTGCCTGCCAGTTTCAATGAATGCTTCAGTTAATGGTCCTCATTTTCTAGGGCGAAACTGTCAGGAGGGAAACATCTTCCACTGATTGCCATGTGGAACAGAGCATCCCATCTCCCTGACTTTCCCTGTCAGGAGGAAATGATGAAAAATAAATTTCCATATTCAGTTGTCTGCTTTCCTGAGGATGAGAGCCACCACAGCCACTTTAGCTGAGACATCTAGATTGGGCAATATAATAAAGGCTTGGCTAATCGGAGCCATTAGCCTGTCACTGATCTCCCGTTAACCCTTTTCTCCAAGCCAGGTTACAGCTCACAACTGCCATCAGGTTTTCCTGGCTAGCAGTTCCTCTCATGAAATTTCTGTTGCCACTGCTCATAGCCCATAGCTGTACCACACAGATAACATTTTGGTGTTTGAATTACTTATGAAAGTATTGTTGAACCCCTAAATATGATATCTTATAGGGTATCTTAGGGCATTCATTCAGTTTTTCGGACATTCATTCACCATGCATTTAATGGACATCCTTTCTATACCAGGCATTCCCCTAGACACTGGATGAAAATATCAGATAAGGTCTGGCCCCTGACCTGAGAAAGCTTCCAGTCTGGGGCGGGGGGAGCTTGATACATAAAGGTAAATATATCCCAAAGTGGTGGTTAAATGATGAACCTGCCTGTGGATCACTTATCTCAGCCTGGGAGAAGAGAATGGAGGGTGAAGAGGGAAGGCCTCCTGAACCAAAGGAAATATCAGTGAAGAAATCTGCACAGATGCATCGAGGATCATCAGGAGTTGGGGGACCTGCTGTAAAAGCTCACTTCTGCAATGCAGCCAGGACTGCATTTTCCTCATTCAAAAGTTTTAAGTCTTCCTGGAGGTCCTCCACCAAATGGCTTTCTGGTCCTGTCTCTTCCCCAGGTCCCTGTGCTGAGCCCCACATCACTATTCACTGTTCCCTAACCAGGCCTTACACATCCGTGTGTTTTCACTCTTGCTGGGCCTGTGTTCTTTGTCAGGAGTGCCTGTCACCCACTCTCTGTCCATTAAGCACCTACTCACCCTTCAAGGTCCAGTACAAATGCCAACTTCTCCATGAAGGTTGCCCTACCTCTGGGCAATCGCAGCACTTGTGACATTATATTACAGTTTTACCTTTAGACCTCTCTAGGCTGTAAGCTTCTGGAGGACAGAAACTGCCTCTTAAAGAGTCTCACATTCTCAATGTTGGGCAAATAGAAGAAATGTCATATGCCTTCTTTTTGACAAAGCAATGAAGGAACAAAGCAATATATCAAAAATTCATTTGAATTGTTTTCTTCCATTCCAATCATAAGGTGCAGCCTCCCCAGTGCAGGTTAAAAATAGGGGTAAATAAATAGGACCCTGGTACCAGCTCCTGACAAGCCAGGCAGCAACCCTTGCCTAACTTTTGAAAGGAAGGTTCATTTGGTGATTTGCACATGCACAATTATACCATAAGCAAGCAGAAAAAATAAGGAGACTTGGGAGCAAATTGATTATTCATGAATCCAATTACAACTAATAAGTCCAGAAAGGTCCCTCTCAGATGCCTGTAATAATTCATGCAGAGGACAGAGGGAACCCTGCCAGGCTGGCATCTGGACCTTGAGGTCCGAACGCTGGGGCTGGTGTGTGGTGAATCATCCCGGGTAGGCCAGCGTAACTCCTTAGACCCAATGTTGATAGGACCAAGGTCAGGTTAAAGCCCTCTCGGGCCAGTATGCAGCACCATGAGGCATATTTTTCTGTGGACAGTCTGTACCCCGTTATCTAAGCCAGTCACCCCTGTATCTCTTTTGAAGAACAGAACCTTCAGATGCATGATGAAATGATTAAGGAGATGGATTTCACAAAAATTTCTCCTGCTCAGGTACTGCAGTGAACCTCCCACCCCAAAAAGGTGATAAACGGGCTAATATTTCAGTACCATGGACAGTGCCCTCGGGCCGGTCAGCCTGCTAGGCTCCTCTATGCCTTCAAAAGTACAGGTTCCAGTTGGCATACAATATTATACAACATCAGCTTCAGGTGTACAGTACAGAGAACAAGCCTCTACTCCATCCATGAAATGGTCTCCCTAACAAGACATGTGACCATCTGACACCCCACAAAATATTTACAACATTATTAATTATATTCCCCGAACTGTCTTTCATATCCCTGTGGCAATATTGTAGTTTTTTTAAAAAAAAATGTTTATTTCACAATAAAAGAATTTTTTAAAAAAGTACAGGTTCCAACCCAGAAGTCCCCACTCAACCCTCAATGGAGAGGGATGGGTGTGGAAACCCCTCCTACGAGTTTCCCCAGAATCCAGTGAGAAACCAGAATGAGCCCAGCGAGGCTGAAGCCATTCCTTTGTCATCATGCTCAGCCTGGCCCAGCCACTGCTTGGCATGTGTTAAAGGGTCGACAATTGTTAATGATGATGAATGACTATTTTTCTTGATGTTGTATAGGATAAGGAAGAGCTCACAGTCTTTTTGTGCTCTATAAGTTCCTCATACTGCAGAAAAAAATATTCTTGCTACCAGGGCACAGAGAGGTGTGTATTTCAAAGGGGAAAAAAGAGAAGTATGTACTCCAACACTGAAGCTTATTCCGGATCAGTGAGACCAAGGCAGGTTCCCACAGGGTTTCCTTCATGGTGTGTAACAAGAAGCCCATAGGACATAAGATCAAGGCAGCTGGTTAAGTTTTCATTGTCCAGGAGGACAAGGTGGAAGCGGTGTGTACAATTCTAGATACAGAAGCAAGATGAGATATAATCTCAAAAAAAACATATCTAGCTATTCTATCACCAGATATATGAAAAGTTGCCCAGACCTCAAACAAAGTTCCTTTCCATCAAGGCATGAAAGAGTTTAGTTCTTCGGAAAAAATTTGGCAAGTCTTCTCTAAAGTGCAGCTTCTGCCAACATGGAAGAGCCAGGTGCATTTTCAATCTCCCTCCAATATTCAAAACAATCCAGAAGACTTCATGGGATGGAAGCAGCAAAAAAATGTAAAACCCAATTCCCTCTAAAGCCAGTCTCCTCTCTCCAGGGGTTTGCACAGTTCACCCCACAGGGATCGCAACGATCCTCTAAACAAAAGATTGATCTGAACCACACAGCAAAGTGAAGCAACTGTGGACAAGCCATAAAGCAGGATGAATAAGACTTGGAGATTCTAAAGTGTTCTCTCACGTCAGCAGACCACCTACATCAGAATCACCTATTAAAAGGCACACTCTTGGGAAACAGCCAGTATAAATCTGGGGGTTGGCACCAGAGCCTACATTTTAAAATAAGCTCTTCAGGAACTAAAGTTGGCAGACAACTGCTCTAAGCCATAATGAACTGAGGCCCAGGAGTCTGAAGATTCTTGGCCCCTTTGCCCTAGTTCTGATGAGGTCTGTGTTTCCAGGCTGTCTCTGTGCCCTCTTTAGTGATAACCTCAGAGACCAAGTTCATGTCAAAGAGGCTGTGAGTATCTTTCCTTTCCAATGCCTGGTACATAATGAATTCTTAATGAACAATGGATAGTGGAGTAAGTGAATAAACTATGTGGAGAGATCAAATAGAAAGACAGGTGATTGGATGGATAATGAATAAATGGAGGCTAATGGAGAAATAATAGATTTCAATATGGCAATTACAATACATGAACTTGGAGTGAATTTTTTGCCTTGATGATATGGAAATCATAAATAAATCTCTCTCTGGTCATTCCATGTCATGCACTTGAAATAGCAAAAGAAATAGTGGAGACCACTGCTTTGTGGTATGTGTGCAGCACGTGTACACACACACACACACACACACACACACACACACACACACAATCACCCAGGGACCCAGGTATCATACTCAATATTGATCAGCTCAACAGGAGGAACCAGCTTCAAACATATTTACAAAGGAAAAGCTGAGTTTTGGATAGACAGCCCCTTAGGTAAAAAGAGCAGCTCTATACTTTTGATGGATTTGCCACTTAACCCGGGGGGCATAACTAGAATCAGCAAGCATCTTGCTGGAAATCAGGGAAGCTGGGCTGCTGCTCTTCTCTGATCCCTAGCCAGCTGCATTGCCACCTGCCAAAAGGCCTCAATGGGGTACTTTCCTGTTCAAGGTGCTGCCTAGAGCCATTCAGATGCAGTCCCTGCCCCCTGGAGATTCAAGAGCGAACACTGTCAAGTAAGAACGCAAAGCCTCCCCAGTTAAAAAGAAAGCTCAAAGTAGACTATAATGCAGCTGAGTTTGGGTTACAGATGAGGAGCTAGGATTCCATTTGGGCTGAAAAGTGTTAGGAGAAGTAATCATTTCCTTTCAATCCATTCAGTATATTTTAAATTCTCAGGCATGCAGGTGAAGAGGGGGAGGGAAGTTACTGCACAGGGTACTTTTATGAATCAAGAAACCAAATCAATTGAAGTAAGTGGCTTCTTGGGCCGGCAGAGTGGCGCGGTGGTTCAGAACTGGCTTGGGACGTCAGTGGCCCCGGTTCAGATCCCACATATGAGGGCCAGTGACACTGCCCTCTAAAAACAAAGAAAGAAATAAGTGGCTTCTTCTTTAGCGTTTTCTTTCATTTTTGTATTTCCTTGTTCATCTTGTTGCTGGGCCGAACTTTGGTTAAGAGAATATCAAGCAAAAAACTCAGTTGTCCTTCCCCATTGCTTCAACAAGAAAGGGAAACTTCTAGTGGAAATTCTACAAATCTAGCATTAAATACTTAGTGTCATAGTGACACATAGCAGAGGATGTCCAAACACACTGAACTTTGCCACGTGGTCCTCCCAGCTTGCAAGCTGTAACTCCACACAATTTTCTCCACTCAAGAAAGCATATTGCAGCACCATGAGTGAAAATAGCATTACTATAGGTATAACTTTGAATGCTGCATAATTTTTAAAAGTATATAATCTGAAACCATTGTGGTCAACTCATAGTAATAAATTACTTGCAAAACACCTCAGAAGCTATTGTGAAAAAGAAATCAATCTGTCTTACTCAATAATAGATGGCGTTGTTTCACAGGCTGTCAGTTAGAAAAAAGTGGAAAGTCTCAGCACACTGATAACACTCTTTTCCCTGGATGAAGATGATGACTCCTTTCAAAAATGTGTTATCAGCGCTCTACAAATAGCTTTCAAAGTTTGCAAATGCAGTTCTATCAATACAAGAGCCATGTAATGCTGTCGCTTTTCCATATCACCTTGCTTTGAGACTTCTGTATCTCAAGAATAGCCATTGTCTTTTTTGCTCACCCCACCCTCCGGCATGGATATAAACACCCAGGCCTGGTACGGTCAGTGCAGGAATGAAGACTGGAGCCTTTGCCTGGGCCCTCCCTATTCATTCTGTCAGGCAGCTCTCAGTGAGTAAAGCCCCAAAGTCTTACTCTTAAATAAGGGCCACTGGTCTTGTTTTCCAGAGCACTGTGACACAGGGGTGAGATTAAAATTGTTCCACCTGGAAAGTGCTAAGTAAATGTTGTATAAGTGTTTGCTATTATGATGATGATGACATCTCAAAGCTGCAGCTGAGAACCATCATTGCCTGGGTGTCAAGCATGGCTCGTCCAAGTCAAAAAGAACTCTCGACAGATATATGAGAAAAAAAAAAAAGAAGTGAAATTGCCCCTGCCATTCGCCAGGTGACCTTGAGTACCACAGTGACTTCTTCACAAGTTACCTTTATAAGGGTGGCAAATGGCTGTCAGCTAAGGAGCAGATGAGTGAGAAACCAGTCTCATTCCCTACCTCTGACCCCCTCCAATAATGAGTGTATCCATGGTTTCTCTAACTAGTGAAGTTCTGATGTAGTTCTTCTGGTGTCTTATTAATTTGAGGAAAAGTCAGGTGTGGGGAGGCACCCTCCCTGAGAAGGCAGAAGTCAAACATGGCAGCAAGCAAAAGTGAATCCAAACAGCCTGTGGATTCCTGACCTGGCCTCGAGAGCTGCCTGGCTCTTCAGAAACCCTCTTACCCAGCCTACAGCCCTGCAAACCCTGGGGCTTTGGCTTCATCCTTTTCAAATAACACTTAAAACAATTTGGAATACTCGTGTTGCCTACTCATGCCCAATCGTCATCAAACCAAGTGGCTTTTCTGTTTTCAACTGTGATCGGCAATATACTCCATGGCCATTATAACCCTCTCCTCTGGACACCATCCAGGCATGAACCTAGGCATTTACCTTTCTTGTTCTGTCTTTTTAACTCTCCTCGTCTTCATGAAAGAGGAGGATTCTGTTGTTTACAAGACAGCTGAATCTATGACATCGAAGGGGGCTAACGGATGAGAGTAGGCAGAGAAGATTTCAGAGTTGTCTCCACCCTGTTATTTTCTTGTGTTTGATCTCACCAGCTAGATTGCAAGCTTTTTTTTTTTTATGAGGGCAGTGTCACTGGCCCTCATATGTGGGACCCCAACTGGGGCCACTGGCTTCCCAAGCCAGCTCTTAATCACCGCGCCACTCGGTCGGCCCTGCAAGCTTTTCTAAGAGCAGAAATGATGCTGAACTAATTCTGGCTGTCCCACCACCTTCTGTAATTTCCTATTAAATGTTTTTGTAGTTAGAGTAATAATGTGTACAGAACTCTTCACATTTCATAAAACGCTCTGACGCTTGGAGTAAAAATCTTTCCTGTCACCTATCGCAGAGACTTTAAGAGGTGCCCACATTACCAGGTAGGAGAGGCAGAGTCTGGGTCTGCACCCCGGCAGGGTGCTTTCAGGTCTCACCCTTGACCACCATGGCACAGACTTTACAATGTTGGGCCCACTTCTCCCTTTATCACAAGACGCTCTCTTCTCTATAGACAATGTGTTTACAGAGGCTTAAAGAAGTGAGTTTCAGAAAGTAGAAAGGGACATGTCAGGGGAAGGAGAGGAACTCAGGCCTCATTTTGTTACTGGGGAAATTTCATGTGAGAGGTAGGATTTCAAGAAGTGCCATAAGCCCTCTGAAAAACAAGCAATGGTGTAAATTCAGATTAAATTACTTAAAAAAAAAGATTTTATTGGGGAATTGGGGAAGAGGACCAGCGTTGGGGACTCGGAGAAGGGGGACAGACAAGTTGCTGTCCTTATGTTCTTTAGTCTAGTTGTGGAAGATGTCACTTTACTGGCCCATGTTAGTATTATCGTTGCGCTCTTCCTGGGTGAGGCAGTTGCTTGCCGGCCTCATGGTGGCTCATGGCAGCTCAAGGCAGCTCACAAAAGTGCACACCAGCTGCTGGCCAGCCCCACTGCAGCCTACTCCATCGCCGGCAACTCACGGCAGCCCAGCTCCAGGTGGAGCTGTTGTTCACCATCTTAGCTGTAGAGGGCACAGCATCACTGGCCCTCATGTGGGAGCTGAACCAGGGCCCCGCTGCTCAGAGCTGTCATCCCAAGCCAACTCCTAACCAACGTGCCACTTGGCCAGTCCTAAATTACTTCTTTAAAAATAAAATTTGCTGGTCAAATACATAACTGTCTTGGGGAGCCTCTGATGGAGTTCTCAGGTAAAGTAAGAGAGCTCTAGGTACATTTATGAAATTCACAAATCATTACCTGAGCAAACACTGAGCAAGTGAGAGAATCAATATATGCGAAGTCTGCCCTGTCTGGTTCTTTCTCTGGTTCAGCAGAGTGCTTTGCCACCCACGCAGAGAAGAGATCACACCTTTTATCTCAGACACTTCGGATTTTCTGTGTAGAGCCAACTAGCTTCAGGTTGGAAGAAATGAAGCAAATAAGTGTTCTCCCATAACCCAAGGCCCAGTGTGCCACAGAGCCATGCAGGTCCCTGAGCATCTTGGAAATCATTTAGGAGCTCATCAGATCAGAGGGGGCCCAGTCCACTTGTGGCCATGAGAACATCCATGGCCCCCACCATCAGGCCACAGCTCTGCGAGGGGCTAGCTGGCTGAGGATGAATTCCCCTCCAGGAGCTGCTTCCCAAGCTCCTCCCCCATCAAAACCAGGTAACCCTGTATGGTCTCTCTGGAATGCACTGCCAGCTTGGGTATCAACTCAGCAGCCTTACATTTAGCAACCAAGCAGCCCACAAAGACACCATGAACAGATCAGGAGATGTGTCTGGGCAGACAGTGGGTCAGACAAAAAAAGGGCACAATTTGTGCACAAGCTCCAGAGCTCCTCCCAACAACTGGGTGAATACTGACTTCCACTCTTGCCGAGATCCAATGGGACAGCATCCTTGCTCTGCACTGTGCCACAAGCCAGCCATCTCACCCCTTGTGTGTTCATGGCTCCAGGGCAGAGTTCTTTCCCCATCTGCCCTCTAGGACAGAGCCTTGTTCAGTCTTCAGCACACAGGAGGCCCCAACCCCTCTGGGTTAGGCAGTAGGTCATTCGGAGCTGAATCCTTCAGTTGCACAGAGAACCCTGGCCATCTGTCCGAGTTGAACACACAAGCTCCTTCCTCCTGGCTTTTGGTGACAGAAGAACCAGGGGATCAACTTATCAATTGAATGAACTAAACTAGATGGAAAACAAAATACCATTTGGCAAGGCCTAACTCATCTTTCTTTCTTCTCTCCCTTCCCAGAAAGCTGTGTAAATTGTGCAGACTTTCTGAGTAGAACTCAAGTCAAATAAGCTTAAGTTTGGAAAATGTTCTGACTTGAGGAAGTTGAGGAAGAGGAAGCATACCTTACGGGAATCTGGCTAAGCATTGGAGTTCACCTGAGAATTAATCCAAACTATGATGGGGGACTACAAAGCAGCACAGGTTATGTGCAGGTCAAGCAGGGGATCTGAGAGCCCCCACAAAGCCCCCTTCATTCTCAATTACTTTCTGTACCAGCCTGCCCCAAAGCCTAAAATTACTCCATTAACAATTCATTAATAAGGTTCTGCATTAATATTTGTGCTTCATTTGAGCAAATTCAAGATATCACTATTGTTATTAAAATGGCATCGCTTCCTGGGAAGGGTAAGGTACACCAGCTGTGGGCATGCACCATGCACTTCTAGGAGTTTTAATTTTGTTGGCTAAAAGGAAGACCTCATATGACTGAGGGTCAGGGGAGGAGACACAGGTGCTTCTGAGGGAGGGCAGGTCTGAGTAGGGCTGTGAAGGGAAAGGCTGGGCAGGGAATACAAAATTCATTTGAGGTATACAACAAAGAGGGGAAGGGCATGGGAGGGAGCATTATCCTGCTCTGTTCAGGGTCTGGTCATAAGTCCTCTTTTACCTTTTATCTCCAACAAAAAAATGCCTTCAACAAGACTGTCTATTTGTCACATTTCAGAAGTCATGCTCAGCTCCCATAGAGAAGATTAAAAAAAAAAAAAAAATCAGCCCTGAGCTCAGATGGCTCTGTCCATGGTGCTACCAGACAAGGTTCTGAAACTTGTAAGAAGGTATCATAGACTTCAAACAAAGTTTCAAATTTAGGTGTCTGTCACTACTTACACGGCATCCAACTCTGAAGGCTATGAACTTACAAAGCAGATAAATTGGGGGAGTCATGGGAACTGATTACATGAAAGGTTTCCCTGCTGATCTCTTTAAGTAGGACCCCCCACCCCCCACTCCTTAGCCAGTCCCAACTATTCTCAGGCAACCCCACCTCCAGATACCTTACCAGAAGCTGTTTCTTCTTGGTAAGTCAGAACACTGCTTACTGTGCTTCTTAAAGCTTCCCCAAAAAATGTTCCAGAAGGGGCAGGGAGCGAGAGAAAAAAGAGGTCCAGCTCAAGGCCCATCAAAAATACAATATTTGTTGGGCCGGCTGAGTGGCATGGTGGTTAAGTGCTGGGTTGGGAGGCCAGCAGCCCCGGTTCGGGTCCCACATATGGAGGGCCAGGGACAGTGCCCTCAAAAAAAAAATACAATATTTGGGCCGGTCGAGTAGCGCATTGGTTAAGAGCTGGTTTTGGGACACCAGCGGCCCCGGTTCGGATCCCACATATGAGGGCCAGTGACACTGCCCTCTACAGCTAACAACAGCTCCACCTGGAGCTGGGCTGTGCGATCCCCGGCGATGGTGTAGGCTGCAGCCCCTGCTGCAGTGGGCTGCCATAGGCTACAGTGAGCGGCCGGCAGCCAGCGTGAGCGGCCGGCAGCCAGCATGAGCTGCCAATAGCCGCGGTGAGCGACCATCCAGAGGCCGGCGACTGATCTGCGTCATCCGGGAAGAGCGAAATGACGATACCAACATGGGCCAGTGAAGCAACGTCCTCCACAACTAGACTGAAGAACAAAAAGACAGCCACTTCTGTTCCCCTTCCCCAATTCCCCAACTCTGTTCCCCTCCCCCAATTCCCCAATAAAATCTTAAAAAAAAAAATGCAACATTTCTCGTTAAATCTTTGCATTTACCTTATAACAGACGAGTTTGCATTCTACTCTGTAAAGCATCTGCTTTTCTCCTTACATAATTGCCCCCTGCATTTCTGGGTACAATGGATACTCCAGGAAGCAATTTTTGGAGCAGAGGCAGGGACCTTCCTGGGTGGCTGAGCCTTCTCTGCCATCTGGGCCATGTTAGCAGAAGCCAAGCTCTGCGGCAGAAGGAGGACAAGGACAGCCCCAGGACCTGACTCTGTGATGGCCTACTTGCTCACAGGGCTTCGTAGGACCTGGAGAGGGTGCTCATTTAAACCTTAATAGTTGTTTGAAGGAGTCAAGGAAATAATAAATGTGAAATGCTCGATGCCAGCCACTCAAGAAATGTTAGCTATTAATAATATTTCTCCTCCTCATAGTAGTAGTTAAAAAAGGCCATATCCTTTCCCTATTTACAGCCCTCCGGAGGCTCCTAAAAACTATAAGGCTCTCCACAATCAGCCACCGCCTAACTCTCTAGCCTCATTTCCTGCCTCTTCCCCGCTACTCACTCATGCCTCAGAGTCACCATTAAGTCTGGAATGATTTAGAGTCCCAATACTTCCCATCCTCTTTCACACGTTGGGGCCTTGGTGTGTGCTGAACACTCTCCTGGAAAACCTATTGCACAGCCTCCTATTCCACCAATAAACTCTCCCTCACCCAATGAGACTGAGAAGGAAACAGCATCTTATCTGAGACTTCTCAGCACCCCCTGCCTCCATGGACCTAGTGTGTGCCCTCAAGATCCTACCTTCCCCCTTCTACCCAAGCATCAATCACTATTCTGGTTTAATTACTCAATTCTTCTCTTCCTAAAAGAGGCTGCAGCTGCTATCTGGTATTGAACCAACACAAAGAAGGAATGGCACTCCAGGAGTGGCCAAACCCAAGCGGTGATCAGATCTTTTATTGTCAGCCTTTCCATGCCCTAGTACGTGGCTTTCCACCAGACACTTTCCAATGGGAGGTAGGGAGCCAGAGGCCATAGCAACAAGCATCTGTGCTCAACATGCTGGTGGAAAGTGGTCTCAGCTAAGAGGTCCATCCAGGGACAGAGCAATGATGAGAGGCAACAACCAAAGGGGAGAAACAGAGGGAAAGAAGGTAAATTACCTGGCGCATAATGAGAAGGTGGGCTTTTACAGTCTGGGTGTGTGTTTTTACCTTTTTTCTTCAGGAACAAAAGACTATCTGCCTATCTTCTGTCTTACTTGTTGGCATTTGGAATTATGGATATTGGTCCTTCATTAAGTTAATATGATTAGGTCAATTAACATTTATACTCTTCTACTTAGGGTTCAGACCTCTGACTTCTTCCCTTTTCTATAGGTATTTACTCTTCAGGTCATGCATCCAGTCTTGTGGCTTTAAATAGTATATATATATATATATATATATATATATATATATATATATATATATACACACACACACATATTCACATATATACATAACACACACACGTATTCACATATATACATAACACACATACATATTCACATATATACATAACACACACATATTCACATATATACATAACACACACACATATTCACATATATACATAACACACACACATATTCACATATATACATAACACACACACATATTCACATATATACATAACATACACACATATTCACATATATACATAACACACACACACACACACACACACACACACACACACACGCAGATGACTCTCACACTTATATAGCCAGCCCCAGAATTTCCCTTTGGCTTCTGATTCTGAATTCCTGATTTCTATCTGTGCCTCCCTCCACTTTTTCATCTGAAAGCCTTTGCTAACATACTAACAACTCCATCCTTCCAGTTAGTCAGGCCAAAGCCCTTGCAAATGTCCTCCACTCTCACTCTATTCATACAGGAAATTCTGTTGGAGTGTCTGACCACTTTTCCGCACACCTCCACTGCTACCATCTGGACCAAGTCAACATTATTTCTTATCTGGACTTGAAACATTTTCCTAACTGATTTCCCTGCTTCCATCTTTGCCCCACTTCACTCTGTTCTCAACACATCTACCAGATCGATCTTTTCAAAATCCAAGTCAGAGTACATCACTCTCCTGCTCAAAATCCTCCAACAGTTCCATCTGTCTTAGAGTAAGGGTCAATGTCCACATATTGTCCTACAAGAGTGAGTCTCCCACCTCCATCTCTTTGATTTAATCTCCTACCACTTTCCTTCTACTCATGCCACCCTGACCATATTGGCCTCTTTGCTTTCCCTTGGAACCCAGAGCCTTTTCCCTTGCTGTTTCCTCTGTGTGGACCCTCTTCCCCAAATATCTACACAACCTGCTCCCTCATATAATTTGAGTCTTTGTTCAAATTCCTAATGAATGGAGGCTTGACTACCCTACATTAAGTACCCATGAAGACACCAACTTTGTTAACTGGTATGTCCCTGACACACAACACAGCCTGACATATCACAGACACTCATTACATATTTTTGAAAAAAAAAAATGAGGAAATCTAGCTAAAGTTGGGCATATGATCCAGGTTGAGACAGTTGGGCATGCCCTCTTGGGCCATGAATCCTAAGAGATGGCAAGAGGGAAAAATCAGTTGGAATGGACCCACCCCAGCCATTGTGCCCTGACAGTCTTGTGCCTGGACACCTGGCCTGTCCTGGTTCCTGTATTTTCTCAGCCTGATTCTTCAGCTTGATTCTGTGAACTACTTTACCTCCTTCCAATAAGTTCTCTTTTTACCCCTCAAAGTAGTCAAGGTCATTTTCTGTTGCCTGAAACTTAGTAACTCTAAGTGATGGGCTAGCTCGTTTCCCAATTCCTCTACTCTCCTGTTCTCAGCTCCCCACCTCTCCTCGCCCTCAGCAAAAGCGTTACATGCTTCACGAGAGTGCTAATCAGACTAGTGTAGTTGTCTTATTACTGACATTCTAAGAACTTTCCTCACTCTAAAATTCTATTCGCTTAGTAAAAATAATACTGACAGGCTTCCATATTCGTTCAGACCTCTGAAATGTAGGCTAACTCCTCATTTTACTGAAAAGGGAATGAAAGCTCAGAAAGCTGATGTGGGAGATTGTATGAAGAGTATAGAATTTAGAGCTTGGTTATCAAACAAAGAACACAAAATTCAGAAGGTGATTGGCCAATTATGTGTTCAAAAATTCTCGCTCTCTGTCCTGGCAAGGGCTAAAACAGGAGAGTCAGTGTTTCTCCCTCCTTCACAGTGCCTTGGACTGACCCCTTCATCCTACATCATAGCTGCTGGAATAAGACAGACAGACAGACAGACACACACACACACACACACACACACACACACTCACCCATGCCCCCCCAAGCAACAGCTGAAGGCTTGCACTAGACTGCATGGTTTGCCTTCTCACCTTTGCAAAGACATGTTGGGCCATGGAAAATCTTCAGAGATTATGCCAAGTTGGCAGGACCCAAACCCACCATAAGCCTTGTCTGTTGGGCTGGTCCTGCTCAGTGTCTCTGACACCAGACCCATTTTCATTGAAAGGACACCCGCAGGGGTCAGGGAGAAAGAAATGCCGATAAAAGCTCCTTAATAGTCTGGCCTGAGTACTCACGTGCAGTTTTGTTTGGAAATAGGCCATTAGGGCTTTAGCCAAAATGAATTTTCAGTCTAAGCTATCTGGAAGTTTAGAAGTCCTTCAGTGTATGACAGACAGTTGATCAGCACCCTGGACAGAGTGTCCTCTGTGAGCCAGTGCGGGGATGGACCTCAGTGTACCCCGAACCCAGCTCCAGGACACCAGGTCCCACATCCAGCAGATGGAAAAGCCCAGCTGTCCCATCTTAGTCTCTGTCCCAAAGATCGTCCTAGGGTATCAGGAGGAAAACCAAACACAGGAACACAAACGACAAATAAAAAATCTGCAGCAACCCCACAGAATAAATATGAGCTGCTAGAAGAATAAGAGCTAAATAAAGATAGTAAGGCTTCTTCCAAAAAGTGAGACCTACCCAGGGATGTAAAGGAAGGGAGGGACTTGATGAGATAGAGGAGGGTACACAAGGCAGAAGGGCACAGACAGATAAAGATGAACCAGACAATCAAGTCTGATACAATGATTTCCGCCAATACATTCAAAGTGTTCCCCACCACCCCAGGAAACACCATCTCTGAAAAGAATGTCCCACCCTGCCTTCTTCAAATTACATTCACATATATTCTTCAAACAGAGTGGCCAAATCAACTCGGCGATAAAGCACTTTTCATTCCCTATCTTTTTTGTTAATGGACTTTACTTTCTAACAATGGTGACTATATTTAGACCTAATGAAAAGTTAGTCACAATGGGAGACTCCTAACAGCGCTTTCTCTCCTGATTACCCAACTCTATTGTTTCTGGGTGTATTTTCCTTCTTTTATTCCTAGATCCTCAGTCCTACCCTCTGCCGGAAACTGTTCTCTTCTGGAAAGCTTTTAGAATTTTACTTACAGGCTGCCACTCTCATATGTCCCCTGTCCTTTGTTATTTGCCTATTGGGATTTAATTAGGCCCATTAGATCCTTATGCCACCTGCTTTCTCTTTCCCTTTCCCCCTACTTTGAGAAAAATCTCCGATTCAATTTTATGATTAAAAAATATTTTTCTTTATTAAAGAATTTTTTGAGGACCCAAACTCAGGCTAGTGAGAGCCAAAACACCTCCAGCATATCTCTTTTCCCTGATAATGACAGAAAGTGGAGGAATGGACAGCATTCCTGCAACAATGGACATGATAGAGGGATCAGATCATCAGGCAAAGCCAGTTACAGACCCTAAGATATGGGAAAGGTACTTCCCAAAAGCAAAACTGAAGGCAACACTTTTCAATCATTCCTAATCAGTATGATCAAGGTGTCTGCTTTGCCTGCATATAAAATCATCTCCAAAAGGGCTAAATAACTTCCCCCACCTCTCTGGGAGGACACATGCTCCTTTAAATCGGCCCACTGCAGGTTTTGATCAACTGGTCCCTGGAATCCTTCAAATGGCTGGGGTATGGGTTGTTGGGTGTGAGTTGAAGGGTCTCCTGAATCTCATCACCACAGGATCCATGATAGTTAAGACATAAAAAAAATAATAGAGCATCGCCACACTTCCTCTTCATTTTTGCTTCTGTAAACATAGCTTACCATCCAAGGGATGAATGAATTTGTATTACGAAACTGAGACGCACTGGTAAATACCACATGCTCCATATAAACGCGCAAGAGAATCCCAAAAGACAAGAGGAATGCACCGGGACCCAGGCCAAACTGATTACTCCTCAGTGATGTTCCTCAGCCCTGCCCCTTGAATGGCGGAGGAAGCAAAGCTGGAAAGAATAAAAGGATGGAAACACAACAACTGTAGAAGATGGGGCCCAGAGGAAGGGACGGCTCGGGCCATCTTCCTTCCTGCGCTCTGAGCCTTGGGATCTTGACACCAAGCTGCCCCTGAGCAATTGTTCTACCCAAGCTCTGCTGCAAAGAAGCAGGTATCCGAGGAGGGTGGAGAAGCAGGTGGTGCAGGGAAGGCCCTCACAGAGCCCTACAGCACAGATGGTGCACCCCACTGTGGGCACAGCCAGTGTTCTGTGTGCTGGGAAGTGGCCTTAGCTACCCAGGGCAAAGAGTTCACAGCCCCCCAACCTAAAAGGACAGTCCCGGGGCACTTGCTGCTCCCTGCAGGGATGGTCTGCATTAATTAACTTGACATCAGTGTGGGTGTACTCTAAAGGACCACACAAAGGAACCATGTTGGGGACAGGCAGAACAGCGCAGCTAGGTGAAAGAGAGTGGACAGGATTCCTGGCAGACACGACCTTGCTTAATTTGCCTGAAGTAAATTGATTAGAGATAGTGTTCTCATAACCACTGGAAGGAAGACAACTGGGGGAGCTGCCAAGGCTGAGTCAGGAAGTCGCCTGCTGGAGCCGAGGGCAGGAGGGGAGGGAACTGCATGAACACAGGCCTTCTCAGAAGCCCCGAGGTAGGTCACACAAAAGCCGAGAAAACGAAAACAATGAAGAAAATGACAATGGATCAAATCTAGTAACCATGAATTCTGAAGTAATTATTTCTGGGAATTTGGCTGGAACAACCCTTACTTTATTTCTGAGAATTTGGCTGAAGTAAATCTTAGCAAAAGGGGACTGTTGGTTCAAGGTGACCTTTGGCTAAAGAGACTTGTCATAAAAGGACTGTCTTCATTTGACCAGAAGCCCTGATGCTCTAGTACTCATGGCTATTATCTAAGTCCCCAGGGGAACCATGATGGGGCATGTGGAAAGTGGGTTTCCTGGTTTGAGTGGGCCACAGCCCTCAGTTTCCTGTGGGCTGGAGGAGGCAGCACCCAGACCTCCACATGGCTTGTATTTCTCCTAGCACGGGTGCTCGGCACACATTGGTGCTTGGAGGATGGGGCTGAATTTGAATGAGGGCATTATGGTTCAGGTCTTAACCTGCTGCCTCAGGCACTTTCCCAGTAAAGGACAGTAACTAAAGGTCCTAATTACGTTCCTAGTGTCCCCTGCCTTCCCATCTCTCATCTCTGGAGGAGGGCTCATGGAGAAGCTGTCTGGAGAAACAGCATCCGGGGGAGCAGTTAAATGAGCTGTGGGAGCTAAATGCAGGGCAAGAGGAAGCATAATGGACCTGAGAGATTCGAGTCATGAAAGTAGATCAAGGAGGCTCAGTTCAATGTGTGTGTGTGTGTGTGTGTGTGTGTGTGTGTGTGTGTGTGTGTGTGACTGTCTGTGTTTTCAGGTGTGGAGGATACCACAAAAATACTCCAAAACATTGTCAGTGGCCTTACTTATAGGTCCAGAAAGTGTATTGCAGCAGGAAGGAAATAAAGAGGAAAGAGATGAAAGCACTGAGAAGAAATTAAGAGTCAAGGAAGGGGCTGTTTGTGAATGTTTCCTATGATAAATTAAACAGACTGTGCCACAAAAGATGGGGGAGAAATGTGAGCTTCCGGCCAAAGCGGGAGGGGTTGGGGTGGGGGGTTATCCAGGCAGTGGAAGACAGAGATGAGAGCCTGGGGTTGGGAGCTTGCCCAACAGGACAACCCTGGCATTTCCCAGAGGTGTCAGGGAAAGCACTCTGTGATTGCTTGCTCTCCGGTTGTGCAGAGGCTGCTGATCAAACAGTAAAAGTGAGTCAGAGAGCCCTGGGACAGGCTGTTGGTGAGGTGGTGGGATCAGGGCAAGGCCAGCTTTCTCAGGAGGGCCAGGCTGCCTTATGAAAGCCTTTGGGGCTAGGTCTTTAGTCAGCTCTTCCTTTGGGGTAGAAAGAAGTACCCCCAGTTACCATGTTCCCCTGGGCGATCTGGGGGCAGAGACTGGGACTCTCTCCACAGGCCTAAGAAGGCTGGGTGGCCTGGGGGCGCTGGTTATAATCAGAGCAGTGGAGCTAGGGAACCCTGAGGGCCTGCCAGGAAGCCAGGCTGGCTGCATGGGGGTGAGGAATGGGAAGGCCGGCCTGGGGACAGGACTGGGGTGAAAGCAGCCTCAGGCCTGCCCATCAAGAGAGCTCAGAGCCTGGGGGTGGGGGATTCAGACAGCCGAAGACATTTCTGTCCTGCCTTGGGGATTGTCCTTTCATCCCACTGTTTCTGAGTGGGGAGTGAGGAAGGACAAGACAAGTGCACATTACAGTAAAAGGTTTTACATTTGGGTCTCATTCATTAGTACTTACGTTGGAAAAGACAGAGCTGTTTTGTATCACAGTATTTGTTGGAAGATTTAGTGAGCAGATGAATACACACCTAAGACTTAGGAAGGAGATAAAGTCCTAGGGAAATAGTTTCCCCCTGTCTTTCACATGCAAATGATTGCTCAACCCCAGAGCAATTCCACCTTTTCCTTAAAGTAGGTACTAAGGCACTATTTGCTGTCTTTTAATTTATTCCTGAGTACCCCGGGATGTAACAGTATTCTGTAGTTAGGATTTTGCTAATTCTTATTTGGATATTCTACCAACTGCTTTCCATTTGTGAAATTAGGCATATTTATCATCACAAAAAAAATAATTTATCATACTCTAACTGGATCGTGTAGTCATTATACAAAGAAAACCATATAAATATGATTTAACCTTTGAGGAGAGATCTTCTGCCAGCAGGCGAGTAAAGCAGCTCTGGGATGCGCGCGCACGTTCGTGTGTGTGCGCGCGCATGTGTGCAAGCACAACGGTATCACCAGCCAGGGGCCTTGGCTCTGCTCTGGGGCAGAGCTGACTTCACTCTGTCAGAGGCCACAGCTACAAGGGCAAAACATCCAGGACCCGGGGTGATGCCTCCTGCAACAGGAGGCCAGCAGGAACCAACACGCCATACTGGTGAGTTCAGGCAAACTCTGTGGGAGGGAGTGAGGGGGTGGGTATTTGGGTTCTCTTATCCCATGATCTCCACTCCTTCATGCCCAACCTTGACTGTCAATAACCATACAAAAGAAAGCACACATACCATACTGCCTCACAGACAGCCACTTTTAAGCAATCAGAAGGAGGAAAGAAAATCTATGGTTAATAGAGTTATGAAGTCACCACTCTGTGCAGAAGTACACATAATCCCAAAGCCTGTCTTTAAAATCTTAGATATGTTTCAGAGACAGCACGATGCCTCGTACAGGACGGCGTAGTCGGGAGAAAGTCATTCCTGGGGAATGATGATAAAAAGAACCAACAAAAATAAAATGTTATGGCACTGTATAAATTATATAATCATGTCAGTTATTACCCTGCCAAACATGTTGCTCCCCTAGGAGGTACCAGGTCAAGGTCAGCAAGAACAGGGCCTTCCAGAGATGCTCCCAACCCTTGTGCCGAAGACCCGCTGAGTCCACCCTAAGCGGGCATTGGCTCTGAGGTGCTTTTCTAACTGGAGGGCTGGATTTGGCTTTGTGGGGATATTCCCACCCTCCCTGGCTGGCTGGCCAACCCTCCGTGGCTCCTGTCTCCCCAAAGCCTCCCTGTAACAACACTCTCAAGCCAGGCCTGTCCTTCCCCTGCCCGCCCCTACCTTTCTCCAAAGCCTCAGGCCTGACACCCTCGCCCGGATCCACACACCCCACACTCAGAACCTCAGTGTCAGCATGGGAAAGGTCCTTCAGCGTCACCTACTCCTGCAGGCCCTCACCTCTCACCCTGACTGTGCCCCTTGACTGAGACACGGCCTTGTTTCGCCACCTGAGCCCTGAGTGGTGACAACATAATGTGTGTCCACACAGGAGTGCTCCAGGGGTCAGGTTACCGGGGCCTCTCCATGGCCTCTGCCTCTTGGAGAAGAACAGTCATAGCAGCCTGGGGAGATACAGATTCCCTGAACTCTCCCCTCTGCTGGTGTCCACTAGAGCTGTTCCAGCCCTGCCACTCAAAGTGTGCCCCTAAAGTGCCATCCCAACCAGCAACACCAGCATGACCTGGGCACTGTGTTAAACAAGATGAATTCCAACCCCTCCCCAGACTTACTGAAGTGGAATCTGCATTCTGAGGTCACAGCTGATCTGTGCGCACATTGAAGATTGAGGGACACAGTTTGACAGAACTAACCCGGGCATGAGACAGGTCCCCTTGGCCACCTCTGTCAGTGGAACATTCCCAGGGGCTGTGTGGGGGGAAATCCGAGGCTGTTCACCATCCCCTTCAGGCACACGAGCAGGGTGGGCTAGTGGGAGGGACATGGAATTTGGAGTTGGACGATGTGGGTTCGATTTCTAGCTTTGCCACGGACGCCCACATCTCACTTCTCCAAGCCTCACGTTCTCTGTAGGGGATGTAGGGATAATAACTGCACCAACCTCACAAAGTTGCTGCAAGGATTAGATGAGATAAAATACGTGACAATGCCTTCTCCAAAGTAAAGTGGGGTGCGGATGTGAAAAGTACGTGCACACACACACAGATCTGCACATGTCACACAGTTCAAAGCCAGGGCATCCAAGGGCAACAAGCAGGTGCTGGCAAGTTCACCTGGGGCAAGAGGGAAAAATCAGACATGCTTTGGATCTGGTGGAAACGAGCCCGGGAAAGGCTCAGGAATTTAACTTCTCCCAAATCCTCAGTTTTGTAAGCCAAGTCAGAGGAAAGGAACCACAGTCTTTTAACTGTACCTTAAATTTTCTTAAGTTGTAGATGAGATGGTGGCTTTTTGTCCTATTCACAGCTGGGCAAGGATGGGATTATGAAAATCAAAGGATAAAGATGGGGTCAACTATAATTATACATATATAGTCACAGGAAGTGGAGTACAGCATAAGGAATAGAGTCAGTGGAACTGTAACAGCTATATACGATGTCAGAGGGGTATAAACATCTAACTATTACATTGTTTTGTACACCTGAAACTAATAAAAAAAAAAGAATAAACAACAACAACAACAAAAAGGTAAAGATGGGAATTACAGGTCAGTAGGGACCAGGGGTGGGGATGTGCTGAGATTTCAGAGACTTCTTCCCAGTGCTGCCTTGCTTAAAACATTTGTCTCATATGCCCTGCAGAGCAGGCAGGGTGGGAAGACACCCCTAGAATTCAAGTTTGGTAAGGCTGGTAAAAACACTAGAGCCCACCAAACTTTCTCATTTTATAATTAACAAAACTGTGATTAAGAACGTGTCCTAATGACCAACGGTAGAGTCCAGGGCACCAGGTGCCTCCCCCATGAGGTCCTGCTCCATCCCATCACTCCGGGGCTTCCAGGGGAAGAAGGGTGAAGTGATGGTGCGCTGGGAGGAAGAATGTCCTGGGGAGAACTTTATGGAGGAGGCATCTTTGAGTTGGGCTCTACAGAGTGGAGGGTTTCATCTAGGACCCTGTCCTCCAGGGAATTGGGAGGAAGAAGTGTTGCCTGGAAGATCAGCTACATGGATCAGGGAGAGTTTGGGCTGAGGTGGAGCAGAGGAGAGAGCAGGCCAGGAGGCTGACGAGCAGACGAACGGTTCAGAAGTCACATCATATGTGGAATCTAAAGAACTCAATAAATGAGCAATGTAAACAGAAATAGTCTTAGAGACACAAAGGAAAAACTGATGAGGGCTGGATGGGATGGGGGTGGGCATGAGGGAAAAGGGGAAGGGACAAGGCAACATAAACTGGTAACTATAATATTACTGCAGGGATAGAAGAGACAGTTTAGGGAATATAATCAATAAGGTTGTAAATATTTTTACAACCAGATGGACTCAGGTCTTGTTAGGGGGACCACTTCATGGATGGTGTAGAGGCCTGACCACTGCACTGTACACCTGAAACTGACGCTGAATTATATTAGATGTTGACTATAATTTAACACATATATAGTCATAGGGATGTGAAGATAGTGTGGGGATGGAATCAATGGAATTGTAATATATATGTATGATATTGGGGGGGTGGCAGTGGATGGGGGAGGGGAAATCACTTTGTAACGGGTGACAAGGATAACTATTGCCTTGTTTTGTACATTGTAACTAATAATAATAATAAAAAAAAGGCTAAACATACTCATATAAGCACATCTATCATTAATTCTTTGAAAAACTTTGTGATGAGAAATTAAAAGTGGGCATGGTGCCCCTATACCTAAAAAAAATAAAAAGAAGTCACATTCATGGGACTCCATGTGGGGGGAGTTTAATGGTGGGGGGAGGCTGTGCAGGGCCAGGGCTAGGTGGGTGAAGGAGGCAGCTTTAGCAGCTGTGTGACAAACAACTAGAGAAAGATGGAGCCCAACATACAATTCAATTCACAGAGATTTTCAGCAAGAGTCAGGAGAGGGTGAGTATGGAGTAGGGAGAGCTGTTTGTCCCAAACTTAGGGGTTTCCTAGGATGTGAAGCTTTAAATGTTGGAACCAGGCAGTCCAGGGCAAACTGGGATAGCTCGTCCCCCTGGGGGAGCAGTCTGGCGGGGCCTGAGGGTGCCTGCTGGAAAGAGGTGAAGGAGGGCTGAGCATTTGGGGCTGGAATTCCCACCTGCAAACTTTAGACTTGAAAGCCAAGGCAGAGTGAATGGCAATTTAGTTGTGATTCGAGTACCTTACATTATTATCTACTAAGTGCCAAGTGCTGCATGAAGAAATGCAAGTAATAAAAACATGAATAAGTCCCAAAATCCAGAGGAAAATTAGATGTGTGCTTAATCATATATGAAACTGTGAGTGACACTTCCTCTATAGGACAAACATAATAGCAAAGAAAGGCAAATAAGAGATGTGAGAGGTTCTAGCTGTATGGAAACTTGAAAAGCAGGAGGAGAAGCTGAGCAGGGTTTTGAATTGAAGGCTGGATTGCGTTTTGATGGGAGGGGGTGGGGTAGGTAAAAGACATTCCCAAGGAGAGGACACACGTGGCAGTAAGTACATAGCATATTCTGTAACTGTCATCCAGAGGGTTTGGACATCCCACAACAGCACGAAGGTGCAATGAGCAATGCAGCTGGAAGTACAAGTTTACATGAGATCTTGGGTCTGGACTTTATTCTCAGGCTGTAAGAAACCATCAGAGGCTTGAGAACAAGAAAATGACAGAGATCAGAGATAGAAGGTCAACAAAGGGTTGTTCTTAACCATCTGTGTGAAGGGGAGTCTTTACCCCCTTAGGTGTTACTTCCCATCATCTCACAACCTCTACCAGCAGGAAGGTCTCTCTAATGTCGAATACAAAGCTCTTTTCTGAGATCCTGGTGTTTTCTGGCTTTGTGAGTCTGTCAAACAGAGAGTTCCAATGGGTTCAAAGCAGACATTACTCATGAGAAAGCAAAGGAAAATGATAAATCACTCTGAGGTTCAAAAATTAACAAAATACTTGGACTTTATTCCAAGAACAAGTCAGGAGACTTCCACAAGAATATTTCTCAAAAAAAAAAATATTCCTGTGCTGGGCAGGTATTCAAGGAGGAGGAAGAAGGAGGTGGAAGAGCAGAAAGAGGAAGAAGAGAGGGAAGGAGAAGGGGGAAAGGCTGGTTAAATTGCATCTTTCCAAAAGATATGTCCAGAACGTGACCTTATTTGGAAATAAGGTGTTGACTGTTGTAATTTAAGGATCTGGAGATGTGGTCATCCTAGATTTCGGGTGGGTCCTGAATCCAATGACTGGTGTCTTTGTAAGAGAAGGAGGGGGGGTGACACACAGAGGCAAGGGATCGAGGCCACCTCCATGTAGAGGCAGATATTGAAGTCATGTTTCCACAAGCCACGGAACATCAGGAGCCACCAGAAGCTGAGATGAGGAAGGATTCTCCCCTAGAGCCTTCAGAGTGAGCATGGCTGTCTCCTTTAGGACTAACCTCTGATGGAAGGAAATGCTGTGTGTGTGTGTGCACACACACACCCCTGCAGCAGCACTGCTGGCAGACAGACCAGTCCATCAGGAAGCCCGTATGCGCCCTGCCATGGGTGTGAGAGGGGTATGCATGCTCATGTGCAAACAGTGTCTGGCTCTGTAAAAGGAGATGGCAGCCGAAGCCTGTGCAGTGACAAAGGGACAGCTGCTTAGCTCTGGCCCTTCTGTGACCCTGAACACACAGAGCAGTCACCAGCAGTGGGAGAGAGGGAAGGAAGAAGCACAGGGCACAAGGGGTGCTGCCCCCGCGCATGGCACAGCATGCACCTTTACTTCCTGGCGAGTTGGAGCCGGTAGCAATGGAAGCGCTGCTTGAAATGATTGGTTATAGGTTCCAAGGAGTTTTGTTGCTTGTGACCACAGACTATTAGGAGCCGCCTCCAGCAGTAGTTCGCAGCCTGGAGCTTGCAAGCATCCTCTTCAGGTTCTAACCTGAGAGAAATGTCAGGATGGAGTTAGGAAATGCTTAAACACAAAGCCCAGGATGACTCCCCTGGCAACTGCCCAACTGCCTCAATATGCAGCCTAATGGCGAAACAAAGCCACTGTGCTGCTAGATCCATCTGACCTTGAGGCAGAAGGACTGGGGATATTGGACTTGGCATGCCAACCCTTCCCTGGGTGCCTCTTCCAGCCCAGCTCACAGTTTGGGGTTAGCGAAGGCATCTGCCTCCCAGGGCCAGAAGTTCAGCTGTGCAGAGCAGACATCAGATCCTCTCTTTGATTAATAACATTTGCAGAATCCACTCATCCTCCTGAAACTCCTTAGTCACGGTTGCCTTTGGCTTTATTTCTCAGCCCCCGTTTTTTTCTTTAGCCCAGTTCTTTCCCCAGATCCTCACTATCCTAGAACAAAAGAGCAAATTTTCTGAGTTCTCCCCAGAGCGAAGTGAAAGCCAAGCAGGAAAGGTGTCAGAGACATGCAAAAAACTGAAACTGGACCACCTCCTTAAGCCATATACAAGAACAAATTCAAAATGGATTAAAGACTTAAATGTAAGACCTGAAACCATAAAACTCCTAAAAGAAAATATAGGGAGTACATTTGCAGACATTACTCTGAGTAATATTTTTACTGCATCCCTGCGGGCAAGGGAAGTAAAAGAAAAAATGTACATATGGGATTATATCAGACTTAAAAGTTTTTTCACAAAAAAAAGAAACCATCAATAAAACAAAAAGGAAGCCTACTGAATAGGAGAATATATTTGCCAATGATATGTCTGATAAGTGGTTAATATCCAAAATTTATAAAACACTCATGCAACTCACCATCAAAAAAACAAACAACCCAATTAAAAAATGGGCAGAGGATATAAAGAGACATTTCTCTAAAGAGGACATACAGAAGGCCAACAGGCATATGAAAAAATGTTCAACCTCACTGGTCATTAGGGAAATGCAAATAAAAACCACCATGAGATACCACCTCACTCCAGTCAGAACGGCTATCATCAATAAATCAACAAACAACAAGTGCTGGCGGGGCTGTGGGGAAAAGGGGACCCTGCTGCACTGTTGGTGGGATTGCAGATTGGTGCAGCCACTATGGAAGTCAGTATGGAGGTATCTCAAAAAACTGGAAATGGAACTACCTTTTGACCCAGCAATTCCACTCCTAGGTATTTATCCTGAAAAACCCAAGACACTAATTCGAAAAAATATATGCACCCCTATATTCATTGCAGCGCTATTTACAATAGCCAAGACTTGGAAACAACCGAAATGCCCATCGGTAGATGACTGGATTAAGAAACTGTGGTACATTTATATAATGAAGAATGAAACCGTACCATTTGCAATGACATGGATGGACCTAGAGACTATTATGTTAAGTGAAATAAGTCAGTTGGAGAAAGACAAATACCATAGGATCTCACTTACATGTAGAATCTGAAAAACTGAATGAATGAGCAAAGTAAACAGAAACAGTCTCATAGATATAGAGGAAAAACTGAGGGTTGCTAGTTGGGAGGGGGGTGGGGATGAAGGAGAAGGGGAAGGGATGAGACAGCATAAATAGGTAACTACAATATTGCCACAGGGATATGAAACACAGTTCGGGGAATATAATTAATAATGTAAATATTTTGTGGGGTGTCAGATGGTCACATGTCTTGTTAGGGAGACCATTTCATGGATGGAGTAGAGGCTTGATCACTGCACTGTACACCTGAAGCTGAGCTTGTATAATATTGTATACCAACTGGAACTGAATATATAGATAGTCATGGGATGTGGATTATACTGTGGAAGGAAGTCAGAGGAAGTGTAATAGATATATATGATATGGGGGGGGAGGAGTGGGGTGGCGAATTGGGGAGAGGGGTTGTCACTTTGAGGAGTATAAAGTATAACTATTGCACTGTGTTTTACACCTGAAACTAATTAAAAATAAATTAATTAATTTAAAAAAAAAGAAAAGGTGTCAGAGAAAAGCAGCACCCATCATACCTCCTGAGTCTTGTATCATCACTCCTTTTATGAAATAAGGTTCAATGAAGTTCCAATGGCAAAATCCCTCCAAGTGTGAGGGAAGGCTGCCAGCGTACCGCATGGCACGCTGCTAGCTATGGAGCCCTCAGAGGTGTGCTTCTCTTTCTCAGGATTTTCAGGGTTTGTTAAATTGGAATATAATTGACAAATTACATTCTATTAATTTCAGGGATATGACATAATAATTCAATGTTTGTATATTTTGCTAAATGATCAATATAGCAAGTGCAGTTAACTTACTGCACAAGGGTTTTTAGTATTCTATATCATTTCCTAACTCTGCAGGTGTTCTCTTCTTTTTCCATGTTATTCTTCCACCCCCAGCCATCTGTTATAGAATTTGTCCCATGCCTGGGGAAGCCCTCTCCCTGCTTATAGTCAGTAGGACCCCGCTTCACTTCTCTGTTCATCCAGGTGGTTAGAGAGGTCCAACCCGATTAGATGACCATCACACCCAACCAATAAGAAACGCCAAACAGGGCCGGCCGAGTGGCACATTGGTTAAGAGCTGGCTTGGGACACCAGCTGCCCAGGTTCGGATCCCACATATGAGGGCCAGTGACACTGCCCTCTACAGCTAACAACAGCTCCACCTGGAGCTGGGCTGTGTGAGCCCCGGTGATGGTGTAGGCTGCAGCCCCTGCTGCAGTGGGCTGCCATAGGCTACAGTGAGTGGCCGGCAGCCAGCCTGAGTGGCTGTCAGCCAGTATGAGCTGCCAGGAGACGCTGTGAGTGGCCGTCCAGAGGCCGGTGACAGATCTGCCTCACCCGAGAAGAGCACAACGATGATACCAACATGGGCCACTGAAGCAATGTTCTCCACAACTAGATTGAAGAACAAAAGGACAGCAACTTGTCTGTTCGCCTTCCCCAGTTCCCCTACGCTGTTCCTCCCCCAATTCCCCAATAAAATCTTAAAAAACAAACAAACAAACAAAATGCCAAACGTATGTCAACCTGAGCAGTGTTGGATTTCAGGTGCTGTAAGGTAACTTCATGTCTGGTTTAAGCATCTGCAGGAAGCATGCTGGGAAATGCAGCAGAATGCAGGAGTTGCTGCAATACAGAGGGTGCTAAAAAATGTATATTTTAAGAAAGTACAATTGTAATACTCAATATACAAGTTCAGGAAAAGAAGTTCGTGAACTTTCCACCATGCACTTACACGTATACTGATAACAAAAGATGAATATAAGTCACATTTGACTTCTGCAATGACAAGAGATGCTCAAGTGGTTACCATCAGCGTCCAGACACTTCTGATGATGGCGAACTACTGCCTGAACAACGTTGACCAAAGTGTCCACTTGTATACATTATTTTGGCACCCCTGGTAGTTCTCCAAGGAATAGACACCACTTTCAGTATGCTGCCTGTAGCAAGGGGCTTTGAAAAACTTAAATGTATCATGGAAGATATTCCAGCTGTTGCTACTATAAGCAGCCCAGGGATAGCGAGGTAGATGTAAAAGCCTGACAAGTGAGAAATTTGAGGCATTGCTGGGTCCCTCTAATGCTACCAGGTACAGTGAGAATGGGGGTGGCAGAGACATGAAGCTTGCTCCTGAGAGCATCATGTCCTAGTTCATGCTGATCCAATTCTCCTCGGGGTCTCTAGACACCTCCAAAAAAGGCAGATCCCAACACTGCCCAACCCTGTACTTCTGGGACAAATTCCCCCATGGTATCTTCAGGCTACCCCCTCTTAGGTGAAACCAGGTAGAGAAGGAGCAAGAAAAACTTGGGGGATGGGGAAACTGGCTGGTGTTTTCCCTTAGGAGTCCCTGTCTTTGCAGATTCCCACTGATTAGTGATTCAGATTCACTCTTCTCTCATCATCCATGCAAAGACACCTTCCTGCTTAAGTATTAGCCACTAAACCGACCATCTCTGTGTGCTGTCCATCATGAGGCATAGGGGTGCCCTCCATGGGGCACAGAGGCACCTTCCATGAGGTAGGGGGGCATCCACAAAGGACTTGATTGCTCACAGCCAGGTAAGTCCTGCCCACCCCGTCCATCAAGATCCAGTTCAAAAGTTCCTTTGCAAAGCCTTTGCTAACTACGCCTGGGCCAGAAAAGGCCTTAGGCTCAGGGCTATCAGATCCCCACTCTGAGGTTAGGGCCTCTCCACAGCCCTGGCCATGCTCTGGGTCATGGCATGACTCTTCAGGGGCCTGCCCAGTTGTAAATCTCTAGTCAAGCTGACCACCCAGCTGTGAGCTGAAGGTCATTCCTCTGGCTGCTCATGACAGGCTGAAACAAACTGCAGCTCTGAATATCCCTGCCACAGACCACAACAAGGCTTTATGCGGGACCAGAGCAGGCCCACAGGCAAAAGAGAAACTTGTCAGGAGAACCACTCTGAGTCATTTGGCTCCATCCTTGGATTAGGTGATTTGTCTGCATCCCCTTCTTGAAACAAATGCAAACCTTCTAATACCATCAGCCATCCATTCTTGCAGTGCGGGGCGGGGGGGGGGGGGCGGCGGGGAGACCCAGACACCCTTAGGCAGCAGCCACAGGCCTGCTCTCTAATGGAATTACACGGGAGACAGGCAGGGCATGCTGGAGCCTCCAAAGCCATCGTCTGGCTGACAGCGTCCTCCGGGGGGAACTGAGGGTGCATGAGCCAGGGCTGCTATCTCCGGATCAGTGAAGTAGGGTCCCCAGTTACAGGAAGGGCACAAAAGCAAGAGTGTGGTCTTGGCAATTGCCAGACTTGGGCTCAAATTCTAGCTCCAATTAGCTTACTGGATCTGGGAAAAATTATTTCACCTCATTGGACCTCAGTTTCCTCATCAAGTAAATGAGATAATAATGCGTAAAAAGGCTTTAGCACATACAATCAATAAATGGGGGTAATTATTATTATTATTTTATGCTGGCATCAGAGCTCTATACCCAGGGCCTGGGGAAAAGGAAAGGAGAAAGGGATGGTATAAGATACAGGGGCAAAGCTTCAGAGGGAGAAAAAAGGATAGGTCTCTCTACAGATACGATCTTATTATAGTCAAGGCTTTTAAAATTTATAGCAATAACAAGGGGGAGGGACATGCCCAATAGTGGTTGGTGGACTTGTATATTCATTTGTTGATTGGTTGGCAGGTCAGCTGGTCCATCTGTTCATTCGTTCATTCATTTACTCATTCATTCATTCAGTCAGTCCTGAATGCTTCCTTTGTATCAAGCTCTGAGAGCTGACCAGGACAGACAGTCGAACCAAGCAAACAGGCCCAGCCCTTATAGAGCTCTTAGACAGCAAAAAAAGACACACAATGCAGTGAATTGGAAGTATAATCAGAGCTACAAAGAGATGACTAGTGCTTATTGGATCAACAGACAGGAGGTCTCACTACACCAGGAGAGAAGCTATATAGAAGGCAGGGACCTATTGCAGATTCAATTTCACTCTAGAAGTCTAATTTAAGTACAGGCAGGACAAGACCCATTCTATGACACTAGTGACAAGTAAACTGCAACCAAGTAAGTTTGCAGTTCTCACTGCAAACCAAAATCGGGCAGGCCCGTGACACACATTATATCAGAAACCATCGCATGGACATCTGGGCTGGGAGAGCTTTTGTGTGAGCTTTGGGTATGCATGCGCACAGCCCCCTTGGAAGGGTTCAATTAACGTTTGCTTCCATTAATCTAACATCTTAGAAGGTAGTTATTATTGTGATAGGCAGCCTGGGTACAAATCCTGAGTCTCCACTTACTAAAAGCACTGACTAGAATGAAAACCTCCACAACTCACTGGCAAAAATATAAGGACATGCTCAAAACCAAACAGCACATTTTTAAGAGTGCAAGGAGTACATTGGTGGGAACAAGGAAGCACAGAAACATGGCAGGAACATGAAATTTGACTGAGCCAATAAAAGAACGAGAAAGTGACTTGCGAGAAGGGACTTTGAAGCCAGGGAGAAAACATCCTTCACGGCCTTCTATGAGCCCATGTGCTGCCAAAATGAGGACAAAGGGCTGTTTGGTAAGATAAGGCTGGCTGCCCACCAGAAAACGGATGGGCTACTGAGCACTTGGGGGCAAGTAGGGGAAAGCTGAGTTCAGGAGGCTCTTCAGAGACCAGGGAGACTGGGCCAGGAATCTCTGTTCAGGATTTAACTGAGGATCCAATGAGTGAGATCCCCACTACTGGCGTATCTCTGGCTTCCTGATGTTTCACAGACAAGACCTGTCCACTCTACTGACTATTTGAGCCAGAAGACACATTAAAGAGCATAGTCCCGGTTTCCTAAAGATGTTCCGGTAAAACACTGGCTCTGATGGATGTTAACAGCTGTATTACAGCAGATAATAGATACTTATCAGTATAATTAAAAAAAGTGTTCAAATACATGAGAGAAACATTGGGCTACACACCTAAGACATAATAAATCAAGAAGCCAAGTTGCTTACTGGGAACTGAGCCCATGATCTGGGACTCATTAGCACTACCTTATTTATCATGAGTCCAACACACCTTTAAGAAAATGGTAGAAAGGTACATTACTCTCCGAAAGGCTACCTTGGCCTCACGGTCCTCTAAACTAGGTCAGGTCTGTTCTAACTTGTGATAAACACACAATGGAACAGTACACCAAGGTTGATAAGTGGTAAAATAAACTACAGCTTCCTTCCCCCAACATCTCCCCCATGTCAGACTCTCCCATCCCCTCTGCCTGTTCTCTTGCAAATGCAAATCAGATCTGTGATGAGTCCCACAGCGCCATTCAAACTTCCCCATAATCACCTGGTTCTCTGCTACTTGAGGGGCCCAGGCCTAGATCTGGGAATCAGCTGCAGGAGGAATTTCTAGGTGTTGAAATGCAGCTCCTACTCCTCTTTAAAAATTTTTAGCACCCCATGGGATCTCTGCATTTCCAAAAAAAAGCTAAGCTCATCAATAACAGTAATGACAGCAACACATATACGGAGAACTCTGTCAAAGCAGCCTTGCAAGGTACTGCTACTGCCCCTGTTTTACAAATGAGTGGATTGGGGCCCAGAGAGGTCAGATAAGTGGCCCCAGGTCACGAAGGAGAGCCTGGATTTGAACCCAAGTACTCTGACTCTAGAGTCCACATTTTTGACCATCACTCCCTGCCACCTCCTATGATTATACTATGAACCATTCCTATGGATAACGGGAGGGAACTAACTCGACTGTGTGCCTGCTCCACGGAAGGCACTGTGCCTGATATTTGGTCATCTTTTCCCAGAGCTACCCTCGGGGGCAGACAGTATGGCTGCACAGAACAAAAACAGCTGTACATGTCCAATATTCCCCCTAACTCCCCAGGTAGCAAGTTGAGGGGGGGGCCCAGGTGTGAAGATCGAGCTTTAAAGCCAATTCTCATTCTGGAACTTAATCATTCCCTTAAAAATGGCCAGATCTAGCCCAACCACCTGCAGTTTAAGTTGATTTATACAATACACAAGGAAGCATGAAACACTTGCATTATCTCCCATCCCCGAGATCATGATGGAGTTCCGCTATGTTTGGGAGGATCTCGGAGGATCCATGGAAGGTTGCACAGGCCCCTAACATCACTCCTTGATTCTCTTGAGGAAGAAGGGACTTGACTTCAATCTATATTTTGTCGTCCTGAAAGAATTATGATCTTATCACTCGCATTGTCTGTTTCTTTCCTCCACCCCTATTCCAACACCCTGATTTTATTATCTTTATGGCTTGACAGTCTAATAGATGATTTTAATTCCACAGAAACCCTCACGATGGAGGGATGACAAGGAAAATATGGGCTTTGTAGAGATCATTTTAAAAATTTAGGTTGTGATGATTCAGAGGGGAAGGAGATGCGTTTCCAAGCACCTTGCTTTGTGGTCTCTCTTTCCATCTTATTAGCCTTCTATAAGAATTTGTTCAGGAAAAAAATTGAAAGGCTTTCCAATGCCACTTATTAGCAGGGCTCTCTCTGAGCCTCTATGATTTGATCTACTCTTCTCCAGAATAAAACCCCCTTAGGTTAAAGTGAGTTCGAAATACACATACAGTATTCAAGACAGTTCACTATGGCAACCTCAGCTTTAGAAAACAGCCATTAGCAGGCCCTTGCTTTGAAAGCACCAATAACTATAGTCCCAGCTACCTCCCAAGGGAAGGGTCTTATTAAGCTAAGAAAAATCCACCCTGGAACAAATTAATACAAGCAAACACTGTGCAAAACATACTCAAACACACAACAATATTAGCTTTGGAAATAAAGGCCCATGCACAGGGAAGGAGAACCGCTCTCCCAGTCCCCTCCATGCCAATCATCCCATGTACTGACTGCTGTGAATGACCTAACTGCTTGTCTGTGGGACACCATTTAAGTGTGGACCATTTCCTCTACTGTCCTAAGAGGAGCAGAGAGACCCATCCCTGTAGCACTGGGGAATGTCATCCCAAACTGAAAGAAAAGTAGAGCCCACGTGAGACACTGATTAAAGAAAGGATCTGGTTATAATAAGCCAAGGGAAGCAAAGCATGAACTCAGACCTCCAGGGGCGGAGGGAGGAGATGGTAATAGGAGGAGAAGGAAATGAATACAAATCTATCGAATGGGTCCTATAGGTGCTATGTCACTTTTAATTTTTGCTGTTTTAATATATGTGATCTTCTCAATGTACCTAATTAGGGGAAACTTTTAGTAGACCCTGTTACAGATGAGGAAACTGGGCTTAGAATCATTCAGTGACTCTCCCAAGGACACACAGCTTATCAGGATTCAAACCTAGGCTTTTAGCCCCAAAGCTGGCGGTCTGTCTAATGACTTACTAATATCATGGCCAGGTTGGCCGGCGGCCTAACCAAAGTGGGTGTGTCATGCCTCCCCAGCACCCCCAGCAGTGGTGTGCCTGTCCCTGTGAGGGAAAACTTCCCATGTCTCCCAACCTGGGATGTTCCTGTGATTTTGCTGTACAAGTTTCTGAGTGTGCTGGGGAGTAGAGAAAGCCATTGGAAATACTCGGGAGACAACCAGTGCCACCGGTGCCAACAGGCTGGAAGTAGCAGGAGCCAAAGAACGCCCACATGGGAAAAGCTGAGAGCCATACTTAACGGGGGCCGGCCGACCACAGGATGTGAAGCCACTTAGCAGGATGGGCACGTGCAAGGTTTGGAATCTGCCACTTATCACCTGGGTGGCCTTGGAAAAGTGATTCTCTTCTCCACTGGGCCCTAGTTTATTCCCTTGAGAAATGGGGTTGCTTCTGCCACATCATTAGGCCGTACTGAGGATTTAATAAGCTGACATAAAACACCTACTGACGTTGTGACATCGCTTGTACAATATTTAGAGTTGGTAATAGAGTTACTGCTAACAGGGTGCAAAGCTCTGATTGCGGATAGAAGATGGCTTGGGGCCTGGAGGAAAAATGCCAGGAGAGCCAAAGGTCTGGGATGAGGACAGCTCCACCTCCCCTTGTTTTCATGGACAACTATATGCCACCTCCCTCCAAAGAAACAAGATGCCATGCTTTCCTCCTGGAAAAACCCTGACTCTCCGGTGAATGACCGGAGAGGTCAGAACAGCCTAATTTTCCCTCCATGAATGGAACTGGCCAAAACAGTGGGTGAGGACTGACTTCTCCACCGGCAGAAGATAACAATGACAGTAAGGCAAGCACCATGCCCACTTTCTAGCTCAGCTGGCCCCTCTTTTGCTGCAAGAGGTACAGAGAACCCTGGGATAAAGCCCATCCCACAGAACATTCAGCAGCGTGGGTACCCAGTATAAACAAAGGCAGAGGGACTCCCTTCTTATTTTCCAAAAGGCACAAGATGATAAAGAGTAGAATGGAGCACGGTATCAATTGGACAAAACAAAACATAATAACCCACAATTTAATTGAACACGCACTGTGTGCCAGACCCTGTATATAAGAGCTTTGCCAGTATTATCTTATTTAATCGCCACAAGTATCCAATAATACAACATAGAACTTTTCATCTTTCCAATTTTACAGATGAGGAAGCATTTGTAACTTGCAGAGCACTAAGTGGCAGAAGCAGGAAGCCGACTGAGGCCTCCTCTGGGTCAGAGTCCACAGGCGGGGAAATCCAAAGGTCAAAATGCTGGATAGGGCTCCAGGCTCTGCCTCCTTCACCGTCACCTATGAACTCAGGTGTCTTTGGGAGAAACAGAGGAAGGCAACAGGTCCCTTCCTGAGTCGGGTCCCAAGAGCAGTGCTGAGAACTGGGTGGTGCTCATTGGGTTAGAAATAAGAGGATGAGGCTTAGAATACAGAGGCCATGAAGCTGTGAGAAGCAGTAAGAGGCCTGGTCAACAAGTCATTTCTGACTCCAATTCTTTCATTACTAACCCATCTCTGTGAACTTTCTAGAAAATTTCATATTTGTGAAATGAGGGTGCTGGGGAAATGGAGGAGAGGCTGCAGGGCCGCTGAGGCACCTTCCAGCTCAGAGGCGCTGCTGTACACTGGAGGAAATCTACAGGATCAAACAATTCCCCAAACAGATTCAAAGGCATTGTGTTCTCAGGAATCTTTGCAAATAACACGCTCGATTTTGCCAAGATGGAAACAGCCACAAGAACACACTTCACTCTGCCAGAAAAAAAAAAAAAATAGCTACAAGGGTAATTCATGCATGTAATGTTCTTGTCTTCTAAGCACCATGTAACTATGAATTAATTCTCAGAAGGACACAAAGAGAGATTACAATGGCAATACCAAAATGACAAGCCTCTTTTCTCCAAGAAAAAGCATGGCTACCTCCTTACATAAAGGATCTCATGAAAATTCTCCTGCATTCATACCAGACTCATTGGCATTTGAAATTAGAAGGAAATTTGAAGGTCAATTGATTTGACTCTCCAGTGGGTGCCTAAATCTCCTCCAAATGTCTCTGAGGGGTTCCTAGGGGATCCCTAAATATCTTCAGGACAAGAACCTGGTATCACTCAAAGCTGTCTGTTGCATTCACTGCATTGAAAAGATCATCAGCTCTGAACTTTTCCAAGGCTTTCTCATGCTGTCTGCAGCTTGGGCTCTTCCTTTGCACCTATGGCCATACAGACCATGCCCATTGCTCCTCTACAACAGTGTTTCAAAACTGTGGCCCCTGATCTTCCCTTCTACAGAGCAGTCAATCATTCTGGGCTTAGAGAAACAATCCAGTCGCTGGGTGTGGTGTTTTTGTTTTCATCCTTGTTTTGTAAGACAGATTTGATCCGAAATTATTCTAAGATGATTACTCCTCCAAATAACCCACACTGCACATTTTCTTCAACCTATATTACCAGCAACACTGAAAGCTGATTATAATCAACTTGCTTTCATAAAAAGAAGGAATAAATCAAAAAATAGATTGTCAGAGAAACTACTTGACTGAAAGTATCACCAGCAAGCTTATCCGTGTTCTCAGATAAATAAGGAAGAACTGTAAACGCCCTCTTCTCCATCACTGCCCATTTCCCACTGGAATTTACAGGACCAGCTTTCAAATCACAGAACCATAAAAATCATCTAGCCACGACCTCACATTTTAGGATGTGCAAACGGTGGCCTGGAGACCCCATCACTTTCTCCTTGCCATCCCTAAATGTTTATTAATTCTCTGTACTGGGTTAGACACTGGGGAAACCAAGGCACCAAGTCCTGGCCCTCCCTGTCTCTGAGCAGAGACCCATAAGGCAATGCAATTCAAGGGATTTCAAACAGGTGGAAGCATGTTGTTGGGGTAACCCAATGACAGGCATTTGGAACCTTGCACAAAGGACTTGGAAGACAAAAGGCGGTTTCCTTTTTCTGTGCCTTTCTTTGTTCAAACTGTCCTTCCAACTGAAACACCTGTCCTTCCTCATTTTTTGGGAAAACTCATCCTATAAGCTCAGGTATCACCCATGGAAACATTCTCCCCAACTCCCCCTTTAGCTGCCTTCCTTCTTTATGCTCCCACAATCCTTTGTACAAATCACACTCTGTGTACACAGCTTCATGTGCTGACTACCCTTCCTGACGCGATCTTCTCCACTAGATGTTAGGTTCCTGGAGATAGGGAACTGGGTGTTACTCAGTTTTATACGTCTACCTAGTTCAGTTGGCCTGCCCGAGGTTTGATGAATGAACAAATAAACATTTTGGTAAAATCTTAAGAGTTATCAGGCATTTGCTACACACACAGGGAGAGAAGAGAATTCCAGGCCCAGAAAGCCACATACAGAGGTACAGTGCCCTGAAAGGGGGTGGCGTGCCTGCAGACCTGTGTGCTGGTCTCATGGCTGGATGTTCAGGGTGGCATGGGAATGGTGACTGAGGCTGGGGCTTGGGGGTCAAGTTTGGGCCGGATGTGACAAACCATAGAAGCCATGCTGAAGTGTATAAACATTATCCTGTAGTCAGGGTGGGAGCAAAAGAAATCTTTAGAGGGAAGTGACATGATCCAATTAGTTTTCAAGGTCACTCACGTGGCCAAAGGAGAAAGCACTGCACTGAGGACAGACAGGCAGAAGGGTGTGTTTGGAGCCTTCTGCTCGGTCTAGGACACGGGGAGGGTATCCGAGGTGTTGTGTCCTGAGAGCTCAGGGCGACCCCTGAAGGTAGAAGCACAGTGTGGACTCAGGTTTGAGAGCCTAGTTGGAACCAACAGGATTTGATGAGTGACCTGAGGTGTGAAAGAGGGAGAAGCGGCATCACTAGTGTCAGGTTTCTAACTTGGAGCCTCCGAGCAATATAGATAATGTTAGTAGAAACAGGGACCATCAGAAGAGGAATGGTTTTGGGGGAAAGATTATGAGGTCATTTTGGAAAGATGCTATGACAATCCTTCCAGACGATTTCTGTAGGTCCAGGGCTACCTCGTCACTAATTTAACTAAAGGAGACAAAGGGCAAAAAAATCAAATACAGAAACCTAGAGTACAAGACAAATATTTTAATCCTCACATGGTCGGATGAAGGAATTTCGATGATGTGAGGGCACAAGAAACAGCTTCAGATGAGAAATCTTTTAAGTTTTTAAAACTACTAAAATTTCTCTACCAGTGACATTGGCAGTTGTATACAAAATATTCTGGGTTATTAGATTTCATATCTTTCTTATTTTCTGGAGCCAATTAAATAATTTCCTTATGTTTTAAAAAATTATTATTACCAGCTGGCTAACGTCCTCATACCACTCAGTGGGTCCCAGTCACCAGGGAGAATTCAGTTTACCTTAAGCACGTGATCTCACTCAGCCATTTTATTGACTGAGGACCTCACATCTTATTCATCTTTTCAAAATGCTAGAAGGTCTAGACCTTGATGGCGAGAAAGCCCAAAGACACATTCATGAACAAATCTCTTCTGCCCCTCCATCTTTTAATCTAGCAATACTCCTCACTCCCTCATTTTATAGCAAAAGCTCTAAAGAGCAAACAATGAACAGAACCCCTCTAGAACCAATTGGTTCACTTAAATAAGCCCCAAAAGGACTTCCCTATTCCATGGTTATCCCAAGTACACAGGGACTCCTCATGGTAGAGAAGAAACTGAAACTGTCAGCTCACCCTCTTCCTCAAGTTGTAGGTGAGAATGAGGTTCCGGGAGAAGGAATGGGAGAAGGCCGTGTAGAATTCCAGCACTTTCTGCAGGGCGTCCCGTTTGATCACATGCAGGTCACAGTAGGTCAACGCCCTAACGTTGGCACAGGACTGGGCAAGGGTGGCTTCCTTCCAGAACACATCTCCAAACACATCTCCTTTCCCTACGGAGAGAAAGTGGTGATGAGGAAAGTGTCAGCCAGAAGGGGTCCGGCCACCCAGGCTGGCTTCCCCCTGCTCCCCAGAATTGCCATCCATTCGGCATTCTGCAGCTTGGCCTCAGAAAAGGCAACAATGATTGTAATTGGAACCTTAACAACATGCAATTTAAGAAACGTAAAAAATACCACCTAATACATGTCCAAGTTTAACCAATGACATTGAGATTATTAACGTTACCTCTTGAATATCCTTACCCAAGTGGGAACGTCCTGTTATTCTTTATCACACCCCCATTTTGGGGGAAAATACCAATCATAATCTGTAATGATATTTATATGTTTGCTTATTTTCTGGAGCCAATTAAATAATTTCCTTATGTTTTAAAAAATTATTATTAACAGTTTATTGGGTATCTCCCAACATGAGGGTTCACGTGTTTTATCACTCCACGTAACACAGTGTCATCCTAGGAGTCCTGTCCATATTTATAGTCTCAAGGGAAGTGAGGAAGGCAGGCAAACTGTGGGTCTCCATTAGTGGGACTAACGGACAGGTGACTAGTAGGCTGCTATGTGGAGGGTGTGGGCCCTTCATCGGAGCTGAAGAACATGAGAGGTCTCCTCTGTTTAGGATGCTCTACGTGGAAGAAGCCAGGCAAGAGTGGGGCCCATCCTGTCCCATGCTCTGTCTGCTGCCCTGAGATTCATGTTTGTACGGTGCCCCAGGCCTCACCCTCTCTCCCATGCCTCCTCCATATTCTTAACCCTTGCCATGCCCTCCTGGCAGTATAAAAATATGGCCATACACAAATGGCATCTCCAGGATCTTCTATGCCTAGCATTCCACAAGAGTATATTTCATAAATCAATAGAGTGCTAATCCCACAGAGCCATATTCTGGGTCAAACTTCTATCAATCCCCTCTAAATATCCGATTTTCATATCTAGGCATATTCTTCCTCCTTTTCCCAGCGACCAACACTTGAACATATGTCTAATGCAAAGCCTAATTCATTCCAGGCACAGCCTCTGGCTGTAAATAGCTTGAAATGTTGCTTATCTTGCCTCTAAATTTTCACCACAGAAAAACACAAATTCGAATCCCCAGGGAGCCAGAGAAGCATATGCAGGGGGAGGGAACAATACGACAAGGTTGAAAAGGAGCTCTGACAACCCTCAAGACAGTCGTCAGCCTTGTACCCACATCTGTCATACTCCGCAGCTGGAACCTGGTACCCATGACTCAGCGTGATTACCATGACTAAGGAGGCAATTAGACTCTCAAGCACCTTGCCAGAACTTGACCTTTTATCCAACATCCAAACTTGTGATTCCAAGTACATAAGGTATTCTATGGGCACAGCCTTTACTCTAAGCCCTCCCACCAAGTGAACTGAAAAAACAAGTGTACTAGACATGTTACTGCACAGTTCTCTATGTGTTTGTGAAGTACAGTTCTAATTTATAAAGATGGTTTTACTGACTCAATATGTGTAAGATGCATGCTTGTGGGAGCTTTTCGGTAAAGGTAAATATGCCTTTAAAACTGTGCTATTTCAATTCCCTTACCAGGTGTGTGATTCAATCATCTGTAATGTGAGTCAGCTGATTTAGGCCTGGGGACAGTGAATGGGACTGTTTTGGATGCAACCTGGCTTTCAGGAAGATAGGCTCGGTGTGTGCTCCCTAGTACTGGGTTCTACCCAACAAGGTTGGCCAATTCGTTCGTACGTATTAATCATTCCATAACCTACCCTACACTGCTCCACAATGCCTCTCCTGCCTTTCATATTTATAATCTTATTCCTTTAGAGGTTGCTCTTCTCTGACACTCATCATGGTAGTCAAAACATGGACCTCATCTGTATACTGCAACTCACTTGCCGCATCAAGAGGCAAAGCTGAATTCCCTTCCCCAGGACTGACCTTAGTCCCTTGCCTTGACCAACAGAATGTGGCAGGAGTGAAGCTCTGGGATTTCTGAGGCAAGGTCATAAGAAGCCTAGAAGCTTCTGCCTGAGTCTCAGGCACACTTACTCTGCAGGTTCTTCCTCTTGGAACCCAACCATCATGTTTTGAGAACAAGCTACACAAGAGGTCACATATAAGTGCTTTCTGATGGATAGTCCAGCTGAGCTCTCAGCTGGCAGCCAGCCTCTGGAAGTCATGTAAATGAGCAATTGTGGCCACCCAGCCCAATCGAGCTGTCAGATGACTTTAGCCCAAGCCAACACTGGATTGCAACCATGTGTGGGACACCCAAGTGAGAACCAACCTGCTGAGTGAAAACTCAAAGAATGGTGAGAAACAATAATACATTTCTCACACTACTAACTGTAGGGGTGATTTGTTATACAGAAATAGATAACCGGAACACACGCGGTCATAGAACTCTAGGCTAAGAGAAATTACTTCATAGGTTACCTAATATCCCAGCAGGACATCTCATAGTTCCAGCTCTGAGCTGGCATCCCACTTTCTTCCCTGAAAGAATGAAACAAGAAAGAGGAAGGAGGCTCTAACAGGCAGATTTCCTGTGCAAGCATTTTGAATATCAATGAGAAATGCATGGTTAAGCGCTGGCTTGGGAAGCCAGCGGCCCGGTTCGGTCCCACATGTGAGGGCCAGTGATCACTGCCCTCAAAAATGAAAAAAAAAAAAAAAAGTTAAATATCAATGAGAAATGCAGAATTTACAAAACTTGCCATCTCCTATTGGGAAGTACTGGGGCATAACTAAGCCAAAACTATTTTGAGTAGAAGTGCATTGGTAAGCCTGATTCTTAATAAAATTACTTCATTTAAACAAGATCTAGTATATGAACATTCTACTTCTCAAAAGAATTTGGGAGTTATTTTTCTAATTATGAAAGAACTCATTATGCCGGCCAAGTGGCACAGTGGTTAAGAGCTGGCTGGAGATGCCAGCGGCCTGGGGTTAGGGTCCCACATCTGAGGGCCAGTGACAAGGCCCTTAAAAAAAAAAAAAAAAAGAAAGAGAACTCATAAAGTAAAATAATAGCTCTTCGTGTGTATTTAACATATGAATTTACCTGTAAAAATTCAGTTTACAGACAACTTTTCAGGGGCATGCCTATTGCTTAAAATAAAGTACAAGTACACCGTGGTTGAAACAATCATGAACTAAATAAGTACATCTTTAGAAATGACAACAACCCCATCGGAAAAAGTTTTCCGATCGAAGGTTTTGACAGAAACAATAAATGGAGGGTAGTTCCGACCACACAAAGTATTTCACGCTAAGATAATCATGATTAATCTGGAGGGTCTAGGAAATCTCAGTGTTGTCATAACTTGGATGTAATTTTCAACCCGAACTGGGAATCATACAATCTTTCATGTCAAGGCAGCGTTTTGGGTATAAATTATGTTAGTGAGATTTAAGAATGTGGTGTCAGCGGACCTGCCAGATTCCAAACAAACCCGAGACTATTGTGGCAAGTGAGAAATGTATTTGTGACACACATAACTTGGGGAAACTGTCAAAGGGAAGGATACAGAGCATTGGGCGGCTGCTTGTAAGTCACACACGTCCCTGGGAATGACTTCCCAGGTCAGCTTGTGAACCAGAGGCAAGGACAAGCCCTACACCCACACTCTGCTCTTGATCCCTAGCGTGAAATAATCACTCACTGAAGAACGAAAGGTACCCCAGTACACTCAGCAATCAAACTACTTGAGGCAATCGGCTTATTGATTTATTTATTACACCAAGGCGCTGGGTGCAGAATGTTAAAACCTAACGTTCCAAGTTTCTAAAATACATTCTAAGCGGACATTCTGAGCTGGGAGGAAAATAAAGAAAAAAAAAAAAAGAAGTAAGGAAAGGCAGGCAGCCTAATCAAAACTTCTAGCAAGCATTCCTGTGATCATTATTCCAACCCTCCTTCCCAATGCTATGTAGCTCCACCTCCACTTTTGCAGTGGACAAAAAAAAACAACAACTCATGGGGTACAAACGTGGGACTGAAGGAAAAACATAGGTGGGAAATGGGTCACAGGGCTGAGGTATTCCAGGGAGAGGGAGGGGAGATCTCTGCAAGGGGCACAGAATAGGAGAAAACCAAGACGCTGCAGATAATTTCATTTAATGAAGGGCAGAGGCAGGAACAGCCACTGGAGGAGGCTGAAGGGGGTGGAAGGTGGGCATGGGGGTTGGGAAGATTAAGAGGGTGGGTGATCAGGGCAAATTCAAGAGGTGCTGAAACAGGGAGCCCTGAGAGGATCAAGCAGCCTCACGGAATGTTAAAGAGTTTCAGAGAAGCAATTCTGCTCTGAAACTGACAACCACATTTGGAACTCTCCAGAAAAGGTCCTGTTTATTCAAAGACAGGCTCTGAGTGACCTTGGCAGGCCACAGGGGAAAGGGCAAAAGTAAAATGCCCAACTGCTTCTCTTCGGTATTCCCTATTATGTGCTCTTATAAGGACTACTCACAGTGGTCCTAAGCAAAATACAATTCTGCAGTTAAAGTCATTAACTGCTGCAAAAGTCATCAACCATTTCTAGACCCAAACCAACTAGAAAGAACTTATTCAGTCATTCCTGCAACTTTTTGGCATGCATTGTTCTAGGGGTTGAAGCATAGCAGTGGAATGACAGACAGATGCGATGTGGTGAGAGAAAGAGACACATAGAGGAATGTAACATGATAGGATCAGGTAGGGGTGAGTGTAGGAGGGGTATCCAGATCAGCTCAAAAGGGAAGGGGGAGCTTTCAGGGAGATGTGATGCCTGAGCTGAGACCTGAAGCATGAGTTCATTAACCAGCATAAAGACATAGCACACAGATGATTCCGGGGACAGGGAACTGCACGTGCCAAGGCCAGGAGGAATAGGATATGGCCCGTTAGCAGGACTGAAAGCTTCTGCCTCTGTAAAGCCCCATATTTTGGATTACCTGCTCCTTCATTCACCTATAGTCATGAGTCCAGCTGGTATATTCTGTAATTCTTTGATGCAGTGCCTGGTCTCCTCATTCAGCTGCAAACTCATCTAAGCACCTTCCATATTCTATATACAGAGCCTGCTATATACCAACTTGTTGAGTCGCTGGGCTCACCATCCTGTTGGGGGCTCCACTTGGCAGGGCTGAGAGAGGTGCCAGGAACATAAGCTGTGGGGCAGGCTAGCCCCTCAGCCCACCTGAGTGCCTTTATTCCTCTTCTCCGGGGCATCAGGGGTTCCTTTGTGCTCAAGCCATTTCAGGGCCAGAGGAACCTTGTCACCTTATCAGGATGGTGAAATATGATTGCAGAGACCCTAGCATAGCTGAGAGAGACTCAGGGACAGCTGTTTTCTCTCCTGGCCCAGGAATAATTCTGCTTATGAGACATAGACTAGGGGCTGGGTGGATCTTTCCAGGCAAGCCCTGAGCCGACTGTGTGCACACGCACAGAACTGGATGGTTCAGGAGGACAATGATAAGGACAGGGACGCTTCTCAGACCTCTTGGTTCCTCATATATGCCAGGCATGTTAAATCTGGGTCCTTTCCTGGTCTTTAGGGACATGTCCAAGACACAATGAAAATTCCCCCAAATCTCCTTCTCCCTGGTGCTGCCCCAGCACATTTTCATCATCTACTCTCCCAACACAAGCTTCAGGGCCACACAAGATGGCTTCAAGCTCAGGTCCACCTGCTGGGGCTTGAACTGGCCTCTGCTGGCTCCTCTCCCTCACTGGGGTTCTTAGAGTCCTGCTCCTTTCTCACCTCAGGGCCTTCCCAGCACTGCCTCTCACACTCCACCCTGCTCCTTGGTCTAAATAACTCATGCTTCTGCTTTGAAATACACCCAAACATCCCCAACCCCTTGACCAGGGCAGGTCCCCATCACATACGCGCGCTGCACTCTGTAAATACTCATCATGCCTGTAATTGCTGCATTCCCAGCAGTGTCTCTGGCATATGGCATGCTCTCAATGGTTGTGGAATGGATAAATAAACCCACAGCACTGGGCATCTCACTAAAACTCTCCCAGTCTCAATTTACTCAGCTATAAAATGTGAATCATAATACCCACCTCATAGGGCTATTGTAAGGTTTACATGAAATGATGAGAACAAAGCACTAAGTACTGTGCTTGGAACACATTAGGTGCTCAATAAATAGTAGCCACAGTAAAAGAAGACTCCTCTTAACAGCCTTGTAAAGCATATTCCACAAGCATCTTCAGTCTTGCTTTAAAGGGAAGAATGTGAGCTCCAGAGAGATGAAATGAGTGCACGTGACCCCCAGATTTTCTCACACTGCCATGTGTACCCCACACTAGGAGAGGCTATGCAGGGCTCCCACGGGGCTGTCCTCTGCATCTCCTCCCTCAGGAAGCTCTCCTCTTTAGTCAACATTTAGGGAGCTCTACCCTGGTGGGACACAATGCAAGGTGATGAGAAAAAGGGTCAATCGGAAACAGCTTTGACCTTAGGGAACAATAGCCTAGGAATGCAGCTGTTCCCCCAAAACCAGTTCTTTCCTCTTATGGTCCTAGAATCCATGAGTGGTAGCTCGGCACAAAGATGACCAGAATAAGACCGCAGTGCAGCTAGGTGTGGCCATTTGTCCAAGTGCTGGTTAAGGGGAGGGGTGCAGAAGCGATGCGTGCAGCTTCTGGGGCACGCGCTGGCCTCCCCCTCTCCCCACTCCCCCCTGGCTGGAACAAGGATATGCGCTCTCTTGGATCAGGAGGCCAAGATGACAACCTAGTCAGGATGAAGCAACAGGCTAGGAGGCTGGATACCCAACCCCGTGCACCTGGACTGCTACGTGATAGAAAAACATGTTTCTGTCTTGTCTAATAAGTTTTTGTCTTTTCTGTCTTGTCTAAACTTTTTTTTGTTAGTATTATTGGATTTTGGTTGAAGCAGTTGAACCCACACTCTAGCCAATTCTGGAGTCCAGGGTCCATGGGGGCAGGGCAATGTTTTGAGCTCTAAGGGGGAAGTGGATACACACCTGCCTTCTTCACCTGCTCCAGGAAAAAGCACAGGCTTCCACGCACCTGGAAGACTGAGCAGTGACCTGACAATGGAGGCTGTGGGAGCACAAGCAGAGCAAAAGCTCCGGAGACCTGAGTGAAACACCTTGGCACTACCCACCCACTCCTGAGCCCAGCCCTGGCTGTGGCCCAGGGAGCCAGGCCCGCTGAGAACTCACTGTGCATCAGGCCAGGTGCTGGCTGGGCACTCAGGAACCCACTGTACGTGCCTCACCCCAGAGGTGTTGGAGTCCATGCCTTCAAGCTTACTTCGGAATACTTAACTCTCCCCAGGCATGGAGGGCGGCTTTCCTTGGATGTTCTGAGATCATGGGGAAGTGGACGTAAGCAAAGTTTCGAAGCCTTGTAAAATTTTGCCTTTCCTTATCCATAGTGAAGCTGCAAAGCCCTTCTTGTTCTTACTGAATGAATGAATAAATAAATAAATAAATAAATAAATAAATAAATAAATAAATAAATAAATGTTTCTGGCAGTCTGTGACCTCTACTTCATCTGCTACAGTTTCGAAAAGTGAGAGTGTACATCAAAGACCGACAGACATAATGGAAATCTCATCAATTTGGCTTCCCGTCCGAGTGGTGAAAAATATACTAGGAACGAAGGCTTAGCTTTAAGTGCCAGCTCTTATCTGATTGTGCTGTAGTGTCGGGTGTTGAGCCAACATGTTTTATTGAATTTCTTTTGCCAACAAAGAAGTCAGGGACTAGAGACGCCGAGGCAGCTTTGGCTCCGGGAACAGGCATGCATTTCACCATGCATCTCAGAGGGGTATCTCCTTCTCGAATTGTCCGCTGTCATTTTAGGCTTCATGGGGGAGTCCAGAGATGTTTAAGAAACATTTGTTTTCTTTTGAGGTTGGTACGAAGGGGAGCAGTGGTCATGTTTTCTGCAAACCATCAGTATATTAGAGATGGGACACCGCATGGCTCAGCCCCCTATCTGGTCAATGAAACCCACACAGGAACCTGTAACGTCATACACCAGATCTGATGGGAACTGCATCTGACTCTCTCCCAGGCAGCTATTAGATTGAAAGTTCCCAAAGGTGGGGTTACGTCGCACTATCTTTGCACACAATTTAATCCAGTTCAATAAGTTGGCCTTAGCTATCATGGGTCAGGCAGTGTTCCAGTGATTAAGAGGGCTATAACAAAAGGATATTACATTGTCTCTACGCCAAAAGGACTGACAACACCAGGAGACAAAACTTACCTGTGTGTAACAATGAAGCATACAACAAGTAAAGAAGGAATACCAAGATAGGTGGGAGGTTGGGCTGGGCAGGACTATGGAGATTTCATAATGAAAGTGATGATGGAGCTGGCCTTCTATGGTGAAGCAAGAGAATTTAGATTCGTGAAAGAGATGGGTAATTTTTCTAAACAGCAGAGGGAATCAGCTGGGTGGCCGGGAATTAAGATAGCTGGTTGGTGCTATGTTCTCCTTTCTTTTATGGCTCCATTTTTTTGGTAGAGTTATTTACACAGTCTCTGCACTCTTATTGTTAAGGGGGAACAAGTTATCCCTGTTCCTGATGTTTCCTTCCGGGAAGGCAGCTCCAGTGGCACCACACTCTTGGCCTCTCTCTTCTCCTCATCTGATTGACGAGTTTAGAAGAAGAACCTGCTGTGTGTAGGCCACCCTCTGTTCTCTCCTCAGGATCTGTCTGCTTGCAGGAAGCATGTTCTCTCTGTCCCTCCATGCCATGAGATTTATAGGGCAGACCCTCCCAGGGGCAGACCTGTGCTGTCAGCCCCACCAGGGTGGGCCCAACTCTCAGACTCAGTATTGAGAAGCCTGCTTGGGTGTAGATGCAAAACACATTCTCCAATATTAGAGATATCAGAAAAATAAAAGGCAATGTTTTATCTTATCCCTAGCTTATTTATTGTCTCTGCCTTGGCTTGGAACTCTAGGGAGATCTATGCAATTTGTTAAGCACCCTGAACAACACACCCACCTCTCTTTATTTCTGAAGCTACCCTGATTTCACTTCTGACCCCCCATACTTCACCAACACTGCTCTCACAACAGTTATTAATAATAACTTTTCCTGGTAAACCTAAAACATAGTTTCTAGTCTTCAACTTAATAATAGCTCTTTCATTCTAAAACATACTTAAGTTGTTAGGCATTTTTTAATCTCTGAAATCAGAATGTATCTTATAATCAATGGTAAGTCACAGTTTCCTTGGCAGCATTGTTTCTTAGTGGGCCATTAACCGGACGTTTCTCACAATCCAGGGCATCTTCGAGTCAGTGAGATATGGTTCTCCGACACTTGAAAATGCCCATCTCCCCTCGCCTTATCTTCTATGATATCCGTCTCTCTTGGTCTCTCCCCTTCGGCTGGCAGTGCATCTCAGGCTCCCATGCATGGCCCACATAAACTGGTATTCCTTATGGCTCGGATCTAGATCGTGTTGCTTCATACCCTCCCCTCTCTCCTTGGGTTTTCCCATCCTTTCCTCTAGCTTCAGTTGCCACCAGGATCACAGTGAGCCTCAGGTATATACCTCCAGCCTCGACCTCCCTTCTGAGACCAGAATCTCTCACTGGATACTTTCACTTAGCTCAGACCCACAGATCCACAATGGATCCAGTCTTCCTCCCAGGTAAACCTACCCAACCTTCAGTGTTCCCCATCCCAGTGAAAGTTGTCCAATTCATTCTACACTCCTCCTCCTGGCTGGTCTCCATAGCCAACAAATGACCAAACTCTGATAACTTTATCTATCAAATATCTCTTGAGTCTGTCTACTGTCCTCCATTTCCACTCCCAGTAAGTAAGTTTAGGTCACTCTCATCTCTTCGCACCCTTCCTACTGGTCTCCCTTCCTGCCATCTGTTCTCTTCAGATCAGCCAGGATGATCTTTCTAAATACAAATGCAATGCTGTCACTCCTCTGCTTTCAAGTCTTTGTAGATGCTGCCCCTCTGCCTGGAATACTCTCTCTTTAATCCCTTGTCCCATCCCCACCACTACTATGGCACCTGGTGAGATTCAGGTCACCGTGCAGGCCTCAGCTCAGACGCCACCTGTGTCAGGATGCCTTCCTTGGTTTCTCCTGGCTGGGCTGGGACAGACACCTGTTTTATAAACTCCCACAGCATCCTGTTCTTACCCTATTATAACTCTTGGCACTGTATTATAAAACTGCATATTTATTTGTCTGTCTCCCTGAGGAGACTGTTAGCTTTATGCCAGGTGTGTCTGTTTGGTTCATTGTTGTATCTCCAGTGCCTAGTACTACACCTGGTATGTTTATGGCATGAATGAATCAGCACATCAGTGAAAAGATGGGTCTGCGTGAATAATGTAAGGAGGGCCAGGATATGAAAGACTTAGACTGCCTTAGTATAGATGACTTTAAGGAGAAAATTGGTCCCCAGTCTGAGTGTAAAATTTGAGTAGTTACACTGTCAGCCTGACTCAAGAAGGAGTTTGCTGGCCTGCTCAGAAACACTGCAATGTAATTCACTCCGATCCAGACTGATGCTAAGCTAAAAGTTTACAGACGAATTTAAAAAGAAGAAATAAAGATAATGAATTTCAGAATTTACCCTATGATACTAATGTTCTCCTTAAAGAAATTAAAATTTCCCCTAAATATGAGTCAGCAGCCTTCCTTGTGGAGACTATACTGAGTATTAGCAAACAATGCTGGCATCTCTATCTGAATAGGGCCCACCCATAAATGGGTACATTAAAGCAATGCTTTGGAAACATGACAATTCTTCTGTTCTTCACAACTGCAGTTAGATAAAATTAAGTTAGCTGAATATCTCCCAGTTAAGTTATACAGACCACAAATCTTCCACTGAAAGTAATAACTTTCCAAGATCGCTATAGATAAGAATTGAAAATAGACTTGATTTTCCCTTCTTGCTTATAAAACAATACATGTGCATTGTAGAAAGTAACTGAAATATATTGAAATGTAAGGCCACCATCCAGAAAACTTTGGTTAACATTATGATAGACTTTCCATCTTCCTTCTACTCATATATGCATTTTTATATAGTTGAAGTTACTATATATATAGTTATATATTCTGCTTTTTCCCCCACTTAATATTATATTTGAAACATTTTGCATGCAAATAGAACTTATATCTTGATTTACCATAATTTTTAATTTAACCAACCCCCTCTGTCTGGGCACTAAAGTTACGAAAATTTCCTTTAGAAAGATCTATTAACTCTAACCAGTGTCTTCAGGGACTACAAACCAATTTTTAAAATTGCTTAAGCAAAAGCTAAATTAGGAAAGAGAACCTGGCTCCCACCCCCATCCTCTCTCCACAGGTAATATATGCGTTACCTGATACAAATGTTTTTGCATTTCTGAAGTTCTAGATTATTCATACTATATCTCCTCGCTTGGAGTGTGGATTTAATATAATTGCTTTGGTGGATGGAACAGCTATATGAATATTAATGCTTGGTTAGAATATTTAGAGAGACACTTAAACATAGCTTCCTCTCCTTGTGCTGAGCACGAAATTACCTTACAATTTAAAGTTTATTATATGATGCACAGCAGTATTGTTCCCTCAGGGTCTTCCCCTAGTTCCCTGGGCACGTGGAGCCGGGCCCCACAGAAGACGGCAGCGCAGGAAGTGGGGGACGGGCCCCTCGAGCTCACAAGAATCTTGGGAATCATTTCTGCAAAGGCCTGGACTTCTCCACCTCTAAAATAATGAGGGTTTATATGAAGCTGCTGCTGCTTTTTAAACCTTTGTTAGATAGCCATTCTGTCTGTATTGTCTAGCCATCCTCTTATTCAAGAATTGTTTGAAGGAAGGGTTGGGTAGTACCCATTAAAATTGATGTCATTTTTTTTTTCTGACTGGATCAGTAAATACCAAGAAATGCTGACAGGGAGTTTTTTGAAAAAAAGAAAAAAAAAGTTGTTCTTTCAAATTGTATCCCAATAACTAAAAAGGCATGTCAAACTTGGAACGATGCTGACTTTCTCAAGATCTACTTTAAAATTAAAAAATAAACTTACTGATTTTGAAAGTAGCATATGCTCTTTTAAAGAAGACTTGAAAAAAAAAGACTTGAAAGACAGACAAATTACTAAAAATTGACAATAAAAATCTCCTACAGCCTCACAAACCAAAGACATCCACTGTGACATGTTGGTGGGGAAGTTTGTGGGCTTTCATCTACAAATTTTTCTCCCCACATACCTGAGATCATAATTAAAAATTGTAATTTACTTATTATTAAGAGTTTCTAATTTCATTTAAAATTCCCTGTGAGCATTCTGAAAGGCTACACTCCCTTTTTTTTTAAATGCTCTGAAATACTTGGCCATCTAGAGAAACATTCATATGCTCTCTTTGCAAGTGTCATTTTTTCCCCCTGATCCTTCCTCTGAATCCTAAATCTCTGTTTTAAGCCCTGGCTTCACTTCTCAGATCCAGACCTCCCTTTCTGAGTAGTTCTTGAACACTCCACCTAGTTACTCCATTGGCCGTTAAATGCAGCAAGTCAATGCCAAGTCCACCCTCTGTCTTTCTCACTGTCTCTTCCTCCTAATGGCCTTCTTGTTACCGATGCCTCCATCTCCCTACTTGCTTGAATATCAGAATCACCTTTCTCACCTCCCTCTTTCTGCTGCCCACAGTTTATGATTCACAACCTTTCAGACTCTCCTTCCAGAATGCCTCAGCCACCTGTCCCTCCCATCTAAGGCTGCCAGATTTAGCAAATAAACATTCAGGACACCCAGTTAAATCTGAATTTCACATAAGTGGATAATTTTTTTTTTTAGCATAAGTATGTCACATTCAATGTTTGGAAATATTTAAGCTAAAAATTACTTGTTCTTTATATGAAATCCAAATTTAACTGAATGCCCTATATTTTATTTGGCAACCCTACTTGTCTCTTAGTTTCTACTGTCCAAACCCTAACACCTCTCATTGCTGATGTAAGCCATAGTTACCTAACGGCCTCCCGGTCTCTGTCTAATCCATGAATCTTTACAAATCACAGTTCTAATGGTGTCATACTTTACTCACCACCTTTGATGGCTGCCCACTGCCTACTTCCTCATGTTGACATTTAGAGCCTCAGCTGCCTCTCCAGCCCCATACCCCATTGCTGCCCATCAGGGCTATCAGCTCTAGCTCAAGGGCTGCTCTTGTGGTTACAAAATAGACCCAAACTTTCCTTCCCCCGTCCTCAGCTCCCAACAGTCTTTGTACCTAGAATGTCCTACCTCATATGTCCAAATCCTAACTCTACCTTCACAGGGCCAACACCCTAAGCTAGGCCCTCCTCCCTTTATATACAAATCACTAGATATCTATCCTACCATTTTGGCAGGTCAGAAATAGTTGAAAATTGGCAATTTCATATGGTTTAGGCTAATATAATAAAAGGCCCCCTACCTGGTGCTTCCCTGCCTTATTACCTTTCACAGGGTCATCATTTCACCTTTTTCCAGAAAAAAACCCCACATCATTAGTGACTCTCTAAAGCAATGTTTCTCAAGGTACAGTCCTCTAACCACATGCAACCTAATCACCCGAGGATAGGGAGGGCTTGTTAACACTGCAGATCCCAAGGCTCCATTCTACAGCTGCAGAATCAGTTTCTACAGGGGAGGGCCTGGGAGTCTGCCCTGTGAACAAGTTTTCCAGCTGAGTCCTGAGCTCACTGAAGTTGAGAACCATTGGCCCACATGGAAAGTCCTAGTCTACTCCATTCACACTGAACGTGCCTACATTCATTCCTACCTCTAATGACTGTAGATATTCATACTGCTCTTCCCACTTTAAGACCCAGCCTATCAAACACTCCTGCTGGTCCTTCCAAGCCTAGTCAACTTCTACCTCCTCCATTATCCCTTCCCTGTTCATTCCAGGAAGTCTATAGAAAGAGGTACCTGTGTTACTGATTTTCACTAATCATGCATTTGTCTCCCCAAATGAGTTAGGACATTCACCCAAGACAGGATTTTCTCTAGCTCCCCACAACCCCCAAACAGGCTAGCACCATGTTATGCTGTGGTGGTTGCTAAATAAATAGATGCTACATTAATATCCAACCAAGGTCAATAGGTCTAAAGAAACTATCTGAGCAAAATGAGAGTGTCTTCCAAATTGGGAACTGTGGGACTGGGGTGTTCATTAAAAAAAAAAAAAAAGGACTTGACCTGTGAACAAGTATTTACAACTTCACATGTCCATGTAGGAGAATGTAAATCCAAGTTCAGTAGTGACAGGACTGCAAATAGAAAGTTAACTCAAGGTGCCCTGATGAGCCAGGGCCTGCCATCTGTCTTCCCACGGCTGCCCCACTTCCTTGGGTTCTGGCACATCCACAAGTCAAAAAGAGTTTCCTCTATATGGAAGCCATGCTTAGATCTGTTCTAAAAAGACACTGTAAACTCCACAGAATAAACTCATCATCTTTTATCCTCCTCATCCTCTCCTTCCTCCTCTGGCCTATTGCCTATCTAGTCCCTCCTGGAAACTATTTCCTCTCCTCACCCTCCACATCCTGGACGTTCTACCCCCTGGCATCTCTGGCGTCTGATTCTTCTTCCCCATCTCTCTCCCACCACCTTACTTAGGCCCTCATCCTTTCTCACCTGAGCCTTCTAGCTAGCCTCCATGCCTCTGTATTTGTGGAACCCAGATCTCCATGTCACTCTCCTGTTTAAAAACTCTCTCTGGGCCCCTCATCCCCACAAGATGAAACTCCAGACCCTTATTCTGGACCATAGGGCCCTTCACAGCACAGTCTCTGCCTGCCTTTCAATTCCGTTCAACTCAATTCAATTCAGCAAGCAGCTCCCGGTGGCGTCCATGTGCTGGGCCAAGTTGGAGATATGAAATCAAAGGACCTCAGCTCACAGGAGAGAAAGATGAGTAAACATGCAGTGCTATGGGCTTAGGAGAACTACAGGAGGCCCTGGAGACAGCCAGTTAGTGGTAACCCCTGCAGGGAGTTAGTGCAGAAACAGGGCTACAGTTAAATCTCCAGGTCCAGGTCCAGGGCTCTTTCCACTACTTGATGCGGTCTGGCCAAAAAGACCTTAGTCTTGTCCAACAGAATGAAACAAACAAAACAAAAAGAAAAGACACAAGATGATCCAATATTAAAACGTAAATTAAGTATTAAAATGCAAAACCCATGGAAATTACTACAGAGACACTAAATCACAATGAAACAGGATCCTTTAAATACTGCATTTATAAGATGGAAACACAGGGAGATGGACCACACTCAAGCACAGCCTTGATGAAAGTCCATGACTCATCTACTTGGGCAAGTAACACAGAGCCGAGATAACAATATACTTGCAGATGCTAATGTAACAGGGGCAAAATGGGTACCTTTGCCTTTGTATTCAGATATCTATGAAAAACTAGAAGAAAATTACTTTTAAAAATAAAATTTAAAAAATGCACATGCTAGAGGCTTAAATTTATTTCAAACAGCCAAGAAACTAAATTTGAGAAGACATTAAGTGATTTCTAAGAGAATTCTAGAAGAAGATTGGGAGGGTGTCACCTCAAAAATAAGGCAGAGAGGGCCGGCTGAGTAGTGCATTGGTTAAGAGCTGGTTTTGGGATGCCAGTGGCCCCAGTTCAGATCCCACATATGAGGGCCAGTGACACTGTCCTCTAAAAAAAAAAAAAAAAAATGCAGAGAACATTATAAGAAAAAGAGATCATGAGAGATTGTGTAGTGTAGTCTGTTCTCAGGGGACAGCATGGCTTTCAATCCAAGAGAGATATTGTCTATGTTTATGGGACTATGTTTTTATTTTTTAAGATTTTATTAAAATATAGCTAACATACAATATTATATTAGTTTCAGGTATACACCATAGTTGCTCAACATTTATATACCTAAAGAACTGATCACCATGATAAGTCCGCAACCACCTGACACTGTACCATGCTACCACAATATTATTGACTATATTCCCTATGCTGTACATTACATTCCCATGACTTACTTGTTTTATACCTGGAAATTTGGATCTCTTATTCCCCTTTACCTTTTTCCCCACTTTTTTGATTTTTCAATTACAGTTGATATTCATTACTATTTTATATTAATTTCAGATGTACAGCATAGTGGTTAGACATTTATATAATTTTTTATTTTTTTTTAGCTGAGCCATCCTGCCACCTGTTGGCAGCTCAGTGGCAACTCAGCTCAGGCTGGGCATCGAACTGCTGTTGCTCAGAGCTAAGCTCACACTCTTGAGAGAGCTCTTAACCAACTGAGCCACTCAGCTGGCCCTGACATTTATATAATTTAAGAAGTGATCCCCCTGACTAGTCTAGTACTCTCTTGGTACTATACATAGTTATTACCATATTATTAACTATATTCCTGTTCCTTACATACCATGACTATTTTCCAACTACCAATTTTTACCTCTAATCCCTTCACCTTTTTTATCCCCCACCCCATAATCCCTCCTATCTGGCAACCATTAGATTGTTCCCTGATCTATGAGTATGTTTCTGTTTTGTTTGTTCATTTATTTTATTCTTTAGATTCCACATATAAGGAGATCATATAGTATTTGCTTTTCTCTGTCTGACTTCTTTCACTTAGCATAATACCTTCCAGGCCCATCTATGTTGTTGCAAATGGTAAGATTTCATTCTTTTTACGACTGAGTAATATTCCATTGTGTATATGTACCACATCTTTATCTAATCATCTATTGATGGGCACTTGGGTTGCTTCCATATCTTGGTTATTATAAATATTGCTGCAATGAACATACAGGTTAGTGTTTTGGATTTCTTCAGATAAATACCCAGAAGTGGAATTGCTGGATCATATGGTAGTTCTATTTTTATATTTTGAAGAACCTCCATACTGTTTTCTATAGTGGCTGCATCAATTTGAAATCTGTGGGACCATATTTTTAAACTGCAGGTAGCGATCAGGTCAAGAAAGCAATTTAGTGCGCCATGACAGTCAATTTCTTTTTAAATGAAAGAGTAAAATCTAAACATCAGTTGAGTTGCATTCCATATAGCAAGAGTAAATACTGAGTTTTAAGTATAACTGTGTGTGCACGTGTGTTTATTAGTTCACGATGTAACAAACATTTCATCCGGTGAGTTATAGTGAAGAAAGTTTGAAAAACACTCTTCTAGAATATTTTTATTAGAAAGAGTTCTTTTTTTTTTTTAACAGATACTAAACACACTAATGAATACTGACACTTTTTCTCATTCTTGGAGTCTGTGCTAAAATTAAACAAAGAATGGGGGTGGAATATTAAAACTGGAAGGAGGAAACAAATTAAAGGAATGTAAATGAGTGGACTGATAAGAGACTGGAGACAAAAGGGATGAGATAAGTACGCTCTGGGGTTTTTTCTAAAGCCTCCTGCTTTCTGATAACTGAAGATGCCGGGCTGTTCTCCTTCCTCATTGGAGCACTGGACACAGTCGCTGCCCAATAATCATTTGTGCAATGACCCTCTAGAAACCCTTGTATTCTTTCTATGGTAGCACCCATCAAGCAGTGTGACTGTTGCCTTTTTAATAACGTCGGTCTCCTCCACTCGTAAAAGCTTTTTGACGGCTGGGCTAGTGTTTGGTCCACAGCTGCATCCTCACCTCTGTGACAAGCATTCAATAAATTTTGGCTAGATTGAGCATCAAAGGGCAATAATGATTTAGTTCTTATATCCATGTGATGTTTGAACCCCCTTTGCAAGAACAAATGGATTTCAGTTCATTGAACAAAGAATATTCTAATTAGAGAAAAACAGCTCTGAACTTAATTTTCCAGAGAGCAGATAGCTTGCAATTTCTTTAGTATCTTGGCCTAGAGGTCAGATTGACACAAAGAACTTGCATCACCCTTTGATAGACTAAGAGCTTCTTGAAATGTACAGGATCCTGGGAACATATAGCAGAGGCCTTTTCTAGTCTGAACAGGTTGAGGGCAATGACCACTTTGAATCCCTAGCTGATGATGAGCTCTTCCAGAGGTCCCCTCCACATTGCTAACTGGAGCAGGCAGGATGCTCAGAGGGCCAGAGGCAGAGGGCTGGATTTGGAAAAGCAGTCACTGACCAAGTAAATCAACAATGAATCAAGCCCCGGTGCTTCCCCACAAGAAGCCCAGGCTGGGGAGAAATGGGACAGGGCTGGGAAGTAGTCATGTGCCTTCCTTGCTCCTCTATCAAACCTCCATGCCTAGGTGTCCAAACCAAACCTAATAGTGCCGCTGTTTAGGGTGGGTCGATAAGGATGGCCTGAGCATGAGTATGTAAGGGGGACAGTGCGGGTCACCAGGCTATATTCCTTGGAAAGACATATGGTAAGTTATCAGTGGGGGGATGGGTGAAAGGTACCCCACACCAAAGCATCAAATCCAACTCAAATTCAAATTCAAACAAGAGCACACTGGTCACTTGTTATTCTTCTTAGCCAGGCAAGCACCCCAATTGCTGTTAACAATGGAAAGTCCTCTTTATCAAGGACACTGATCAAAGACAGGGATAAATGTCATTTCCCTGCAGCTATATTAAAGCAATGGTTGTCCCCTTCCTGTGTTCTGTTCCTTATACACAATCAAACCTCACATCTCTGGCTGAGGAGGGCGAGGGGCAGAGTAACCCTGTGTGCGGAGTTCAGTGCATACCAGGAATCCACAGCATGTATTTCAGCAGTTTCTGTCTCCATCCCCCACCCCATCTCCCTCAGGCCATCTGCCTGCAGTACTGAAGGAATTGAAACCGTCCTTGGGTTAACCTGAGCAGGATGTCTTCATGAGGGCAAGTTGTTTGGGGCCAGGGGAGCAACAGGAGGTCTACATACACACGCCAGAGTCAAGCAGGAACAAAGTTGGGCTTTTTTTTTTTAAATGCTATCTATGCCTGGATGCTTAGTTTGAATCTCAATTCTAACTCCAGTGTAAATTAATTTCTCTTTGCCTCAGTTTCCTAAGAAATCATATGTAAAAGATAAAAGTATATGTCTACATGTCTAGCAGTACCTGGCAAATTAAGGGGCCACCAAACTACATCAATTACCATTAGGATTGCTGTTTAGCCAAATGGATCGAAGCAGAAGTTCTGGACTTTAAGGGACTCCAGGAGTGTCAGCTGTGATGTCTTGGGGAAGTTCTCTAACCTGTCTGAGCTGTCATTGTCTCATCTGAAAAATAGGGATAACACATTCACTTCCTAGGGTGACTGTAAGGATTCATTGAGCATCTGTATGTAAAATGCCTGGTACAGAATAGAGGACCATAAATGATGGCTGTTATTATGATGGCTTGCCCCCTCAAAGAGGTAGACTGAGCCCCAACAAAGAGCTGGTCTGTAGCTACTACCTCAGGCAATCAGATGAATCTCTCAAAGGCCATTGACGCTCAACATGTAAAATACCAACACGTCCCCCAATGTCCCTGCTCCTCCACCCACATCCCCGCTTACAGTGTGGCAGACCAGCTTCCATGTCATCCAAGTGAGAAATCCAGCAGTCCTCACTGACTCTTACCTCTCCCCCAACAGTGAAGCCTCCATCGGGTCCTGTTGATTCTCCGCTTTAAATATGTCAGCTCCATGGGCTGCTCTCCATCTGCTCACCACAATATTAGTGCAGGCACCATTAACTCGCCCCTAGATAACACGCCTCCAGCTTCGTCTGCCTGCCCCAGCCTCCCGGCTTCAATCCACCACTCTTCAAGCTGCAACTACAGTCATCTTTCTAAAGCACAAATCTGATCATGCCTCTCTCTGGCTTGAAACACACAATCCAAGTCCTTGAACATGGCTCCCAGGGCCTGCGAGGAGCTGCCTAGTGCTTGGCTCTCTCCCAGCCTCATCTCTCACCATCTCCCTTCTCATTCTGTGTGCCCCAGCCACACCAAAGCCCTTGCAGTTCTACCAAAGAATCATGCGCTCTCTGTCTCTCTGAGGGATGTCACACAGGCCTTCCCCTCTGCTTAGCATATGCCTTTGACCCTTCTCTTCTCCATGCTAACTCATTCTCATTCTGTAGGTTTCAGCTTAGGTGTCATTTCTCCCAGGAAGTCTTCCCGACACTTAAATACTAGATTAGATGCCCCTTCCACTGTATGCATATGTCTGCTTATTTGCTCATCTCCCCCAATGGACTGGAAGCCTCTTGAGGACGAAAACCCATTTTTGTCACTGGAATACCCCAAGTGCTTCAAACAGCAACTGGCACACACACACACAAAAAAAGGGCACTTAAATATTTGTTTGTTGGATAGATGGATAGATGCTGACAATCAGTCTTGCCCAGTGGAGCCATCTCTGGTTGAAGGTGGCAGCGGTGTGGAACTGCCCAGTAGCTAAGCCCACCTCCGGCATTGGAAGGTTTCCACCCAGCAAAGGCAACACCTACCTAGGATGGCCACCACCTCGTCGTCCTGGATTACCTCCAGGGAGCCGGAGACCACGAAGCAGAGGCTATCGACGCTCTCCCCGGCGTGGTAGATGAGGTCCCCTGGGGCGCAGTGCACCGTCTGGAACTCCATGGCCAGTGCCCGCAGGCAGCCGTCGCTGGCCAGCCGGAATGCTGGGTGTTCCTTGAACACCTTACGATTCAGGTGCACGCAGATGTCAGCTCTCATGTCCTTGGGGCAGATCTGCAGGACCTGGCCGGGCACAGGAAGAAACAGTGTGAGAGTCCTCCTCGTTGTGGCCTCCAGCCAACTGCCCCCCAACATCAGGGGGCAGAAGCAACCCCCACCAGGCTAGACTGCATTTGAGGCACTGGGGGACAAGACAGCCACAGTCTCTGTCCTCAAGGAGCTTGCTTTCTTTGGGAGCCAGTGACCACAAAAATCTGCTAAGCGCTCAGAAGAGGGGCCCAAGAGTTAGGGGGCTGGGAGAATGTGGGGCCCTCTAGTTGGCTGGAGAAGTCCTCTCCGAGGAGCTGACATTTAAGCGGACACCTGCATAATGTGTCAGAGGGAGCCATGTGAAAGAAGAACCTTCTAGAAGAATAACAAATACTGTGAGGGGACCTGAGCAATGGCCAATGTGAATGAGGCAGAAGGGGTAGGAAATGAGGTTTGAGGAGAACGCCAAGCAGGATAACGTGTAGAGACTTTTAGGTTATGAAAAGCCTTTAATTTATTCTGACTGTGATGAAGACACATTGGAGGATTTTGAGCAGGGGGGTGATAGAACTTGACTTATATTTTAAGAGGATCATTGCGCTACAGAGAGGAGTTGGAGGATCCTGACTACAGCAAGAGTAGAGCCAATGAATTGAGTTAGGACATTTCTGTGGGACCAGGAGAGAAGTGAGGGGACTTGGGCAGGCATGCTGGCAGTGGAGGAGAAGCAATCAAATTCAGAATATATTTTCAAGATAAAGCTGACACGACCTGCTGATGAACTAAATATGGGTGTGATTTAAAGAGAGAGATAAGGTAATATTTACTGAGCACTTACTCTGTGCCCGGAATTGCTGAGCACTTTAGGCATTCATTCATTTCATACTTATTTATCGAGCTCCTTCTTTTACTCCAGGAACCATTTTAGGCTCCAAGGATGTGGTGGTGAACAAAATAGGCAAAAAACGCTGCCCTCGTGTAACTTACCATCTAGTGGGAATGGACAAATAATAAGCAAAATAGTAAAGTTCAGTGGTAAGTGCTAAAGAGAACAACAAAGAAGGAAAAGAGAAGGAGAGTCAGGGAGGGTTGTGGTTTCACATTTTCAAGTGTTACGAGCATTGGTTAATTTAATTCTCATATAAACTGTAGGATGTAATAAGTGCTATTATTGTGCCATTTTATAGATAAGGAAAGTGAGGCAGAGGAAAGACAAATAACTTGCCCAAAGTAGCCCAGCTAGGAAATGGCAGAGCTGGGATCTCAAACTAGGGAGTTGGACTCCTGAGCCCAGTTTGTTTGTTTGTTTGTTTGTTTGTTTGTTTTGAGGGCAGTGTCACTGGCCCTCATATGTGCGACCCAAACCGGGGCCGCCCGCTGGCTTCTCAAGCCAGCGCTTAACTACCGCACCACTCGGCCAGCCCTCCCCTAGCCCAGTTTACATCCCAAACACTTCCTACATTATGCGGCTGCCACTAAACAAATGGGCTTATAATTTGACTCTCAGCATCTAGGAACTCAGGCAACATGGGAACTGTAAGAGGCACCAAACCCTCGCACCTCTCTCTGTCACTACACACACACCCCTCGGCTCCCCTGGTCATCACTGACCCTTCTGATCCAGAATGGAGGGGAGGAGAACTATGAAGGGGCATGGGACCATGGGACTCGTTCTCTCCCCAGCAGCTGTCTGCCTTGCGCCCCTGCAAGGAAGAGCGGGACCCCAGGCCAGGCTCCCAGTGAGCTGCCACAGTCTCCCTTCTTCCATCCAGACCAGGACCCCGGGCAAATCCCAAAGCCCTCCAGGGACGAGAGACAGCAGAGAGGGGGGCAGAGGGCACATGCTGACCAGGCTGTCTCCCACCGGCCCTGCAGCGAGAGCAGACAAAGCTTCTTTCCCACAACCAGCTTTTCAAAGGCATCCCGGACCCTGGGAAAAGGAGCCCCAGGGCTGAGAGATCAAAGTTCCTTTCTGCTCCATCAGCTGCCAGGCACCCACAGAACCTCCGTCCTTGTTGGGGGAGCAGAACAGAAACAACAGTCACAGCCGGGGCAGGTGACGGGCAAAGCCAGGGACTGAGTCCTGCCCATCCGAGGCTCTGCCTGTCTGAGAAATGAGGGCAACTCTGTCTGGACTCACCCACTTCTATGTTTTCAATTTAAGGGGGGAAAAAAAAAAGACAAGTAGGAAAAAGACAAGCTTTGAAGTCAGACAAACTGGGTTCAAATCCTGGCTTGGCCATTCTTAATTCTGTAACCAGGGGCAGTTAATAAAATTAATTGGGCCTCTGTGTCCTCGTCCCTTCAGTAGAAATAATAGTGGCTCCGCGCCCCCCACCCCCACACCCCAGGGTTGTTGCAGAGCCTAAACGAAGCATGAGTGCAGGGCCATGCATGTGAAGAAGTGCAGTTCAAGACGTGGTAGCTGGTTCTGTAGTGTTGGTGTGACTATGTTACTGTTATTGTGGCAAATAACAGGATTTCTACAAAACCAAAGTACTGTTCCTTTTAAGTTCAATTTAGTTCAGTTTTTCCTTTTAAACTGTCAACTCTCTGCAAAAATTCCATGATGAACAAAATATCAAAACTTTGAAAAAAAGACAGGCTCAGTAGCAGTGCTGTGGCATCTTGTGCTATCTTAGCCTGAGGTGAAAGGAAAATCAAGTAATACTGATCCCCCCACCCTGGTTGGCCCTGATTCTTATTGTCACACAGGTTTGGGAAATCCTGCTCCGGACAGTTAGACTTTCAGTTCCTCTCCCCTCCAGGAGACAGACACATTCTGCCTTTCCAATTTCTTAAGTAATGGCTCCTACTTGCTAGTCTTTGAGCAAGGCTAATCTGGAAGCAATCAAAATGTCTAGAGGTAGGTTCTGGGAACCCAAAACTCCCCAGGTGAATTCTGAGGCACAACCAGGTTTGAGGAGCACTGCCCTAGGAGAGCCTCAGGTCTCCCCGGGAAAGAGGGCAGACAAGTGGTTTTCCTGAGTTCGTCACCCTGCTTACCTTCTCTGTGTCGATGCCTCTGGACATGGACCAGGTGGACACGATATAATCCATGACTCGCTCACTCAATCCCTTGGGCACCTGGTACAGTTTCAGGAAGTCCCGAACGCTATTGAGCATCTCATGGTACCTGTTGGTATTGGCATACATCTGTTGGAAAATGGTCGTCACATTCCCGAAGATGGTGGCATAAAGAAGAGCTAGAGGCAGGAGGAGAAGAAGAAACAACACATGAGTGGGCCCTGAACCAGGGCCCAAGAATGCTCACTTTGCCCAGAGCAGGCCAAGGGCCAGAGCGGCCCTCCTCAGGACAGACTGTCCTGACCTTCTCAGGAGAACCTCATCCCAGGAGCCTCTGGGAGTGAACACAAAGAAAGAGTCTCCTAACACCAGGCCACCAGGACAGGGCTAAAGTGGAGGGGAGCTGACATGACCTGGACCAGAGCTAGGATACAGAGAGCAATGGGGGGCGGGGGCAGTTGGACTGCTTCATTTATAAAGCCACATAAAGTATGAGCCATGCCTGAGGCCACCAGGCAAACGTGTTCCTATGTGCTCCGTGCCAGCCCAAATCCAAACCTTTATCATCACTACACCATGTGCCAAGCACTACAATACCTGCTGAGGCTACAAGGGTGAATGGGACACTAATTCCTGGCCTTCAAACAGGAAACAATGTTGCAGAAGGACAGACCTGGAATACGTAATCACAAATAAATAAATAGGAACAAGTCTGCCGAGAGCAATGAAGGGTGTTTTATCTTTGCTTTGCACTTAATGTTCAGGAGCATGTTAATGCAGCAATCCACTGTCATGTGGCTTCTGGGGAAAAAGTGTGGCTTTGACATGGTGAGAATAAAATCAGATTCCCTCTGGGAGGTAGCAAGTACATGGTCTGTGCTTCTGCTCCCCTTACATTAGAGTCACGAAGGAGGACCCTCAGGTCATCATAAAACCCCACCTTCTACCTCTAACTCCCATTTGCCCCTGAATGCTAAGCTCAACTGTCAACGCTTCCAGGAAACCGCCCCGTGAGGGAGACCATGACTCCCCCAGGCACGTCCACAGAGTTCATATTATATAGCCCATTTTGCAACCATATGCTTCTTTCTTTGCCTGTGCCCTGACAAAGTGTGAGTTGCTTGAAAGCTGGACTCATCTTTTCCTTGCCACTGTATCCCTGGGAGCTAACACTGTACCAGCACCCAATAAACATTTATCAAATTAGTGAATTCCACATATGTTTTTGCTTCAGCTTCCTTAAAAAAAGGGGTTACTGATATACAATAAACTGTATGTATTTAAAGGATACTGTGCGTGTATCCTTTAAATACATATATATACATATATATGTATTTATATATGTATATATATGTATATATACATATATGTATATATATACATATGTAACTAAAATCTCAAAGCTAATCAATCATATATACCCATAAAACCATCACCACAATCAAGATAGTGAACCTTTCCATCACCCCCCAAAATTTTGTCATATCCCATTATAATCAACCCCTCCTCCCACCTGCGTCTCCCCACTCTCCACCCTCTCATTCCCAAGCAACCACTCTGTTGTTTTCTGTCACCACAGTTACCTTGCACTTTCAATAATCTTATATAATGGACTCACAGAGTATGTGCTTCTTAGAAGCACCTTTATTAAGATATAATTCATATGCCATAAATACACCCATTCAAGTATACAGTTTAATGGCTTTTAGTATATTTACAGAGTTGTACAATCATCACTACATCTAAGTGTAGAATATTTCAATCCCACCAAAAAGAAACCCTGTGCCCATTATCAGTCATTCCCCATACCACCCCAAGCCCCAGCTTACTTTCTAGTAGGCAGCCACTAATCTACTTTCTGTCTCTATAGATTTGTCTATTGCAGACATTTCATATACATTTAATCATACACTATGTGGTCCTTTGTGGCTTGCTTCTTTCATTTAACACAATGTTTTCAGGGTTTATCCATGCTGTAGTATGTATCAATACTTCATTCCTTTTTATTGTTGAATATACTCTAGCGTGTGGATATACCACATTTCACTTATCCATTCATTAGTTCATGGTCATTTGGGTCATTTCCACTTTTTGGCTCTTACGAATAATACTGTTATAAACACTCATGTACACGTTTTTGTGTGACTGTTTTCAATTCTCTTGGGTATACCCCTGGGAGTGGAATTGCTGGATCATATGATAACTCAATGTTTAACAATTTGAGGAACTGCCAAAGTGTTTTCCAAAGTAGCTAGACCATTTTACATTCTCCCCAGAGCTGTATAAGGATTTCAAATGTCTCCAACATGTTATCAAAACTTGCTACTATCATTTTTTAAAATTGTAATTATTGCTATGTTAGTGAGTGTGAACTGCTATCTCATTATAGTTTTGATTTGCATTTCCCTGATGGCTAATGATGTTAATTAAGCATCTTTTCAAATGCTTACCGGCCATTTATATGCCTTCTTTTGGAAAAATGTTCACTCAAATCTCTTGCCCATTTTTCTGTTGGGTCATTTGTCTTTTTATTATTGAGTTATAAGCATTCTTTATATAGTATGGATACAAATCCTTTATAGATATATGATTTGCAAATACTTCCTCATATTATTGGGTTGTTTTTTCACTTTTCTGATAGTATTGTTTGCAGCATAAAAGTTTTTAGTTTTAAGGTAGTCCAATTTATATTTTTCTTCTGTACTCTTTTTGGCTAGTTTATTTTATTCAGCATAATTACTTTGAGATTCATCCATGTTGTTGCAGTATCAATAGTTCATCCCTCTCTTTAAGAAAAAAACATTGAATCATTATGTTATATACTTTTTTTTGTTGCTGTTTTTTTTTTTTTTTTTGAGGGCAGTGTCACTGGCCCTCATATGTGGGACCGAACCGGGGCCGCTGGCTTCCCAGGCCAGCACTTAACCACCGAGCCACTCGACCGGCCCTTATGTTATATACTTAAAACTCATATTGTATGTTAACTGCAGTTGAAAATTTTTTAAAAGAAAAATTTTACATTAAAATCATGATAAATTCACAGAAAGCAATATAGTGCAGAGAGATTCTGTATACGCTTCTCCATTGGCTACATCTTATATAGCAAGGACTCACTATTGAAACCAGGCGATTTACATTGATATAAAGCATGTGTTTAATTCTGTGTCATTTTATCACATGTGTAGATTCATGTAACCAGTACCACATTCAAAATACAGAACAGTCCAATCACCACAGAGATCTCTCTTTTGCTATCCCATTATACTCACACCACTCCCACGGCCACTAATCTCTTCTCTTTTTAATAATTATGTCATTTCAAGTATATCATATAAATAGAATGATATAGCATGTGATCTTTTGAGATTGGCTTTTTCCACTTAGCAAAAGATCATTGAGATCCTTGTACGTTGTTGCACATATAAATAGTTCTTTTCTTTTTATTGATGACTATTATCCCATTGTGTGGATACACCACATCACTTCTTTCAAATAATTTTACTCAGTCTTAGCTGCCCCCACCCCCCATTGCTCTCTGTATCCTAGCTCTGGTCCAGGTCATGTCAGCTCCCCTCCACTTTAGCCCTGTCCTGGTGGCCTGGTGTTAGGAGACTCTTTCTTTGTGTTCACTCTATAGAGAAGGAAAGGGAATCTATAGAGAATCTAAGGGAAGGAAAAAATGAGCGATAAAGACATGGATCTAGATGTAAGGGAAGGAAATCTTCAGTTTAGTTTGGCCAGCGGTGCTGGACATGGCTACCTGGAAAAAAAGGATACAAAGCACCTGAAAGAGAATTGTAAATGAGGATCAGAAAGTGCTGTCAGCTCTAGAAAGGTAACAGGGTGTGGTGTCAATTGAGCAAAAGGAGGTGGATGAAAAGCAGTAGTCAAAGCCTGAATAATACAGACACCAGCTCTTCTAAGCTTATAACTAACCTCATGTACAATATGGCTGAAGCTCCTACTTCCTCTATCCCAGTAATGTCACCAAGTGTCTTCTATCCCAGTAATGTCACCTCCTGGGGCCTGGGTGGCTGCCTTTTTCCCAGCGAGTCTGACACTAGCAGGGTTGTATGGCAGTCCTACATCAGCTCTATTTTGTGGTCCACAATGACCCAGAGGTCACAGGTGAAGTGTAGAGATTTTTTTCTCAGGATGGTGGCCAGAGAGTTAATTTTATCTTGAGCACAAAAAAATAGTTATACCAAATCAATGCAGTAAGAATGGCTCTCTTGTCAGTGATCTGAGAACCAGGCGCAGGCCTGAGGCACTAGCGTGCTGGTCACAGTTAAGGCAGTGATGCCACATCTGTCATTGATGGCCCAGGGCTGCTCCCTGCCCAGTCTGGTTCTGAGGCATTCTGGAAGGTTAAAGGTCCTCAGGAGGGCCTCATTCTATTATTACTATTATGAAATTTTAATATTATTAAAAATGGATAATTCTGCTCTCAATGCTCCTTCCATAATCTCATATGAAGTGGGTTTATATGCTTTTCATGGATACCTTTTATTTACTGATATCTTATATGTAAAGCAGTATGCCCTTAAATACTCACAACCCAACTGGGAGAGAAGACATGTAAGTCCAGCTATCACCTGAATAGATATCTGAGTATGATGTGGAAAGGAAGGGAGAGAGATTGTAGGAAAGTCATTGTCATGACTATACCTCACGGTGCAGAGGGTGCCCTGGCTGACTCTAAGTGTGGATGAGTTGGGTCCTTCCATCTTGGGAAAGAAATAAGGAGACTCCACCCAACCCCAAGGTAAATGCTGTTTTGGATAAGAGGTGTCCTTCTTTATATGAGCGGTTTAGAGTTAATATTGCATCGTAGCCAAGTTCTGGGTCTCATCTAAAGAACAGTAAGATAGTATCCTCTGGCTCTTAGTTAGCAATTGCCGTATGGAAATGCGGTGAGGGGACGGATGGCGCAAGTTTTTGACTCCCTTTTTTAAATTTAGTGTTTATTTTTGTATACATTACATATGCACATAGTGTAAACAGTTAAATGGCCAAGACATTTAAAAAAATCTTTACTCCCCTAAGCCCTTTTCTTTTCACCCAATTTCCTGTTCTACAGAAGCACTCACTTTCCATTGTATTAGGTGGTTGTTTTACTATTGATATCCATTATTGAATGTCAAGCTCAAATCACTGTGCATTCTGATATTTCAGTTTCAGGCAGTATCCATTGACCTCTGAGAATTTAGCTCTTTTTCCCTCCTCACCTCCAATCTCACACTCACATCCCACATTTTTTCCCATTGCCCCATCCTCCCAATAGAGTAATATTGTCATTTTGGTTTGTAGCATTGTAACTAAATGAAAACCATCACAGCTAACCCGTGTACTATATACTATGGCTACCTTTCCTTTTCTGCAGTATTTCCCTTGAAGCTATTACTGGTCTTCATATTTTCATTGGCTTACTTATCACTAATTGGACTCCAAACTCTCCCACAGGTAAATGTCTCTTTTTAAAATATGAAAAATATTAGCTAGCCTATCAATTGCATTTCTACAAAGAAATCTCTCCCGAAGGGTTCCAAACTGTTCCATTGCCAGCTACGTGTATATGGAAGTCTCTGCCTGGCATTCCTGGGAAGCCACATCACTTAGTGTTTGGGTTAGATCCCTGATTGATTCCTGAATCCCATGTTTTCTGCCTTCTTGGTTTACTCCTTTTTGTTGGTAGAAGACATCCTTTAATAGCTTTCTGAGAAAGGGTATATGGAAACAAAATTTTTGAGACCTAAAGCTTACTCTTATGCTAATTAATAGCTTGGCTGCGTGTAAAATTCTAGATTAGGAATCATTTCTCTCAGAATTTTGGAAGCATTTCTCCATTGTTTTCTTTTGCTGTTGAGAAGTCAAAAGCATTCAGATTGTTCATCTTTCAAAATGAACCTGTTTTTTCTCTCTAGAAACTCTTTCCACAATATTCTAAAACTTCATAATAATGTACCTTTTGCTGTGGTTCAGTTTTTATGCATTTTGCTAGGCTTTCAATAAATCCTTTCAATCTGGAAATTTATGTCCTTCATCTCAAGGAAATTCTTTCTTCTCTCTCTCTCTCTCTCTCTCTCTCTCTCTCTCTCTCTCTCTCTCTCTCTCTCTCTCTCTCTCTCTCTCTCGTTCCTCCAGCAGATCAAAGTGGGTAAGGGAAGGATAAGGATAATAAGGAACTTTTTATTTCTAGTCAGCTCTCTTTTATCGCGTGGAATAAAATCCTTCACACTTTCTCAAAAGGCAACGGAGAAGGGAAATTGAGAGACTTATTTTATTCTATTCTGTGAACTCAGGACGGAGTAAACCTCTAGTCAGAAGCAACAAATTAAGGGCAATGGGAAAGGAAGCAGGTAGCTCAACCCTTAGGATATGTGGTGGGATAGAAAAGAGACACTCAAGGAATGGGTTTGGAAATAAGTGTGTTTAACAGGCCATACGTCCTAAGCCCCTCACTATTCTCTGCTTAACTAACTCTCTAGTTCCCCAGCCTCCTTAGCTCCCCGGTCTCGGGAGCCACCAGCCACACTCCTTCCCCTCTCTCATCTCTGTCCCTTTGGAACCTCTATTCCAGGTTCCAGCAGCTGGAAGGTCACCTAATATGCTTCCTACCAAAGGGGAGTGATGAAGGGAAATACCCATCTCCGTGTTAGCAAGGTATTTCTGACGTTCTAGGATATCAGTTTCCGCAGAGCCGTTAGAGACCCACCAGCATACTTTTAATATTCAGTGGATTAAATAGATTTGTGGCTCCTCTAGGAAGCTGGTCATTATTCATAACATTGTTGGAAAATCCACCCCAACTTCTTTTTTTTTTTTTTTTAAAGATTTTATTGGGGAATTGGCGGAGGGGAACAGCGTTGGGGAATCGGGGAAGGGGAACAGACAAGTTGCTGTCTTCTTGTTCTTCAGTTTTTTAGTTGCGGAGGATGTTGCTTCACTGTTGGTATCGTCATTGCGCTCTTCCCGGATGAGGCAGATCGGTCACCGGCCTCTGGATGTCGCTCATCGCGGCTATTGGCAGCTCACGCTTGGCTGCCAGCCGCTCACGCTGGCTGCTGGCCACTCACTGTAGCCTATGGGCGGCTAGCCCACTGCAGCAGGGGCTGCAGCCCACACCATCACCGGGGCTCGCACAGCCCAGCTCCAGGTGGAGCTGTTGTCAGCTGTAGAGGGCAGTGTCACTGGCCCTCATGTGGGATCCGAACCTGGGCCGCTGGCATCCCAAAACCAGCGCTTAACCAATGCGCCACTCGGCCGGCCCACCCCAACTTCTAATAACCTTGCAGAGCACGGTTTACTCCTAAACTTGGGAAGGCTAAAAAGGTTTTTAAAAAATAGGTAAATGGCCAGCTCTGCAGGTGGATCAAAGCTTAGAGGTAAAGAAAGGACTCCAGTGAGTCTTTTTCCTTTTATAACAATGAAAAAAATCATTGGACTCTGTTCGTAGTTTATGGATATATCCAAACTGACTGTTCTATGCAGAATTCCAGGCGATGCATTAAAATTGAATTTAAGGGCCGGCCGAGTGGCAGCATTGGTTAAGCGCTGGTTTTGGGATGCCAGCGGCCCAGGTTCGGATCCCACATGAGGGCCAGTGACACTGCCCTCTACAGCTAACAACAGCTCCACCTGGAGCTGGGCTGTGCGAGCCCCGGTGATGGTGTGGGCTGCAGCCCCTGCTGCAGTGGGCTGCCATAGGCTACAGTGAGTGGCCCGCAGCCAGCGTGAGCGGCTGGCAGCCAAGTGTGAGCTGCCAATAGCCGTGGTGAGCGACATCCAGAGGCCAGCGACCGATCTGCCTCATCCAGGAAGAGCGCAATGACGATACCAACAGTGAACCAACATCCTCCGCAACTAAACTGAAGAACAAAAAAGACAGCAACTTGTCTGTTCCCCTTCCCCGATTTCCCAACGCTGTTCCCCTCTGCCAATTCCCCGATAAAATCTTTAAAAAAAAAAAATTGAATTTATAAAAGACTCGGGCTGGCCGAGTGGCGGGCTGGTTAAGCCCTGGCTTGGGAAGCCAGCGGCCCCGGTTCGGGTCCCACATATGACGGCCAGTGACACTGCCCTCAAAAAAAATAAAATAATAAAATAATAATAATAATAATAATAATAATAATAATAATAAAGACTCTACCCTCAAACCTATGTTTCTGCACTCTTAATTCCTAGAAAAGGGTCAGTAGGCCTTTGTTAGCTTTTCTTATCTGGAAACTCCACTCGGCAATGATGGGACATGCTGGTCATAGAAGATGGGTTGATATGGATAAGCCACACTGACTCTCTGACATCTTCCCTCCGCCCTTTAGTGCCAAATACAGAAAAAGAAAAGGCTAAAAAAGCATGGGCTGAATGAATACATAGAGGTAATAACTATTGAGGAAAGAGACAAAGCAGGTAAAAACATTAATAATTGAAAAGAGAATTCTTAAAAATAGAGACTTTCAAAGTCATATTAGTAAAATAATCTTCTTGGTCCATCTTCCCCCCCCAGTTTTATTGAGATATAATTGACAGATAACATGGTATTAGTTTACAGTGCATAACACAATGATTTGATATGTGTATATATTGAGAAATGATTACCACAATAAGTTAGCATTCATCACCTCACATAGTTATTGGGTTATTTCTTTGATGGTTTCTCCCTCTTCATTTTCCATTCTATTTCCCAGATATCCTGTTATTCAGGTGTTGGACTCCTGGACTAATCTAATTTTCTTATTTTTCTCTCCTGTTTTCTGTCACTTTATAAGAGATTCTTCAACTTTTATCTTCTATCCCTTTTGTTTAATTTTAATTTGCTATCATACTTTCAATTTCCATGATTTTTTTTTGTTCTCTAAATGTTCCTTTTTTAATAGGATTTTGTTCTAACTCATCATGTAATATCTTCTCTTACTTTCTGAGAATATCAGCAATAGATGTACTTTTAAGTTTTCTTCTCCATGTTTGGTCTATGTTTCCTCAATTATTTGTGTTTGCCTGCCTTTCATATTAGAAATATATGACAATCCTCAGATACCTGCTTATATTTAAGAGTGGGCCCTAGAAAACTGATTAAAAGCTTCGTGTCCACAAATGAGGCTGTCAGCTATAAGAATTCACTGTACGTGACCTGGCTGGAGTTCATGCTGAAAACTCCATGGTGTCATCAACTTTAGGATTGTCCTTCTGGACTTTTCAGAGTTCCTATGGAAGTCCTCAACTTCCTGCCTGGAGAACACAGGCATCATTCAGCAATCACGTGGGGAGGATGAAGGTCTCCACATTCAGTGTATAAGCTTTCCCTGAAGCCCTGTTTGCATATGGTACCTCTGCCTTCCACTGTCCCTGGTGTCTCCCAGTTGAGAGACTGACGTTGGAATAAACAAGGCCTCTGTGAGTGGAGAGGGGGGACAGTGACCCAGCTTCATTAGAAGGAGAATATTTGGGGGCTCTAAATGCTTCTTAAAGAAATTTTCAACCAGCCCTCTTTTTCTTAGTCCTCCTTCAGCCTCACTTCTAATGGCACTTACTGCCACTACTGCTTGAGTCATGTCGGGGGTGAGTGGAAAACTGTTCTGCTGTAAATCAAGTTATTTTTTTAGATTTCCCCTCAGGAGCTTTCGTGAGTCTGCTAAGTCAAGCATCACTATCCAGCTTTCGAATTTTTGATGACTCTTCCCCCATTCTCTTTGTCCTTATGGATTTACACCCTAAAAAATCCTTTCCTTTGCTGTTGCTTCAGTGGGGTGTCAGTAGTGATCAGATGCAAACGTGTGTGTTTTAGTCAGCCATGTTTAACAATAATAATATTAATGGTTTGCAAAGGTGAATTCCTAGCTTTGGCCCAAGCTGACCCCCATGAAACTGGAAAATGTTTCTACATCCTCAAAGTGAAGAGCTCAAAGCAGTGTATTAATAATAAATAATAATAATAATACCTCAAGGTGGGTATTATCACTATTAAGCAGATAAGGAAATTGAAATCCAAGATCAGAGGAATAGTATGTAGTGAGGCCAAAACCCATGGTCTCTCTGACTCCAACGCCACACCACCCCAAAAACATCCATTTGCAAACTTCAGAATCACTGGGAGGGAGTTTACCACAGTGTTGGGCCTCAACCCCAGAGTTTCTGATTCTCTAGATCTTGGGTGGACCCTAGAGAGTTTATATTTCTGACAAGTTCCCAGGCGATACTATTACTGCTGGGAACTTTGAGAAGCATGGTACTCCAACTCTGTATCTTCTGTTGCAACTGATGTTTTATTTCATAACATGTTGTCAAACTCTATGGAAAAAAAACATTTGTTTTGATTTGTTCTTTATAGTCAAGGCTGGTTGGATTATTCATCAATTTCTTTTTCTTTTTTCTTAGAGTAGGTTTAGACAGGTCAAAAGGAAAGAGTGGCTTATCTAGAAAAAGCTCATTTGCTGAATATAGATTATAACATAGTCTCTCCCACCCTCCCGCCGCCCCCCCCCAAAAAAAAAACACACCTCTTTCTCTCCCTGGAAAACCTGATACAGCACAAGCCCTTTCCAATCCCTGCTTTTAAACCAGATATTGCCTGAAATTCAATATCCATTAAAATTATGCCTTACTGCTACTTATTTTAATGAAACATAATTTCTTCATTTTTTTTTTAATTAAAAAAAGACTCCTTTTTAATATAAATTTCCCTTAAAGTAAGATCACCAGTCTTATGATCCTTAATTTCCCATTAGCCATCTGATTAGGACAAACTTCTCATTAAGTCAGGTAGCTGCACTGGTGGGTTTGGGGGAAGGTCATTAGCACACAACATTTACACTGAGAGCTCAGAGCAGTCCAGGCACTCCCTCTCACTCCCAAGACATTACTGAGATACAGCAAGTAGGGTCTAAAGAGGCAGAGGAGCTCAGAAGTTGAACCTTCTGCTTCCTATGTTAAGAGCAGCCCCGCAAATCCTGGTATGTGGCCCCAGGGACTTCTGCATCCATAGTATTATCTCTTGATAAGGAAAGAAAGATGGAGTCTTCAGAGTTAGATTCTCCTGGGTTCAAATTCCAGCTCACCCACTTAGAGCTGTGTGGCCAGAGGCAAATTACTTCTTTTTCCGTTTGTTTCTATCAGGCTGACAAAAGGAAAAACAGCTGCTCTCTTCCCTGGGTTGTTGGGAGAATTAAATCAGATACCATGTGAAAGTACCCAGACTACTGAGCTGGAACATAGAGACTCCAGTGTTATCTTCTCTCTCAGTTAATTGTCCTGAAGTCAACTCTCAAGGACACACACATCAGAGAACATTTAGTTAAAAACCTAACCTGGAACATTAACCTGAATGGTGACGGTTGTCTTTTCATTGTACCAATGGACTCAAAATTTATCATTACAAGAAAATATTGGAGTCCAGAGAGAGATGTTTTAAACCAGCCTCATCATGTACAGAGAGGCCTTCAAAGGAATCTCAAAGATCCATAAATGCTAATAACTTTGACATATCAGCTGAAATACTGACTACATAATAATTTTGAATGAAGTTATTCATGGATCGGGAAGGACTGAATAATAAGTGTAAGCATGGGGGAAGTGGGAGTGGGGAGAAACTAAGGCCTGGGAACTAGACTTAGCCCTTGTTCCATTTCATCTGGCCTACATGACAGCAACACATCTAATTCTGTTAAGGTAGACTGCTTAGTCCTTGCTGCTGTTATTGCTTTGGCTTATTCTGATGTGATAATGATGGAGTGGGTGTGAGGATAATATTTATATTGGCATGGTAACAGGCAACTGACTTTTAAATCTCATTTCCTGTGACTTGAAATCCATAGCTATGAATCTTGTTGTCTAGGAAGAAATGGGTAGTTAATAATGGGAGGGAAAAGAAGTAACTAACTACTCACTGCCAAGTCAGCAGAGCACTGAAGGAATGGGCTTTGGAGACAAAAAGCTGCAAGTTAGCATCCCAATTCCACTACCAACTCAGGATAATCACTCACCCTCTCGAAATATCATTATATGCATATATAATGAGTTATTAATTACCTTATAGCTTATTTTTTAATAAGTGGGGTAATGCATATAAAATGCTTATCACAATACTTGGTACATAATAAAAGTTCGATAAATAATAACAATAATTAAAGCAGGATGGTTAAGGACTATCTCTAGATTCTTTTTAAAAAAAAAAATATATATATATATATATATATATATATATATTTAGGATTTTATTGGGGAATTGGGGAGGGGAACAGCGTTGGGGAACCCTGGGAAGGGGAACAAACAAGTTGCTTGCTGTCCATTTTTGTTCTTCAGTCTAGTTGTGGAGGACATTGCTTCACTGGCCCATGTTGGCGTCATCATTGCGCTCTTCTCGGGTGAGGCAGATTGGTCTCCAGACTCTGGATGGCTGCTCACAGCGGTTCTTGGCAGCTCACACCGGCTGCCAGCCGCTCACGCTGACTGCTCGCCACTCACTGTAGCCTATGGCAGCCCACTGCAGCAGGGGCTGCAGCTATGCTGTCCTCAGGGACTCACAGCAGCCCAGCTCCAGGTGGAGCTGTTGTTCATCATCTTAGCTGTAGAGGGCAGTGTCACTGGCCCTCATGTGGGCTCCGAACCGGGGCTGCTGGCGTCCCAAGCCAGCTCTTAACCACCACGCCACTCGGCCGGCCCTAGATCTAGGTTCTTAATTCAACAAACATTAACTGAATGCTCAGGTGAGTCAAATGCTATGCTTGGGAAGCAACATGGTATAATAAAAATAACTAGGACTTTGAAGAGAAGGAACTCTGGGTTTGAATTTATTGATCCTGCCACTAATTCAAGTTCTAAGAGCCTCGGTATCCTTATTTATGACAGAGAGGGGATAATCTCCACTTCTCAGGGTTTCTGTGAAGATTCAATGAATTAACATGAAAAATGCCAACCACAAAGCTGGCATTTGAAATAAATCCTAGTTTTCTTTCTTAAACCACCCAGTGTTAATATTCATCCATCAATCACCCGTAAGTTCTAGCCTCCTCAGCCTTGGCTTTGAGTAGATACATCCTACTGTGATATGTAGGCTTGTGCTTTTCCTTAAATAGAAGACTTTCTGGAGTGAAGGGATTATGGTGGGGTCATTTCAGGGGCATATTTCTTTGCATTCAGTGGGTGCTCAGTAAATGCTATTGAGTAACTATTAAAAGAGACTGTCCCAAGATGTGAGTTTGCTCAGGTTCTGTTATACAAGAGTTCTAGACCCAAATCAATGTGGATGGGGTTTTCCCACACACCACCACCAATCCTCCAACACCAGCTGGGTATTCTACAGTTCAACTCAATCCTGATAGCATCAGATTCCACAAGCTAAGGGCTCAGTCCCACTGACTGTCCTTTATTTCAGATGTCAGTCGTAAGTCCAAGTTGTTAACTATGCTTCTTACCAACTGCCTATAAATCAGAGGTTCCCACAACCAGCACCTTGGGTTTGATTCATTTGCTAGAGTGGCTCACAGAACTCAAAAAACCTGTTTACTCACTAGGATTACTTGCTTATTACAAAGGATGTTAAAGAATATGAATCAACAGCCAGGTGAAGAGATGCATAGGGCAAGGTTCCAAACAAAGGAGTTTCTGGGCCCATGGATTTTGGTGCCCTGTTCAGTGCCACATGGACGTGTCTGGTACTCCACCCTGGAAGCTCTCCAAACCCCATCCTTTTGGTTTTATGGAAGTGTCATTGCACAGGCATGAGTGATTAAATCATTGGCAATTGGTTACTGAATTCAATCTCCAGCACTTCCTGAGGGGGAGGGTGGGCCTGAAAGTTCCAACCCTCTAATCTCATGGTTGGCATCACTGGAAACCAGCCCCTATCCTTAGGTAGAGGTCCAAAGGTCACCTCCTTAACATAACAAGACACAGCTTTGTCACTCTCCTTGCAGGAAATGCCAAGGGTTTTGTAAGCTCTGTGCCAGAAAAAGGTGAAGATCAAATACAGTATATGTGTCTCATTATAAATCACAATATCACACAAAGGCTTCTCAAAGTTAGGTCTCAGACCAGGAACATCACACCATCTGGGCATTTGGCAGAAATGCAATTCTCAGGCCCATTCCAGACCTACTGGATCAGAATTTCTAGGAGTTTTTGTATTTTTAAGAATTCTCCAGGTAATTTTGAGGCACCTTAAAATCCGAGAAGCATTGCTTTATGCCACACTGATTTTCAGTATTTCCCTAAGTTTTAAGTCTAATGCCCCACCCCAAGGGAGGCAGATGGTCAGGGGTGGGGGTGGGAGTGGGGAAGATACTGGGCCATATTGAGGAAGCAGAAAGAGGCTATGAAGGGAGCTACTTTTACCCCACAGACAGAACAATGACAATGAATCCAGGAGAGAATGAGAGAGCAACCCCACAGGTTAGCAATATAGTATTCCTTATCTGTGGTTTTGCTTTCCATGGTTCAGTTACCCACTGTCAACCATGGACTGAAACTATTAAATTGAGAATTTCAGAAACAAACAATTCTTAAGTTTTAAATTGCTCTCCTTTCTGTGCAGTGTGATGGGCTCTTGTGCTGCCCCCTCCATCCCACTCAGGATGTAAATTATCCCTTTGTCCAGCGTCTCCACACTGTAGATGCTCTGCTCAGTAGCCATCTCGGCTATCAGATTGACTGTCGTGCTTGTGTTCAAGAGTAGTGATGCTGGCAATTCAGATATGTCAAAGGGAAGCTGCGAAGTTCTTCCTTTAAGTGAAAAGGTATGTATGTAGAGAAAAAAATACAGTATACATTATATAGAGTTTGGTACTATCCATGGTTTCAGGCATCCAATGGAGGTCTTAAACTGTATTCCCCTTAAATAATGGGGACTGCTGTACCTTTGATGCATGGGACACTTTGAGAGAAATGACTAGAGTTCATTTCCCAATTTCCATCAGCACTATCCCTCATTCCTCCTTAAGCTGGACAGTTATTGCCCTGGACACAGAAAATGCCCCCCAAATCACAGAATATAAAACACTCATAATTCCCTATTATATAACAAGAAAAGCCTGAAAACTCTCGTTTAATATCCTGCTAAAAATAGCATAAATTCCTGTGCCACACTGAAACATTGCAGTGTTGGTGAACTTTAACAAGCAAAATTGTTACAGGAGAGACAGAAGGTTATTTTCAGCTGCATCTCATCTGTGGCATAAAACAACAGTTTCTAAATGTTAACATGCTAAACGTTAACAATGTAGTCTGTGCAGCCTCATTTCAACCAGTGCTTTAATAGCACCACAGATAAAAGCACAGCAATTTCCACAGGCAATTATTTCGGCAAATGAATCAAGAAGGTCAGACACAGGTTGGAAAGGTCTCCAAATAATTTGCTACTTACACTTATTTCATGCTTGCTGAATTCCTGATTGCAAAGAAATGACCATTTAGTTACAGTTGTACCTGGCTAAAGGTAGACTTCCAGGTTTGCAAACCCAGGTCTTGTTTTACTTCATCATGAGAGCCCTAAGTTTTATATTTCCCCAATATGGATCTTCAAAGAGAAACTAATTAATAAAGCCATTTAAAATAACACATGATTTCAAATAAATAAAATCAGAAATGAAAAAGAAGTGACAACTGACACCACACAAAAGATTATGAGAAAATATTCCAAACAACTATATGCCAACATATTGGACAATATGGAAAAAAAAAATGGATAAATTCCTAGAAACATACAATATTCCAAGACTGAATCAAGAAGAAACAGAAAATCTGAACTGACAAATTACTACTAATGAATCAGTAATCAAAGAACTCCCAACAAACAAAAGTCCTGGACCAGATGGCTTCACAGGTGAATTTTACCAAACATTCAAAGAAAAATTAAAACCCATCCTTCTCAAACTATTCCAAAAAATTCAAGAGGAAGGAAAGTTCCCAAACTCATTTTATGAGGCCACCATTATCCTAATTCCAATATCAGACAACCACATTACAAAAAAAAAAAATGTTAGGCTGATATCCCTGATGAATATAGATGCAAAAATCCTTAACAAAATATTAGCAAACCAAATACAGCAATACATTAAAAAGATCATACACCATGATCAAATCAGATTTATTCCTGGCATGCAAGGTTGGTTCGATATCCATAAATCAATTAACATGATACACCACATAAACAAAATGAAAGATAAAAATCATATGATCATATCAATAGATGCAGAAAAAGCATTTGACAAAATCCAGAATCCATTTATGATAAAAATTCCCAGCAAAGTGGGAATAGAGGGAACACACCTCAACATAATAAAGGCCATATATGACAAACCCATGGCTAACTTCATCAATGGAAAAAAGCTAAAAGTGTTCTCCTTAAGATCAGGAACAAAACAATGATGCTCACTTTCACCACTTTTATTGAACATAGTATTAGAAGTCCTAACCACAGCAATCAGATAAGAAAAAGAAATAGAAGTCATCGAATTGGAAACAAGAAAGTAAAACTGTCATTATTTGCAGATGACATGATACTATATAGAGAGAACCTGAAAGATTCCACCAAAAAAACTATTAGAACTGATAAATGAATTCACTAAAGTGGCAGGATACAAAATTAATATTCAGAAATTGGTTGCATTTTTATACAGGAATAATGACTGTCAGAAAGAGAAATTAAGAAAACAATCTCATTTACAATTGCATAAAAAAAATACCTAGGAATAAATTTAACCAAGGAGGTAAAAGACCTGTATTCAGAAAACTATAAGACACTGAAGAAAGAAATTGAAGAAGATACAAATAAATGGAAGCATATACCATGTTCATGGAAAGGAAGAATTAACATAGTTAAAATGTCTATACTACCCAAAGCATTATATACATTCAATGTAATGCCTATCAAAATGCTAATGGCATTTTTCACAGAACTAGAACAAATAATCTTAAAATGTATATAGAACCACAAAAGACCCTTAATAGCCATAGCAACCTTGAGAAGAAGAACAAAATTTGAGGTATCACGCTGCCTGATATGGAACTATACTACAAGCCTATAGTAATCAAAACAGCATGGAATTGGCATAAAAACAGACACATAGATCAATGGAGCAGAATATATAGCCCAGAAATAAATCTATGCCTATATCTATGACAATAGAGCAAGAACATACATTAAGACAGTATATTCAATAAATGGTGTTGGGAAAACTTGACAGATACATGCAAGAAGAGAGGGGGGGAAGGAAAAAAGGAAGGAAGGAAGGAAGGAAGGAAGGAAGGAAGGAAGGAAGGAAGGAAGGAAGAAACTAGACACCTTAAACTGTATACAAGAATAAACTCAAAATGGGTTAAAGACTTAAATGTAAGACCCAAAATCATAAAACTCCTAGAAGAAAACACAGGCAGTAAACTCTGACATTGCTCTTAGTGATATATATATTTTTTGATATATCTTTTCAGGTAAGGAAAACAAAAGAAAAAAATAAACAAGTGGAACTACATCAAGCTAAAAAGATTTTCCACAGCAAAGGAAACCCATAAAATGAAAACATAGTTTACTGAATAGGAGAAGATATTCACCAATGATATATCTGATAAGGGGTTAATACCCAAAAATTTTAAAAAATTCATACAACTCAACACCAAATCCAATTTAAAAAATGGGCAGAGGATGTGAATAGACATTTCTCCAAAGAGGACATACAGATGGCCAATAGTTATATGAAAAGATGCTCAACATCACTAATCATCAGAGAAATGCAAATTAAAACCACAATGAGATATCACCTCATACCTGTCAATATGGCTATCATCAATAAATCAACAATCAACGAGTGTTGGGGAGGATATGGAGAAAAGGGAACCCTCGTGCACTGTTGGTGGGATTGCAGATTGGTGCAGCCACTATGGAAAATAGTATGGAAGTTCCTCAAAAAATTAAAAATAGAACTACCTTATGACCCAGAGATTTCACTTGTGGATATTTATCTGAAGCAATCTAAAACACTAATTTGAAAAGATATATGCACCCCTATGTTCACTGCAGCACTATTTACAATAGCCAAGACAGGGAAGCAACCCAAGTGCCCATCAACAGATGACTGGATAAAGAGGTGGTACATATATACAACTGAATATTACTCATCCATAAGGAAAACGAAATCTTACCATTTGCAACATGGATGGAGCATAGGGTTATTGTGCTAAGTGAAAGAAGTCTGACAGAGAAAGACAAATACCACATGATCTCACTTATATGTGGAATCTAAGGAACAAAATAAACGAACGAACAAAACAGAAGCAGACTCATAGATACAGAGAACAAACCGATGGTTACCAAGGGGAGAAGAGTTGGGGAGCTAGGTGAAAAAGGTGAAGGGATTAAGAAATACAAATTGGAAGTTATAAAATAGTCACAGGGATGTAAAGAATAGCATAGAGGATATATTCCATAACGTTTCAACAATATTATATAGTGCCAGGTGGGTACTAGATGAATCGGGGGTATCACTTCATAAATGATATGAATATCTAACTACTATGCTGTACACCTGAAACTAATATAAAATAACATTGAATGCCAGCTAGAAGTGAAAAAATAAATAATTTAAAAAGTAACACATATTTTTGAAAGCCATTTAAACAAGTGTGTTAACCTTAACTGGGATCATTTTCTAATAGTACTTATGTCTGTTCCTAAAGTTATAAGCTCTCACAGAGCTCAAACTTCATTTTTCTCCTACAGCTCAAAATAAAAAATAAAAAAAAAACTTTAGAAGGCACTACTGTCACCATGGTGAGCTAAATTGGAACATCTCAATGACTGCACAGAGTGCCCATTAAAGAAATACCTCTTCCAATAATAACAGAAATAATTTAAAATCACTCCCCACTGTTGATAACTCTGATCTCAGCACCCGACCTGAACATCTGTGATTTTCCTCCCTGAACAACCATCAGTCTTAGTTTTTCAAAGGCAGAATTGGAATTTTTTAGTTCCAAGTGATACTGTAGGTCATAGTGTCTCTCTCCACGTTGCCTCCAAAGTGACAATTACCCAGAATGGTGGATCGCCTGCTTTCCATCACACAGGATGCCAATACAGAGAGCTGTAAACTGTCATACTGGACAGAACCTTCCTTCCTTCATGACTCAGTGGCTCTACTCCTAACTCTAATAGGCAAGTGACTTCACCCGTTCAGGAACAGGAGGCCCAAATATTTATTTAATGAATGAATAAATTAGTTAATAATAATAGTAATAATAACAACTGGTACTTACATAGCTTTTATGATGTGCGAGTCATTGTTATAACCACTCTGCATCCACGATTTATCTTAATGGTAGATACTATTATTATCTTCAGTTTACTGATAAAGAATCTGAGTCAAGAATGTTTAAGTGACTTACCCAAAGTTACACAGCAGATAAGTGGCAGATGGAGGATTCACAGACAGGCAGAGTGGCTCGGGAGCCCACTCCACCACCCCACCAGGCATCTCTCTGAACATATGTCTATTGTGTGCCAGATATGGTTCCAAAGCTTCATATTTACTGACTCATTTAAATCTCTTAAAAGTTCTATGAGGTAAGGACTATCATTACCTTTATTTGCAGATCAGCACAGAGAGGTCAGTAACTTAGCAAATGTAACCCAGCTAGTCAGCTAGGAGGTGTATTCAAACCTAGACAGTCCAGATACAAAGTACATCTTCTTTACACAAGGGTTTCTCAGCCTCAGCAACATTGATATTTTGGGCCTCCTAATTCTTTGCTGTGGGAAGCTGTCGGTTTTTGTTTTTGTTTTTTTAATGCTAAGATTTTATTTACAAAGCTTCTTTGTTGTACAGAATATATAAATGCTGTTACAATTTCAGTGTTAACTGGTAGCCACAGACGGTTGACTCACTGATCACAAGTGGATCCCCTTTTTTTTTTAGATTTTTTATGGGGGAATTGGGGGAGAGGAATAGCATTGGGGTATTGGGGAAAGGGAACAGACAAGTTGCTGTCCTTTTGTTCTTCAGTCTAGTTGTGGAGGACATTGCTTCACTGGCCTATGTTGGTATTATCATTGCGCTCTTCCCGGGTGAGGCAGATTGGTCGCCAGCCACTGGATGGCAGCTCATGCCAGCTGCAGGCCGCTCACCCTGGCTGCGGGCCACTCATGGCAGCCCACTACATCCCCACTGCAGCCTACACCATTGCCGGCGACTCATGGCAGCCCAGCTCCAGGTCAAGCTGTTGTTCATAATCTTAGCTGTAGAGGATGCAGCATCACTGGCCCATGTGGGAACCGAACCAGCAGCCCTGTTGTTCAGAGCTTGCACTTTTACTGACTGAGCCACTCAGCCAGCCCCTGAATCCCTTCTTAATGTCCACGTGTCCCTCTTCAAACTTAACTTTCCATGGTGAGGCTGTCCAAAGGGGCCTGCTGGGGCAGAGGTCGAAGCTTGTCTCAGGCGACAAACAGAGCCCCGGAGCCAAGTTACCCACCGGAGTGGACAGAAACCAGGCAGGGAAAGGAGTCTGGAGCTCAGTGCTGGCCCCATTGTGGTAAAAAACGTTTAAGTAAAAGAGTGTGATGTCTTGATGAAACATTATGAAACAACAGGCTTAGCCAAGAAGTGCTTAATGATGATTGGGTACTGATGATTAAAAAAATAAAAGAGGGAGTAGTTTATTGAAGAAATTAATAATTAAATTGGGGAATGCATTTTTTTTCCCAGTTGAGAAGAAATAATCATAGGCTAGATTCACATTTTACAGAGACTAGAAAAATATCCTTTTTTATTGTTTCTCTCTTTTTCTCCCTTGAAAGAGGAAAGCTTAAGAGACTGCAGACAAAAAGGTAATTTTAAGCCATGATATTGGCAAGGTCATGTTTTCCATGAAGAGACATGGTTAAGGAGGGCTGGCTCAGGGTCAGGAGGAAGCAACAGAGCCTTCACCAGGGGTTTGAACAGTCAAGCTTTTCGTCTCTGCCATGACACCTACCACAGACCAAGGGTCCTGGGCTTCTTGCCCTGAATCACTAGGCCTGTAAGATGGTCAAGGTTACCCTGAGGATAAAGAGAAGAATGAAAATTAAGCTAAGCAGTGTCAAATATGTTGAGTCTAGGGAGGAGAAAAACAACATTCATCTTGTATTTAGCTACTTGTTGACATGTTTTACATACCTTACGAAATCTGTGCAAAAAAATAATCAGAACTCACTGGATTCTACTCTTCGGTTGATTGTGTTATTGTTAATAGAAAGGGTGAATTTCTCGATTTTTGATTCAGCTTCACCACAGCATCACCACTGAACTTGGTGGTAGCTCTCAGGGACTGTAAGAATAGTACTTAGAAAAACATAATCGGCCTTGAGGGAAACCGAAGAAACAACCCCGAGAATCTGCTGGAGGGGCAAACCGAGGTTAGAAGGAAGCCCATGGGAAGGTGTTCTAGACCAGGGAAATAGACAAAGGGCTGCAAGGCAGGGCTGAGGACAGCATGGGCTGGAAGACAGGCAGGGTTATTTAGCTGCAACACAAGTACATGGAGACAAAGTCTGCTTTGAACTGACCCCATCTGGGGAACTGAGCGGACAAAAAAAGCCTCCTCCTGCATGAGAAGATGCCAGAACTTAAGTGTTGAGTTAGTCTGGTAAATGCGGGACTGTAGTGGGTAAATGGAACATCCCAGGCTAAGAGAATAGCATGGCCAAGGCAGGAAGGTTGAGAGAACAAATCCTGTCTGAGGAACTGGAAGTGTCTCAGCAAAGCTGGTGCCCAGAATTCAGGGGTAGTGGTGGGGCGGTGCTAGAGAGGCGGCTGGGCTGGGACAAGACCCACGTGATAATGGGCGTCCTTGGGTTTTATTCTGAAGGCGGTGGAGCTCCTAATCTATACCCGGTATCTATCTCTGCCCTTGGACTCAGCAGACATGACAACCTGAATCCAGCATCCCAGGATTCAGACGCTGCTCTGCTCACGGGCCCCAGGGGAGGGGTCAGAGCAGCCCTCCAACGGGGTGCTCATTCTAACAGCTGGTTAGCTAACCATCTTGGTGTTTCTGAGTGATACACTGGTATTGCCATACCTTTCAAACTGCTAATTTGGTTTGCCAAGACAGGGTATCAACAGACATTACGGAATTAATTGTCATTTGCTAAAATGTTACCTAGTAAAAGTTTTCACATTGCCATAGCTCCTGTAGCTTTGGAAATGTTTTCTGACTTTATTCAGCACATGGGAGAGAGTTTCAGAAAGATGTGATCATGGGGGGAGGTCTACCCATTATACACTTGTAGGAAACAGAGACCAGAAGCATCCGTCCCCTCCCCCGCCCGCCCTTAGACATTGCTCCCCTCAGGCAGATACGGAGGGGCAGAGGTCCTGGTCCCACGACAGCCTCCTCTTCTCCTCTAACATTTAGATTTACACTCCACTCAGAGAGGCTCTCGGAGTCAATCGACCCTCTGATGCCTCCCTGAATGTGAAAGGAAGAATGCAGAGAGCCTGTGGAGTGACAGGGCTGGCCCTAGGAAGGTTGCTATGACGATGCCATCAATATGAGGAGGAAAAGAAACATCCTGAGGGGCCCAGACTCATAGAAACAGCAGGTAAATGGTCTATATTCTTCCCTAAGAAGCATGATTAAACCCTTGTGCTGCTCCCCAATGGGGCTCATAGGGCTCCCCAGTGGGAAAAGGCAGTGAGGGCAGTCTCAGGCCGGGGGAGGGGGAGGGCAAGGAGGGAGTATTTTATCACTGACACTAGAACTGCCAGCTCATGGTGATAATAGGAATCATCCAACTTTCCATCGATATTTTAATATTTTTAAATTGTTTACAATCCACTAGTATTAATCACTCCCACCGTGATCTCGCTTTTGGGGTGGCTCTGCTCCTCCCTGGCCTCTGGTTACAACAAATGGGCTGGGGTGTCAGACTGATAAAACTGATAAAATGTGATTTTCTGAGTCCCAGTTGGCACTTGGTTGTTTAATCAGCAGCAGTATACTTTCTGCTGCTTAGACACCTCAAATCATGTGCCTTCTTTGGAACTAAAAAGCTGTCAACTATTTAATCGCAATTGAATGGGCTTTCAATCACTTCAACCTAAGGGATAAACCTGACCTTTTCATTCATTCATTTATTCCACAAACATTTACCCAGCTTCTCCCCTGTGCTTGGCATGGTAGTAGCACTCAGATACAATGTCCCACATGACTAGACAGGTGAAACGTGGTGTGGTCAGGGGACAATCTAGGCTGGGGGTGGTGGAGATGGGAGGGCATGGAGCATGCCCAGTGGAGAGTTTTGAAAGACGCATGGGAGTTGGTGGTGTGGCGGTGGAGTGGGGAAGAAAGACTCCCAAGCAAAGGCGACTGCTTCAGCCCTGGGGCCCAGTGAGTGGGTGGGGTGTGGTGAGAGAGATGGCTGGGCAGGATGGCAGAGACCTGACGCCTCATGTGCTTGGATTTGTACATCATTGGGACTTACGCACCACTAGCGTGTGCTATGGACTCATGGAGATTTTCAGAGCTTCATTAAATACAATGAGGATGGGGGACTACCCTTTGCTGAAGAATTACCCCATACTCAATTCCACAATTTAACTTTTATTGCTTTGGTTAAATCCTTGCAGAATAATGAAATCACTGCAGATAATCATCCAATTGGTCAAAGAACATGGACTGAAGGCTCAACTTCCTCCCCTACTAACTCTCCTTTGACTTTTCTTACCTGCCCCACCACGCAGGCCAAATGCTTCCGTGGCACTTCTGCGTACCCCTTTCCTCACCCTTCTCACTTTGGTTCCCTGAACTCTCTACTTGTGATGTGTCTCTGCTGTCCATTTTCTCCATTCCACTCCTGCTGTTTCTTCTAGTGTTCAGAACCAGTCCTTCTCAAAGGCCCATATTTCAGTCTCTTTCCCAAGCCCGTCCTCTCTTCAGTCCCTCCGAAACCACCTCAGATCCTGCCTCCACACTGGAGTAGCCATCTTTCCAAAACACTCTTCTGATCCCATCATTCCCAGCTCCAAACTTCCAAGGTTCCCCATGGAGTTCGGCATCCAGTCCACGCTCCTAAGCACGGTGGCTCCAACCTGCCTTTGCACACTTGCCTTCTACTCCTCACTCTCATACAGCTTTGCTTCCGACAACTCTGTCCTCGTATGCACTCAGCCTTCAGGACTCATTCCACGGACGTGCAGCCTGTGCAGTCACATGGCCTCAGCCCTCAGGAAGTCCATGCTTGGTGCAAGGCTCTGATGTCACTATCTTGAAATTTTTAATGATGTCTGAACAAGGCGCTTAGCATTTTCATTTTGCACTGAGTCCCACAAATTGTGTTGCTGATTCTGCCTGTTCTACATCCCTATCTTTACTCATGTTGTTCTCTCCATAGAAAGACCTTCATCTACTCATTCCTCACTGTGAGGATCTGACCCCTCCCCAAGCCTGAAACAGGCCCTCTTCTGGGCTCCCAAAGCACTTTGCTTTTATTTCGGTTTCAGCACTTGTCACACATAACTCACAATTCAGTTATTTGCAAACATGAACTCATCCCCCCTCCAAAAAGACAGACAAGCGTCTCTCGGGTGGAGGTGGGAGGTATATAGTCTTTCACCTCTGTTGCTCCTCAGTGCCTGGCACAGAGTAAACGCAATACATTATTGATGAACCGAATTCCACTTTCCGTAATCATCCGGTGATTTCTTGGCTACCAGTTCCTCTTGTCCCTGTGAATTGTTCCAGGCCCAGCCCGGCTCTGCTAACTGTGCCCATGGTAACTTCTGGCTACCTCAGAAATGATGGTAACGTAGGAGTGGCTCCTAGGCAGCCAATTACTTGAGGAGAGTGAAATGATTTTGTAACTAGCAGTGCACATGAATAGCTGACTGAGTGAAAAGGAGGAAAAAAAACAAAAAAACAAACACAATTTGAAAGTCAATGGGCCAGCAATATTTTCCACAGGAGAGAACTGATTCCCAGTTGTATATAAAATTGCCCCTTTGAAAGTAAGAGGTACACAGGAATGGCCTGAGAGCTTTCCTGGGGTTGAAGACATTCCCCCACAAAAGTAGCCAGTGGAATTCAGCCGGAACTGTTTTCCCCGAGGACCATGCTGCATCCAGAAGAGTCCCAACAACAAGCACTCTCCCTGCATTTTTCTTACAGCCCATTCTAATCCAGTCATGTCATTTTCTTCCTTAAAACCCTTCAAATTCTCTCTTACTAGAGAACAGAATCTAAACACCTTAGTAAAAAATACCCAATATTTCTTGAGTGCTTTCTTTGTACCAAGCACTATGTCGAGTATTTTACAGATTATTTTACTAAATCCTCACACACTGAGTGAGTTGGAACTGTTATTAACACTACTTTAACTATTTGAAAACTGAGATGCAGAGTCACTTGCCCCATATCACACAGGAACCAAGTGATAGAAGCAAAATTCGAACCAGGCACTCTGAGGCCTGGACACCTCACCACTGCACTGGCCCTGGCCTACCTGCCCAGCCTCATCTCTCACACCTCTCCTCTGCCTCTCACTCAGACCCATAGGAGCTGTGGACAGTGCTCTGAATATGCCCAGTTCTCTCACTCAGGGTCCTGAGCCTTTGCTCCAGTATGTCCATAATTCTGGTGACTGTGAACTCTTAAATTTGGGTTTCAAATTTGGGTCTTGGGACTCCTTTCCACTTATTTATGTATTTATTTATTTATTTATTTATTTATTTATTTAGCATCAGGTGTACAACACAGTGCAATAGTTGTACTTTTTACCCCTCAAAGTGACAATCCCCCTCCCCCAATTCTCCACCCCACTCCTCCCCCCCATATCATACTATCCACTACAATTCCTTTGACTCCCTTCCACAGTATACCCCACATCCCGTGACTATCTATATATTCAATTACAGTTGGCATACAATATTATACAACATCAGTTTCAGGTATACAGTGCAGTGATTAAGCCTCTACTCCATCTATGAAGTGGTCTCCCTAACAAGACATGTGACCATCTGACACCCCACAAAATTTTTACAACAATATTATATTCCCCGAACTGTGTTTCATATCCCTGTGGCAATACTGTAGTTACCTATTTATGCTGTCTAATCCCTTCCCCTTCTCCCTCTCCCTTCCACTCTTAAAAGACTAAAGACAAGAAAGAGCTACTGTTTATGTGGACTGTACCTATTGCTATTTACCATATTAGAAATCAAATCTGAGCATATTTAAAAATATTTATCCACTTAAAAATAATAAACTCATTATATATTAACATAGATAACATACTTTATGAAAATAGAAATATTGTCCAAAACATTAAAAAAACATAGTAAGAAGATAGTTACTGCTTTACATTTTTCCAAATCACTTTTAATGCCTGCCTTAATAGATGACAGCTAGATTTTTATACCTACTTCTGCCCTTAATCTAAAGTGATATGCTGTTCTGGTTGAAGTATATGAAAAAAATTCAGTCTTACACAGATATGTAGTTGGAAAAGGGGGGAAACATTTTAATAGCCTTTTCAGATAACTAAAGACATCCTCCTTTCATAATATCCTAAAATTCGACAAGTGGTAGTTTCTTACAGTTTAATGTAGAATCTGAAACCATATCAATGAACTTTTCCACACTTTGTTACACTAGTACACTGGTTCATCTTGCACTTTGAATAGATCTTTTACTCATGTATGATTTTGTAGCATTGTGCATTGATCGTTTGGAAAATATGGGCTCACTGAACTATGCAGAGCTTCCAAAAGACAACACATTTTATTAAACAATATAAAAAATCCTATTTATTAATATCACCATCAATCACATCAAACTGTCTTTAGTATTGAAAACCGTCAAACTCATGGTGGCAGCTACCAGCTTTTCATACTTCTAATTTTTGCTTGAAAGCTTTAATTTTATAATTGGCAACAAATACTGTCAGTTGTTTTCCCTGAAGTGATGGGCTCATGTCACTGGTTTCCAAGAAAATGTCTGCCAAATAACCCAGCGTGGAAAAGCATAGTTTGTCTGTCAGTTGTTCTCTCAAGTAAAAATGGTATCAAAAACAGCATGAAAGAAGACTATAGCTATTTCAGTTGGAGTTCAACTGCACAAATGCTTTCCCTTGAAATAACCACAGTATTTCAGTACATAGAAGTATTTTATGTATTTTTATTTTGTCATGCAGAATATTAAAATATATGCTCAAGGGTTGAGATTGAATAAATTTAATTATTTGTATTGCTTCATCAAGGGCATTCAGAAGTGAAACTGGATTCTTTTTCTCAACAAGCACATGACAGTGAAGCAGATAATGCAAACTTATACAATTTGGGGCTATCTTTATTCATAAGGTGCCACCGCTGCTTTTGCACCATCAGTACACAAATCAACACAATAAACAAATAATGTTTTAGCATTACTATATGATTTTGACCTCACAAACTCCCCCAGAAAGGTCTTGGACCCATGGATTTGGAGAACTGTTGCCCTACATGCCTTTTTAGAACCAACTCAAATGCTACTTCCCTGTGACATTGTATCACCTCCCCTTCTTCTGTGCCACCATTGTAATTTGTACAAACTTCTGGCATGGTACTTGCAACATTTTATTAGAGAGAGTTAATTATAGCATCTTCCTCACCTGCAACTATCAGTTTCTTTCGACATCATGTCTTATTTGTCTTTGAATACCCAGCACTTAATAGTACCAGGCACATAGTAAGTGTTTGATAAATATTTGTTGAACGAATGAATAACTTGTATGGAAGATTTTATTTTCTAAAGATAGTTACAACAATATGTCCCATTGTACATGCTCTTCTATAATCTTGCCACATACCCATCAACAGATCTGTTCCCCGTTTTTAACCTGGCAGGCCTTTGTGATTGCATCAACCTGTGGAGCACGGTAGAACAGATGCTATGTAACTTCTGAGGCTAAGTCTTTAAAGTGCTATGCATTTCTGCCTTGGTCTCTGGGGACATTCATACTTGGAGCCCAGCCATTATAACATAAGGAAACCCAAGCACCTGTGGAGAGGCCTACATGGAAAGGAACCTGGGTCCCTGGTGGGTCCCCAGCCTATATCCAGGGACCAATTTGCCACCCATATAAGTGAGCCACCTCGAAAGAGAATCATCCATATATTTGATCCCCTTTACACCTAAAATCTATGTAACTTTGCTAACAATTGTCACCTCAATAAACTTTAGTTAAAAAAAAAAAAAAAAAGGGCCGGCCAAGTGGCGCGGTGGTTAAGCACTGGCTTGGGAAGCCAGCAACCCCGGTTTGGGTCCCACATATGAGGGCCAGTGACACTGCCCTCAAAAAAAAAGAGGATCATCCAGTCCCCAGCTGAGCTAAGCTTACTGACAACATGGAATCGAAATGAAACACCACGATGAATCACTTCCCTGCTGCATATCTATGAGCTAAATAAAAATACATATTATTGTTTTAAATCACTAAGTTTTGGGGTAATTTCTTACACAGCAACACGTCACCAATATACCCTTATGTTTGAGTTAACCTCCTTATCACACTGTCAGGTCATAGAAGATAGAAACTCTGATTGTCTTACCCCACTATTCCCTCTCACATCTTGCACAGGGCCTTGCAATTATTAAGTGTTCAAAATACATGCGTTGATGAAGTCAGCACTTTTTTTTTTTTGATGCCACATTTCAACTTAAATATAATCAATATAATCATGGAGCTTACACATGAAAACGGGGAAACATCTCATTTCCCTAGGATACAATTAGATACTGCCACCTCCATCTCATAGGAAATGGCATTAAATGTAAAACACAAGCCATAAACCCCAGTCTCCCTATTTTTTTTCCCCATGACTCAGCCTACAGGGGGATTTTAACCAATTATTAGGGAAATACCCATCTTCCTACCCATCTTCTTGCCAAGACAGAAGAGAAGTGAGAGATGGCCAATTAGGAAGTCAGACAAGGGAGGCCACAGAAGACAAGGTAGGGAGAGAAACTGTCAGCATGTATTTATTTTTACAATGTGATTTTTCCTGATCATTTTAATTTTTAATAAACACTGCTTAATTTAAGGTTTAGCATTATCAGCTAAATTAAGAAAGAAAAACTGTATTATGTCTTTCTAGCTCTAATTTATGAACTGTAAAAGAAATTTCATAGGACTTTTTTGTTTGTTTCAAGAAAAGACATATTTTGTCTGAATGTATCAGTAGAAATAAACCCAATAATGGCAACAGAAGCGATTCCAAAGAGATGGAGACCAATGGGTTTGTGCTAGTTTTATTTGGAAATATCATTCCTCATATACTAAGTCTTAGTTTGTAGCCATGGTTGAGGTGGTGGCACGCTAAACCCAAAAATATGCTGCTGGCAGGAATGTTCTAACTCATGATACTTTTAAATCTTCTTGGGCAGCATTTACTTACAAAACATCAACAAAAAATAAGCTCAAAACAAAAAAGAATTCTTTGAAATAAAGACTATATATATATATATGTATATATATATATATATATATATATATATATACATATATATATGTAGTCATGGGGGGTAAAGTACAGCATACAGCATAGGAAATATAGTCAATGGTATTGCAACAGCTATATACGATGTCAGAGGGATAGTAGATTGAGGGGGTATCACTTTGTGAGGGGTGTAAATGTCTAACTATTACATTGCTTTGTACACTACACTAATAAAAAAATATGTAAGAGGCATGCCTATATTTTTTAAAAAAGGAAAGTGTATTTAATAATAATAATAAAAAAAAGTATTGCCTTAATTTGCCTAATAATAAAAAGTAAAGCCACAGAAACAAACGTTCAGTATTTTACATATTAACTCTTTCTGGGTTTCTAATAAAATAGCACTTTGGGTTGCTAAGATGAAAAACCATATGTAATCAATGACATTAGTGAAAATCTGCATGGAAGTGTTTGCTTGAAATGGTTGGGTGAATCTCTGGCAAAGAAGATAGTCCCACTTTTGAATTACCCCACAGATGAATATGCCAGGCTAATGATATGCAAGACCAACTCGTAGACCAAGTAAAGCAAGCAAAGTATTTTTCATTGCAACTGGACAAGTGCACTGATACTGCGAATATGACAATCTTTCAGTACACATGTGATTGAACATGATGGTGACATGAAGGAAGAATCCTTTAAAAAAATGCTAATTGCTAAAAGACACAACTATGCTCTCAAATGTATAAAGCTAAGAAGAACTACATCATCAGCAGATGTGGTTTGCAGTTGCAGTGTTGTGGAGAGGTGTGTTCTGACGGCACAGCTGCAAAAATAGGAGGACACTCTGGGAGGATTACCCAGACTAATAACCTTATACCAGAACGCAAATTACTGCATTGCTGCCTTTGCTGATTAAGACCTGGTTCAAAAATAAGTCAACTAAACATTGTCCTTAGTGATGCAGTAAACTGTGACTACGTAAAGATAAATGAGTTACATTCCTGATGACTCTGAATGAATAAATGAGAAAGAAGTTGGTCATAAACAATAGTGTTGCATGTTGATGTTTGATGGTTATTGAGAGGAAAAATTCTGTCAAGAATGCATGAAGGACAGAATGAACTCACAGTGTTTTGCAAGAGAAGAAACCATCTTGGTCCCAACTTTCTAAAGATATGCATTAGACAGCCAGCCTTGTTTCATAGCTATTTTAATGATCTTAATATTTCCATGTAAGGGTGGAAAATGCTTTTCAATGGCAGATAAGATTGGAGACCAAAAACAAAAGCTAAAAGCTTAAAAGAACAGTTTCCATAGTTTGTGACATATTCCAGAATTTAACAATTATCAATGAAAGCGGTGAGGATGATGTTAATACAGCACATCTGCAAAATGTTATTACCAAATATTCTCTGAATTTGATAGAATGTTTTATATTTATTTTCCTAGATTTATGTGTATAAAATTCTATGAATTCATTTTTTCATCAAAAGATACTTTTAAATTTAATATTTTTGGAACTGGCTACAGATGAAGAACTGAAGATGAATTTTGAAAACATGACATCATTTTAGATTCATTTTAGATAAAAACTAAAAATCAATAATCTGAGCAATCCTAAATTAGCTAGACTCTCTTTTTTTCATTCCTGTCAACATGAGATCAGACCACCCAGAAACCCTGTATGTCAATCCCACCACCCTAAGGAGAAATTCAGGGGCCAGATCCTGAATGACCTTGAATGTTCTTCACAACATACCTAGGAATATAAACCATACACATTTCCATGATGACCTTCCTTTCCTGCCTCTAGACACCGTAGGAGAATATTCTCTTCCTTCATCCCAGGAGCAGTTTTATTCCACTCTTGAATAATGATTCATTTGTTATTCAGAAAGTCATTGCAAATCATTTCTGAAAGTGCCTGCTCTTGAACAGTGAGATTTAGCTGAGGGTGGCTCAGAGGATTAGCTGCTGCTGCCTTAAAGATGTGGACCCCACCTGGGAGAGGAGCCCCAGGGATCTGTGATATGATGAGCAGTTCCCAGAACCACGTTTCAGAAAAGACAATCCAGTCACCAACAACCTATTTTAATTTAGCACACTTTTGTTGAGTGCCTCAACCACGGCTTGTGTCCTTGATGCATTCAGCTTGGGCTCCATCATCCGTCCCCTGAATATAGCATTTTTGTCAATTCAATCTAGATTAGATAAATTAGCAGGCAAGAAGCAAGCTCATATATACATTCACTCGTAGTGCGCATTTAGACATTTAATATGAGGAATAGCTATTTCACTCATAACTTTGTTTAATTATCATTGTGGAATGACGAAAGCACAGTATAATAGGAATTTTCTATAGTAATCACTTGTGGACATGTCAAATAAAAAATGTGCATAATGTTCGCACTTCTTTCCTTTTTATCTGTTTGTTTTGAATGTTGACTGAAATAGAAATTTGTTGAAGCACATAAAGCATTGAGGCTTGCATTTTACTCATCTTTTTAAAATTGAGTTTTCTAAATTTAACTTAATTTTGACAAAAGTGTTAGTCTGGGGTGGGTTAGATAGTTTAAAGGTTAAAAACTAGTTCTTCACCACGGATAGCTTGAGAAGCACTGCACTAGAGAACAAAGAAGAGAGTATACGCTACTATTTTTATTTTTTATTTGTGGAGACCCTCCAGACCCATCAATAGGTGTGCTGCCAGCTCTTTTCTCCTTGTAACAATGGGTTTGTGGGGAGCCAACTACACCCATTCTTCTGGTCCTCTCTTATCCCTCTGCCATGACTTCACAAGGTGATTCCCTATGGAGTCAGTAATGCTTCCCATGAAGAATAAAGTAATAATAATAATAATAACACACCTCACATCAGCTTAACTCATTTAGACAATAAAATCAACTATAAAAGAGTCAATCGAAAGGTCAAACAATGGAGGAGCAGAGCATCTTGCCCCTCCCAGAAAAGAGCTTTAGGTTATTTTTCCTTGTCCTTCATTTTAAAGGGAGCACAGCCACTGAAAGAAGAAAGCTGACAACCTCCAGTTCAGCTTTTAGGATTTCAATTCAGAAGATCTAAGTATTTTTCTTCTCACCATGACATTATCTGCTAAAGCAATTTTGCAGTCACTCTGAATACATACTAAGTAAAATGACTTATACTCTGAAAGCTACATTTCCCACTGACGACGTGTAAAACGCAGCTTTAGAAAATGTGCCTTCATGTGCAGAGCCCAGTGAGCAATTACCTCTGCCTCCTGACTAAGCTGTGTAGGCACAGAGCCTGGGCATCACCTCGGCCAAGTCTGCCCGGGGGCCTGCAGGGTTGGCACATGGTGACTTGGAATCTGATGGGAAACACATTCACCATCAAAAAGCTGGTTGCTTAAGCCCGGATGGATTATAAATTTACTTTTTTCAATTTCATAAAAATTTCAACATTTAAAAAGATATCAGCTTGCAAAACCCTTCAGGACTATGTCTTCTCTCATTAATTTGTAATTTTATCATGCAACAACCATGAACATATATTACCACCTTTCAAGGATCTAGGTGAATTGGAAAGACCCAAGGTGAAGAAGACAATTCCTATGCTAAAGGAACTTTTGTTATATAATAAACAAGTAATTATTTTCATACCTCATATTTGTACATCACAGTTTACATTTGGACACCACAACTGCCCTTGTCCTAATGAAATAGGCAGGAAGGATTACTGCCATGTTTCCAAAGGGGAATTGGGAAATAGGACACATTAAATCATCTTAATTTCACAGCACAAGGGGCAGATCCAGAATACAATGGTGGCTAAGAGCATGGGGTCAGATGGATAGGGGTTCACAAACCAGCTCCAATGATTATCAACCTTAGCGAGTTATTTTGGACATATTAGCCCATTTTTGCATCTTTTTCTTACCTATAAAATGGAGATAAATAACACTTGCCTCAAACAGCTATTAAAGGATTGAGAAAATGTTTGTGAAGGTGGAAGGAACTCAGTATATGATGGTGGCTATCATGACTTCATGAAGAGTCCTATATTAAGCCTGTGCTTACATGCACAGCGATATGCAGAAAATCACAGACCCAGGAACTCACGAAGTAATAATACAAGGAGAAATAGGCAAAAGATGTAAGATAATACAACAAAAGCAACAAATCAGGCCCTGATAAGGACTGCCTCCTCAATGTTCCCATAGTAACATGTAGATCTTAAAGCACTGATGGAATATGCTATCATTGTCAGGATCTCCAGGCACCCCATCTCCACTGCTTGCCAGTAGATTATGAATTCCAGGTAAGTTTTACTAGTTTGCAAAATCCTTACTTACTTACTATACCAGTCCTGACAGAGATCATAGAGTCAGGGAATGAGCGCACCAAGGACACAGCCATGGTTTTTGCCCTTGGAGATCTGCCAGGTGACAGGCACTCTGCAAAAGCACATTGAATTAAAGGAGGTTGTTGGTGATTAGATTTTTCTTTCTGGAATTTTCCAGTTCTCTTTCTTTTATTGATTTCTAGTTTAATTCCATTGTGGTCTGAGGGCAGACACTGTATGATTTTTATTCTTTTAAATTTGTTGGGATGTGTTTTATGGCTCAGCGAGTGGTCTATCCTGGTGAATGTTCCAAGTGAGCCTGAGAAGAATGTGTATGCTGCTGCTGTTGGATGAAGTAGTTTATAGATGTCAATTATATCCAGTTGATTGATGGTGGTGTTGAGTACCAGCTAGGTCTTACTGATTTTCTCTCTGCTGGATCTGTCCATTTCTGATAGAGGGGTGTTGAAATTGCCAATTATGAGAATAGATACATCTATATCTCCTTGCAGCTCTATCAGTTTTCGCCTCAGGTAGTTTGATGCTCTTTTGTTAGGTAAGTACACATTAAAGATTGTTATGTCTTCTTGGAGAACTGACCCCTTTATCATTACGAATGCCCAAGATTGTGCTTGGGCATTACGAATGCCCAAGATTGTGCTCATCCATGTTGAAGATCCCTAGGGCTCCTCTCCCAGGTGGGGTCCACATCTTTAGGACAGCAGCAGCTAATCCTCTGAGCCATCCTCAGCTAAATCCCACCTCCCAAGAGCAGGCACTTCCAGAAATGATTTGCAATGACTTTCTGAATGAATTATTACTGAAGAATGGAATAAAACTGCTCCCAGAATGAAGGAATAGAACATTCTCCTATAGGGCCTAGAGGTACGAAAAGCAGGCCATCATGGAAGTACGTATTATTTATATAAGTAGGTATGTTGTGAAGGACATTCAAGGTCATTCAGGATCTGGCCCCTGCATTTCTCCTTAGGGCAGTGGGACTGAATCACAGGGCTTTCTGTGTGGTCTGAACCCCAGTCTAAGAAGGGGTTGAGCTCTAAGTGGAGGGCAGTTGGGAACGAGAGCCCATTTAGCCTCTATTCTGTGGTTCTGACAATTCATCTCTGGCCCCAAACTGCAGCTCCCACTCAACAAAACAAAAGGCCTACAGTTAACGAGACCCATAGTCCTCAGGAGGCTTTCAGGGGATATCGTTGCTAAAACCAAACATGTCCCAGGGTTGTTTCACTCCCATGTATAATACTTTCCCTAAGGGGAGTTCTGGTAGCAATAATCTCTTTCTTATAAAATTCCTAGTGCTATTTAGTGCCCTTTAATAGGTTGGTACCCTGTGTGGCTGCCCAGCTGGCTGCCTCCTCATGTGGCCATTAATGTTGCGCCTTAAAATCTATTCTCAATAGAGCAACAAGACTGACCTTTTAAAACCTAAGTCATATCACATCCTGACAAATCTCCATTTTACCATTTCATTTTGCATGAAACCTAAGTCCTTATGATGATCTTCTTTCTGTCCCCTCCTGTCTCTCCAACCTCATCCTTCTGCCCTGGCATCCTTGCTATTTCCTAAAGACATTCCCTGGTCTTAGGGCCTTTGCACTGGCTGTTACCTGCACAGGAAGACTCTTCACCAAAATAACTGTATCATTAACTCTGCACCTCTTTTAAGTCACTGTTCACTGGTACTTTTTCAAAAGGCTTCTTAAAGAGGTTGTAACATTACAACCCAATCTTAACACCTCCCTTTGGCACTGACAATTTCCTTTACAAACTCTATAACACACCCTCCCCCAGCACTTACTGCTTTCTAATAAACACATAAAATTATTCAGCTTATCAAACACTCATGTAGCCCTTATAATGTGCCAAAGATTGTTCTAAACTCTTTAGTAATAATTAATTTAGTGCTTTCGTTGTGTGTGTTATTTTCTGACTTCTCCCACTAGCATATCAGTTCCATAAGGACAAGAACTTTTGTTTTATTCACTAATATATCGCTGGTGCCTACAACAGTGGCCAGCGCATCACTGGTGTTTTGTAAGTATTTGTTAATAAATGAAAGGTTCTCCCACTAGTTCTTTTCACAAAACCATCCTTGTGTTTCTCTTAAATATCTCAAGCACTGGTGTTTCTCTCCCTTTGTGCAGGCCATTCTCACTTCCTGAAATGTTTTTCTCCTCTCATCCATGCAACACACTCCTATTCATCCTTTAACTTCATTTAAACATCACTTCTCATGAGAACTTTCTCATGACTGTGTGCAGACATAGTCAAGAGCTCCTTTCTCCGTGTAGCCAGATCAAGCCAAGAACGCTGTCCAAAGAAACCTAGTTCTGGCAAATAAATGCATCTGTTTGCCTTGAGGACACAATTCCCTAGAGGGCCAGGGCACAGAACTGATACCTAACCCACACAGTGGGCTAGAACATGTCATGTAACACTTGCCTGGAGCATAATTTACCCCCATACATTGGATAGAACTGTGATGAATAGGAGAGGAGAAAGAAGGAAAAAGAGAGACCAGCTGCTTACATCATCCAAAGGAGCAAAACAATTTTAAAATGTTTACAAAATAAACAACTAAGGTTTAAATAGGGTGGACAAGGTCAATCTAAGCTAACTGAGGTGTTCAGACCATGATCTATCTCCAGCAACTCTAGAGAGCTGCAACGCTTTCTCTTCACCCCTTGCAGAGACACTTCTACTGTAGTTGATGCATGGCATTTTCCTCCTCTGGTACCCTCAGGTAGCTTGAAAGTGTCATTTCAGAACTCCCAAAGGCCAGTGGAACTGCCCAGGCTTGACCAGAGTGGAGTTTCTTATGCAGGGCAACACCATCAAGCTCCAGTTAAGGAATGTGCTCAGGTAACCAACCTCAGTTTTAGATTCCCAGAAATGATTCTTTGAGTTCTCAGGAACAGTCTCTTTAAAAGCTACTCAACAGCTTGATAAATATCTACTAATTATGGTCATTAAATTCTATGTAAGTTTGACCACATATGTAGCAAAGCATAACTTTGCTATAAAGATACCCTGCAAATACAGACTTCTCCAAATGCATAGGCAAACAATTTGCTTTGTGGCTTATCCCAGGAAAATACTGCTGCCAATTCTAATTGGCATTTTATTTTGCTTAAGTTGAAGTGTTTAAATATTTAGGATCTTGGATAACTCAAGTCTACATAGGGTTAGAAAACAAGGCCTTCTCATTATCCCCACCCACCATCAACCCAAATTTATACTCAGAAAATATATCCCCACTTTTGCATTTTCAGAAATAAATTCTTTCTAGGAATAATTTTGTTGAAAGCTTTTAATGAATTTTTTAAATTACCAGTCTTTCCAAGGAGGGTTCAGATCAGATGAAGACGGAACTGAGAAAGGGTATTGAGATTAGTCTCAGACAAACCACCCAGTACTTTCTATCACCAAACAATGGAGGACGTCGCAGAGTTCTGAACGGAATGGGCTGGCTGGGCCTTGGCTTGGGCCTGACATGAACAGGCAAAGTCTGACAGCTGGGAAAGCTGACATCTACTTATACCTTCCCTACAGCATCCTTGACAAGATGAAGCTCACCAAAAGCCAATATTTCCCATCTTAGAAAGCTTCCTACTCTGCTTCTTCTTTACTGACCCACTCAGTTGGAAAAACTGCCCCTCAAGTTTTCTCCATTGGGCATCACTGTACCTTCTGGAGATATGCAGAATAAATCTGTTCTTTCTCTTCCATGAAATTCTTCAAGTATTTAGAGCAGTGCTGTCAATAATAGAACTTTCTGCAATCATGGAAAGGCACTATATCTGAGTATTCTCCATTAGGCTAACTACTAGTCATAAATGGCTCTTGAGACTGCAAAATGTGCTGGTGTAACTAAGGAGCTAGTTTTTTAAATTTTTATTTAGTTTTAATTAACTTAAATTTAAATAGCCACATGTGATTCATGGCTCTCATATTGGACAGTGAAGATTTAGAGACATTTCTCATGACCGCTTTCTCAAACATTTTCGCTTTTCCAGGTAAACAGCCCTTGTTTCTTTAACTTTCTCAAACAAAATGGCTCCAGAACCTTCCCCATAAAGTCAGTGCTCTCTGAATATGTTCTGATTCACCAAATTCCTACCATGTCCTAAAACAAGGAACTTTTGGTGAAGTCTACCCAAAAAGAACATGGCCTCTTATCTGATAATCCTCTCCATAAACCTAACCTAGCCAGTAAATCTTTGGCATAGCCTGGGCACTCAAATAACTATTTGAAGCTCAAGTGAATAATTTCAGGTATCTTGGTATAATTTAATGCGCCCATTTTTCCAATTCTTCAGAGTCTTCTCAGATTTTCTATTTCTTTCTTCCTCCATTATGATTTGTTTTCCTAGCTTTGAGGATTTGTGGCTGTCAAGAACATCAGATATTCCTATATTAAAAATAGTATAAAAACACATGAAAAACTCCAATGTAAACAGTTTTCAGGATAACTAGGATTATTTGGTCTCTTTCTAGAAGTAGATAACAAAAAATAACTTCCTTAAATAAAAGTAATCATTATCTGGAGGAGAATGAAATTTCTAGGTAAGCACCTCCCTTCACAGATCACAAGTGACATTAGTCAAAGTGAGGGAAAGTCAAATCCTCTACATTTGGCAGGCAGAACCCTTTCTTCCTCACTTGGCCCTGGACACCTCAGAAGGGAGTGAAGGTGTCAATTCTAGTCACTGAAACGTCTTATCTATTGGGTTGTCGGAAAAGTCATGACGTGTATTTTCTATGTTTTTCAATGAAAAAATGCATCATGACTTTTCCAACAACCCAATATTATACAGTAAATCAAATAGCAAATTACAGTTACTATTTTCTTCTAGACAAATCACTAAATAGATGTTGCATTTCTCAAAAAAATATATAAGTTGAATTTGAGGAATTTAAATCATTTTAGGGCTACTTTACCATCTTTACAGATTGTCCTTTAAAGAACCAACAGATCCCTAAACATCATAACTTTAAGTTTCTCTTCTTATTCTATATTGTTAATGATCTGTAAACCATCCCTGGGAAGTACTAAGAGAGAGCTATTTTCAGGAATTTGGATAAATACATTTACTTGCAAATACCCTTTTCGAAGTGAATAATTGCCTTTTACAGAACTGAGAATTACTGAATATGTTGTGATGATAATTCGGATTTCTTAAAGTGGGGAACAACCTCAGAATTATTTAACTGGACAGAAAGAATTTGTTACAAAGCCACTTTGCATGGTTGACAGAGAGCCCTTGTTCCAACGCTTGGTAAGGTCCTGTACACGAGTGGTAAAGCCTTCTGAAAAATAGAGAGGAGAAACAGGCTAAGACAGAAGGAGAGAGCTGGGCTGACTGTCGTCAAGAGAATGCCTAAAAGCCTATATCCACAGAATTCCGTGTTTCTTCTAATAAGTAATCCTTTACCAAATTTTACGCACACACTTGTTTTTGTGTATGTCCAAGAAAAATAAATGACTGCATTTTCACATGTAGACACAAACAATCTGAGGTCTCTATGATCTCCCTAAGCCTCTTAGTAATCTTGAAAAATCTTTAGGCCCAGAATTTAGCCTCTTTTTTTTGTAAGGCCAAGTATTAATTTTAACTCACTTGGTAAAAGCACAACGGCTTATATTCACATGTGGCAGAACTCCATGAGGTATAATTAAATTTTAACCAGAACAATAAACTATGTGAATTCAAGGGAAACATTACCTTCTTAACACTTACCCTTTCAAAGACATCTTTTATCTAAATGATGATGATCCCTCATTTAGGGTCTTGGTAGGCATTTACTGCTAGGTGCAAGAATGTCCTCCACTCAATCCTGGGGAAGGGTATATAACAACCTGGGAAGGAGGGAGGGGGGTAGAAAAGGAGCCAAATCCCCGTCTTCTGGGAAGACACCAGGGCCCAAAAAGTGACGGAGCATTTTAGACCATAAAAGCAAAGCCACCAAGTGCCTGTGAAAAACTGCCTGTAATAATAGCTTGGAATTTAAGAGAAACTGGATCAAAGTGAATAGTTAGGGGGGAAATGGTGATGGTTGCGATAAGTGACTTTTGCAGTCCCTTCATTTGAAAGTGGGGATGAGATAGAGAAGAGGACAATTGGACAAGTCTTCAGGCCTCCGAAACTCCGGCATCAATGAGAATAGCTCCTCGTAAAAAATCCAACTTCTATATCGGCTTCCATGTAGGTTTTTGTATTTAATAAGATAAAGACACTTTGCAAGCCCCTTAGCTAAATGGCCACCCTCCACAGAATTTATAGGAAAGAGAGAAGGGTTTCACTTACAATGTAGAGGATAGGTTTGTACTTAGAGACACAGGTAATAAAACCAGCAGATGCTATTGCTCTCTCTAATTATTTGAGTTGAAGTCTAATTGATTTTAAAAGATGGCACAGAAGTTGTGGAACATTACTGAGAATAAACAGTTAGGCTGCCAGGAAATTACCTAAAGTCCCAGAAGAACGCTGATGCACTTTGGCAGAGTCCAAGTGGAGTCATATGAAATTCTCGTCTGTCAACACCCCTCAATTTATTGTAGAGCAAACGAATTCCCCTCCTTCATCCTTCCTTCCCAACAACCACTGCTTCCTAGTGCTTCTCAAAAAGGACTCTAGACTACAGCCATGCTAAACTGATAGCATCCCCATTACGAACTTTAAAAACATGTGCCAGACACAGTACTTGTGCAGCAAAAACAAAGATAAAAAGGGTATAGTGACTACCCTGGCAGAGCTGAGGTCTAATATGAGAGACAGGTACGCGAGTTGCAGTGTAGAAAGACAAAGGAAGGCAAGTGCTATAAAGACAAAGGATGAAGGTCCAGTGGCAGCAGGGACAGCCAGGCAGCTATGCTGTCTGCTGAAGGCAACAGATAAATCAATTCAGCATGTCCTGGGGAGGTAGGAAAGGCTTGACTCACTGCCTCTGCCTTAGGTCAGAACCCTCATCATTTCTTATCTAGACAATTCTAATAGCCTCCTAAATGGGTCTCCCTGCCTCCAACCCTACCTCATCTATCCTAGCCCATTCTCTGAAACACTTGCTTACAATTCCATGACACCCAGTCAACTGCAGACACCAACACTGCCTACCCTGACCTACAGGGTGCTTCATGATCTAAGTCCGGCCCATCTCTCTGGCTTCTTTTCTTCTAAACGCTGGGTTACACAGAAATTCTTGGTGATCCCCAAAGGCTCTGTGCTCTCAAACATATCTGGGCCTTTGTACAAGGTATTTCTTTTGTCCAAACCTACTTTGTCTCAATCTGGCTAATTCCCATTGATTCCTGGAGACTCAGTTCCCCTACAAAGCTTTTCACTTTAGACAGTCCCTAGGCTGGGAGAGCCCCTCTCCCCAGTGTTCCCATCACACCCTTTGTTAGTTCTACTGGACCATTTTCCACACAGCTTCCATTTGTCACTGTGGTTTTATCAGTATTACTCCCTAAACTTAGACTATGAATTCCTTATGCACAGGAAGTTCATTATCTTTGTATCAACGAAGGTCATCCCAGCACTGGGTGCATAACAGGGACTCAGTGAATGTTTTGGGTTCGATCAAATATTGACCTAGAGGTCCATGACATAGGAGGGAAAAATCAGTAGGAGGAAAAGGACAATATGTTAAACCTTTTTCTGTCTCTTCTGGCTGGGGAACTGGAATCAAGCCACTAAATTGCTCTGAAACTCAGGATTCCTCACTTAATACTGATGATTAAGTGGGCATACAGGGTGGTGGGAAGGCAGGTACCAAACTGGGTATCAGCCACGCGTAGAGTTGAATCCTGTGGCTTCGCACTTACTGGCTGTGTGATTTGGGGAAAGTCACTTAGCCCCTGATGCTTCAGTTTCCATATCTGAAAATGGGGATAATAAGAGTATGTATCTGATAAAGTTATTGAGAGGATTAAATGAGCCTGGAAAGCATTTAGAACAGTGTCTGTCACACAGTCAGCAATTAATAAACACCAGATATTGTGATTGTTGTTGTTTTTACTTTGTGAAAATGCTTTGTAAAGAGTTAAACAAATGCCTATTCTCTTAAAAATAAAAGCGCATTTTCATAAAGTCTTTCCAAGTTTACAGTAAAGAAAGTTCCCTAAGAGCTATAGGACAGGATAATTTATATCACACTAGGCTCCAGTTTTGAAGTGATATTCTACTCAATTTTATTTAGAAATATTCTGCATGTCTTTTAAAATTCAGAAGATAGACTTTCAAGAAAGAATCTTGTATTCATCGTGGAAGGAATTGCCTTGTCACTCTCAGGCTAGGTTCTGTTTTCTCTGGCACAAATAAAACATCTCTTGACTGTCTGTCTAAAGGGGGCATCTAGCTGGAATAAGGAAATGGTCCCAGGGCCCATGAGCAAGCCAACCAGGGCTGGGAGAGTGAGGAGTATGTGGGGTGTGTATGTGTGTGTGTGTGTGCGCGCGTGCGCGCACACACACACACACACATGTGCTCTAATGATTTTCAAAAGGTTTCTCCAGGAAAAATCTAGTCGCATATTTCTTTTCCTCAGTCTACAACAACATGGATCACAGAACAGATGTCTTCATCCATAGCACTGGCTGCATTGGGGCGCTTTCCTTTCTGTGAAGGTAATGTACACACCTTTAGAGAACAGCCCTGCAGTCAGTTTTCTTTCAAAAAGCAGCCTAGATCTGAAACAAAAACACAGCTGCCATTTCTCCTGAATGTTTCATCTTTGGAAGGTTTACAGGAAATGCCAGGGGAAGAAAATATATCATGGGGTAGGGGCAGGGAGAACACACCACACACACACACACACACACACACACACACACACACACACACTCACACACACACCACTGAAAGGCTGTTGCACACAGGCTGGGGTGAGCAGGCCAGGGTGGGTAGAGGGGGGAAGAGGGGAGAGGGGGCTTAGGTGTGGTGAGGCTCTCCATGCACCCCATCAGGAAAACACAAGATGGAAATGATAATGTCACACCAGGTGGGCCTGGGATGAGACACTTCGAAGAGCTTACTTTTAGCATTTTGCAAAGCAGGGTTGCAAATGCAATTTGGAGTCTTCTCTAGAGAGATTGAAAAGACAGTCAAACTGTTTTCACAGGAGGATCTAAAGTCCAGGGGATGGTCTAGGTCAGTATTCTAGGTTTTCTGCAGAGGAATCATTTCAGACACAACAGGCCCCACAGATCTCCCGAGCTATAGCTGCCTCCCTGCTACTGTTTAAATCACAAGACTCAAGTGAGTCACAAGTTCATCAAAACCATCAGGAGGAATGATACCATGGTTTACAACACTGGTAAGCACACTTCTCCTAATGAGCTCAAACTCTCGTAGCTTTTAATCTTCTGTTGGCCTGTTACCTTTCTCCCCATAAATGGACACCAGATCAGCTCTTCTGCAAATTTGAGCTGTAAACAGAAAGGTGATCGGGCTAAACAGAACAGTAGCATCTGCAAAAATCTGTCCCTGCTACTTAAAAAACCATTCAAAACCTAAGCCCCTGACATGGTCAGTCATAAATGGGTTCACACATGGGACTGCTTCCTGTTAAATACCCTCTAAGTATTAAAGAGATTCATTAGCTTATGCCTCACCCTCTTCCCAACTATTCAACTAAATGCACCTAAACCAGTCCTCTTCTAAAAGGGAGCGCTGGTGGGCCGGCCGAGTGGCTCAGTTGGTTAAGAGCTCACTCAAGTGTGTGAGCTGAGCTCTAAGCAACAGCAGTTCGATGCCCAGCCCGAGCTGAGCAGCTGCTGAGCTTCCAACAGGTAGCAGGATGGCTCAGCTAAAAAAAAAAAATACAAAAAATATCATGGTTCAACATGAAATTAGTACTAGAACAGATCAGCCTCCAGGGCCTGCTGTCAGACCAAGTGGCACATACTTGGCACACAGACCTCCAGCCCTAAACTTCTGTGATCCTCTGTACTGTAAAGAGAACCATTCAGGAATGGGAGATTTATTTTACTCCATGCACAGCCAAGGATGAATTTTCGAATGTGAGTTAGGCTGGGAAAAATAATAATTAATTCTGAGGTGGTAACTGTTGCTCCCCTATAAAGCTAGATTAAATGTAGATCTTCAGATCACTTAAGAAATGTAACTGTTTTTCTCTGCTACCCACTGTGACAACTTAATCAACCTTCTTGGACATGGGGACATAGGGCCCCAGAATCTTGAACCTATGTTGGAATAATAGCTGCTATCATGTTGTACCCCAAAGCTTCTACAATCTCTTCTCTTATTTTAATATTGGGAAAACTCTACTAAGAGGCCTTTCCTGTGTATATATCAAGGGGCTACCTTTTTTTTTCTAAGGAACAATGAATCTACAAGTGCAAGTGTCCCTAGTGTGTTGTAAATATTACTGGAATATAAGCACCATGGTGTGGGAACCAGGGGGAGATACAGGGACCTGGTGTCTTCAAATCCCCATGCACACTCTGGTGAGGATTAGAAATATATCCGGGATATGACAGGATGTGAAAGAATCCTGAAATCTGATAAACAGGTTTTTAAATTGGATACAACATGAGCTCTTTCTTTAACAAACTTCTCCAAAGAAATACCCCACTAAGTGCTCTAATTTCATTTACTGAAGGCTGACTATGGACACTGACCCACATGCATCTACTCAGTAAAACTAACATACTTGTACACTTGGCTTTGTCCCCACCAGCTCTGGACTTCCATTTGCTCTGGTATCCAGAAATAGCATGAGGCCACAAGAGTACATTACTTTCTCCCCTGCCATGATGGGGAAGCTCACCCATAGAACACATAAGGCCTTAATTATCTTGGTAAGACACTAGATTATTCCTTGGAAATAATAATAATCCATAGCACTCCACCTTAATACAACACCGAATATAAAAAAGTGTTCTCTAAAAAAATTGAACTTGTCACTGAGAGACACTAAAAGGATTTTTCTAGGTGGACAGATGGACAAGGAACACAGATGGTGAGGGACTGAGCTAACAAATGGACATGATAAAAACTACCTTTTATACACTAGCCAAAGGTACCACGCTTTAACGAGGCAATGATCCAAGGATGGTGGGGGAAATTCGAACTCAACTAACATTTACTGAGTGGCTACTATGTGTTGGGCACAGAGCCAGCTCCGTTAATCATGACATTTATTATTCTTACCACCCCTATGTGGTGTGACTATTTTTGTTTCATGTGACGAAATAGCTGGAGTTAAAGTAGCACAGGCTGATAACTCCTCAGTGATGATGAGGTTGATAACCTTGATAGGCTGCAAGAACTCTAGGCAGCTGTTGTTTCCCAGTGGGGGATGGGTACCCTACCACCCACATTCCATCATTCATTGAGTGTATTAACAAACCAGTAAGCCAGGCTTGTGAAGAAAGTAGTTTTTCCTTGAAAATGCCATAAGTGAAACAAATAAAGAATGTGCCTGTAAAATATTAAAAAATCACTCAGTTTAGACCCATCACCAGACCTGTGGACACGGAGAGCTCTCTTAGAGGAAGTGAGAAAAGGAGATGATATTACAGAGCCTCAACTGTCTGATACACAGCTCTGCTTCTTGTCGGGGTGAATGAACGTGCTTTCAGGAATATGGGAGTTGGCAGTTCTAGACCACTAGACCCTAACAGACCATCAATGGTGTTAACAGTGCTCGGTGCACCATGATGCTGAACAAGTGAGTGCCTTCAGGAAATGGATGCCCTGGAATACCCTGTTGTATAATTTATTAAGAAACCAACCAATAACATGCTCTTTAGGAGGTGGAAGGACCAGGTTGCCCATTGACAAATATTTACACTCCCTTATTCTTGCTGAAAGCTGACCTTTCTATTCTCTAACTCAACTCTGGTATCTGGTATAAGCAAGTCTTGGGCTTGGAACTCCTTTGTCTCTGAAATCAAATCTCCCAGCACATGATGTAATGGGGATGAATTGTCATTAAGTGGGCATTACTGGATCCCTATGTGTTCTTAGATCTTGACCCACTCTAAGGTAAGCCTGGGGAGGCCAAGGCTAACTAAAAATAACCAAATGATAGAGAATCACAGGATCATGCTGATTTAAGGCATGTTTGTACATGTAAGTGCACAGCATTAATATTCACATTTACCATCAGGGATGAAGGGCAACCATTTACTATTTGTAGTCGTATTTTATTTTAAGAGCACATCTACCACGATGTCACCTATTTCATCTCCTTTGAAAGCATAGACATAGGAAGGAGGCAACTTGCTTCCTGTCTCATCCTCACTTATAGCCCTGCTTCAGAACGGGTCAGCTGCCTTGTCCAGGTGAACAGCAATTGACTCTGTGTGAGTACAAAATAATAAGGAGTTGGTATTATAGTTCAGAATGGCTGTCAGTGTATCATCTAGAAAATTGCTTTCCCAACAGGTGATAATTTAGCAATGAGATAAAATGTTAAACCCACTTTTATTATTCCCTTTCAGCAGCACCTGATGACTTTAGGGATTTCCAATAAGCCAAGTTGCAATTCCCTTTTTGCCTCAGCTTGCTTTTTGATAAAAACAAGGGAAAAAACACTTCGGTGGTAATACAAGGTAATGTATTAAAAGGTCCTAATACTGTGCCTGGCATCCAATTGGCATTGAAATATAAGCTTCCTCCTTTCTTCATCTCTTACTATGCTAATTATTGTTTTATTTATTTTGCTGATGCAGGAAAATGAATGGGAATGGGCAGACTTGCAAGGCATTTGTGTGGGCTAGCAAATGTAGGCATTTGTTTTACCTGGAGGACAAGTTTAGAAGCCACTGGAGTTACTTTACCATCATGGATTTTTCCAGGCTATGTCCCTACCTGTTTGATACAATTCAACAAAGGTTTATAAGCACTTGTGATATGTCAGAATTGTGCTGGGGACATAAGAATAAATAAAAAAAATGGACCCTGCCCCATGTGCTCATAAAACCACAGGGAAGCAGCTTCCAGATGTACATTTGGAGGGATTTAGGGGGAAAAATGAGTAAATGCCGACTCTCCAGGACATAAGCTTAATTAATACAATCAAAGCCTAATGAGACTAATTCTAGCATGTAAATATTGCCAATTAACCCATAAATGTCGGGTTTCCTCACAAATGTAGACACTATAGCCTTTTCCATTATTGAAGGAAGGCCAAGGCAGTGTCAACAAGAAAGGAAAGCTCTTTCCCTTTTTTTTTTTTCAAATGGGAAAGTCAATAGATATCCCTGCCCCCTCGAAATCTCTTTATGAATTCAACACTAGATTTCCAAGCAAGGTGAAAAAAACCACATCCCTCCAGTCTGAATGCCTTTCCCCCAGTTTCTAATAACACAGTCCTCACTTCTGTTTGAGTCCTCACCAGAATGGCCCTTGGTGTCCATACTTCTAGCATGCACCTCAAAACTCTTCCAGCCTCTACCCATTACCCAGTTCCAAACCTACATTCACATGTTTAGACATCTGTCACAGAGGCACCCCATTTCTCAGTACCAAGATCTGTATCAATCAGGGTTCTCAAGAGAAACAACCAATAGAATGTGCATATACATACAGAAAGGGATTTATTGTAAGGGACTGGCTCACACAATTACTGAGGCTGAGAAGTTTCAAAGTTTGAAGTAAGCAAGCTGGAGACAGACCCAGGAGTAGTAGTTTCAGTCTGAGTTCAAAGACCTGAGAACCAGGAGACCTGATAGTGTGAGTTCCAGTCTGAAAGCTGTTGGGTTTGAGACTCAAGATGAGCCAATTTGTTTAGTTCCAGTTCAAAGGCAGGAAAACACCAGTGTCTCAGTACAACTGTGAGGCAGAGAGGAACTGCTTCTCACTCATGGGAAAGTCAGCCTTTTGTTCTATTCATGCCTTCAGCTGACTGACGAGGGCCACCCACATTGGAAGTGCCATCTGCTTTCCTCAGTCTACTCACTCGAAGGTTAATTTCATCCAAAAACACCTCCACAGATACACTCAGAATGACGTTTGACCAAATATTCTAGGTGCCCAGTGACCCCATCAAGTTGATGCAAAAAATTAACCATCATACCCACTTCCATAAATTCCCTTATAAAACTGACATTCCTGGCCTTGTATAAGCCCTATACATAAGGTTGTGTTTCCAGCAATTAAAATTAAGCTCCTTTCAGCCATCAGGACCATCCTCTCTGCCCCACCTTGTGAATAACAGCATACATCTGTGAGATGGATGGCCAGGGTATGATCTGTGGTCATGTGTCATTTTTTCTATGAGATTTTAACTGGGCCCTTATGAGGCCCAAGCAAGAAATTTTGGCTTCACAATAATATACTATGTTCTTACCAACTGGGCTCCCGAATCAATATTTTTTTCTACTTTATGATTCTTCTCAGATAAAATACTGATTCCTTAATTGCATATGCTGAGCACACTGCTAGGTGTTACAAAGGTTACAGTGACAAACAATTAAGAGACTCAAACCTTAAAGGACTTAGAGTTTAGCAAGGGAGAGAAATGCACACAACTGGAGCTGGGCTGCTGTGAGTCCCCGGGACAGCATAGCTGCAGCCCCTGCTGCAGTGGGCTGCCATAGGCTACAGTGAGTGGCCGGCAGCCAGAGTGAGTGGCTGGCAGCCAGTGTGAGCTGCCAAGAGCCGCTGTGAGTGACCATCCAGAGGCCAGCAGCTGATCTGCCTCACCCGGGAAGAGCACAATGATGATACCAACATGGGCCAGTGAAGCAATGTCCTCCACAACTAGACTGAAGAACAAAAGGACAGCAACTGTCTGTTCCCCTTCCCGAATTCCCCAAACGCTGTTCCCCTCCTCCAATTCCCCAATAAAAATCTTTAAAAAAAAACAAAAACACAATAACAGCGTTTCATGGGAGGAAAGGGAGAATGAGCTTTGCTGGTCAGTGTCCAGGGACAGTTCAAAAGCTCACTTTCTAGGGCTTCTTCCAAATGTCTCTTTCATCTCTTTAGAGCCTACTGGCTTCTAATAACTACATTCAGCATCTCTTCTTTCACTCACAAAGAGGTCGTTTCAGGCCCAGCAAGAGAGAGAGACACCACTCCGCCTTCCAATGCTTGTCAAATTGACCTCCTGCCTCCCGAGAGGGCTGTCCAACATCAGTTTTCCTGGCCCATGTATTCCCATAAGACAAAACCATGTGCCGCCTGTTCTGGAACACACAGAAAGGAGTCAGCTCAGCCCTCTCTCTGGTCAGCGCACTGCCAGCCTTCAGACAGTGGTGACTTGAGCCCAAGAAGCTCCAGTTACCTGAGGACTCGTTCCAGTCTTGTCCCTCCAACTGTTCTCAGTCTGATGTGCCCAGGTGCTTCATTTGGGACTTTCTCTAATCCTGAGCTAAGTAAGATATAACTATAATAGCCAAAAAGATGTGTTTCTATCAGCCCAACAATGAGCCAAAAAATTTTGTTCTTTAAATAAAAGTCACACCGCACTGTAGCGTGAAGTGAGTGCTGGGTTTGAGAGTCAGGAACTAGAGTCGTAGCTTGGTCGGTGACTTTGAGAAGTCCCACTACCTCTCCGACCTTCAGTTGCACTAACTGGGGCTCGTAACACTTATTTCCCAATCAATAAATCTTACTGTGTCCCTCCCTGCCCACTATGTGCCAGGAATCACGCTAAAGGGCAAGGATATCCTAGGACACAAATCAGACTTGGCCTTTTCCCTCACATGGCTTACAGAATAGCAGGGGGAACAGAAAGTAAATCAGTAAACAAACCAACATGTAATTACAAATTGGAAGTGTTCAGAAAGATTGAAAAACACTGTGTTGAGAAAGCAAAGCAAGATGGGGTTGGGGGCGGGCTTCCTCCAGCTGAGGAATAAAGAAAGCATCTCTAGGGAGAGGCATGTATGAGGCATGAGGAAAACCCAGCTAAGGAAATGGTGGAGAGGGGGACTCCAGGCCAAAGGGACACCACTGGCAAAGGTCCAGAGGGGAGGAAGGGCTCCGCATGTTCAAGAACTCTCAAAAGCTCAGGTGTTTGGAGCTGGAAGCTTGGGGAGCAAGGGGACACTGTGAGACACATGGCTGGCTGGCCACAGGAGGTGGCTCCTGGAAAGCCCCAGGGTTGTGCTGAGCACATAGCAGTTCCTGCATTAATATGGGATCCATAGGAAAACGCTTTGTCTGGTCAATAGAGTACATTTCAATTTATAATCTAAGTGATTTCTAAGAACCCTTCTACTTCAGTGATTCTGGTCTACAAATTGCTGAGGAAAAATATCTAAAAGGGTTCCTTGTCCTTTGTAGATGACAAAATTAACAGAACCCTTGTGGAAGGGCAAGCCACTGTCCCTCCTACCCAAGGTAAGGATGCGCTCCATAAATTCTGTTTAGGCAAACATGCTTGGCCCAAGGGAAGCCATCAGTGCTACAAACGCTCTGCAAGGTTAAAATCATTTCACGGTTCCTTTTCTTTCATGACCAAACACTAGCCTCACACATCAAGAAAAAATGGTAGAATTTCTTAGGTATCCCATTGAAAAAAGATCCATACAGTCAAAGGCAATTTAGAACATTCTAGGCACAACTGTGCCATTTGTTCATACTCAAAAGAATTAGATGTCACAACCACATCTTATCTGAGTGACATGTCCTCTTTGGGGGCCCATGTGTTCTTCCCTTTCTCTAGTTCCAACATTTCCATTATGTGGTGGCTCTTCTAGAGGCAATCAAGCATGGATGTAGGGCCCTGAAAAAGCTGGCATAAATCCCACTAATGTGTTCATTTTGCCAGGGTAACGTATGTCAGTTGAGATAGAAAAAACAAAAAGTTGGAGTGAGACAGAGCTAGAGCCAACCCCCAGCTCTGCCACTTAACTGGCTGCCTACATTTTTATTCCTTTCCGAGTCTCAATTGCCTTTTCTGTCAAACAGAGATAACACCTAGCTAGCAGGGCCTTCTGGCTTAAAAGAGATCACATCTAAAGGCCCAAGCCTAGTGCTCAAAGCATAATAAGCACAAAATAACAAAAAGCCAGGTTTAGAAAGTATCCCAAGTTTGAGACGTAGCAAAGCCCTGTGGCAGTACTGCTCCCAGAGGCCTCGCTAGCGAGACAGATGGCAAACGGACAGAGTTAGAAATCATGACAGACCAACCCCGCTGAGCTCACCGGTGTATAAACCCCCCCCCCCCGCCAATGGACCTCAAATGCCCCCCAGGGACTGTGGCCTACTGGAGAATAAAAGGAACAAGGGCTCCTGCACCAACCAGGGCATTATCACTCCTCCCCAGGGACCAGGGAGCCCCACAGAGCCCTGACTCCACCTGACTGGGCAGAGCTAGTCAGAGATGTATTTACCTTTAAGAGATTAAAAAGCTACGACTGTATACATATTACAATAGTTGACATTCAGTATTATTCAGTTTCAGCTTCAGGTGTACACTGTACTCAGAGAAGTATTTACTAGTCAGAGAAATATTTACTTTTAAGAGCTTAAAAAGCCACGACTATATATATATATATATATATATATATATATATATATATATATATAAAATTATAGTTGACATACAGTATTATTCAGCTTCAGCTTCAGGTACATTGCAGTGGTCAGGTACCTATACCATCTATGAAGTGGTCTCCCTAATAAGACAAGTGTCATATAGTCACAGGATGTGGAGTACAGCATAGGGAATAGAGTCAGTGGAATTGTAACAGCTATATAGGATGTCTGAGGGGTAGTAGATTGGGGGAGGGGGTTTCTCACTTTGTGAGGGATGTAAATGTCTAACTATTACATTGTTTTGTACACCTGAAATGAATTTTTTTTAAAAAAAAGAAAGAAAGAAAAGAAAAAGAAAAAAGCTATGACTGCCCCTAGCCTCATATCAGAGAAACACAATTTTGGGGAGATTTTTCAGGTTTCGCCGCCACCCTGGCACACATCATTTTTGGCAGATGGATCCATAGTTTGTCATTCCCGTCTTTCTGATCAATACTCTTGTCTAAATTCTGCCTACAGACCCAAACCATTCTGGTTAAAGTCGACCCAATTCTCTTTTGCTTCTTGTGAATTTTTTGTCTAGCATCTCAATTCTTCTTCTAGAAGACAGATGAGTCTGAATCAGGTAGCATTTCAATGTCTCTAGCAGTAAAAGAGTTTATCTAGTTAAAAAAATAAGACCAACATCCTATCTACTTGTACATGTCGTTGATAGTCTCTGTAAGTCTTACCACACAGATAAAATAACCAAGATCAAAAACCATGTTATTCCAGAAATAGCTGCCTCTCATTAATATGATTCTATGTTAATAAGAAACAATTTAGCAAATGATCAATTATCAAGAAAAAAGAGCCTTTATGTTTGGAATCCACATATTAACTTAAAATCCACAAGCCTTATTTTAAACAATACAATGGATTCCTCCTTCCAATATCAATTATTTCTCAAATCATAAAAAGAAAGTTTTTTTAAATTCATTTCACAGAAAAACATTATAGAAGGAAGAGCCCTTCAATTCACAAAGGAGGAAATCAAGGCTCAGAGAACAACCTGTCTCAGATCATTCATCCAGTCCAAGAAGAGGAAAAATGATTAGTACCAGCTTCCAGCATGATCAAAGACAAAGAAAAGGAAAGGGCCACAGACAAACCACAGCTTCCCCAAACCTGGATCTCTAGGGCAGACCTTTCTCCACAATAGCTATGAGCAGAATGAGAAGGAATATGGCAGAGTTTATGTCTGGGAAGCCTGGAGACCAGGCTGGCAGCTGTTGGCTGTCCATCAGTCACAACTAGTGACAACTGAGTGCTTCAGCTACCTGGTACCAGCCCATCAAGGTACAAGTTGCACCCCATATCAGCCTATACACATATGAGTACAGGGAATTGAACAATTGTCCTAAGCCCTGGCTGTAGTATCATGACAACTCCTTAGGAGAGGAAGTGGTAACTCAGAAAATAGATTTTTAGCTGATGCTACAAATGCCTGGGGCTCACCCTGCAGCCTACACTTTGCAATTTCTTTCTCCTGAAAAGGTTGCTCTCCTTACTCATTTTGAGCTGACTGCATCTGGATACAAATGTTTAGTGATGAAGGAGAAGGACAGTAAAGGTACCAATGTGGGGAATTGGAAATCCCCCTCCCGATAGCATCATCTAAAGCTTTATCCACCATCCAAGTGGTCCACAGACCAGGCCAGTGACATCAGCCGCCATGGGCAAAGGCATCATTGAGGGCCAGAGGAAGGAACTACAGTAAGGGGTAGAAATTTCAGCAAGGTGACCAAGATTTCCGACTCTCTTACACAATGTTTTAAACAAAGACTTTAAAAGAAAGAGATATGAACCCATGCCTTCTCAAATCTCTCATTTTCCACTGTAAGCTTCTAAGCTTGATTTTCCTTCCAAAATAATACCATTCCTGTTATGGCCAAAGTCTCTACCAAACGTGTAGCACTGTGGCCACGGCTGTAGGTTAGCATCTGGGAAGAACAGGAAAGGATGTCCAAGCTCTAGATGTCTGTCGATTTTTAAGGATGTGACCTTGACCATATTCTCCATTTGGGGCTGGGAGCTAAACATAAGACATATAGCAGGTAAGGGTGTCAAGAATATTATGTGGTCAGAGAGCTGGAAGCCGCTCCAGTAGCACCATGGACAGCAACCCCAGTCTGATCCTCATGGGATTTTCAGCATCCCCTGCCCTCTCCACCAACCTGCTGTTTTCCTATAACAGAGCCTCAGTGCTCAGCTGGAAATACTGGTGATGCTTTTACACGTCGACTAGCGAGATGGGCTCTGCTGTAATGTCCTTTCCCCCTTAGTACTTTCTCCCTCTCTGATCCATTCCAGGTCATGCAGTTTTAGGCATAGAAACATTATAAAATCCAGATATAAATCTGTTAACAACTTACTCAAACTCAACACTGATAATCTTCCTAGAATATAGTGCTGCAAACAAAATTATCTGGGGTTCTAGGGTAGTGGGAGCAAGACTTTTTTTTTTAAGCAGCCTCTTATTCATCAGAAATTATTCATTTGATGCCTAAATGTTCAGTGTACACACAATACCACAGTGAAGCCTTATAACTCATAAATACCATTTCTCATGCTAATAAATGCATTTTATATAACAAAGAAAGACTTAGGAAAGCAGTATTTTCAGATGAGATGAAAGCTATGTATGTGGGCTGCCCTGCTAGTCACTCCCTGGCTCCCACTGCCTCCATCAAATTTCCCAGTGTGGAGAGAAACAGAACACAGCTCAGAATGTCTGTTCTTCAAAGTGAACAAGGCCACTCCCTCTCTTTTCCCCAACCCCCTAAGATAAATGCTTCTAATTTTGAAATTTAGCCTAGATTCTGGGGCAAAGCACAATCAAATGAGACGAGGGAATTCCCATTTTGGTCCTTATTGTTATTCTCCCTCTCACACAGATGATATAGGGACAGGCTAAATATGAATCCAAAAGTATGTTAAAGGCCAGCTTTAGTTTTTTAAAAAATGTATTTATACCAATCATATTCAATGGAGAAAGAAGAGTCTTTTCAACAAATGATGCTGGGACCACTGGATATCCACATGTAAAAGGATGAAGTTGGACTCCTTCCTCATATCATACACAAAAATTACTCAGAACAGATCAGAGACCTTACTATAAGAGCTAAAATTATAAAGCTCTTAGAAAAAAATATAAGAATGTATCTTTATGACCTTAGGTTAGAAAAAGCCTTCCTAGTTATAACACCAAAAGCATAAGTAAGAAAAAAGTAGATAAACTGGATTACATGAAAACTAAAAACTTTTGTGCTATAAAAGGTACCATCAAGCAAGTGAAAACACAACCCATAGCATGGACAAAAATATTTTCAAATCATATATCAGATAAAGGATGTCCAGAATATATAAAGAACTCTTACAAATCAGTAATAAAAAGACAACCTAATTACAAAATAAGCAAAGGAATTGAATAGATATTTCTCCAAAGAAGATATATAAATAGTCAATAAACACATGAAAAGTTGCTCAATGTCAATAGTCACCAGGAAAACGCAAATAAAAAACACAATTTGATTCCCCTTCACACCACTAGGATAGTGATAAACAAAAAGACAAGTGTCCTGAAGCTGAAATAGAATAATATTGAATGGCAACTATATATATAGTCACAAGATGTAAAGTACAGCATAGGGAATATAGTCAATGGTATTGTAACAGCTATACACGATGCCAGAGGAACAGTAGATGTGGGGGTGGTGGTTATTTTGTGAAGGGTGTAAATGTCTAATCACTACATTGTTTGTACACCTGAAACTAGTATAATTAATTAATTAATTAATTACAAGTGTTGGTGATGACGTAGAGACACTGGAACCCCCACACACTGCTGGTAGGAATGTAAAATGGTGCAAATACTTTGGGAAACAGTCTGGCAGTTCCTCAACATGTTAAACATAGAGTTACCACATAACCCAGCAATTCCATTCCTAGGTATATACCCCCAAAGAAATAGGAACATATCTACTCCAGAATTTGTACATGAAGGTTCATAGAAGCATTACTCATAATAGCCAAAAAATGTGGAAATAACTTGTATGGCCATCAACTGATGAATGGATAAATAAGATGTGGTCTATCCATACAATGGAATATTATTCAGCAATAAACAGAAATGAAGTGCTGACACATGCATGGATGAACTTTGAAAACATTAATCCAAGTGCAATAAACCAGTGAGAAAAGCCACACATTGTATGATTTAATTCCTATGAAATGTCCAGAGCGGGCAAATAGATAGGTAGGTAGTAGGTAAGTAGGTAGGTAGATAGGAGATAGATAGATAGATAGATAGATAGATAGATAGATAGATAGATAGATAGATAGATAGATAGATAGATTAGTGGTAGCCCTATTTATCTAATTAGTGCTAGGACATGTGGGAAGAAATAGGCGGTGACTGCAAATGGATATGGGGTATCTTTTGGGGGTATGAAATGTGCTAAAATCAATAGTGGTGCTGGTGGACACGACTCAGTGGATATACTAAAAACCATTGAATTGTACATTTTAAATGTGCAACTGTATGGTATATGAATTTTATTTTAATAAACAGGTATACATGTGCGTATGTATACATATGTACATGTGCATTTCATGTATAAAAAATTTCACATACAACCCAGGCAATGTCAAGAATGAAATGAACCACCTCCAGGTGCCCTGCCTCAGCCTTGTATATGCAGCTGTGTGCTAGAGGCAGACTGGAAAGAAACTGGGTGATGTCCGGTTTAAAAAAAAAAAATTTTCCTGAAATATACTTTACATGTGGAAAAATGTTCCCAATTGAAGTTTATAGTTGGGTAAGTTTTGACAAATGTAACCACCAACACAGTCAAGAGACAGAACATTTTCATTACCTCAAAACGTTCCCTTGTGCATCTCTGTCTGTGCCCCAGTGCCCAGCACCAGGCAGCCATTCATCTGCTTATGTCAGTACAAGTTAGTTTTGCCTTTTCTATAATTTCATATAATTTAAATAAAACAGTGTGCCCTATTTCGAGTTTGTCTTGTTTGAAAACTCAGCCTAATATATCTGATAGTCAACCACATTACTATGTGTATCTCTAATTCATTGCTTTTTTTATAGCTGATAGTATTACATCGTGTGAATATATTACTACAATTTTTTTATCCATTTATCTGCTTGTGAACATTTTGGATTTTCCTGATTTGGGTAATTATGAACATTAATGTATAAGTTTTTGTGTGGACATCCTTGTATGTTGTCATTATTCTATGGTAAATACACAGAAGTGGAATCACTAGATCTTATGGTATGTGTATGCTTAATATATAAGAAACCGCCCACCTGATTTCCAAAATACTAATACCATTTTACACAGCCACCAGCAATATATGATGTTCAAGTTTTTTAACTTCAGGCATCCTAGTCAGAATCTCATTGTGGTTTTAAATTGCATTTCCTTGATGACTAATTAAACTGAGCAACTTTTCATGTGCTTTTTGGGCATTTATAACTTCTTTGAAGTGTCTGTCCAAATCTTTTGCCTATTTAAAAAATTGATTGATTCTTTATTATTGAATTGTTCATGTTCCTTATTTACTCTGAATTTGAACCCTTTATCAGCTATTTTATCCTAGAAATTTCATTTTCTTAATGGTATCTTTCTTAATAGTGTTTTTGATGCATGAAGTCCAATGGGTCCATTCTTTTTCTTTAATGTTTCAAATATTTGGTATCTTCAGAAATCTTTGCCTACCCCAAAGTTGCACAGATTTCCTATGACTTCTAGAAGTTTCATAGTTTTAATTTTTAAATATTTTAAGTTAATTTTTGTGCCTAATGTAAAGCAAGGGTTGAAGTTCATTTCTGAATATGAATATCAAGTTTTCTAGCATCATTTATTGAAAAGACTATTTCCCCACTGACATACTTTCTTAGCACCTTTCCCTCGTTTCCCTTTTATAGCCATACCTACTTCTCTTCCATTCTCCTCCCATCTGCCCTCCATTAACCCCTGGCAACTACTAGTCTATTCTTCATTTATATAATATTGTCATTTTCAGAATGTTACATATCTATGAAATCATAAATAGATAACCTCTTGGGATTGGATTTTTATTCTTTTGTATTTACCCACACACTATGCTCTTGCTTCATTTGTGTAGCTCCAAGTTGCACTGATATTACTGGCCATTCATTGTAAGAACTTGCATTTCAGATCTTCTGGTGAAGAATTTTGTCAGCTCTTGTTTCTCAGAAAAAGTTTTTATTTCCTATTTATTTTCAAAGGATATTTTTATGGCATATAAAGTTCTATGTTAATAGCCTATTTTGTGGTTTTTGTTTCAGCACTTTAAAGATGTCCTCTCATTTTTCTTCTGGCTTAAAAAGTTTCTGATAGTATGTGTACTCTGTTATATTCGTTCCTCTGTATGTAATGTGTTTCTGTCTCTCTGTAATATTTTTCTGTCTGTTCTTCAATTTTTCTCTTTATAAATTGTTCTCGGTAACTTGATCATGAATTCCTTGTGTGTTTTTCATTTGTGTTTATTCTGCTTGGGCATTGTTGAGCTGCCTGGATATGTGAGTTTACAGTTTTCATATAATTTAGAAAGCTTTTAGCCATTATTCTTTCTGTTTTTACCCTCCTCCCTTTCTGGGACTTCAGTTACATACATATTTATAATAGCTGTTTTAAAGGTCTTGTCTGTTAGTTGTATCTTCTTCATCATAAGGGACTGTTTCTAATTATGGGTCACTTTTTCTTTTCCTTCTTCTTCTCCTTCTCCTTCTGTAATGCATGCCTAATAATTTTGTATTGAATGTTGGAAATTGTGACTTTAGGTTGTTGAATGTTGGATTTTGTTGTCATCTTTAATGAATATGGGACTATATTCTTTCAGGCAGTTAATTTACTTGCATATCAGCTTGGTCTTTTTTAAAGCTTTATTAAAACTTTATAGAGTTTACTCTAGAGCTTGTTTAGTCCTATTACTAAGCTGTGATTTTGGGGGGCCCCTTTTGGCATGCCTCTCATGTTCAACAAGGATCCTCCATTCTGGCTGGTTAGAACTCAAACTTCAACTAGCTCTATATTACCTCTGGGAATTATTACACTTACAGACACCTGGTCATTTTCTTTTGCCCTACAATTAGTACACAACCGTAGGGGCAAGAAGACCTCTATTCAAATCCTGAGCTTTTCTACATAGCACATTCCAGCCACCTCAGCCTCTGCAAGTTCTAACTTCTATCTCCTCAACTTGGCGCTACCACCATGCTCTGCTTGGGTCTGTGCTGTGGCCCAAAAAGTGCCTCTAAGCACAGCCCTGGTGTTATCATAGGGCTTACCTCATTTGTTTCCCTTCTTGGAGGGGTCACAGAACTGTACTGTCCATTGTCTAATACCTGAAAAGAGCTGTTTCATAGATTTTTGTCTGGTTTTCTAGTTGTTTACAGTAGGAGAGCAAGTCCAGTCCCAGTTAATCTTTCATATCTGGAAGCAGAAGTAACTAATGCTATGAAAAGGCCCAGTGTGGCCCCTCCTTCCCCCACCTCACACCTAAAACTGTCTCTTTTGTATTCAATATACAAGACTTGATTTAGGTGTGATGGTTTTCTCTTAACCCAGAACACTCTGGGCTCCCCCGCACCAGAATTGGGATGAAAAAGCACAGGGTGTTCTCCCAGTCAAGTTTCAGCTTCCTTTCCTATTGTGACAATGTCACCCAGCTGCCCTCCCCCAACCCCTATTTTAAATATATACTCACATGTCTGTTAACAGCTGCATCCTGATAGTTAGCTTTTCCCCAGTGTTCTTATCTTGGTCCCAGGGTCTTACTAGTCATTACATACCTCATTAATGTACATGTCATCTCAAATCTTAGTTCCTTTTCTTTCTCAATATCTGTTGTCAAGTTGAAGATCTCTGACAGAGGGGGATGAGAAGCTGTCCATTACAGAATGACCCTTCTTAATATCACTCTGATCTTCAATAATATTTATATATTCTTCCTACTGTAGTTGCCTTTTTCTACCCCTGCTCAACACAAATACACTTCATAATTGTGAGATAATTAGGCTTGAGGGTACATAATCATCTTCACTTCAACTTACCACTCCTCCACATTTATTCTTCCTTAGGATGAATAACACTGCCTTTGGATTCTGGTATCAGCTCTGCCACTTAATAGTTGGGTATCCCTAGGCAATTTACTTGCTCCCTTTGAGCTTCTGGTCATACTTTGGATTGAGAATAATAATAAATTCTGTGTATTTCCTAGAGTTATTTTAAGGGTTAAGGAAGATAATCCATGTAAAGTACTGTGCCATTTATGTATACATAGGACATAGTAGCATAGATAGATATAATGCCAAAGACCATAGTATTAAACAAAAAGAAACCATGATAGTCACAGCACAATGCCTTTTATGTAAGTTAAATATACACACACCCCTACATACATACAATATACCACTGTATATTTCTCAATGATGCACATATCTCTAAATACACAAATGGAGGGTAAAATGGTGAGTTAAAGGGAACTGTAACAATAATGGCCTTGATAGACCAGGACTGTGAGTGTTCCTTACTTTCCGGAGTAAGAGTAACTCAATATACCTGAGAAAAGGGAAAGGAGGGAAGGAGAGGAAAGAAGGAAGGAAGAAAGGAATGAAGGAAGGAGGGGGAATGAACACCTGTCAGTGTAAGTCACTACAATAATAGATTGAAATAAAACACATATTATTCCCAAGAGATACAAATAAAGCATTCAATAAAACTGACCATGAATTAACTCTTACGAAATCTGGAAAAGCACTGCATTAGCCTATAAAGAGCATCTATCAGAAACTTCAAATCAACACTATTCTCAATGGTAAAACTTTCAAATCTTTCCTTTTAAAGTCAAGAACAAAGAACAAAAACCTAATATGACTATTACCATTGAATAGTAAACTGAATGTCCTAAATATTCAATAAGAACAAAGAATAATAAAGGTTAGAAAATAAGAGTTACAATTGTAGGTCTAGACTATATATTTACCTACATGCAAATAAAAAATAGAAAATACAAAAATATCCTCAGAAAAAAACTATTAGAACTAATGGGTGGGTTCACAAAGGGTGCTGGATATAAAATCTGCATACAAAAATCTACAGCGTTATTCTGAGAAGAATAATCAATTAGAAAACTTAATAACTAAACAAGGAGAGACTATTCACATAGAAACAGTTCATATAGGAATAAACCTAACAAAAATGTACACAACATTGTGGATAAAATTATCATAAGAATTTTTTTCAAATTCTTGAACAAATGGAAAAGTAAATCATTAATTATGATAAGACTCAAAATTATTAAAAATTTAATTCTTCCCAAATTGTTCTATTATTAAAAGTGATTCCAGATGCTTACTGGCTTTCAGTCAAGATGGTGGAATAGGTAACTGCTGTGCTTGTCTCCTCTCATGACCACATCAAAATTACAATTAAACTATAAAACAACCATCATTAAGAACCACCTGAAGTCTAGCTGAATGGAAGCCTACAATTAAATTAAGAACATACAGAAGAATCCACATTGACACTGGTAGGAGAAGCATCATAGAATGGGCTGGTCCCATACCTGCATGTGGCAGTTAAAAATCAGGAGGTATATCTCGGCTGCAGAGGACCACCTGAGGAGTGAGGGGGCCCATCCCCACATCAGACTCCACAGCCCAGGGTGCCAATACCAGGAAGAAAAGTCCCCATGATTCTTCTTGTGAAAGCTAGTGAAGATTGTGGATGGGTGAGACAGAGGGCTATTGGCCTCCCAGGTGTTCCTCATAAAGGGCCTGCACACAGACTTGCTGATGGACTAACTTTCTCTGAGCTCCAGGGTTGGAGGGTCAGCTTTCTCCCAGACAGAATTGCTGGCAGGTGCCATTGTTCCCTTGTTGAGCCTTCCCCTCACCCAGCCTGCGCATACCATATCTGAGTCGCCATCAAACTGGCGACCCCACCCTGATGATTCCCTGAGACCCCACCCAACCCAAATTTCAGGCACACCCAATGCCTTTGCCATACAAATGGCCTGTCTTGGTTCATGCTGCAACCTTTCATAAAATCACTCAAAGGTTCATAAACTCCAAAAAGCAGCACCTGACCTCAGCATGCCCCATACTTTTTGCTAGGCAGCCCCAAACCCAGCCCTAGCAGCAGTCAGCCTCAGTTTGCAACTAGCCTCTCCCAGGCACCTCCAAGCCCGGTACAAGTGGCAACTACTTACAGATCACTTTGTAGCTCATGCCAAGTGGCCCCAGTAAGGGCGCAGGCAGCGATTAACCTTGACCTGAAACAAAGCCCCTCCCAAGATGCCCCAGAACCAACATACCTGGTGGCCAACTTCAGACCACACCCAGAACACCACCCAACCACCTCCACAAACAACACACCCAAGGGGCAGACTGGACCGGCACCAGAGCTCAGCTGAAACAAATCCTGCTCCACAGGGTCAGCCCCTGCACAACAGCTCCTCCACTATAGTCATGGCCAGTCCTCATAACCAATCAGTTTGAGGGTCAGTCCCTCCCATTGGCATGCAAACAGCAACCAAGGCTCAACTGCAACAAGACACACACAATCCACACAAGGCACTGGAGCTCAGGTGACCAGGGAGGCTGTACTACTGGGTCCCATAGGATGCCTACTATATCAGGCCACTCTACTAAAACTGGGAGGCATAGCAGCCTTACCTAATACCTAGAAATAAACACAGGGAGGCAGCCAAAATGAGGAGGCAAAGAAACATGTCCCAAATGAAAGGATGGAACCAAGCTCCAGAAAAAGAACTAAACAAAATGGAGAAAAGCAACCTACCAGATGCAGAGTTCAAAATACTGGTTGTGAAGATGCCCAGTGATCTCAGGGTGAACTTCATCAAAGAGATAGGAAACATAAAAATGGAGATAGACAACATAAAAAAGAACCAGTCAGAAATAAAGAATGAAATAATAGAAATGAAGAATACATTTGAGGGTATAAAAGATAAATTAGATGAAGCAGAGGATCGAGTCAGTGATTTAGAAGATAAGATAGCAGAAAATACCCAATCAGAACATCAAAAAGAAAAAAGAATCCAAAAAAATGAGGACAGTTCAAAAGGCCTCTGGGATAACATCAAGCATACCAATATCTGCAACAAAGGGTACCAGAAGGACAAGAAAGAGCGCAAGAATTTGAAAACCTATTTGCAAACATAATGATGTAAAACTTCCCTAACCTGGTTAACGAAATAGACATACAGGCCCAGGAAATGCAGAAAGTCCAAAAATAGTGAATTCAAAAAGGCCCATGCCAAGACACATCATAATTAAAATGGCACAAGTTAAAGAAAGAATCCTAAAAACTGCAAGAGAAGGCAACTAGTAACTTTTAAGGGAGCTCCGATAAGACTGTCAGCTGATTTCTCAACAGAAACTTTGCAAGCCAGAAGGGATTGGAATAAAATATTCAAAGTAATGAAAAACAAGGACCTACAATCAAGATTATTCTACCCAGCAAAGCTATCATTTAGAAACAAAAGACAGATAAAGAGCTTCCCAAACAAGAAAAAGCTAAAGGAATTCATCACTACCAAACCAGTATTATAATGAATGTTAAAGGGAATTATTTAAGAAGAAGAAAAAAAGATCAAACATATGAATAATAAAATGGAAATATCAACAATTACTTTCAGCGTAAATGGATTAAATGCTCCAATCAAAAGACATAGGGTGGCTGATTGGATAAGAAAACAAGATTTGACATGTGCTGACTACAAGAGACTCACTTCAGATTGAAAGACACACACAGACTGAAAGCAAAGGGATGGGAAAACATACTTCATGAAAAAAAAAAAAAAACAAAGCTGGGGTAGCAATACTTATACCAGACAAAATAGACTTTAAAACAAAGGCTGTAACAAGAGACAAGGAAGGATCCAGTAATCCAGCTTCTGGGTATTTACTGGAAGAAATCTAAAATACTACTTCAAAAAGATGTGTGTATCCATATGTTCATTGCAGCATTATTTACAATGGCCAAGATATGGAGGCAACCTGGATGTCCATTGATGGATGAATGGATAAAGAAGAGGTGGTAAATATTGGGTTGTCGGAAAAGTCATGACACATTTTTGCAATGAAAAACAGAAAAAATACATTATGACTTTTCTGACAACCCAATATACACAATGGAATATTACTCAGCTATAGGATTTCATATAAAGGAATTCTTTGCCACCTGCAACATGGCTGGACCTAGATAGAGGGTATTGTGCTAAGTAAAGTAAGTCAGACAGAGAAAGACAAACGTCATATGATTTTATTTATATGTGGAATCTAAAGAACAAAATAAACGAACACACAAAACAGAAACAGACTCATAGATACAGAGAAAATTTTGATGGATGCCAGATGGGAGGGGAGGTTTGGGAGATGGGTAGAAAAATAAAAGGTGAAGGGAATTAATATTTATAAACTGCCAGTTATAAAATAAGTTACAGGAGGGCCGGCCGAATGGCGCGTTGATTAAGAGCTGGTTTGGGATGCAAGCGGCCCCAGTTCAGATCCCACATATGAGGGCCAGTGACACTGCCCTTTACAGCTAAGATGGTGAACAACAGCTCCACTTAGAGCTGGACTGCTGTGAGTCCCTGGGACCCGGGATGGCATAGCTGCAGCCCCTGCTGCAGTGGGCTGCCATAGGCTACATTGAGTGGCCGGCAGCCAGCGTGAGTGGCTGGCAGCCAGCGTGAGCTGCCAATAACCACAGTGAGTGACCATCCAGAGGCCGGCGACTGATCTGCCTCACCTGGGAAGAGCACAATGATGATACCAACATGGGCCACTGAAGCATGTCCTGCACAGCTAGATTGAAGAACAAAAGGACAGCAACTTGTCTATTTCTCTCCCCCAATTCCCCAATAAAATCTTAAAAAAAAATAATAAGTTACAAGAGTATAATGTACAGCATAGGGAATGTAGCCAATAACACTGTAATAACTATGTATAGTGATGGATGGGTACTGGATTTATGAGGGGATCACTTTGTAAGTTAAATAAATGCCTAATCACTAGTTTGTACACCTAAAACTAATATAATAGTGTATGTCACCTGTAATTGAAAAATAAAAAAATATTTTAAAAAATAAATAAAGGTGATTCCAAGCAAACTTCCTAAAGTTTTTAGAGAACTTTGATTTTTAAATTTCAATACAAGAATAACAGTACATGAATAATTAAGATAACATTTAAAACAGGTAAAAAGAAAACTAACCTGATTGAAATATATCAAACATCTATATTAAAGCAGATATCGCTGCCGTGATAGACAGATTGGTAGATCAGAGTAAAGAACCCTGGAAACATCTCTGATAGGCTTCTCAAAATTAACAAGTCCAAAACTGAACCCCTCATCTATCTTACTCACCCCCTATCCTAAACCTATTGACCCATCACACCCCTTGCCCCAAGTATTCCGCTTTTCAGCTGACAGACCCTCTGGAGTCTGGTTGTTTAACATAGGAGGAAACATGCTTCTGCTCATTTTGCTAAGATTCAGTTCTTCACTCCTCCATTGATGGGGATGAACCATGACATATTTCCTGAAATTGTGCCAAAACGGCCAGGGGTAACTGAAACGACAGGAAAACCTGAAATCTCTTTATTGCTCTTCACCCCTCTTCCACAGAGAGAATATCCCCATCTCTGTGGGCCCTTGGTTTTGTGGGTTTCTCTTGAGAGGCATGAAAACGTGATGTGGTAGCATTTAAGGTCCACAAACTCAAGGAGAAAACCAGTGCAATCCCCATTCTTTCAAGGAGCACTAAAACAACTAGGAGGGCCAAGTAACCAGCTCCCCTGGGGGCTATGAAAGACATCTAGTTTTCCCCTGGAATTCCTTCCTGCCCCGAGGGTCACTGAGCATTCCTCTAAGGGCATGCATGGCCAAATGCAGGCATAATTTACTTTGCCTTCCTGTAAAAATCAACTCAATTTCTCATGTGTGGTATATAAAACAAACAAAGAAACCCAAAACCAATGAACAAACAAAACAAAAACAAACTCATAGATACAGACAACAGATTGGTTACCAGAGGGGAAGGGAGATGGGGGATGGATGAAAGGGGTAAAGGGGGTCAACTATATGGTGACAGATGGAAGCTAGATTTTGGTGGTGAGCACGCTATCATGTATACAGATATCAAGTTATAATGTTATGTGCCTGGAACTTATATAATGTTATGAACCACTGTTCTCTCAATTTAAAAAAATCAATTCAAAATGGATTAAGTACACCAGCTCTCCCCACCTTCCCACACTCCTCCTTCTCCAGCATTTACTTCTAGCTCTCAGCCTGAATTAACCAGCTCCAAGGTAATTTGGTGATTCCTTTTTCTTGAGAGATATCTAAGTCAACTTAGGTTGTGACTTTTCCCCTGATTTAAAAAAAAAAAAAAAGGTGATGGGGAGTCGGGGAGGGGAGAACGATCACCACCAAGCCTGATTTCCACAGTTCACCAGACAGGATAAATGACTTATTTGCGATTGGAGGCAGAAAGCTGCTTTCTAGAAGTTTAGCTACGCCATCCCTCATTAGAGGTGTAGTTGATCTGGTTGTTTATGTGCAGAAAGAGAGAGAGTGGGGCAAGAGCAGAGACATAGGGAGAGGGTGGAAGATAGGGATGCAGAGTCTGAAGCCGGACACTGAGTGCAGCCCACAGGGAATCTCATTGGTGCAGAAATCAGCCAGAAAAGCAGCCCTGAGGCCCAGCTTCCATGGAGCAATGAACAAAGCTGCAATCTCAGGAACTGGGCAGGCCATTGAAGACTTCAGCCAGCAGAGCACATGATGCCCTATTTTCCATGCCCACCAGCTTCATCAGCAACAGTACTGACAACACCCAAAAGTTCTCCCATCACTACCCAAAAGATCCCCCTTGCAAATTTGCTCCCATTTTCTCACTGCATGATTTTATGCAAATTCTTCAATCTCTTTGTTCTGCAAATAACTCAACAGCTCCTATATACATATCACTGTATTACCTTCAAAGAAAGATATGAGATCCATAGCCTGTGTACTCATAGCCCCCCAACACTGGGAACAGTTACAGCTTCATTAGTTTTCTGTTTTCTCCACTAGACCATAAGATCCAGGATGGCAGGGGCCTTGTCTATCTTACTCATCACTGTATTCCCAATAAGAGACCAGAACACAGGGTGCAGAATGGATGCATGAATGAATGATCCCTTTCCTCCTGTCATCGACAATATAAGCCAAACATACAAATGCACAGAAATTAATTCAATGCATAAATAATGAATTGACTTAATTATATTCCTGAATTACAAATCTAGTGCATAAATTCAATATGGTACTCAATTATTTCTTTTTTTTATTTTTTATTTATTTATTTTTTTTAAGAAGGCAGTGTCACTGACCCTCATATGTGGGAACCAAACCGGGGCTGCTGGCATCCCAAGCCAGCTCCTAATCACCGCCCCACTCGGCCGGCCCCTCAATTATTTCTATATGTTGTCTATCTCTGGACTTCATGAAGTCTCCAGCTAAAAGAGTTCCTTTAGATATTGTTAACAAGAGGAGCCCAGAGAGGTGGTTTTCATAGACATGTGTAGTCATGGGTGCTCATATCAACAAGTACGCAATATTCTTGCAAAATCGTGATGGGGCAAAACCTGTTCCTATGAGAAAAAGAATTTAAGCTCTGGTCGAAGGAGGAAAGAACCTCAGGATACATTCAGAGAAAGCTCCAGAGGAACGCATCTTACCCAACCACCATGAACACATTTAACCTCATTCCTCAGATTTTAAGGTCAAAAATAGCCCTCGAGAATCTCAGTTGCTCAGATCTAGGTTTGCAGATGCCAGAACAAGCTCAAATGGTCCCTCAAACCACTAGTCCCTCTGTTACTCCAAAGCCTGGAACATTCCAGATTACAAGAGGAACTTGCTGAGTCCTTCGCTATGAATCAGAGAAGCTTTTGGTGTACTGGTGAGCAGCCAAAGGGGAAAGAAGACACCAATATAAGGAGGATGGGAGTAGGAGAAAAAATCATTCTCTTTGCAGGCGGAATGTGCTTGCTGGAACGTCACTGAGGTGTTTCTCTTTGGAAAGAATCAATGCTTGCACCTAACCTCCATCCTAATTAGATGCCACATCAGCCCTGAAAAGAAAAAGCATCACCACATTATCACTCTGCAAAATGGAGTCATTAATATCCAGTAAAACATAGAAACTGTGAAAAAGACTGGGAAGCATGCAGCCACCAGCATTGAACGGGAACACATTACAGAATGAGTAATCGGCTCCAGTAGCCGAGGTGGGGGTTAACACGAATAAATCTCGCCCTGAAAACTGAAGTCACCTAATTTTGTTCCTAAATTACAAATCCAATAGACCAGAAACAAACTCTAGGTATGAAGCTGGGGAGAGGGAGTGTTTCGAAAAACTTTCAATAGGAGGTCTGGGCCTTTTCAGAGAAATGAACGCAAATGAATTCAGTCATAGGCGCTAAGCTTGGTGCCTTAGAGCAGTGAATTTCTGCTAATGAAGACAAAGGATGCCATCCAGGATTTGCTTCCAAAAGAGAAAAGCTGTTCTTTCCAGGCCAACATGTGTGAGGCTGACCTAGTCAGCCTGTCTCATGTATGTGGGAATTTGATTACAGTGGGACCACAGCAGATTTGAAGGTGAGGGGGTTTCTCTACACACTGAAACAACACAAAGCACAAATCCTAACAACTGTTGGCCTTCCTCACTGATAAGACACAATGTGCCTTATGTCCTATTATGGGTGGTCCTGGAATTCTAGAATCAGAAGCCAGGTTTGAATCCTGAGCCCACCGCTTCCTACTGTGCAACCCTGAGCAAGTTGCTTTATCTCTTTTGATCCCTGCCAGCCGGACTTAAAATGAACATAAATTATATTGCATACTGCATAGTGTTGTCGAGAGAACTGAAGAAGGCCGTGAGAAAGGCTTTGTAATGTGAAAAGAAAGAGCTACACAAATTCACAGGCTTATGATATTCTTCTGTCTTGGGCTGCCCAGTTTTGTCAGTTCCAAGCCTGTTTGGTAGAGGCTGAGCTATTCAGGAAAAAGGAAACAGACAGAATCTAGAACCTAGTACAGAGTGTGAAATGTAAGAGGTTCAATAGAAATTGAATAACTGCTAAACAAGGTTCATCAAAGAATTAAACAGAGATGATTAAACCACGGGCCTGGGTTAGATCTGGTCTGATACAAACCTCCTCCTCCCAGCTCAGGCTCTGAAGAGTGATTCACCAGTCTCTTCAATTCTGCAGCCACTAACAGTTCTAAGTTGTGCCCTTGGATGCCCACATCAGATCTAGAAAGAGGTAGGTATGGCCAGGAAAAGAACTGGAGAGCAGCAAAGAGAGGACAGACAAATCACTACACCTGCAGACACATGCATGCTTAGAGCCAGGTCCATTACCTTTTGAAAAGGACAGAGCTTTCAACAAGCCTCACTCCAATGCCAAGCACGGACCATGCCTGGCCATAGCCACCTTCAGCTCCAACAACATCAAGTCCAACAATATGGTATCTGTACCACAGGCAGCCTCCATCTCAAAAGCTACTTGAGAGGGACGCTGTTTCCCACAACTAGCATCTGTAGAGCATCTGACGATTCACAAGGCATCCCTGCATTTAGGACCTCATGAACTTGAAGAATCCCAAGGTAGACAGAAAGTTCTTCCCAGCTCCATTTTATAGGTGAAGAACCCAAAGTTCAGAGAGATGAAGTGTCTTTGTCCAAGGGCACATAACTTGTAAGTCATGGAGCGGGGTTCTCAAACGCAGACCTGCCTTCAGACCCTGGGCTGATCCCTCCCCAACCTCAGGGTCACTCCCACTGTTGATGGGATTAAAGCAGCAGCAGCCAGGAAATCTGTCTGCCACCCTCCACCCCTGCCCTCACTCCACAGGCCTGGCCCAAGCTATCATTGCCTGGAGAAGGCAGTCACTCCCCCACCAACTGTGCCAGGAAGAGCAGCTGCATGTCTCTTCACAAAATTGCCATGCTCTTTGCCAGGTACTCATATCAGTTTGTATCACAATTTCTGAGTGGAGACATAATGACATTTTCAGATGAGTGTCTTCCATCCCTTCTAGAAGAGACACCAGATAGAGGGAAAGAGGTCAGTCGTTGGCCTACTGTCATGAGCTTCACTCTTCCAGGACCAGCGCAGGGTAAAAGTTCACTTACTTGGCCCCAGTTACTCAAATCTCTGAAGGGCAGTTTCCCAGTGTAAGTATCTGAAGCCAACACTACTTCCCTTCAGGAGGCACTACTGAGCACAAATCAAGACTGAGGCCAAGAATAAACTCTCACCATAAACCCCTGCCTGACCCCCTTCTCACCCCCTCCAGTCACATTAGCCATTCCCTGAATGCCTGGAACTCATTTGCAAACCAGGCTCACTGCTTTTGCAAATCATTACCCTCTGCCTCGTATAGCCTTTCTCCATTTTTCTGCCTGAGGTGATGCCTATTTCTCGATTTAGAACTGTTCAAATGACACCGCATTCCTTCTTTCAGTCACCCACTTATGCGAACAATAGCAAAACCTTCCTTGGCTCTCCAAGACCATCACCATTGCCACCAATAGCTCCCCCACTCATGCCTCCATCCCAGCGCTAGTCACACTGTATTTTTTTCTTTTAAGTACCACGATAAGGAATATAGTCAATAACATTGTAATAACTCTGTATAGTGCCAGGTGGGTACTAGACTTACCAGGGGGACCTTTGTGAATTATATAAATGTGTAATCACTGTGCTGTACACCTGAAACTAATATACAATAATATTGAATGTCAACTGTAATTGAAAAAAATTAAATTAAATTTTAAAATGTTAAAAAAATACGTTTACTTATATAAAAATGAGTCAACTTGAAAATAATAATAATAATATGAAGTAAATAATAATACATATTGAACTTGGATATGACAAAAAGGACTAACATTTGAGAAACAAATAAGTGAATTCTACTACCCCCTGATCACCTATGATATCTGATTGGGTTTGTTCCAGATAGAGCCCCTTCTGTCTTATCACCACTGTCATGCTTTAATTCAGAATGCTGATCCACTGAATAACATTTGATCACTGATCAGTTATCAGTACATAGACCCTGCTCTCAAGCAGCTCATAAATTCCTAAAATAGTTAGATAAGTGAACCGATCATTATAACACAGTATGATGAATGCAATGTAAGGGGTCATCACAGAGTGTTCTGGAGGGATACAGACTCCAGTCAAGGAGGCTAGGGAAAGATGGTTGTCATCTGAGCTGAGGCTTGAATGACTGGTAAGAGTAAGTTATCAAAAGAAGAGAAGAAAGTTCAGGCAGAGAGATAACCCTTTCTGGTGCTTTTCAGTCCTTTATATAGAACCATATTACCATCCAATACCATCCAATATGTATATATTCATGTCTGAAGAACTTCTGTTTACATTTTTTATAGTGTTGGTCTCTGATGACGAATTTTTTCAGATTTTGTATATATGAAATGTCATTTCACCTTTATTTTTGAAAGATATTTTTGCTGGATATAGAATTCTAAGTTTGGCAGGGTTTTTTTCTTTCTTTCTTTTAGCACTTTAAAAATGGTGCTCAAATGTCTTTAACTAACATTATTGCCAATAAGAAATCTGATATCTTTGTTCCTCAGTATATAACATGTCTTCTTTCTCTGATTGCTTTTAAGATTTTCTGATTTTGAGCAATTTGATTATAGTGTGCTATACTGTACACACTATACCATGTTTCTTGTGCTTAGGATTGACTGGGTTCTTAGATCTGTGAATTCACAGTTTTCATCAAGTTTGGAAAATTTTCAGCCAATATTTGTTCAAACATTGTTTCTGTCCACTCCTGTCTTCCAGTCACTCTAATTACACGTATATTAGTTCCTTTGAAGTTGTGCTGCTGCTCACTGATGCTCTGTTCATTTTTTAAAAGTCTATCTCACTCTGAGTTTCATTTTGGATAGCTTTTATTGCTATGTCTTTAAATTCATTAATCTTTTCTTCTACTCTGTCTAGTGTCTACTTGTTTATTAATCCTATCCAGTGCACTTTTTTAACCTCAGACATTGTACTTTTCTCTAGAAGCTTGATTTGGATCAAGATAATCTTCCATGTCTCTACTTATTTTGCAACCTATGGAATGCAGTTAGAATAACTAATTTAATGTCTTGGTCTACTAATTCTATCATCTGTATCAATTCTGCATCAGTTTTTGATTTGTTTATTTTTTCTCCTTATCATGCATTGTATTCCCCTTATTCTTTTTATTGGATGCCAGATTGTGAATTTGACATTTTTGGGTGCTGTATATTTCTGTATTCCTATAAATCCTCTTGAGCTTTGTTCCTGGACATGGGTAAGTTACTTGAAAACAGTTTGATCCTTACAGGTCTTGAAATTTGTTACGGGGGACCAGAGCCATATTTAATCTAAAGTTAATTACTCTCTACTACTGAGGAAAGACCCTCTTGAGAACTAGACCCAATGCCATGAATCCAGTCTGGCTGGTGGGAACAGGCACTATCCTCAACCCTGTGTGAGCACCAAGCACTGTTTTCTTAATCTTTTCAGGTGGTCCTTTCCCTAGACTTGGGCAGTATCTTCATTCCCGTGCACTGATTAATGGTCTGCTGAAGACTCAACTTCCCCACACTTCTTTCTCTGTGCAGCCCTCTCTGTTTGATACTCTAACTGCCTTGGTCTGGCCCATCCTCAGGCTCTGTTTCTGCCTGGGATCCTCCTCCTTGCACCCAGAGCATGGAAATTCTCCCAAGGCAAAAAGCTGGGGCAAGCACAGGGCTAACCTCACTTATTTCCTGTGTCTCAGGGATTACTGTCCTTCATTGCTTGATGCCCAGTATCTTGAAATGCATTGTTTCATATATTTTATCTAGTTTTTTGTTTTGTTTCATTTTGTTTTCAGGCAAAAGGAGGGTAAATTCAGTCTTGTGTCTGTTACTCACATATGGCTTAATCAATCACATGGTGTTTCAACACTGGGTTTATGCATCTATCGTCCCACTGGACTCTGAATTCCTTAAAGGCAGTGTCTGTACTTTGTTCATCTTCATAGCTTTATAATGCCTGCTACACAGTATAGATGCAATAATAATTGGCAAAGCCTAATTCAGTATCATAGATATATGCTGCCTTTGCCATTGCTTTGACCACAGTGGGGGAAGGGAGCTGCAAGAGTGATCTACCAGATACTTACAGCATCTCAGGGTTGAAAGAGACTGTGCATGCCCTCCACGTTATCCCTTTATGAAACATGAAGTCCTCTAATACATTCCAAACAGGGCATCAGCAGTTGATACAGCATTTAGGTGGGAAAGAAAGATAAGAGATAAGGTACCATGTCTCATCTGCATGTGGGATGCTTTGCAATAGAAAGCTTTTCTGATGCATAATTATGTCCCCCACACACACCCATCACCAACAGGGGTCTGGACACAAAGGCATCAGGACCACCAAACACAGGAAAGAATAAAAGTTGAGAGTAGAAGGTAAAGTAGATATGGTAGTAGAGAAAAGGTATGGCCCAAACTGAAGAAAAAGGCTCTTTGGAGGAGATTATTGAAAAGGAAGAGGGGTAGGGGCTCTTCATTTCCCTAGCTTCATATTCTCGTTGGTTCTCACATTGCTCTAACTTAGCCGGACCATCTCTCTGCCTTTGTTTTTCCAGCAGAGCCACCTCACATGCAGGCACATGCATGCACATACACACACCCTAAACCACAGCGTGCAGAGGAGATTAACACAGACATCGCCACATAAGCAATCCTACAGTAATGTTGCAAACAACCACCAGAGATCCTGGGTAATAGGATGTCAACAATAGTGACTGGCGTGGCTTACCCTGATGAGGGTGTGTGAGAGGAAACTTAATGTGAGCCACAGGAGCTCCACATTCTTGGACCTCAGTTAAGAAAGGACCATGCTCCCCCATTTTAAATACAAGAGCTGAAATAAAATAATGATTAAATGACAAAGTCAGAACTGGTTTTCCCAGTCCTTAATTCTAAGATTTTAGTCTCAACTACCCCATATCATGGGTAACTGATGAAGTTGGTATCATTAATGTATGGGATCTTCTTAAAATGTTAGCTAACAAACCCCTGCATCAAAAACATAAGCCTATGAGAAAATCTGACGGGCAACCAGACTGCGAGCAGTTGCCCTCAAACCCCTCTAAGCGGTTCAAGGTAAAGTTGTCACATACATAAGTTCAAAGACTACCCAAAGAATGGATATGTTTCTCCTTTCATTTTTCCTGTCTCCATCTTAGATAGACTGCATAAAGGGCAGTATCAGGCCAGCAAGTGACAGAATAAGAAAAGAACAGGGTCCTAGACCCTAGAACCTCAGCTAAATCTCTGAAGAGTTGAGTTTATTTTACATATGAACAAAAGATATACGGCTAAAAATGGAGGTCATTTTCAGAAAGCTAGGTGGAACCCACCTAGCAACCTGATATGGGGACATCCTGGGTTCTTGTGTTCAGGGTGAAGTTCGGCTTTCTCTGGGAGGATTCATGTCAACCTGATACACAAAAAAGGAAGGAAGGAAAGAAGAAAGAAAGGAGGGAGGGAGGGAGGGAGGGAGGGAGGGAGGGAGGGAGGGAGGGAGGGAGGGAGGAAAGGAAAGAAGGAAGGAAGGAAGGAAGGAAGGAAGGAAGGAAGGAAGGAAGGAAGGAAGAAGATAAAGAAGGCAGGGAAAGAGGGATGAGGAAAGAACAGGAACAAAAGAGGAAAAGAAAGGAAAATTAGAAAGAGGACAAAGGCAGGCTTTGTTTTCCTGTGACCACATAAAGATAACAAACACCTAGATGACTCAAGGGCACCTTGACCTCAGTGATCCAGGGGACAGAGGAGGGCTGGTTTCAAGCCAGTGAAGGGCCATCATGGGAAAGGGGTGAGCCACTTGTTCTTCCATCAACAGAAAAATGAGTGGAAATCCTCTTATTTGGGAGCAGGAGATGAAGCTCAATGGCCTGAACAGAAAGCCGCGTAGAAGAAAAAAGATTTTGGCGTGTCTGGCTTGCAAACCTCTAAAATCAATTATCCATAATCTCACCGGGGGCAGGACATTGGATGGGATCCACTTTAGAGACTGCCTCCTCTCCAACACTCTGGGGTGCTCTGAGCAGGCGGACAAGGATATCTACTGTGCTCTCCCAGACTGGGACGGTGACACCCCAGTCCTCCGTCCCAGGCCCCTGTAGGCTCCTGCTGAGTAGGAAATCAGACAAGATCCCTACTATGGTTTTCTAATGAGACAGGATCATTTACTGAGATATTAATTTGGAGTCTGTATTCCTCTTGCTTTGGTTTTCTCTTCCCTGCTCCAAGTAGATGCGGGCCCCTGGGGGGTGCTCACCTGCCTTTGCTGGTGTGTGGGGGAGGGGCAGTGTACGCCAAAGAACAAAAAGCAAAGTCTGCCTTCAGAGACCTTCTTTTCCTGGGGTATTGTTTCCTGCCCTTCTAAGGACTTTTAGGAGTCATGCTACTGAGAAAAGGCAGAAGATGGGAGAGAGAGCGAAGGCTCCAAGACCAGAAGGGGACACAAGTCTGCAGGCTCTAAGATAGGGTTTCTGCACAGGATGTGTGTGTGGGGGGCAGGCCCCTGGCGAGGGAGGGCTAGTGGGAGTGGCTGTGTAGTGACTGGCCAGGACCACCTTGCAGCTGTCTCTTCCAGTAACATCTGGCTTAGTCTAACGCCTTTCTAAATAACTCTATGCTACTACATTCTTTCTTTCTTTTAAAATCTCTTTGAATTACATTATATTGAAAAACACTCAAAATATGTCCACTATCAGGAAAGGCTTGGAAGTCTCTTTTGTTAAAAACAGAAGTGTTTATAGCAGCCGTCACTTATCCATGGATCTGACCTGCTTCTAACTGTCATTTGTTGATAATATCACTTTCTAAGTACAACAATATTTCCTTATACAAGTGGAATATATCATCGCAGTAAGTTGTTCATCTGGCGAGGACAGAAAATGCACCCTCCACTTTTTTTTTTTTCTTTACAGAAAACAGTAAATATTTATAAACCTCAGCCTCATAGACGATACAGAAACATGAAGAGGCAGAGTTTTGCCTCTCGTGCCTTACAACCTTGAGAAGTTTGGTAAGAAACAACACAACCTACAAGTGAGTGGTAAATGCAGGCATTTATCTTTAGGCATCACAGGAGTTCAGAGGAATGGGGTTCATTGACACCCCGGGAGTGAGCTGGCAGAACTCGCCAAGTACCTACTGTGAGCCAGGCTCTGTGCCAGGTGTGTGGTACCATAATCTCATTTAGAACCACAAGACCCCCTGAGGAGAGTCCTGGCAACCACTTTTTATAAACGGGGCAACCAATGCCTCATGGTAAAGGAACCCGGACTTTGGAGCCAGGCCAGACGACTCCAGAATTCATGCTCTGTCTTCCTCATCACATTGTCATACCCAGGAGAGAATCCTGGGGTTGACATTCAAGAGTGGGGTAATTAGAAGCTGGACTCAGGTAGAGACAAACACACTGGAGAAGATAAAGGTAAATGAAGACACCTCAGAGAGCTAGCTACCTAGCTAGGAGAAGGAGAAAAGAATGAATTAAGGATGCTCAGAGTTTGAGATTCTTACAGTGCCTTATAGAGCTCAGCTAACAAAGGTTTTCAATCAGTCTTATGGATTGCCTCACTCAGATTAGCCCCAAATATCTGAGTATAATCCTAAAGTTTGGAACCCAATTCCTAGAATAGCAGTTCCCAAAAGGTAACCAAAGACCCCTAAGAGTCCCTGAGACCTTTTCAGGGAGTCTCTAACTTTAAAACCATTTTCATAATAATATGACATTACTTTCATTTTTCACATTAGTTCTGTCACAAGTGTACAGTGAGTGGAGTTCCCAGAGGTTACAGGGTATGTGATAGTGCAATGGACTCAATGCAGAGACAGATACAAGAATCCAACGATCATTTACTAAGGCAGAATTAAAGGTATTTGCAAAGATGTAAAACAGTGCCACTCTTGACACTACAGTTTTTTTTGTTTTGGAAAATATAGCTTTAGTCAGATTCAATGGGTTTATTAATCTTTTTTTAATGAATTAATAAATAACTATTTTTAACATTTCTCAGTGTGAATTTCTAAAACAATAAGTACTAATAGATACAACTCATGCAAACAAAAGCTGCTGGGGATGTTTGATCATTTTTAAGATTATAAAGGACTCTCAAGACCAGAAAGTTTGAGAAGCACTGATCTAAATGAACGATAGTAAAAAAAGACAAACTCTCAAAACGCCTTAGTGTTTAACTACCACTCCCTGGTGGGCCAGGCGCTGTACTAGGTGGTTTATATCTGTGACCTCATTTGATCTGCACCACATCTTCAGGTAAGAAAGTTGTCCCAGTTTTGCAGATGAGGAAAATGAGGCACAGAGAGGCTGGGCGCTTGCCCAAGGCCATGCTCCAGGGTGAGAGCAGAATGCAACCCCACTGTCTGTTAAACGCTGAAGCCCTGCCCGCTAATGACTGTCTTGCCCTTAAAAAACCAATACTACCAAGGCATTACATGTTAAAATCCGATTAAAAAACAAAAACAAAAAGCCATCAACAGTATAATAGAAGTAGGGAAGACAAATGGGGTAGAAACGAGTGTAATTTTTTAGCCTGAGATGTCTGTGGCCTGCGAGACACTGTCCTGTGCCGTGAGAATACAGCAGTAAATGAGATACACTCTTTTCCTTCTCCTTAAGGAGTTCACAAAGAGGGGCATGGAAGAGCAGAGGCCGGCTTTAAACAAATGATTGCATAAATAGAAAGCAGTTCAAAACTACAGCGATGTCTGGAGAGGCCCTGAGCAGGCTCAGAGCAGTCCCTGTTCATGTAAGAGAACTGGGGGCAGGCGCACATCTGTCCCAGGTCACGCCCAGCTGTCCTGTCTGTCAGAGTTAGTGGGGCTGTGCGCACAGGCTGAGCAGAAGCACGCTGACATGCTCGTTTCTTTCTTTCTTTTTCAGCTACAGACATCTCTGGACTAAGCCAAGATTGCTGCTTCAGTTGAAAGCACAAATATGTTTTGTGAGGCCCGGTGGGCTGGGAAGGCTGTGGGAGGTGTGAAGCACTTGGGTATGTTTAGTCTGCTTAGGGAATTTTTCTGGAACAGGACTCTGGGCAGAAATAATAACTAGGCCAGTGGGTGGTACTGAGGTGAGTCTGATGCAGTGAGCCACACTTCTAGCTTTGGTGTGCGAACACTGGCCCAAGGTCACAATGGGGCAGGGAGAGCGTGTGCATGGCTCACACAAACTGCCTTTCCATGGCTCTAATAGGAGGACCATGCCCCTCTTCGCAGACAACGATTAAAGGAATAATGGGGCTCCCTTGTGGATGGGCGTTTTATTTCTACTACAGATGGTTCCTCGTTCCATCCTTCCTCTCCTCAGCCTAGCCAGATAAAAAGAGGCCCAGTTTCGGTGCACTGTTACAGTCACGCACAGCTCACACCCTCTGAGTAAAAATAAAGCACACACCCCACCTCCAAGACCTTCCGTGGGGAAGCTGCACAGAACAGGAGGTACTCAGTTAATATCCTGATCTAACTGGGATGCTATATGCCAGTGGCTCCCAAATTATATCTCTTGGCCAAACATCTTTCCTTGGCCCCAGCTCTGTAAGTCAGTTCTCTAATTATATCCATTAGATAGCTTAAGCTCAAAGTATTTGAACCCAAACTCATAATGCACCCCCTAAACAGTGCCCCTACCCCTACTTCCACACCTGGCCTGCCTCCATTAACCCAGCCCCATGTGAGAAACTACTCTCACAAAACTCCCCCCACTCAAAACCCTTCCACAGACAATCCATCTCCTAGTCCCACTGGTTCCACCTCTCTCCATCTCCACGGCCACCTCCATGGTCAGAGCCCACCTGGGCTCTCACGTGGGCAACTACAATACCCTCCCTACAGGATTCTGCATTCATTCCACCCTCGGCCTCCAGTTCAGTCTCCGCAGTGGGTGGCTGGGTTGAGTGGCCAGGTGTGGGATGACTGGTAGAGGGGAAAGCAAGAAGTGGGGGGAGGTGTCAAATCAGGAGACTCTTGCAATATTCCCATGAGGAGTGATGGTATGGCAATGGGAACCTAAGGAAGTGGATGGACACCAGGTTCTTGTCACAGCGACTCCCCAAGCTCTCAGGGGAAGGATGATGCAGAAAAGGAAGGGAGAGACCCAGGGGCTGAGGTTGGGGCTTGGTAGCTGGGAGTATGGAGGTGCTGTTAAAAGAGTTAAGGAAGTCAGGGGGAAGACGGCTTTGGGGTTCAGGGAAACCTTGACCTCTGCATGCCACACCTTATTTTCAAAACGCCTTTCCCTGCTTCTTCTGCACAGCTTCATACATTGTATCACTCTAGCCCCGGCCACCTGGGCATGCTGGTCCTGCACACTGGCATTCCATGGCTGGGAGCTATCCACATTTGCTAGTTATTTTGTTTAAATATGTGTTGTAGGCCCACTAAATGAGGTTTTCCCCAGCAAGTAGAACCCCTGATTCTTCCCCTTCTGGCCGCTTAAGGTCTGTGGTACAGCTCCTTTGGCCAGAAGGACAGACACACAGATGCCCATCCCCATATGCAAATTGTACAGCGCCTTCTTTAAGACCTACATCAAATACCACATGGTCCGCGAATCAGTCCCTGCTTCCCCGGTAATGACAGTAACAAACCTTGGAGGAGCTCGCTACCATTCACATGGCTGCTCTCATAATCACAGACGACATTTCTTCTTCCCAAAAGTCGTTTCTCATTCTCTAACTCCTATAGTCCTTTATCCAGAGACCTTTTTGCAGCATTTATCACACCTACTTTAGAGTTACTTGCTGGATCTCCAGATCGTAAACTCCTTGTGGGCAGGCTCTGAGGATGCTTCATGTCCAGATCCCCACAGCCTGGCCCAGAGCCTGGAACACAGGGCTCTGTTACCTACGAGATCAACGAAGATATAAAGTAAGCACAGTCCACATAGTTCTCCGTGTAAATTTTAAAACCTGACTGATGCTTAGAGGCTTGGAAAGAATATGTCAGATAAAGACAAAATGATACCATAATAGGAATAAAAATGCTTAGAGGAGCATACCACAGGGTGACTACTCGAGGTTCCTGTATCGCCCTGCTGAGCGTCCCCATGGCTGGGGAGTCGCACAGAGGAGGCCAGCAAAGTCCTCCAGGAGCCAGGTCCTCCTCCCAACCCCAATCCATGGAGAGAAGGGCACTGATTTCACTTCCTATACATTGGGGTGGAAGCAACGCCAAGACGAACACCAACAAGGACCTAGAAAGAAGAAACAGAGGTGGGGAGAAAGGATATTTGTGGCCAGAGGGCCAGGGAGCCACAGCAGGCCTCCAGGAGCTGTGAGTCCACAGTAAGGCCAGAGGGCACCTCTGCTCCTGCCAGCTCACAGCAGCCGGGTCTCAGCAGCCCACGGGGCACAGCGAAGCTAGGAAGAATCCGTGGAGTCAGCCCTTCCCTCTGCCGAACGGCCGGAAGGACATTTCACCAGGGCTGTAGCATTGACCAGGATCAGGCCGTCATGGAGCCCCACTCCATTGTCCCTTCTCCCCTTTCCCTTACGTCCCAAGAGAGTTCCAAAGCAGACTCAGTCATTTCTCTTTCCAGTGACTTCAAGGGAACTCCTAGTTGGGGGCATCAGGGTTAGGGGTGGGGAGCAAATGAAGAGTTTTAGAAAAAAATGCATTCGCTGTACAGTTATCCATGTCAATAGCAGCCCCTGTGTTGTATAAAGGAGATCAAGGGGGGCGAGGGGCTCCCACCCCTGTTTCTTCCACAACTAGCAAAGGGAAAGGGGCCCCACTGACAGACTGGTTTCAGAGCCAAGGATCTGAATGCTGCTAGGAGAGGCTTCCCAGGTGAGGGGCTCTGAGCCCCGGCAGTGGTCTCTGAGCTTGTAGCAGGCTCAGAATCAGGCTTCAAAACCCTGAAAAACTGCTGGAAAACACTTTTGCAGCTAAAATTGAAGTCCCAAACATGTTTAGGAAGAGGAGAATGAGAGACAGCCCTGGGAAGAGAAAGGTAGAGCCAGAGGGCAGGAACGCAATGATTGGGTAAGGAATGCAGGTTGTGAGTGTGATCATTCCCGCAGGTGGGAGGAGAGAAGGATGAGGAAAGGTGGGTAGGAATGCAGCTGTGAGTTTAGCCTGCATCCCAGGGCCTTTGGCCTTGCAGCCCTCATGGCCTCAAATTGGAAAAATAAATGAGTAGTGGTTTCAGAACAAATATCTAAGCCTTAGATTTCTAAATTTCAGTCATTTGACAGTGGGAGCCTTCCCTTTTGCAAACATCTCTCAGCCAGCCGAGGGCTGCTGCCCCCCACCCCTCCCTCTGCCAAGGATGATGGGTACCTTCCAAGGTGCACACATGGGTGGTCCAAAGGGGCGGAGACAGGGACCCCTGGGAAAACCATGATGAATAGACTCTGAGAAAACATCAACCATGAGCAAACAAACCAGTGAGAGGAGGGAGGAGAGGGGAGAGGGCACCCGACTCCACCCACAACACCCTCACCAAGAGCGAGTGGTGCCCAGTTCTGCAGAGCAGGCAAAGTCTACACGTGATGCTTGGCTGGGAGTGATTCTTAGCGTCTGACCAATTGCTCCTTTAGTAAAATAATTCCTTAAAGATACAGCAGTTCTTCAGTTTTGCCCCAGAAGAGCTCAAGCAAAGGGCACTGCAGGGGAAAATAGAACAAATAAAGATGCTGCTTTGCTGTTGACCACGGTGTCTCTCTGCCACCACGTGACCCTGGGCCCTTGCACCTGGTGGTGGTAGGAGGGAGGCCGAGAGGGAAGTCTTGGCTTTGGAAAACATGTTCATTCATCATCAGTGCTGGCCAGCCGGTCTGTTCCCCACTGTCCCTGCCCAGCCACCCACACACCCTCCATATGGCTGAATGTGGTGCTTTGGGGTATTGTTGAAATGTCGCCTCTACCTGCCTGGCTGAGAAGGATGCCCATGGTGAAGCAGCAGTGCAGTGGCACACTCTGTCCCCAACCCCAGGCAAGGACATTGCCAAGAACTGTCCATCTACTGTCTTTATATTTCTGGAACCCCTCCATCTCTCTCCATCCTCTCCAGCACTGCTGTAGCTCAGATTGTCAATATCTCTCCACTAATATAATACCAAAACATCCTGGCTGTTGTTTCTGCCTTTAGTGTTTCTTGCCTCCAATCCACTCTCTAATGGTAAATTTCCCTGTGGAAAACCCTTGAATTGTTTCTCCTGCCCTCAGGTGAAAGCACACAAAAGACCCTTCAAAACAAGCCCCTACTTTCTGCGGCAGCCTGGATGCTTGCGTGCTAGTGGTCCTCTGTCCCTCCGCTTCAGCTCTCTGAGCTCATTTCATTCTCTTCAAATGCTCTGTTATCTTTGGCCTGAATCCATGCCCTTCCAACTCTCATTTTTTCACCTGGCTAACTCTAGCTGGCCTTCAGATAATAGTAAACATCCATTTTTCCTTGACCCCTAATACTTGCCTACAATCATAGGACTTCTCACACTGCAGGAAAATTGTCTAGGGACTTGTCTGTCACCTCCTTGCTACTTTGATGGTTGCTTTAGTTATTCTCAGCATTGAACTGCTCTATCTTTCATTAAACAAATGAATAAAATACGCTCGTCCATCACAGACACTAAAATTGGCAACCTCTCTAGGAGGATTCAGGAAGGGCTAATGGCATCAGGGAATGAGGTCAAGCCTCTGGAAGCACAATTAGGCAAGTGGACTTGTCTACTTGGATAGCTCAGCAATATTGCTTCTAGCCAGTCTGTGCACCAATGGTGGACATAGAATGTATTTCATCACATCAGCAAGTAGCAAAAAATTGTTAGTGATATGCAAGCTGAGCATAAAGAAAACTCAGTTTGCTACCTGGAAATATCTAGAATGTGCCTTGCAGACAGCAGGCATTCAATAAAAGTTTAGAAAAAATGGAATGCCATAACAAAGAAATTAAGCCCTTTTCTCCTTCCCATTGGAATCACATACCTCAAGTCAACCTTCAAGGCTTTCCCCATTGAAGTCCTCTCTGGAAAGTTCTGGCCCAAAGTTACAGATTTATCCCATGTATCTGCTCTCAGGAAGGGAGAGGTGAAGGTGAAGGTTACTTTTCCTGTCTCCAGGTGGTGAAACGTAGAGGCATAAAAAAGCAAAACTGCTCCTTGAGGGCAGACACGTAGCTGGAGCCACTCCAAACGTCTCTCTCTCCTCCTCCCTACCTCTAAGAGTGGGCACAGCTGTGCCCAGCACATGCAACCTTTGAGGACAATGAGCTGCAGTCAGCACGGACAGTGCTATGGCACATGAGCAGTTCTCTTGTCCTGTGATCTCTTTATATACCTGACCAGGAAACATGCCTTATAAGCCCAGCTCAAGAGCTCTATGGAGCCCTGGAACGTCAGCACACACCGGCAAAGGCAAGCCAAGTACTTTTCTCACTAATATGCGTAATTAAGGTTATTAAGTTATGAACGTGAGAACATTCAACTGCTGAGTACTTAAATAATGAGATAACTGCTTTGCAAGAAGCCTGATTATAGGGGAGAAGCAGCAGCTGAGAGCCCTGCAAAGTGGTGACGTCACAGAAGCCTCCACACGGTGCAGAAGAGAGAATCCTTCTCAAGCTTCTGTCCCTGCTGATCTCACGGGCCTCTTCCCAGGCCTTCCCTGTCCCCATCCCCAGCGTGCAGGGCCTCCATCTCTGGAGCACTCACAGCTGGAGAGTGGGGGTGGGGGGGTGTTGAGAAACTCAGTAGAAGACGCAGAGAAATTCCCTGGGGCGCTGTTATTTCATTTACCCCAAAGGTCAGTGGTATGAATAAGTGAGTAATACTGTCATACCACAACAAGACAAGGCTCTGGAACTGGGCAGCAGCAGGGAAGCTACCTTCTCACACTCCACGGACCTCTGTACCATTTTTGAAAGAGGGACTGGGCTCGGCCAACTTCCAATAAGTGCTCACTAGGCAATACCCACATCTCTTTCTGGGGTGGGTAGAGAAAGGAGGAGGAAGAGGAATAATAATAATAGTGACTAAGAACTCCAGCACTTATTTATCTGGTCTTTACTATGTGCCTGACCCCGTGTCAGGGATTTCATAGACTGTATGTCCAAGCCTCACAACCACCTTGCCAGGTAGACACCACCATCTCCACTCTACAGATGAGGAAACTGAGGCTCCGAAGGTCACCCATGGCTTTGGGAACTTCCCACAGCCACGCAGAGAGTCAGCAGCTAAGGGAAGGCAAGGAATACAGGAGAACGCCTCTATCGCCTGTTTTGGTCAGAGGGGCTGCTACCCCCAGACCTCCCTCACAACCCCCCACAACTTCAGCCCCTTAGAGAGGAGAAAGCAGGGGTGAAGAATTGGCAAAAGAGCACACAGCCCTGGCCTGAGAGCCGACTATCCTCCTTGAAACGCACTCTGAGTGACTGAGTATACACGGTTAGAATCTGTGCAGCAGCCCCACTTCCCGGTGGGTTTGAGGCAACATGACTTCTCGCCTTTCTATACCTCTGTTTTCATATCTGTAAAATGGGAACGACAGTAATAATCCCATCTCGCAGGGCTGTGAGGATGAAGGGAGTCCCTATGCGTTAACGGTGCTAAGCGCTTAGTATCATCACCCACACTCATTTTCCTGACTGACCCAAACACAGAAATGCAAGGCACGCTGGTACTGCCGAGCTTCTATACTGACAACACCACTAGACTGACTACGCGCTCACACTGACCACTAACCAGGTGGCTAGTGGAGACACCTCCCCGAAGCAGAGCACTGTTACCCCACTAAGTCGGTTCTTCAGCCTTGGGTTCCTGACATGGGGCCCCGATCCCAGAGAACTGAGGCGAGTGCTCACAGTAAATGTTCACATGGACAGTTTCGAGCAAGAGAGCTCTGTGTGGGCCAAATGTCTCTCATGTCAGTGAAGAAAGAACAAGGTGGAATGGGCCCAGCCTACCCTTGTTCGCAGTGGGGTTCCCTAAGGGGCCGGTGTGGGTGTCGAGGGAACATCTCAGATTTAGGTGTCAGCTCTGGTTTTTCCTCTCAGTCGCTGTGTCATGTCAGGAAAATCGGTCAGCTGCTCTCTTCCTCAGCGGTGTTACTATAAGGCCTAAGTGGCGTAACGTGTACGATAACGCTTCATTTGCCGCAAAGCAAGACATCAATGCAGGGAACTAGAATTAATATTCTCTTTCTCCCTACATCTCATCCACCTGCTCCAGTGTATAAGCTCTTGCCTACCTCAAATCAGACCTCACCTGTACACTCATTCATATTGTCCCCCCACCCCCAGCTGGTTTCAGGGTGTCAGGGGAGCAGCTGGGTGAAGGCAACGTGGGTGGCAAATCCAGTCACGTCTGAACTCCCTGAGGCAGAGGCGTGGGTTTATTTTCAGCTGGGCTTGTGGAAAGGTCAGCATGTGACCTCCTGCAAGTCCTCCTCCTGCCCCAAGCCTAGAGCTTGGCTTCTAAACCTGGGGATTAGACACCCAGCCAAGTTTGCAGGGCTGAGCTGACTGCACACCGCAGCTCTGTGATTTAATATGGGGTAAGTGGCAGGCATTTTTGGCTGCCAGAGCATCGTGGTGGACATGGTACCAGGGAACAGAATGACAAGATGCTGCGGGTCGGATATCACTGTTCAACCCCACGTGTCTCCTCCCAGGCTCAGGTAACGTTTAAGAGCACCCCCTGGAGAGCAGTGCTGATATGTCATTCCACACAACAGTCTTGACTCCAGCTTTCAGCAGTCTCCCAGAAAAATTAAAGAGATTTCCATAGCTATTTCCCATGCCTCCTTTCACTACATGGAAATAAGAGACATCCAGTGGGTGAAATTCATAAGACAGTGTTTCCACTACTCTCTCCATAATAAAGTTGCGGATTGATGAGCTGCCTCTCTTGCTGTTAATTCAGTGCTTTCTCTCCCATTTGCTCTGACTCTCTCACAGATAGATTTAGGAAGCTCCCTGAAAGTGTCTGAAGAAGTGGGAGGAGAGGGGTAGCTCTAGAGCGTGCCCTGCTTTTACACTGTGCAACGTGAAGGAATAATGAAAGGGGCCAAAGCACCCCCAAATCGATGACATGCTGATCAAACTCATGGGTGATATGAGGCTAGGGAAGTAATAACCAAGAGGGTAGATTAAACATCACAATCCTTAAATATGGCAAAAGCACAGCAACAAAGGAAAAAAAACCCCAGATAAAGTGGACTTCATCAAAATTAAAAACTGTGCAAAGGACACCATCAAGAAAGGGCAAAGGCAACCCACAGAATGGAGGAAAACATTTGCAAACCAGACAATCAAATAATCAAAAAGAAATAAAAAATTATAACTTGGTCAAAGCTGCATTCAGGCACAGGAAGGCGAGAAGGCTGGGATTTTCTTACATGCAAGGCCGCAGGAGCCACTCAGGTGCGACTGGTGCAGGGACTCAGGGCGCTTCCCAGGCCTGATACCTCCAAGTAACCAGGAACAATAGCCCTCCTTAAATGCTAAAAAGTTGTACCCTGTGGGGAAGGGCTTGCCTACTGGTAGGTATGGAGTTGAGTCCAAAAAGCTAATTGCAAAAGCAAAAAATGGTAGAAATGTGATTTTTCCATGTATAGATGCTTGCCAAAAAAACAAGCTTTGTTTAGGAACATTGGTCTAGGGTGCGATTCTATGAGATGAGCAGGAAAGGGAGAGTCCAGCACCACATCATGTCTTCTGGCCCAAGCTCAAGAGGCTCCCAGTCAGGGTCAAAGAAAAGAGACTGGAATTTATGTTTTTGGTTTTTTTTAAAAGCAAGTCAAATTAAAGCTTTCTATTTCTGGCAGCATGATGTCATCCTGCTTTGTCCTGGTGCCAGAGTTTAGCTCAGGTGGGGTGAGGGCACTTCCCCCAACACTGGAGCAAAGTCGGAGCGTCTGCATGCCATTGTGGGTGACACGGAAGGAGTAACATCAGCATTTTGGTAGAGAAAAAGATTTACAGCTGGGTAGAGGTCACAACAGGGAATCCATGTGGTACAGGACAGGGGTGGCCCAGGAAGGGAAACAGATCCTACCAGGTGGAAGAAGAGGGCAGCAAAGGTCACTCCCGGGTAAACATGAGACATCACTCAGAGCCCTGAAACCATAAGCTAGGTTCTGACCATCTTGTAGGAAGCGATAGGAAAGGGAATCATTTTGTTCGTACTACTGTAACTTTGTTCCACGACTGTGTTCCCAGATTGGAGCAGCCAGGAGAAATGGGAAGACCCACTTGGATAAATGTCAAATCATGGATTTGGGTCCAAAAAGCCAACCGAAAAAGCAGAAGATGGTAAACATGGGGTTCACAGTAAAACCTCCATGGTTCACAGTAGTCGGGTAACTTAGGACTTCTTTCTGGGCACCAGTTGAAGTTTAATCCACAGTGTGGTGCATTAATCAAAAATACTAACTTGAATTAGGAGAAGTCTGGAGAGGTGTATATATAGATGTGATGCGGAGTGGTGGCAAGTGCTCACACCTGGAGGATTGCAATTTGGGGAGGCTTAAGTCCTTTTGTTGCTCAGCTACTAGCTAATCGAGTCACCTCCTCTCTCTGGGCCTCACCTTTTCATCTGCATGATGATGCTGTTAGGACAGGTGGTCTCTAAGACCCCTTCTAGGGCTTTCAATCTATGAATGTGATTTCAAAATGAAGGGAGTAGTGGTCCTGCTCGGTTCTGCTCTGGCCAAACCACAGGCAAACAACTGAGTTTATTCTGGGGCCCCTCATAAGTGAGACACGAACAAATGGGGAGAGAAGGAAGATCATCATTATCCGGGGTGGAGAAAATTCTCAGAACCATCTGGAAGAAGCTGGTGGTATTCCTCTTGGGGCAGTAAAGCCTCAAAGCAGACATAATGGTTTTCAAATATTTGAAGCATCATTATGTAAAAGAAAAGCTAGACTTGTCCCATGAAGTCCCAGGAGTAAAGAACCAAGAACAAGGGGTAGAATTGATAAGGAAGAAATTTTTGTTTTATGTAAGGGGGAATTCTCACCTTCGAGTTTATCTGTAAGAGGAATGGACCTGTTCCTGGAGGCGTTCAAGCTTCAAAACAAGAATTCAACGATACAGTCAGTGAGTGACCTTCATAATTTTCAGGTCCTTTGCCATTCCAAAATTCTGTGAGTGCTATGAGATCATTGGAGATCTGATTAATTATCACAGGAAAAGAATGGCTGATTATCCATCTGTCTTCACACCATTTCTAAGTGGCTGGCACATAGTAGGGGTTTAATAAATATTTGTGGAAAGGTAAAGAGAGAAGCAAGGATGGAAGGCTCTAATCACACACTCCACTGTGTCCAGAAAGGCCTTTGCTCAGAAGCCCTGCCTCCCTTCCACTCGTTAGGGTGCTGGATGCCAGCCAGAGCCTCCAGCGCCTGCCCGTGAGCGCAGCTCAGTGTAATTAAACACTGAGTTTCCCAGGAGAGATGGAATCAAAAGGACAGTTAGGGGAGAACCTGTGGCTTCTGCCTCTTCCCTGCCTTCCTGCTTGGTTCTTGGCAAGGCTGGGCCTGCCAGGGGGTCCCATGGCCCACGAGCACCCTCCCTTTGTGTTTTCTTCACAAAGCTGCAGTCGGCCTGCTGCTCTCTGTGAAGCTGCACATCTGGGCCTTGTTTTGTAGGGACCCTTTAGGTACACTGTTGTTTCTCCAATGGGTGCACTCTGCTCTCACATATCTAACCAGGGGAGTGCTAAGGAGGGGCCCTGGCCTCAGCTATGGGGTTATGATTGGGAAGAGGGACTCCCCTTCCCTGCTCTAGCTTTGCTACCCCTACTCCATCCCAGCCTAGCCCAGCCCCTCTCCTCACCCCTCCAGGGAGGAACACAGGTCACCCTTCGGAACACGGTTAGCCTTATAAGCAGGGCACCTGCAGCTCTACAGAACTCATTGGTGATTTTTCCCATATTTGATTTTCTATTTCTAAGCCTCCTCCTCTTTCATTTTGTTCTTCCTACCAAGACTTCTCTCCTTGCCAAGATTTCTTGTGGTGACAGTGGGTTTTTATCACCACGGAGCTATGATTCAGAGCCAGGCCTCTAGCTGATGAGAGCTAAAATTATTCTCTCACACACACAGAGGACCACAACGGGGAAAAGTGAAAATGGAAACATTTTTTGGGTCTGCAAAGTCACTATCAGGTAGGGATTTATGGAGCCAGTCCTGAGCACTCCATATTTTGCAGGATCCTCACCAAAAGATTATCATGTTGATATTTAGTTCCACAAACAAACCTTTATCACACTCTTCTATATGCAAAGCATTGAACTGTCCTTATCCCGTCATCACCTTTGCACACACCTCCTCCTGCCTCGACCCCCAGCAAACGCCTACCAAAGTCCCTTGGGAACTATTAAACAAATTACAATGCAGACCAAGTGTGCCAGGGGAACAACACCATCATCAACTAATGCTGTCTGTGGCTCTGGGCTGGACACCAGGCAGAAACAAAGGTTCTGACAGGGAAGAACCTTGCCTCTCATTTATGCCATTGACCTTGCATCATCCCCATTTTACTGAAGAAGAAACAGTCTAAGGAATTCAGTAGCTTGTTCTCTTCACTATTAAGTAGCGGTGCCAGAATTCATACCCATGCTTATCTCTTTGGATTCCATGGACTGTCTGTGCTATAATGATTTTAGAAATTAAAATTATGTTCTGGACCTAACATTTGTTGTACGTGCAGCCTGCCTGATTTCAGATGGTGAAGATAGCTTTCAGAAACCATCCTCATTATCTAGTGTCCTCTCAGGAGAGCACTAATTCAAAAGGGACTGCTGTCCAGGAGAAGGGGGAAGTCTGTGATGGAAACAAGCTGACTAATATCATGGCTGCGGCATCTCTGATTTAATAAACTGAGAGGTGTAATCCAGGAATCACTGTTGGTATCCTCCAGTGGTTTTTCTAAATGACAGACTAACAGATTGAGATCTGGATGTTCAAAAAAATTCAGCCAATTTGCCTTACTGCAGCTTGTAATTTCTGTCTCTTGGCCTGTGACAGATTGGCGGAGGGGGTCGCCAAGCACTAAGCCCACTGCAGGAAGGAGTCTGAGATGCTGACAAGCCAGGAGGCACAGAGGGGCACTCAGGCCCCCTGGAATCAGCAGGTCATCCTTCCTTCCTTCCTTCCTTCCTTCCTTCCTTCCTTCCTTCCTTCCTTCCTTCTTTTCCTTCCTTCCTTTTCTATCCTTCCTTTTTTTCTTCTCCTTCCTTCCTTTTCTTCCTTCCTTTTCTTTCCTTCCTTTTTTTTCCTTGTCCTTCCTTCCTTCCTTCCTTCCTTCCTTCCTTCCTTCCTTCCTTTCTTCCTTCCTTCCTTCCACTGTCCTGTTTGGCAGGAAGGGGGGGTGGCTGCTTTCCTTGCTGGCTTCTGCTCCAGGCCATCCTCATGGGTAGCAGTGCAGACTGGCGGGGAAACAGTGAGGGTGGGATCAGAGATCTGGGTTTGAATTCTGACTCCCCCAGTCATAAGAAGGTTGACCCAAGGGGAAGATAACTGACCTCTCTGAGCTTCAATTTCCTCATCTGTAACACCTGTGACACAGGAGTGTTAGGAGATTTCATGAAGAAGACATATAAACAGTTCTACACACAGCGTATGCTTACAGACTTACCATTATGAGTACTATTCTTACCTATCCATCTTTACCCCTACCCATTACTCATTGGCTAAGGAAAATCTCTCTAATGCCACTCTCACTGTCTTCCCAGAAGTGTGACAGCACGGACTGGCTCTGCGGCTTTATTCCATGAACATCCTCTGCTTTCCAGTGAGCGCTACATGCTTTTCCCTGTTTGCATTTGTATTTCCCAGCCAGGTTGTAAGCAAATGAGGAAGGGATGATGTCTGGCTTTCTCTCCCTTCCTCCCTTCATATTCATTGAGCCCGCTGTGGGCCAGGTAATAACCCACACAGCCCCTGACCTAAGGCAGCTTGAAGTCCAGTTGGGGAGACATCTGTACTCAGATGCAACGAGATAAATCTGGGGAAAGCCCTCAGTGCCTGGCCCAGGCAGGGTGTGTACTCCCTGATTGAGTGAGGCACCCTGGCACACGTTTCCATCACAGCCTGTGCTTTCCTTAGTAGAGATTCACCTCATCTCAGAGCAATTTTTCATTTACTCATCTGGCTCCCCCAGTGGACCACAGGCAACGTGAGGGCAGACCTTGTGTCTGTCTCATTCACTGCCTCATCCATCTTCGGTATTCACACAGTGCCTGGCACCTGGCAGACACTGAAATAATGTTCATGAAATGAACGAAGAGGTCCTTGGGTAAACTGTTGATTGACTGAAATTCTGGGGAATTGGCAGGTAAATCTAACATTTGTTTTCTTAGAGACCTTATTTATTCATGTATTCTTAGAAAATATTTCCCTGGTGGGCATTCAACCTCTCACCAATTTTAAAGAAGGAAAAAAAAATTATTTCCTCCTCTGTGTGCTTTCTCTTTAGCTATCTGTAGTTGTCAGGTGGAGAGCCACAATAAAGGCTTGATAAGGCCCAAGAGGTGTGAAACTTGATTAATAAATTCCTTTGATGAAAAATAGAATGAGGCCGTACCCACTCTCCCCCCATTCTCATCAAGGTCTGAGAACATTCCCATGGAGGGACCAGCTGCCACAATCTACTGGCATGACTTGTGATCTGTGGCTACCAGTACCACCTGCCATCATGGGGATTGGGGAAGGCAGGGAAAATATGGAGCTGGGGTAATGACATGTGCCTGAGCCCAGCTCTGCTTCTCACTAGCTGTGTGACCTTCAGCAAAGTACAGCAGGTCATGTCATTATAACGCTGATAAGATGCCACAGAAATTTAACTCTTGTGGACATCCATTAGCCCACGGTAAAATTGGTTTCGCACATTATACATATGTCCTTTTGCTTAAAGTCTGCAGTAAGTGAGGACTTACTCTATCCCACAATTTTCTCATCCAAAAAATGGAGAGAATACTACCTGGCCCAATTAAGTGCTGAGGAGACAATAGACCCAGAAACCAGGGAGGGCCTGGTATCTCCATTTTCAGGTGAGGAAACTGCAGAAGGTCAAAGCATTAATGAAGAGCAGAGGTGGGTCTAGAAGCAAGAACTGCCTGGCTCCAAAGCTCAGGCTTTTTTCCACGTTCCAACAGCATGTGCCCAGACACAGAGGAGAAGAAGGGCAAAGAGACCCACAGGTCCTGCTCCCCAGAAGCCTAGAGTTTCATGGAGCTAGGCAAAATATACACAAGGCAAGAAAGATAACGAGGAAGTCATAAGACTTCATAGAGCAGTTTAAAGAGCAGTGTATGTTTGCAGAGCAGTGACAAGTTCTAACAGCAAGTGACTAGAACCAAAGCAGGGTATGCCAGCCTTAAGAATATCAAAGACAACTATGAGTTAAGAACCAGGAGGAAGTAATCAAAGATAGTTTCTGGAGGAAGGGAGGAAGAGATGTATTGGGTTATTGGAAAAGTCATGCCGCATTTTTGCAAAAAAAAAAAAAAAAAAAAAAAAAACAACAGAAAAAATACATCATGACTTTTCCGAAAACCCCAATAGAAGACAGAAAGTAGCCTGAGGTTATGTCAAAGATGGGGACACCTATCTGAAATGCACAGTGGCAGGCAGCACACTTTTTTTTTTTTTTTTAAATCAGGTTCTAGACAAAAATAAGCTGATTTTCTGGCTAGAAAAAAAAGCCTCTAAGAATAAATGAGAAATGGTAGTTATTTCTCCCACAGCATTCTGGACACTGCCCCAATTCCCAAAATAAACATAAACCCAAAATGAAATTAAACAGCATTCTTATGCTTCTAAGAAGGGACTAGCAATTATTATTTTCCTTTTTCTAAGAACAAGAAAGAAAAAATTAACTAGAAAGAACAAGAAACAATTGCTGTTATTAAGAATAAAATCACAACGTCTGAATGTTAAATTTCAACTTTTTCAAAGAGCTATCACACCTCATTATTTCATTTAGTTCTCACTTCCATGAAGTGAGATTGTCAAGAGAGCCTCTTTACCCACCAGTCCACAGAAATTAAGAGAGCAACCCAAAGCCCAGGGCAGATCCAGGCCTTGAACTCAAGTCTCTCAGCTAGCAAGTCTGGGATGAAGCTCAATAGAGCCTGCCTGCCATGGAGGGCTAACATTTGCTGGTATCAGTTAAAGGGAGATGAGGAGAGGGAGGAAAGCTGCAGCAGTCAGACATAGCTGGTTGTCCCCCACTAGCTGTTCTCCTTGTCTAGATTACTGAGCAAGTGACCACCCACAATAAAGACAACATTTCCCAGCCTCCTTTGCAGCTAGGTATGACCAAGTTACCAAGTTTCAGCCAATGTGATATGAACAAAGGTAATAAGGACAATTTCCTAGTCTTGTTCTCAACGTGAAGGAGTTCAGCCAGCCTTGCTCTCCCCCTTCTTTCTGCTTTCTGGGGGAAAAAGAACATGTGGCTGAAGCGGAACAGCCATAGGGGATCCTGATATGGAAGTCATGTGCTGAAGATAGCAGAGAAGCTCTGATGACTGCAGAGCAGCCAGACCAACCCTAAACTTTTAGGAAATACATGCTTTGTTGATGCTCCTATTACTCTGTGTCTCTGTCCAGCAACAGAACCTGTAACCTAATTAATAAGGCTTTGCCAACAACACTGAAGACCACTTCCAACGCTCCAAAGCCTCCCCAATTGCTCAGATTCAACAAATCTATATTTATTAAGCATCGACTATGTGTCTAAAGTCTCCCAAGAGTATCTTTACAGCCTCCTGGGAGATGTGCCCCATATCATTTTGCAAACCCAGTATATTGATATAGAATGTAAAAAGGCATATTCAGTAAAGGTGAAATGGAAAGAAATAAGAAATGTTTAACGAAGATCATGGAAGAGGCAGGGAAACATCCATATTTGCTAGTGAATAACAATCTAAGCTGAAAGGAAGCCACAAAGCATGCTATGAGTAAGTGATAGGGTGGGGTCAAAGGTCCAGGGGTGCAGGTCACTACTGTCCTTCCCTCCAAGAGAGAAGGTGACATAAGGAAACCACCAGGAGTGACCCCAGCGAGCTCCCAGGCCCCGGGGGAGGTGGACTGAAGCATTGGTCAGGATGAGATCTGGCCCAGCAGAACTAGAGGAGGGCTGCTCTGGACTAAACAGACGCTCTCCAGGGGCCCTTCAGCACTGCCATTCTGCTCTAGTTTGAAGGACTGACGTGGGGGAGGCCTGGGAAGAAAGAAATGAATTCAGAGAGACAGGTGTCATGCGGTGCTGAGGGAGCCGACCAAATGTTCAGTGTGGGGAGCAGAGAATGTCTGGAGTAGGAGTACAATGTCTAGACCCCCTGCCGTTGCCAGAGAGAAAGGAAATGAATGCGGCTTAATTATAATGACAGGATGACAGCAATGACATTACGAGGAGAGGATCAGAAAAGTGCAAATCCCATTTAAGAAAATGGAAGCTGTCTCTTCACCGTCACAATCTCCCTGGAGAGCTCCCCATGAGAGATTCGTGTCCCTGACCTGAGACTGAGACCTCCCAAAGGAAGGCACTCTTCCTTGTAACAGTCCCTCCTTCCTTCAGGGACTCCTCAGAGGTCTGGGAAAGGTTTAGCCCACAGGGAGGGCTCCATCTCCAGGCCTTAGTCACTGGCTGGTAACAGAACTTGTCTCTGTCCTTCCCACAGCCCCCACCGCATCAGACCTTGGACTCTCTGAGAGTGTCACTCACAGTGGTAGTATCCGAATCCTCAGCACATAGTTGGTCTCTCAGGGAGGCACTCAGTAGGTAACCCGTTGAAAGGGGGACATCCCTTACAATGTGTCAGAGAGAGCCAGAGTGGCCATGTGCTTCTCTCAGCATCACCAACACACAGGAGGTGTGCAAAAAGATGTGAGGGGATCCACTTACCACACCTTGGGGTGAGCCCTTTCAGGAGACCACCAGAGACCCACGTGAGGAGGGCAGGGAGATCGGGGCAGGGGCTGGCTTGCCCCTGTCCCGGGCCAAGATCCCAGAATGGAAGTTTGACACAAAATCAGGCAGTTAGATCGCCCACACCCACAGCTAATCACAAACACTCATTTTAGCCAACAGTTTTCACCTCTTCCTATTGCAATTTTTATCAGAACTGAGAAAGGTGGGCAAGATTGAAAATACTTAGTTTCTCTGCTTCCTGGCATCCTCTGGGGGAATTGGAGTTATAATGAGCTAGTCAGTGTCCCAGAGAGCAGAGAGGAGAAGGAACAGAAGGCTTCTGGGTAATCTGTATTACAGCTAATACACTGCAACAGGGTAGAATGAGATACTGTTACCGATGCATACAAAATTCAATGCCAAGAAGAAAAAGTCGCAATGTAACCAGTATTTCAAAAGCCCACTGGCTTTGGGTTTCCCTAAACCCCTTAAGGAATGCTACATTTGACGGCTGGGATACCCAGGGAGAGAGAAGCACTGACCCCATGGCATAAATGCAGGCTGTTGTCAATGCTCCTTGTCACCAGAGATGCCAATTCCAGGGTCAGTCCAATCCCTTGAGTCATGCAGTAAGGACGTAAGTATGCACGGGTGCACACATGGGCAAAGCAAGATAAAAAAGAACCCCGCAAATCTAATGAGACATCAGCACTTATCCTGAACAAAGGCTGTGGAGAATGTGAGTTTAAAAACATAATTGCCACCGCATTACACAGAGTGCCATACTATGTTGTTAGTACAAGAATTGGCCAGACACTTCACACAGAAAGTGGAACAACTGTAACTGTGACAGGTTGCTGAAAAATGGCTGGTTTCTAAAGCACCTGGTCCCCTCACTCTGTACCACATCTTGTCCTTAAATTAAAACAACAACAACAACAAAGCATACAAAAAGTTTCCAGTGCAGAACTGCCGGCCTGTTGAGAATTTTCAGCGTTGGTAAGTCAGAGTGGGCAGGCTGATGGACTCTGTTTTCAAAGCACACCAACATAGATGGGTATCATGGGAAGAACCAGGACTCTAATTTGGAGGGGCCTGGATCTGAACCTGCTTACCAGCCCCATATTCCTGGGAAACTGAGTTAACTTCTCTGAGCTTCCGTTCCCCATAAGATGGAGATAACAATCTCTCAGGTATAGAATTCTTGTGATCAGTAGAAATCATGTGTAGAGTATTTACACAGCGACTAACAAATAACAAGCATTCAGGAAATGGTTTTACTGTTAATCAGACTTGCCTACCTAACCATCAGACATGGCTGCTCAATGCAGAGGGGACTACCTGTATATTTCACTTTATTTAAAGAAATGGAAACCTCATCCAACTCTGAGAAGGTAGGGAGAGAAAGAGATGATAATAACTATTTGAGATTTCCCTCAGAGACTGTATCCAGGAGATATGCTCGCCATAGAAGAATGGCTTTGGAAAAACAAACTGTTTATCCTTATTATATGCCACCTTGGGGAGCCCATACAATGGGGCTCATTTTCTAACTGACCACTCTGAGCAAATGTTATGTAATGGACATAATGAGGTATTCCAACTCTCAAGTGTCTCTTCTTCCCCTTTAAGAGACAGACATTGTGCCCTGAGCACAGTGTATCTATCTGGTTGTTTACTCGGTACCGCAAGGCTCAAAAAAATACTGCAAGCACTGCCTAGAAAACTGGTGTTAGTAAGGCTGAAATAGTTCTAGAAAAGCAAAGGTTCTAAATACTTTTACATGACACGAGAAAGCACCTCGAGTTCTAATTAAACTAAAGCAATTAGCCACCTACAGATACGGAACGCTGTCTCCTATGGTCAGGCAATCATCTCTATTAAAACCCATTTTAAAGTAAGGAGCAAACCCTAAAGCTTCATTGGCACATACTTCCCACAAATCAATTACCTCTTAGACACATTCAGCAAAATACTCAGAGGCAAGCTCTGTGCCTTGCAGAGAGGGCTTTTGTGAAAGGATTACATCAGACATGATGAGGTAGTTGCAAAAAAAAAAAAAAAAAAAGGAGGCTGACAGCAAATGTGACAATTTGGGGTAACAAGATCCATCCTCAGAGGGGGACACTGGATCTCTCTGGTGGGTTGGACAAAGCAAGACAAACTGAAGCCCCAGGTTTTCCTGGTTTTAGAACTCCCTGTTTGGTACAATTGATGCATCAACTCCATCCTGAGGACCACATCAGGCAAAAGAGTTGCTGCTTGCTGGAACCAGAATCCAGCTTCATCATGTCCAAACTGATGTTTCACGAGTGGACTGTCCTCTCCCGTGTCATAATTTGTCACTGAAGTGCCATGAGGGTACATGTGACATGTTCACCATGAATCCAGTCCACTCAAGTTCACGTGCTTCCCCAGTCCAGTTAGGTGCCTCCTGGAAGATTCCCTTTAGTGAAGGGAGTCCACTGTCTCCAGCCCACGAATTCTTCCACTGCCATCAGATGTCCATTCAAACCACTTCCCAGCTACACAGTGGTTAATGGGTAAGCGACTAAGTACCTTGCTCAAGAACTAGGGTTGTTTTTGGTTTTCAGTCCAGTCAAGTGAATCCAATAACCCATTACTTCTCAACTGAGTAAGAGACTTTTTTTCTTACTGTGGTTTTTTTTTTTTTTAATTTGGAATATTTCTCAACCATCAAACAAACTTCAAAAGTGTTGATCTAGGCCAGTGATGTCTAACAGAAATAAGATTTAAAATATTTCTAGGAACCACATTTAAAACAAGCAAAAAGATGGGCCGGCCGAGTGGTGCGTTGGTTAGGAGCTGGCTTGGGATGCCAGCAGCCCTGGTTTGGATCCCACATATGAGGGCCAGTGACACTGCCCTCTACAGCTAACAACTGCTCCACTTGGAGCTGGGCTGCTGCGAATCCCTGGGACGGCATAGCTGCAGCCCCTGCTGCAGTGGGCTGCCATAGGCTACAGTGAGTGGCCGGCAGCCAATGGGAGCGGCTGGCAGCCAGCGTGAGCTGCCACGAGCTGCTGGGAGCGGCCGTCCAGAGGCCGGCAGCCAATCTGCCTCACCCAAGAAGAGCACAATGATAATACCAACATGGGCCAGTGAAGCAATGTCCTCCACAACTAGACTGAAGAACAAAAGGATAGCAACTTGTCTGTCCCCCTTCCCAGATTCCCCAATGCTGTTCCCCTCCCCCAATTCCCCAATAAACTCTTAAATAAATAAATAAATAAATAAATAATAAAAAAGCAAAAAGAAATATGAAATTAATTGTAATAGAATATTTCATTTAAGCCACTAATAAAAAAATTATCATTTTAACATAAAATCAATATGAAAGATAATTAGATATTTCACATTCTTTTTTCATACATTCTTTTTCTGGTACCAAATTAGACTACACAGGTCTAGGGGGCTATGTCTAAATTGACATGAAAAAGACTTCCACAAGTTACTGCTCTATGAACAAGTAGTTTACCAAATTGAATGTATAGCATGATCTCATTTTAACTTTATAAAAATCTGTATCTATATGTTCATATATGGATAGAAAATAATCTGTGAGGGAGAGATCACAAAGTAATAGCAGTTGTCTCTGAGAGGCAGAATAATGGATAGTTTTTATTTTCTACTTTGTGCTTTTTATAGCATTTTCTAAATTTCTTTGCAGTAAACATGTACTTCTTTAATTATCAGGAAAACTATAAAGTTAGTCTTTTTTTAAACAAAACCTCTCTCTTGGGCCGGCGGAGTGGCGTGGTGGTTAAGTGTTGGCTTTGGAAGCCAGCGGCCCCGGTTCGGGTCCCACATGTGAGGGCCAGTGACACTACCCTAAAAAAAAAACAAAAAAAAAAAACAAAAAAAACCACCTCTCCCTTATTTTAAGTTCTTACACCCCTGATCCTGTGGCAGCACAGCCATGGCTCTATTTCCAGCTAATAGAAGGGTCAACCCCTGCCATGCCCGCTCTGTCCAACCCCAACAACTGCGGTACTTACAGCCAATCATCATAATGGCCACTGCAAAGATCTTCTCGATGTCTGTGGAGGGGGCGATGTTGCCAAAGCCCACGCTGGTGAGGCTAGTCATGGTGAAATACAATGATGAGATGTAGACGGAATTCTTGCTGGGACCACCTTCCCACTTCCCGGAGCCAGACCCGTTGAATTGGTAAGGGGTGCCTATGTCCATCGCCAGCTGGTACAGCCAGCTGTTGTTGCGGATGGTCTTGGTGTCCTCGTCGAAGATCTCATAGTCCCCGATGCTGTACCAAATGCAGGCCATCCAGTGAGCTGCCAGCCCGAACACACACACCAGCAGGACCAGCACAGCGGCTCCATATTCGATGTAGTGGTCCAGTTTACGGGCCACACGCCCCAGGCGCAGCAGCCGGACGACTTTCAGAGAGCTGAACAGGCTGCTGATGCCCTAGAAGGAGAGGAGCACAGCATCAGGGCCGAGAACCAAAGGACTACTGCATCCCTCCTCCCCACCGGGGCTGTTGATTTCAGCACAGTGTATTTCCACGAGCTGTAATGCTATGCAACACTTAAAAAATTGTTTTAAAATAAGTCATGATATGGAGACATGCTCATATATATCTGTATATGTATGCCCAATATAGTGAGAATTTTATTCTAAGGTGTATGGGAGATTTCCATTGAAAAGCAAATAAAAACCCAAAATAAGACAAATAAAATTAGAATTTTAATATAATTATATTGTGCATAATTATGCAAATATATATGCGCATGAGCATTTTCCATATCAGGACTTACTTTAAAACAATTTTAAGGATTGTGTAATATTTCATATTAAGTAATATGAAATATTTTAAGAGTTGCATAGTATTTATTTCATAAAGTACAATACTTCATTCTAATTATATTGTGCATAAGTATACAAATATTCATGTATTGAAAAATGGTCAACATTAACAGTGTTTATGGCTGTACTGTCAAGTTATATAATTACAGGCAATTTTTTGCTATATTTGTGTATATTTTTGTTACACTTGTATATATTTACTTAATCTTTGTAATTAAAATTACTTTTACAATTAGAAAAACTATAAAAAATAAACACAGCTTTTAAAAAAGATAAAAATGAATTAAAGAAACAGCTGAGAAGAACTGAGATTCAGCTACAAACCCTTGGAAGGTTACATGGCAAATGTCAGGCCAGGGATTATACAATCAGACGTCATGTGCTTAAACACAATCCATCATGGAAGCTCAGAGCTAGAAGGAACCTTCTGATTCCATCTGGTCAAGCCTCCTCCCTTCTATTGGTGTCTGCAGATCCCACCAGGACAGGCCTATTCTCCGAAAAGTATTTCTCTGGGAAGTAGCACTGTGGTGGTGGAAAGAACATCAGACTAGAAATCTGGAAAACAGGGTCTGAGACTAACTTGCTGTAGGAATTTGGATGATTCAGTTACCCCTCGATTCCCTTGTGTACACAATGGAGGAGGTGGACTAATGGAACTTCACATCTTCTCCAAATACTAAACTACTCTTACCTCCAAAGGGAACTGAAACATGTTACAGAAGCCACACCATTCAAAACTCCTATCCCACATGATTCCATGGAGTAGACAGGGAGGTTTCCGTTAGCTTTTCCTACTTCCATTAAAAAGCAAATAAACAGGGCTGGCTGAGTGGCGCAGCGGTTAAGCACTGGCTTAGGAAGCCAGCAGCCCCGGTTCGGGTCCCACATATGAGGGCCAGTCACACTGCCCTCAAAAAAAAAAAAAAAAAAAAAAAAGCAAGCAAATAAACAAGCAAACAAAACACAGACATTTCGTTGACTCAAGACTTCAGTCTCCCTTACACAGCAAAAGTCCTACAGCAGAGTGATGCCCTTCACCAAGCAGAGTAAATGACTTCTCACTCTTTGAAAAACTGGACAGTTCCCAGGTCATTGCTATTCTCTCTTGTCCCCTATATCCTTAATGACAACCACCATGGGTCAGGTTGTGTGACAGACAAAAGGAAAACATGTAAATGATTTTGGAGTCTCACCAGGGCCGCTTCCTCTTCCTGGGCACACAGCTAAACTACATTTCCCAGACTCTTTCCATCTGGGTGGGTCTCTAGGACTAGTTCTCACCAATGAAACGTGAGGTGAGATGTGTGTCACTTCCAGGCAGCTATATGTAAGTGTAGTTTCTCTACATACTTTCTCATCCCTCTGGCATGTCTTCCAGATGAGGCTAGTGTGACCTTGAGGCCAAGTGCTGAAGAAGGTGGACCTATTGCATGGGAGGAGCCTGGATCCCTGAGAGACAGTGTGGAACACCCTCTCCCCTCCCAGGTCAACTTGAATCGTACTGTGATGTGAATGAAAAAATAAACTTCTGAAATAAGCCACTGAAACTTTTGGCGATGTTTGTTACAGTAGCTATCATTAGCCTTGCTGACAAGTGAGCACACAAACTATATGTAGCACAGCTCTGTCAAGAAAGGCCACAGATTATTTTTGTTGCGATGACAGTGGGAGAGGTGGGATTTACTGCTCTTTTGAAAAAAGAAAACAAATAAACAACAGTTTTGTAGCCATAAAAGTTACAACAGAAATAATCATTCCTTATCCAACATATCAGCAAATGGATAATCATGGATTTTTCTAGGCCCTTATTACATCCCCAGGGTCAGTTCATCCAAACTGCTAACCTTCACAAAATACACCTTTGCATGTCCAGTACTCCTTCCGGGGTCCCTTTTTCCCTTCGTGTGCTTTTCTCAAAAACCTTTTTCAGCCTGCAGAAAAGGCTGAGAAAATCCCTCATGTTAAGGTACAAAAGACTAATGAGGGTAAATGGATATCCTCTCTCCATAGGTATTTTGCCTTTTAACAGAGGAAAACTGACTTCCAGCAGTGGAATTAAAAAGCACCAACAGCCTGGATGAAGGAGATTATTTTGGGAGGCAAAAGGAACTTTTTGATGACTCAGAAATCAAACACACATAAGCAGCCACCTACTCTCCACCTCTTCACAAGGAGATTCCTGAAATCACCTTCCAAAGCAGTTCTACTCTGAAGCTGAAATTATTACCCAGAGCAAAACTGCCATGTCATTTTTCCTCACTCATCTTCAATTCAAAGCAACATTTATGAAGAACCTACTATGTACTCCTTTGTGCTAATGCTACAGGCAAGAGATTAAAATGATGCTGTCTTTGTCTTCTTGCTCACTATTGTATCTTCAGTGCCTGGAAGATGCTTGACAGGAAGAAAAGAGGGAGGAAGCAAAAGTGTAATAACTGGTGAGGCAGGTAAGATATATTTCTACCTAATAGTCATACAACTTGAGAGCTAAAGGGAGCATAGATGTTATTGAGTCCAGCTCCCCTGAGTCCAGCAAGGTCGCCTAGAGCTCCCTTAAGGAAAGGTCACTCAACCTCTCCTTGATTTCTCCCCCTTAACTGCTACCTCGAAGATCTCATTGTATGGCAGTTAGTCACGGAGATGAATGACTGGGCTCCCCTTACCTTTCTTATCTCCCTTCTGCTGCACCTGCTCTTTACCTCCTCTTCCCTTCTCCATCCCTCCCCAATGGCCAACACAGCACATGGAACCCTACCCAAGGGCCATGCTATCCTCTAGCCATACACACTGATCTGGAACATCCCACACATTGGATGCACATTTGCATCCCTGTGCCTGCTCAGACTGGTGCCTCAATCCAAAATGCCCAGCTTGCCTATTTCTGCCAGCTGGTAGCTAGTTATCCTTCAAGCCTGCCAGTATTTCAATCCTAACCCTAACCCTAACCATGACTACCCTATAGTCACAATCACTCTCTCCTCCATCTGTCCAGGGTACTCTGTATCCATTACCACTAAAACACATTGTTTTACATTATAGTTTCCTGTAGCCATTACCCCGAACTACATCGGGAACTAAATGGTCTTGAAGACAGAAGCCTCCTGTATTGGATTGAATAGTGTCCCCCCAAATTTTGTCTTTTCCAGAACTTCAGAATGGGACCTTATTTGGAAATAGGGGTCATTGCAAGTATAGTTAGTTCAGATGAGGTCATACAGTGGGTCCTTAATCCAATATGACTGGTGTCCTTATAATAAGAGGAGAAGAGACAGACACAGAGAGAACACCATGTGACCAATACCGCATTTGGAGTGATGTAATTCAAGCCGAGGAATGCCAAGGATTACGGGCAACACAGGGAGCTAAGAGAAAGGCATGGCACAGATTCTCTCGAGCCTTCAGAGGGAGCATGGCCCTGCTGACACCTTGATTTCAGATTTCAGCCTCCAGAAATGTGAGTGAATAAATTTCTGTTGTAATAAGCCACCCAATCTGTGGTAATATGTCACGTAGCTCGAGGAAACGAATATACCTACACAGGGTCTAAAGCCAGCATCTTTTCAGAAAGGGTCTCAAACATTTTCTAAACTACACTGAAGAGTTTGAATTACTAGAACATTTTCTTCTCATTTTAAGGAGCCTTTGGAACATTATGAAATAAGCACTTCCTCATCTGTGTGTACACTGATACGCTGTTACAAGGTCTGGCATAAGTTCTCTCTTATGGCACTAACAGCTGGAATTCTAGCTGTTTAAAAGCATTCTAAGCTATTTTTTATTTTATTTTCCTGAAGTTTGGTAGATGCAATAAATAAAACCAAATACTCCAAACATTTTATTTTAAATTTTAGTATGCCAAAAACACAACAGCACCGTATGATAGAGAATCATATTTTCCTATGGACTTCTTGAAACAGAAAACCTATCTCACATTTGAAATACTTCCGGAGAGTTCTTTATAACAGCCTTAAAATTATGAAGAACCAAGAATTTTCAGGATGAGTCAACATGGATGAAGGGATGGTGAGAACCTGTGCTGGTGGGTTTACTGAAAGCCAACAAGTCTGACCAGAAGGAAGCCTTCTGGAATCTAAATAACCTCAGTTGTAGTGATATTGACACAACTCAAATTAAAATGGACATTTGGTAATTATCAGAAGCTTTTGTGTGTGAACTATCAAATTTTACCTATTCATCCAGACTAAATGAATCATTCTGTTAATTTGGGCTGTACCTGGCCTTCTCAACTAGTCAGATTCAACCATTTTCTGCTCAATTATTTTTTCTGCCATAGTCATGGAAATAACATTGTCACAGACTGATGACAATAACTACTCAGTCTTTCAGGTTCTTGAATAGTTCCCCCAGGCTTCCAGGTCTGTGGGTGACATGATGTCATCCATAGCAAACGCTGCAGCTAAACTTTATTATTTTTTAAAATTGCTTTCAGCCTTACATTTCTCGTGATTATTCCCCTGCATCCTCCTCCAGCTAAACGCCTCCTTTGCATGCTTCCCTCTGAGCCCTCTGGAGCCCATCTTCATGTGTAGAGAAGAAATTCCCAGCCTCAACATCTTCGTGGACTGTTCCCACCACCTCCCTGCTTTAGCTGAAATCTAGTTCTACCAACAGCTTGCTTTTCCCCATGCTCTCCCTTATGTCCTGCTGTTAAGAGTAGGGAATTTTCAATCTCCTCACTTGCATCTTCCAAACAAGAGCTCTTTGGCACTCAAATCAATGCCACCTCCCAATTTCTGCCATCTGATTATTGATAGCTAACATTTATTGACTTACAAATATGCCAGAACTTGGGTTTAATCTTTTCATTAATTATCCCATTTATCAACTGCTTTGCCCTTCCCTTTCATCCCTTTGAATCTTTGCACCCACATTTCTAGCCCATTTCCCAGCTATGAGCATGGGAAACTTTAATGTCCATGGGAAAATATCATTCAACACTTCAGCCTCTCTATTCCCAGTGACCTTTGCCCCCACTCCACGCCGTGGGCCTGGTCACCATTGGAAACTGCTCCATATCTGAAATCTTACACACCAGCATTCAACACAATGATTACATGCTTCCATTCCTCCCGCTCTCTCTCCCTTATCCCCATCTAACCTACCCTTTGGTCTCTCTTTAATATCTCTATCCTTCGTCCTTTTTGGTCAGCTTTCTTCAGATTTCACTTCCTTTCCCATCATACGAGGTCCCATTACATCACTTCAAGTACTCTCTCCCCACCATCCTAAAAATCTCTCTCTTTGCCCTCCTGCCACAATTGTCCTGCCAAACCCAGTGCTGGATCCAACAGTTGGCACTGGGATATCATTTCCATTCTCATCACCATCCTTTTCCCCTTTCTTGAACAACCCCTTCTCCTTCCCATCAATAGATATTCCAAATCATCACTATTCTGTTCAAGATGCCACTTGCTCTATGCCCCTCTCATTCTCAAACCAAAGCATCTCCCTATTTGCAGGAAAGTAGAGGTCATTAGTATCAGCTCTGACTCTCATTCCACCTCCACAAGCAAGTGCATTTGCAAATCCTTCCATACTGCACCAAAACCCGCTTCCCCACCCACTCAGAGGCATCAACGCATCAACTATCCATGCTCCTCTCTAATTCCTCCCTGTCTTCAAATCTCCGTTTCACACACTAATTTCTCTTAGACTATAATCATACTACTGTTTCAAGTCCTGTGCACCTCTCCAGATATATTAACTCTCCTTCTCTTCCTGAAACCATAATCAACACAAAATGGCTCAGCTTCCTCATTTTCCCTACATTTCTCAACCCACTGCAATCAGATGTCCATTCAAACCACTTCCCAGAATTTATTGTCTTGAAGGTCACCAATTACCTTCTAATTGTTATACCTTCAGCATTTGACACTTGACATTCTTCATGCCACACAGTGTCTAAACTGGTTTCCTGTCTTTGAGGAATTACCACCCTACAAAGTAGAGCTTTTCTCCCATCCCAGAAGCTGAAGATACTATAACTCTTCCTTCTCTAGCCTCTTCTGCAGCTAATGTGCGAGCGCACAACCTAGAATCTGTCCATTGGAGACACCCACCCCGGTCACTGGTTGTATCTAATGGAGGAACTACACAGGACCTCTTCTGCAAGAGCGTGGCAGCATCCCACAGTTCCCAGAGGCAGCAGGCAGCAGCAATGGAAATGGTACCCAGGGTCCACTGATGGCGTTGTCAGCACTACACAACGCGAGTCCATGTCCAATAGCAGCAGCAGTGGTTTATTCATGGAACCAGCTCTGCAATATGATTTGGGGAACTGTTCCTAGCCACAGAGACTCCAAATGTTTTCCTGGTCTTCACAAAACTTCTGTGAATACCAAACACCTTTTAATAACCCTTTCCCTCCATACATTAGCCAGATTTGAAACCTGACTACTACGACCCTGTGGAATGGACTCTCCTCCCTTGGTTCCCATAACACCTCTCTTTCTACTTATTCCCTAACGTATTGTTCTTGGTCTTTTTCTCTTCTCAATATGCCCCTTTTCCTGGGCAGCTGCATCCATTTGTATGGTTTTAATCACCATCTATCTATACAGTAAGAACCTGTAAATCCATCTTTTCAAACCAGACATTTCTCTTGTCCTTAGGACTCCTATGGGCATGTTATGGGAATATCCCACAAGTTCCTCCATTTGACATGTCTAATCCTCAGTCCATCTCTTATTCCCCAACTTGGAGAATGTGCCTCAGATATGTAGTCTCCCCAGTGAAAAGCTAGGTGTCACTACCTATTTGGCTATGCCAACTTTTCTTAACTGAATGTTCTTTTTAGAAGGGTGATACTAAGGGATATCAGTATTCCAATGTGTAATTTTGCTGCCATTTGGATAAAAATAAAAAATAACTATATTTTCTTGTCTATGCATATAATATCTCTGGAAGTATACACAAGATGTGAGAACTATTAATTGTCCCAGGAAGGGAAAGTCTTCACTGTATATACCCACTTTGCATGTTGTAACATGTGAATTATTATTTATTCAAATTTTTTTAATCAATTAAAAACATAATTAAATATAAGTTTAAAAGTATGACCCAACCCTGCTGAGAGTCGTTCAATGGTTCCTCTTGCCTTCTGGATAAAATTGCATTAGTTTCGCAAAGTCCTTTGTAATTTTGTTTCTGACAGCCTCATCTCTCACTGCTTCTCTCCCAGTCATCCTCCGCTTTAGTCCTATCAAATTATTTGTGGTTCCATAATCACACTGTACCCTCATGCCTTCACATCTGTTGTTCCTTCTGCCTCAAACATTATTCTGGTTGTCTGCCTGCCAAACCCCTAGCAATCCTTGAAGACATTTCTCAATACCCCAGTGGTAGGAAGAGGCACATATTTATTACTAAAATTGTCTCCATCTCAAGTATACAAGTAGATTTCCTTTTAAAATAAATATTAGAGTGAATTCAAGCTTATCCCAATAATAATAATATTACTCTTTCATTGGAATGCTAATGTTTTCTTGACCCATAGAGAAAGGAGTGTAGATATAGTAATACCCTGGAAACTGTGAATCAGATGTCACCTGCAGGAACATAATCCACTGTGTGTGTCTGTGATGGTTAATTTTATGTGTCAACTGCACGGAGACACAGGATGCCCAGATATTTGGTTAAATGTTATCCTGGGAGTGTCAATGAGGGTGTTTCTGGAGTGAGATTAACATTTGGATCAGCAGCCTGAGTAAAGCAGATGGCACTCCCTTGTGTGGTGGGCCTCGATTCCATCCATTGGAGACATGAATTGAACAAAAAATGGAGTACAGGAGAATTCATTCTCTCTGCCTTATTGTTTTCAAGCTGGGACATCGATCTTCTCCTGTACTCTGCCTAGGATTACACCTCCACCTCTCATGAATCTCCAGCTTGCAGACAGTGGGTCATGGGCCTTCTCAGCCTCCATAATCATGTGAGATAGAGAAACAGAACCAGTAGGGGTGTGTGTGTGTGTGTGTGTGTGTATATATATATATATATATATATATATATATATATATATATTTTGTGGAACTCTGACTAATACAGTGTCTTAATGGAAGGAAGGTCAAGAAATGCTAATCTAAGACTCAACACAAAGTCACCTCTCTGTGATACCTACAGGCAGGGTTTCACATGCCCTCTACTAGATTCCAACGGTTAGTCCTTGAGTCATTCTTTCAACACATATTTACTGAGCACCTAATAAGAGGCACACATGATTTCAAGCACTGATAATAGACTAGTGATGAACTGGATCAAAATCCTCACCCTCTGGAACTTTCATTCAACTGGGGGAGACTAACAATAAATAGAAAAAAACTATGTAAAATACATGGTATGCAGTAAGACAATGAGATGAAAACTTAAGCAGGAAACGAAACTAAAGAGTGCCAGGCAGAGGCGAGGGGTGAGTATGGTCAGTGTTAAACAGGATTGTGAAGGAAAACTTGACTGAGATCTTGGTGTTTAAAGCCCAGTGGAGACGAGAATGTGAACCATGAGAGTATCTAAGGGAAACGTGTTCCAGACAGAAGGATCAGCAAGTACAAAATGTCCTGAGGTAGGAATGTCACATCATCTTTATATTAAGTTGATAGGCCCCTGAAGTCCAGTGAGAGTAATAATTAACACTTACTGAGTACTTGGTAATTGACAGGCACAACAAGGATGTTACAAGCATTATCTCACTTAATCCTCATAACCTTGTGAAGTAAGTATATTATATACCCAAGTTACAGATGAAGAAACTGATAAAATCATTTGTCCAGTATCACATAGGTGGAAAGTGACAGAGCTGGAACTTGAACCCTGATCAACTGACTCTCAAATATAGGCTCTTAACCCTTTGCTCTAAAGACTCCGCCTTTAGTTTCCCATCATTAGAATTCTAGCTCCTCACAGATGCTCAATACATGTTTGTTGACTGGAAATCTACACTGAGACTTACTCAGTGAAGAAGTTGTGCCCATAGTAAATCCAGTGGTCTGTTATAAGGATGTACTACTTTATTAACAGAGCTTGGTTTGTTTGTTGTCTTTAAAACAGAGACAACTTGAAGAATAAATAGTCCATGATGGCCCCACCACGCTGACAACTGCAGATCTCAGCCACACAAGGGAATAAACTGGCTTACCAGGTCTTATTGGAAGTTACTCACTGAAGCTTAAATATAATTTGCTGACCCTCTATTGCTTCAACATTTGACTTTAAGCTTGTTTAATTCAATTCAGCAATCATTTCCTGAAAGACATAGCCAAGAGCAACCAGTGATTGAAAAAAGGGAAGATGGAGCCCCCTGCCCTCACATTGCCTATACTCAGGCCACAGGAAAAACTCAGCCTGCAGAGGACAGCAGTATAACAGCATACACATGTTAGCTGTCACCATAAAGATCAGCTTAGCACAAGCCCTACAGTTGTGCACAAAGGGAATTCTTTTCTAGTTCATTTAACAGGTCTGTTGACCATATTGAGGGGAAGGATGTGGTTACCGAGTATATGGGATAGCTTTCAACCTTCCATTTGTTTAATCCAATAATATATCTAAAAGGCACATCTAAAGTCTCCAAGAAAACAATCTTGAAGGAAGTTTAGAAACATTGCTTAAAATCATCCACTTTCTTTTTGTTTACAATTCAAACCACGAAATAAACTGTCTCTTCAGTTGTGATATTATACCATCAAGCTCTTTTTCTTTCTAGAGGTACTAAAAATTGAAATCTCTATCATTGGCCCAGTAAATTCCAAAGGATACAGAATAGAGAATCCATGTCTGTCTTGCTCAGGATGCAAGACCACATGGGATAACACTCTCTATTTAATGGACAGGAGAGACGCACATCATTCCCTACACAGTCGAATCTGGCATAAGCCACTGCAGTCTCACCCTCACCGAAAACCAAGCTTCAAGTAAGAAGGTGGGAGCCCCTATAAGCTACAAAGAAGCCCCCATATGTGTAGCCTTCTGATAAGAACTGGGAATTTGTGGTATGGCCTTGAAGGCTCCAAAGGGGTGGCAAGGAAGCAAGTCTCAAGCAGCTGGCTTGTATGTGTGAAAGGTTCCCCAGAATTTGGGGAGCCTGGTATAGCAAACTGCAGACCACTGGCCCAAACATCTGGGTTGCATCTTGTGAACACTGAGGGTAGGTACTAAGTTTTCCCACTGCTCAGGGACTAGCTCACCTGCATTGGGTAAATGAAAGCCCTGGGGGCAAAGCAAGGACAAGAGTTAGGCAAGCTACTTGGCACACCTCTGAGAAATCACAGGGTCCCTGGAGGAGCCCGTGGGAGTGGGCCTAGCCCCAGGACACTGCTTGGTGTGATTGACACACAGGGTGCTGAGAAAGGGACAGGGAGAAACAGAAGACTGATTCTCAGGGAGACAGCATTGTCATAACTTCAGGGATTCCTAAATTTAAAGTACAAGGACCCCCTTTAAGCTAGAAGGAGGGTCAGTGCTTCATTCTTAATAGTGTTCATGGTTTAGCTCTGTCCCGTCTTCACAGATAGATTTAAAGCCCACGAGAGCTATTTCTCCTTGCAGCTTCAGCAGTGAGTGGTGCTGGGACTACTTATCATTCTAGACTCTTTCATTTTGGGAAGGAACAGTTATACACAGAGCTCCACTCTATACTGCCATCTGGCCCTCTGAGGATAAGCCTCTGTAGAAATGTTCTAAGGAAAAATTATGGCTCCTTTAAGAAGCTTCTGATAAAAATAGTTCTAAACCTTCTGGAAGCAGGCAGAAGTAAGGAAGGGAAGTCATCATTCTGTACAGTTAAAATAATCAGTAACTACAATTTGGGGAAATAAGAGAAGTCATAGAGAAAAGAAATTTTCTTCTCATTAGAAAACATGCTCACTATGAGGAGCCCATGAACCCCAAAGCCATAGGGGGGGACTTAGGCTTGGGGCCAGGCCCTGCTTCTAGCATGCTCTGACTAGCTCTGTGACCGTAGTAGGTCAGGCAACCTCCCTGGGCTTCATTTCTTCACCTGTAAAGTGGAGAAAATGCATTACACAGAGCTAATGCTCACAAAAGTATTAGCTGTTGTTACATAAGAGGCGGTGTCTTGCTCTCCTCCAGCTGTAAAAATCCAGCCAAGAGAAAGATGAGAGAGAGAGAGAGAGAGAGAGAGAGAGAGAGAGAGAGAGAGAGAGAGATCGAAAGGTGGGGAAGGGGGGGAAGGGGGGGAATTATTTGCCTTCATGAAAAGGAGAGAGAGGATCTGAAATGTCAGAAATAAGTCATCTCTAGGTGAGAATTAATAAAGAGGGGAAAAAGTGCATTCTCTCTGAAAAGTTGTGAAAAAGAAGTCAAGTGTTTTTGACCAAAACAGCTGTGCAAGTGGCAGGGAAACCAGGCAGGGAGCCTAGGCTGGTGCTTTTGGACACTCAAACCCCAGGGATGGGGAAAGCTAGTCTCACCTGATAAGAATGTGAAAGGCCAAGCGTACCTAAGATAATGAAAATTAATAGAATACAATTTACACCTAGGTATTTCTATTTCTAAACTTGCTTTAAAAGACCTAGCACTTCTTTGACTACAATGATTAGAAATTATTAAAATAACATGCCGCTTAGAAGTTTATTTTAATGGAAAAGTTGTATAGAGACCCTGTCAACCCCATCCTGCTAAGTAGTAGCAACAATAATTCATTGAGCACTCGCAATATGCCAAGCAGTCCTAACTCTCAGTCTTCCAAGCATTAACTCAATTCTTAAAACTATCCTATAGGATATACAGTATAATTCTCCCCCGTTATATAAATGATTTTTTATAAGTGAACTGATGGATCAGCAGCCCTGAGGGGTGATGAGGTGTGTTGATGTCAGGTGGTCGCTGGACTTATCATGATGATCAACTTTTTTAGGTATATAAATGCTGAATGACTATAGTGTGTATCTTAGCTATATTTTAATAAAAATCTTAAAAACAAGCCATGAGATCAACTCTTCCTAGCTCTTCCTAGCTGTTCCAAAGATACAAAGCCTACTCTTCCCTTCCGCTCACTCAGGGGTGCTCCCCCAAAGCCATCCTGAAGATGGAGAGATTGATGACGGTTCCCACCTTTTCTTCAAGTAGACAGGAGGCTGTGTGTGTCTACAGCAAGCAGCAGAATGAAAAAGGAAAAACGAAAAGCAGTGATAGAACAAAAAGATGATGTTCTTTCCATCGCATCAAGACTACTTGATTGCCATGAAAAAAACCTACATTCATCCAGACCATGCTGTATTTGTGGTTCTTAAATCTGGGTTCTTAAAAGGCGGGTGGCCTCCTAGGACTACCCAAGGCAGCACCTCATGTAAGTTCCATGGGGAACCTGTCGATACTTACCAGGCCCAGGCACAGCAAGCTGGTTTCAGTTCTTTAAGTGCTGTTTATTATTCAAATCACTTCACCTCAGAAGTGAAACAAAATGGTCAAAAAAGGCTCCCCAAGGCCTGCCGAGTGGAGCAGTGGTTAAGCGCTGGCTTGGGAAGCCAGCAGCCCTGGTTCGGTCCCACATATGAGGGCCAGTGACACTGTCCTCAAAAAAAAAAAATTAAAAACGGCTCCCCAGACGCTCGGCCCTATCCCAGGCAAGACCACTGATGGCCAGAGAGGGGAGGAGATTGACCTCCAAGGCCAGTGGCGAAGCTGGGGCCACTCCACAGGTCTCTCAACTCTCACCTGCTTCACAGAACTGTAAGGAGGCTACAGCAAAATCATTCATTCATAGGGACATCTCTGGAAAAGTCAAAATCAAAGCTCTACAAGTGAGCGCTGGTGGCTGTGGTGGTATTATTTAGAAATGGTTCTTAAGTCAGGATGTATTTATAGACAGTAATTTAAATCCCTTCTTGGTGATACTAGGACATAATTCCATATTTGTAGAGAACAGAGCTCTCAGCTGCAAAGGCCCTCCAGACCAGAAAGCAGATGGCCGAAAGAAGCTGCCAAAGGGTGGGACTGCTAAATGGCCCAGATCTAAGTGGAGGGCTGAGGACATCAGGCTTGGCTCAGAAGTCCTGGGATCACAGAACTCTGGACCAGGAGGGGACCCCAGGGGTCACGAAACTCACACCCCTCATCTTATAGATAAGGAAAAAAAAGTGCAGTGATGACTCATTTACCCATGAAACATGGGTTCCCCATTCTTGGTAACCCTTCACCTAGTTCTATCTCTATGAATTTAACTGCTCATATAAGCAGAATTATACAATCTGTGTTCTTTGGTGTCCGGATTTTTTCACTTAGCGTAATGCTTTCAGGGCACATCCATGTCACAGCATATGTCAGAATTTCATTCCTTTCCATGGATGAATAATGTGCCACTGTGAATATATACTATATTTGGTTGTTTCATTCACCTGCCTATAGACACCAGAGATGTTTCCACCTTTGGGATACTGTGAATAATGCTGCTATGAGCACTGGCACACGGGTCTCTATTTGAGTCCCCAGCCTGCAACATCTTAAAAATTGTGTTTTTAACAAACTCTTACACAGCATTGCCAGGCCATGTGCCAGGCACTGCCTGTTACAAACATGACCTCATTTAATTCTCATAACTCCTGTAAGGTAGGAAATACTATTATCCCCATTCTGCAGAGAAGGCAACAGAGGCACAGAAAAGTTAAGTAATTTGCCGAGGATTACAAAGTGAGTGGTCAAAGCTGGATTCAAACCCAGGACGTCTGGGCAGGGTGGCTAGGAAGACAGAGCAGGGACAAGAAAAGCAGGGGTTACGATCCATGAGCCTTCCGATGGCTACCTCTCAGGATAAAAGCTGAAGTCTTTCCAGTGGTCTACGAGACCCATATATTCCGTACTGCTTTCTCTCACTTCAGGGTGTCCCCAACCTCATTTTCTATGGATGCCCCCACTCACTCAATCCCTTGTAGTCACAGAGCTTTTGTTGGACCTCAGACATAGCAGGTAGACTCCACCCCAAGACCTCTGCACTTGCTTTTTCTCTGCCTGGGACACTTGCACACCAATATCCCCAATAGTCTTCACTTACTCACCTTATGAGGTCATTTCTCAAATGTTACCTTGTCAAACATGGCCTTCCCCTATACTTCATTCAAAATTGCAACCCCCAGCCCAACACACCTTGCCCCCAACCACTTCCGTGTTTCACTTTCTCCAGAGAGCTGATAGGCTTTACATTTAACCTACTACAGGCTTTTCATTTGTTTCCTGACTGCCTCTCATAGTAGAATATAAACACCATGCTGAGGGGCCCTCACTGTAACCTCAGCACTTAGAACATGGTAGCAGGCTCTCAACAATGAGTAGTTGAATGAATGAATACATAGCATCCACCAGCACTTCAGTTTACAAAGCTTTTCCATGAATATCATCCCTTGGTTTTCATTAAAAAAAACAAAAACTGAAAATGTCTTAGAGGAATCACACCATGGAGGTCAGACTTTATGTCTCCCACTGGTCCAGAAGAAGGTCCTAGTGGCCTCAGGAGCAGCCTGTCCTTTCCGAGGGGACCTAGGGAGCACTGGGCCAGAAAGAGCCCTGGATGCTGGTCTGATCCTGGAGGCCTGGGAGCATGCCCGTCTGCCTCAGGGAGACAAGGTGTGCTGCCCCTCCCTAGAGAAAGCCTGCAGGCAAACCCATGTTTCAGGATCGGAAATCTTCTTTCACTTGCTCACCCTGCCACCAAAGCTAGGGCCCTGGTGTGCAAGGCAGACAGTCACTGAGACACTCCTGGTTTTAGAAACTCCTGTATTATTATTACTCACCCAGCTTTAGATGCAGAAATATACTGCGCTGTCTTCTCTGGAGCATCAACTGGAGCCCAAAAGACAGATCTCACAATAAACAAGGGTGCATCACTCCCCAAATGTGTGTTTTATTCTCCACCTGAACTGTTCTCACCTACCTGTCCAAAATTCTACCCCTTTTCAGCAAAAAAACTAGCTCAAACAACACCTTTGCAGAAGCCTGGTCTGAATCAACACCTTCCTCTGCCTTGCTGCCCCCCTCTATAATTAATCTCCTTTCCCTGAATTCACACAGCATTTTGTACCATTATTATTACATTCATCCTGCCCTACCCAAACTTTTGTCTGTGTATCTTGATCTCCCACTACATATATAAATCCTTTTTAAGTAAGAGAACATGTATCTTTCACCTTGGTATGTCCCTGAGGCATCCAGCGCAGTCCTAGCACATAGCTGGCACTCAATAATTGATTTCTGAATGAATGAACAAACCAAGGATCAGCTATTGGGAGGAGCATGACAAGCCATGTCTGACACCCTTATCCTCAGCCTGGACTCCTGTAAAAGCCAATCAGCCAGGGTTCTCTGACCCAATCTGACCTGCACGTTTCTATCAGCTAAAGAAATTGAAATGACAAACACACCCATTCCAGAAAGCTGGTTATCATCTTTGGTTTTGTTCCTCCTTCTCTTTCATCTCCTCCAACACAGGCAATCATGGAGTCCTATTAATTTGGCCTCTATTTGTTTCTGGAACCAGTCCAACTGTCTCCATCTGCACTGACGCAGTAGGTAGCCTCTCACCTGGATAGCTGCACCAGCTTGTCCCATCTAATTTACTCTCCATGCGGCAGCTGGATTATTCTAACAAGCCATTCTGATGGCACTCCTCTCCTGCTCAGGCTCCTCCATGGCATAGTCCATGCTCCCCAGGGGCCTCCTGACTGGCCCCTCCCTGCTCCTCCTGCCCTCTCTAGCCCCACCTTCACACTTACCTACACTCCACTCCGGCCACACAGAACAACCTTTACTCCTCAGACAGGCCAGGTCTGTCATACTGCCAGTTGTCCAAGTGGACCGGTTCCCCTGCCTGAACTGACATCTCCTCCCACAGTTCTCCTCTTCCCCTTTTCACCTGGCCAACTCCCTCCTTATCCTTCACTGAGAGACTCTTCTCTGAGCTCCCAGCCAAGGTGGCCTGTCCCCAAGCATCCAGCGGGCATCTCCACTGAACTCACCACTTTGTGATATCACAGCCAGCTTACCTGTCCCCTCACCATCCCATACACAAGTGTTAGCTTCTTGAGGGCAAGGACTCCCTCAATTTCAACACCAAATTCCTAGACCCTTCCTGACCCTGTGCATGGTGTCAACAGGAACTCCACATATAATTGCTAAATGACTGGAAATTAGATCAGCCTCTGAGGAAGCAGCTTCTGAACAAGGGTGAGACTACCTATTATCCCCCTGACTTACAGCTCAGTCCCTACCCCATTCATACCATGGGGGCTCCTGGCTGAAAAGCAAATGTTAAAACAAACCTAAATTCTTCCCCTTAAAATAAACAAAAGACAAAATATGAGTAAGTCATATATTTGATGTTCACTGAGACACTATTGGTAAAAGGGAAGAACTGGGGACAACCTACATATCCAACAATAGAAGAATTATTAATTAAAAATAATTTACATTAACTTGGGAAAAATTATATAATCATCAGTAGATAATATTGTAAAGTAAAAAGAATAAGGAGTTTGGGGTCAGAAATCCTGGTTTTCCTTGCTTGCTGTCTGTATGACCTGAGCACATCACTTCATGATTCTGACAGCTCAGTGAAATGGGAGCACTCCCACTTTTATGCAAATACTATGCAAATACTAACTCATTTATTATGATTATGATGACTGTTACAGAAAAATGTTTATGACACAACGTGAGAAAATCCATATACAGTAGTCCCCCTTGTTCTGAGGGGGATTCCTTCCTGAGACCATAGATAGTACTCAAGCCTGTATGTATTATGTTTTTCCTATACATGCATACCTATGATAAAGTTTAACTTATAAATTAGGCACAGGAAGAGATTAACACCAATAAATAATAATATAGAACAATTATAAAAATACACTGTAATAAAAGTTATGTAAATGTGGGCTCTCTCGACGGCTGCTCAATGGCGAATGGGCAAGTAGCACATAGAGTGTGGACACACTGAACAAAGCGATGGTTCATACCTCAGAAGGGACAGAGCAGGACGGCGAGAGAAGTCATCACACTACTCAGAACCACATACAATTTAAAACTTATGACTTGTTTATTTCTGAAAATTTTCAGTTAATACTTTTTGAAGCATGGTTGACCATAGGTAACTGAAACCATGGAACATGAAATCACAGGGATGGGGGACTTACTGTACAAATATGTGTACAACTACATAAATTATGTGTACATTTAGATAAAGACTGGAAGGAAGTAGGCAGAAATGAAAAATTAATGGCTAGGGCAGGGGTCAGCACACATTCTCTATAAAAGGCTGCACAGTAAATGTTTCAGGCCTTGTGGGTCATACGGTCTGTCACAGCTACTCAACTCTGCCCACTGTAGCCCAAAGCAGCCACAGACAAGACATTAACAAATAAGCATGTCTGGGTTCCAATAGAACTTTATTTATGGACACTGAAATTTGAATTTCATATCATTTTCCCAGGTCACAGAGTATTATTCTTCCCGTTTGGCCTTCGTCAACCATTTCAAGATGTCGAAACCATTCTTAGCTCATGGGCCATACAGAAACAGGTGGTGGGCTGGATCTGACCTAAGAGACCAGTTTGCTCATCTTTGGGCTACGATATGTATAGTAAACTATTTTCTTTTATTAGAATTGTCTTTACTGTTGTTACATGATTTTTATATTTAAAGAGAAAAAAAAAAGATACCATGAATTCCCTAGGGTCTGCCAGAACTATTCAAAATTGACCAAACTCAGGTTTAAACATAAGTTCAGCTGGTCCTCCCTTCCTCTGCAAACTCATGTCCATCACAGCCCCTGAAGGTTAGCCTCATCTCTCCTTGGAGACCCAGTACATGACTTGCTGATTGATTCCTCAACTTTGGCATTTCAAGGTCCCACATATGAGGGCCAGTGACACTGCCCTCAAAAGAAAATAATAATAATAATTCAAGTTGCTTTCTAATGTGTTAACCCTGACAGCCCAAATCTGACCAATTTCCTCAGGTGCTTCCGTTAGTGACCACAATCCAAATAGATCGTTCTTTTGCTTTATTAAGTAATTTGATTATAGATCTTTTTACACTGTTCCCAGTCATTACCTCCCAATATATGCTCTCTCCCAACAACATAGCAAGATCAAGGGCAGGGCCCGTGCCTTCTGCTACTGTTTTACCTACTACAGCATCTCCTAAAGGACTCTACACACTACAGCAATTCATAAAGATAAATGAGTGGTGAAAAGAGAGCCCAGTCAATGAATGGGTGCATCTAGTAGACAGTCCAGGTTCCTGCTGTTTTTAGTAATTCTGTGATCAGACCTCTCTGCCACAATTAGCCATATTGCCCATTATATTTGTTCATCTGATCGTTATTTTGGAACATTCCAAGCTGCTGCAAAAGTAATTATGTTCTGTGCACAGAGCCGCTCACCCCAATTACTGGCCTAGTGACAACATTATGAGATAACCTTACATAAATATACTGTGAATCAATCAGTGGGGTACAGGTAGATTTTATAAAGAGTGGTGAACCCACACTCTGAAGCCTGCTTTAATCAAACACAGTATTCTGAAAACAGAAGTCAGTGAGGAAAAGATTATCAAGCTACACACACAGAGCCAAACAAGAACAAAAACAGATGTGTAACTAGGAGGCAAGTTTCTTCCCCTTGTAGGCGTACTCCTAGCTCCAGATAACAGAATCCCATGTTGTCCTCCCTACCGAGCGCCACCTATTGTTCAGCAGGGGGATGGCAAGTGGGAAGCTGACAGCTGCTACCAGACGTGATCAAAAACTATGGTGAGTTTGGGGAATATAATGTTGTAAAGATTTTGTAGGGTATAAGATGGGCACTTGTCTTATTAGGGAGACCACTTCATGGATGGTGTAGTTGTCTGACCACTGCACTGTACACCTGAAGCTGAAACTTCAAAATATTGAATGTCAACTATAATTTTATACACACACACACACACACACACACACACACACACACATAGTCACAGGATGTGGAGTACAGCACAGGAAATACAGTCAATAGAATTGTAACAGCTATATACGATGTCAGCGGGGTAGTAGATTGGGGAAGAGGGTTATCGCTTTGTAAGGGGTGTAAATGTCTAACTATTACATTGTTTTGTACACCTGAAACTAATAAAAAAATAAATAATAATAATAATAATAAAGTATGGTAATGCTGCTGCTGAGTGCCATCCAATGGAATGGCAGGAATTTTTAATATGGGAAGCCGCGCATCGAACCTTAGTAACCGTGTGTGACAAATTTCATCTTGTTTGGTGCAGTCAGTTGGGTGTGAGCTATGGTTGAGAAGTGTGTTTTAAAGTGTTCCATAAGTCATCCTCCATCATGACAATGCTCCGTGTCATACATCACTTCTGGTATGGCAATTCCTTCTCAAATAAAAACATTACAGTGTATCGTTATCCACCTTATTCACCCTAGCTGCCACTGTGCGACTTCTGGCTCTTCCCCAAAGTAAAAAAGATTCAGGACATCGAGGTGGCCATGACAGCACAACTAAAGACACTCATGAAAGAGGATTTTCAGAACTGCTTCAGAAAGTGGCAAAAACGATGGGATAAGTGTGTTTGAAATGAGGGGGAGTCTTCTGAGGGGGATTAATGGCAATCTCTTACTGTCATCAATTTTTCTTTTATTTAAACATTCACCATATTGCTTGATCACACCTTGTATTTCCTCCCTTCTCAGGAGTCCATTCATCTCTAGGCAGGCCCTGAGCTAGTGCCCCAGAATGTTTCTCGTAGTAGCTGCCAAAGATGAGACTAATAAGTAGCATGCTATATACTGTGCTAAGTGCTTTGTGTGCATCACCTCATTTTGTATTCACAATAATTCCATGAAGTGGGTATTTTTATCCCCATTTCAATAAGGACATAGGAACAGCTGACAAACCCTGATTTGAGAGATGTACTTATTAAATAACCCCAAAGTGCCAGGGACTGTGCAGGCCCCGGGGACTCAATGTTAAATAAATCAGGCAAGCTCTACCTTCATGGAATTTACCTTCTAGAGGGAGAGACAGAAAATAAGCCAAAAAAAAAAAGTTAACAAGATACTATCTGAATACGTAAAGTGCTATAAAGGACATAAATTGATTACATGGGTAAAGAACTACTTTTAATGAAAAGGGGGAGGGAGGAGCTTCTCCAGACAGCCTCAGCCTAATCGTACAGTGAGAATCTCTGCAGACTCAAACAGCCCACTCGGGGAGCCTGGGGTTATTACAGAAACCCCAAGAGGGGCAGAGCCCATATGGGCATGCAGCGTGAAAAGGGAGAGAAACAGAAGCCTTGAGCATCGGGAAAACTCGAAAAACATACAAAGGAAAAGACAAATAGGACTTGTAAAGCATAGGATCCAGTGGAAAATGGGAAATGGAGACACGCTAATGTATGTCTAAGAGAATGTTCTCGGTGCTTTACGAGCATGCTGCACGCGTGATTTCTGTCAAAGGGCAGGGCTGCTGTGCCATCTGCTAGTAACCTGTTGGTGTAAGCTGCCTGACAGAAGCAGTTTATTTCTAGATATTGTGCTGGTCACGGTTCTACAGGTTAATAGGATAAGTTTTTCTCAAGTATAGAAAAACGTATTAGTCATGGGATAAAGTCTAGTAGCTTATGCTTTTTCTGTAATGGAGTAATTTTATTAAAATATCAAAGCATTATTGTAACTATTGACTAGTTATTGTGTATAAAATGAGATAGGTCGTTCGGGGCAAGGGGAAAGCTAGGCAGCTACCTCAGGACAAGCCAGAATAACTCGCTTACTGAACTGGGGCCACCTCCCCTTGCATGAAATCAGTTATATGCCTTGGTCTTCCTCCTCATCTCTTTTTTTCACCCACTCCAGGGGCCATAGCTAAGGATTATCACTTCCCAGGGTTGTACTAATTCTAAAATCTCAAACACTGCCATACTAATTTTCCACCATAAGCCCCTCTCAGCTCATTCATACCTTTATTCCCACTTCACTGGTCCTTCAAACATATTGCTATAAGCCCTTAATTTTTTCTAAATCTCTTGTACCTGTAGACATGCCTTATTTTTGCTCTTGTTTATACCTTTTATTTTCTGGATGAATCTCAGCAAAGCTTTGTCAATTTTTTGATTCTCTTCAGAGAACCAACTTTTGATGATGCTCTTGCCTCTGTATTTTTTTTTAATATTTCTGCTTCCATCTTTATTATCTTCCTACTGCTCTTTAAAGATTTATTCAGTTGTTTTTTACTATCTTAAATTGAGTGGTCTCATTAATCTTTCTTCTTTACTAATACAAGCATTTAATATTTTAAATTGCCATCTAAGTAATATCTGAGCTTTGTCCTACAAGTTTTCATATATAGCATTTTCACCATCTTAACAGCCTAAACATTTTCTGCTCTCCATTATTAGTTCATTTGTGACCGATAAATTATTCAGGGCATTGTGTACTTGAACCAGCTCACACTAGCTCAAGGAAGCAATTGTTAAATTTTCAGGAATTTTGAGAGCTGGTTGCTAAACACAGTCATTATTAAAAATTAAATTATAGAAACTTAAAATTAAATGAAATATATTAAAAGCAAAGTGATAGTTAAAACACATTACTTTCTATTTTGGGCCACTTTATTATTATGTATGCTCTCAAGGTTATTTACTTCTATTGCGTTGGGATGGTGAAAATATTACACAATGATGTGTTATTACGCAGCTCTTTCCAAGTGACATTCAGTGCCCTCATGTTGGTAGCCTGAAATCAGCTATGGAGGAAGCATTTGTACCCCGGAAATTAGTAAACTCGATAAATCAGGATTTTTTTTTTCTTCTAAAGAGTGAATTGTTAAATAATTATATATACAGAAGGTGCAAAAAAATGTATACACATTTTAAGAAAGGAAAAAACTGTATTAAAATTGTATAAAACATTCAATGTACATATATACATAACAAAAGATGCACATAAGTCACGTTTGACTTTTGCAATGACAAAAGGTGCTCCAAGTGGTTACCACCAATGTAATTTTAATACAGTTTTTTTCTATTCTTAAAATATGAATACATTTTTTTGGAGATACATATATATTCTAGTGTATATTATTTTATAACTTAAGGGAGCTTTAAAATGCAATATACGGAGAGAAATGGTGGGTGTAGTGTCCAGCCAATCATTACTGGGTCTTTAACAGAGATAGGTGATGAGAAGCACGGGGTCAAGGGAAGGTACAGAAAGGATGGATTGGTCCTAGAAATCCACTGGGGTGCAAATGCCTATGACCTTATTCAGGCACTCTAAGTTCTATTTATGCTCTGTTAGCTCATGCTCCTTACTCAACTATAAAGCAGTTTTCTTCCTATTATTTTTCCCAAAACACCACCCACCAAGTTCTAATAATAACATCACACATCTGAATAGTGCTTAATGGATTATGAGGCATTTTTATATACAGCGTCTCAACACTAGCAAAGACCCAGTGAGGTGGATATTATCATGGAGAAGACTGCCTCCCATTTTGGAGTCTGGGACTTGCAGACCAGATCATTTTTCCTTGTAGCCTTTGTCAATTTAGACCAATTCCGTCCTGGCTCCATCTTTGTAATTTCAGGCTAAGAAGTTTTAATCTTTTTGTCGGTCCTCATCTGGAAACCTCTCCATCTCTTTAACGATTTTCAGTTGCTCTAAAGTAACTTCTATAAAGGCGTGTTTATACACTGGGAGAAAGGAAAAGATAAAGCCCTGCTTTTAACAAAGAAGCTGTCAAAATTGGCAAGCTAGTTTGTTTTCTGATGAAGACAGTCATTGTAAGAGGCAGTAAAATGAGAAATTGATTTTTAAAATTCTCTTCTCACCACAGAAAATTATCATTAGGGTAACAATCATTTCAGTTACAGAACACAATGAAATTTTGTTTGCTTCATTGGTAAAGGTCTATATCTGCCAGGCAAGTGTGCAATAAAGTTCAAAGGAAGGCTGGAGTGCATTCACAGCAGTAATGAGTCTAGGTGGTTCTTCAAGTGAGAAAAATTTCAGCCTAGACTCTTAAAAACTAAAAACCTCTATAACAAATTCTTTCTACAGCCTTGCTACTGACTTGAATTTGGTCCCATCGCTCTCTTTCCATTCACTGCCAAATGTCTCAAAAAACCAGTTAAACTGGCTGGCTGCCTCCCACCTGCTTAGTTTTCTATTCTTTACCATCTCGCATCCATCATCTATTTCATGTGCTCTCACATGTCACAGTGATGCCTAATTATCAAGTTCAATGACTTTTCCTCATTCTCTAGCACCCACTGCCTGTGATTCCCATATCTACCCTTTTAGTTCAACTGTTCTCCAAACTCCTATATACTAATTTCATTCTGACCTTTGGATATCTCAACCTGGAAGTCACATGGGCACGTCAAACTCAACATAACCAAAAGGGAAATAACATAACTTGAATACCTTTATTTCAGGTGCATGCTCAATAACATAACAAAAAAATAGATCACTTTTTTTTTTTCCTGCCTGTGGCCCCTGGGCTTAGTCTCTTTGTATCTATACTCTTTTTCTATTAATGGAATCACCATCTACTGAGACAGAAATTCATTGCCAGCAGAGACTCTTTTCTCTCTCAAACCCATATCCTAATTAATCACCAAATCATGTCAATTGAACCTATAGAACTAAACTATGTATCCATCCATCTATCCATTCTTATTCAAAATTTAAATGCCTCCAGTACCTTTTTGTCATTATTTTTTGCGCATAATGCCATATTTATTTTATTTTGACAATTTTATAGCAAGAGTAATGGAATTTTTAAAAAGGTAAAAAAGTCAACTTTAATTTCATCAGCCAGAGTTAACATTCCCTTCCAGTGCAGGCCCAATAGACATATTTTTACACAATTTAATTATAGCAAATGTATCATTATAAGGCCTGTTTTCTTTTATCATGAAAACACTATACATATTTATCCGAGTCAGTCTTTGAGCAATTTTTAAATGAAAACATCACATTTCATCATTTTTATATTAGCCGTTTCAAGTAATTTGTAGACTCCTTGGAATATTCTACACAGAGTCATTTCATCTGCTAATAAAGACAGCTTTATTTCCTTCTCTCCAATTTGAATGCTTTTAACTCCATCCTTCCTTTCTTCCTTCCTCCCTTTTTCTTTCCCTCCCTCCCTCCTCCCTTCCTCTCTCTCTCCCTTTTTCTTCCTTCCAAATTTTAGGTATAAAGCATCCAGTTTTCTCATCATTATGATGTTTGGTGTAGGTGTTTCATATGTGCTCTTTATCAGGTCGAAGGAGTTCTTTTCTGTGCCTGGTTGTTCAGAGTTTTTACCATCAATTGATGTTGTATTTTATTGAACATATTTCTGCATCTATCCAGGTGATCATGTGGCCTTTGTTCTTGATTCTATTAATATGGTGTATTAAATTAATTAATTTTGGGATGTTAAAGCAACCATGCATTCCTGAAGGGAAAAGTCCCTTTTGATCATAGTGAATAATTCTTTTTATACGTCAGATTCGATTTGCTAATACGTATTTTGTTAAAAGTTTTCTGTCTGTGTTCATGAGATATTGGTCTATTGTTTTCTTATCTCTTTGTTTTATCAGAGTATACTACTAGTCTCACAGATAAAGATTTTGATGTATTCACTCTTCCTATTTTTTTAAAGCGTTTGTGCTATTATTGTCATAGATATTACATCTAAATATGTTATACACTAAACAATTCATTAGTATAACTATTGCTTTATACAATCTTATGTCTTATAAAGAAATTAGGAGAACATATGATAAAATATACATATTTACTAACCCAAATAGTTACAATTTCTGATGCCCTTCATTTATTCAAGTTAAATCTAATGGCATTTTTTTTTTTCATTCTGAAGGACTTCATTTAATATGTCTTGTAAGGCAGGTCTGCTAGCAACCAATCCTCCCAGTCTTTGTTTATGGGGAATGTTTATATTTTATTTTAATCTATGGTAGATAGTTTTGATGGATTTAGGGTTCTCAGTTGAATTTGGCTGAACAGAATTTTGTTTTTGTTTTCAATTTCAGCACTTTGAATAGGTCATTCCATTGTTTCCAGCCTCCGTTGTTTTAGATGAGAAGTCTGCTTTTAATTTATCGATAAGACAATTAGTCATTTTCTCCTGCAACTTTCACGATTTTCACTTTGTCTTTTGTTCTGTTCATTTTTCTTCAATATTTTTTCTCTGTTCTTCTGGTTTCATCATTTCTATTGATCTATCTTCAAATTCACTTACTGTTCCTTCTGCCATTTTGAATCTGCTATTTAGCTCCCCCTCCTAGTGAATTTTCATTCCAATTATTGTACTTTTCAACTCCGGAATTTTGATATAATTGTGCATTATAATTTCTAGTTCCTTATTTGTTGAGTCATTGTTTTAATACTCTCCCTTAACTCTTTAGACATAGTTTCATTTAGTTCTTTGACAGCTTGGTCTGCTAAACCCAGTATCTGGGGACACTGAGAGAGAGTTTCTATTGACTGCCTCTCTTCCTGAGTATGGATCACACTTTACTCTTTCTTTGTATGCCTCATCATGTGTTATTGAAAACTGAACATTGTAGCTATTATAACCGTAGTAACACTGGATACTAATTTTTCTCACCTTGAAGGCTCTTGTTGTTATTAGTTTAGTAACTTGCCTCCGTGAAATCTGTCTCCCTCATTGTGTGTGACCATGATGTTTCAGCTAGTTTTTTAAAAAACTATTATTACTATTGCTTTTATTTTTAAGCTTGGACTCTTAGGGTTCACTCGTCTGTCTATAGGGTTCACCCCTCAGTCAGTGCCTAAGCAGAGGATGTGATCCAACACCTCAAGCAGATAAGGCTTCCATCCTCTTCCACTGAATTTATGTAGGTAGGGGAGTGCATTCAAAGTTCATGCTGTTTTAAGTCTGCCTAGTATTTTACTTGCTGCTGGGACTTTTAGTGTCTCCTCTACATGTGCAAAGAGCCTCAAGATATGTGGATAGTTTGGCTTCTCTCTTGTCTTTACTGATCCTCAGTCAAGAATATGCTTGCCCTAATCACTACTGCAACCTCAGGCTACTTGATATGGTGGCCTTCCCCACTCTCTCTACCACTAAAATTGTGCCTTCTACTGACAACACCAGTGGGTGTGAGCAGCACCAGACACTCCAATTCAACTGAATCCCCATTGATTGTGGCAGCAAAGCTACTGATCCTCAGAGCCCCCCACTTGCCCGGGCAGAACCTCCACACCAACAGGACAGTGCAGGAAGAAGGGGATATGAGAGGAGCCCCAAGTAAAAAGGCCACATGCTGCCACTGGTCTTACCTGAAGGTCTGTGGATTTTGAAGTATAAATGCTTCTCAGATTATTATATACCATAGGTCAATTTCAAGAGCACTGAAATAGTTATTTTTGCCAATTTTGTCAAGATTTAGAGTTACTTTTTTAGGGAGAGAATTTGCCAACTGCTCCATTTAGCTGTAGGTAGCCCATATTTTAAATTTCTCATTATTGTTTCATTTAGCATTTTTAATTATTAGAAAGGTTGAACATTTTCTTATTTATTTATATTTACCATTGAATAAATTTTCCATTCTCTTGTCTTGCTCATACTCATCTTGATATTTTTCTCATCGTTGTGAACACATTATAGATATTAAAACCTTGCCTATATATTTGGTGTAGTAACCTCAATTATTTTTCCTCAGAAGCTTTTTATTTTAAGCTTTAAAAGTGTTTTCTGGTGCTTTAAGCCTAAGGAATTTCCTGTTACACTCTACTAAAACCAGTTAAAGTGCCTTCTCAACTAATCCCCCAATCCTGCATCTCCAGCCTACTCTGTACAGTACTTTTCTTATACAAACAAGACATTCATTAAGCATTTAATGAATTAAATTATTTCTAACAGGAAATTAATACAGGAGGCAATATTAATTTGTGAAATGCAAATTAAAGAATATAATGAAGTTTTCTTATATTTATTCACTATCTTTAGCTTCTGACAAAGTAACACCAAGAGGTCCTGGCAGAATATTTATTAATAAAGACATTTATAATTGGGCAACATTATTCACATATCACAAAATGCTAAATCATGTCATGAATTTGGATTAAATATGCTCTGTCCGCCTTTGTTTACCTCTTTCATCTCAATCATTTTCTCTTGAAATGGTTTCCTTCATGGTTGGTAAGCTTTAGTCCAGGCTTTGCCTGAAACAATTGCTAAATGAGTACAATGTGAAATTGAAAGCTGGACAAGATATATGGCTCAAGTGTAAACCTGGTCCCCAAATACAGGTCAAGGCATGCCAAGGCAGCCATAATGGAGAGAGCCGGGTGGGGCCCATAGGTGGAAGAAGATCATCTTCTGTAATGGGTGCTTACAAGTCTCTACACACCAATAACAGGGCTTGCTGCCTCAAATAATCTTTGCAGAACTAACTCACTCTAACACGAGACTTATAAGCACCATGCTGTTGAGAGCCTGACATCCCTACCCTGTAATGCACTACCTTGAAGCCATCGATCTAGGAGTTTATTGTAGTAAATGTTTTGCAAACTAAGAAACTGAAACATTACCAAAGGATATTAATGTACGATGACATAGAAATAGCATGTGCACACAAACACAGGGGTCAGCAGGAAGCCCAGAGAAAAGGACAGAATGATGAGTACTGTTTTATGATACAATCCAAGGCTGAAAGAGGTTCTATCTGTTGCAACCAGATTACCTGGTCAAGAGAAGCATATAAGAAACAATGGCCATCGGCAGATGACTGGATTAAGAAACTGGAGTATTACTCCGCTATAAAGAAGAATGAAATCGTACCATTTGCAATGATATGGATGGACTAGAGACTATTATGTTGAGTGAAATAAGTCAGTTGGAGAAAGACAAATACCATATGATCTCACTTATATGTGGAATCTGAAAAAAATGAATGAACAAGCAAAGTAAACAGAAACAGTTTCATAGATGTAGAGGAAAAACTGAGGGTTGCTAGTTGGGAGGGGGGTGGGGATGAGGGAGAAAGGGAAGGGATTATACAGCATAAATAGGTAACTACAATATTGCCACAGGGATATGAAAGACAGTTCGGGGAATACAATAATGTTGTAAATATTTTGTGGGGTGTCAGATGGTCACATGCCTTATTAGGGAGAATACTTCATGGATGGAGTAGAGGCTTGATCACTGCACAGCACACCTGAAATTGATGTTGTATACTATTGTATGCCAACTGTAATTGAATATATAGATAGTCACAGGATGTAGAGTATACTGTGGAAGGGAGTCAAGGGAATTGTAATAGATATGTATGATATGGTGGGGGGGAGTGGGTTGGCAAACTGGGGGAGGAAGTTGTCACTTCGAGCAGTAAAAAGTGTAACTATTGCATTGTGTTGTACACCTGAAACTAATTTTTTTAAATGTTTATTTCACAATAAATGAATTTTTAAAAAAAAGAAATAATAGGCAGAGAATAAGAGTGTATCCAGTTCTACTCTCATTCTAGGCTCTCCATAAGGAGATGGCACCTAATATGTATTAAGAAGCAACAAGATGAGAAGCTATGAGAAGTGGCATCACAATATTAGGCAATGTGTGTTTGATCATGTGTGTGTGTACATATAGATATATACACATACATATACAGGGGTGCCAAAAAATGTATACACATGACTTGTATTCATCTTTTGTTATCGGTATATATTGAGTATTACAATTTTAATATAGTTTTTTCCTTTCTTAAAATGTGTATACATTTTTTGGCACCCTCTGTGTATACATACATACATATATGTATATGTATATGTGTGAGTGTGTGTATGACAGGGCGGCCATTGCTACCTACGTCTTGCATATAAATATACAGAGGCTTAGTCATAGGTGTTAACTTGGTCCTCTAGCTCCAGAACCTATATATTTTCCACTATGACAACTTTTTCAATTTTCATTAGATACCTTGAAACTGGGGAGAAGGTTTCATGAATATCCCATCATAGGAACTCCTCTATCCCTCTCTCTAAGTAATCCTGGCTTCCTGGAACAAACCCTTTCATGAATAGAGTAACATGTGCTGGAATCACTTAGACAGGCTACTGCAGACTTTTCCCAGTCCAGGTAGACAGCACTTACAGCATATTGAGGCCAGACGGAAACAGGCAAGGAGTCTAGCCCATGTCTTATTCTACACTGACCATGGTGGACTGATATGCCAGGGAACTGACTGCGAAAAAGAAAGCTGAGCATCAGAGATATGATCCTGCAGGAAGTACATCTAGTACAAGGGCTCCTCAGTCCATGAATGAGTCATAGAAGCAATGAATCACCCTTTATCACACCATGGTTATATGGGAAAATCTCTGGCGTGAAAAATGAAAAGCCAGCGCATGGCTTTCTTTATGATTGAGTAGGAATGACTGTGTGTGTGGCTATCTCCCAAGGGAATCGGATCATTAATATAGGGGAAACTTTTTCAATATAAAAATCTCTCAGTTTGCTCCCTATAAATACTATCTCAATTAAGAAGGACATAATCTGAAACCAGGTTCTCCTTCTCTCCAATTATGTTCAGATTGCCCAAAGTCCATCTATACTGTCAAAGTGAAGCAGAAATGGGTCCATTGTTTTAGTGACTCAAGCAAAATTTCCTGGGAAACTTCTGAGATGGTGTTTTTTCCCATACACCAGAATTATTCCCTTTGCTTCAACTGCCTTCATTTCCCATGTAGTTCTATAAGTGAAGACTGTTTGGGAGCAGAGTAAGGAGATAAAATTTTTCAAGGTTGAATGGAGGGTGAGGGGGAAGGAGAAGCCACATGGATGGACACGTGCCTGTACAAACATTCATACAAGTCTGGTGTGTAGGTTGGGGAGGAGGTGTGGTCTGAGAGAAAACGTCAAAAATAAAGTTCATATCAATCACCAAGTAAAGCTCAGGAATCAATTAGGCAAGAATTAGAAAACTGGTGTCAAGTTTTCTTCTCAAAAAAACAGATTTTTAGTCCCAGCAGCAATAAGACTTTGAACAAGTCCATTGCTCCCAACTTCTCTCTTCTTTTTTCATAAAATCCTCAACATCTACATAGGAATGTTGATAATAAAATTAAATAAATAGGAAAAGGATGTGAATAGTAATAAAAGCTTTATTACTGTAAGATAGGTTGAGAACTGTTTAAAAATTCAGATGAACCTAAAATAAACTAAGCACAATAACACAGCCGGCTCCATTATAATCAGCGATCACTTGGGAAATCCAAGTCCCAATAATGGAATAAATATTTAGAAGTAACACATTTAAAAGTACTGCCCCAAGACATAATAAATGATCATAATAATTTGGGGAACCAAAACTTGGAATTAGATTCTGTGAGAACAACAGAACTATAAGCACTCTACACAAATATTTCTGTTTAATATATGAGACTCAACAGGGAAGCATTGCCCATGTAGAGTGAAAACAAAGAAAATCTGACTCTTACTTTAGAAGAAACACAAAAGAAAATGGAAGCTATGTTTTCTGTTGTGTTGTTTCTTGAGATTAGACTTGACAACATTCAATAAAGCAAGTAAATTTCTTTTTTTTTCTTTTAAAAAGTTTACTCTTTTGTTACACATAGAATTTGATTAAAATACAAATTGAATTGTTTAAATAGATTCAAAGCAAATATGACAAAATGTTATAATTTGAAAAAGCAGGATACATAGGATTTTTTAAATATTATTCTCAACTTTTTTTTTTTTGCTTGTAAACAATCAGAACTATCTCAGGAAATTTCAATAAATATTTGAAGATTATTGCTTTGCAAGATTTCCACATTATTAGATTATTTGGTTATGATTAATATTAATCATATTAATAGATTAGATTATATAGATTATGATGATGAACATGAAGGAGTTTGGAATTGTGTCTTTTTCTATTTTTTTATTATTTTTATTTTATTTTATTTTTAATTAGTTTCAGGTGTACAACACAGTGCAATAGTTATACATTTTACTCCTCAAAGTGACAACCCCCCACCCCTAATTCACCACTCCACTCCCCCCCATATCATATATATCTATTACTCTTCCTCTGACTCTCTTCCACAGTATAATCCACATCCCGTGACTATCTATATTCAATTACAGTAGGTATACCACCTCCGCTTTAGTAATACAGTGCAGTGATCAAACCTCTACTCCATCCATGAAATGGTCTCCCTAACAAGACCTATGATCATCTGACATTCCACAGAATATTTACAACATTATTAATTATATTCCCCAAACTGTTTTTCATATCCCAGTGGCAATATTGTAGTTGCCTATTTTTGCTGTCTAATCCTTTCCCCTTCTCCCTCATCCCCATTCCTCTCCCAATTAGCAACCCTGATTTTTCGTCTATATCTATGACACAGTTTCTGTTTACTTTGCTCATTCATACAGTTTTTCAGATTCCACATATGAGTGAGATCATATGGTATTTGTCCTTCTCTGACTGACTTATTTCACTCAACATTATAGTCTCTAGGTCCATCCATATCATTGCAAATGGCACGATTTCATTCTTCCTTATAGCAGAGTAATACTCCATTGTATAAATATACCACAGTTTCTTAATCCAGTCATCTACTGATGGGCATTTTGGTTGTTTCCAAGTCTTAGCTATTGTAAATTGTGCTGCTATGAACATAGGGGTGCATTACTTTTTTTGAATAAGTGTCTTGGTTTTTTCAGGATAAATACCTAGGAATGGAATTGCTGGGTCAAACGGTAGCTCTATTTCCAGTTCTTTGAGATACCTCCATACTGACTTCCATAGTGGCTGCACCAATCTGCAGTCCCACCAACAGTGCAGCAGGGTCCCCTTTTCCCCACAGCCCGCCAGCACTTGTTGTTTGTTGATTTGTTGATGATAACCATTCTGACTGGAATGAGGTGGTATCTCATGGTGGTTTTTATTTGCATTTCCCCAATGACCAGTGAGGTTGAACTTTTTTTCATATGCCTGTTGGCCATCTGTATGTCCTCTTTAGAGAAATGTCTCTTCATATCTTCTGCCTATTTTTTAATTGGGTTGTTTGTTTTTTTGGTATTGAGTTTCATGAGTGTTTTATAAATTTTGGATATTAACCCCTTATCAGATATATCATTGGCAAATATATTCTCCCATTCAGTAGGCTTCCTTTTTGTTTTATTAATGGTTTCCTTTGTTGTGAAAAAACTTTTAAGTCTGATATAATCCCATATGTTCATTTTTTCTTTTACTTCCCTTGCCCGTAGGGATGTATCAGTAAAAATATTGCTCCGGGTAATGTCTGCAAATGTACTCCCTATATTTTCTTTTAGGATTTTTATGGTTTCAGGTCTTACATTTAAGTCTTTAATCCATTTTGAATTTGTTCTTGTATGAGGCGTAAGGAGATGATCCAGTTTCATTTTTTTGAATGTGTCAGTCCAATTTTCCCAGCACCATTTATTGAATAAACTATCTTTACTCCAGTGTAAATTCTTGCTTCCTTTGTCATAGATTAACTGTCCGTAAATGCTTGGATTTATTTCTGGGCTCTCTGTTCTGTTCCACTGATCGATGTGCCTGTTTTTATGCCAATACCAAACTGTCTTGATTACTGTGGCCTTGTAGTAGGTTTTGATGTCTGGTAGCGTGATCCCCCCGACTTTGTTTTTATTTCTCAGAATTGCCAAGGCTATTCTGGGTCTTTTATGATTCCATATAAATTTGAGGATTATATTTTCTATTTCTGTGAAAAATGCCCTTGGTAGTTTGATAGGAATTGCATTGAATCTATATATTGCATTAGGCAGTATGGACATTTTAACTATATTAATTCTTCCTATCCATGAGCATGGTAGGTGTTTCCATTTATTTGTATCTTCTATTATTTCTTTCTTCAGTGTCTTATAATTTTCTGAGTACAGATCTTTCACTTCTTTGGTTAAATTTATTCCTAGGTATTTTATAGTTCTTGACGCAATTGTAAATGGGACAGTTTTCTTAATTTCTCTTTTCATTAGTTTATTATTGGTATATGCAAATGCCACTGATTTCTGAACATTGATTTTATATCCTGCTACTTTACTGAATTCGTCTATCAGTTCCAATAGTTTTTTGATGGAGTCTTTGGGGTTCTCTATATACAGTATCATGTCATCTGCATATAATGACAATTTTACTTCTTCCTTGCCAATTTGGATGCCTTTTATTTCTTTTTGTTGTCTGATTGCTGTGGCTAGAACTTCCAGCACTATGTTGAATAAAAGAGGAGAAAGTGGACAGCTTTGTCTTGTTCCTGATCTTAAGGGGAATGGTTTTAGCTTTTCCCCATTGAGTATGATGTTAGCTGTAGGTTTATCATATATGGCTTTTATTATGTTGAGATATGATCCCTGTATTCCCACTTTGCTAAGGGTTTTTAACATAAATGGCTGTTGGATTTTGTCAAATGCTTTTTCTGCATCTATTGAAATGACCATGTGATCTTTATGCTTCATTTTGTTGATGTGGTGTATCACAGTAATTGATTTACGGATGTTGAACCAGCCTTGCGCACTAGGGATGAATCCCACTTGATCATGATGTATGATATTCTTAATATATTGCTGAATTCTGTTTGCTAATTTTTATTGAGAATTTTTGCATCTATATTCATCAGGGAGATTGGCCTGTAGTTTTCCTTTTCTGTGATGTCTTTATCTGGTTTTGGAATCAGGGTGATAGTGGCTTCATAAAAAGAGTTTGGGAGCCTTCCCTCCTTCTGGATTTTTTGTAATAGTTTGAGAAGAATAGGTGATAGTTCATTTTTGAATGTTTGATAAAATTCACTTGTGAAGCCGTCTGGTCCAGGGCTTTTGTTTTTTGGGAGCTTGTCAATTACTGATTCAATTTCCTTGGTAGTAATCAGGGTATTTAGATTTTCTGTTTCTTCTTGCATTAGCTTTGGAAGGTTGTATGCTTCTAGAAAATTATCCATTTCTTCCAGATTGTCAAATTTGTTGGCATATAGTTGCTCATAGTAATTTCTTAGAATTTTTTGAATTTCTGTGATGTCTGTAGTCATTTCCCCTCTTTCATTCCTGATTTTGCTAAACTGAGTCCTCTCTCTTTTTTTTTTTTGATGAGCCTGGCTAGAGTTTTGTCAATTTTGTTTATCTTCTCAAGAAACCAGCTCTTGGTTTCATTGATCTTTTGAATTGTTTTTCTGTTCTCTATATTGTTTATTTCTGCTCTGGTCTTTATTATCTCCTTTCTTGTACTCCCCTTGGGCCTCTTTTGCTGTTCTTTTTCCAGTTCCCTTAGGTGTAAGGACAACCTGTTGATTTGAGATTTTTCTCCCTTCTTTAGATAGGCTTGCACTGCTATAAACTTCCCTCTTAGGACTGCTTTCGCAGCATCCCAGAGATTTGGGGTTGTGGTGTTTTCATTTTCATTTGTCTCAAGGTATCTTTTGATTTCCTCCTTGATCTCATTTGTGACCCACTCACTATTTAATAGCATATTGTTTAGCCTCCATTTATTTGTCAGCTTCCCGGATTTCTTCTTATAATTGATTTCTAGTTTCATAGCATTGTGGTCAGAGAATACAGTTGAAATGATTTCAATCTTCTTAAATTTATTGAGACTTGTTTTGTGGCCTAACGTGTGGTCTATCTTAGAAAATGTTCCATGTGCACTTGAAAAGGACGTATATTCTGTAGCTTTGGGATGAAATGCTCTGAAAATGTCTGTTAAATCCAGCTGGTCTAATGTGTCATTTAAGGTCGCTGTTTCCACATTGATTTTCTGTCTGGAGGATCTGTCCATTAGTGACAGCGGGGTGTTGAAGTCTCCTACTATGATAATGTTACTGTTGATCTCTGTCTTTATGTCTGACAATATCTGTTTTATATATTTAGGGTCTCCTATGTTAGGTGCATAGATGTTTACTAGAGTTATGTCCTCTTGTTGGATTGATCCCTTCATTACTATGAAGTGTCCTTCTTTGTCCTTTGTTATATTCTTCAATTTAAAGTCCATTTTATCTGATATAAGTATTGCTACTCCAGCTTTTTTCTCAGTACCATTTGCATGAAATATTTTACTCCATCCCTTTACTTTCAGCCTGTATGAGTCTTTGGATCTGAGGTGAGTCTTAAAGCAAGTAAATTTCATTCACAGCAATGTGCTGTCCAGCTCTCTGTGTGTGAGTGTCTATCATGCTTTGGAGGCTGACATGCTCAGTAGGATGAAAATAAGAGATGGTCCATGTATGTTGGTAGCTTTTATCCACAACCAGGGCAGATGCACAAAAATGTGGCAAGGCGCCCAACAAGAAAATGAAAACTAGGTAGCTCTTTCTTTCGTTTTTCCATTTTTCTTCTTTTACAAGAATGGTGCTATAGTCATATGTTTTAGATTGCTTTTCCAGGATTGAGTTGGGCCAAACGCTAGCATTTTCACATCCTTGGTAAGCACTCCTGTGACCATAGGCCAGCGCACCAATGGAGCCAAGAGCTGTGTTTTTCCAGTGTATCTGCCCCATACAAGGGTCACACTCTCCTAAGCCCTGGACTTAGTGATAATAACCTGTACTGTGGGTGATTTTTTTTGACAAATTTCCAATGTGTTTATGAAGCAAAAATAAAGGTAAGGAACACCAACTACTCATTTTCTGAACAGAAATAGACATCAAAACCAATCTGAATTTTCTTGTTACAGCCATGAGCTGAGGTTTGCTCCCCAGCCAGGATGCATACCAACAAACCCGGTATTACGGTCTATCCATTTCGGTTCTGAAATGTAGGTTGATTCTGATCTGTGTAGCCAGTCACAACAGTGCTGTCATTAAGGACACATCCTCCAAAATATCGAGTCGACAAAGCCATATACTGACTACCTCTGTCTTAATGCTTCTTAAAGTCAGGCGATTAAGAAAGGTTCTTGAGGGCCAGCCGAGTGGCGCGGCGGCTAAGCGCTGGCTTGGGAAGCCAGCAGCCCCGGTTCGGGTCCCACTTATGAGGGCCAGTGACACTGCCCTCAAAAAAAAAAAAAAAAAAAGGAACTTGAGGGGGAAAAAAAACACAGTAATTGTGATCTAGAGTATTTTCCATGTAACAAACACCTCAGGAAATTGAAAACAGTCAAAGTCCCCAAATGTTGAAAACTACTGGGCTATTAGGATGGTCTAGAGGCATCAAGATACCTGTGCCTGGAAAAACTCCACCCTACTTGAAAAATCTCTGGTAATTACCTGAAGAGCTACTTATCCTCTTTTCCACTCTCACATTTTACTATTTGATTTTTTTAAGGGGCACTATGTAACCAGCCCAATTTATTTTGAAAGCATCTAAGTGTTTCCCCTCCCCCCGTCCCTACTATTTCTTCTGCACCATTACAGAAAAGCTGTGGTGCTATGAACATGTAGCCCTGCTCTGTCTATCCAGCTGATTTGGAAAATACTCAGCTCATCTATATTTAATGTCTTTCCTGCTGATCCTTCAGGGTGCAAATCTCCCCACCACATCTAATAACCATGATGGATTAGATTCAATTTAGCTAATGCTAACCAATAACTAATTATAGCAGCATTCTCAAATCAGGCCGGAGTTACAGCCTTGCCAACGTGCCCTTTACAAATGGCCTGTATCTGGAAATTTATACAAGTATGGGGGAATTGAGTTGTAAATATGAGAAAAGGGTATGATGACTAAGCTGCCACCACAGGAGCTTTGAGTCCTAACTATTGAGGGAGAAAAAACTGTGGATCCTTGCAGCAAATGAAGAAGCATGACTACTGCAACATTCCAAAGGGACCAGCTTGCCATTTACATGTCACACCAAGCATTATCCTGAGGATATCTGGCGGCAGCTACTGTTGCACCATTCCAAGTGTGACCTTGTGTAAGGTACCCTCTTTGGACCTTCAGTCCCCCATCAGGAAGATGGAGGCAGGGGCAGAGTTTGGCGGAAGCAACATGGACTCAGTAGTCAGGCAAATGTGGTCTCTAAACCTGGCTCCATCCCTGGTAACTTTTTGAGTTGAGAGTAAGTTACTTAACCTTTCTCAGCCTTGGTTCTCTCATCAGCCAGACAGAAATGACAACTAACTTGCACAACTGTGAGCAGTCAAAGTGATACTGCTTGTGGAGCATGGGCAGGGTGCCAGGCACATAGTAGGAACTCAAAAAGTGAAAACTATTATTGCTTCCAAGATCAATATTCCATTCATTTTGATTATGAGAATCAAAAATGAGATTTCATAGAGACAAAAGCTATGGGAGAAAATTTAAAGTGCTAAAGCATTATAATTTAGAGTTTAGATAGAACTCCACAATAAATTGGACAATCTATGTTTCGCTAAATGCCAACAGGGATTATAGGAAAGCAGGCACGATAACTATGTGGAATGCTCCCCAAAGGTAAGATGATACAGCCCATCTGTCACCTCCTCCATGAAATCTCCCATAGTGCCATTTAACAACTCCTTCCTCTGTGCTCTGGGAGCACTTTACAAGTACCTCTGCATCTATTCATTCACTTACCCAACATTTAGGGTGCATCTTACATATGTAAGAGATTCTGGGGAACTAACAGTTCAAGTCCCCCTAACCTATCAGCAGAGGTTGATGCAAATAGCAACCACTGAATTAACGGAGTGCTGAAGAGAAGTCCAACAGTGAGAATGTCAGCTACACTCCTTAGCAAACTGTCACTCTAAGCCTCAATCTCCTCTCCTATAAAATGAAAGTAAGTACATGGGCCAGCCCAGTGGCGCTGTGGTTAAGCGCTGGCTTTGGAAGCCAGCGGCCCTGGTTCGGTCCCACATGTAAGGGCCAGTGACACTGCCCTCAAAAAAACAAAACAAAAAAAAAAACACTATGTGGGCTGGCCGAGTGGCGCGGTGGTTAAGCACTGGCTTGGGAAGCCAGCGGCCCCGGTTCGCATCCCACATATGAGAGCCAGTGACACTGACCTCAAAAAAAAAAAAAAGAAAGTAAGTACAAAATAGTCACAGGGATATAAAGCACAGCATAGGGAATCTAGTCAATAATATTATAATAACTACGTATAGTGCCAGGTGGGTACTAGAGTAATTGGTGAGACCACTTCATAAATTGTATAAATGTCTAACCACTATGCTGCACACCTGCAACTAATATAAAGTAACGTTGACAGTCCATTGTAATTGAAAAATAAAAATTAATAGAAATGAAATAAAATGGGAGTAAGTCTCCTTCACTGAATTGTGAAGATAAAATGAAATTAGATAAGCTTAAAGCACTTAGCCCAGTACATGCCTGGCACATGGTAAGTGCCCAATAAATAGTAGCTATTTTTATGATATAATTATTATTATCACTACACTACAAAGAGTTGGGTGCAACAGAGATATGTACAAAGAGCAGAGGGAGCAAGAATTCATTCAGCTTGGTTTGCAAGCCTTGCCTCTGTGGAGCTCAGGAAATTTTTGTTGATTCCAATTTGGAGGGATGATGTAGACTTGAAGAACTATAGCTGTGAGAGAGGAGAGCCAAGGCAGCCAGTAGGTCACTGTTCAAAGACACGCCAAGATCCAGAAGACAGGGAACAAGCAGACAAGGCCTGGAATACCAGGGAGGCTACTCTGTAGCCCAGCGACAACGTTTCCAAATGGTCTGAGATGACTCCAAATGCTAGTCAGGAGCTGGACTGGCTACAGAAGAACCAGCTGAGGACAATGTTAGAACTATGAGTTTCAGAACACAGATTCAACAGACTGAGGTGGAGCCTGAGGACATATATTTTCAACAGGCAACCTAGGTGATTTTTTTTTTATTATTATTATGTGCAGTCAGGTTGTACCCAGAACCAGAAAGCAGAATGAACCCTCAGCATTGCCCTTCTGTTCTGGCCTTTAGAGCTGATTCTATGCAAAATCTCTGCTGCGATTGAGGCATCTGGCTTTTAGTCAAGGCTCCATAAGGGGCACAGTGCCAATGGCGCAAGGCTATATCCTCAGGAATAAAGATGAGCTTCTCAATGATAATACTTCCCAGACCAAGCATCTTGGTGAGGTAAGCTATTGCTCTCTCTTTTAGATCATTTCCTGGGCTAACAATAATAATAAAAGTAGTCCCGGTTACTAAGTGCTAGCAGTGTCCCAGGCACTACACTGGTTTATATGTTATCTCATTTAGTCCCCACAACACCCTTCAGGATAGACCCTGCCCTCATTAAAGATAAGAAAACCAAGGTTCAGAGAGGGCAGCTAATGTGCCTAGGAAGAGTCACATAGGCAGTTGGTTATGTCATCATGAAAGGTGCTACTGTTTGACCAATTGACAACACTATCTGACAATCTCTGGCTCCACCTTTCTTGCAGACCTGGCTCAAAACCCTCAAGCTGAAGAAATTATGTTTTCCTCTAAAATTCCCAAAGCACTGAACACAGTGATCTATTTCTGGTCACATTCAATCGATAAGCAGTGAATAAATATAGCTGAGGTAGTATGTTTTGTCATACCTTTTCCCAAAGAGCACAAAACACACTCATATTTAGTATCTCACCTGTTCCAGTGGTTGCTTTAAGAAAATAACACTTTTATTGAATTGACACATAAATAAGGGGTTCTGTAAAACATTTAAACTGACATTATTTACAAGGTCCCATTCCTTCACTAAGTGTTGCCATGCTGTTAGTTGCTTTTTCTATTCAAATAGGATCTTTTCATTTTTATATATCCATTTGAAAGAAATCTGGTTATATAAAAACATAACAAAAAAGGGAAGTCTCCTCTATTGCTTAGCACTCTTTATTTTCATTTTTTTAATGTTTCTCCTTAATGAGGTTTCATCCCGGTTTCCTAAATAGCCCCAAATAGATCTGACAATCTGTATACAACACACCTAAATCTATATACTCTCACTATTTGCGCTTCTTTCATGGGTTCATCTTTGGGCCATCAGGAAGAAGAGGGCTCATTTCTGGGACCACCATCCATATCTCCAAGGCAGGCCATGCTTTCAGAAACTCCCGGCTCGACCCTCACCCGACATGGCCACAGTCTGATAGCCCAGCACACACTCCTCTCTCACTCACTGAACTTTACAAAAGATTAGTCCCCCACTGCTACTCTCAGAATTACAACAATTGGAAACACATGCACTATTTTGAGTTACTTTGCTTAATATGAAAACATATTAACAAGGAGCAAAATAAATAAATAAATAAAGTCTGCATTTTCAGCAGCCTAATGGGAGACACAATATTTGTAAAGGACTTTTCTTGATCATCTCATGTCACTCTGCTAGGGAGTTTCTCATTCAACCTAAAGGGAGTGGTTCTCATACATTCTAATTTCCAATATGTGCTCACAGTGGCATTCATGCCATCGACTAATAAGTACTGAGTACCATCTTGTCTTCAGAATTTTTCAATTATTAAGAAGGCAGCAGTGAGCACATATGCATACAGAAATTACAACTTCTTACAGGAAGGCTTAGTCTTTAGTTCCTACAAAAGCCTCTGCCATCAGACAGTTCTCTTCCAGGTTTCAGAGAGCTGACTTCTCATTGCATCCTCACATGATAAAAGAGAACTAGCTAGCTTTCTGCACTCTTCTTATAGGAGAATTTATCCCATTCATGAGGGCTCCAGCATCCTGACCTAATTACCTCCCAAAGGTCCCACCTCCTAATACCACCATCTTGGAAGTAAGGTTTCAACATAGGAATTTGGGGAACACACAAACATTTAATCCACTGCAAATGGAAAAATCTATTACACCTGGCTCAGAGAAATCAGAAAAGGTGTCACAAGTAAAGAAACATCTAAGCTAAGCCATAAAGACTGATTAAGATTCTGAGAGACAGATATGGGAATTAGGAAGAAATGCATGAGCAAAGACCTCAACAGTATTGTGCTCTGACCACTGACAAAGAACAGATAAATATTAATAATGAAAAGAACACTAAAGCTAACATTTACTCAGAGATTTTGATATACCAGGGCCTGCTCTACTCATTTCACCTGGATTAACTCATTTAATCCTTGCCTCAAACCCATAAGGTGAGTATAATCATTATTCCAATATTTCAGAAGAGTTACTGAGCACGGAGTACTTAAATATAATTGCTGTAGGTCACACGGCTAGTAAAAGGCAGAAACTGGATTCAAACCTAGACAGTCTAAATGATAGTCCTAATAAAAACTCAGTGAAACTACCATATGACCCAGCAATTCCACTCTTGGATGGAAGAATCCAAGACATTAATTTGAAAAAATATATGCACCCCTATGTTTATTGCAGCGCTATTTACAATAGCCTTGGAAACAACCGAAATGCCTATTGGTAGACAACTGGATTAAGAAACTGTGGTACATTTATACAATGGAGTATTACTCTGCTATAAAGAAGAATGAAATCTTACCATTTGCAATGATATGGATGGACCTAGAGACTATTATGTTAAGTGAAATAAGAGTCGGAGAAAGACAAATACCATATGATCTCACTTATATGTGGAATCTGAAAAACTGAATGAATGAGCAAAGTAAACAGAAACAGACTCATAGATACAGAGGCAAAACTGATGGTTGCTAGTTGGGAGGAGGGTGGGGATAAGGGGAAAGGATTAGACAGCATAAATTGGTAACTACAATATTGCCAGAGGGATATGAAAGACAGTTCGGGGAATATAATAATGTTGTAAATATTTTGTGGGGTGTCAGATGGTCACATGTCTTGTTAGGGAGAATGCTTCATGGATGGAGTAGAGGCTTGATCACTGCACTGTACACTTGAAGCTGACGTTGTATACTACTGTATGCCAACTGTAATTGAATATATAGATAGTCACAGGATGTGGAGTATACTGTGGAAGGGAGTCAAGGGAATTGCAATAGATATGTATGATATGGGGGGGGAGTGGGATGGTGAACTGGGAAAGGGGGGTTGTCACTTTGAGGGATAAAAAGTATAACTAGTGCACTGTGTTGTACACCTGAAACTAATTTAAAAATAAAAAAATGTTTATTTCACAATAAAAGAATTAAAAAAATAAAACCTCAATGAGATCCCAATTTTGGCCTATCTAATTGGCAATTTTTATAATTAGTATCTGATATTGGTGAGTGTGAGAAAACTTTCATGAACCTTTGTAAACTTGTACAATCTTATTGATAAGCAAGTTGATAGCATATATCAAAAGACTTAAAGTGTGCTTTAAAGTCTGTTCTAATAATTCTACTTTTAATAATTTTCCCAAAGAAATAATCAGGGGTTTCTTGTAACTAAAAAGTTCAGATGAACTCTCCCATTAAAAACAACTACAAACTCTGATCTTTAAAATCAGCTTGCATGCATCAGTAATATAGCAGGGCATGGAGAATTATGGCATCACATCCATACGATGATGAGGAAAACCGAAAGAGAGAGTTCGGCATTTCGAGTAGTTTTTCTCCTAGAGTATTTGTCAATTCTGTAGAAGCAACTAAGGAGGATGAAGATCTGAGCATTACTTTTGACAGCATCTTAGATTTAGGAGGGCAAAGTAAAACAAGGGATTACCAAAAAAGGGGTCCTGGTAATCCTGCTTCCATCAGAGCCACAATGGCTATTCCTTAGAGCAAAGCGGACCAGAAAAACTCTTGAAATATAGATTCAAATATCCTCAATCCTGGGAACTACATTCAGATGAGTCTGGTTGCTACTACTCTTAACTACCTATAAGAAGCAAATTTAAATAATCTCTGGAGGAAAAAAAACACCATCCTAGGACCCAAAATATTTTATAATTTTTCACATAGAATGTTCAGTACACAATCAAAACTAACCAGGCACACAAAGAGATAAAACAGCATTTAAGAAAACTAAAAAGTAACAATAGAATACAATAGGAGATCCACAAAGACTCCAGATTATGGAGTTATGGAGTATATTAAAATAATTATCCTTAATGTATTTGACAAGATGAAAGGCAAGATCAACAGAAAACTAGAAACTTTAAAGTAAAGCAAATAACCATTTTAACATTGAAAAATACAATAATCAAAATTAAGAATGCAATAGAAGGGTTTTAAAGTGATTAGGCAAAGCTAAAGAGTACATTAGGAAACTGGGAGATGAGTCAGAAAAAAACGGAGAATAATGCATGGAAAGACAGGTTAGAAAATACAAAAGTGAATGTAAGAGGCATAGGGGATACAATGTGTCCTGGGAGTTCCAAAGCAGGGAAAAGAAAAAATAGAATACAGTTATAGAGAAGTAGTGGCCGATTCTGTAAAACTTACCCTTGGAAAAATCCTTGATCTATAAAAAGGAGTCAGACAAATTTGACCAGCTACCTGTTTCGATATGGCCTGTGAGTTAATAGTGGTTTTCACCTTTTAAAGGGTCATAAAAGATGAGAAGGAGGAGAGAACAAAATGTGGTCCACATAGCCTAAAATATGTATTGGCACCTTTATGGAAAATGTTTGTGATACCTAAGCCACAGATTTAAGGATCCCTATGAACCTATATGCCCTCTAAATCCAATCTCCTGTTCAGTGTCCCACGTTGCCAATGAGGAGAACTAACAGAGACTGGAGGGAGAAGAAAGGAGAGTGAGATCGCAGTATTAATTCCCCTGTCTCCCTACAGGTCACCACAGGCTGCCTGCTTCCCTCAGCCAAAGGTGATAGTTCCATAAAGTGCCTTTCTCTACTGCATCTCTGCTTCCAACACTTAGTGAAAGCTCCTGTGACTCCTTTCTGGTAGGGGTAGCAAAGCCTCCAAACTCTAATCCTAATCCAGCCTCCTGTTATTACCAGCTCCAGGTTTGCACTATCCCCTGCTCATTTCATATGTGTTGCCCAATGTCTTTGTAAATCACCGCTTCATTAATTATCTCTTACTTATAAGGTGGTGGCCATAACTAGACATCTCACAATTAAATTGCTAGAAATAGAAGGAGAAAAGGAGAAGGGGAGAATAAGCAAGAGGAGAAGGAAGGAAGGAAAAATGGAAGAAAAGGAGAGCAAAATAAAGTATCTTAAAAGCAGCCACAGGAAAGACAGAATTCCTACAATGAAACAATTAGATTGAGAGCTGAATTCACACAAAAAAATAATAGAAGTCAGATGATTATGAAAAAATAGATCCAAATAACCAAAAGAAAACAATCTCCAATCTGGAATTCAATATACAGTGCAAACATCTTTCAAGAATTAAAGCAAAATAAAGAGCTTTTCAGAAAAACAAAACTCAAGAGAATTTGTCAGACTAAATATTAAAGGGTGCTCTCCTAGCAAAAGAAAAAATTGACCAGATGGAAGCTAGGAGATGGTGGAAGGGAAGAGGAACAATAAAAGTGGTTATAGATATAAATTAGCATTGGCTACAGAAAACAACAATGAAAATACAAATAGATTATACATACTTGACAACAATAGTTTGTTAAGTGAAAAAGATGGTAAAAGAATTTAAGGTGTTTAAAAACCCTTGCAAAATCTGAGAAGAAGCACAGATACTAATTTATAATAAAATTAGAAAGATTCAACTTGTATTTTTCAGTGTGTCCACTAAAATAACAGTAAATGAAAACAGAAGATTAATAGGAGATTGAAGTAATACAAAATTATCAATCCCAAAAGAATGTAAGAAATGATAGAGAAATAAAAAGAAAGAAACAAAGAACAGGTGGGACAAAATAAAAAAAGAGTAACTAGCAAATAGAATATATATAAACCAAAATATCACATTAATTAAAGGTGATGAATAAAATCCTTCAAAGAGGTAAATGTATCTGACTAGATTAAAATATAGACTGCTGGAATATAGTAAGGTTTATGTGAAAGGGGTGAAAAAATATACCATGTAAATACTAAAAACAAATAAACAAAAAGCTGGTATAGCTCTATTAATATCACACAAAGCAGACTTTAAAGGAAAATTATTACTAGACATATACACTTCATATAGTTGACAGGCTCAGATCACTGGAAAAATATACAAATTCCAAAATTTTAAAACATAAGTTGTTTCTTTGAAAACATAAGTTATTTATTTAACAATAAAGCTAATAAACTCTGGGTAACTGATTAAATACTGAAAAGAGAAAGAGAAAGACTATAATCAGTGTCAGGCAATCAGAAATGAAAAAAAGAGGAACACCACTATATATCCTATAGATGGTAAAAAATAAAAGGATATTATTTAAGAACAACTGTACACCAATAATTTTGAAATTTGAAATGCAATATAAAAATTCCTAGAAAAATACAGTCTATAAAAACTAACTCCAAAAGTAATAAACAAAATTGAATGGATCTTTGAGTATTAAAATCATTAAATCCATAATTGAAATTTTCAAAAAAAAAGGAAAACTCCAGGCTCACATTGACTCAATGATAAATTCTACTATTTAAGGAAGAAATAAACGTTAAAACTCATTACAAAATTACATTAAGTAACACAATATGATATTGATGCAAAAATATACGAGCAAATCAGTGAAGAAGAATTGAGTCCAGGAAAAGACCACCTATATAGACACTTGATATGTAGAAGGTTGGACTGCAGAAAATTGAAGAAAGGATGGTATTTTCAAATAAATGGTCCTAGGTCAACCAGATATCCATATCCATATGGAAAAAAATGTTAAATTTGATCTTTATCTTATACCATACATAATAATCAGTTCCGAGCGGATTACAGATCTAAATGTAAATAAAAAACAAAAAAAACTTTTGGAAGATAATATAGAAAAATATCTTCATTAACTTGGAAGTATGAATTTAAACAAGACACAAGATACAAAGATTAATAAATTACTCTAATAAAATTAAGAACTTCAGTAAAAGACACCATTGAGAAAAAATAGGAAAGCCATACATTGGGAAAAATTGTACACAAAAGGCTCATATCCAGATTATATAAAGAACTTCCACAAGTCATTTTTGTTAAAAGAAAATCTACTGTACATGGAAAAAGAGACTACACAGACACTTCACAAGCAAGTATAACCAAAAACGACAAACCCCAACAAAAGTTTATAAAAACGTGCTAAACCTCTTTAGTCATACAAATGAAAACCACAGTGAGAAACCACTACAAACTCATTAGATTAGCTAGAATTAAACAAACTGAAAATATCACTGTTAGCAAGAAAGCAAAGCAGGGGAATTCTCATATATTGCAACAACTTAGTACAAACCACTTTGGACAACTGTTTGGCACTATTTACTAAATAATACACATAATACCTGTGGCCCCTAAATTCTACTCTTTCCAATAGAAATGAGTATATTACGAGTATGAATAAGAATATTCATTAAATAAAAACAACCTAAATGAACATCAACAGTAGATTGGGTTAAATTGAAGTACATTCATACAGTAGGTTAGATGAAGCAAGGATAGTGAACTAACTGATACACCCAAAAAAACATGCTTAAATCTCTCTAAAGTAGTACTGAACAAAATAAGACAACATAAAAAAAAACACATAATTGTCTCATTTCATTTCTACAGATAAGAGTAACTAGTGTTAGAATAGTGGCTACTTTGGGGGCAGAGGAAGGAAAAAGAGATTAGGGGAAATGAAGAAGTCTGAGATGTTGGTAATGTTTTACTTCTTCACTTAGATGATGGCTACATAGATATTTGCTTTGCAAGAATTCATTGAGGGCCAGCTGAGTGGCTCAGTTGGTTAAGAGCTCATTCAAGAGTGTAAAGCGCTGAACAACAGGTTCACCAGTTCTATTCCAGCCCAAGCTGAGCGCTGCTGAGCCACCAAGAGGTGGCAGGATGGCTCAGCTAAAAAAAAAAAAAAAAAAAATTAATTGAGCAGCGTATTTCTACTTTAAGCACTTTCCTGTATACAGAAGATGCCAATAACAAGTATACACATTTTAAGAAAGGAAAAAACTGTATTAAAATTTTAATACCCAATATATACCAATAACAAAAGATGAATACAAGTCACATTTGACTTCTGCAGTTGCAAGAGGTGCTCAAAGTGGTTACCATCAGCATAATTTTAATACAATTTTTTCTTTTCTTAAAATGTGTATACATTTATTGGCACCCTCTGTATGTTGTACTGCACAATAAAAAAAAAGAAATAGGCCGGCCGAGTGGCGCATTGGTTAAGCGCTGGTTTTGGGATGCCAGCGGCCCCAGTTCGGATCCCACATGAGGGCCAGTGACACTGCCCTCTACAGCTAACAACAGCTCCACCTGGAGCTGGGCTGTGCGAGCCCCGGTAATGGTGTGGGCTGCAGCCCCTGCTGCAGTGGGCTGCCATAGGCTACAGTGAGTGGCCCGCAGCCAGCGTGAGTGGCTGGCAGCCAAGCGTGAGCTGCCAATAGCCGCGGTGAGCGACATCCAGAGGCCGGCGACCGATCTGCCTCATCCGGGAAGAGCGCAATGACGATACCAACAGTGAAGCAACATCCTCCGCAACTAAACTGAAGAACAAAAAGACAGCAACTTGTCTGTTCCCCTTCCCCGATTCCCCAAAGCTGTTCCCATCCACCAATTCCCCAATAAAAAAAAAAAAAAAAAAAAGAAATAATCGGGAGTGTGACATGGGTTTATTTATAAAGATGTGCTCTGTGACATTATAATTATTAAAAAAATTTTAAAAGAAAGAAAGAAAATTACCTAAATGTCTAACACAAAATAAATATACAAGTATCCTTACAATGGACTATCATTTAATCATTTAAAGTCATGTTTTAAAAGAATATTTAATGTCATAATATTTAATGTCATAAAGCCTATTGGTTATGTGATAAAGTGAGTTACACTACAGAGTATAATTCCATTTTAATAAAATACATGTAAAAACACACATATACATATACACATATATATGTATATGTGCGTATTTACATGTATATTTTATTAAAATATATATATGCACATATTCTAAGAGGAAAAGAACTTGAAACCTTATATGGCAGGTCCTCAAGTAACATAATTTTGTTCAATGTTTTTTCGTTATAACACTGATGAGATGTGTATGAACTCAACCCTTGTTTATATCAATTAGCCTATGGTAAACTGGTTTTGTTTACATCATTTCACTTAAAGTCTCAGAACCTATTGGCGTTAAGTGAGTACTTACTGTATGCCAAAATGTTAACAATGAGATAGAATTAAGGTCAATCTTTATTCCTTCATCTATATTTTCTAACATTTTACAGGTAAAATGTAAAAACTTGAAAGGGAAAATTTCTTTTTCTAAGGATTGTTTAGAGGTTCTCAAATGTACCCATCAGTCTGGCTTCACTTGGAAGCACATCCTTGAAACTGACTACTTCTCCTCTGAAACCTGAAGCTCTCTTTCTTATAAACTAACATGTGTACTCCAGAGTTAAATATCACACAATAATATAGGAAGAATCATAAGATACCTGCATGGCTCCAACAAGACTGCCAATCAGGGTTATCAATTAGAGCCAGATCATGGAAGTCTGTGTCCCATTGCCCTTTTAGAATTTCGCTTGAGTTAAAAGACTCACTAACAAGTGACTGGCTACTTTTCCACTAACATTTGTCTTACTTCACAAATAAAGATTAAAGCAGACAGAATTTCCCCCAGCCTCTGCCTTGATTTTCTGCACACATGTGCTCCTTTTCCTTTCCCCGACCATCAGAGTTCCACTCTTCTTCCAATGCCTTCCTAAACAGGTTGGTTTCTTTTTTTTTTTTTTTTCAATTTCCCAGGAAGCCTTCTATTATATAATCCACCTAACCCAAATCTGCTCAGAAGTCTTCTCAGCATATAGGAGTCCTGGATAAAGGGAAGCTGCTGTCGGTGCTATTATCTTTTCATCAGCATAGTCTGGTCCTGTTGTGTCCTAAGCTGAGCATCTCCTGTGTGAAAAGGCTCTTGGCAAGTGTCAGCTGTGTCACCAGCACTAGCTAGCCGGTGGTGCTTTTGTCCCAGTCGTCTCCACTGGAGCACAATTCCATTACAGAGCTAAGGATAGGAAGGAAGCTCTTGGCCCCAGATCCCCAGGTGCCAGAATTGTGACCCAGGAGACAGTATGTGATTGGCTCCATTCTCCCCTTGCACTCCCACACTCAATGACAATAAGTAATATGGTTTCCTTATTGGAAATAAGGTTTCCTTAGAGGGAATATGTTTGTGAGTAATAATTCCATCTTTAACCCATGAAGCACACCAGGCCAATATCCACAAAGCTCCGAAAGTGGTTCATTTGGCTTCTGCTTCAGCATACCCATTCCAGGCTTTAGTTCACCCAGGTTCCAGGCCTTTTGTCCTCTAACCAATTTAACTAATGTGCAAACATATTCCCAAACAGCCTCCAAACGAGATTATTACCATCAGGCTGGAGAATGACGCAAATGTAGGCCATTTACATAAGTGAAACAAGTTGAGCCAAAAGAGATCATTTGTGTGGCTTAAATCGTGAAGATGGGTTAAAGCCACAGGGCTAAATTCACAATTGCTGACTTTAGCAATTTAACATGATTCTTTCTTGACCCAGGAAGGTCTTGGGTAGATTTAATCCTTGAACTTCAGAGCCCTTCACCGCAACACCCATACCCACACCCCAAACCCACACACACAGATGGCAAAGCCACCACCACTTATTCCTCTCTTCTTTAGTGGTCTCCACTGGGACATAATTCCATTGGTATAATTAGGAGGACACCAGGGAGAATTCAGCTCCATCTTTTTCTTTTCTTTTTTTACAAGAAATGAGTCAATAATTTCAACTTTCTCCCCATACTCTCCCAGAGAAAGAGCCTGAAGCAGAGGGAGCTGCCATTTTAGATTAGCAACTCCACAGCAGAGTATAAGTAAGAAGACAGCATGTGCTGAACATGAGCCTGCTGACCCATTACTCAGATTCTCCTACCAGGGACTTCCCTCAGCCTAATTCAGGTTTGACAGGTTGGGTGCCACTCATAGCCTCCCCAACCTCTTCTAAGCCCACCCACCTTTCATGCCTACTAATGTAATGGTCCTTTTACCAAAAAATCCTGTGCCTGAAAAACCATGTTGTGTCTGCCCCTTGATGAGCATCTTAAACTGCCCATCATCTCATCACCAACACAGTTGCCTTGAGGAAAATGCAGCTCTCATTCCCCATACCCAGTACCCAAACGCCCCACAACAATACCCAAGCCAAGGACAAGCCACTCACAGCAGGCACTTCTTGGTCAGTCTGATTCAACTGCAGCCTTCAGGGTTTTCCCCACTTCCCTCCCTCCTGGTTTGTTTGTTTGTTTGTTTGTTAAATAAAATCTGTCACTATTAAGAATTCAGTTGGTTAAGAGCGCAAGCTCTGAGCAACAGGGCTGCTGGTTCAATTCCCACATGGGCCAGTGACACTGAGCCTCAGCTGAGCTGCCGCTGAGCTGCCAACAGGTGGCAGGATGGCTCAGCTGGTGAGAACACGTGCTCCTAACAAGACTGTCTATTCAATGGTGGGCTACGCCCGCCCGCAACTAAGACTAAACTCGGCACCTTGAGCTGAGCTGCCGCCCAGATGACTCGGTGGATAAGTGTGCACTCTTAACAACAAGGCTGCTGGTTTGACTCTCGCGTGGGATGGTGGCTACGCCCACCTGCAACTAAGATTGAACACAGCACCTTGAGCTCAGAGGCCACGAGCTGCCAATGGGCAGCCAGATGGCAACTGGAGTCCTCCAAAACTAAGATTGAAGAACAACAACTTGGCTGGTCCCCCTCCCCAATTCCCCAATTCCCCAACACTGTTCCCCTCCCCCAATTCCCAATTTAAAAAAAAAAAAAAAGACTAGAGAGGAATCAGATGGGGGCTCATTATGACTTTGACCATATGATTTGCTGTGCCACTGTGAGTGAGTCACATTCCCCAGGAGCCTGTTTCCTTTGTTGTGAGTTAAGAGAATTGAACTAAGTGACCTCTATAGTCCTACTGGGCTCTGATGTTGAGTAGGTCTACTTATCATAAACTGCTAAATGCCCCCATGCCACCCCACCTTCGGCCTCTCATTTTTACAGTCAGCCTGGAGGTGAGAATAATGCAGATGAGATTTTAGAACTCACCAGACTTTGCAGTTGGCAGGAAACTCAAATAATCCACTGCCCAAATGCCATTCCTCCAGACAGGTAAGGTAATATCCTCAAGATGTAGACAGAAAAACTGTAATCCAGAAAGGCTAAATGACATGCACAGGATCCCTGGCTGTCTTAATAGGTGACAGCAAGGGCACTAGAACCCAAACCTTCAGTTTCCTGGCACTGATCTCCTCCAACACCACCACAATTGTTATGAAAAGGCATTATTTCAGGTGTCAGCCAAAGCTTTCAAAGGAATTACTAAATATGAAATCAAGTCTTTGCAGAAGCAAATCATAGCGATAGCCCCTTAGTATTCATATTATTATTTAAGATCCAGAGATGGCGGTAAGAGCTGTGATGCTAAACCCTTTGCCTATGAGAAAGCTCCAGATAAATGCTGCTTTTCCTGCTGACAATCTATTTCATGAATCTGGAAATCAGAAACCATGTCAGAGGTATTCACAATATGTGGAAAGGAGTTCCAGCCCAACATACACAGAGCTTGGGGAGAAGCCCTCTGCTCTGCTAACCTACAGGTAATCTTAACACATTTCATATGTGTTTATAGCTCTGCCAGTATTTAATAGGAAACTGCGGAAGTCAAAGGACTGTCCTATTTATCTGAAAAACGTCAATGCCGCTGCTATAAATAGCAAAGAGTTTAATGGAAAAACCCAAGGGGTTTTTAAAGTTAAATTTCATTTCCCATAACTGTGTATAAGAAGCTCTTCTACGTTGAAATAATTCATTTGAATTATCTAAGCCAAAATGATCATATTGTCCTCAATAACATAAAATTTTCTAGAAATGTGTTCACAGAGAAAAATATTCCCAATATATACTAAAATGCACATTTAAGAAGCCCAGCATTCACTTTAGGGGTGATTTTGGTCTTGTGAATGATCAGTCTCAATTCACTTAATCCCCCTATTAAAATCCACACGAGCCACCCAAAGAATTATTCCTGGGATTTTAAAGTATATTAAAACATGCCAAGCAGATGAAAGCAGGGGTTGCTCTGAGTCTAGAGCATCTACATATCAGCTCCTCTGTACTAGAAGGAGAAGTGGTAGGTAGCTGGGTTCTCACAGGAGAAGGAGCTGAAGTCCACGCCATCTGTTCCTTCCAACTATCCCTTAGCTGACTTATCCCTAGCCACTTAGCCCTGAGTGTGTCCATTGCCTGGACTCGGCCTCCTAGATGGCTTCCTGGGGTACCCACCTGGGTAACAGTACAGCCAGACAGAACTCCAGGACCCCGTTACCTGAGGCAATGAGCATCCATTGCTGCCTGAGGATGAATTGCCTTATCTTAATCTACCTGGGGTGTCAACCACAAGTAGGGAAAAAAAAAAAAGAACAATTCCCACAGAACACTTAAACTAGGTAAGAATCTGACATTTTCCTTTGCCATGACTTGACATCCTTGCTTTTTCAAAGGAGAAAATCACTTTTACCAGCGCAGTGGCCCCTTCCTGTGGCAACACGTCCCAGGCACCCATTCACTGATTGTTTATGCATGTCCTGATTCCAACACATGTACAGAGCATTTATCTTCTTTTAATTCCTTCTATTGCCTGCAGGACTGACAATCCAAAGCAGTGTAATCCAGTAACAGCTCTGCTCCTCTCAGCCACAGCCTGACCGCCTCAGACAATTTAGACAAGGAAAAGTGTGGACAACTGAACACCACTGGTCACCTCCAAAACTCAGTTTAGTGAAGAAACTCATTCTTTTCCAACATTTACCCTCAAAAAAAAAAATTAAATAAGTAAGCAAGCAAACTTGGCGAGAAATAGCATCCTTGTTGCTAGGAGTCAAACTGAAACAGCCAAAGGTCAGCAGCAGATGACAGAAATGTCCCCATAATTAGAATAATCAATAGGTAGACATTCAGCAATTGCATACAAAGTGGGAGGTTCAGCAATGCAGTGGAAATGCATCCTGCAGCCCCATCTCCCCTGAGCCCGTGGCATGCACTCCATCCACATGGAGTCAGAGGGAAGCCTGTGGTCTCTTCCACACCATTCACTGACATGCAGCACCTCGGAACCTCCAAAGGCAAGAACAGCAGGCGAGGACATCTATCAAGCATGCTCCCTCTGTTCCAGACATCAGTCATGCTACTTCCCACCCACTATTTATTCTTCTGTTGACCACCCACATTTAAGTCAGCTTTAAAGACATGACAACAAGGTCTGAGATTTGAGGGATGTACCTGACTCTCTCTCCCCTCCAGGGGCGGTGGAATCTGATCAGCAAAACCAATCTTCCCTGGATCACCCATAAAGGCACTAACCTCATCCACGTTCTCAAAAGCGTTGATGACATCATATGGCAAACAGGACAGAAGGTCAATCACAAACCACGTCTTCAGGTAGTTCATGCGGATGAGTTTGGGGTCAGAAATCACCTCCCCAGCTGGTCCAACAAAAGTGGTGTGAAAATTCAGCACAATGTCCACCAAAAAGATGACATCCACGATGCTATCCACAACCAGCCAGGCCACATTGTTCTGCCTGGTTTTAAAGGAGACATTGTAAGGGACCAAGATGGCTGTGTAGAAGGTTAAAATCAAGATGATCCAATCCCACGTGGTCTTAAAAACACAGTAATGTAAGATGATGTGAGGGGGAGTCTTTGGTGCCTCTTGCTTGTATTGGGGAAGGATGTCCGAGCCCAGCTGCAGGACCTGTACAGAAAAACATGGCCAAGAGAGAACTAAGTTAGGAAATAATTGCAAGCTTCTATCCAATCAGCAACTGTCACTGACAAATACCCACGATGCTCCAGTTGGATCATTAGGTGCAAAAACAAGTACTAGAGGAGTATGGGAGAATGGAAGTGAACATTGTCATATAAATAATCACAATAAAATTATGGCAAACTATTATTCGGCATACTGTGCCAAGCATTGTATTAAATACATTTATTATCTCACTTAATTCTAAATACAGCCTCATTTTATTAGCCAATTATTATTCTATGTGACAAGTGAGAAACTGAGGCTCAAGAGAATTATGCAACTTTACTCACCAAATATTTATTGCTCTGTGCCAGGAACCGTTCTAGCCATTGGACATACAGTAATGAATGAAACAGCATGACTCATGCTCTCATGGAGCATAGACAAGTAGGCAAATCAAGATAATTTCAAATTGTGATAAGAGCTAAATAAGAGATGGTGGGGGAACATACAGTCGGGTTGATAGAATGTGACTTGAGGAATAGAGGAGGGAGAGTGTTAGAACTGAAAGATGAATCACAGCAAGGAACCAGCCATTCAAACTTATGTAGAAAACTTATCCCAGGCAAACAGCATAACTGATATAATGAACTCAAGGTAGGATAAGCTTGATATCTTCAGGAAAATAAAGAAGTCTGGTGTGACTGACACACTGAATGAGGAGGAAAGGGATACTAGATGAGCTCAGAAGGGAAACAGAAACCAGATCACATTGGACCTAGTGGATCATGGGGAGAAGTTGGATTTTATTTTCAGTACATCTGAGTATAACTAGAGGATTTGAAGCAGGAGAATAATCTGATGCATACTTTAAAAAGATAACACTGGCTGCTGCATAGATAATGAATTGAGGCAGAGGATAAGAGGGAAGAATACAATCAGGAAACTTAGAATAATGACCTGAGGGAAAGATGGGTAATGGAGAAAATTAGTCCAATTTTGGATATATTTTTGAAGTAAAACCAACTGAACTTGATGATAGATAGAAAATGAAGAAAACAGAGCAACGAAAGGTACCCAGTACTTAATTCCAAAATCCCATAACGGTAGGTGGCCCGGAGAAGGCACTACAGGACTGTATTTACGTGAATGAATGAACTTCAAGGTCATGCCGCTAGCCAAAGATGGAACCAGGATCCCAAACTAGTTCAGCTCAATTAAAAACACATGCTGTTCTACAACAAGGTTACATTTCCCTAAATAACAAGCTTTTAATGAAGCAGAAGGAAGAAATCCAGAGAATCTTGGCTCCAAGACAGTATCACAAATGGGTTTCACCTCAACAGGCAAAGGCAAAAAGCTATGCTTTCGGAGGCCAGGCCAAGCTGGAAGGGACCCTCCCGCACCCCCACCCCAGCTGGTCGTCTGTGCCATTTGCAGGTTCTTAGCACTCTATAGGTGAAACTTCCTCTAGTGTCATGAGAACTTCTTTATCCTTCCAGAGATTAAAGACTTGTTAGTGAATAAAAATAAACTGAATGTTCCTGTTCCCCCTGTAGCTGGCCCAGGCCCTAAAAGGTGACCAGAAATAAAGCTAGGAATCCAGAGTGCTCAATGGGAACTGTTTCCCCCAATCTTACCAATGCACAGAGCTCTCCTAGACTTGGGATTTTAATTTCTCTCCTATGAAAGGAATCTATAGAAGAGTGATTATCAAAGCTTGAGCCCTGAGGCCTTAGGCAGGAAAAGGGATAGACCTGTAAGAATAAAGCAAATAAAATTAACTGAATGGGACTTCCGCTTCTGGAAAGAGGGGGTAGATTGTATTTTCCCCTATTCCTCTATCTAATTACAACTAAAAGCCCTGGACGTTATATATAAAACAAATGTATAAAGGCTCTGAAAGGTACAGAAAAGAGAGCAAACTGACTAGGCATGATCCAATGGTGAAGTCACCGGGTTTCCTTTTGGTCTCAGATATTCCCAGACTTGGAGGTGAAGAAGCCAGCAACCTGGAAACATAAACGAGTGCAGATAAAACCCAAAAAGGTCCCAACAGAAGCCCACGCTCTGTAGCAAAAGCATTGGGAAAGGGACAGTATCGAAAGACAGAAAAGGCTTTGGTCCCATTCCCACCCAGGCCAGCAAACACTGCTATAGGAAGCCTAGATTTCCCCCTTCTCCAGGCTGTAATGAAGCACCCACCTCGCTCTCCTCCCTACCATGGGTAGTGACAGAGGCCATCCAGTGAGGAGCTTGGACTATCACCTCCACCCAGCGGTAATGAGGCACCACTTTGCCTCCTCACAGGGGTGGGGTCAGAGGAAGTCTAGTGGAGAGTCAGGATTTTCACTACGGCCCAGCCATGGTGAGGCCACACGTCCCTCTCCCCGCAACCCAGGGAGGTATCAGTGTAAGCTTAGCAGGGAACTGGGATTCTCCCTTTCACCCAGCAGTAACAAGAACGAGGCCCCCTCCGATGTCAACAGAGGCTGAGTTGGAAATCTGGACTTCTACCCCAACCTGGCATCTGTGTCAAAAAAAGCCAACCTAAAAAAACAAAAAAAAACGTTAAACTGAGATCCAGAGTCCATAACATAATATCCCAAATGTCAGGGTTTCATTTCAAAATCACTCATTATAACAAGAACCGGGGAAATGAATGAACTGAATGAAAAACACATAATCAATACATGCCAACACCATGATCACAAAGACATCAGAAATATCTAATGAAGATTTTAAAGTAGCCATCATAAAAATGCTTGAACAAGCAATTATGGACACACTTAAAACAAAAGAAAAAAATAGAAAGTCTCAGCAAAGAAAACAAAAAAGTACAAAGGTGAACCAAAAGGAAATTTCAGAACCGAAAAATATAATAAGCACTTTTTAGAAGTCAATGGATAGGCTCTACAGCAGAATGGAGAGGACAGAAGAAAGAATCTTGAAGACAAAACAATAGAAATTACCCAATATGAACAACAGAGATAAAAAGGCACATTACATAATGATAAAAGGGCTGAGTCACCAAGAAGACATAGAAATCCTAATGTGTATACATCAAACAAAAGAGCTCCAAATATATGCAAAGCAAAAGTTAATAGAACTGAACAAAGAAACAGACAAATACATACTCCTCTCTCGATCACTGACAAAACAAGTAGAAAGGAAATAAGCAATTTGAGTTGTTGAGAGGAACTCAAACACCATCAATAAATAAGATTTAATCAACATTTATAAAACATTCTACCCAAGAAGAACAGAATGCACACTCTTTTCAAGCACGTGTGGAACATAATTCAGGAGAGCCCATATGGTAGTCCATAAAATAAACTTCAACAAATTTAACAGAATTGAAACCACAGGGACTGTGTTCTTGGATTATAATGGAATCAAGTTAGAAATCAGTAACAGAAAGGTAACAAAACTATCCAAACGCTTGAAAACTAAACAACACACTTCTAAGTGATTCATGGGCCAAAGGAGAAGTGTCAAGGGAAATTTAAAAATACATTGAACTCAATGAAAATGAAAATATCAAAATCTGTGGGATGCTGCTAAAGCAGAACTGAAAGGGAAATGTATAGCACTAAATGTTTACCTAAGAAAAGAAAGTCTTAAATCAATAATGTACACTCCCACCTCAAACTCCTATTTAAAAAACAGTAGATATAAAACTAAAGCAAGCAGAAGGAAGGAAATAAAGTTAAAAGCAGAAATCAGTAAAATTAAAAACAGAAAAATAGAGAAAATCAGTGATCTTTGAAAAGATCAATAAAATAAAAATACAATTGACAAACTTGTAGCAAGACTGAAAAAGGAAAACAAGAAACAAGAGAAGACATAAATGACCAATATCAGGAGTGAAACATGAGATATACTTATAAACCCTAAAGATATAAAAAAAAAAAAAGATAATAAGGGAATGCTATAAATAACCCTATGCACATAAATTTGACTACTTAGGTGAAATAATTCTTGAAAAACACAATTCATAGCCCTACAAACTATTAAGAAAATTGAACTGATAATTTTTTAAAACCCAAAAAAGAAATCTTCAGGCCCAGAATTTTAATGCATAATGGTACCAAAATTTGAAAAGGAATTAACAGCATTCTAAACAAACACTCACAGAAAAAATAGATGCAGAGGGAACACTTCTCAATGCATTTTGTATTACCTGATTCCAAAACCAGACAACGACAGTATAAAAAAGTATGACATCTCTCATAAATATAGATGCAAAAATCCTTAACAAATAGTAGCAAATAGAATTCAGCAATATATAGAAAGATGACTTTAAATTAGGGTATATTCCAGGGTTTCAATACTGATGCAAAATTCAAAAATCAATCGATGTCATTTGCCATATTAATAGGCTAAAGAAGGACAATTACATGTCCATGTCAATTGCTGTAGAAAAAGCATGTGACAAAATTCAAGAATGATTCATGATTAAAAACTCCCAGACAAATAGGAATATAGGGAAACTTCTTAAATTTAAAAACAGCACCCATAAAAAACCCTACAGCTAACATCATATTTAATGATGAAAGACTGAAGGCTTTTGCTCTAAGACCAAGAGTAAGGCAAGACATCAACTTTCACTACTCTTATTTGACATAGTACTTCCATTGCAATAAGGCAAAAAAAGGAAGTAAAAGGCATCCAGATGAGGAAGGAAGAAATAAAACTGTCCGTATTTGCAAATGTCATAAAGGTATAGATAGAACATCCCAAAGAATCTATATAGAAACTTCTAGAACTAATAAGTGAATTCAGCAAAGTCACACAATACAAAATAAACATACAAAAATCATTGTATTTTTATGTACTAGAAATAAAAACACTTACTATAAAAAAAATTCAGGTACAAATAGAACAAAACATAAATAGGACTTGTATGCTGAAAACAACAAAATCCTGATAAAAGAGATCAAAGGAGATATAAATATTTGACCCCACTTACGGGGTCAAATATATGGTGATAAAAGGAGAACTGACTTCGGGGGTGAACACACAATGTGATATATAGATGATGTGTTACAGAACTGTACACTTGAAACCTAGGTAATTTTACTAACCAATGTCACCCAAATAAATTTTAATTAAAATTTTTTTTAAATAAAAAATAAATTAAACCTTAATACTTGCAAAATAAACATAAATAAATGGATAGGTATACAGTGTTAGTAAGTTAGAAGACTCAACATACTAAAGCTGTCCGTTCTCTCCAAATTGATATACAAGTTTAGCACAATTCCTATCGAAATGCCGACAATAGTTATTGTAGATATACACAAGATACACACAAATTTTATTCTTAAATTTACATGGAAAGGCAAAGAAAATGGAAAAAAAATCTTTGACTTAAAAAAATAAAGTGTGAGGAATCAGTCTAGCTAATTTCAAGAGTTGATACATAGCTACAGTAATTAAGACTGTGTGGTATTGATAGAAAACAGACTCAAAGATTAATGGAACAGAATAGAGGACCCAAAAACAGACCTACACAAATATGCCCAACAGATTTTTCTGCAGTGGTACGAAAAGCAATTCAGTGGAGGAAACGGTGCTCGAGAGAAGGAAATTTATAAACATACGAAAAAAATAAAAAAGAACCTCAATATAAGCCTCATACCTTACATAAAAATTATCTCAAAATGAATTGAAGACTTAAATGTAAAATGTAAAACTATAAAGCTTTTAGTGAAAAAAAAAAACAGGAAGGAAACCTCTGGGATCTGGGACGAGGCAGAGTGTTTTTAGACTCGACACCAAAAGCACAATTCATAAAAGAACAAAATTGATAACTTGGACTTTATCAAAATTTAAAACTTTTACTCTGCAAAACACTCTGTTGGGAGGATGAAAAGACAAGCTATGAGTTGGAGAAAATATTTGCAAACCACATATCCAACAAAGAAACAGTATCCAGAATATATAATTTACAATATATAATCTCAAAACTCAACAATAAAAAAAATACAAAAAACAATCCAATGAGGAAAAGTCATGAATGGACATTTTACCCAAAAGGATATACAGATGGCAAATAAACACATGAAAAGGTATGCAATGTCATCAGCCATTAGAGAAATGCAAATTAAAACTACAATGAGCTATCACTGCATACCTAGCAAAATGGCTAAAATAAAAAAAATCATGACAACACCAAATGCTAGTGAGAATGTAGATAAACTAGATAACTCCTATATTGCTAGTGAAACTATAAAATGGTACAGCCACTCCAGAAAAGAGTTTTGCAGTTTCATAAACAACTAAAACTACCACATGACCCAGCGATGACACTCCTGGGCGTCTATCCCAGAAAAATGAAAACTTGTGTTCACACAAAAATCTGTACATGAATGTTTATAGCAGCTTTATTCGTAACAGCCAAAAACTGGAAACAACCAACATGTTCTTCAACAGATGAATGGTTAAACAAATTGTGGTACAGCCGTATCATTGAATACCACCACTCAGCAATAAAAAGGTTCAAACTACTGATACACGCAACAAATTGGATGAATCGCCAGAGGTTTAAAAATAACCATGCCCCAAAATAATATACTGTATGCTTCCATTTATAGAACATCCTTGAAATGAAAAAATTATAGAAATAGAGAACAAATCACTGGTTGCCAAGGACTTAAGGGGGAAGTGAGGGTAGGAAGGAAGTGGGTCTGGCTAGCAAAAGGCTACATAAGGTATTCTCAGGGTAGAAATGTTCTTGACTCCCAATGTCAATATCTCGGTTGTGACAGTGAACTACAGCTTTGCAGGGAGTTACCATCAGGGGAAACTGAGTAAAGAGGACATGGGATCTCTTTGTGTTATTTCTTACATCTGTATGTGAACTTATAGTTATCTCAAAATAAGAAATTTCAGTTTTAAAAATCAACTGAATATAGATGAATCATAAGCATTGTAAGGTAGGTATCCTGGGCATTCAACTAAGAGAGACAGGGGAGATGGAGGCGAGTTATGTAGGGGGTTATTGTACATTTGCAAAATACAGTCTGAATGATAAGACAACTTAGCAAGAACTCAAAAGAATCCACAAGTGAGCAGCCACCTGCTGAACGCACACCAAAGTTACCTGGAGTTCCATGGTTCTTGGTAAGAAGCCCTAAGGAGGAAATGCCCTTTCAGAGAAAAATGGCTGTTCCTGTGACAGTGTGATATAATCCATAATTATTTCTAAGTGGATTTCCTATGCTGATGCTTTCCAGGACACTTCTGGGCCCTGCTTGAGTGCGGTCTGAGTCAATAGTGTCTCCATCCCTTCCCAAAATGCCAGGTTGACCACAGCAGGCTCTCCCCCTGCTGCTATGTCTGTCACATGTGTTCAAAGAGAGCAGAGAGGCAGTCGGCTAGACAGGAAGGAGAATGGCTGGGGACTGGTAGTCAGGTTCTCTCTTTCCCTTCTCTGGGATGCAGCCTTTTACATTGAAACCACAGGGGACCTGAATTCCGGGAGTAGACTTGGATGCTAGGATATTTGATTGGGATCGATGTGACACCTCCTCTTTCCAAATCATTATGTGAAAGACTATAAATGATTCCCGTAAGACGAAGCTTTTATAGTCTGATTTGAGATCCTATATATTTCACTTTCATATTAACTCTTTAGCAACAATCTATGGAAAACAGAAGTAAGACAGAAGTTACTCTATACAGTGAGTTCTTCATTGCAGAAAATCAGTATTATTAAGAAAAATTCCCTAACCAAGAGAGTAGTTTGTATCCAGTTAACTATCCAGCTGCGATAGTCATTTCAGGGTACAGTGACAAATAACTAACTAGTCATAGTGATGAGAAAGATTCCCACGAGACTGACCCACGTTCCTCCTCAGAAGTATGTGTGGGAATGGATTCACGCCAGAACGACAGGTCATGGATGGTACTACTCTGATGAGCTCCATGACTGCCATCCTCAAGAGAAAAAGCTTTCTCAGGCTCATTCAGAATATCATTATTTGGAAAACGGTTAGTGTCCTCGAAACTGGGTATAGAGTCAAGAGATGAGATCCCAAACTTGTGACTCGCCATAGGAGTTTGTCCTATGCTAGATGCTCAGGGATGCTTCAAAAGTTTTGTAAAGAAACAGCATCACCAAACGTGGACACAGAATGACCTGGTATAGTGGTCCTGGTGACCACAGCACAGTCAGTCCTGCCCTCCACCTCTCTTCTGACACTTATTAGTATGGGCATGTGCTTCTGGTTTCTTCCATTTGATTAATCTTGTACAGTGGAAGCTTCCAAAGGCAGAGAGAGCTAGCAGCCCTTCCAGAATACACTTTCTAAGAGTGGGCTTACATCTGTCTTATATGTTCATCAGACTGGGAGTCTCCCAAACACAGATATATTTCACTCAGTGTAACATCGCGGGTTTATCTTCTCCCTCTCCTTCTCACAACACCCAGTCCCAGGCTCTGCTGGCAGGAAGTGCTCATTACAGGTCATTATTGATGAGGCCAAAGAATATTCATTTTAATACTGATTCTGGAAGGAAAAAAGAGTTAGCTCTTCTCCCTAGATGAAGAACAGGTAAATCAGAATGGCGATCACATTTCTCTAGCACTTAGACTTCCGAAGTCCTCTGCTGTATTTTTGAATCATTATATTCACCCTGTGAGGGGGGTCTACAGATGGGAAAATGGAGGTTCCGAGAGGCAACGTGACTCATCCTGAGTCATATCAGGGGTGAGTAAGCAGATAACTGGGAATACAAACCAGGCTGCCAGCTCCAAGCCTTCAAGTCTTCCCACTAATCTATGTGTAAAGCCTGAATTACCTCTCAATGCACAGGATATACATCATCCCGTCTCACGTAATCTCATGAGATGGAAAGGCTGGTATTTTTATTTTACAAATTGGGGAAATAAACCCAGAAGGTAAATGGTTTACTCAGTCATATTGCAGATGACAAAACAGGACCTTAAACCCAAGGCCAGTTTCTTAATTCAATGCTTTCCTTCTACTGTATACGGACTCTT